>JAJTUV010000646.1:0-1358093 GCA_021653895.1 Mastomys natalensis
GTACAGATGTGATGTGTTTTTACTATTGTTTTCTTTGGTAAATATAGCAAAGCCTGTACCTCAATTGAACATATAAAATTATCTTTATGTAACTTAGAAATTGTGTGTATTTGGGGTACCACAGAGATGGCTCAGCAATTAAGAACATTTGCTACTCTTTCAGAAGACTAGAGTCTGTTGCCAGCATCTCACAAATGCCTATAACTGTAGATCTAACAGACTGACATCTTTCTCTGGCCTGTGGGTACCTGCATGCATGTACATATACATACAGAGACAAACATATAAATATAAGTTAAATCATTTAAAAAGGAAAAAAAGTTGTGCAGTTTTTGCTTTTGTTTTTTGTTTTTTTTTTTTAAAGATTTATTTATTTTATGTATGAGTACACTATTGCTCTCTTCAGACACACCAGAAGAGGGCATCAGATCCCATTACAGATGGTTGTGAGACACCATGTGGTTGCTGGGAATTGAACTCTGGACCTCTGGAAGAGGAGTTAGTGCTCTTAACCACTGAGCCATCTCTCCAGCTCTTTGCTTTTGTTATAATTCTAAAAATACCAAATGTGTTTGTTGTACAGTCAGCTGTTATCCTGTGAGTTGTTGGAGAAGGGCTGCTTAAAGCCTCCCTGTGAGAAAGACTGTAAACTATCAAGATGAAATGAACTGGCATTCTTTCTTATATAATTTAAACAGTAGATAAGGGTTATACTTATGCAAATTAAAGGAATAAATTTTATGGCTAGCTTATCCTTTTCTTCTGAGTTTTAAAATTTAAAATTTAAGATTCTAAAGCAAGCCTGGCACAATGTATTGTCTCCTGGGTTAAAGTGTGTATTGTTATTCCTATTCGTAAACAAGGGTTTTCAAGTGCTGTGATTATGTGATGTACCAGCAGAGCAGGAGGGCAAACCCAGAAAAGCAGCGTAACTTGTAGTAACGTAACATAGCAAAGTTCTCACATGGGGAAATTAATGGCCTTATATTTTTAGATATTTTTTATTGATTCTTTGTAAATTCATACCATGCACCCCATTCCCACTCATCTCCTTCCTTCATATCCACCCTTTGCCCTTGTATCCTTCCCATAAAATAAAATAAAATAAAATAAAATAAAATAAAATAAAATAAAATAAATCTTCATGGAAGCTGCAGCGTATCACAGTGTGTTGTCCCACAGTATACCCTCTTGTCCACACTTCTTTTATTTGCAAATGTGCACTGCAGTGAGCCATTGGTCGGTCCGAGGCCTCTGGCTTTTACTACCCTGTTAATATTGAATCCTCACCGGGACTCCTCTCTGATATCCTGTTGCTGTCCTCTGTCATGGACATCCTGCAGCTTTGGATCTGCAGGATCTTGCCTTCTTGTGCTTCAGCAGTTCATAGATGGAATAGATATTGGGGTGAGCCAACTGAAAGCCGTAGATTTGGGCCTGGGTGGTAGCTAGGGTTGGTCAGCCCATCAGCTCTCTCACCACACCCATACCTCCAGGGCCAGCTCTCCAGCACTGCCTCTGCTAACTCACCCAGTGCCACAGCTGGCAAGGTATGGGCCTGGCTCTCCCTCTCTCATGCCCTTGGGGCTTAGCTCATCCACACTCATGCCATGGTAGCCAGCTGTACTAGGCTGCCTAGGTGAGGTGCAGGGCCAGCTCTCTTGACCTCATGCCATCAGGGTCAGCTCACCTACTCCCCTTCCACCAGGATTTGCTCTACTGTGCTGCATAGGGGAGGAGAGGGGCCAACTCTTGTTCTGTATAGCCAATGGACATCAACATGGTCCCAGGCAGTAGTCCAGACAAGGGACATTCACATGGCCTTTGGTGTTAACATGGGCCATAGACATTAACACCAACCCCTGCTGCTGCATGACCACAGACCCAGACATGGCCCTCAGTGGCAGCATGGGCCAGGACTTCATCATGGCCTCTCATGGTAGAGCAGGCTACTTACATCAGGCTATTCTTCACCACCTTCACCTCCAGTTTCAACTCTCTTCATAGTGCTCAAATTGTTCAGCTTCTTTTTCTCTCCTATCTCCCACCACATACTTGCACATTGTAGTGGCTCTGCTGCATGTGAGCCAAGTGGCAGGTGGGCTTCTGGGTGTCAGTTTTGATTAAAACCTAATCATATGCTATAATTAGGCAAAATTTAGCATAAATCAGTCATCATTAAATAGCATAAAGTCAGTAGTGTGAGCATATTTGTCACTTGAGCATCAATGTACTTACACATCTCAGGGGTATATTCCAGAATATAGCATACTGTTGTGAGTAGGTTGTCTCATGACGGTAACTGTATCAGAATGCTTAGAAACTTTGGTGTATTAAAAAGATTTGCCCTTCCTCCTGGCTGATTGTCTATAAATATTTTCCTGAATTTTAGTGGTTTTTAAAATAGTTTGAAAAAAACTAACCTAAGACAAGTAGTTGTGGTGACCTAAACAGACTTCTGTATCCAATAATCAGTAAGGATGTTGGCTTTCTCCATTGTAGCCCTTTGGCATTGTGGAATTTTCTTTTTATTCCTCCTCCCCTTCTCCTCTTCTTCCTTCTCCTCCTTTTTGGTACTATAGAAATATACTTTTGCTAATGAACACATACTTTGTACCTTCTGAGTTAGAATTATTAATAGATAATCTGTTTTCTCGGTCTGTCTTAAACACTTAAAAACTGTAAATGTCATTGTTCTATTTGTCATGAAGAGCCTGTAGTAAATCCCTAATCAAATGAAAGCAGCCTGGGATGTTTCATAAGACTACAGCTAATGTCTTTATCTCTGTAACTTTCAAGCCTCTGACTTGGAGTTTAGTGGAAGTAGCCTTTTTGGACATCTTCCCTTGGTGACTCAGAGTCTCTGGAATCAATAAAGTCTGCATTACTTTACAGCACAAACTAATTTAATTCATGAGAACTGTAGAAGCCAAAAGGCATCTAATCAGAGTCACTAAAATATTAAAGCAGATAAATTATAACTCTTAGGTTTACACAGACTATGCCATGTTCCATCATCACTTCCACACTGAGGTTATGTGTGTTGGTGTATGGGTAAGATCTGCATTCATGGTTCTTCTAAATGTAGTTCATAGCCTTCCCATAGAATACATTCATACAATTGCAGTGAGGCACTTTTGCTTTGAAAGTCAGAAGCTCATTCTTAGGGGAGCTTTCCATGTCTATCATTGATAAAGTTAGTTATCTCCTAATTGTAAAATACTAGATTGTATTTATCACTTGGCACACAAAGATGTCAGATATAATGGATACTCAAAAGTGGAAATCAATTCAGTAGAGTTTGTTCTGTATTATTATTTATTTTTTTTATTTTTTTGAGACAGGGTTTCTTTGTATAGCCGGGGCCATTCTGGAGCTCACTCTGTAGACCAGGCTGGTCCTCGAACTCAGAAATCCGCCTGCCCCTGCCTCCCAAGTGCTGGGATTAAAGACGTGCACCACCACTGCCTGGCTTGTTCTAGATTCTAATAATAAAATTAATCTAGTATACTCATGTCTTCTAGCTGCTGTCTTTTCATTTTTTTAGTTTGAATTTAGTAGTAAGTAGCCATTCCTTTTAAATGTGGCTTTGGTATTGATGTCTTTATTCCGACGTCTACTCTGTTAGAAGGGTGATGATCCCATGCTTTAATTCCACCCTAGAGTTACATCTCTCATTATGATCTATGCTACTTTTTTGTTTGTCTGTCTGTTTTGGCATTTTATGTACCCAATTTGATATGATGCCTTAATTCCTATTAAAGTAATTTGCATTTAATATTGTATGTTGCAATTCATTAAGAATAAGTCTTATGTATTTCCTTTTTGTAAGTAGAATGTCATGGTTCGTGGTTTGCCATTGATATTCTTTGATTATAAGAAGAATACTATAAAAAGACACTTTCTAAAGCAAGAACCATTTCCAGTATAGTAAAATATGGAATATTTTCAGAGCCCTGGGAAGAGCAGCTTAAAGACAAACAAAAGGCACCTTCTTCTGGCAGTGGAACCTTGAAGTTATTCAGGACTCTGTTGTACACAGCTCTTTCTTTTTAGTTGATTTCTGTCTTTCCATAAGAGGGACTTACTTTCTTATATGCTTGTTGCATATAAATCACAGAGTATTCCAGGCTCAGTCTTAGCTCAGTCTCCTCTAAGATTTGCATCTACTGTAAGATATGCCTTTTTCTTTCTTTGATGGAACATTGTGGCTATTTGATGGAGACAGTGACAGGCCTTATTTTTGAGAGCTTTACTTTGTATGGTATAAAGTAGTATCCTTTTCCTATTCTAATTCTTACAACTCCCCCATAGCTAGGCATTGTTAAAGCATTTGTTTAACAAGTGAAGGACTGAAAACCAAAGCATAGAGGGTTTTTGTTGATGGTGGTAGCTGTTTTTGTCTTGGTTTTAGAGACAGGGTTACACTGAGTATCCCTGGCTAGCCTGGAACTCACTGTAGACCAGACTGGCTTTAAACTCACAGAGATCTATCTACTTCTGCCTTCCAAGTGCTGGGATTAAAGGCATGCACCACCATGCCTGGCTTAGACAGTTACAGCTACATGGAATTAGAATTTATTAATCATTTTATCTGACCTCAGCCTCTAGTTCCTGTCAACTGTTCATCCCCTCATTTTATCCAGTGTTGTAATTGTCTTTCCTGAGGTTGCTCATGCTCAGCCTAGTGTTTATTGCATGGTTTCATCCATATTGTTATGGCTCAGTTGGTATACTGCAGTCGCTGTTTAGCTAACCCTGTGTACTGTGCTGTCTCTTTAGTGTTGCCTCTGTGCACCTCTATCTATGACATCATTTCCTGTCCCCCACCTCATGGTCTAAAAACCTCATTGTGGTTCTCTGGTAAGCTGTTTGCTTCCCTCCTTCCATCCTTAAGGCTCAGTTTGGATTTGGTGTCTCTTCTATCCTCTCAGCCTCTTCTGAAAGTTCTGTGTGCTCATAGTACTGTCTTCCCCTCCCTGCACTTGCTTTAAGCATTTCTCATATTCTGTATGAAATATCTTATTGCTCCTGAGGCTAAATTTCTCCCAGACTGGACTGGTGTTCTATAATTCATGACTTCAGCAATGGAAGTGTGAGCTTTGAGCCACAATCTCTGAGACATTTCAAAATAATTGTGTAAGGTGACATTTGACCTCAGATTGACAACTAGAAGAGAAAAGAGGAGGAGTCAGTAGATATGACCCTTATGATTATTGAATATATGTTTTATGCCAAAAGGAAAAGACTTTGTAGTGTTTATGTTTATTCTTCACAAAGCTCAACTTGATGGTCTAGACATATAGTAGATGAACAATGACTTCTGTAACTTCTTAACATTTTTATCACAGCTTGAATTTTTCTAGATGATATATTACTTGAAATAATCCTGTTTCTACGTAGAATTTAATGAATTAAAAATATTTTTATTGTAGTAGTGCTTGTCTTAATTGCTAATGAATTTTTTTCTTCTAAATAATATGTCACCAGGGGGCGCCCTCAAACCTTTTGAGAATTAGGTTTGTTTCAGCTTTAAAGAGAAATTCATATTGTAGTTTTGTTTATTAATACTAAGTTATTAAGAATGAAGTTACTCTGCCGGGCGGTGGTGGCGCACGCCTTTAATCCCAGCATTTGGCAGAGGCAGGCGGATTTCTGAGTTCAAGGCCAGCCTGGTCTACAGAGTGAGTTCCAGGACAGCAGGGCTACACAGAGAAATCTTGTCTCGAAAAACCAAAAAAAAAAAAAAAGAATGAAGTACTCTATGGATGTACAGTTCTTTATTTGTATGCAATTCTCTATTGCATTATAAGTTTGGTAAGCTGTCATTTAATTCTCTTGAAAATTAAAAGTTTAAAAGTATTTTCAAAGTATTTCGTAGAGTGCAAAAAACATTTAAAAGTACAAACTATACAGTTTATTGTTATCTTGAAAAATAGTGATTATACAGTAACTACTGTGTAGGAAAGAACTTCATATTTTATGAAACTGCAAAGTCTTTATTTTTAATGAATTGAGTCTTAGAAATAGTGTGACTTTTTGATTAAAGTTTTTTATCTCAAGAACTGGAGTGGAGGTATTTTTTCTAAGATGTTCCCAAATTAGTTGTTAGTTATTTGAAATTAGGATAAATATGGTGAAATTTGTCTTATTCATAGAAGTCTTGAATTTTAAGAATTTTAAGTCCTTGATGCCTTATTCCTAAAGCAAGAAATTAATGCGAATGAAAAACTCATTAGAAGCAGATGTGTTTAGGAGCAGCTGTAAGTGGGGCTTTAGTGAAAGCAAATCTTTCCCCCTTGTTTTCCTTTGAGTGGAGATTAGTCTAGATCTTGTTGCATGCCGAGTGCTTTGTGCAGAAACTTGAGTGTTGTCTGACACTATTTTTGGTGAGACTTTGTATAAACATCTACTCACTCCAGATAGGGACCCAAAAGTAAAGTTCATCAAAGTCCATTTGGTGAACCAGTGGGTTTATTGGGGTTACTTTCAGGAACTGAAGTGATTAAAAAACAGATATGCCACCAAAAGTCCTCCTTAGCTTGAGTGACCATTCTCAAAAGTTGGGAACATGGAGTGTACTACAAAATTTACAGGAAGCTGAGCAGGTTGACAAGTGCCTCTTCTAGGCAACTCAGGTGGTCTGTCCACTCTAGGCAGCTGGCCTGATCTGAGAGGATACTCTCTTAGCTGTCCCCTCTGTTTATATATAAATTTAGAGAGAGAGGGCCTTAGTCAGTCCGGTCAGTTTCAGGGACTTGCTGAAGTTATTGAACTGTTTATTTACTTCTTGAATTTAATGAGCTTCCTCCAAAATGGAATGTATCATCTGGTAGGAAATAGCTGTGTAGTATTGGCTCTCTGAGTAGATGCCAGAGGGCAGAAACACCATTGTGGCTTTGAGGCCCAAGCACAACCATCTGACTTTCCATCCAGAAGATGCCACATAGAATCCATGAGATAGGTATTGGATGCCATTTGAATCATTTGATGATGACTCTTTGGAAGCAAAAGAATAGCTACATAAGTTGTATGTGGATAACTACATGCTGTTCCAAAAAACACATGGTTGAAATTGACAGGGTACAGTTAGTACAGACCCGAAGCATTCTCTACTACATAGTAGAAACCACCACCCATTTGGTAGACCTGAAGGCAAGAACCCTGATTGACATGCATGTAGAGGACACTGGACTGTTAGAGCTGTTTATCACTTCCCCTTAAAAACTGGACAGTCAATAAAAGGCACTGGTGAGCATGGCCTGAAGGCTGATTCCTTTTTTGTGTGTGTTTGGAAAGATTTTTAGGAACAATGGACCAAACCTGATAGTCAGCAATCTTGGAGACATAATCCAACCACAAACTTGACTCTAGGGAAGAATATCCCTAACATTCTGTCTGCGTTTCGTTTCCTCTGGTAATATTCATACAATTACGAGATTCCTTGAGCCCAGAAGTAAGAAGCTACCTTCTGATGAAATCTATGGAAGGACTGCCTATGTTTTTTTGTCCCAGAGCAACACAGCCATCTGAGTATGAACTTGCCCCTAGTTTCTTGGGAGTGTCCCAATGATGCTTTATTTGACCCCCATCTGTGTTTCTATACTGTATATTAAGTTGGGCTTTTAATACTTCCCACCCACCCCCTTTTCTTTTTTAAATTCAGTACATAGTTTTTATGAAATGTGTTTTTTGAAACCCTTTTGGGGAGGCTGGTATATGAGTTATATCTAGTTGGGCTGCTAATGTTTTGTAGTTATTACTGTCTTGCTAATAAGGTTGACAAGATCTCATGCTTTCCCCAGATCTCCTTCTCTCTTTATATAATCCTGTCTTAGAGTTTCTGTTGCCATGAAGAAAAATTGCTATCAAAGCAACTTGGGGAAGAAAGGGTTTATTTAGCTTACAATTCCACATCACTGTTCATCATGAAGGGAGTCGGGACAGGAAAGAAAGTAACTTTCTTGACTGTGTCAAGAAAGACAGGAACCTGGAGGCAGGAGCTTATGCAGAGGCCATGAAGGGGTGCTGCTTATAGACTTACTTTTCATGGCTTGCTCAGCCTGGTTTCTTATAGAACCCAGGACCACTAGCCCAGGGATAGCACCACCCACAATGGTCTGGGACCCTCCCCCATCAAACACTGATGAAGAAAATACTCTGGCACCAGATATTATGGGGACATTTTCTCAATTGAGGTTCCTTTCTTTCAGATGACTCTTGCCTGTGTCAAGTTGACATAAAACTAATCAGCAGAAACTCCTGTCTTTGCCTTAGCTGGCTAGCAAACCCCAGGGATCCAACTGTCACTTCACCTGTTTTAATACTTTCTAACATATACAATGTCTATTAAATAACTGCCTAAGCTACGTAGTAAGTCAAGTGATAATAGTGAAAGTAATTGTACCAAAAAAAGCAAAGAATTTACCAATTAGAAATAGAACGATTCCATTGCCTCCCATGCTCTTCCATCCCTTATCCCCCAGCTAGAAAGAAAGAGCAGTATCTGAGCAGATAACTATCAAATTAGTCTAAGGACAAATGTAGATTATATCTGTTAAAAGACAAATACTTCAAAATTCAGAATATCTCTTTTTTTATTTAGAGCATATAATTTCAGATGCTTTAATGAGTTATGATTTTTATCAGTATTTCCCAGATTTGAGTCATGAGAAACCATGGATAGCTCATTAACAAAGGAAAAAGAGGAAGCATTGAGTTGGGGTGGCTCTAGACAGCATGTGATTTGTCTCTACTGCAGACCCCTGAGATCATTCGGTCTTCACAGCATCTGCTCTCTGCCATTGCATTTATTTTATAGCAAAAAGTTTGAATAGTCTTATACAGAGCTACAGATTAGTTAGCTTCTAATTTGTGAAGCTTACCTTCTTAAATATGAAAATATTAGACTGGATATTTCCTGAAAAACAGTTGTATTAAAATTTAGAGAATGTTGTTATTGAAGCCATAATTGTGATGGGTGATACACATGAGAGATCACCCGTGGCTGGCCTGTCAGACTTTCATGAGCCTTCAGAAATTAAGGAGAATGAGTAAGTTTGTTTTCTTGTAAGCTGTCACATTCCTCTCTTCAAAGTGTCAGCCTGAGTTGTACACAGATAAATGTTAGAAATATTCACCTTCTCTAGCTGATTTTTTACTCTTACATAATTTAGTGATATAATTTTTCTTTTTCCTCTAATGTTTAATTTTTTGTACTCTGAAACATGCCTAAAGAATAAGTTAATGTGAAAGATCTTAGTAATTTCACTTACTTTGAATTTTTAAAATAGGAACTTGCCTCCTGAAGAGACTTGTAATATGCTAGTGAAATTTCCAGTAGGCTTAAGATACGTTATAGAAGACTGAGCTCCTAAACAGTTGAGCCAGCTTTGAAGAGCCTACTGTAGTAACTTGTCTAAGCTGTAGAGACTCTGGACAGCAATAGAAAGGAGGACGAGCTTTGTTAAATAAGCTGAGTGAGATAGATGGCTGTTACAGTATTTTTATTAACACTGTCACCCATGAACATCACTGTTCCAGACATGGGGAACCAGCCATTAATCTTGTCTTAAAGGAACTTCTAGTAAGGATAGAAGGTGTGTCCATAAATAACAGCTACAGCAGAAAATTTTAAGGTTCTTATTTAAAAAAAAAAAAAACCCACAAAAACAGTGCAGGAGAGAACTAGAAAAGAAAAATGGGTGGACTTCGAAGCAATTATTATTTGAACAAGATAGTGAGAAAATTATTTAGGAATTAAGGAAAGGCATTATAGTCATAGAAGTATAAGTAGGTGCTGTGGAAGACTGAATAGTTGAGCTGCTCCATTTGTAAAATGCACAGGAGAATGGATATTTGTCTGTGTGGGTATCAGCTTTTATGATATGCTAAATAAGACCAGATAAGCATCAAGGTCAAGATAGACTAAATATTTTAATATTTAGGTAGACATCTAAAGCTTAATTATCTAATATCAATATTTAACATTATGTAGATACATAAATATCTTAAATTATGAAGTTTGTACTGTATTGAGAAGGTGATGAAACCATTGAAAGCTTTCAAGCAGAGCAGGGACACATCAGGATGTTCTTGGGCAGAAACCAAAGGGGATTGAGCAGCAGGACACAGTTACATCATGCAGCATTCCTGTTAAGGGTGCATGAGGGCTGTGTCAGAGTAGCTTAGTGGTTAAGAGAGAGTATGAATACAGGTGGTCCTGCTGGATCAGTCAGTAGGACTCAAAGGTTTACTGATGTGGGGGGGGTTGTTTTTGTTTTTAAGAGAAAGAGGCTTCAAAATAGTTGTGAATAACTGGCTCATTACCTAATATCCTTTGAATTTGTGCATGGAGCTATGGAGCTCTAGTATCCATCAAACACTATTATTAAACCTTAATAACTGGGAACTAAGCAGAGCCATAGGATTGTCCATTTCCATTTCCATAAGGAAAGGAAGAATATAGGGCTTTCCTGTATTAGAGAATATATGTACTTCTGGCTCTACAGCTAGTTTTTGAGTTTCTAAGTTAGCACTCCATTTTCTAAAATACTCTTCATTGTTATCCTGGAGAAAACCCTGACATCCAATCTTAATGTCTGCAACTCAGTTTTTTAGTATAAAACAACTGATTTACCTGTGAACTTTTTCTTCCTCTTGAGTGTTCTTGTATTTTTTGTTTTGCAGGGCTCTTTTGGGGCAAACTGTACTTTCATGACCATCAACTGTATGTGGGCTTGTTTGGTTGGGGGTTTCTGTGTGAGTACACATGTGTGTGCATGTGTGTACATGGGGCCAGAGGTCACATTCAGGTGCCATTCCTCAGGAGCAATCCACCTTAGTTGTTTTGTTTTGTTGTTTGGTTCTGTTTTGTTGAGACAGGGTTCCTTACAGGGTCCTGGGACTTGCTCTCTAGGCTTGTCTAGCTGGCTAGCAAACCCCAGGGATCCAACTGCCACTTCACCTGTTTCTCTGCCTCTCCTGCATTGCTTTTGCTGCCCTTTGTTTTTTAAGTATGGTTTGTGGGCATCCAACTCAGTCCTCATGAGTAGGGGTGTACTGTACTCACTGGGCTCTCCTAACTCCCAAGCTCCACTAACTTTGTTTTACTGTGTATACTGGCACTGGGGAACAAATCAGTGGCCTTGTACATGCTAAGAAAGGATTCAGTCACTGAGCCCATCCCTGGCTTTTCCATTGTCAGTCAACTCTTCCTCAGCAAATGATGAGTATTCTATACTATGCTGGGTAGTGGGGATTTGAGAGGTTCATTCACAGTGCAGTCCTTACATATTCAGTGTTTTTACATTTGAGGCAAGGGGAAAAAAACTAACAAAATAATTATAAACTGTAATAACTGCTCTTACAGGTGTGTGTGTTCAGTTACAGAGTCATGGAGGAAGGACCCATTAAACAAGTGGGAGAAAACGTCACACAAAGATGAAAATGAATTCCTAAAGTTCAACTAGTGGCAGTGTATGTGAAATGTTAAACAAGGCAGAGAGTTACATAATGTGCCATCATAATCATGCCTGCTATTTGTTGAAAATCCTGTAATTCTATAGGAATTACTTTTATGAATAAACAGACAGAAATGTAATGGTGTAACTTAAAAATGAATTTCAAAGTGAATTTTCAATAATACAGACAAATGGAGAAGCAAAAGTAATAAAAGATGAATATAGAAACTAAAGAGTATGCATTTGGGTATTCTGTGAATAGTTATTTTAATTTTTCTATTTAAAAAGATGCAGTCTGAAGATTTTTTGTTTTGTTTTTGATACATAAATGAAATTCTCTACTGTTCTAAAATAACCTATAAGAAGGAAAAAGGAAACATAAAATTAGAAGTAAAGCGATACTTTATAAAGAAAAGAAAATTTTTTTCTTAGTTCTAGAGGTTCAAGGACCTCTTAGGCTCTGTCATGAAAATGGAAATATGGAGTAGATATAGTGAGACAAGAAACCAGGGAGACAGAGAAAGGATTTTTTTATTTAACAACCCTCTTCTGAGAATTAGTCAAGGATCCAGGAGAACTATATTAATGCCTCATAAGAGCACTACTCACAGTGACATTTTAATAGAATGGGTTACCTAATGGTTGCATATGCTCTCCCATCAGTACCACATGTTTGAAAGTGATGTCTCATTGAGTGGCAGACAAAGTGATGAATCAGAGAAAGATTTGACAGAATAGGATTGGCCCAACTCTGATGAGAATAGAGAGATGAGAAGAGAGAAAAGGGAAGCTACTTAAGAGAACAGTGTAGGGTCAGGGGCAGGTAATAGGGGAGATGAAAGAGGAAAGAAAGGGAGTTTTCAGTTTTACTGGGGCAGTTATAAAGAAATAGGTTGCACAGAGAGTACAAGCTAGATGCAGGTGGAGCCATAAAGGAGCTAGAAGATTAGAACATATTACTAAAGTTAGTATGCAACCAAACAGAGCAATTCAATCAGAGGCCGTGAGAGAAACCAGATTGAATCAGTCAGCTTGGAGAGGAGTTTGAGCCAGAAAAGCTGAGTTAAACCAGCCAGCCAGAGTTAAAGAACAAGAAAGGGTGCGCTTATTCATCAGTCTTAGAGGCTGAGAACATTCTAGGCCTAGAAAAGATTGTAAGGAGGCGACTAGAAGCTTCCAGGACTAGGCCTAGGTTAGCAGACGGAGCCAGTGAGCCTTGGAGATGACAATTAGATCAGGTGAATAAAGTTACTTTGTCAATATACTGCTTCTAATAATGTGGTAAAGGGCATATAAAATGTGATTTTTTTGTTTTTGTTTTTTGTTTTGTTTTTCGAGACAAGGTTTCTCTGTATAGCCCTGGCTGTCCTGGAACTTACTCTGTAGACCAGGCTGTCCTCGAACTCAGAAATCCACCTGCCTCTGCCTCCCAAGTGCTGGGATTAAAGGCGTGCGCCACCACTGCCCGGCTATAAAATGTGATTATTGAGGGAAAGTGTGTAAAAGGTATAATGAACTTTGTCATGCTGTTTTTATGATATCCTATCAATATTTAATTTCTTCAAAATGAAAAGGCTTACAAAGCATAAAGGAACTATGAACTAGAAGATAGAAGAGCCTGAGTGTTGTAAACAAATACATTAACATGTCTTAACATTTTCAGATGTAGGAAAACAGTCATCTTTACTTTGTAGCTATGAGGCAATAAGTGTCCACTATAGATGCATACTTTTAAATTTAGTTTTTGTTTATAGCAGACTTAAAAGATGCTTATTATAACGATGTAGCCACTTAACTGTTCTGAACTGGGTAGAATTTCACTCCGTAACCCAGACTGGCTAACACTGGTAAGGGTTCTCCTGCCTCAACCTCTGGAGTGCTGGAATTACAGGTGGTCAGCTTCCATATCTAGCCCTTTTAGTGTATTGACTTTCTCTCCTGTAAGGACTTAGGTCTTGGCTTTGGTTCAGATTCTCCATCACCACTAGTAGAAGGCTTATTACTGCCTCCTCATTGTCCTGCCAATGTTACCAAATTTATTTTAGCTTCATCAGTCCTGTTATTTACAGTGGTTGTTGACAAATAGTACTTATGTTTATTGCTACTTTGTTTCCCCTAGAATTAATAATTATCTTGCTGTAGAGTTCAAAAAACATGGACCAGAGTGTCATCTTGGTGAGCTTTCTCCTGCGATACAGGGAGAATTCTAGGATCATAAAGAACCTCATTGTTTTGTGGTCAGTGGTTTAGTTTGGGGACAGATAGTATGCTTCAGAGTAATTATGGTGCTTTTATGTTAATAATTGTTGAAATTAAATGGGTCCTCTGACATAACCAAGATAGAGTGTGCTGTTTTTCATTTACAAGTATTAATTTTTTTTTTCTTTTTTTTTGTTGGTTTTTCGAGACAGGGTTTCTCTGTGTAGTCCTGGCTGTCCTCAATCACTCAGAATTACCAGCCCTGCCTCTGCCTCCCAAGTGCTGGGATTAAAGGCGTGCGCCACTACTGCCTGGCCAAGTATTAAATTTTTAAAAAAATCACATTTATTTATGTATTTGTATTGTGCGTGCGTGCGTGCGTGCATGTGGGTGTGTGTGTGTGTGTGTGGTATACATGTGTGAATATGGAGATCAGAGGACATTTTATAGTAATTGGTTCTTTCCTTTTATCATATAGGGCCTGAGAATTGAACTCAGGTCATTAGGCTTGGTGCAAGTGTCTTTCCCTGCAGAGCCAACTTGCTGGTTTTACAAGTATTACATTTATGGTGAATGTTGTTATGTGATTGAGATACTTTGTTTTTGGAAGACATTTAGGTAAACTATATGAATTTGTAAGTTCATGGTAGACCTGTTAGTATGTTTCTACATGTATTTCTTGGTAATGATACTGTATCTTACAGTGGGAATTCAAAATTAGCATGAATGTATATCCATTAATTACTATTCACTAATATTAATACACACAATGTATTTCATTGTTTTTCAGGTTCTTGAAGAAGCAGAGGCCCAACATTTGTATCAGTCCATTTTACCTGACATGGTGAAAATTGCACTCTGTCTGCCAAATATCTGCACCCAGGTTAGTAAATGTAACTGCCTCAGTGCTTTCCTTAGACTCAATGGCAGAGCTGGGAAAGGGGGTTCTGCTAGAGAATGTGCCCGCTTTGCTGCCCTGGAAAAGTCAGAGGCTAGAGAGGACACTGCCAGAGAACATGAAAGATGCAGCACTCAATTTCCAACATCCTTTCCACTGCTGCAGTTTGTTTACTCAGACTCCTTTTCCTCCATTTGTTTAAACAATGTCTTTTAGAAACCATTATTTTAAAACAAACTAGTGGGTTGATATATTTTTTTCAAGATTATTTAAAACTACCTACATTTCTCACCTTCCTATAAAATGATACATTGCTATAACAGTTGAATTCATGCGACTTCTTAACTTTTAAAACTAAGAGAGCCAAGCGGTGGTGATGCATACCTTTAATCCCAGCACTTGAAAGGCAGGGACAGGCAGATTTCTGAGTTCAAGGCCAGTCTGGTCTACAGATGGAGTTCCAGGACAGCCAAGGCTATACAGAGAAACTCTGTCTCAAAAAAAAAAAAAAAAAAAAAAAAAACAAACCAAAACAAAAAGCAAAAAAAAAAAGAAGGGAGAAAAGAGAGAGAAAGGAAAAAGAGAGAAAAGAAAAAAGTCTATATTACATCATTGTGTTTGGAATACATTAATTATACATTGCTCCCTAACAGATAACCTCAAAGCTTTAGTAACATAAAATAGTAGCCATCCACCATCTTAGTTTCTGTTGGTCATGAATTTAAGAGCAACTTGCTGAGTAAGTGTGGCTTATAGTTTGCAACCCTTGTGGTTGGAGTCAGGATGTCAGTGAGGACTGTGGCCATCTAAAGCATGTGCTGTTAGGTTTCCTTGAGGCTTGATAGCTGACTTCCTCAGAGCATAGGGATGCTGCTGTGCCTTTCAGGGCCAGATCTTATCCTGTGTCACTTCTGCTAGTTTTCTGCTTATTGGAAGCTAGTCATCTAGTCTAAACCATACCCAGGGAGAAAGAAATTAGACTCCTCCAGGGTTTTTTTTAATGTAATCTTTATTAATGTTTTGAGAATTTCATATATGTAAACAATGTATTTTGGTCATATTCTCCTTCACTCCCCTCAGGGCCTCCTTTCAGATGCCTTCCCCGTTACCTTCCCAACATCATATACTCATTATTTTTCTCTTTTTTATGACGCACTGAATCTAATTAGTGCTGCCTGTGTGTGCATGTGTGTGTGTGTGCACATGTGTGTGCGTGCGCATGCGTGCGCATGGGTGTACACGTGGCTGCAGAATGTCAATGGAGACTCCATAAAGAAGAAGTATTAAGGAGCTTGTGAGCACACTTTTAAACTCTATAGAAGGTTGTGGTTTTGTTTTTCATAGTTTTCTTCATGTGTTTTTTCACCACACTGAATTTTGTCTTTATTTCTAGGGTTAGCTCACTATACTTTATTGCTAGCCAGGATTCTGTTAACACTGGTTTCACAGGACCCCTGTGGATATTTTAGGCTGAACTATTTCTGAGTGTATAGGATGATAGCACTCATTGCACATCTAAAACTAAGCACATACCCTGGGAATAGCCACAAATATCCTAAACATGTCCAAATGCCTACTTGGGGCCATGTTTTTTTCAGTCAAGATCCAATGAATGTTCTCCATTGTGCCGTGTTTATTAGCACTAGCATTTTACTGTGATGTTTCTGAGGCTACCTAACTTGGGTTTCAACTCAGCAATGCACTATGTCTGATAAAAAGGTTACTGTTATTAAATAGAGAAATGTATTTTAAAACAGCTCTTGTTACTTGTCTTGGACACTGCTTGCTAATGTTCCTCTTCATCCTTTTCCCTTACTCTCCTTACTTTGAGTCACATCAATTTAAGTCTGTGCAACTTTTCATCCTGGCTTAGATTTCCTTCGTTCTTTCATTACTATACTGATGGGGAGAAAGTTTTAATCTCAAGCTCTGTTCTTTACAGAAAAGTCATTCTCTGTTGGGAAAAATTAACATTTCAGTTTGAAGTAGAAATATATTTTTGACAAGTTGAATTGTGTATGCTTGCATTTAATGATTTGCTACACTAACACACTATAGGCCAAATCTAAAGATAAACCTTAGATTCTTAAAAAGAAAAATCAAAGGATCGGATTTTGAACTTTTTGACATACCTTGATTTATAATATTTATCCTCTTTTTTTATCTAGGTGGGTTGCCAGTGTCTTGTTTCACCAAGTGTGAGCTGTTTCGCAGATCTTCTTACCCAGAGAACAAAAAATTACTTATTCTTTTTTTTTTTTTTAAAAACTATTTGACAGGGGACAAATATTTGTGTGTTGTCGATTAAGCCTAAAATATTTACTAATTATTGAAATAATTTTTATTGATAACTTGGTAAATTATAGTTAAAAGGTGGAACCGTCTCCAAAAATAAAACAAGAAGATAGAGTTAATCACAAGTGTGTTTTAAGCCATTTACATCTGTGGCCTTGCCTGATCTCAGAACTGGCTTGTAAATCAGTGTTTTGAAGAGAAAATAAAGATCAGTGCGAGCTTTCTGATTCCTCTGCCTTGCCTTTTCTCTTCTCTTCTTTTCTTTTCCCTTATTTGCTTACCCTTGAATTTTTTTAGAAGAAAGAGTTGAATTGTAAATTTAACTTTTTTTCTTACCATCAAACTATTGCTCTTGCACTAGCATGTGTTATATTATGGACAGTGCAGTTCTGCTGTGTTAACTGCACTTGGGTGGTGGTGCCTTCAGTGTGACCAGGATGGATCCCTTGAGGCAGCTGGCTTGAGACTTGTATGGACAGCAGCACTCCTGGTTCTAAGTGTAGCTGAAAGAGAGAAAGGAAGATCTCTGAATTTTTTTTTTTTTGGTTTTTTGAGACAGGGTTTCTCTGTGTAGTCCGGGCTGTCCTGGAACTCACTCTGTAGACCAGGCTGGCCTCGAACTCAGAAATCCGCCTGCCTCTGCCTCCGAAGTGCTGGGATTAAAGGCGTGCCCCACCACCGCCTGGCGATCTCTGAATCTTTAATATAATTGATCCCCTGATTATATTAAACCCCGAAACTCAGTGACACTGGTAGATGATGGTCTTTCATTTTACCAGCATGTATTTGAAACCACAGTTTAAGCATTTAAATTAGAACAAAGGAACTGAGCACAGTGTTCAGGTCCTATGTATTATACTTATAGGTCATGATGTTGAGGTTGGTGCGTCATCCCTGACTTGGGGTGTTGTATTATGTAGAAAATGCCTTCATTCTTACAAGTTTCATAGAGTTAGTTTTTAGTTCTATGTGGCAAATTTCACATGTCCTGTTACATGCTTAGTATTTCGTTCTCATAAGGAAATTAATAATAGGCAGTTTGATTTAGAATAGGAGGGAATTGACTTATTTATTCAATCATATTAATTATTTTATTTACAACTAAGAGAAAGTACTTCATCGTAACATTTTTAATGTAAGAACATAACTTATATACAATAATAGTTAAACTCAGGGTTACATTTTTATTCTCTCTTTTTAAAATTATATTTACAATGGCAATTTTGTTGTTTATTTGCTGAGGCAGTCTTGGTTTTCACAACTAAGTAATGTGTTTTGTGTTTTCTTCAGTGTCATTATTGATTAGAAATCTACACCTTGTCCAATAAGTACATTTTTCCAACATCTCTGATAATCAGCCCTTGACTTTCACAGTATTGCTGATTTAAGGGCTCTAGAGTAGCTTGAAATTATTCCTGCCTTAATTTAGAAAATGTGATTTGGTTCCTCTGTCTTCAGAATTGCTAAACTAATTATTGCTTTCCTCATCTGTATTTTTGTTTTCCTCCATCAGCCAATACCCCTCCTGAAACAGAAGATGAATCATTCTGTCACAATGTCACAGGAACAGATCGCCAGTCTTTTAGCTAATGCTTTCTTCTGCACATTCCCCCGACGGAATGCCAAGATGAAATCAGAGTATTCTAGTTACCCAGACATTAACTTCAACCGGTATGTTTTCAGAGAGTACCTCATGAAGCGTGGAAGGAACGGATGTTTTTGAATGATTTATCATAGGGTTAATAAGCACTTTATTTAGATTATGTTTTGCCCATTCTTTTTGGCATGATAATTAAAGATCACTGAGGTAAAGAGCTTGAATGGAATCCTGGAGTCAGTAAATCACAACCAGACTTCCTGTCAGTTACTCCAGTGCCTGTGTTCCTCTCTGCTCTGCTCTGCTCTCAGACCATCCTCTTCTGAATGCTTGTTTCCGTCTGCTGCTTTGTTTGATTATTCATAGGAGTGTTGCATGTTATAATCCTATGCTGAAACAATTTTTAAAATGGGAATAAAGGCCTTCATTTCTGTAAAGATCTTACATAAGTATATAAAGTCACTTGGCAGGATGGCACATACTTTAATCCCAGCACTTCAAAGAGGTCAGAGGCAGGTGAATCACTGTCACCTCAAGGCCAGCCTGATATACAGAGTTCCAGGCTAGCCAGGGCTACACAGTAAAACTCTACCTCAAAGCAAAGGATATAAAATCTTGAAGGAAATATATATGTGTGTACATATATATTCTCTGTGTTGTGTATGTGATGAGAAGTGGGAGGTGTCTGTATTTTTTTAATAGACATTAATTTATCTGTAGTTTGTGAGGAAGACAAAGGAATATTCAAATTATTTGTAAAATTAACACATTATTAAACTGTCAATAAAGTTTTAGACTTCAGCTACTTTCCAAATGAGTATTCTATCATCTGTTCCAGTGAAAGCATTATAAGAAACTTTACTGGCAAATAAGTACCATGTTTCCCCCCACTTTATTCGCCTTCCTAATTCTTCAGCTCTCGGTTTTTCTTGCTTTGTCTGAGCATATCTTTATGGAATTTGAATACAGTACGAATTTTTCCCTAGTAAAGGGCAAACCTTCAGAAAACTCTGATGTGCTCCTCCTTCATGTTAGATTGAGTGTAATGTTCAGCTGTACTGTCTATAATCACCTGTGCTTTGGTTTTGAGGGCGTGTCACTGTGGGCAGTGTGCCAGTTAGGTAAGCACCATAAGCACACCATAAGCATAGACAACATATCTCAAACAGTTTTTATCTTCAAAGTAGAATGCTGCAGTGGAGCCACTTATTGTAACTTACCTTTGTGTAATAGTGTAGTTTCTTTAAAACCTACCTTTAGATTTAAAAAAAAAAGTTGCAGAAATAGAACCCAAGAATTCTTGTATACAACTCACTTAGTTTCACTTTAACATCTTTTGTTCTATAGTAAAAATAATCACAACTGGGCAGTTAATCCTGGTTTAACACAATTAGCTGGCCTGCATTGCAGCCTTATGAATTCTTACAGTTTTTCTATTACCCCTTTTTCTAATCTATCTCATAACTAGTATCTTATATTATACATGTCTGCTTAGATTCCTCCAACCAGTTTCTTAGAATTTTTCCTTCCTTTTATGACTTTGACCTCTTTGAAGAGGTCATTAAGTTATCTTGTAAAATGTTTTCCATCTGTTTGGCTAATGTTATTTTACAATTAGAATGAGGTCATGCTTTTTTGTTTTGTTTTGTTTTTATTTTCTGAGATAAGGTCTCACTCTGTAGATCAGGCTGACCTCAAATTCTCAATGATTGTCCTTCCTCAGTCTCCCTGGTGCTAGAGCCATGACATAGGGCTAGGCCATGGCTTTGGGCCGAAATATCACAGAATTGGTCTTGTGTTCTTCTCAGCCCTTCACATTAATGGGTGTATAGTTCATTTTAGGGTTGGTTCACCTGGCCAAGGTAATGTCTCCTGGGTTCTCCCACTGTAAAAGAACTACCTTCTGTGTTTTCTTAGGAAAAGTAAAACACTGCAAATGATCTCACAGTTTTCCATACTAACTTTGTCATCTGTTGGTCAATCTTTTATGCATTTATTATGTTAGTGTTTATCGATTGTAATTTTTCTATTTTATTTTCTGTTTGTTAACTGGCATTCATTGTAAGGAAGATCTGTTTCTTAACTCCTATTTTTTTAAAAATGTTACAACAGACTAATGATTTTTATTGTGTGTCATAAAACTTAATGCAGTTATTCATTTTGTTATTTATAATTTTCTTTGATCATTGAGCCTATTAAGAAATGGGCTTTTGACAAAATTCCATCATCTTTTTGCACATTTTTTCCTTTTAGAGTCATAAAATGTTCTAGGTTTATATTATCCATTCCCAGACCTTGAACCAACTAGTATTTAAGGGTTCTTGATTCCTTTTATTTAGAGACTAAGATCTAAGTCATAGTTTTTGCTCATTGTTTTTAATGCAATTTATTTTATACAGGCAGCATTTCTAACAGCTCTATATGTCAGTAGAGAAGTATATTCATAATTCTGTACAGTGTCATAATGCTGATTCCAAAGTCCTTGTGTTAATAAGTCTTTTATAATTACAAAATGCTTCTCTTCCTCTCTAGAGATGAGAAAAATCCTAAAATTCAGCTGATTAGTAACTGATACAATTTTTTAATTAAAACAAATTAAGACATTTCAGTACATTTATAGGATTTTGGGGTTTTTGGGTTTTTCGAGACAAGGTTTCTCTATGTAGCCCTGGCTGTCCTAGAACTTGCTCTATAGACTGACCAGGTTGGTCTCAATCTCAGAGATCTACCTGCCCCAGCCTCCTGCGTGCTGGGATTAAAGACATGTGCCACCACTGCCAAGGTCCATTTATTGTGTTTTAAAAGCAAATGAAAAATATGAAATTATTTAAGTATAAGAATACTCTCAGGCCACTCTAATTCTCAAGTTATATTAAGGGCTCTCAAACACTAAGACGTGAGTGAGAGTCTGTTATATAGACACTCTGTACTATCAGCTCCAAAGGAAGCATTAGCAATCCAAACCATGTGAGCAGTGTAAGAGAATTTCCTTACAATCCCATTGTTGGCAAACAGGTAGTCTGCTGTATATCATGTGCTCCTTAGTTCCATCAGTGTCCATCGTGAGGAGTGTTTCCAAATTCTAACAATAGTTGAGCTTACAGCGTGGTATTTATTCTGTGTAACCCAAGTAGACAGTGAGCAGCCACTGTATGTCTCACTGTATGTTAAGCACACTAGCTAGGGTTACAGAGACCTGACAGTCTGAATCTCTTGTTTTTACTCTTATGTAGAAACTGTCTCATTTTTAAATCTTGGAACTTTCTGGACTGCCCTTCTCTCTATGTGGCTTTTATTCCTCCGTCAAGATTCATTTCAAAGATCAAAGATCAAGTTTTTAGTTATCTCTGACGCTGTCTGGATAATATTCTTGAGCCCCGTGTACCTACCTTTGCTTGTGAGGTCATGTGTTTTAATGACCCTAACCTAACAAATGACAAGAATGAGTTCCTAACCACTGATGTATCTGTTATGGCTCACTGTCCTCTCTGTGGGAGTTTCTGGGCAGGGAAGGTTGTATAGGAATGAAGTTTTGGAGAGCATATAACTCACGTATAGAAAGAAATGAGACTTGAACACTGTGTTCTGCCTAGACCTGTGCTTTCATGTCTGACTACGTTGCAAAAGCAGAGTACTCCGAGAATGCTGAAGAAATGAAAGGCAAAACAAAGTTCCCTTTCCCCTATACTTGTAGAAGATCAAGTACAATAAGCCGTTTGTTAAGCCAATTATGTACTATTTTCCTTCCCTCTCTTTCTCACTTCCTCCCTCCCCCCTCCCTCCTTTCCTTCCTTGCTGGTTTTTATTTTATAACTCCTGGTAATTCAGGAGAGAGAGAGAAAGAAAGAGAGAGGGGGGAGAGAGAGAGAGAGAGGGAGAGACAGAGAGACAGACAGACAGACAGAGCAATCAGTCTCAAGTGAGATGTGGCTAGCTACTTGAGTGAATATGAAAAATGGTAGAAGTATTCGGTGGGAGGCTGACGTCAATAAATTGAATAAGCCTTTCTTCTTTTATTTATTGTTGTGTTCTTCCAGGCCTGCTTAGTTATGTTAAATACCTCTGACCTTTTCCCCTGCTTGCTTTTCTCAGCCTGGATGTTTATATAAAGGCTTCCAATGTGATTAGCATTGATGCTTCTGAAATCACATGGAAACTAGATGGTCAGAGATAAATTGTGGGTCTCAGCAGTGGGCAGCCCAGGGAGGCTTTTACATCTGCCTCTTCCCTGAATTGAAAATGCTGCTGGGGCCATATGGCAGAGTGCCTCACAAAGAAGGACTTTCTGGCTAGATCCCATATCATCGCTTACTTCTGTTTTAAAATGGAGGTTATAGTGCTTTGGGCTTGGTTTACTATATACCAGTAGAGTTGAGTCTTAATTTAAAGAGGTTTGTGTGTGTGTGTGTGTGTGTGTGTGTGTGTGTGTGTGTGTGTGTGTAATGTAATTCCAGTAATGTGTTCCACTCATGGGAAGATTTTATTTAACCATGTTTCTCTATAAGTATGGAAGGAAAAAACATATTAATAACTATCTGACCCTTTACTGACTTCTTCCCTTGACAATGCAAAATGTTTTTATTTAGGAAAAAGTTAAATTGCCCATCTTTTTTATGTTGGCGTTTCAAAATATTTTGTAATTATTATGTAGTGAAGTGTGTAATTGTCTTCTCTACATGAGCAAGGATTATTAAGGCCTGACTTAATGTACAAATTTGTATACACGTTGCTGACTGAAAAATGCATGTCAGCTCTGTATCTCCAGAACTTAGAAAAATCTACAGTAGACAAAAAAGGTGTTGGAAGTTTTAATTAGATGATACTTGATAACTGTCAGCTCCCCCATCTTTCTCCTTGCCTGTCTGTCTGTCTGTCTGTGCTGTGCTGTGTCTGTCTCACGTCCTCTTAATGTCTAGTCCCAAGTCTCTCAGCCTCACTCTACTCCTCTCAGACCTTTTGTCTTTCTTTTTCTTTACTCCCAAGGTTCTGTCCTCAGATTGTATTCTCATAACTTTTTTTTTCATGTCCATTTCCAATGAATTCTGCTATTTTTACATGATGCAAAAATAGGATAATTCATTTTATTTGGGTGGCTATGCATAGTGGAGCCAAACTGGAGAATTGTCACAAAGATTTTAATCTTATTTCTCCTGATCGACTGTACTACACACACACACACACACACACACACACACACACACACACACACACACAGAGAGAGACACAGAGTTCCTTCTAGGAAAATGAGAAATACAGGACATAATGGTACACACCTTTCATCTCAGCACTCTGAGATAGAAGCAGGTGGATCTCGTTGAGTTTTGAGGCCAGTCTGGTCTACAAAGAAGTCCCAGACCAGCCAGGCTATATAAGGAGGAGGAGGACCTTAACGGTGATGAGGATGGGCTGAAGGGGTGATTCAGCAGGAGAGGTGCTAGTCATTTAATCCTGCTGTCTGAATCCCATTCCCTGATTCCATGGTAGATAGGAAGAACTGGCTTCCAGAAGTTGTCCTCCGATCCCTACACATGCACCATGACATTTGTGCAGCAGCTGTAAATGTATGCATGCACAGAACAATATTTTTTTTAAAAAAGAAACTGACACTTATATTTAAAAAATATTAAGAAAGCTTATTTGGTTATACAGTAATTTGAAATTGGGCTTGGAATAGTAAATAAATTTAATACATTCAAGAACTGTTTGATTTATATCACTAAGACTTAGAATTGGGAATATTTTGCTTGGGTGGTAGGATGGTTGACACAGTGTCATGTAGCTCAAACTAGCCTTTAACTCACTATCTGTACCTTGAACTCTTGATCTTCATGCAATCCTAAATGTTAGGAAGAACTACCATGTACTACAATGCACTGTCTTGCCCAACTCTGTACCTTTAAGATTTCAGTTTGTAAAATAAAATGTTACACTCATTTGCAGTGATAATGATAGCCATATAATGTTTTAGAAAATTCCATGTTGCCAAGATAATAAGCTTCTTATCCCAGGGAGCTCCTAAGGTTAATAATTTATGATTATGGTTATAAAATATGAGGGCTTTTATGTGATTTTACAAGTAACTGCCCATATAGGGGACATTTTTTCCTTTGGGGAAATTATTCGTTAAGGACAATAGTCATTTTTTTCCTCTTTTCATGATAGTCATATTGAAGACCTTCCCCTTAGTTGAACTGTATAGTACATCTGTCCCTAAAGGAAAAAAAAAAGGACAGTGCTGTGTTCTCTATTCACATGCCTTTTTTTCTATTAAGTACTAGTTTTAGAGAAGGATTTTGCATAGAGGCCAAGGTATTCATTTAGTAAATTGTATTTATTGATACCGGATATTTAATTAAACTGTCATGTGATTTCTTCAGTCGTAGTGTTGTTTTCTGTTCTAATTAGCATATTACAGAAGAGATCAAGCTGAAATCGTCACTTTTGCAGTCTCTTTTTTAGCTGCCAGTTAGATATAAGCATATTTGTGTTAAATATTTTAGAACAACAAATCTGAAATGAATAAAAGTTACCTTATATGTACTATGAAACTGTTTTTTAAACTAGAGCATATATTAGGTTAAACTACTGTACAGTACTGGCATTTCTTTTAGGCGATGATCATACAAATTGTTTCTCCAGAAACTGACTCTGAGTTTAGATCCTTCTACACAGAATTCCTTGCTGTATTTCCTTTCCATTTTCTAGGGTTTTCTATGAATTGCCTTGCCCCTTTCTATACTCTTACATAAGATTGTACTTCTAATCATGAAAAATGGCACCCATTTTACCACTTACTAAAGAAGACTTTTACTTGAAGGCTTTCTGGATGTAAAGGCAGAATGTATGACTAGGGCAGAGACTCTTCATTATTTATAGCCACTGAATCTTCACATGCTTTTTAAATGTCTTTGGAAAGCTAGGTCTAATGCCCAAAAGTGTGCTTTTGTGTGAAATCTTATAATGAACTACTTACGCAGGTCATATGCTTCTCAAGCCCTGCGTTTCTTTCCTTCGGATAAATTGAATTACATGTTAACAATAACAATGCCATGCCATTACAAAGAAAACAGAATTAAACCGTGTAAATCAGGGTTGCTGGACACTGCAGCACAGAGAAGGCTTGGGTTTGTTGCCAAGCAAAGGATCTGTATTAACTCAGAATGCTACAGCAAAATATCACAGGCTCGGTGGCTCAAACATCGAGGTTTATTTTTTGACAGTTTGGGAGCTAGAGATCCCTCATCGAGGTGCTGATGGTTCCATTTGAGGTGAGGGTTCTTCATGACTTGTAGACTGTGATTTCCCCCTGTCTCACTTGCTGCCTCTTTTTCTAAGGACCCTAAGACTGTACAATTTGGACTCTTCTCATCCACCTCAGCTTTTTCCACTGCATACAGGCCTTATTTCCAAATAGAGCCTTATTGGAGGTTTTTAATTCAACACAGGAATATTGGAAGACAGAAACTTCTAGTCCAGAACAGAATCCTTTTAATTACTAGAGACCATTCTGTTCCCAGTGTCTTGTCAAAGCTGTCTGTGACTTGACTCTCATACTTAACCTTACTTTATTGTAGACTGTGAGGATGACAGTTTTTCTGAGATGCCATTTGTTTAGTTACATAACTACTTAGTAATATTATGCATTATAAATAGTACCTGCCATAAAGACATTAACTGTGGCCCTAGTTGACACTGGGGACAAGACAGTACTGTATTCCTGGAGGAGTAGGTGGAGGAAGAGCAGCATTGCTGGCTCAGCGGATTCGGAGGAGCCTGCTTTCAACCAGGTTCTTTCTAGATTCCCTTCGAATCCACATCAGTTTTCTCTCTAGAGTTCCAGGACTGCCTTCTGCAGGAATTTGATTTTAGTGTTTGATTGTGAATCACAAAGGCGTTTTAACCCTTTTTCTTTTGACCTCTTTCAGGCTGTTTGAAGGACGTTCTTCAAGGAAACCAGAGAAACTGAAAACACTCTTCTGCTACTTTCGAAGAGTCACAGAGAAAAGTAAATTCCTTTCACTCATAACTATAATTTTTCTTGCTGATGGTGAAAATTCAAATCAAATAACCTGGGTTATATTTTATATTTTGAAGTATAATTGCTTGTTTAAACTTAGTGTAACAGTAACAATTTAATATAATCTAGATTTTATACTGTTTATATATAGATATAAATGTATACTATAATAACCAAAATTAGACCTGTGTACTTTGAAATACATACTCAAGGTTTGTTGTGACTCAAAATGACTTTCAAAGGAGAGTGTATTGACCAGAAAATACATTTAGGATGCCCTTTTATTTAAAGAAGCATTAGCTAGTGTAATTTTTGTAGACCAAATCATTTGTTTTTCATTTTGTTCGTCCTTTCCTGCCCCACTGTCCTACTTTGATCTCTATAACTATGATAAACACCAAAACAAAAGGCAGCCTGGGGAGGAAGTTATTTTAGCTTACACTTCAGGTCACAGGTCATCACTAGGGAAATCCAAGCAGAAACGGAAACCGTGCCTGATTGCTACTGGCTCAGTGTTTGACACAGCCCAACCCACCTGCTCAAGGATGGCACTGCCCGGAGTAGACCAGGCCCTCCCTCCTAGTCAGTCAGGGACAGCAACAGCAGCAGACAAATTTGATCTGGACAATTCCCCAACTAAAATTCCTTCTTCCAGGGTGACTCTATTTGTGTCAAGTGGCAACAAAAACTGACCAGCACATCCACGATGAGACTGAGTTACACTTAGTGTGCATATGTCTACCCTTACTGCCTTACTTTCCCTGAAGCAGGTTCTTGTCTGTGAGGTAGAAGGGTAGCTGTAAGCACTCTACAGGGTAGTTGGGATACCGAGCAAGAGGATGCATGCTTACTATAGTAACTATTACCAGTAGGTAGACTTTCTTACAAGACAAAGAAAACCAAATTTGCTTAGTCACTCAGGTCTATTGGTCAAGTGAAATGAACTTTCTTCCTTTCTAGTCCTTAAGCTGTGGGATTGTCTTAAATCACATCTTGAAGTCATTCTAAGGTCATTTACCTCTTTAAGTGCAATGTTGCTAAATATTGGTCAAATTTTTAAAAAGAAGTCTGATAAACAACATTTTGGTATTTAAGGGAAAACTATATTCTTTTTTAATAAAATAGTGTTCATAGCTTCCTTAGTTTTGCACCCTGTACTGAAATGTTAAAGAAGATACAGGATTATCAGGCTTATAAAAACACAATTAAATTAGAATTTGCAATGATTTGCTTAAAATGTGACCTTGGGGCTGGGATGTTTATAAAGTGCTGGCAAGGACCTTAGCTTGGTTCCCTATTCCCAGGATAAAAAGCCAGAGTGATGGCAGGCACTTGTAATCCCTGCATTGGAATGATAGAGACAGGCTATTCCCTCTGTTCTCTGGCCAACCTAACCTACTAGGCCAGTGAGAAACCCTTTCTTAAACAGACAAACAAACAAATGAGCAAGTCAATGAATGAATGAACAAATGAATGAATAGTAGTTGGCAGTGCCTGAGGAATACCCTTACGTTCTCTGGCTTACACACATAAACACAAATATATGAATATACATAAACACACGTGCACATATACACATATGTGCATATTCATACACACATATACAGAAATATGACTCTTTGTTGAGGTAGGATCTCATTGTATAGCACAGGCTAGCCTTAAACTCAGAGTCCTCCTATTCCTACCTTTAAGTGTTATAATTACAATTATATAATTCAGTGTAGTATCAAGCTACTAATTACTTTTACTAGCATGTTTTAGATATAATTGACTTTTCTATTCTGAAGATCAAATCATATATTTATTTTCTAAAAGCTAATTTGCTTTTCTAAGTTTTAAGACTTCATTTATTTTAAGGAAAAATCTAAAAGCTTTTATTTGTTTAACTAGAAATATATAAACCTTCTAGAAATGTATAAATCATAAGCCTTGGGACTTGGAGTGAAGAAATAAATTATGTATAAATAAATAAATTTATATAAATAAAAATGTTTCTTTTTGCCCTCCCCTTCTGCATAGTAATTTACTTCTTTGCAGAAATACAGTGTGGTGTTACTGTAGGTCTTGATGTAACTCCAGTGGCTGACGGGGAATGAAAGGCTTGTAGTAAAGGTTCTGGAGTCTACTGTATGGAGACTTCAGAAATCGATTTAAAGTCCCATAATGCAATAAACTCCAATACACCCATCTGTGATAGAAAATTCTATCATACTGTGTGTCTCTAAGAAGGAGGAGACACTCAGAAGTAGTGACTGTTACAGGGGAGCTGGCACACAGAATTATCACACAAGGATAAATGAGAAATCAACCTGGCAATGTAGAAAGGAGACAGTGGAAACTTACACATCTCAACTGTAATCCTGTATAGAGGAGTAGGAGTATCTCTAAGAATTTGAACCATAAATTTTAAGTGTCAAGTCTGGAATCCTACCACCAGCGTGATCTGCAAAGGCCTGCAACAGGATTGAATCCAATCTCAAGTCAATGGTGCCTCAAGTTGAATATAAAACCACATGCCGATCTTTTTTGGGAAAGTTCTATTTTAATCTAGACCCATGCCTTGATAGCTCCACTATAAAAAAGTATGCTAGTTTCAGAAACTTAATATATGAAAAAAACAAAAACCATAGCTTTAGAATAGATAAGACATAATTCTAGCAGGACCTACTTCTCAGTTTTGTTAAACATATATATTTAATATTCATGATGAGGACTTCAGGACTATAAAATACAATAGTCTTCTGAAATAAATTATTGTATGTAGTTTAGAAATAAAGAATCTTATAGGCTAACCATTTAAAACATGGTAACTCAGACATGCTCTCAAGGCGCTATATTACTGCTTATTGCGGAGCTGTGCCTTTACCCCCATCTCTTGCTTTGCCTGTGGTATTTATTTGTCAATTTCTCTTAGTCTCTTTGTCCATTTGTCTTTAAAAATCTAAATGCTATTTAAGATCTGTGTTAAAAAGAAGTCCTGGTTCTAATACCACTGCCCCTGTAATGTTGGAGTTGTTTGTGTGTCCTGGGAGTAAAGAAATCCAGAGCTGTCTATGCTGAGCCTTCACTGGACTCACTACTGACAGTTTCTGACATCTCTTTCTTATGCTTAAGAGCCTTTCCCCCTCCAGAAGGAAGCAGACATGGCATCAGCCTTTTAGTTTGTTCTTCTTTGGTCTGAAGCAGACAAATTACTTCTAGCTAGATGACTTATTTTTTACTTTTGTCTGGGGAAAAAAACAACAACCAAACAAAACCCAGTAAATCTTAGCCAAAACATTTTTTCTCCAAAATTGTTGACTATCTTGTTAAAATTTAATTTTAATCCTTTTAAGTTCATTACTTATTTAAAAACATTTTTCCTAAATTATTTTAATTCTTAATTTTAAGTGTAATTCCCTTAATTGCTTTTATTAACACAGTGATTCCTTCTCTGATAAAGTGCCTATTTATCTGAGCAGAGCTATTGACTAATTTGTAAGCCAGTGACATCCTCTAAAGTGACATGTCCAGGAACTAATTTTTAAATCTTAAGACATTTTACTTCACCATAAAGCACATAAAATTAAATATGTTAACCAGTTTTTGAGTATATGGTTAAATTTTTTCTTTGAAAGGAAGTCTATAAACTAGAATTCAGTCTTATATTTATTGTTTATACTAAACCAACTTTTCGGTTTTTAAAACACCACCCAAAACTACCAGCTCTCAAGTCATACTATTGTACTGTTATCTGTAGTTTTCTTTTGTGAGAGATTATTGTTTTATAGAAGGAGATCCTAATGTTAAGAAGGTAGCATATTTTAGTCATTATCTTGATGTACAGCTGATCCTCTGTATCCAAAGAATCACCATCTACAAATTCTGTATGTCACAGAATGGACATCATCTAAAAATGAATTTGAACTTCTGATCCTCTTCCCCCAGGTCTGTGATCTGATCATACACATATGCCACTATGCCTGATTCTATTTATTTTTATAGGTGTTGTTAGTCATATTCTTTTGTTGAGTATATTCAAGTTAAAAATTAATACTTTGTGTATGTGTGTGTCTTTTCTTTTATTACTTCTGTAGAACCTACTGGATTGGTGACATTTACAAGACAGAGTCTTGAAGATTTTCCAGAATGGGAAAGGTAATAATAAAAATAACAATCAACCTGAGAATTACAAGGTCTGTTTGATTATAGGAGGATTCTCTTTTACAGCTCTTAGGAAGTTGGGTTTCAGTCTCTAATTGCCCTGCACCCAAGGAGTTTTCTGCCATAAATAATCTATCCATGTTTCTTTTTGTTAGCATGTGTCTTTTAAATAAAATTCTCATCTTCTGGATTTGTTGAGCCTTCTGAAGTACGTTCTGTGTAGAATGGAGGTTTCCCTGCGATGGTGCTGCTGCTGAGTGGGATGTCCGTGCTCTCTCCCTGGCACCTCTTGCAGCCAGGACTTATGTTCTAGTGGATTGTCTTCTGGAGGACAGTACAAGGAAACATGGTTTTTACTATGTTTTAGCATTGGCATGTCAGGAATTTTGAGGTTTTGATTTTTTTTCCCCATGTGCACAATTGACAGATTTTGTGGATTCCTCACTTATACAGGTTTTTTTTTTTTTTTATGTTTTTATCTGTAATTCTGAACAGAATAACAGCCAGTTTGATTCAATTCACATTTGTAACATCTTTATTACTCTAAAATAGCAAATACATTTCCTAATCTAGAGCAAATTTCTAATGATTAAAGAAAATGGGCCAACTTTTTAAATACAGAGAAAGATACAATAAAACTTACTTTTGTATATTTTAGGTATATATTTCATGTTAAGAAATGTCTCTCATTTTAAATATTTTTTCATAGTTTGTAATTTTGTTCATAATTAGTGATGAAAGAGAATGATTCCTATGCTAGTTAACCTGAAAGGACCTGTCTGCTTAGGTGGTACTTTGGTCATCAGAAATGGTTGTTTGTGAGGTGAAAGAAGAACTTCAGAAGGCCGAGTGCGTGATTGACATGATTCTTAGTAGAGAACAGTGGGTAGAAGAAAGTGTGAGCATGTCCCTTCCCCCGTTCTTTTTCTTTTTTTTCTGGCACCACAAATCAGTGAATCTGATTTGTAAAATTCTTCAGCATTTGACCTTTTCTCAAACCTTAAAACAGTGCTTTTTGATCTCTCCTTCTAACACTGACATGAGTCTGTACTAGTTTTGGATCATAAATTCACCTTTGACATACCTTGATTTCATTGGTTTCTCTTAAAATGTGGCGTCCAGAACTAAACATTTTACTGTGTTACCTGTCCAGTGTAGAGAGCTCTGCTCTCTTTGCTCTTCTTTGCTTGTCTATTATGCTGAGATATAGGAGTCAAGGAGTACAGTCTGTTTTTCTTGATATGTCACATTGCTCATTAGCCTGGCACTAATGTAAAGGGTACTACGTTGTAGAGAAGGAACTGGTGGAAATGCAGACACTAGAGTGGCTGGCTGCTTTGTGAAAGGAATACAGTACCAGCCCCTATGTGACACTTACTGTTCCTTTAACTCTGATGGGCAGAACCTAACTTGGTACCTTTTAGCTGCTTCATGAGTGAGTTGGGGAGTGTTGTTAAATTCAGTCTCCTAGACTCCATAGAACCAGGAAAGTGAATTTACAGAGGGAGGATGGAGAAGAGATAAGGATTGTTAGTACTGCCAAGAGTACTGGACTGCGCAGGCCCTTTCTTGACTCTGTTTCTGCCATGTTCCAGTTAACCCTGTGATTGTTAGCAGGTACCCTACCCAGGCTTAGTTAATCACAGAGAGCTGTGGTCTGTCTTTGGTTCTTGTGGTATGAGTGCAGAGTATTTTCAGAGATTAAACGTGGAGAACTACTAGGAAGTTAAAGGATCTATGAAACTATTTCCTAATTACAGTGAGACTGTACATGGTTACCAACTTCAGTTTTGGAGAAATGTTGCCAATCATAGTACTTCCTGATTGACAGCTCACAGGTTTCTGGATCATGCCTCTTTGTCTTTTCAGTTATATCTTCGTAGGCAGTGTTACCTCTAAACAAAGTGACTGGGAAAGTAGAACTATGAAAGGGAAGTTTTAAAACAAAGAAGCCTAGTTTAGTTCTGTTCCCAGAACTTACAAAGTGAAGGAGAGAACCAACTCCCATAAGTTATTAACCCGTACACAAATATTATAGCTATTGTAGCACTTGGGGGTTGACAGACACACACACACAATAAATAAAAAATATAATAAAGATGTTATTATATAGCAGAACCTATAGACTTATACAAAAGATTATATAACCTTTTGTAAAAGCATGATATACTATTAATGGTTTCAATCAATGAGAGGCCATTTGGGTTCAAATCTCTACTGTTTTTTATTTACTAGCTTGAGTAAATCAATTAAATACGTTCTGTATTTTTATTTTCTATCTATAAAGTGGAGGTTATTCTGATAATTAAATGAGTTAATCCAAATAACAGTTTTAGAATAGAAGTTGTATTAAAGAATCTTACATTAAATTTATCTGTCAGGCTAGAGTTTAGCCACAATTATTTGTGAGCTCAAATTTGGACATTAATAAATCTCAGCAATAAATAGTACTTCTAAATTGTGTGTGTGTGTGTGTGTGTGTGTGTGTGTGTGTTAGTGTGGGTGGCTGTGTGTATTTTGTTTGTTTGTGTGTTCACCTACTCCAAAAACATTATAAACATACTATTTAAGTTAGTTTGGGTCTCATCTCTATTATATCCTAATGTAGTTTAAGTCTTTTTAGTCAGTAAACAATTGGGGAGCTATTGGAATCTACAAAAAAAAAAAAAAAAGTAATCTTGAACTGTTGTTCATGTAATGAAATTATCAACCTTATATATAACAGGCCAATATCTCAGTAACTATAGTTTATGAAAGAAAAAAAATGTACTGAGTACTTAGTTATACTCTCTAGGTTTATGCGTCAACAGTGTTAATATAAAAATTCTGTAGATCAGAATCTATTCTCCCTAAACACTAGTTACCAAACTAGTGAAAATAGAGCCCATTTAAGAACCAAGCAGGTCATTGTCAGATTTTCTACATTAGATTGCAAACTCTAGCATAATAACATTTCATTTTTATATCTTGAGAAAATTTTTAACTGTAGCTATCATGTAGGGGAGAATAATATTCTGCCTCACTTTAATGCATATGTGCATGCATTAGTGAAAAATGAGAGAGTCAACCCAAGGAGTGTTAACATCTATTTCTGGCTTTAGATTTGGATGGGTTCCTTTGTTTGTTTGTTTTATAGTTGTTTGTATTTTCAGATTTATGTGTTGTGCATTACTGATCTAAGAAAATACTTTCTACATTATAGATGTGAAAAACCCCTGACACGTTTACATGTCACTTACGAGGGTACCATAGAAGGCAACGGCCGAGGCATGCTACAGGTAGGTTGATATCACAAGGATGTGTACATTATGACTCCCCTTACCAGGTTTCCGACAGTAAAGGAAATTTGAAAACCTGTTTGTCTCCTGAATTGATTTAATACAGAAAGATATAGAGAAAAACAGAGCAGATCACTTTGACAGCTGCTGTTTGCCCATGTATACTTAAGTGCCTTTCACAGAAGCTTTTGACAGAAAATCCCAAAGTCTGGACAACATCAGTCCTCTTGGTTCAGACATTGATTGTGGACTGACAGAGGATGAAGTTCCTAGAGTATGGTCTTGACAAGCTGTCAGCAGGCAATTTTGTTCTTTTTCTTTAAAGACTTGTTTTTGCCCTAAATCATGACTAGTTTGAGATGTTTTTATGCCACCAAAAGCTTTGTTTGGGTGTAGGAGGCAGACATCTAAGACTGATTGATAAAACAGATTTCTTCCCATATAGAACACTTTCAAAGCACATGATGTAGCTATTTGTACTATCTTTTCCCTATTGAAAAACAAGTAATCCTGTCTATTCCTTCATCTTTGCTGTGAAGTTGTTACTATCATCACCTTTCCCCTAAACCTGAGAGAAATAATAGTTAAGAAGCCAGGTATGATGTCACATTTCTGTAATCCTAATATTGGAGAGTCTGAGGCAGAAGCTTAATGAGATCATGACATTAATTCCAAAGTAACTGAAGAGTCATGTTCTTTCTAGAACTATCTTTCATGTAGACATATTTATGTATAACATCAGAAAAGAAGCATCCTCTGTTTTCTGTTTTTTTATTTTGGGTTGTATAAGACAGATTCTTACTGTGTTGCTCAGACTGATCTCGGACTCACTCTGTAATACAAGGTGCTTTTAACCCTTTGATCCTCCTGCCTCTGCCTTCTGAGAACCAAGATTATAGACATGCTCTACATTGTCCAGTTATGTTTTGTTTTAAGTAACTTTTTCAGATAGATATGCTGGCATATGCCTATAATCCCAGTATTTAGGATGATTACTGCAAGTTCAAAACATAGCATCTCATAGCAAGATCTGCATGAGCTATAGTAGGGCCCTATCTCAAACACAACATACATACATGTATACACATACACACCACACCACACACACACCATACACATAACACAAACATGTCTATTTTTTATATTTGAAAAGAGTTTAGTTAATCAGATAGGTTTTCTTAATTTTTCAGTGTGTTTAAAAATTGTTCCAAATGAATATCACTTTCTGCTGCATTTCCTTCTTTATGCAGGTCTTTCCTACATTAAAGTCTTGGATAAAATGAGAGAGGCATAATGTACCTAAGAACTAAGCAAAGCTAATGCTAGTTAGCACCACAGGAATGCTGACCGCTCATTACAGAGCAATTCAATAAGAAATCATTCACAACAGTCAGGGTTGAGATTCTCCCCACTTGCCTGCAGTATATTATAGTTGAAATATGGGGCCTTGGTAGGTTAAAAGACTACTAAAAGGCTTCTAGCACTATTAATTGCTTTCTCTACCCATGCCACATCTCCCCGGGAGATCAGGGAATATTGTATTGCAGTGCTCCAAAAGCTCATTATGCTACGTATGCATTATGTTATGTTAAATGGCAACAACAAAACCTCTGTAAGTAGTGTTATCATTTCTCTCTTTTCACCAAGTCACAATGCAGAAACTGAGTAATCGGAACAAGTACCTTTAAAGTAGAGACTTAGAAACACTCATGTGTTTGTATTTGTGTAGGGGAGCAGGTTTCCCACCTGTTACAGAGAGCCCTTTATTAAAACTTTTGTAAGTACTAAAAGCTTTAGGTTTTTTTTTTGTTTCCTTTTTTCTTTTTTAAGCTATTGCTTTAACATGTATTTCTGTGTTCACCTTTCAAGTAATGACTGTCTTTGGTCTTTTTGTCAAAGAGTGAACAATAACATCACATGGTATATTTTCACAAGTATTATTGAGTAGTATATAAGTTTGAGAGATTGTATATTTTTATTTCAGTTATGTACCTGATTCCAGATAAAATCAAGTTATGATTTTAGACCCATCTGTATTCATAGAAATATTATAACGATGGACATGTACTTAGTTTTTCATTTCTTAAATGCTATCCATTTCATTTCTGAAGTTACTAGGTTTCTCCTTTCCTATATTCTACCACAGCCTTATTTGAGGCCCTAACAGTTTGTCAGTAGATATCTAGTTAAGCTCTTTGCTGTTAATTTTACTTTTGTTTTGGTGTATTCTTGAAACTGAAACCGCACCCTGAGTTAATGAAGCACTGGTATAAGTTGGTAAACGAATCCTTCCCAGACTACCCTATCATTCTCTGTAACCCCAGTGTGATGTCCTCTACATTGCAGGAATAATGGGGAAGCTGTTTTCAGTCCTCTTCAGCAGTTGTTCACAGTATTCTATGTCCACTCAGCCTGTCATCAACTCAGGACTGGATGCTGCTTCCATTTGTAAAGCTGCATTGCCCTCCTCTGTGCTCAGAGTTTACTCCAGTCCACTACTGAGAAAGCATAGCATCCATACTCAGAGCTTCATGAGTCATCATATGATCTCCCTGCTTATGTACTTGACTCCCATCCAGATTGCAAATCCTTTCAGGCCAGAGACCACATACTTTTGAATTTATTTTTGTGGCAATGGGCATCTAACCCAGATTCTTGTACATGCCAGACAAGTGTAGTTTCACTACAAGCTACATCTCTAGTCCTAGGACTACATACCTTCTTATTTATCTCATAGGTTCCAGAGTAATGTTTAGTAAATGTTTATTAAGCTGGATAGTTTTAAGACACATTACCTAGTTCCTGACAATTCATATGTAGGTATGTAATTTGTCAATAGACTAGTTTCACCAAAAAATTTTTTTCTATATAAGATAAATAATTATTCTAGATGTTTAATCTCAACTTTGGTACTATGGAGCACAAACCTAAATATGTAGTCTTCTGTATATTCATTTCAATAATTTGTCAGTATTTATCAGTATTTTCTGTGATCTTATGGGTAAAGAAAGGAATATGTTGTCCTTTCTTAATTTCTATCTTTTCATATTTTTGCTGAATATAAGATTTGTATTCTTGCTCTATTCTTCTATATAATTGGCTTCATATTTTCATTCCATTGCTGTAGAAAATATGAACAAGTTTTGAGAGATCTTATATTTTATAATAGTTGAAGAAGTTATAATTCATGATAAATTGTTTTACTTGTGTGTCTGATTTTATATATATGTTGTATATATTTGTGTAATCTAACCCTTTAGAATAATCTAAACAATCTAATTAAATAATATAAATAATCACTCTAAAACTGAGGTAATATGGCCGTTGACTTTGCCTTCCTCTGAGGATCATGAGATTCTTTAGTAGGGAATCAGACTCTTACTCTGAAGAACACTTGCCTACATCCTGAAAGAGGAACAAACATGCTGTTTATACACTTAGAGTAAATTAAAAATATTAATGGTGTTAAATCTTTTCCTCTTATACTAGATTTTATCCCCCCTCAATTGGTTATATTTTCTAAAGTAGCTGGTAGTATTCCTGTAACTTGGTGTGGGGTTTAATTTGAAACAAAAATTTTATATCTTGTGGGGCCATGGTGTCACTCAGAAGGCAGAGACAGGTGGATCTCTTGAGTCACCTCTCTTGAGACCAGCCTGGTCTACAGAGTAAGTTCCAGGACAGCCAGGGCTGTTACACAGAGAAAAAAAAAATATCCCTTTATTCTTCCACAGAAGAAAAACAACTACTGAAAATAAAGGTTTGATTGTTTGAAAGTCGCTTAACACAGTCAAAGAGAGGCTGACTAGTAGATGTAGGGAAATGACCTGGAAACCTCACAGCAAAGCTAATCTGCATTAATGATCCCAGGGTCATAAATAAGGTGTTTACTTAATATCTTATCTAAAAAGCTCTATTTTCCAGGTTTCTTAGGAAGTTTTGAGACCTAAAGAAATATGCAGAGTTGTTTGCTGTCCTGAGATGGAAGGATTAAGCAACTGGGTCACTCTTTAGGAAAATTTGGGGACTGTTTTTTATGGAAAAGAAATAGTCCCATAGAGTATGTATTTCTCTGTCATGTGTGTGGGTGCTCAGACACTGTTTAAACACTACATTTTCTCCAATAGGTGGACTTTGCAAACCGTTTTGTTGGAGGTGGTGTGACTGGGGCAGGACTTGTACAAGAAGAAATCCGATTCTTGATCAATCCTGAGTTGATTGTTTCACGGCTCTTCACTGAGGTGCTGGATCACAATGAGTGTCTTATTATCACAGGTTAGTGTGTGTGTGTGTGTGTGTGTGTGTGTGTGTGTCTACATCTACACAATTTGGTAGTTTTTCCCCATCTTGAATCCCTGCTATGAAGATTAAAAGCTGCCCAGACAAGGTGTTTCTCTTCTATGGGCATTAGACCCAATATTTTATTTTTATTACATTTTTTAAAAAATTGAGGGGGCATGTTGTCATACCACAGCTCATGTAGAGGTCAGAGGAGAGCTTGGGGGTGTTGGTTCTCTCCTACCACATGGGTTCCAGGGTTAAATTCGGGTCATGAACTTGATGGCAGGCACTCTATTCACTGAGCCATCTTGCTGGTCCCAGACCAACTAGTTTAAATTTATTATTTATATGTGTTATTTTTTTTTCATTGCTGTTACCTTATTTTCTTAAAATGTCTTGAATAATAATACACTTTATCCCCCCTCCACCCCTGTCTTTTATTTTTTGGCATATCTAAGTGTACCTTTTATTTGAGTAATTAAAAGAACATACCTACAGGAAGCCAAACATTTCCTCAGTTACTGCTGCCTTTTTAAGCCTATAGAACTGAATTTTGTTTTCTGTTATTGCTTTGAGAATGATAAAGGATCAAACTCAAGTTGTCTGGATCGATGGCAGGTACTTTTACCCACTGAGCCTGATTACTATATCAGTGTGAGGATTACATTCTTATACTTACTCACATACATACTTACTTTCCTTTAGTACTAAGACATGGGGTTTTGTTTAGTTTTGCTTTTTCAGTTCTTTCAACATATTTAAAATAACTGACTTGTGTTGTTATACCGAATCCAGCATTGGTTTACTGATTAACTGTTGACTACTTTATTTCTGGATATGGGGCAACTAACTGTCTTATTCTTTACATGTGACTATGATTCTCTGTTGTAGTTGATGATGAGATCTGAACATTTTAAATAATATAGCGACCCTAGAAATTAGATTCCTCCTATCAGAGTTATTGTCATTGGCCTATATTGTTTACTTCATTTCTTCTCTGAACAAGTTCTGAGGAGTCTGCACTGCTTGTTGAGTGGTGTCATTAAGGTTTCTGCTTATTTTATAAGTGGTTAGCTAATGATTATGCAGATTTCTCAAGTGACTGGAATAAGTAAGTTTCCTGCTTTGCTGCGGTGCTCTGGGTGATGTATAGCATCATCACCCTTCCACCAGGTCTTTGATGACCCTGTTTTCGCCTTAACTTCCTGCTTCCAAAGATTCAGGGTTGGCTAGTGGGGAAAGTTGAAGGCTTTCTCTGGTTTTTCTGGGCATTTGTATCACACGGTGTTCTGCATCCCGAGAAATACGCTAGAACTTTTCTATGTTCCTTGTTGGCATCTTATTGTCAGCTTTCCCTAGACATTTTGGTTAATCTGTTATTTGCCCCATGTGGTGACCCCCACCTTAGCAGTCTCTATGGTAAGCAGAGACTTGTGCTGTCCTTCTCTAATGCTTGGAGACTAGGCTTTCCACACTGGGCAAGCTCCAGGTTTGTGAAGTCAAGACAGCTTTTGCATGAGATCTCTCCAGGGGAAAGGTCTAAGGTTCTCAGAAAAATGGGACTTTGAAGGAGCTTCAACATTCTTGCATCTTCCCTGGTGACTGCTGGGTTGTTGACTTCTACAGTAGTTACTGTTTGTAAATTATCTTGCTACTTTGTAGAATGGCTTCACATCAGATAGACATTCTTACCTACATGATCTGATGGTTTAGTGAGGTGAGGCAAACAACAAACAACACAATTTATTTAGTTTATATGGGAAGTTAAGATTAGAACCTCAGCAAAAGAATTTCTTTTTAGATCCTTAGATTGTTATTTCAAGTTAATAACATGAAGAATTTCTTCTAGAATTCTGAAGTTTTTTCCCACAATTTATTGAATTGGAAAGGTAGACCCCTTCATTCTCAGCATTGTCCCAGCTCCTGTACTGCTTGTCTCTGTAGCTGCTGATTACCATGTAGGTACATCCATAAAATGGATGGGATTGGGAAGTTACTGGGGGAGGTGAGTGCGTACAGATTACAGAAGGGAAACTGAGAGAAGGAGTGCTGAGTGCCTGTTGTTGGCAAAACTAAACTTATCTTGTTCTTTTCATGAACTGTGGACATTGAAGCTGTTACTGTTCCTATCACTTACGTATATTGATGATAGTGTTTTAAAATTTTTAATTTTTATAGGATTTAAATTGAAGACTAATGACAAAATAGCTCATCAGTTTTGGAGAAGAATTTACATCCTTTAAAAGGGAGGAGGGGAAGAAGATAGAAGGAGGAGGGAGGGAAAGTTGTGATGGGGATGTAAAGTGAATAAATAGTTTAATTAATTAAAAATTAATTAATAAACCTTGGTAAAATGCTGGGCATTTAAATCCAAAGCTAGTTTCTTCCATTTACTTATAGTAAACTTATTTCATTCTCTTATGGTATGAAAAGAATCTTATCTACCATTAATGTTACAGTAAGTAAGGGTTATCACTTTCTCTGGCTGTATTAGAAGGAAAGCATTGGCATAGTCTCTCTGTCTCTCTCCCTCTTGCTTAAGATAGCTTGTCCCTACAAAAAGATACTCTGGACTTGTCAGTGACCCCTGACTTACCTGCAGCTATTATAAAATGAATGGAAAATTGTGGATTTGTGACTTCCCTTCAGATTTGTAATGACCTCAAGCTAAGGACATTTGGGGTGACTTTTAACTCAGCATTTTTTCCCACATGCACTTAACTTTATTACAGTGCTTCCTAATTAATATCTGTGATGTGATGTTCCCTTAATGGAAATAACCATTTCATCATCTGTTTGGTATCTGGACTTCTGCCATCTCCCTTCTTAGGAGACTCTTAACCATGTACTGTAATTTATCTGCCTGATCAATTCCATTCCTTCAGTGATGTGGCTAAGCTCAGTGACCTAATGACTGTGACTGTGCTGCCTGAATCTGTAAAAGAATTTGGAGAAATTGGAAATAAATTAAATTTGTCATCATTGTGGGACATCTGGTTGCTATCAGACTTTTAAATGAATATGAAACAGGTCATGCAAACAGCAAATACTTTTGTTCAGACAGTGTTATTTTCTGTTTGCTGTGATTCACCCTATAGTAGCTATGAGTTACAGTATAGATGGAGTAAAAGAATTAAACATCTAGAATACAGCTTCAGTGTCAAGTGTTAGTGGGCTCTACAGGGTTCTCCTCTTGGTTCTCTTTGTTGAGAACATAAAACAGATAGATGTTTACACACACCTACAGATGAAACTTGGTCAGTAGAAGAATAGTTAATTTACATAAGACCACCCAGCAGTGAAATTGTCTCACGTGTCATCAAGGCTGCTCTCTAAAAGTCCCAGCAGTGTCTTTGCCTCTGCCTTCAGAGCCACTGCCTGGCTGCGAATGTGAGCTTCTAAAGAGTCCATTATGTGTCCCTGTAGAGTACTTCTGAACTTACTGTTAACTTCAGTTAATATGGTGCTTTCTGTTTCACTTGCTCCGTGGATGTTGAACATACAAGAGCATCCAGCTATACTTAACAGGTCCAGGCAGGCTCTGCACTGGAAATAGCAAGGACATTAGACTTGTTTTCTTGGTTTGTAGCATAAAAAAATTCTAAGTATATTTATAGGAATTAAGATATAAATTACTTTAAAATTATATTGAAAGGTGGTATGCTAAACAATAAATTAGAAACTGTACTTAACCTTTATTATGGAAAATTATAAATCATATACCAAAAATAGAGTACTTTTCATAATGTTGCATACATATGCCTTTTTTGCATGCATATAATGTATTTTGAAGAAACTCCAAACTTACTGAATTATCACAAGAAAAATATATTGATTTTTCACCTGGGGTAGGGGTAGGGTCCTACTTTGTAATTCTGGCTGTCCTTGAATTCAAGATCTTCTTGCCTCAGCTTCCTGAGTTAGGATTACAGGTGTATGTCACCACACCCAGCTTTTCATACTCTTTGTAAAAATGTACCAGCCTACCTCTTTTCTTCTCCAGTTTCTTTTCCTCAAATATTTAAGAGTATATTAAAGACATTGGTCCTTTTTACTCCTAAATAGTTCATCATATATTTCCTAAAGATTAATGAGTCTACCTACTGAAGCTCGTCATGTTTTGGGGTGTGTAGTGACTCTGTGCTAAGTAGCATCCACACCCCTCTGTTTGAGCTCCCTGGTTATGTGCTTTATCCTAAGTAACATCCGTTGTTCTCTGTAAGCCCCACTGGTTTTGTATCGTCTTGTTCATTTACTTTTGAACTGTTTTATACTCGCGCCCCCCTTTCTTTCTTTGTTTTTTTCTTTCTCTTGTTTGTTTGTCTTCAGAAAGAGTCTCATTTGTAGGCTAAGTAGCCTCAAATTTGTGGTGCTCCCCAGCCTCCGCATGAGACACTATACCAGGCTTATTTTTAAGTTTATTATGGGTTTGTATTAGCTCAACCACAGCCTCTGTGTAGTTAAACACTGAATTCATATGTTGCTATAAAGATAATTTGTAGATGTGATTAAAAGTCCACAGTAATTTAGTTAAGATTTAAGAAGGAACATTATTTGCCTCACTTTGTGAGGGTCTATTTCAGTCAGTTAAGAGATAAGCTTCCCAGAAGAAATCCTCTTGTGGACAGCAGCTGCTGCCTATGTCTGAGAGTCCAGCCTGCTTGTTAAACCTGTTTATTTAGCTCTCAACATTGTGTGAGCCAAATCCTTGCAGTAAATCTCTTCGTATGAACCTTATTGCTTCTGTTTCTGTGGTTGGCCTATGACTGATATGCAGCTCTTGTGAGTAAACCTGCTGTAAGCATTCCTCTGAGCAGTTTTTCTGTACATTATTTTTATTTCATGTGTTTGGGTACTTCACCAGCATCTATGTCTGTATACCACTTGTATGCCTGAGCTTGCAGTGGCCAGGAGAGGTCATCGGATCCCCTGGAACTGGGGTTTAGAGATGCTGTGTAAGTGTTAGGAGTTGAATTTGAGTCCTCTGGAAAAATAGACAGTGTTCTTGATCACCGAGGAGCTGTCTCTGTTGCCCCTTCTGTACAATTTTTATTGGTACACATTTTTTTTTCTATCAGTAAATACCTACAAGTGACATTTCCAGATCTGCTCATGTTTAATTTATAAGAAATTGCCAGACTATTTTTCAAAATTATTGTGCCATGTTGTTTCACCAGTAGTGCAAGATTTCTTCTTGTTCTATTTCCTGGTCAGCTTTTAGTGTGGCTTTTTCATTGTTTGCTCAATTGGTTGTGTTTGTTTGGGTTTTTGTTGTTGTTTGAGACAGGGTCTCACCTTGTAGCTCTGGCTGACCTGGAACTCACAAAAATCCACCTGCTTCAGCTTCCCAAGTACAAGAATTAACACTCTATGCTACCACACCTGACCTTTATTGTGACCATTTCTGTTTTAGCTATCCATTGAGGTTTATTATGGTATCTCACTGTGGTTTTAATGTAATTGCTAATGACTAATAATGTTAAGCATTATTTCATAAGATATTAGCCAACTGTGTACTTTCCATATGAGGTATACATTCGTGATTTCTGTCCATTTTTGTAAACTGAGTTGTGTTTTTACTTATTTTGTGTTTATTTTTCTTAGCTGGGGTCTAAACATGGGGCCTAACACATGCTGGAAAGGGCTCTATCTCTAAACTCCACTTCCTTAGCACCTGTTTGTTTTTTATTATTAATGTTTGAGACTTCTTCAATATTCTGGAATAAGTCCTTGTCAGATACCTGTCATGTAAGTGTCTTTCCTCTAAGCCTTCTTTTCCTAAAAATGTTTTATTGACAGTATCTTGAATTTTGATCTAGTACAGTTTTTGTTTCATTTATAAATCTTGTGGTCACTGCTTTTTTTCTATTCAGTTTAAGAAATCTTTAGCTAAATACATACAATGATGCTGTTTCCTGAGTAGGTTTGTTTTTGTTTTAGTTTGTTTTTTGAGATGGAGTTTCTCATGCTTCAGTTTGAACTCCTGATGTTCTAGCCTCCGCCTTCTAAGTGCTGAGGTTAGGAATGTCCTCATTGTATAGTTGTATGTTTATGTCTACCCTCCATCTCAAATGTTTATTCATGATGTAGCGTTGAGGTCTGTATTTTTATATGAATTACCGTTTTGTTCCAACAATATTTGGGGGACCTATCCTTTCCTTTTGCCTTATTCTAATTAGTCATCCTATGGCCTCCATTCTGTTTCATAGGTCTTTTCCATGTCTTTTTTTAGGCTGAGATCCAGTAATTATTGAACTAAGATAGTTGAGCATTCCAGGTTTTGTTTTATTTTGTTATTCTCCTCCTTTTCTTCTTGACTGGCCATGAAGTCTTGGCACAACCACACCCAGTTTAATTACTATTTTTTAAACATGTGTTGCTGAACCTGTAGCCCCAGCTACTTAAGAGGCTGATGTGTAAGGATCACTTGACCTCATGAGTTTAAGTCAGTCTGGGTAATAGAGCAATACTCTGGGTCAGGAACACGGATTGAGGGGAGCTGTTTGGAACTGGGATTGTTGTTAGCATTGAGATGAATATATAGATCAAGAATTAACCTTGTAATAATATGGAGTTTTCTGCTTCAAAGGAATGGTCTATTTATCTATTTGTTTGTCATTTTTAGTTTTTTACATCTGTTGCTCAGTTTGCTTAGATGATTGATGTTTTCATCACTGTGTTAACGGATGTTTGGTATTTTGTTTTCTCATTGTCTGCTGTTAATATACAGAGACATCTTTGACTTAACTCTTATTTATTTATGAGTTTTTCTATCCTCACCCCACTCTCAGCAATTCTTTGGGACTTGCTGTATAAACAATAATGACATCCAGAAGACAGTTTTACATTTTATTTTATTTTTATGATACTTTGTGTTGGAGATAAGCCCAGGGTTCTATTCATACTATTCCATGGAGCTACTTCCCCATCCCTGCTTATCTCTTCCCATTCTTTTTGTCTTTTATTTCTTTTTTTTTGCATTATGGCAGCAGGGATTGGGGGTGATGAGCGAGTGGTCTTACCTTATCCTTCAGGTCCAGTGCTGAATAGAAATAAGGATGAGAGTCTCCACCTGGTCTGTGTAGTGAGTTCCAGGACAGCTAGGACTATGTAGAGAAAGTCTGTCTTAGAAGAGTAGGGGGAAGAAAGAAAGAGAATAGTACTCTCACCTTACTGATCACCTTAGGTAGAATGCTTTGAGTCTGAAGTCAATGGTGTTAATAGATGTTTTGTTTCAGGTACTGAACAGTACAGTGAATACACGGGCTATGCTGAAACTTATCGTTGGGCCCGGAGCCATGAAGATGGGAGTGAAAAGTGAGTGTTTCTGATTTTAGTATTGTATGGCTGAAACTAAAGGAGCATGTGCTTGACTCTGGTGTACTCTGCCCCTTCCAGATATATATTGTTTTGGTTTGGTTTTTATTTAAAAAATACTATTTTCATACAATATATTTTGATCATATTCTTTCCCCTTCGCCAAATCTGAGGTCCTCCATACCTCCCTACCCACCCAACTCCATGTTCAACATCCCCACACAACACCAAGAACAAAACCACGAAGTCCATTTTTTATTTCTCAGCTACTGAGCATAGAGCATAGAGCCTAGATCTTGTCTTGGAGAATGATTGACATACCTGGTAACACTCCACTGAGAAAACTGATTTACCCATTCCCAGCAGACATCAACTGCAAAGATCTTCTTGATTAGGGCTGGAACTTTGTGTCTGCTTCCCCTTCTCACTGCTGAAATTTTGTCTGGCTTAACCTTGTGTAAGTCTTGTACATGTTGTCACAGTCTCCTTGAGTTCATTGTGTCTGGAAAACACTGTTTCCTTGGAATTATTCATCACCTGTGGCTTTTAGAATTTTTCCCACTCCTCTTCCATATAGATCTGCCAGACTTGAGAGGGATTTAATGATGGTATCCCATTTGGGACTGAGTGTTCCAATGTCTCTTACTCACTGCACATTGTCTAGTTGGGGTTTTCTATGTTAATTACCAACCACTGAAAGAGGCTTCTCTGAATAGGGTTGAACAATGCACTGATCCATGGGTAATATGTCATTAGGAGTCATTTTATTGCTATGTTCCCTTAGCAGAATAGTAATATAGGATTCTACCCTGGGCACTTGCTATCTAGTCTTAGGTTCATGGCTACCTTAGCAATGTCAAGTATAGATTCCATCTCATGGAGTGGGCCTTAAAGCCAATCAGAAAGTGGTTTGTGCCATTGTTGTACCAATATCTCTTGCAGGCAGGTTGCTGTTGTAGGTTGCAGGATTTGTAGCTGGGTGATATTGATGATTACCTTTCTCCTCCAGTAGTGTGCAGAGCACCCTCCAGCACCATGGTCGCTAGTCAGTAAGGGTGAAGCTTCTAGTTGGGCACCAGCTCCATTTCTCCATGCTCGATGATATAAGTAAGTGTTGTCTCCAGCAACAGGGCCTTACATCAGGTTGTGGAGAGTAATCTGTAGTCTCAGCAATAACCTAGAGTGTTTGGGGGGAATCTATGGGACCCCTTTGGCCAATAACTTCACAAGCTCTAATCTGTTTTTCCAGCACTGGAGGTTTTATTTGGTGGCATAAGATATCTAGTTGGGGGGTCATTGTCTCCTCCATTATGTGGTGACTCCATTTAAATTCGTTTTAAAGTCAGTATCCTAGATTTTTGGAAGGCAAAACAGTATTGCCATGTACCACATGTCAAAGAGAAGAATAAAAATCCAAAGTTTGAGGCAAAAGCCATCAGGCCATCTTTATCTCTAAGCTGTAGAGGTTAACTTCCAAGTCCAACCTTAGAGTGAGTTCTGATTAGTTTAGAGCCTTTGACCAGCTTATTTAGCTTAGCTATCCTTAACTTATCTATGTTATCAGATGCATGGGGGAATGTATGTTGAGACAATATGTTACCCAGGGCCAGATACTAGTTGACAGAAAAGCCTGTAGTGAATATTGCTGTTTCTGTCTGTCCCCTTCCTTCTTGGAATAGACTTCATATGTTAGCATCCCTGCTTATTCACTAAATGATTTAAAAAAAAAAAAAAAAAAAAAGCAACAACAACAACAACTTGCTTTGTCAGGTGAAGAGAGAAATTACTTTGTGCTTCACTTTTAAATGAAAAAAGCATTCTGGCAAAAGGAGTCAGCTCTGTCTATATCACTGTCTTACTATTTGTAATGTCAAGTCCAAGCTATGGTATCTTTTTATTTTATAAAATGGTGTTCTTGTTTGGGCTCTGTTCGTGTGATTAAAAAATAATAAATAAATAAATAAATAAATGAAACAACATTACAGACTAACTTGGGGAAGGAAGGACTTATTTATTTGACTTACAGTTCACAGTCCATCTTATCATGGGAAGCTAAGGCCAGAACTTGAGGCAAGAACCTGAGGCAGGAGCTAAAGTAGCTAAAAGACCATAGAGCAGTTCTGCTTCCTGGAATGCTCACCTACCTTCCTCATTCAACTCAGGACCACCTGCCCACCAATGATATTGCCAACCATAAACCCAGTGAGGAAAGTTCCTCTTCCCAGGTGTGTCAGGTTGACAACTGCAGCTGACTCTGACACATGTGCTTGTAATGAAACAGTTATCTATATGGATGCTTATTCTCCATAATTACCCAGACTGTCAGAAAGGGTTGGTGTGTGTTTGTTTGGTTTGGTATTTGTTTAATCTTTAGTATCAAATCTTACTCGGCTACCAATACATGCAAGTTTATTAATGCATGTTCTATTTGGAAATGTATGGGTTTCTAAACTCATCAGCTCAGGTAGTCCTTCATATTTCTGTAGGCATCATATCTTGTCTGCTTTTGTGTCTGGATCATTTTAAAGGTAGTTTTTGTAGCTGATAGTTACACAGTAAGTAGAAGGTTAGATTGAGTGTTATATATTATTTTGTAAAATACTTGATTCTCAGGATTATTTTCTGTACAGTATGGAGTAATGTTATATACCAGTGATTTAGAACAGATCTCTGAAAAAGACAGAGTAAATACCATGTCTATGGTATTTAGAGAAAAACAAAGACCAGGATTCCTTTTGTTTCCTCCCAAATCCTTTAGCCTCTGAGGTCACTGTAACTGATGTACTTGTTTATAGTGTATCATTTCATGTTGTCTCTTGGTTTTCATTTTACTCCTCAGCAGTCTGCAGTGCGCACACCTCTGAATCTAAAACTAGAGTGCTTTCCTGCCCTCCTGCTTTGCTGGGCCCCATGGTTAGGATTTGTTTGTTTTTAATATCTTAATGCTGCCAAAATGTCAACAGGATGACTCCTTCAAGGGTCTTACTTAAAGGTTTCTACATGTTCCATATCTTTGTTCCCTTTCTGTCCCATCACAGGGATGATTGGCAGCGACGCTGCACGGAGATCGTTGCCATTGACGCACTTCACTTCAGACGCTACCTCGATCAGTTTGTGCCTGAGAAAGTGAGACGTGAGCTTAACAAGGCCAGTAACCCTATTTCCGAGTTCATCTGGCAGCTGTCATCTATTTACTGCCATTTTATTAATGCTGAAATTAATGCTTTCTGGTAATTCTTACAGTGTCAGTATGTCTGCCCAGAGCTCCCTGACTTAATGGTTCTGTCAGCTTGTACAAGATGTACTTTCCATTTTGTAATTGTTTGATTACTGGCCACTGTGCCAGATAGAATATTGCCTGATGTCAAACCTGCACATGCATTTATCTCATTGGGTATTTTAGTGGCTTTGGAACATTATCATTGTAAAACTATATAGAAAGGAATGAGGGGTGGGGGTAGATCTGTCACATGGCATTTTCTCTACAAGGTATGCTGATATCAGGATTAAAAAAACACTTTAAAAGACCCCACAAGTTATGTTTCAGTATTGAAAAGAAAGCATGTTATTTATTGATTTAGTAATCTGACATATTTATGATATGATGTGATAGTCTACGATGCATAGTTCTGCCTAATTCTTTTGGTATCTCGAATTAAAAGTGACCTATACCTCTAGTTTGTCCAAATCTTCACTACTGTGAGCTATAATGAATGTATTCCCTCATGAAATTGAGTGTTGATTCTATTTTGTAGATTTGGAGCTTTAACAAAGCAATAAAGGTGTTCTTTAGGTTTTCAAATTACTCTCATGGCCAAGAAAATTAACTCGGTTCTACAAACCATTATTTAATTCCTGCCAGTATGATTTGACTAGGATATTATTTATTAAGGTAACAAGTTTTGTGGTTTTGCCTGGCTATATCTGCAGGTATCTGCAAAGAAACCTCTGACAGTGGCTGCAGCCCGGGTAGACAAGCAAACCACAAATGGCTTTCCAGCCCTTAGAGTTTAGTAGGTATTTAAACATAAAGATATTTTTATTTCCTAGACCATTTGAGCAGCTAATTCATTGATAAACTTGTTTTATATTATATAATTTATTAGGTTATTTGAATGTTTAGTGTTCTTAAATGAATGTCATAAAGTGTTTTAGTAATATGCTGTCACCAAAGTTAAGCCTGTATAATAGATGTTGTTTCTGAGATTTGTCCAGCAGGCCTGTCCTGGTATGTTAGCAGCTTTACACTGCTCACTCCACACACTATGGGTCTGGCTGGTACTGAAGTTTTTATTTTGTAAGTAGCTGTGGACATTTTAAATGCTCTGGCTGGTGGTATAGCTTGATGGTAGAGTACTTGCTTAGCATGTGTTGAGGCCCTGGATTACATCCCCTGTATTCAAAATAAATAAACAACAGCAAAACCCAGATAAATATAACTTGTTTTCACTGTTATAAATTTCAACCTGAAGCAATTGCCTTCAAGTTCAAGATGTTTTATGATGGAATATATCAAGACAGTTAGATTGATCTTCAAATTCTCATCGGGTGTTCCTTACATACGTATGTCTATGGGACCTTGTTACATAGTTTTTGAAACTAAATGTTATTTGTTTAAGCAGGTGTTTTGAAAAAAATATATGAAAGAAAGGTAAAATAAAATGTGCTTAGTCATAGTTGTATAGCATACTAACATAAGTTGAAAATTTCCCATTTTTATGTCTGAAGCTTATATTCTTGTATACAGTTTCCTGCGAGACACTGGAACATTCACTTTTAAAAGAAATTATTGGGATCAGTAAGATGGCTCAGAGGGTAAAGGCACTTACCACTAAGCCTGATCTCCTAAATGTGATCTCCAGGACCTAGGACCTACATGGTGAAAAGAGAAAACCAACTCCTTTAAATTGTCTTCCACCCTCTATGCGAACAAGGCAGTCATGCACAAACAGACACATGCACGCAGGCACACAGTGGCGGGGATGGAATAAATGTCATTTTAAAGGAAATAAATCCATAATTTTGATATTTTAATGCAATCTTTGAGCATAAACAAGTCCTAAAATTCCTTATGGTTAATTGATGCTCTCTACATGTACTTGTATCACTAACCTTTAGTTTATTGTCCCAGAGACATGAGAAATGTTATATATAGGATGTATATGTATATGCACACATGTACACATGTGTGTATGGTAGTATATGTAGATGAATAGGCTGGTAATACATATCTCCAACACTGAAAACATTATCTATAGAACAGTGGTTCTCAACCTTACTGAAGCTCTGACCCCTTAGTACAGTTCTTCATGTTGTGGTGACCTCAACTATAAAATTATTTTGTTGCTACTGCTGTGAATTTTAATGTTAATATCTGATATCCTACCCCTGTGAAAGGGTCATATGATCCCCAAAGGGGTTGCAACCCATAGGTTAAGAACCACTGCTATAGAATATAGAGTACTTATAGATTTTATTTACAAAGAATGAGTCTTGACAGAGCCTGGCAGGTGGGGATTGTATTTCATTCAGGTCAGTTTGGCTGGCATACTGCCTATCTTATGGAAGTATCTCAGGAAGAATTTCAGCTGACTTGGTCAATGATTAGCATTACATAGGCATTTTAGAAATTATATTAGTGCATTATCTCAGAACATTACTAATAACTACTTTCTAAATACTTTTAAATACTAATAAAATTTAGTAAGTCCAGTGCTCGAGCATAGAAGACACGAGATGAAGCAGATACATTGTCTGTTGAGTACAGTGACAGTTTTGTATTTGTTTGCCACCTACCAATATTTATGTCGATGTGCAGTTGTGGTTTGCGTTTGACTTACAAAAGATTCTTTTCAGTCAACTGCAAGTGGAATGGTGTTTCAGTTAATATAACTAACAGTGGGGAAGGTAACAACATGATTACTTACACTATACTAGGACCTCCACCGAGCACTTTAAATGTAGGGTCAGAGGTTTCTTCTTGAGGCACCTGTTGCTATGCCACACAGGCTATCCCTGAACTCCCAGGCTCAAGTGGCCTTCCATTCTTCTGGACATCCTGCTTCCATCCTGCATGGCCTGCTGTAATCCAAACCACTCCAAAAGACAAGAGACACTGCTCGTACCTCTAGTTAGAGATAGGCAAAGTCTTGGACACTGGGTAACTCACTCTATGCCCAAAACTGAACAGTGACCAAATCAAGGGCTTAAACCAGATTCTCCTGACTTCTTGCTTTTGTCTTTTCTCTGTTCTGCTCACTTCTTTCCTCCCCTCTCCCACCACCTTTTTTCTTCTTTGTCTCTTGGTGCTAGGGAAAATGCAGGCCTTTGCCTGTGCTGGGGCAGTATGCCATCGCTCACCTAGATCTCAAGTCTTCAGATCACAATTTTTTAAAATGTAGATTTTTCCACACAAAAATTAGTTATTCTATGTCTGAACTTGTAGACTGTCCTAATTTAGTTTTCCCAATGTTCCTTTCTATTTGATTTATTTTTAAGAGAAATTCAAAGTTGTCTCCCAACATATTTATCAAATTCCCATGAAACCAAACAAACAGACAAAATAAAACAAAAACAAAATAAAATAACAACAAAAAAAACAAACCCAAAGCCCTGCAGACTTAATACAGCTGATTCTTATGTAAACTAATATTGAGAACGCACCTGGTTCAAGCCTGTCATGTAGGAAGCCAATTGGTAAATGTGCGTTCCTTTTTTTTTTTTTTTTTTTTTAAGACAGGATTTTAATATAGCTCAGACTAGCCTTGAACTCATAATTCTTCTGCCTTTGCCTTCTGAGTGTTGGGATAACAGACTTGTGCCATAATACCTGAGTTAGATACATGTTCTTTCATTTATTGCTAATTTCAGAAAAGAAATGTTTTGTAACTCTTGCAGAAAAAGAAAGCAGCAAATGATTTTGTTAAATGTTTCACATCTTAATTTTTAAAAAGGTTACATTTTTGTTTTCTATGTGTGGTAGGACATGTATGCCACTGTGTACTTGCATGAGGTCATAGGACACCTTGCAAGAGTCAGTTCTTTCCTCCCACCATACAGATTCCAGGAGTTGAGCTCAAATTCTCAGGCTGGATAACAAGCACCTTTATGCACTAAGTCACCTCACCAACCCAGCATCTTAATCTCAAAAACCAATTCAGGGCAAATTAAAATTTAAAAGAAAGAAAAACGAAAAAAGACAGAACTAATACAGGGACTGCAGAGACGACTGTAGGTGAAGTGCTTACAAGCATGAGGCCTGGTTCAGATCCCCAGTATCTAAGTAAAACTATATAAAAACTGACACTTGCCCATAACCCAAACAATAGGGAGGCAGAGACAAATGGGTCTCTGGTGCTTACTGGCTAGCTATTCTAGCTGAAACTGCAAGACACCCAGTCTTAAAAAATAAGGTGGAGCAATAGAGGAATTTACCTAGGGGTACCTCAGGCCTACACACCACACACACACACACACACACTTTAAAAAACTAATCAGATAACTTTGGGCTTCCTCAATTTAATTAAATTCTTTCCTTATATACACTTATATATTAAATAGATTTATGAATTCTGGGACAAGTATCAAGAGTCACATAAAAGGAAAGTATAATTAATTTAGGGTAAATAATGTATTATATTTCAGTATGTTTTATAAAATATGTTAGATCCTATTAATGATAATGTGCATATTTTTTTCCGTGCTTTATCAAAGGTAAGTGGGAGAGTGATAGAATTTTCTAAATGAAACAATAAAACCTAAGACCATACTATGGTATGCATCTTAGATCCAGAATCTTGCTGAGGCATTGCTGAGGAGAGGATAACTGAAATGGAAATCCTCTAGAAGAGGTCACTCTCCGGAGGCTCCACCTGTCCTGTTAGACCTGCATCAGGACCCAAAGAAGAGCTGTTCTCTAAAAAGCAGGAAATCAGTTTCACTTGATCCAGTGGGTACTGGGAAGCTATTTCTAATTCTGGGACAGATCAGCTGGGTGACATTTTAGACACTGGTGTTGGAAAGATTTGTGACTCTGGCTTGTAAAAGTGGCAGGAATCTCTAAAAGGAAGAATGAGATGCTGGTGAAATGTCCTATTTGTCTTCTTAGACTTGGTTAGGTGAGGTTACACTGTGAATACATTTCCTGGAGCCATCTGGGGTAGAAGCTGAACAAAGTTGCAGCTGTTTGCTATTTTATTGAGTTTTGTTGAGATCCAGATTTGGAGTAGGAGGGGGAATGGGATAGGGGTTCCTAGGCAGGGGGGAAATGGGGTAAGGAGATAACATCTGAAATGTACATAAAATATCCAATTTTAAAAAAAGAAAAAAACAGGAAAAAAAGGATCAGATATGTTTTTCTGGTTCTGTGTATTGAGAAAGTTACTAAAATCAAAGCTTAATAGCAAAACCAGTCAGTACTTTCTTCTGGTATTTTTCGGGAGGTCAATATCTGATCATTTATAACCTTAAAATATGTGACACATTCTTTTTCTGGAGTACTAGTTCAAAATGTATCATTTCTGAGAAGTTTTCCTTTAACTTTCTCAATACACAGAACCAGAAAACCATATCTGATCCTTTTTTTCTTGTTTTTTTTTTTTTTTTTTTAAATTGGATACTTCATTTACATTTCAGATGTTATCCCCTTACCCCATTTCCCCCCTGCCTAGGAACCCCTATCCCATTCCCCCTCCTGCTTCTATGATAATGTGCCCCGACCTCCCGACTCCCACCTCCCCACCCTCGAATTCCCCACACTTGGCGTCCAGTCTTCATGGGACCAAGTACCTCCTTCCCACCTATGCCCGACAAGGCGATCCTCCCCTACATATACAGCTGGAGCCATGAGTTCCTCCCTATGTGCTCCCAGACTGGTGGTTTGGACCCTGGGAGCTCTGGTTGTTTGGTATTGTTGCTCTCCTCATGGGGCTACAAACCCTTTCAGCTCCTTCAGTCTTCTCTCTCACTCCTCCACTGGGAACCCCATGATCAGTTCAATGGTTAGCTGTGAGCATCCACCTCTGTATATGTCAGGCTCTGGCAGACCTCAATGTGACAGCTATATCAGGCTCCTGTCAGCATGCACTTCCCAACATCCACATCAGTGTCTGCCTTTGGTGACTGCACATGGGATGGATACTCAGGTGGAACAGTCTCCAGACGACTCCTCCTTCAGTTTCTGTCCCACACTTTGTCTCCATATTTGCTCCCATGAGTATTTTGTTACTCCTTCTAAGAAGGACTGAAGCACCCACACTTTGGTCTTCCTTCTTCATGGCTTCATGTGGTCTGTGAGTTACATCTTGGGTATTGTGAGCTTCTGGGCTAATTATCCAATTATCAGTGAGTGAATACTATGTGTGTTCTTTTGTGATTGGGTTACCTCACTCAGGATGATATTTTCTAGTTCCATCCATTTACCTAAGAATTTCTCAAATTCATTGTTTTTAATAGCTGAGTAATATTCCATTGTTTAAGTGTACCACATTTTCTGTATCCATTCCTCTGTTGAAGGACATCTGGGTTCTTTCCAGCTTCTGGCTATAATAAATAAGGCTGCTGTGAACATAGTGGAGCATATGTCCTTGTTATATGTTGGAGCATCTTCTTAGTATATGCCGAGGAGTGGTATAGCTGGGTCCTCGGGTAATGCTATGTCCAATTTTCTGAGGAACCACCAGACTGATTTCCAGAGTGGTTGTATCAGCTTGCAATCCCACCAACAATGGAGGAGTGTTCCTCTTTCTACACATCCTCGCCAGCATCTGCTATCACCTGAGTTTTTGATCTTAGCCATTCTGACTGGTGTGAGGTGTAATCTCAAGGTTGTTTTGATTTGCATTTCCCTGATGACTAAGAATGCTGAACATTTCTTTATGTGCTTCTCGGCCATTCGAGTTTCCTCAGTTGATAATTCTTTGTTTAGCTCTGTACCCTATTTTTAAATAGGGTTATTTGGTTGTCTGGAGTCTAATTTCTTGAGTTCTTTGTATATATTGGATATTAGCCCTCTGTCAGATGTGGGATTGGTAAAGATCTTTTCCCAATCTGTTGGTTCCCGCTTTGTCCTATTGACAGTGTCCTTTGCCTTACAGAAGATTTGCAATTTTATGAGGTCCCATTTGTCCATTTGGGATTTGGGACAAATCCCAATTCAATTCTTGATCTTAGAGCATAAGCCATTGATATTCTTTCAGGAACTTTTCCCCTGTGCCCAAGTATTCGAGGGTCTTCCCCACCTTCTCTTCTGTTAGTTTCAGTGTATCTCGTTTTATGTGAAGGTCCTTTATCCACTTGGACTTGAGCTTTGTACAAGGAGATAAGAATGGATTGATTTGCATTCTTCTACATTTTGTCCTCCAGTTGAACCAGCACCATTTGTTGAAAATGCTGTCCTTTTTCCACTGGACAGTTTTAGCTCCTTTGTCAAAGATCAAGTGACCATAGGTGTGTGGGTTCATTTCTGGGTCTTCAATTCTATTCCATTGATCTTCCTGCCTGTCTCTGTACCAATACCGTACAGTTTTTATCACTATTTCTCTGTAGTACAACTTGAGGTCAGGCATGGTGATTCCTCCAGAAATTCTTTTATTGTTGAGAATAGTTTTTGCTATCCTGAGTTTTTCGTTATTCCAAATGAATTTGAGAATTTCTCTTTCTAACTCTGAAGAGTTGAGTTGGGATTTTAATGGGGATTGCATTGAATCTGTAGATTGCTTTCGGTAAGATGGCCGTTTTTACTATATTAATCCTGTCAATTCCTTAGCGTGGGATATCTTTCCATCTTCTGAGATTTTCTTTGATTTCTTTCTTCAGAGACTTGAAGTTCTTGTCATACAGACCTTTCACTTGCTTGGTTAGATTCACACCAAGATATTTTATATTATTTGTGACTATTGTGAAGGGTGTCATTTCCTTAATTTCTTTCTCAGCCTGTTTATCTTTTGAGTAGAGGAAGGCTACTGATTTGATTTGAGTTGATTTTATATCCAGCCACTTCACTGAAGTAGTTTATCAGTTTAGGAGGTCTCTGGTGGAAGTTTTGGGGTCACTCAAGTATACTATCATATCATCTGCAAATAGTGATATTTTGACTTCTTCCTTTCCTGTTTGTATCCCTTTGACATCTTTTTGTTGTCTAATTGCTTTGGCTAGGACTCCCAGTACTATATTGAATAGGTAGGGAGAAAGTGGGCAGCCTTGTCTAGTCCCTGATTTTAGTTGGATTGCTTCAACTTTCTCTTCATTTAGTTTCATGTTGGCTACTGGTTCGATGTATGTTGCTTTTACTATGTTTAGGTATGGGCCTTGAATTCCTGATCTTTCCAAGACTTTTACCATGGAGGGATGTTGAATTTTGTCAAATGCTTTCTCAGCATCTAGTGAGATGATCATGTGGTTTTATTCTTTGAGTTTGTTTATATAGTGGATTACATTGATGGATTTCTGAATATTGAACCATCCCTGCATTCCTGGGATAAAACCTACTTGATCATGATGGATGATTGTTTTGATGTGTTCTTGGATTCAGTTTGCAAGAATTTTATTGAGGATTTTTGCATCGATATTCATAAGGGAGATTGGTCTGAAGTTCTCTTTGTTGTTTAGGTATGAGCATAATTGTGGCTTCATAGAACGAATTGGGTAGTGTTCCTTCTGTTTCTATTTTGTGGAATAGTTTGAAGAGAATTGATATTAGGTCTTCCTTGAAGGTCTGATAGAATTCTGCACTAAAATCGTATGGTCCTGGGCTTTCTTTGGTAAGGAGACTTTTAATGACTGCTGCTATTTCTTTAGGGTTATGGGACTGTTTAGATGGTTTATCTGCTCCTGATTTAACTTTGGTACCTGGTATCTGTCTAGAAAATTGTCCAGTTCATCCAGATTTTCCAGTTTTGTTGAGTATAGGCTTTTGTAGTAGGATCTGATGATTTTTTTGAGTCTCCTCAGTTTCTGTTGTTATATCTCCCTTTTCAGTTCTAATTTTATTAATTTGGATACTGTCTCTGTGCCCTCTGGTTAGTCTGGCTAAGGGTTTATCTATCTTGTTGATTTTCTCAAAGAACCAGCTCTTGGTTTTGTTCATACTTTGTATAGTTCTTTTTGTTTCTACTTGGTTGATTTCAGCCCTGAGTTTGATTATTTCCTGCCGCCTACTCCTCTTGGGTGTATTTGCTTCTTTTTTTTCTAGAGTTTTCAGGTGTACTACCAAGTTGCTAGTGTATGCTCTCTCCAGTTTCTTTTTGTAGACACTTTGAGCTATGAGTTTTCCTCTTAGCACTGCTTTCATTTTGTCCCATAAGTTTTGTTATGATGAGTCTTCATTTTCATTAAATTCTTAAAAGTCTTTAATTTCTTTATTTCTTCCTTCACTAAGTCATCATTGAGTAGAGCATTGTCCAGTTTCCACGTATATGTGGGCTTTCCATTGTTTTTGTTAGTATTGAAGACCATAGTCCATGGTGATCTGATAGGATGCAATGTATTATTTCAGTATTTTTATATCTGTTAAGGCCTGTTTTATGACCAATTACATGGTCTATTTTGGAAAAGGTACCATGAGGTGCTGAGAAAAAATGGTATATTCTTTTGTTTTAGGATGAAATGTTCTATAGATATTGAAAGAAGATTTAGTTAGCTCAGAATGACAAGAGTAATAGGACTCTCTAATTTAGAGACACAAATAGTTAAAATTTCAGGACCACAAGACTGCTAGCCTTAGGCCCCAGTGATTAGCTACAAAAAGTACAAGGCCAAAGAAACAATAGACGACTGAGCATTCCGGGAGCCCAGTACATGATGTTTCAAAGACTTATACCCAGATAAGCATTCACCCACAGTTCAGTTCCAACAAGACCAGGAACAAAGGGCTGTTCCTGTGAGGTTAGTCTGTCCCACTCTACCCTAGACCTGCTTACGCAAGTTTGAAATAGCCAATCATGTACAACCGTGCCAAAGCTCCCCTCACTCCCCAATCCCTTCGTATAAAAACCCTATCCTTTTGGGGTTCTTGGTCGACTCCTCTATCTCCTGCGTGAGATATGTGTCGATCAGGAGCTCCGCTATAAACTGCCTGCCTCATGTGTTTACATCAAGATGGTCTCTTGTGTGTTCTTGGGTGCACTCCCCCAGGACTTGAGTGAGGGACTCCTTTGGGGGACCTTTCAATATCCATTAAATCCATTTGGCTCATAACTTCCGTTAATTTCACTGTGTCTCTGTTTTGATTCTGTTTCTATGATTGCTGAGAGTGGGTGTTGAAATCCCCCACTATTATTGTGTGAGGTGTGATGTGTGCTTTGAGCTTTAGTAAAGTTTCTTTTATGTATGTGAGTGCCCTTGCATTTGGAGCATAGATGTTCAGACTTGAGAGTTCCTCTTGGTAGATTTTTCCTTTGACGAGTATGAAGTGTCATTATCTTTTTTGATAACTTTTGGTTGAAAGTTGCTTTTATTTAAAATTAGAATGGCTACTCCAACTTGTTTCTTGGGACCATTTGCTTGGAAAATTGTTTTCCATCCTTTTACTCTGAGGTAGTATCTGTCTTTGACACTGAAGTGCATTTCCTGTATGCAGCAAAATTCTGGGTCCTGTTTATGTATCCAGTCTGATAGTCTATGTCTTTTTATTGGGGAACTGAGTCCATTGATGTTAAGAGATATTAAGGAAAAGTGATTGTTTCTTCCTGTTATTTTTGTTATTAGAGGTGGAATTATGTGTGTGTAGCTATCTTCTTTTGGGTTTGTTGGAAGATTACTTTTTTGCTTTTTCTAGGTTGTAGTGTTCCTCCTTGTGTTGGAGTTTTCCATCTATTATCCTTTGTTGGGCTGGATTTGTGGGAAGATATTTTGTAAATTTGGTTTTGCCATGGAATATCTTGGTTTCTCCATCTATAGTGATATAGTGTTTTGCTGGGTATAGTAGTCTGGGCTGAGATTTGTGTTCTTTTAGGGTCTGTATGATATCAGTCCAGGATCTTCTGGCTTTTATAGTCTCTGGTGGGAAATCTGGTGTAATTCTTACAGGTCTGCCTTTATATGTTACTTGCCCTTTTCCCCTTACTTTTAGTACTTTTTCTTTGGTTTGTGCATTTGATGTTTTGACTATTATGTGACAGGAGGTATTTCTTTTCTGGTCTAGTCTATTTGGCATTCTGTAGGCTTCTTGTATGTTTATGGGCATCTCGTTCTTTAGGTTAGGGAAGTTTTCCTCTATAATTTTGTTGAAGATATTTACTGACCCTTTAAGTTGGGAATCTTCACTCTCATCTATACCTATTATCCTTTGGTTTGGTCTTCTCATTGTGTCCTGGATTTTTTGGATGTTTTGGGTTAGGGGTTTTTTGCATTTTGCATTTTCTTTGACAGTTGTGTCAGTGTTTTTCATGGTATCTTCTGCACATGAGATTCTCTCTTCTATCTCTTGTATTCTGTTGTGATGCTTGCGTCTATGACTCCTGATCTCTTTCCTACGTTTCTATCTCCAGGGTAGTCTCCCTTTGAGATTTCTTTATTGTTTCTACTTCCATTTCTAGATCCTGGATGGTTTTGTTTAATTCCTTCACCTGTTTGGTTGTGTTTTCTTGCAATTCTTTAAGGGATTTTTGTGTTTCCTCTTTAAAGGCTTTCTACCTGTTTACCTGTGTTCTCCTGTATTTCTTTAAGGGAGATGTTTATGTTCTCTATCCTCATCATGAGAAATGATTTTAAATCTGAATCCTGCTTTTCCGGTGTGATGGGGTGTCCAAGGTTTGCTATGGTGAGAGAACTGGGTTCTGATGATGCCAAGTAACTTTGGTTTCTGTTGCTTATATTCTTGCATTTGCCTTTCACCATCTGGTTAACTCTAGTTCTACCTGCACTCACTGTCTCTGACTGGAGTTTAAAGATAACTTTCCAGTTATCTTGCTTGTGTCAGAACTCTTCAGAGTCCAGATGTCTCTGTGATCCTGTGATCCTGAGCTCCTATATAATCTCATTTTATTACCTATTTCATCAGACTCTATTGGAATCTCTTGTGTTTTCTTATCTTCGTGAAAAAATATTTATAATTGTTTGGATTGATAAGACTTCACTTACCTATTCTGGTTATGAATAGTTTACTGATTCCTCAGTCTTTGATGCATAAGACTCAAACTAGTGTCCTTATACAACTGAATATTTAGGAGTTTACAAAATATATTATGATTGAGCGTGAGATAATTTTAATGCTCTTTAGTAATAAAACTTTATTCTCTTTTCCAAAAAAAAAGTGTGTCTTTTTAAGAAATCACAAAATACCAAAAACCTCTGTATCAACTGTGTATTAGTTTAGATTAAACAAGTATGATAGGTTTACTTCATATTAATAAGCAATTCTTCAGGAACAATAACTGTTAATCTAGAGGTAAAACATCATTGACATGTATCTACTTGAATGTGTCACAAATGACCTTGAAGTCAAAGTACTTATGTGTCTGTACATGCATGTTTGTGCCAGAATAACTCTATGGCCAGTTTTTTTTTAATTTATTTAGTTATTTAAATCATACCATAATTTACTTATTCACACAGGGGTTATAAACACAAAAAGGCAGGATGTGGGAAGGGAATGGCACCGAGCATAGGTGTTCAGGGGGAGTGCAGATACCTTTCAGAACAGGGTATCAGCTGGGTGTAGGTTCAGGGGACAGGTCACTATGACTCTGCCTATGATTCACTTGTCCTTATCTAAGTTGGTACTGTCCACCGAGGCTGCCTATTTATAAGACCTATGACTACTCAGGGCTGGTAAATTTCCACAGAAGCCACCTGTTTACAATAGCTTATAGTATGGCCATTTGTTTTGTTTTTGTTTTTCTGGAAATTACCCTGATTTCTTTCATTTCTTTTTCACTTTCTTTGTTTCTTGTTTTACATCTCTGTCTTCACTATTTTCTGATCAGTCTCTAGTTTTTAATTCTACATGCCAATATTTTTCTTTTTTCTTTTTTTTTTTTTTTGTTTTTTTTGTTTTTTTTGTTTCAACACACCCCTTTGCATTCTTCAGGATCCAGGGTTAACCTTTCTCTTCCTCTCTCTCTCCCTTCCCTTTTCATCAGATTTTGTTCTGGCCGATTTCATTCTTTGATTCTTCTCCTTATTCTCTTGAGGTATGAATGCTTTCCTGTTTTGAGTTATTTATTAGGGTGAATAAATTGCTATGTTGTCATGTATCTTGAGACAGTCAGTACATGGCCAGAGTTCAAGTTGGTTTTCCTTTTTCTGCCAGTTTCCTCAAACACTCCAGCTTTGGTTGGGGGAAAAGAAAATTATTCACCAATATGGCACTCTGGAGAACTTTTAACAACTTTGTGGGGTGAGAACTTGAAAAAGCTTCTGAGATTGCTTTCTTTTTTTATCTTTTTTTGGTCACCAATGTAAGTTCAGTTTATGCTGTGAAGGGAGAAAGAACCTCAGCACTTACGGGTCTGCTGACCTCCTGAGGAGCAGCTGTACCTGGGCAGACCCTCTAAGGGGTTCAGACATCTTACTTCAGTTGGCCCTTCATATCTTTTGGGCTCTGCATCCATAAATTGAATGAAATGCACATTGAAAACATGTTTTGCTTCATTCTAAACATGTATAGATTTGCTTTCTTGTTATTACTTGCTAATTAATACATTGTAGCAACTGTTTGCAAAGCCAGACATGGTTAAACTCTTGAAAGTATACAGTGCGGTGGTGTAGGCTGTATAAGAATGTGTTTTTTGTGAAAGTGATTTGAACACCAGTAGATTTTGTTATCCACATTGGTATCTACATTGGTGTTCTGAAATATTCCTGTAAAGGATACTGGGAGACTACTGTACTTCTCAACTTATAAATGCATTTTATCAAAATGGAAGCATTTTACATTTAATCATTCTAAGCAGTCCTTTATTTATACAAGTATGTAATTCTAAATCATTTAATTTTTAAAAGTTTTACCTGATAATATTTGATAAAACCACTAACTGCATAGTTTCCATTTCAGAGTTCTTATTATCGCCATTTTTTTCAAGATCACTTTTCAAGAACATATGATCTTTATGTTCATGTTACTTCTAATAATTTAAGTGTTTTAAACTCTCCATTGTTGAGTCTGATCATCACTAAACTAAGCTATATTTTGCTCATTGCAATGACTTAACTCCCAGTTATTTAGAGAGAATGTTAGAGCTTCTAATGTCTGTCAGTCCAGACATGCTAGGCTTAACCATCCATCTCTAGTATTCTAAAGAGATAGGTCATAGTGAAAAACAGAAATAGAGGGAAAGGGAGGAGAGGGAGAGGGAGGGAGAGGGAAGGAGGGAGAAGAGAAGAGAGGAGAAGAGAAGAGAGGAAAGAAGAGAAGAGTTTAATGTAGCATATAGGGAAGAAAAACAAATAAGGTCCTGACATGAGATTTAGCTTTAAATAGAGGGCACTGGGGTATAAGTAAACAGCCATAGTCCCACCCATCATTGACCTATTATGGTCTTGGTTCATCTGTCCTTCAGAGTTGTCCAGTGAATTGTTAGAATTGTGTGAATTGCTTCTCCTTCTGAGAGGCAAGTTCCTCCATTGTGGAGTCAGCCTTTTCCTTCTACCAGCATGAGATTACTGGGGAAGGTATAAGTCTTCTGGGGTCCATTGTTTCAATATTCTAATGACCAATAGAAAAACCACAAATGTCTGTCTCTAGAGTGTTGTCTCTCCTGCCAGGATGATTGCAATGGAGGGGAGGAGACTAAAACCATTCTCATAAGGCATAAACATAAGCTTGATAGGCTGAGAACTCCTTTTTATTTAGGCATGTTAGAAAGATGTGACAGGAAACAGAGTGGCAGAGTTATGTTTATTCTGACAGAGAGTTATTCTCCTTCACACTCATATAATGAATGTCAGATGCTTCATCTTTTAAGAACCTACCAAAAACTAAATGGAGCTCACTCATATTGTTGACCAGAAAGGGATTTTTCAGAACCTCAGTGTATTTGATTATGCAGGTAATTTGTGAGTTCTTATATAAGCTCTGCACCCTGGTACTGAATAATGGTTTAGCAAAAACTTATAATTAATATCTATCAGGATTTATAGTCTAGGAGGGGGTAGAAGAAATAGTCTTGTTAATTCATTCAGACAGTATATAAATTGTATCTTTATACCTTCATGGAGACTTCAGAAAACATCTTACTATATTTCTGCATGTGGGGCTTCACAGAAGCATTTTTCTTTGTCCTTGCTTTTTCTGTAGGGATATTTGCCACAGATTGTCCTTTTAGTTTGGTTTAGTATGTGGACTATATTTTTGTCTTTGTTTGCTACCTGAGACAACCTAGAAGAGATTTGCTTTGCTGTTACATTAAGCCTTTTAACTTGTCTGATAGTTTCACAAGAACCCTTAAAAGGCAGGAGACTCACTTGGCTGATAGCAAAGGAATAAAAATCAGAAACTTCGAGACCTTAAGCTAGGGTTCTCTGTGTCTAAATGAGCTTTTCATTTAGTTACTAGTTAGCTAACATGCTTAGGATATATGTGCTTGTCTGGAGTTGCTAGCAAATTCTTAAATTTGCTAGCTTAAAACAGAGCCGTGAAATTGGAGACTAGGACTGAGAGTTAAAGGCCATTTTGTTCTCTGTACTCAGGAGCAGGGTGTATGTGTGTCGGGGGGTGTTCAGTGACAGTCTGCACTAAGATTTTATTACAAAATATAAGAATGCCTTTTCAATCTGTGGTTCTTAGTCTAACCCTGGGGTTTCATTTAGCTAAGTATAGGAAGTGGGGGGCGGGGGCAGGGGATCTGATGCTTCAAGCACAGTGCAGCACTGGAGTCACTCTGACTTCACGAAAGTAGGAGACACTGCTCAGAAGTCTAGAGGCATGTTGGAGCCGTGCTTTGTTGATAGCTTTAATTCCTAGCACTTTGTCACAGGTTCCTGAAGTCTGTCTAGTTGCCTCATTTTTGGTCATTTCACCTGATAGAGAAACTAAGAGTTGTCTTGCTTCGAGGGATTCAATCTGCCTGATACCAAAACAGTTACAGCCAGACACTGGACGTTTTCACTCCGTCCTTGCTCCCTCCTCTTACTCCAATTCTCTCTTTCCCTTCTATTTTGCCTCTAAGAAAAATGAGAATGAGAACAAAACTTGACCATGGCTGCTGCTCTCAGACCGTCAGCCAGTGGTGTTGTTTGTGTCTGCTTACTCATGTGCTGTGCTGTGTCCCCTACAGGCTTACTGTGGATTCCTCCGTCCTGGAGTTCCTTCTGAGAATCTTTCTGCAGTGGCCACAGGAAACTGGGGCTGTGGTGCCTTTGGGGGTGATGCTAGATTAAAAGGTAAGTCAGTCACTGTAAGGAAAGGTAATAGCTTGCTGACTGGGGGTGAGAGGGCTAGAGAGATAAGTTAGTCAGTCTTTACAGCCCGGTGTCTAATGTTCTGTGATAAGAGACTATAAAAATCCAAGGATGTAAGAACACTTGATGCTATCCTCCTTTTTATTGCTGCGTTTGGTGGAATTCTTAGCTTCAGTTATTATTTCCATGCAGAGGTTGCTTATCTCTTTGATTAACCAGATCCCACAGAATTTATTTTGGCTTGAGGGATTCGATCTGCCCAGTGTACAAAGGTCAGTGGGAAGGAAAACTATAAAGTCAACTCAGATGTTTCAAATCAAGTACTTTGCTCACAGGAGAGTTGTTTATGGGCACTGCTATTCACTGAACTCATTCATTCACTCACTAAACAGATGGCCCATCTGCTGTGCTGTGGGCACTGAGAATGGAGGTAAATAAGATGTGGTCCCGCTCTTGACAGTCACAGCTCAGTATATGAAAGAAAGGCCTAGGCAAATGCACCACACGTTGTTTAGTGCTGTGATAAATACAATGCCATGGGAGTGTGGCCTGGGGGAGCTGCACGGATGGCACAGACCAGGAGGCATTATGATACCCAAGACGGATGAGACATTATATTATAGCATCTACTGGCTTTGAAAGCATCAAATGTAGAAAACAGTACTGTCTTTAGCTAAGAAAGATCACTGCTCCATTTCATCCCAGCTGGTCTGACAGAAACTAGAAGTACCACAGACAGTTCTGGCACTTAACTTCCTGGAATTAGTACAGATTAGAAGATAGTCCTTAACATGACTGCCTTTACTTCAGACTGTAGCCACAGGCTCAGAGAGTCCCCAGGCCAACTACATTTTGCCTCCTCATCTCTTCAAGTTTGAAAATTCACTAGAATAACCCACAGAATTCTTAAGCTCCATACTTTGAGGAGACATGATACACTTAGGATAAAGCCTGAAAGCTTTGACAACATCTCTTAATAGTGTCAAATCACTTCTCCTTGAATGTCAATATGTTCAGTTAGAAAATTCTGCTTACTTCTGGTGCTCAAATTGGATTTTCATTGTGTAGGCTGCTGATTGAATCATTACCTATATGATTGGACTAAGTCTCCCTAAGAGGTTGGTGTCTTATTTATAGTTTCTGTTACTGTGATAAGACACTGACCAAAAGCAACTTGGGAGGAAAAGGTTTATTTCAGCTTATAGTTCCACATCACAATCCATTCTTAAAGGAAGTCAGGGTGCAAACTCAGACAGGAACATGGAGGCAGGAACTACACAGAGGCCTGGGAGAGTGCTGCTCACTGACTTGCTTCCCATAGTTTGATCAGCCTGATTTCTTATAACATCCAGGTGTCAGGAGTGGTGCTGCCCACCACTAGCTGGGCCCTCTCACACCAATCATTTAAAAAAAAAAAATGCCCCACAGACTTGCCCAGGGGTCCAGTTGGTGGAGGCATCTCAAAGAAGGGGTTCCCACCTTCTCTTGACTCTAGCTTGTGTCAGGTTGCCAAAGAACTGATCAAAACAGTTGGGGTTATCTGAATCACCTCGTTAGTGCCACAAACTAAGCCTAAAGCAATTCTGTCTCAGTGTTTGCTTCAGGAACATAGTGCTACAGCCAGCTGGGAGTTGCCTGGGACCACTAAGGGCAGCCCCAGCACACAAAAGCAGCTGTCCTTGACAGCCACACAAGGCATAGATAAAAGCCAGCTTATTAGGAATAAAACAGGTGAGTCTGTCATTGTGGAATCATCCCCATAATGAAAAGCTTATTTTCATAAAAGTGACATATTGACTGTCTGAACCCAGAAAAATACCATCAAGTATGTAAACATTACCTAAATCCACTGTCAACATTGGATAGCTTTGTGAAAACATTCTGTGTAGCTATTTGACATGAATGAATTTACACCATAATTCCATCCCATAGCCCCTTTTTAAAACCTGCTACTCTGATAGTTTTCAACACCAAAAAAATACAGGTTTATTGCCAATTATTTTAATAGCTATGTATTATTCTGTTCTATGTACATATATATCATAGTTCAGAGATTCTCTACTAGGTACAGTTGATTCATTCACTGTTTTGATTTAAGTTGCATATAATAACCTTCTTAGGATAAATTTCCTCAGGTAAGATTAACTCCTAGAATATGAGTACTTTATATTTTCATACCTAATGTACATTGTTGCATTGAAGGTCTGTAGGATGAGCTTTGGAAAGGTGAAATATAGCAGTCTCCAGTTATCCTGATACTCAGCAGTTTCCATGTTTATTACACTATTTTGTTTGGTTTTGTGAATTGTTTTATCATGTCTCCTCCCTGTATATTCTTGGGACAATTGTTCTTTCTCTGGCCAGTAATAATTCCTAGTACATTAAAAAATATTAAGTTTCAGTAGCTTGTTGTTACAGGCATTTTTGTTCAGGTTTGGCTCTTTTCCCCGTGTATTTCAGCTTTTTGGTCAAATGCCATATTGAGTTCATTTTTATGTGTCCACATTTTTGACGTTTTTGTGACATCTTTAAAATAACCTTTTTGTCCTCTCATTTTAAAGACTACTGTATTTCATTCTGGTTCAGAAATAAAAATTGCCTGGTAATTTGAAGTTTTTTTGAAGTTTGAAAGTCTACAAAAGAAGAAATTTGTGAGATTTATTTTATGAAATTCTTTATTGTCTTGAATTTGTTTGAGGAAACCGTTTTTCACTCTGGAGCTATTGATCTTATGACAGATACTTCTTTTTTCTGGTTTTTCTTTTAAGTAAAACAAATGACTAGATTCATGTCATCAATCCAAAAGCCTGGTCTGCCACAGACCGTGGCCATGTGTGCTGGACAGCAGGAATGCTTTATCATGTGCTCATTTGTGTCCTTTTCTTTGTGGCTTAAATCCCTCTCTCTCACCACTGCAGCCTTGCTTGCTCCATCAGGGCAGTGCTCTCAGGTCTCTCAGTTATTGAGATTTAGCCTGAGAGTCACTCTAACTCCCTCCATGCACTTGGTTGAAAAGGCAGTAGATTACTTCAAGGTATTGGTTGCCTATCCATAAGTTTGCTTAGGGTTGTTTTCTGACTGTGCTGAACATCAAGCCCAAGGCCTTTTGCACTTTGATACAGAAAAAGATGTATTTATGAAATAAAAGATTGCACATTAAACCATTACAGAAATCTGCCAAAATGGAAAGGTGTCTTTGGACTATTCCTACTTAGAGGGGAAATGAACTAACATACCTTGTGAATCATCTTAAAAATTAAATTATGCATGTAAAACAATGCACATACAAACCTGAGGTTCTTTGTGTTTATCTGTATGTGCAAAAATTAACTATAATTTCCTCTAAGTGGATAATAGAAACTTTTTTTGTGGTTGTTGTTGTATGTATTGTTTTTGTAACAACAATAAAAAACAAGTATTTTGTGGAGAACATGGACACGTCCAAAATCCTTAAGCTTGCATTTTCTTAATTAAAACAGAGGCAAGTATTTCTGAGTTATGTGTTGACTAATAGTACACAGGTTTCACAGTTTATAACAATTCAATATCAGTATCTCTAATTATACATTAATATAATAATTTTTTGTTTGTTTAATCAGTTGTGGCTTTTTTGTTTTAGGGTGTTTGTTTTTGTTTGGTTGAGACAGAGTTTCCCTATATATCCTGGCAGCAGACCTTGAATGCACCATGTAGCCCAGGCAGGTCTTGAACTCATGATCTTGCCTCAGCTTCCTAAGTGCTGGTATTATAAGCACCTGATATATTATGAAAAAAAGTATAAAGAGAAAATGTTTCTCTTAATTAATTGTCATTTATTACAACTGCTGTCCTATAGAACAGAGGGTCTTTGTGCTGGACCCCAGCGAGGCTTTATGCCCTCTTGCTTGGCTGGGCTCTGTTTTTCTGGAAGACATGGGAAAGTGCCTTTGAATCTGAGCTCTCTTCCTGGTGTATCTGGTAACAGTGTTTCTTTAGGAATTCAGTAGAAACTTGCTTCAAATCTTGATTTTGATCTTTTCCCAAACAGGTGATTAGTGGTATATAAAATTCCTGTGCTGCTGTGGTACTAGGCTAGGATGTTCACTAGGCTGCATGATTAAGTGCATTTTAGGATGTTTTCAATAGAAATGAGTTTATTTAGATATAAGCCCTCATAAGCATAGTTCAATTAGTATCCCAAAGTGCCCTTTACCCTTGGAGTTCCTACTTAGTGTTACACCTTTGTTAAAGTTTTAGGTGATTTATTTGTCCCCACTTGTATGGTGTCCTGTCTTTCACCAATGCTCTTTCAAAGATAAAACAGTGTTTTGTCTCCTTGGTATATCTGGACATACTTTATAATTTTGTAGAATATTTGATCTTTTCTCTTTGTTTGAGTGGAAACAAAACAACTTTGTGTGTTTGCTTTATAAACCTTTTTTGTGGGTTTTTTTTTTTTTTTTTTGGTTAGGATCTCTATTGTTGTTATTATTATTATTATAATATCTCACTGTATAGCCCTAGGTGACCTGGAACTCATTAGGTACAACAAGTTAACCCATAGCTCACAGCAATTCACCTGCCTCTGCTGGGATCAGAGGTGTGTGCCACTATGAAGAACTCTTTTTGCTTTTTTTGAGTGTAGTTTTTGTTGCTGCTGTTTTTTTAACATCCCACCAGAACAGACTATGAGGTTGGCTTCTGATAACTACTCCAGACATCCTGAACATACATTGTCATTTAAAATTTTATCTAAGCGTGAGAGACACAAAAAGACTGTTGCAAGAATGTAGAGTATTCTTACTCAAGGAAGGCTGGGAGAGAAATAGAGAGTGGTGTGTACCAGTCCTGAGCTCTATAAGATGTTTCTAAGTAAAGATAAGTTCCTTTCTTTCTAGACTTATTGCATTATAATCAAAGAATAAAGATATTATTTCTGCTTTAAGAGTTGATTTTAGCTTCTTTGTATGACTTAATTATTGCAGATATACTGGCACTTGTAAAAGCATCTCTGAAGAGGATAGAACTTGCTCCGTGCCCAACGGATTCTTTCAATGAAACATTCATTATTCTTTTTTTTTTTCTGCTCCCTTCATGAAAATCCTGTGTATGGTTTCTTGTCAGTGTCTCCTTATGCTTCCTTCCTTGTTTATTTTTTACTATCTCCATAAGGTATTTACTTGGCCTGTAAGAGATTATGCCATTGCTAGCTTAGTATACTAAAGAATATCTTGACATCATAGTCTGCTCAGTTTCTTTTCTATCCCTGAGCCTTGCCTAGTAAGGGAATTATAGATAAGATGTGTGTAAACATTCCCACAAAGCTGCTTATTACTCCGAGACACTGTACACTCTTTTCTAACTATATCTGTACCTGACTAGCTCCTCCCACACCTCTCAGTCTCCACTTGAATGTTACTTAAAGCAGAAGATTCCATGTCCTGCACATACTGTATGTGAGGTTCTCTGTGGAGATGGGTGTGCAGACGAGTGGTAGGCTGACGAAGAAAAGTCTAATGTGGGTTATCCCTTTCGCCAGAAGGGAAGGAAGGGTCTTCCCATTTTAGTGTGGGCCTTTCGTTTCACCTAGAAGGGGTTATTAATTAATGTGTCTGTGGAAGGCCTCACGGAATTGACCTTATATATGATTAGATCTTGAGATCAGCTCCTCCATCTCTGCAACATACATATTGATTCCCTCCTGTGGGCTACTCAGTGTGGTAGCCACATCCTCTTGTTTTCATCAATGTACCTGTATGGCAGGAACCAGAACTACATAGTTACAGGCTTGACGCGCATTGCAACTGGGTGGTCCAAGATTAAAAGAAAGACTCCATGGGATTTTTTTAAATCCCATAGAAATACTGCTAATTAGACCAACTTGGATACCATTCCATCCATGAGACCAAATGAACATACCCAGTAAACATTAGGTTTATCTTTCATTAACTGAGATTTCCATTGGGTCCCTTGACATATTAAGTGAAAGACTGGTGAAATTCAGAAACTTGATATACATTTATTTTCCATTTGGCCATCCTTATGTCCACTTAAATCAAACCTAATAATGTCTTTACTAATTCCTTTGTATTTTAGAATCGAGATGGCTAAACTCAAGCCAGGCCTGAAGGGACACACATGCCTTTGTCCCTAGTACTCTGACATATATGACATGTGAATCAGCAAATCTTAGGGTACATAGGAGAACATGTCTCACAAAAAAATGCTAAACACCCGAAAAATTATTAATCAAGAATGGTAATGGGGTAGTGCCAATGAGTCTTTTTCTGCCATGCTATGGTTGGCTTGACCTAGTAACCCTTTAACTGAGGGATGTGGAAATTGTGGTTATAAACATAGGGAAAGGGTGAATCTTTGAGTAGGTAGATTTTGAGCCAGATCACCTCAGGTACCAGATCACCTGGTACTTTGCTTCCTTTGCAGGATAGACCACATATCCCTTTCTCTCTCAGCTTCCCATGAGTAAGAACACACGGAACAATTCTGCATTGTTCTTTTTGTATTCCAGTGTTTTGTGTGATGGTGTAAGGTCAAGGATATGTGGAGTGTTTGTCATCAGTACCTACAAGATGTCGCTGTATTCCTGGATCTGGGAAATGGCTTGCATGCTTTGTTTCATAGCCTCCAAGTTGGTGGTGATCAGTCAAGTGTCAGAATCGTCGCACTTTCTATTTTTATTTGCATAGCTATTCTTTGTTTGTAACCTTCTTTGTGAGACTGAGAAGCCAAGATTTGTAGACAGACTCACAAAGGAGCACAGCAGGTAAGTGTCAGAATTGACCAAGTTGACCCTGTCTTCCACCAAAACACCAAATGCTAGTTATCATTATGTTTCCTGTTGTGACCTAAGAACATGCTGACTGTGTTCTCTGTTCTAGGAGATGTACATTAATAGGTCAGCAGGCTTGGCAACAAGTTAGTTACTTGTTGTATAAGCACACAACAACTTTTTAGGAAACCCTTTTGTTTTTATAGGTGACATACTGAGGCATGATGGAGAGTAGGTGATCAGTCTGACATCACAAGCTTTTGATCTGCACTGGATCTGGGTCTAAACATGGAAGTTGACATTTGTGATGGTTAATCTAGATTGTCAACTTGATGGGATTTAGGTTTTCTATAAGAACAAATTTCTGGACATGTCTGTGATTGGATTACCAGTTTAGGTTAAGATGGGACAACTCACCCTAAATATAGGGAGTACTGTCCAATGGCTAGTTACTAGGCTAAAAGAAAGCATCTGAGCACCAGTACTTATCTCTGCTTTCTGCCTGAGGATCCACAGTGACCACTGCGCCATACTTTAGCTGCCACACCTTCCCTACCCTCCCTGTCTACTCTCAGTGTGAGCCAAAAGAGACCTTTCTTGCCATAAGTTCCCTTGGTTAGTAGTGAGGAAAGTAATACAACATTGCAGGAAGAGTGGTGGGCTTGAAGAAAGACTATTTAAAACAATGAATAGACTATAAAGATGGAATTATTGATGCCTGTAGGAAGAGGGAAGGCAAGTCAAGACTAAGAGCAGGAGCCAGGGGATGGGGTGCTCTAATGTAAGAGTTGACCTAAACACCATGTGTGTACTTTGGAGTTTACAAGCAGAGCTGGAGACTGTCAGCGCTCCCAAGGATGTGTGAGCACTCAGAAGTCTGAGTTCACTGGGAAGGCATGGGCCGTGCTTCCACATCTCTCCTTTCTGAGCCTTCTTGCCAGAATACACTCAGATAATGCAAATAAACAGTTTAAGGAAATCTTGTGTCTGGCTTATGATAAAGTTTGCTTGGCCTCATGCAGAATTATTTTGCATTGCAGCTTGAAAGCAGTGGAATGGGTAAGAGCATGGGGCTTTGAGTCAGAATACAGGGTTCAAATCTCAGCTCTACTGCATTCTTACTAGTTGTCCTTGGACAATTACTTAGTCCTTCTCAAAATGGCAGTAATCTGGTTATCTTGTTCTGGTTCTGTAAAAATTAAATGAGTTTATCCTTAGAGTTCAAGCCCTGTGTTAGCAGATACTACTAATATTACATGTCCATGGCATCAGACACCACCTATGATATGTTTTGGTGAGACAGGGTCCCTCTATGTAGCACTAGCTGTCCAGGAACTCAGTATGTAGACCAGGCTGGCCTTGAACCTGCAGAGATACATCTGGCTCTCCCTCACAATTGCTGTAATTAACAGAATGTGCCACTCTTAGCCATACTTGCTTGGTTCATTTTCTGTAATGGGACACAGTAAATTGCGTTTTCAGGTTATTCATATTTGTTTGTGTTTTCCTCATGGTGTAACATGGTTGCCAAAAAGAAAATTAAAACCAAGCTCCCTCCAGGTTAATTTAAGTGATTAGTTTGGCACCTATGTATGCTTGAGCTAGAATTGTATGCTTTTATATCAGACTTGGCATCTGTCCACATATCCCATTAAATTTATTCTCATGTAACTTTTGATGCAAGAGAATTCACTTAAAACATGAGGCTTAATTCTACAGTTTTTCCAAGACCTTGGAGATGTTATAGGCAGTAGGTGCTGTAGATAGTGCCATTTAAAATACTGGAGAGATGACTTAGCAGTCAGGAGCACTAGCTGCTCTTCCAAAGGACCTGGGTTCAATTCCCAGCACCCACATGACAGCTCATAGCTATCTGTTACTCTAGTTCCAGGGGATCCAACACCCTCACATAGATATACATGCAGACAAAACACCAATGCACAGAAAAAAAATTAAAATACTTTGTCAATGCCTCAGTGATGTATTTAAGGTCAAGATTAATTTATTTTCCTGGAAACTCATTTGTGTACTTACAGTCTTAACACCTGATCAGGCAGAAAAATAACAGTAATTATGGAATCCTAACTGAGAGTTTCTAAGGATCACCTGGTTCAGTTCTGTTGCGTAACTGAGAAAAATGAGGCCAGGAGCTAAGCAAGTGGCTAAATACAGCTGGCAGAGGGTGGAGACTGGATTGGATCCCAATCTCTGTATCCTTGTTGGTCCAGCATATGTCTGCAACAGGATGACTAGAACAAAGACAGGTGTGAATCAAAACCGACTCAAGCCAACTTTTCATTCTCTATAAAAGGTAAAGAAAGCATGATATGTTTTGGTAAAGGACAATTTATTTGCAAGATGACAATTCATTATTTTTCATTTTTATATGTACCTTAAGGTTAATTAGGAACCTTTTAAAACTGGGTGTTCTGAAGTTTTAATGTATGCATAAGTTGGTTGAGCAATTTTAATTAAAACTTACCTTTACTTTGAAATTAATTCCTTTCAACATTCTAAGATTAATGAGACCTAATCATGGTATGCCGCAGGTTGTAGACAGTCAGTAAATATAATCTAAACAACAGGACAGGATGGTATTTTAGAATCTCACATGCATTGTCAGAAATAATCATAGGTAGGCATGGTAGTATACTCTTTTAGATCTCAGCACTCAAGTCACTGAGGCAGGATTGTGAGTTTCAAGGCCAGCCTGAACCTTTAAAGACTTTAAAAAAAAAAAAAGATATAAAAATAGCACACATCCCTCTATATATGAATATATATGTGTTTTTATACAAATACATTTATTATTTTAATTGTGTGTGTGTGTGTGTGTGTTTCATAGACTACATGTGAGGGCAGAGAACAATTTATGGGAATCTAGTTTTTGCCACTACCATGTGGGTCTGGGGTTTGAATTCAGATCATCAGGCTTGGCTGCAAGTTCATTTAGCTACAGAACCATTTGAGCATAAGTTAACATGCATTGTTTCCCTTCTTTCTGAAATACAGCAGTGTGTATTTCCTAAGAAAAATATTTTATTATAATTATTATTATTAAACTCATACAAGTATATAGTTAGATTTATCTGTCCTTTCCTCTGTGTCATTATGCCAGATGGCCAAGTAGATAATCTAGCCTTTCTGGACGCCCCAGTGTGGGGGAATTCGAGGGTGGGGAGGTGGGAGTGGGGGGGTGCACATCCTCATAGAAGCAAGAGGGAGGATGGGATGGGAGGTTCCTGGGTGAGGGGAAATGGGGTAAGGGGATAACATCTGAAATGTAAATAAAATATCCAATAAAAAAAAGCAAAAAAATAAAAAAATAAATTAGCTTTTTCTCTCCGGGTAGAGTCCAGGATTGGGTGCAGTTATGTGTCTTACTCTATTTGAGTCTGGAGTATTTCCGAAAGTGTTTTATGACACTCACATGCTTGAGATCTACAGCGTTTTATGAGTCTGGGATGGGGTTATGTCTTCTCAGACGACTGTAGCAGTGGGACTGTGGAGGCACTTGATAGCATTGGACACCAGTGACATCTCACTGTATAGTTACTGCAGTCTCTCCCCCCTCTTTGAGCCTTTAATGGATGTATGAGAAGACACTGCAAAACAATCTCCGCAGTGGTGACACCCATTAACGCTTGCAGTCAGAGCTTCTGCCCTACTCTCAGTAATGTTAAAGTTGTTTGTTTAGGTGTGTAAAATCCTAACTATAGAAAGATCCTTCATCATGCTTTAACTGCATTCCTGCCTTCTGTGTTACAGAGTAAAACATACCTACATGAGGGCGAGACTTGTTGCCAAGTTCAGGCTTGTTCATATTCAAATAAATATTTCTTTGAGATAAAGATTGAAAAGAAACTTAATTTCTAGACACATACGTGAGGTTCAGAGGTTTGTAGCTTTGATTGAAGATGAATAGTTCTCAGTTGTTTTTCTGTTCTAACATTCCAGGGGTTACTCAGCTAGCATCTTTAGGAACACTGACTCCTGTGGCAGGGACAGATATGTGTGAATGCCAGGGGGACACAGGTGTGCTTAACAGCTCGTGGGGAATGCACCAGCAAGTGTGTAATGAGACAGAAGTATTAAATCAAGCAAACAAAAATAATTCAAGATTAATAAAAGTAATTATATATACTTCCTTGGTTGTTACTTCAAGTGAACTTTTCTTTCTTTGTGGCCCAGAGAAATAACTGTGAGGCTGCTGCAGTTGAATTTATCCTTCAAACCATACCTGGCGATCTATAAACTGAATAATCAATGTCATCATCTACTCACCATACTTAATAACTTATGCATTGGGTTTGTGAATCCTTGATCCAGGTAAAAGCTGTGGCATACCAGCCTCTGTAGCTGGATGAAAGAGGAAGTGCCATGATATAACTGCCTGTTCTCTTTGTTGCAGCCTTAATACAGATACTGGCAGCTGCTGCCGCTGAACGCGATGTGGTTTATTTCACCTTTGGGGACTCGGAATTGATGAGAGACATTTATAGCATGCACACTTTCCTTACTGAGAGGAAACTGAATGTTGGTGAGTAGGAGATAGTTTGACACTCGTGCTATCTAGATGGATGTGTACCAGCCAGGAGGAACACTTGCTAAGTCTGGATGGATCATAGTAAGAAAAGTTATCTGGGGCAAACAGAGTGACAGCACACTCAGCAGGCAGGTTCTGCAGAGGTTTGTTTTTGTTTTCTGGAAGAATTTTAGTTATGATATTGACATAAGTCTATTATCTTAGGGTGAGGTCTCTGGCCAGGCATTGTGGTATCTACCTATAATCCCAGCCAGTTGGAGGATCATCAGTTCCAGGCCAGCCGGGGTAATAGCCCTATCCCACACACACACCCCACACACACACACACACAAATGAAAAAAAGAAAAGGGTGGGATGCTAGAATTAATGTTTATTTTTACTTTTATTGATACAGAAATATAAAGAAGAGTGAGGGTATACAGAGTGTATATTTAAAATATACATGAGAGGAAGATAAATTCAAACCTGACAGTCCTTAGCCCATCAAATTTCTGAGAATGTATTGTGTTCACATAGTGTGTTACTCCTGTGGGAGCTCCTGTGTTCATATAGCTGGAGTTGCAGTGAACTCAATAGACAAGACATGGACAGTGGATCATGGACAGCCCACTGTAATCATAGCCTATGTTACTTTAAAGTGTTTTTAAAATGTTAAAGTTTATGTCAGGAAAGCCTTCTAGGCATTAAAAATTCATACTATATTTTCAGAAGCCAAATCTGAACTTACACTATTTAAGGTAATTTAAAATAGCAAGTTTTTGTTTTAAGTTTTTCTGTCAATATAACTAATGTGCAAATTGTTCTGGCCTTTCACTATCTAGGAAAAGTGTACAAGTTACTGCTTAGATACTACAATGAAGAATGCAGAACCTGTTCCACCCCTGGACCAGACACCAAGCTCTATCCATTCATATACCATGCTGTTGAGTCAAGTGCAGAGACCACTGACCAGCCAGGACAGAAGACAGGCACCTGAGAAACCAATGAGTAGGACTTCCTCTCAGAGACATCTTATTTGAAATGTGGGGTGTGACGTATGAACTGACTTAATCTGATCTAAATGTACATATAATCCACATTTGTAATCAAGGGTGTAGTCTCTTCTACATATGCAGTTGTCACTTGTTCATCCTGATGGACATGGGCTTAGACATGGTGTCTTCCATTTTTCTTCTCCTTCAGTCTTTATTCTTTGATTTTTCTCTTTATTTTGCCAATCTGATTTCTTGGGAAACCCATGAAAGGCTACACTCAGCTTTTAGACCTTTTTCTTTCTGTCTGTGTATTATCCAGACTGCTTTGGTGGCTAGCAGATACCATCACACCTGGAGGAAGTTAAAATCCAGAAATCTGAGTTTGCTACAGAGTTACCTGTTAGTTTCTCACTCCCAACCCTTGTTAGGCTTGCGTTGTCTCCATTTTGAATCTTGAAAGTTGAAGTTTTTCTTATATTACTTAATGCCTGTATCTTTTAGGCTAAAACTATTTTCTATTTAAGAGAGACTAATTTCCAGTTTCTCTTTTGAGACATCATCCCTTCTAAGCAACGGGTTTTTTGTCCTTTTCCCCAGCGCTATTTTAGAAGCTGACCAAGAGGAAAGAAAATGTAGAATAAAAGGATTTTCCTCATTTGGTATAAAGAAACCAGGTTCAAGAGCATTGGGGTTTTTGTTTTTTTTCATGACTTCTTTTTCCTTTGCAGTTAGGATCAATGTTGGTTCTGTGGTGCTTAAGGCATATTCATGTAACCAAAGGTTGGGGCTGGGAACTTCATGCTGATTTGTACATATGGAAGTTTCTCTGGCAGTAAATATTAAGAGTTAATAAGTTTCATTAATAAATCATTTGTCAGAAACTCCATATCACTTATATTTTATTTATACATATAAGCATGTGCTCTTTAATTGTGTCTACAAGAGTACATAAAATCTACCAACTGAGGTCGGGGGACAATGAGGTCTGGGCTTTTGAAGAGCCCTGATTCAAATCACTTACTTACACTTGTATTTTTAAAACCACAACAAGGTAACCTATATCAATGTCTTTGTGAGGTTAATCTGGAAACCAAGCCAGTTACATTAACTGATTAGAACGTAATCACAAAAACACTTTTCCAGATTTCCAAAGTAGTCTTAAACTGTTAAAGTTCTGGTTACAGTCTAGCTGTAAGGAAAAGCCAATAAAAGTCAAGTCCTGTTACCAAGAAGCTTTTGTTAGATGCTCTAAGCTCCTTTGCCAGCATTGGCAGAAAAAAAAAAAAAAAATGGGTCCTGGTCCAGAGTCTCAGCTCTTCCCTGTTGTACAAAAATCAGGAGGATAATAGGCTTTGGCCCAAAGGCTACCAGTTGTCATTGATGCAGCTCTTTACTGAAACAAAGACTTTTGATCAAATCCCAAATCTAGAGGAGTCTGGCCTTATCCCCACTGATATTAAAATCTCTTTCCCTCCCAGCTATTCTATGCTTTGCTAACAGATTTATGGCTATATTTTATTTTCTTCTTTTTCTATTCCTACATCTCTCTCTCTTAGGCAGTCAAATGATGAAGCAAATAATTCTAACAGAAATTATAGAGCCAGGCTAGAGGACCACTGATATTCCAGAATACAAAAGCTTAGACCCAGCTCTCAGTGTGTGTAGGATTAGTGATGTACCCATCCACTAGCTGCCTCTTGTAGGGTTGCCAGGAATGACGCCTGATGAGTTGTCAGTGTATCTTGATGTTAGTGTGTCCTGCTGAGCTCAGGTTAATGAAGCAGAGCCAACTGATGAGGGACAATCATGCAGAGAACACTATTACCTTGTCCTTAAAGAGCCTCTGCTTGAAGGGGGTGGGGGGCATGTAGCTAGTATTCATATCTGTCCTGTTTAATACACCTTTGTATTCTCCTTCCTGTGGCATCTGTTTTATTTCATGCTGTTTACTCCTTCCTCCTTTAATTTACCAAGTTAGAAATCTTACATTTTTAATAAAGGCCACTTTTAGTTTCTGTCTAACTCACCCACTTATGGAAGCAGTATACAGTAACAGATAGGGCATCAAATCAGGAAAACCGAGTGTAAATTCTAGCTGTCTTCTAGTTTATATTTTAAGCTTGTCTATGACTCTCACCTCACTGAGCTAGTCAATAAGCTTGAAGTACCTACTGGGAAATAAGCATAAAACCAGCAGCCAAGTATCTACATAGTTTAGCCAGTTCATCTAGTGAACTAGTGGATGCCCAGAGCCTAGCATAGTGATGCACTTTTTCCTCTAGGAGTTCATTATGAAAGGTAAAGGAACCCCTTCTGCAAACCACAAAAAGATCCAAGGCTTCCAGAAATCCAATGCCCATGGAATTCCAGAGAGCAGAGTTCCACACACAAGCAGTCTGACTTCTCTCCCACCCTGCACTTCCATAAAACAGTTTCTGGGTCTAACAAAGCCATGCCTTGTCCCTCCCTAAGCACTGCAAAAAATGTTGTCCGACTCTACCAGGTACATTCTCTTGTACTCTCCAATCCCAAGTCCAGGATTTGGGGGTGTCAACCTCTCAAATCAACAAAGGTTTGCTCTTGGCATTTTGAGGTTGTTCTAAGTCTCTTCTTTCATTTTCTTCCACTGATTTCTTTCTTACAAAGAGAACCTACTCTGTCACCCGTCCTGAGGATGGAACTCAGGGCACTGTGTGCTCTAGCGCTGAACTGTGTACCCTGAGCTGTATAGATCAACCCAGGTCTGACAACAGCTAGTTCCTGTTTGATTCTGTCCCAGCCACATGCCTAAGGCTCACTTAGGAAGTAGTTTCAGTGTGCCTCCATGCCAATTAGAGCACATTCTATGACTTCAGATGTTGGGATTTGCCACTGTGGCATCATGTTTGTGCCCTTAAAGTTTTGGATTTGGGACCCGTTCAGAGCTGGAGTTTACACACGAAGGATGCTGAAGCTGAGTAGTTACACTTTGCCTTGGGTGAGTATTTACACTGGGGTACTTTCAGAGAATGTTCTGCTCTTGCTGTATACAGTGACATCTGTATTCAGAGGTAAGCTTGAAAAGGAGATGTAACTAACCCCTGTGTTTATAGGACCAGATACTTCTTTCTAATATGTAATGTTCTAGAAACAAATGTCGAGTCCCACTCCAGAATACACTTTAAAGGCTAGGCTGTGGTAGAACTAATTGTTTCTTGAAACCTTAACTAGAAGTGAGGTGGTATTTGTGTAGATTCTTACCTGCTTCCTTCTCTGTCCTCCAGCATCTGTAACTTCACTCTCGTGCCTTTTCTGTGATGCAAGAGAGACTTGGTCTGTCATACCCAGTTTAAAGAAGAAGCTCAAAAAGGCTTGAACTCTGAAGCCTGTAGGCACCACACACCTCTTTGCTTACAAGGAGGAAGGGGCAAGTCTAGTCATTGCTGAAACAGGTGCTCACAATAATCCCATACTTGGAGGGAAGAGGCATTCCAGTGTGAGACTCAATAGACCAAACTACTCAAAGACATTGCCTACCAGTGTCCACTGCCCAATATCCAAGTACCCTGAGTCCCCCCTGTTCCCCAAATGCCACAAGAATTTATGGAGTCATCAGGTGGCAGGTTTCTGAAACCGGTCAGAAGAACTGCATGTTTATATTTAATAACTGATTTTGTTTTTCTGCCTGTTCATTTTACATGTACAACTAATGTGTTGTAAAGATTCTAAATTTGGGCAGCAGGCAAGATCTTAGGAGTTTGTAGGGACAGAGTTAAGAAATTCTGACCCCTGTTTATCATGGCCTTCTTGTCTCTTCAAATTATTATTTATTGTTTGAGATTTTGTGTGCATGTCTTGAAATTTTGCTGAACTTTTTGCTTGTACATTTGTCAGAGAGAGGAGAGAGAGAGACAGACAGACAGACAGACAGACATAGACAGCCACCAGCATGAGGTGCTTTCACACATGACCAGCCTTCTTGGGTGCTTTTGAAGTCATATTGCTTAGCATTTAACCCCTTCCTCTAGTTTTCATACCTACAAGAGAGCTTGAGTCAGGGACCGAGTACCTATGATGACAGTTCTGAGGACCATGACCTGGGTCATTCACAAATTCATAGGTTCTAAGAACTTTCTTGGGGCCAGCCATTGTACTCTGCTCAGGAGAAGCAGAGACGAGTGACTTGTCCCCTGTATTCACAGAGTGAGGTTGAATGACCTAGAACCCACAAATGACATTTTCTTTCTACTGCTTTGTTCCAGTTTAACCCAGAGAAACCAGTTGCATCTCTTTGCTGTTGGTTGGAAAACCACTAAGAACCCACATTATGTCCATTCACCAGAGCTGAACTTTATAGATGCTTGACTTGAAGAGTTGTATAGCAAATGGCTTAACACATAGTGTGGGGTGGGCTAACAGTGCTCAAGTCAGTAAGCCCTGAACTCAGAGGAAGCAGCTCTGAAAGATATGGAGGACAATAGAACGTATGTGACATGGAGGTGGAAAGGTGTCCACTAGGAATGGAGGGTCCAAGGGGTGCAGGGACGTGCACAAGAACACGAGAGGAAAAGGAACCAAAAAATGCCAAAATGAAGACTTGTACTTTGTATGCTAATTAAATAACCAGTTTTAAAATGTGGCTTCCTGTTGGAAATGCTCATTTTCCTGGGGTGAGTCCATGCAGCCTGGATAAAGTTAAGCTCCTTTTGCTGTAGCTAGATTTATATCACCCCAGTCAGTTTGAACAATACAAATTTAATCAATAAAAGGTAAAAATTAGTAGATGAAGTTCATTTAATAGCACAGTATTTAAATTGTGGGGTCCTGATGGATGGAAAATACCAGGGAGTCCTCAATGAAGAGATAGACCTGCATAGCAGGTTATTGTTTTCTGTCAAGGTTGTAACAGAACATACTAAAAACTGGGATATAATGTTTCAGTGTGCCAATCAAAGCATCTTGACTAGAATTGTCCACCACAGAGCTATATATACCCTGACTCTGGTCTTGAATATGTGAAGACAACACCAAAGCCTTGGCCTTGTGTGCCTTCAGAATACATTCCATTCTAGCATCTAACTTCAGAATATTTCTAAAAAACTTAACAGTACTTAGTGATACATAAGTGTAAAGTACGTTTTATAATCCGAGGAATCATACGTTTGAGGAACCGTGGTAATCTTAGTGGCAACTATATGCCAGTCAGTTTTAAGCTCTAGTACCATATAAATGTAACTAACAAATGGAGGGAGACCCTGTTACCAAGCTTATGCTCTAGAAGAAATATAGATGCTCACTAGTCTCATAAAGTCCTGTCATGTCACGTAGAATGAGTAGTTAGGAAATTTTGTTTGTTTATAAAGAATTTCACACATACCCAAAAACTAGAGAAATGAATGTCAGTGTATCCACCCTCTTCTCCAACACTTAGTTTATCCCTCATTTTACCTTCACTACATTCCTGCCCATTATCTATTCTAAATTACGGAATTCGTCCAAGACATTTCATCTGTAATCAATATATCTTTAAAAGATGTACCCGCAATAACACACACATCTACATAATAGAGGACTTCTAATTTAAAAGAGCACTAAACATAATTTTTAATATTCTGGTTAAATACAGATAAGATCCATGGACTTTGTGTATATGTGTGTGTATGTGAAAAAAAAAAAAAAAAAACCAAAAAACTGAAAGCTGGAGGAAAGAAAGGGTCAGACTAGTTGGGGACCTTGGTAGTCAACAACACAAGGTTTCTGTGGATTTTCTTGTTACTTTGGAAACTCGCCAAACCTACTGGAGAAGCCAACAACTCAGAGCCTAATGCAGAAGGAAATGAGAAAGAAGATGTGGTTAAAAAAGTGTTCAGAGAAGTAATTTCTACATGTTTCCCAAATTGGTGAATGACATACACTTATGAAAAACTTCTCAAGTTCAAACAAAATGGCCCCAAATGCAAGCTAATACAGTCAAACTTCCAAAAACTAAAGAAAAAAAATGAAAGTAATGAGCAAGGACATATTCTAGGACAAACAGTTCAAATGACTGGATTTACCAGAATCCATAGATTGGAAGAGAGTGCTACAGACTGCACAGTTGCCAAAAGAATTCAGCAAGAACATTATTCAGGGGTAGAAAGCATCATGACAGTCTTGGATGTAGGAAAGCCAAGGGGGCCTATTGCCAGCAGACTTGACTAATAGCCTGGCTGAAGCTCTTGAAAGAAATGAAATGGTTTAAAAAGGAGGAGGAGGAGGAGGAGATGATGATGATTGGACAATCAGAAAAATACAAAGTTGAATATGGTATGACAAACCTCAAAATTTTCAAATGTTTATCGAAGCTAAAAGTGATTTTATTATATGTAGGTTGAATGAAGCAATGACTCATATAAATATTTGAGGGCAGGAAGCATAAATGGATGTTAAGTTTCCACATCACACAACTGGTAAGATGCAACACTGTTCCACTGTGACAAGCTATGAGTGCCATACATGCAACTACCACTAGAAGAGATAGACTTGGAATTGCTATATGTGTATGCCAGTGGAATCTGAGAAGTGCTATATTTACCTATAAGAAGAAAACAAGCATCTCAGAAATTAAAAGACAGGAAAAAAACCAAAATGTTCAAAATGATCAATAGAACAAATAAGCCTTTATTCCAGCTAAGTAAAAGGGTAAATTTATGCTACTAATATCAGAAATGAAGAGGGGGCATCACTGTATATCCTAAGACATAACAGATAATGATTGAGCATTATGAAGCTACTGCTCACAAATTTCATACCTTAAAAAGATGGACCTATTATTTGAAAAACATCTGCCACCAATTTCAGGAAGAATCTAAATAGGCTTACCTTTAATAAAGAAATCAGTAGTTAATGACCTTCCAAACAGAAAGCTCCCACCCATTTGGTTTCTAATGAAACCTATAAAATGAAGAAAGGACTTAAAACAATTGTCTACAGCCTGTTTCAGAGAGTAGAAGGGAATGCACCTAACTCCTGCTCTAAGGTAAACACTACCCTCAACACCAAAACCAAGCAACACCTTTAAAGAGAACAAATTACAAACCAGTATCTCTTGACTTAAATGTAAAGGTTTTGAACAGAGTATTAGCTACTTGAATCCAACAGCACAATTTTTAGATGTTCATCATTACCAAATGGAATCCCAGGCTGAGGTAATATTTAAGTTCATAAAATCAAGCTATCATATTAACAGTCTAAAGAAAATAGTGGTGGAGGATATAGGCTTCTACACTGCAAGACCCTGAGTTTGGTCCTCAGCACAGCCGGAAGAAAAGTAACATCACATCAATAGACACAGAAAAGGCATTCAGTAAAATCCAATTTCCATTCATGATGTAAACCTTTAGGAAACTAGGACTAGACAGGGAATTTCTTACCTTGGTAACATATACAAAAAGTGTTACATCATATTCAATGGGAGGGACTAAAGCCTTTCTGCTGTGGTCAGGAAGAAGGCAAGTATGTTCCATTTCAATGCTGGAAGGGCTAGCTACAGCATAAAAATAAAAGAAATAAATAAAATCATGCTTTAAAGAACTTTAAAAACGGCTTTAATTAGAACATTATGTTATAGCCTCTCCATATGTCATAACATGTTTAGGGGGCTGGACCAATGGCTCAGCACTCAAGAGCACTTGCTGTTCTTGCAGGGGATGCTATGCCCTATCCTGACTTCTTCAGTACCAGGCACACACCTGGTCTACAAACAGGCAAAACATTCGTACACATAAACTAATCTAAAATTTAAAAAACCACAACGTGTTTATGGGCTAGGAAGATGGCTCAGTGGTTTAAAGTTCTTGCCCTACAATCTAAGTTTAATCTCTGGAACCCACATGGTGGAGGAAGAAAACCAGGTCCCACAAGCTGTCCTCTGTTCTTCATGCACACCATGGTATGTACATCCATAAATAAACAATGTAAAATTATATATATGTATTTACAAATCTAAAAGCGCAAGACCTGGAACTAACAAGCAGTCACCTAAGGCTGCAGAATACAATGTTAATGCACACAAAATCACTATCCTATACTAACAATGACAAGAAGAATTTAAAATTAGAACATTATGTCATAGCCTCTCAAGATAAAGCAGATAGGAGTCTAACAAAATATTGAGATTGATAGGAGAGACCATACACAGTTGAAGTGATATCAAAGGAGAGCTATTGTGGGCATGATGGCGCAGGTTACTTTCAGCACATGGGAGGCAGAGGGATCTCTATGAGTTTGAGGCCAGCCTGGTCTACAAAGCAAGTTTCATGACAGGTTATATAAAGAAACCCTGTAGTAAGGGGGCACTATTGAGTTATCCCATGCTCATGGATAGGATGGCTCGGTATTGTTGAAATACTGTTGGGGGCAATTTGACTTATAGGTTAAACAGAGGCAGAGAAGATCCTATCTCACTGCCTCTGTTCACCCCTACTCGCTATCCTTACTGTGCTGGATACAGTACTGGAAGTACAGCAAGGGTCCTTTACCAGAGGAATGACAAATGAATTGTAATACATTCACAGATTGGAGTGTTATTTCAACAATAAAAAGTTATCAAATCACTAAAAGCCATGAGAAGCAATCCTGAGAAGGTTCATACTGTGTGATCCAAATAATATGACTTCTGGAATGAAATAGGAAAAAATGAATACATGGCTTATAATAGACAATAGATATATAATAGAGGTTTAGAATAGAGAGAGGCAAGGGGCAAGGTTAAACTGGATCATGGGACTTTTCAATTGAGGGTATGATTCTATGTAAATTTATAATAGATAAGTGACATTTGTCAAATAATAACACTAAGACTGGCTCATCAGTTACAAATGTGCCAGGCTAAAACAAGGAGTTAATAACAGAAGGGAAAGGGGGGGTGCGGTGGAAGGAGGGGTAGCGTGAACAGAGAAACAATGTATCATCTCGGCCCAGACAATTATCTTTTTACAAGAGTAAATCCTTGAGAAGTCTAAATCCTGGCTATGGCAGCATTGGTCTTGCTCTTGAAAAGCCCCGCCTCTCTGCTGCTCAGGTCCGCTCTTGGTCCTGCTGCTCTGCAGTTTGTTTGGCTCCCCTTTCATCCATTCTGCTTGGTATGCATTAGGTTTCCTGACCCCGATGCGTCACTAATTCATCTGTACCAGAATGTTCCCTTCCTGGAACTCTGGATGTTTTTGATGTCACTATGACCTCTATTTCTCTTAGTTAATTGTTTTAAATGCATACAAAAGCAGCTTTGTTCTTCCCATTTGGTCCACAGCCACACACAGCCACATGGTCCTCAGAGCCCTGCCAATCCATATATTCCTTCCATAGAATGAGATAGCATTGCTCAACCCCTGTGTCAAAGAGAAAGGGACCATCATGTATTCCCTGTGCCCTGGACAAAGGACTTTAAAAGGCCAGCATCTACATGCACTGACAGTAATGAGAGCCAGGGGGAGGGGCCAGCAACTAACCCCTCTTTTCCAACCACTTTTCCTTCCCCTTTTCTTCTCTCTTTTTGCCCCTGTGCACACTGCAGTGAACTTTCGTCCTAATGACAAAACACTCCACTTTTTAGTACATATACACTGCTCCCTGTTATCACTCCTGATGGCTGAAGTGCCCCTGGGAAATCTACATTTTGCCTGCTCTGCAGCATTCCCAGATTACTCACATGGCCAATTGTAAAGAACAGAATTTTCTTATAAGGAGGCTCCATGTGCAGGTGGGACAACACATCTGAATTCACCTCCCTAAGGAGGGAGCTTAGGGATACTCACAGGACTGAGGTGTGGGAAGGTGACTGGAGCTAGGAAGTAGGAAGAGTCTCTGCATGGGCAATCTGTCTTCACCATCACCATCCTCACAGCTCAGTGGTATTAATCTACCCTATAAGGGATGGCTTAAAAAGTCAACTAAAAAGCAAGGAACCAAGAGCCTGTGAAGCCACTAAGTCTTGAGGGCTTATATAAGCTTTCCTCAGCCTGACAAGGGTGTGCTGCAGCAAGGTTTAGTCGGGTGCTGGTCGTTAATCTCTCGGGAGGGCAGTCTCTGAGTTACCCATGCTGGACTGGATGGCTGTATTATTCTACACACATACACTCACTTAGGAAATCAATAATGCTATAAGAGCAGAATATGACTAATGTCCTCTGCCTTTCTTTTAAACCCCTGACTTCCTCTAGCTCAGCATTGAAAGGATCTGTCCAGCCAGGGGATGAAGGAAGTCTTGGGCCTGCACGGGGAGGGAACTCACACCCAGACAGGATTCAGGGTACAGGCCACCCGCCTGACACACACCAGAACAGACTTTGAGTCTCACATCAGAACTGATTTCCAGTTAGTGCTAGACAGGCCTTCTCTGTCTGCTTTGCTTTTTGATCTGTGAGAAGGGTTAAACAGTTGCTACTTTGCCTCCAGGGAAAATTGCCACTGTACTTTATCATAATGTTTAGGCCTTTCTCATGTTCCTTGCCTTGTGCTGGAATTTTGTCTATGGGATTTCCCTTCAAAGTCATGGACCTTCCCACCCTCCGGACAAACCTGGAGGGAACTGCTCTTTACTGATTTTTTTTTTCTTCCTTGAAAACATAATTCCACTCTGAGCCAGGTTGCTGGCACATCTGTCATGCACTGTCTGACCTGTGCTCAAGGAAGGAAAGAAAACTTAAATTCCTTAATAGAGTAGATAGGTTCAAAAGCCAGCGCTTCTCCCCGTACTGTACAGTCTCATGCAGCCCCATCCTCTGCTTAGGATCTCCTTTCTCTCGTCTCAAACCAGTATGTTCCCAGGCGTTTACAAGAATATCCAGGAGCAGCTTCCCTGGGGATGCCTTCCCTGACCTCAGACGTGGACAGCTTTCTACCGACCCTAATCTTCCCACAACCCTGCACCATGGGGAGCTATGTGTCCAGAACACAAAAGGCAGGTTCTCACTCAAGCTGCATTTCTAACCATCTCCTGCACAAAATATGCTGCTGCCATATTTTGGGTGGTGACATGATGCTTTTCTTCTTGCCTGTTGCTTCATCAGAAACTGTGACCAGCTTTTAATCTCTGATTCCCAGCCACAGAGCCAACAATGCTGCCATTCGGAGTGCTTTTGATTGACAGTTGGTGAGTCTGCAGATGCAGAACCCGGGACAACAGAGAGCAGTGCTCATGAGAAGGTGATAAACTTCATGCCGTGGAGGTGGCCTGTGTGAGCATTTGAAGGATTGTACTTCAGACCCACTTTGAGAAGTTACGAAGCTTGCAGAAATCTCTTTTTTGCTTTTTAAGGATTTTTAAAAATCTTGTACACATGTGTGTATGGATGTACAAGTATGTGTGCGTGCTCTTGGAGGCCAGAAGAGGGCATCAGATCTCCTGGAGCTAGAGTTGCAGGCAATTGTGAGTCATCTGATGTGGGTGCTGGGAATCAAACTCTGGTCCTATGCAAGAACAACCAGCACTCTGACGGACTGAGCCATCTTCCCACACCCCCTACCTCTACCTTTATATTAGGGAAACAGCTGGCCTTCTGGGGCCTCACAAGCAGAGAGAGCAACTAAACTAGAATCAGAAGTCAGTTCTTGCTTGTGGAAAAGCTTTTCAACTTAGGTTTAAGGTCTAGACCCTTCCAGTAAATGTCTGATGTCTTTTGAAAACTTTTTTTCCCACTGTTGGGGATGGAGCCCCAGTGCTTGCCATGCTAGGTAGGTAATCACTCTACCACTGATGTACGACTCTAGCCTGAAGCTGGGTCATTTTTATTGTTCCAAGTGCATCATGTCTAGTTTCTCTGAAGGCCTACTGTTCTTTCTTGTTTCTCTTGCCTGGTGTTTGGTGGGTTTTAATCACAGGTGGTGGAATTCTTGCTTCTCAGCCCCTGAGCCCCACACTTGCCATCAGACCTGACGTCGATTTGAACTTCCTTTCCTATTTGCCTATCTCTATTATGCAAACCATGAGACTCACAAGCAGGCACTATGTCCTCAGCAGAGCATATGGCACAGTCTCTGTAAGGTCAGCACCAGCCCGTCGGGACAAGGAGAGCCTTTGGCATTTGTGTGGCATACACATTTGCATCCAGACTGCTCCAGCAGTCACGGCAGGCTTAGCTCATCCCTTTGAATGCTATTGGACTGTGACCCAAGGGTGACTTTATTAGACCCTGCTCTTCCTGTGTCTCTCCCATGATGACTCATACATGTCATAAATTGTTGCTGGTCTTCAGAATCAGTGAGACTATACTAGTCTCAGAAATGGCGAAGAAAAGCACAATACATCAAAACAAAAGTCACTGTGCAATTGCCGCCCACTCATAGCAGAAGTGTTCAGATCTTAATGATTGAAAACAGCGGCCTGTAGGACAGTTACACACCGTTATCCCCCTCCCTGGGCACAGCTGGTATTCTGTTTGGGCTTATGCCTTGATTTACACACCAAAGGGTGACCAGGGTGACTCAGTGACAGAACAGAGGTTTACAGTTAAGTCCTCCAGCATCTCTTGTATCCTGGCTCCTTTTTTGCAATAAAGAGTGTGACATTAATTGTGGGCTTCCAACAGTTAAAAAGTGACAAGCTCGATATAGTCTCACTTCGGAGGGGACAGCTTTATGTAGTAGAGTGTCATGTGGCCACGAGCCTCCTCCATCCTTCTTTTGTGAGATAAATGAGAAAATAAAGTGACCTGCTTTCTAGATAATACATAGCTAATGCTTTGGTAAGGATAGAATTCTGTTCTGCTTTACATTTCTTTGTGCTTATGAGCACACATACATACATGCATGCACACTTAAAAATGAACAGGATATTTATACAAAGAAATAAAGAAGCAGAACACAATTGTAAATTAGTACATCCATTTTCATAAGGCTTTTTGGCAGTATCTACGATGCTCTAAGACCTAACTCATGGATATGTGTCTAATGGACACGATTCATCTGTAATAGAGATGCACTATACTGTTGTAGATCCATTATTTATAATACTAAAGAACCAAAATTCCAACTAGAGTAGAAAGGGCAAAAATAATGTTGTACCTCCCTTCAAGGCATCACTCTGAGCAGTGAGAGGAAGCCATGACAATGAGTGACCATGTAAGTTACAGACATAGCACTGCCTGGGAGGAGCCAAACACAAGAGCTTGTCTCTGCCTGTGGGCTCAACACTGGTGGCTTCACCCAAACTTAATTAGAAAATAATCGCTAAAGAAGTGATTGTGGGACCCAGAGAGGTGGCTTTATGGCTATGAGTACCTGCTGTTCTTGCAGAGGACCTGAGTTCAGTTTTCTTTCCCAGGTATCCCACCACTCACAGCAGAGCAATCAGACCTTAATTGGCTTATAGGATAGTTGTACACCTTTATCGTTCTGTTGTAGTGATACATACAGATTTTTTTCTTTATCATTATTCCCTAGATACAGTATAATAGCTATTTGCATTAAGCATCATAATCAATCTAGAGATAACTTACAGTGTGCAGAGGATATGTATATGTGGTATGTGTATGGGCTGAAAGGATCCACGTACTGGAGCTAGAACCCATGGCTTTGTGTTAGGCAAGTGCTTGATCACTAAGCTACATCCCTAGCCCAGGGTTATATATAAATAATATCTCTTGCACACTTGGGACTTGAGCACCTGAGGGGTTGGGTATCCATGGACAGAGCTCTACAGTGTTGTTCCATTTCTGCAGTTTGAAACCAATCAAACTTGGTGCACGGTGAGCAGCGGGACCGTGGCTGCCTCTGAGGAGAATTAACGAATAGGGAGGCAGCACATGTAATCTCTTCAGGATCCGGGGAACTATTTACATGTCAGGATCACATGAGTGTATGCCACGAAGCACTTTAATCTGTATGTGTAGGATTTATGTACTTAACTGAATATAAACTACAGTTCAATAAAAAATTAAAGGATAAGTCGAAGTTTCTTTTCTATGTATACATGAAATTTTTCCTATCCCTTACTACCTTTAAGTATTCTTAATGTCTGAGTGCCCTAATGTTTTTTAAAGGGGGATAGTAGCAGTAATGATATCTCTTAGACTTGTGGATTTATCATCTTTCTATTATTGCAACAAAATACTTGAGATAATCAGTGTAGAGGAAGGACTGTTGGAGCTCAGAGGAATACAGATTTCAGCTTATGGCTGCTCAGACTTGTTGTAGGTCCTATGGTGAAGAAGAGCATCATGGCGGGAGCATGGGGAAAGAACTCATCTCATGGAGAGAGTGAGAGGGAGGAGAGGCAGACCAGGCCTTCACTATTCCCTATTGAGGCATGCTCTCAAATGATCTCACTTCCTTCCAGCAGGCTCCACTTCCCAGTACGCCAGGAGCTGAACCAAGCCTTTAAATGCGCTGGCTACCCAAACAATTGCAAGTTTCTAGGAGAATTGAATATGCTATAGAGTATTTCATAGAGAGACTCAAGTACATTGTAAGTGCTTAGTGATTGTTGACAGTAATTACATTCTGTCAGAAGCACTTTATTTTTGGGGGGGCGGGGGGGATGTGCAGGTTGTAGCCCTGGATGTTCCTGAACTCACTCTGTAAACGAGGCTGGCCTTGATCTCAGAGGTCTTCCTGCCTCTGCCTCCCCAAGTGCTGAGATTAAAGGTAGACTAAAGGTATATGCCACCACACCCAGGCAGTAGCACTTTCTAACACCCGTTCACATCACCGAACACTAGTGATTTTGAAGAGTGAAGTTCTCGTGCTCCTGGAGCTATAAATAGATCCCTTGGTGGTGAGAAAACAAGGGGGGGGGCTATTTACTCTAAACATCCTGCAACTATATTTTTTATTATTTCCAGGTTGGAGCTGCAGTAAATGTCTCTAAAGCTTGGTTCTTTGGGATAGATTTCCAGAGGATCCTGTATCATGGTGAACATTTTGAGTTTTCTCATACCTACTTATAACTGGTTGTGACAGGTATTCCTGGAATTTGAATGTCTTAAGGGACTATCTCAGGGTTCCTGGTAGGGCACTGTCAATTTGAATCCTCAGTATCCTCAACACTGGCTACACATCAGTTAACTTCCTTTTTTTCCCTCCCCCTCAAGACAGAGTTTCTCTTTGTAGCCCTCCCTGGCTGTCTTGGAACTTGCTCTATAGACTAGGCTGGTCTCAACTCACAGAGATCTACCCTCCTCTGTCTCCTGAGTCTGGGATTAGAGGCATGTGCCGTCACTGCCTAGCTCAGTTAACTCCTTTTAAAAATCAATCAGTCTTGAAGTTGTGAGACTCTTGAGAATCTCACATCGCTCTGTTGGTCTGTTTTCTGATGCTGTAACAGAAAACTTAAGCCTAGGTAAATTATAACTGGAAGAAATTTATTTTGGCTCATAGGTCTGAAGCCTGGGAAGTCTAGGAGCATGACAGCTGCTTCTGGGGAACTCCATACTGCTTCATGTCATGGTGGGAAGAAGAGAGGCAAGTTGGCCCAAGTCAAAGGGCAACACACAGGAGGCAGCCTTGCTTATAGGAACTTGTGCTTGTGTGCACAAACCTGATTTCTTCTTAAAGCCCCGCCCCTAGCACCCCACAGTGGTGATCAGTGTTGAGAGTGAGTCAGGCAGGATAAACCATATCCAACCCATAAGGGGTAACATGAGATGGTATACATCTATAAATCCAGATCAAGAGTTGTGCCTGTGGTGGAAGGAGCTTCCAGGCCACCAGCTTACCAGGGACTTAAAGCCCAGAGGCCTTCTGGTTGTCCATCATCCCACTTTAGACAAGTGCCCCAGCCTTTCTTCCTCTATCCACCAGACCCTACTTCCTTCAGTAGCTATGGCAGAAGCTCTTTCAGGAAATAAGAGCACACCAGTCAGGCCACACACGTGCAGGCACGCGTGCGCACACACATAGCACCAGGGGTTTAATTCTTTGGTAGTGTCGTCAAACAGGGGCTTGCCCATCTCTAACCCCAGCCTGGCCTCTTTCTCTGAGTCAAGGTCTTGTCCATAATGACTATAGAGAGATGTCAAGAAGCCAAAGGGAAAGAATAGTTAGCTACAGATCAACTAAAACTCATTTAAACTGTTTCTTCCAATGTAGAGATCACAAATCTATGGGATACATAAAAGTGAAAGAGAGACTGGGGGTCGGGAGGAGACTGGAGGGGAGCTGTCGGGTGATATAGTCGAGGTACATAGCAAACTTGAATGTATGTGTCTTTATGAATCCCATCACTAGTACAATGAGTATATGCCAACTACAAATATGAAAACAATACATATAATACAGTTTTTTCAGGGTAAAGGGAGTTTGTGGAGGAAAATGGCCACTCTCAGGGGTTTGTCCTCAATGGCCATAACTGGTACAGAGGCAAGCTCCTCACCTTCAGAAAATATGGTCTTCTAGCCCTGAGGATTCCAGACAATAGAATGGGCACTTGCATCCAGAGGCTTCTGGAAATCATAGAATGGTCAGAATTCTCCAGGCTGTAAGCGGGAGGGAAGAAGATGCTCAAGGGCCCAACACACGTCATCACTGGGAACAATTGTGTGCCCCAGCCACAGGGCCATTGAACAGTGGGCCTACGAGGACAAGGAGAGGTGCTCTTGAGATTGCTACCAGCCAGTTGTACCTATCTGAAGATCCTGGAATATTTTAGGATTCTAGAGGGTTCCTTCTGATTTCATCCTTTCTCAATTGTTCTTGGCTTTTCTTCCTCTCCCCAGTGTGGCCAGAAGCCAAGTGAGCAGATGCTATTGCTCACACATAATCTCTAGGAGAATCACTGTGTAATCTGTAAGTCCTCAGGACTCCAAAATTTGAAGTCATCTCACTGGCTCTCAGGATGACTTGTACATATGTGGCTAGCTATGTATAAAGCTTCGTTTTAAATTAACATGTATAATACAAACCGTTGTAAGAAGAATGACTTGTCTGAGAATCATGCATAGGCAAGACCTTCACACCTCATAGTCCTGTGATCCTCCATAAAAGTCATAATAGAAAATGCTACAGAGTTGTAATTGGGAGAGGAACAATCACCTCCCAAGAAGGAGCAGAAGGCAAGATCCCCCTCAGCTGGAATTCTTGAGTTTAAAGGATGAACCCACTGATTGTTCAGCCACCAAGCTGATCCCCTCGAAGTGTCCTTTGTGCTGCCAGCCTTAGTTTTTCTGTACAGGGAGGCAGGATTCTTGGATTATTGAGAGCAGTGCCTCTGGCATCTAATAAACGTGTGCATTAATGGGAATGCTAGAGAAATATAGACTTCACTTTGGTAAGTCAAGACAGAGATCCTGTGCTGCCGACAGGCTCCCGAGTAATGCCAGGTACCACGTCCTCAGCAGCCAGCACACAGGCAGAGATGAAGCTGAGCTTGTGGGAGACTCTGAGCAATCCATTCCCGAATCTCAGGGGCAGAAGCATGGGGGCTGTTTCCTGAGGAGTCCACCGGTCTTCTTTCTTACTGTCACCACGACATGAAAGATGATAAATGTGTCCTTACCTCTTCTGGAACAACGGTAGAGAATGCGTTGCAATCTTTTCTTAGTCTAAATAGCAAGGTGTTGGCCCTATCTGATATTTCAGTAGCTGAGTTCTTGTTTATGAAATCAATCTAAGCTCCAGCAACAATGGCATTGATTATTCCCTAAGGCCCTCATCTCTAGCCCACACACTTCATATAATATGGGAGCCTAGCCCAGTCTTATTAACTACAGCCACACTTCCTCCTTGCTTCCCCTGGAAGTTAATTATACTGCTGGGGTTTCTAAGTCACTGTGCTTACAACTGCCTAAACAGTTGGCAGAAAAAAAAATTAGGGCTAGTATAAGTGTGAGTCGGCCAGCGCTAACTTCTACAATGCCGGTGGCACCTGCGTTTATAAAGTCCCTAGAATTTGGGGCTCAAGACCTACCTTAAACCTGGCAGGCCAGATCTTGAGTGACTCATCCAGTGCTGATGTTTAGCCGATCCAGGAGTTCATGACATGGTGAGAATGTCTCCTGGTCATTTTAAGTGAAGAGAGACTGAAATTGTGACAACAACATTTACAGCTTTGTCGAATGTTTGAAAATACTACCTTGAGAACTCAACTGATTGAGTTGGAATGTGAAATTTTGTCTTTTAGGTTTTTTCTGAGCCTTTGAACTTCTGTAACAAGCAAGTCTTGATGCTGCAATTTAAAAAGACAGTCTGGATGCTAGAACCAGATTGTGGGAGAGATCCCGCTTCAGGCGACTTTGCCAGTCACTTCTGTGACCCTTCAGTTCTCTTCTGTTTTCTTTGTGTCACCCTGCCCATCCATGGCCTATAGCTTCTGGACCTAGCTAGAAGTAAGCTATACCAGGGAACCTATCCCCAAAACAAGGGCCCCTTGGGTAAGCCCTTGACTTGTACTCCAAGGGTTCTGAGAAAACAGTTCTTTTGGTCTCAAATACATGATAGAATTCAGCCCTGCACCCCCAACAGTGGGTGGCAGGGTTGATGACCTCTAGGCCCCTGGAAGGCATGCTGCCTCTTACCCTCTTATCCTCTTACCCATTGCCAATCAATATGCTTCCAACCTCACTACCCCTACCATTGTAACACGTATTCCATTTCTCCTCCCCTGCCCGACTTGTACAGCCTTTCTTCCCTGGAGTCCTTCATTAAGGAAGCCCCTTCCTGGCTTTCATTGGGTCTCCTACTGGTTTTGAGCAACTTCCAGAATGATTTTTCCAAAATAGACTGACTTGTCTTTCATTGAACCCTGAAGGGGTTCTACAGGGCTTCAGGTGCTCCAAAGGCACCTAGGAAGACCTGACTAACTCCTAGCCCTGCTAGGGAGCACCTGACACCCAGCCAGACAACCCTACTTCCCAGAATATGTCAGACTCTTGCTACACGCAGGCCTTTGTTAGCAACACTCCCACTGGTTTAGGAAGCCTCCAGTCTTTATTTGCCCTTCCCAAGAGATATAAAGGGGTGGGGTTGCCAGGCCAAATACTCAGACACCATTTTGCAGTATGGGGCCAGTGGCTTCTCTCCCAGTCCTGTTAGCTTTCTCGTATTTCAGGCAGAACTTTCACTCTGGAAAGTTTGAGAACTCTGAGGTGCAACGGGGGGCTGCCTTGGCAGCACCCACTATCACACAACTGTCCACCACCTCTGCTGGGCACAGCTGTGACCTGCTGAGGGCATGCCATGGAAGACCTGCATGTGGGCAATGCCTGGTACTCAGGGCTGGCAGAGACAGGAGAGTCTTTCTGCTTTGAGGATGGGGACAATGCCCTACTGCACTTTGGGGAATTCCTGCTAGAGGGGACCCAAGGCTAGCCCAAGGAAGGAGACTTAGAGCAGCACCCTGCAGGAACCACAGGGCAGCTCAGGCCCCTTGAAAGCCCAGCCCTCCATCCTTCTCTAGAGTCCACATCAAGAGTACCTGAGCATCTTTCAGACTGGTCTGCCTTTGCACTCTGGCGCATCTGCCTGAAAACTCTCCTTCATCCTACAGGACCCTAGCACAGAGGCAGCTTAACTTCTGCAGCTGCTTTTCCTTATTGCCACACTGTCTCCCTTCTGTAAACCTGCTTTGCAACTACTCATGGTTTTACTCCTTAAAAGAAGCCCAAGAAATGGACTCAGGGCTGCTTTCTGGAACCCAACTTAATCGCTGGTCAGCTCTTGAGTGCACCCTAGTAAAACCAAGCGTGCTGCAAATTTGGCTCAAATTGTGGCAGTGATTTTATTGTCACCTAATGGGATTAACAGCAGCCTCAGTCTCCAAGACACACCATGTGGCTGCAGTCTTTGCTTCCCAGTCCTGCCTGGTCTTTGGTCAGTCATCAAATTGGTGGGGGTGGTAAAAAGGGCTGGCAGGAGGTATCCATCTTCTGGGGAGGGGAACTTTGGTCCACCCTATGATGGTCTGGATATTGAGTGTCCCTCAGAGCCCACTGAATTAAATGTCTTTCCCTTCCCATAGTGCTATTGGGAGGTAGTTAAAAAAAAAAAAAATTAAGAGACAGTGAACTTTCTTGGAAGTCTTTAGATTGCTGGGAGATCCTTGAAGAGGATAGTAGGACTCTGGTCATTCCTCTTCCTTTCTGTCATTACTATGAGGTGAGCCGCTCCCTTGCCCACAAGATATGCTGCCACAGGGCCCAAGAGGGAGCCTCACCATACACTGAAGCATGAAACCACTAGCCCAAGTAAGCATTTTCAACCCTCTATGTTGAGAATCTCAGGTATTTTTTAGAGTTACAGAAACCTAACTCAGACATGCTCTCTGCAATTTAGGGGCCAAGACCAAGCTGATGACCAATGAGATGGCAGTGGTGGCCTGGAGAACTTCAGGAGAGCTCAGCTCCTCATATCACAGGCCTTTCAAGGGAGGACCACACTCAGATGACAGGAGATTGAGAAGGATGAGGCAGGCTGACTCCATGGCAGGATTCAGATTGGCAGTCAAGGAGACTAGGCCTAAGAACTGGACAAGTCCAGGCAAGTCAGTTACTAACAGAAAAAAAATCCCAGGCTCCAGCCTTCATGCCCAGGTAATGGAATGTCCCAGCCCTTGGCCTGAAGCAAGGTCAGCAGCAATTTCCAGATTTCCTCAGCTTCTTTGTAACAGATCCCAGACCTCCCCAGAAAGTTTCCAGCTCCCACACCCTAGTAATGGAATGTCTGTAGAGATGGACCCAACAGATTAACATAGAGGTCACCTACCCCGACATTCCCTAAAAGCAAAAAAAAAATTGCTTTAAATTGGGCCTGTGAGCTCAATTTGGGGGTCTCTCTTTCTTGGTAATGGGGAAACCCCAGCATGCTGGACTTCTGCAGAATAAAACACTCTTTGTTAGCCGGGCAGTGGTGGCGCATGCCTTTAATCCCAGCACTTGGGAGGCAGAGGCAGGCAGATTTCTGAGTTCAAGGCCAGCCTGGTCTACAGAGTGAGTTCCAGGACAGCCAGGGCTATATAGAGAAACCCTGTCTCGAAAAACAAACAAAAACAAAAAATGCTCTTTGCATTTGTATACTATTTGAGTCTGGGGTATCATTCTTTGGCGAATCATGGACCCTTACAAGATAGACACTGGTCAGGTCAGGCAAGGCCCCAAAGCAGCAGCTACGTAACACCCTTGCTGGAAGCCAGGATGCTGGAAGAGTGTCCCTTCTCTTCCCTCATCTTCTACGAGAGGATGTGACCAAAACTCAGTGGAGATAGCTGGACCCTGTGCTTGACAGACTGACCAGTTCAAACCTCTGCCCAAGCTTCTTCCCAGTCTCTGCCATAAGTTCTTTAAAAAGCCCCTGGACTGGCAGCTCCAGGGGAGCCTATTTCTTGGAACCCTATTCTGCTATCAGGAGCCCTGCCCACCCCGATAAGCACCAGCCTGTGACTCTGTAATAAACTCCATTCTAAAACTCACCCTTTGTGGTCCATGAATTTCAGTCCTCAAATTTTCAAGAAAAGAACCTGGAAGCCACTGACTCAGTGGATGCTTTGTGTGACTGTCAACATCTGGCACCTTAATTCTGGGGTTAAAGACTACCTGAGAAGAGAAGAGACCTCCTCTGAAGTCAAAGACACTCCACAACTATTTGCCCACTGTGGACACCCTCTAATAGTTGTAGTGGGTGTAGCATATTCTCACAATTCTGAGGATACTACACTGACAACCACCAAAGGCACATTTTAAAAGGATGGCATGACTAGCATGTGAATTATATCTCAATAAAACTAACCTCAGAAAAAGGAACCACACAAATATGCTCAAGTCAGTTTTTGACAAAGGCACAAAAGAAATTCAGTGCAGGAAAGACAGTAAAAAACAAATGGTTGAAATGGATGGAGCAACTGGACATGCCTTGAAAGACTAAGAAAGAGCTCAACCTAAGAGTCACTCATTATACAAATATTAACTCAAAATTAATGGTGGGTTTTAAATATAATACAACCTTCAGGGGAAATGGGAGGAAATGTACTCAGGATGTACAGTGATGTGAAAATTTATCAGATAGGACATGGCTGGAACTCAGTAGTAGAACACTTGCCTAGCATGACATGTGCAAGGCTGTGGTACTATTGGACTCTGACTAGCTCCAAAAAGCCTTGATAAGCCAATAAACGAGTCAAATTACTAATGAAAAGGAGACATACTCAATGTGGCCACACTGGTAAAAGGTCAGAAGAGATGCAGTAACTCAGACACACCACACACCACACAGACACACAGACAGACCCACAGACGCACATACATAGACACACAATCAGATAGACACTCAGACACACATACAGACATACACACAGACACAGAGACAGACACACAGACATATACACACAGACACACACAGACACAAACAGACAGACACAGACACACACACAGAGACATATATACACACACACAGATACATACACACACTCACAGATATACAGACACACACAAAGACACACAGACATAGAGATACACACAGACACACTTATAGACACAGAAACAAACACACTCACACCCCAGTCCATCTTTTGAGTCTTGGTGTGAAGATGAAGTTTAAATAGAAGGCATTTAAGTGCATAATTAGTTAGTTGAGTCATTGTGGTCCCACCCATCATTGTCTTCCCAGCAGACTGGAGCCCCAGCAGGAGGTTTCTAGGGAAACTCCAGTTCCTGGTGGGAGGGGGGCACCAGGAGGGGCTGGTAGGGTGTTCCAGTAGTCCAGATGCTAGAGTGAGGGACATGAGTCTCTTGAATGTCCTCAGTTTTCCTAGGCACTCCACTTGCACTGATAATCATCCCCAAATAAACAAAAAACTTTACACAGGCATCAGAAATGTAAACAATGAAATAAATTGAGAAGCTGAACACATTAGAAATAATCACACTTGCCTAGTAGACCATTTAAGAGGATGAATAGACAAGTCATAGACTAGGACAAGTCTGTCTGACAGGGACCAGTGTCTGGGTTACTCACATAACTCTCAAATTCAACAGTAAGAAAACACACACACACACACACACAAAATGTTGGCAAAGATGCACAGAAACTGAGTTGCCCATATATTTGGTTGGTGAAGATGTAAAATGGAACAGACTCTGGGAAAAAAATGGGAAGTACCTTAAAAAATTAATTATATGCTGGGTAGTGGTGGTGCATGCCTTTAATCCTAGCACTCAGGAGGCAGATGCAGGTGGATCTCTGTGAGTTTGAAGTCAACCTGGTCTACAAAAGTTCCAGGGAAGCTGGGACTGTTACACAGAAAAACCCTGTCTCAAAAAACCCCCCAAAAAAAAAAAATCATATGACTACCTAATATGATCCATGTTGGGGACCCTGGACCACCATCCCAGCCTACAAAAATTGTGAACTGCCTTTATAAGAAACTGCCTCCTTTGGGAGAACCTGACCTTTGACCAAGGAAGGAGCTCCTGTTCTCTCAAGAGCCAAGCCCAGGAAACTACCTGCTGTTCCAAGAGAACCTCAGGAAATTACCTGCTGTCCTGGAAATATTAATCAGTATCAGACTTCCTTGGGTCTCAGGTCTCAGGAACTTAAAGAACGTCTGGCATTTCCTGGGGGCTAGATGGCCCTGGGCAGGGGAACTTTGCCCCCCTTTCTTCCTTGCCAAAGACTATATATTGTAAACTGTTCCTCCATTAAAGTGAGACCTTGACAAAACTTCCTGCCGCAGGGTCTCGTTCTCTCTCTTGGCCCATGTTCCCTTTCAGGTGACGGTCCACCTTGATACCCCACGAATCATCAGACTCGTGGGTCGGGTCAGATCCAGCCATTAATTATCTAGGTGTTTACTCTTTGTGAAATGAGGCCTTAGGTCAACACCAGGAAATGATGTAGCTATCAGTGCTGGTTTGGATATGCTTGGCCCATAGGGAATGGCACTGTTAAGAGGTGTGGCCTTGTTGGAGGAAGTGTGTCACTGTGGGGGTGGGCTTTGGAGGTCTCGTCCTATGCTCAGGCTCCACTCAATGAGGAAGAGACAGTACTCTCCTGGCAGCAGTCAGGTCAAGATGTAGACCTCTCAGCCCCTTCTTCAGCACCATGTCTACCTGGATGCTGCTGTGCTTCCTGCCATGATGATAATGGACTGAACCTCTGAAACTGTTAGGCAACCCCAGTTAATGTTGTCTTTATAAGAGTTGCTTGGTCATGGTATCTCTTCACAGCAGTGAAAACCTTAACTAAGACAGAAGTTGATACCAGAAGTGGGGTAATGCTGTGATAGGTATGACATGCTTTTGTCTGGAGGAATATGGGCTTTGAGACTCTGGGGTATTGCTGTGATAGGCCTGACCATGTTTTTGTTTGGAGGAATGTGGATTTGCGGATTTGGGGGTTAGGAAGCAATGGAATGCTTTAAGTGAGGCTTAATGGGCCATCCTAGTAGGTATATGGAAGACATTGGTGCCAACGGTGATTTGAACTTTGGGGACCTACCTGGCTCAACACGTTTTAGAGGAGAATTACAATATGTTGGCTAGAGATCATTCCTATTATATTTTGGTGAAGAATGTGGCTGCATTTTGCCCTGTACAAAGAGTCTGCCTGAAGCTAAGGTAAAGAGATTCAGACTAATTGCATTAACAAAAAAGTCTCAAATCAACCAAGTTTAGACTTTATCCTGTGGTTCACTCTTAAGAGAAGCATTTTGATCAAGTGTAGCAAGCTTAGAAGGTAAAAACACAAAATATATGGTGCAAAGAGTAAAGGGGCACCAGGAAGTAGAATGGAACTAAATCCTGTGTTCAAGGATATTAAATGGAATTAAGGGAGGAGTGACCTTGGGGCAAGATCCTACCCAGTTAAACTTATTGTTTATATATTTGCAGTTGAACAAGGAATAATTATATCATGTTAAGAGTTATTATTGCCTGGCTATTGTTTTCATTTGGACTTTTAATCTGGAATGAACTACAATCCAAAAATGAAGGGCACACCTGTGATCCAGATCCTGAGGCTGGAAGACATAGGCTTTTGATCTGGATTTTGAAGCATAGTGACCATGAAAGGTTAGGCCTTTAATCCCATGCTTTTCTGCACTCTGAGATTGCCCTCAGTTTAGGATGGAGGATTAATTATGGCTCTGGAGGAAAATATCAAGCATAGTTTTCTATTCCCTTACAGCTTGATTGCTCTGTAGGAAGAAGGTTTCTCACTGAGTTTTGCAGGTTACCTGCCTTCCCTTGCAGCCTAGAGCTACCTGATTTCCCCTTCAGGCTTTTAGGTGTTTGGTCATTCCCAAGTCTAGCCAGGGAATATCTCAAATTAGAAGTGGAAAAGACACACACTCCTGTTAGCCTGATCCTCCTTGATTATGGGTGCTAGCTGCTACTTGCTCATGACCTTAAAAAAAATTAAAGATAGCTGAGGACAGACTTCAAAGTCAATTACTCCTCCCTTTTCAGATTCAGAAAAAGAGACTATCCTTTACTTCTTGCCAATACATTGTTCTCATTCCCAACACAACAGGCAATGCTCACTTGACTATAACTGTAATCATGTTTCAACAGGGATTTCTGAATCGATTTTTGCTGACTATTATGCACATGGATTTAAAGATGTCACACTGGCTACCTGCCACCTGTTTTCTGTGTACTTAATAAACTCACTCATTCAAAACCAAAGGCATGTCTGTGGTAGATCATTTTCTGGACTGTACTGAATCTAAGGTGACTTTTGGCTATCTTTTGTTTTCTATGAGGTTTGCTCAGGAGCTTATTAAGCTTCATAGTTTAACATATGTATAGAGCTAATCTAATTTTATTACATTATATGTGTGTGATTTTGATTTAACTCATTTCCAGTAAGATGGTAAGTCTGTTTGTTAGTATTGACCGTGCCTCATGATGTTAAGAAAATAAAAAGGAGCCAACAAATAAAAGAAGCAAATGTTGAAAGGACAAACAGATAAAGATATCCTTGACCTGAAATTAAGATGGCTAGACTTTTCCAAAATTAAAAAGACATAGAAAATGTTAGAAACTGTAAATAAGGAACTGGAGAGGAGGCTCAGTGGTTAGGAATACTTCTTTCTCTTGCAGAGGACATAAGTGTGGTGTCCACTCCAGAGGATCTGATTCACTCTTCTGGCCTCCCTGAACACTTGTACACATGTGGCATTCACATGTGCACACACCTGTGTGCACACACACCCACGCATACACAATACACAGTAAATATTTTTTAAAACTTTGAAGAAAGCCTAAATAAGTCCCAGAATGTCTAAGCTATATAAGGTATGTAAAAGATAAGACTTAGAGATGATATGTGTATGATGATCAAAGGTTATTAAAATGTCTAAGGTCAGAGTTCAAGTGAAGCTTTATTTAAATTAATAGTACTTTATTATTATTTATTCTGGTCATGGCAACATTTGTAACAACTATCTTAAAAGACAGAAAGTATATGTCAATCTCATCAAAGTAACTACATAAAAAATGAGTCTTAACAAAATTGAGATTTATTTAGAAGTATTTGGTTTTTGTTCAACCTTTATCTAAATGTTATATAGTTCTAAAGGTGCCAGCGAGGTATAACTAATACTATATAAGGTGTAACTGACATGAGTGTTCAATAACAACCCCCTGGATGCTTGTACTAATGTGGACAGAGGGACTAAAAGGGACAATATTTTGACCTTTGCCCTCCAAGATTAACTAGGTATCAGGGGACTATGGAATAACCCAAAGGGTCCATGAGTTTCCTTTGAATGTGTGAGGGAAGAACACAGAATCTACCAACTCAGAGGAAATCTCGTGTACCCATGAGCATCTAGTACTATAGCTCCTGAGTTAGAGCTCACCTGAGGTGAGGAGAAAGGCCTCTGAGGGCCTCAAACACACTCAACATGTCCCATCTTACTTCAAGATTATCTGCATGGGCTATTCTTTTTTTTTTTTTTTTTTTTTTTTGGTTTTTCGAGACAGGGTTTCTCTGTGTAGCCCTGGCTGTCCTGGAACTCACTCTGTAGACCAGGCTGGCCTCGAACTCAGAAATCCGCCTGCCTCTGCCTCCCAAGTGCTGGGATTAAAGGCGTGCGCCACCACCGCCCGGCCTGCATGGGCTGTTCTTGAACGGCAGCAGTTGGAGGTGACATGGATCCAGCAACCCTAGTCCTGAGCCAGCACTGGGAGTCCAGAGCTCAGCTCACATTTTCCTGTTGATGTTCAGAGCAATACTCTGCTTATCTGTGTCAGTTTCCTGACTCTTAGATATAGCAAAGATTTCAAATACTGAACCCTGCATGGTGCTCTGCAGGTGACCTCGCAGCATGCTGGGAATGGATGTCAAGGTCATGATAAAGCAAACACACTGACTTCTGATCAGAGACCACAGGCCAGTGGCTCACACTGGAATGTATGGTAGAAATCTGCACTAAAGGAATTGTTTATACAATGATACACGTTCAATCATTAAAGTCATGGCTACTGAATATTTAATAACATGAGAAATTGCTTATGTTATTCTGTTATAGAAACTATTTCTACTCTTTAGGTAAATGATGCTTAAAAAAGAAAAGTGATTCAGAGGTCAGAGAATCCAAGGGTTTGGGGCTCTGATCCCTGAATTGGATCCTGAATGATTTAAAGGTTACTCTTTCAATGAGGGAATGTTAGAGCAGCAATAAATGCCCTTAAAGGAAAAACTTCATCTGGTCAATAGAATAAAATCGCTGGCCTGAGTGGACACCTAAGACTCTGGTTAGGTCAAGTCAATCATCTGGCAGGGGACCACCCCTAGGAAAGTGAGCTCACAGTAAGTCATAAAGAAATAAGTGGGGTATTTTTTTTTTTTTTTTTTACTGCATGTCTTAGGGTTTCCAATGCTGTAAAGAGACACCATGACTAAGGCAAAGGGCAACATTTAATTGGGGCTGGCTTACTGGTTGTGAGGTTCAGTCCATTATCACCATGGTGGGAAGCATGGCAGCATCCAGGCAGGCATGACGCTGGAGGAGCTGAGGGTTTTACATCTTGTTCTGAAAGCAAACATGAGAAGACTGAATCTCTCTTTTCTCCACTAGGCAGAGCTTGAGTTCAGGAGCCTCAAAGCCTACCCCCACAGTGACACACTGAGAGACTGTGCTTTTCTTTTCCAGAATGCCTCCTGCAGCTTGTCCCTGGAGAGCACAGCCATTGTGAATTCAACTGGGTCTGTCACCTTTCCTGACTTAGGAAGGGTCAACTTTCCTTCTTCTTTTTTCTTTTTTTTCTGTCTCTTTCAGTTGCTGGCCACATCTTTAGGTAATAAAGTACCTAAATAAAATAAAGACACCACCACCACCACCATCTGTCTACTTGTCCACCTTGTGTCTGACCTCCACACCAGCTCACAAGACATGGCTCTCCCCTCCCACTTTTCTCTCCCTTTCTCTTCCTTGGGGTAGCTGCTGAGAGCCACAGCTCAGTTGCCTTGGGTGCTTTTCTTTTAAATTCAAATAAAATTGTCCTTGAGCTTTCTAGAAAAACAAAAGTGAAGACAAAAATCAGTCCCCCACACCAAAAAAAAAAAAAAAAAGCAGAAAGCTTCTGGGTGGTGACCTGTTCCTTTGACACGCCTCTTCCAAATGGTAAGACAGTGAGCTGGTGGAAGAACAGCAGAGAAAATCCACAGAAGCCTTGTGTGTGATGAGGTTGTCCTGCTCTTCCTGGGAATGAGTCTGCATGTAAACCCAGTAACCAGGAAAAAAAGGGGAAGCAGGAACAGAGAGGAAATCACATCCTGAGTGGTGCTCAAGTCCGGAACAGTGTCTGGAGCAGAGCTTGCAGATGACCTCACGCTGGAGTGCTCCAGCTGACAAATGCCCCGGGCAGGTTGCACCAACAGGTCATACTCCATTCTTCACCATCTTCAGGGAAATGCAAGGCTGTTCTACCAAGGCCTTCTTTGAAAGAATGGAAACCAATGATGGAATGATGGATGTCTCAGCAGGCCCATGCCGAGGCATCTCTTCCCCTGAGGGACCAGCCACATGATGGTATAGTAGAGAATAGAGTTTATTCAGGGCATAGAGAGGGGAGCCAGGAGGGTAGTAGAGGCAGAGAGAGAGAGACAGAGAGAGAGAGAGAGAGAGAGAGAAAAGAGAAGTGGAGGCTGGCCATGACATGGAGAGAGGGGGAAGAGAAGGGGGGAGGGAGCAGAGAGATCAAGGGAGCAAGAGAGCAAGAGAGTAAGAGGAAGAGGAGGGGGCAGATAGCCCCTTTTATAGTGGGCAGGCCTACCTGGCTGTTGCCAGGTAACTGTAGAGGTGGAGTTTAGACAGAAGGCTAACATCCTTTCTCCGCTGGCAGATGCTATCTTTTTCCTGTGTCTCACATGGTTTACCCTCTCTGTGTCTGTAGGCTTCTATTTTTCAAAACCTACTTTAGTAAGTATACTTAAATGCTTTAACCTCCCTTCTAGCCCACCACCCACCAGAGGTAATGGAAAGGAAAGGTTAATAAGGCAAAGGAAGATATGGACCTCTTTAGAAATTGTTCTTTGGGATGAATCCAATCTGCATTGTCAGGATACCAGCAGTTCAGCTCACACGAATCAGCAGCAGTAGCTCAATCCACTCACAAACACCATTCACGAATCAGCAACGACAACTCAGTCCAGAAAAAAATTGAGAGATTCTGCCAATCAGCCAGAGTCCAAGAAGCTGCAGCCGTGGGAACACCACCAGAACTTCTTTGGTGCATTTCTCTCTACAAAGTCACAACAAACGTTGATCAATGAAGGGTGGCAGGTGAACACATACAGCTTCAGCGGCTGCATTGTCCACTGTCTGTTGGGTTATATTCACACCATTTCCAAACATAACTTGTTCTCTCAAGTGTCCAGTCTAGGAAAACATCACATGCACTTTTTTCAGGCGGCTTCCACCATGTGTCTATTCTCAGCAAAACATTCCCCCACATGTCTGCTTCAGCAAAAACATCCTCTCATAAAACAGTTTCCAGGAAAACATCACATGACACAACTGAGTCTCCAAAGAAACTAGAGAATTTCCACTTCGGTGTCTGTGCCTGAATTTCCTCTACTTATAAGGATATATTTATACTAGTCCTACTTGATTAGAGCCACTGCAATATCCTCATTTTAACTCAATTTCCTCTTAAATACTGATCTCTAAAGGTAGTGACATTCTGAGGTACCTGGGGTTAGGACTTCCATCTTACAAAATTGGAGGCAGGGACACAGTGTAACCCTTAACAAGTTGTACTTGCCAATTTAGTACAAACTAGAGGTATCTGGGAAGTGGGAGCCTCAACTGAGAAATCACCTTCATCAGATACCGCTGTAGGCACGTCTGTGGGGCATTTTCTTGAATCTTAATTGATGTGGGACTAGATGACTGTATGCTTCATATTTCTGAATTAACTAGTTCATACTATCAGAATAAATAAACATGTGTGTCCGTATCCCACACCTGAGGAAGCAAAGACAGGTCTCTGCCGCCAAGATTTCTGCAGAGCTCCAGTCCCTGCCTCAAGTCCTCCCAGACAAGGCTCCTAAGAATGGCAGCCACCTTATGGGAGCCTTGATTGTGCCCAAATAATTGCTTCAATTGCTGTAATTAGCAGAACAACAATCAGGCTGGAAGACTGATCTACCAGCAGGGTTCCCAGGCAGTGGCTCCTGTCCTTGGCAGCCTCTTCCCCATCCCATTCTATAATGATTCGCCTTCCCTCCAGGATGTGGATCTGTCTTTTTTGTCCCTCTTATAACTTTGCAAAGGGCTATGAACAAACAGAAAGTTCCGAAGCCTTCTGATTGGCTAGGGAATTGCCCCGCCTATGGACACTGGTTAACTTTCCTTCTTGGCTCATTCATTCGTTATTGGCTCTCAGTTGTAAACTTCCTGATGTGCCTCTCAATCCATCTCACCTGTTTCTTGCTCAATAAACTCCTGTCAAGAAAACCAGAAATTCATGTTACTCACACCCTGCCAAACACCCTGCAAGCCTCCGATCTCCCAGAGTGGCTTCCAACTGGCTATCAAATTTGTCCCAGCTTCTTCTCTAGCAGTGCTTGTCTGTCTCCCACTTAGGACAATGCACACTTTTACATTTTCTCCACAGTTGCCAGAAAAAGATTTCAAAAATATAATTTTAGGCATTCATAGCTGCATAGAGTCTCTTGGACAGAATCTGGGTGTTGTTTTGAGACAGGTTCTCAATATGTATTTCAGCCTGACCTTGAACTCCTAACGATCCTGTCTCAGCCTCCATGGTGCTGGAATTACAGGTATTTACTATCTTGTGGGGAAGGAAAAAGGATGATTTCCTTCTCACAAAGGATGCTGACCAAGACTCCTATAAATCAAGGACAGGTTGGCAAGAGAAAAACATAAAAATTTCATTTGATTATGGTTTTATGTGATGTAGCAGCCTTCAGATTGAACACTCAAAAACACAAGGTCAGTTATCCATGGTTTGCTTAGGATCAGTGAATCTTAGGCAGCTATGTAGAAAGATGATTGTACAAAGCTGTGACATGAAATCGTGCTCCACGAGGAAATCCCTAGCTGTTATGCTGGATTAGGATTAAGGGATGCAAACCCAGAAGCCAGTTAGGGACGTCACAGTAATCCTGTAAAGGACAGCTGATAGCACTTCCAGCCCCGGGTATACTGTATTTGCTTATACATGAAACAGAACCCAATACAAAAAAGAAAAAGGCAGAAACACAACAGAACAACTCCAAATTGACAAATAACATATGTTGCAAATCACAAATAGTAAAAGTACAGGTTAAATTTCCACAGGTTCTGTCTATATATTCTTTGTCACATTGTCTGTGGCAATGGTTCTCTGAGAGGGAGACCAGGCCACAGTCCCTCGGAAAGTGAATACGTAGTGTGCTAAGCGTTTTTTTTTCATAAACTACTTCATCCTTTCTTCAAAACAGCCTGAAGACAGCAGGACTTTTAATAGCATTAGCATTTTACGGGCTATAGAGAGGACTCTATCTTTCCCCCAAAACACACATACAAGTCTACTTTATTCTGGTACGTTCTTCCTAGTTTCAAGTCGAGGACTCTGGGGTTTATGGGTCCAGCAGTGTCTCCAGTCACTCAGACAAGGCGGGCCTGGGCTCCTGCTGGCCATCTGGAGGAGCCTGGCTCTTTGGGGACCACATGTGGTCTTGGATCGGGGAGGTCAGCACCTCGGACAGCGAGGGCCGCAGACGGGGCGGGGCGTCTATCGAGACGTCACGACGCGCGGAATCCCGAGGGTGCGCGCTCGCGGCGGCCGTGTCACGTGACCTAGGTAATTGATACAGCGCGCCGCTCGCGACCCTCCCTCCGCGCAGTCCCTGGACCTTCAGCCCCCCCCGGACCGCGTGGCCCGGAACCTCGGCTAGCCGGTGAGCGCGGCGGCGCGACCCCCGATCCTGCGAGCTGGCCCCTCTGCAACTCGATCTTAGGTCCTGGGGCAGCGCTGCCCCTAACCTCAGACAGGCCCTTGGGAGGGGGCGGGGTGGGATGTGGGGAACGGGAACTTGACCTTGGTTTCTCCTTTGACTAAGAGCGGTGTTCCTTAGGACCCCCGGCCCTTTGCGCGTTTCAGCAGGCAAGTGCAGATTTCGTGGGAAGGAGTGACTTGCCAATAATGGGGCTTCAGGCCAGAAGGCTGCAGTCCCCCCTCTCACTCTTTACCGTAGTGGCCTGGAGAGGAGTGCCTGGTACTCTTCCAAGGAGAGGGGGCTGCCCAGAACAACACTGAGGTTGAGGAGGTTCCAGGGTTGCATCTGTCGGGACACGCAAGCAGCTTCGAAGTTCCAGGACAGGCCCTATACGTGTTTCTAACTTCAGTCTCTGCTCCCTCTTGAGGAAACTGAGGCCGACCAGATTCCTTGCTCAAGTAGTTTGAGGTCTCAGCCATCCTTCCACGCTCAGAATGAGCAGCCCTAAGAGGCTTTATCTGATTGACCCTACAAGATCATACTCTGCAAAGACCCAGCGCTGAAACTCCCAGTTCTATGGGGTCCAATCCCAAGCCAGTCTGTGTATCTCTTCTCCATTCATCCACCTGTAACCTTCAAACAGGCCTCACTCACCTTTGTACATTTCCCAGTTCTGGGCTTTAGTTTAGCCTTTCCTTCCTCCCTGTCAAGAAAATAAGCTTGTACCCCGACCCCATCACAACCTGCTACCTAGCTCTTTGAAGTTCCACATTCTCCAATCAGGCAGTGAGTCCAGTTTCTAGTACAAGACAGTAGAAATACAGAACACAGGCTCTGCTGCTACGTGCTGCTTCAGGGCTTGGGGGATAGGGGACCTCCCTACTCTGACCCCTACTAACTGATTTTCCCAAGGGATCCATTGTGAAGCAGCCCTCCCCTGTGCACCCCTTCGGGAGTCTTAGTCTTAGGTTGTCTGAACTGGCTCTGGTGTTGGGGTGGGACTACTGGATGACAATGTTCCAGAAAGGATGCCCCAAGATCTTCCCATTAGAAACTTGCACAGGGCACGTTTTGGGGTGTGCTTGCTGCCATCTTTCCCTGTATGGGCAGGACCTAACAGGGCTAATTTGGACTCTGGCTATAGATCTAGAGCTCAGCAAAGCTCTGGGGTCCTCAAGCCCAGCTGGCATGGGGGTAGGAATGGCTGGCATCTCCTGCTGAGTTGGGTGAAGGCCATAGCAGTGTCTGGCTGCCCAGACTGTTCTGTATTTGTAAAACACAGTGTTCCAGCACTGGGCCAGGCTGGATACAGCCAGGCATTGTCCCTATCTGGCCTGAATTGTCCTATCACCTTGTGGGGGTAAAGCTGGCAGAAGGAGCAATTGGGGCATTGTCCCAAGGAGATACTAGGCTGACATCTTGGTGCTGCCATGAGGAAGACACAGGCCCTGGAATGATAGCTGGTCAGTCTCCAGCTCTGTGCCCTCTGAGGATGTTGAGCACCGTCCCAGCCTTGTCTGACTGTGTACCCTTACTTTCATTACAATCTATTTTCCTTGCTGTGTGGAATGTGGATGCTGAAGCACCATGGTTGTTTGGGTTCTCCCCGATGTCTCCATGTTGAGACTCAAACTGTTTGACCCTAGGGTCCATGCCGAGCCTTTGGAAAGCTGCTGTTCTAGGAGGCCCAGCCCCAAGTGACTCACTAAGGGACCTGGCTACATTAGCTTGGGGTGGTTAGGAGGGAATCCTCGGACACCTGAGGTTCAGAGTTTGGATAACCACTGCCCATAGAATGTATTCTCTGGTTATTAATTTTTCTCTAATTCAGACTTGCCACAGGTCACCCCAAGAAATCACCTTTCCTTGACCGAGGAACTCACCTGTCCCTCCAGCTCAAGTGAGTTTGCAAGGGGGAGGGGAGGCAGCCCAGGAGAGCCATACCTGCCCTTTGGTGGACTTGATCCCTTGCAAGAACTCTAGCCAGTGGCATCCTGACTTGGTTTAGCTGGTGGCAGGGATAGGGTGGAGGGGTGCAATTGGTGGACAGTTGGTTAACACACCTAGGAGCCTTGACTCAGGGCTAGTTCTAACCAGGACTACATACCCTAGAATGTAAGTGTTCTGGCTCAGTGAGTTGTATAAGGGGCTGTGGGCTTCTGGACTCTGATGGGTGGTTCTAGGGTTGTACTCTGTATTGAAGCTTGGACTCCCCAGGCAGAACAACATTAGTCTGTATTCAGTAGGAAGGATCTACTCCAGGCTGGGGCTGGGCTGGGCTGGGCTGGGCTGGGGCAGGGCAGGGCAGGGCAGGGCAGGGCAGGGCAGGGCAGGGCAGGGCAGGGCAGGAGATGACCTCTCGCTCAAAGCCATGGGATAAGGAAGGACAACAGAGGTCCCACTTTACATGTGATGGCAGGACCCTGGGGCAGCAGAGGCCTCTGTAGGTCTGAGCAGGGAGACTGGTAGTTCTCTACTAGTAGAGAGAGACCTTTAAAATTCCTGGGGAGTTCTGGGGAGAGGTGGCTGAGGTTGTCTATCCATTGAAAGCCTGCCCATTATTTGAGTCTCTTCCTTGGGAAGGGGCAGGTAATTTGACAAGTGAAGAGAACCCAGTATTGTGTTTTCCTGACCTGGGTGGCCCCTGGCCTGTAAAGTATCCTGGGTTGACAGTTGCCTTGGTGGCATTTGTCCAGAGTGTGAGTTACAGGTAGCATTTGGGAGCCATAGAAGACAGCTATAGCAGGGATCTGCCACTAGACTGCCTTCAGTTCTGCCTCCACCACAGGGATCCCCAGTCTTCATTCTGTGAAGTAGGGCTATTGTTGAGGTCTGGGTTCCTGACCTTTTGGCTTTGACAAGAGCAAGGACACCCTGCCCTAGTATTGTACTCCTAGGAGTCACTGGTTACTTCTGGAGACGATCAGGACTCCAGGATAGTGGATCTTGTCTTTTCCATCCTTCTGAGCCTTTGTTCCTCAGCACCCTGCTTTCCCTGCCTTTCTGGCCATGCACAGCAACCAGTGCCTGGAGGACCCCTGCCCCATTCCAAGGTGGTAGGCTATGTCCATCCCTTTTGAGTTACTGCCTACACATGTGATCTTCTGAGTGGATCCAGGACCTGAGCTGGGTTCCCCTAAGCAGGGCTGTGTATGGGTAGCAGGTTCTGGGGCCTAGGCTGAGGGAGCTAGGAGCATTGGTTTCAGAGTCCTTGGGAAGGTTACTGAACTGAGACCTCTGCTGGAATGAAGCGGAAGAGATAGGATTTGTCACCTGTGTCTCACTTGGTTATCTGGGGCCACTTTCCATGGGACCGTCAATGCTAGGAGTGAACTCACACGTATCCAGCTTCCTCTTGACTGAGTCCTGTGATTTGTTTCTTCCTTTTTGTCCATGTTCAGAATGAGCCAGCTGAGGCTGCTGCCATTCAGTTGGGCCGGGCCACAAAGCTTTGGTCACACGGGATATCCCAGTGTTCAGTGGGCGCAGGAGGTCGTCTGGGCCACCAGCTACCATCCCAAGGAGCAGAAGCGGAGCCAGCTCCAGTTATGTGGAGGAAATGTACTTTGCCTGGTTGGAAAACCCACGGAGCGTTCACAAGGTTGGCACGGCATTCTGCGTTTTATAGGAAGGAAGCTGCTGGGGTGGATGGCAGGATGAGGGATTGCTGAGGACCAGCCATGACCTCAGGCCCTGTGTATTGTGTGGGGGAGAAGGGAGAGGCTTCTTGCTTTCTTACTGATTAAAGTATGTGTGAGTCCATCCCACTAGATGGACCATAAAGATCTCCTGCTTGATAAGCCAGAGACCTGTCCTGCCTGGTTATGCTGAGTTCTCTCCAGATGGCTCCTGGATGAATAAGAATGAATTAAGAAATAAATGCATATAGATGTGTCATCTGATAAACTAACACACCTTGATATCTAAAAGTGAAATGGGAGAAAAGGCAGCAGTCACATGATCCAGACACAAGCAGCATGAAAAGTCAAGAGGCCCCTCTTAGACCACCATGGGGTTTATTTTTTAGTTTCTCCTCTTTGATATTTTTCTCTCTGTAAAATAACAGAATTTCCCCCCACTTTTCTATCAGTGTGACAGGGAATGATCCTGGGGTTTTGTTTGTTTGTTTATTTGTTTGTTTTATTTTTGACTTTCATTTGGTGATCTTAGCTCTTTCCATGTCAGTACTAGAGAAGAGCCCCATTGTTTGTTTGTTCCTGTCTAAGTAGTATGTCGCCTGTCCCCAGTAATGGACTTCTGGTTCACTGCTTGTCTTGATCGCCATGAATAGTGCTGCAGAGTATACTTGTATGTGTGCACACAGCTGACTGTAGAAAGAGTTTTCTAACATCTTAAGAGTATATATGTGGGCAGATGTCCCTGTCATAACTGAACCCACATCCTGAGGAAAGTGGGGAATGTGTAAGGGACTGGACTAGTAGAGGGGGTCCCTGAGTGGAGGCTCTGGAAAGTCCCTAAGCACCATGGTTCCCAAGAAGACTGAATGCTTGGATCCCAATTCTTCTCCACCTGATCTGGCTGGGTTCTTTCTTCTTCCCTACCTAGTCCTGGGACAGCTTCTTCCAGAGAGCCAGTAAGGAGGCCTCTATGGGACAGCCACAGCCCCCAGCTGTTATCCAAGAGAGCAGGGCATCAGTGTCAAGTTGCACCAAGACCAGCAAGCTGGTAGAAGACCACTTGGCAGTCCAGTCCCTTATCCGTGCCTACCAGGTGAGAGAGATGGAGGATGGGGGTGGGGCGGGGTGCAGGGAGTCTGAGCCCTAATGTCACCTCCACTGAGAACCAGCCTTTGTCACATACCATTTAGAGCTTTTGAGTGTATTGTTTTGCTGGCTTGTCTATTTTTCCGTGCTGTTCATCATCTTGCACATGATGGCTAAGTACCTAGAAGAGCACTTAGTAGGTTACATTTAGCCTTTTGTGACTGTGGAGCCCTCTGACACTTGATAACCATTCTCTAGTCTGGGCATTCCAAGAAACAGGGACTGTTTGCAGCAGGAGTTTCATTAGTGAAGACGGAATGAATTAATAATTTACCAGACACAGCTCCCCCACCAGCTGCTCATTCTGGAGGCCTGAGCTGTCTCACACTGGGTTCCCTAGGCTGGGCCTGGTGGTTGGCAGTGTGTCTTGGTGACGGTCCATGTTCTCTCAGCTGAACAGGACTAATTGGAGGCCTGCACTGGTATTGACGCTGTAACAGGTGCAACCATTGAGGATCTCTGTGGGAACTGGTGGCAGAAAGCATTTGACAAGGGAAACGTGGCATGCGGAGGGAGATTCTAGGGCTTCTGGGCCCTTGAAGAGACTTGGTGGGAGGACCTCGGGACATCAGGGCATTGGCACCTGGAAACAATGTGCTGTCTCTAACTAGACATCCTCTGTGTGGGAGTGTGGAGTGGGAGAGAATTCCCCAGGCACCTGGTGCCCAAGGGTTGCAGGGGGCTCTCACTGGCCAGAGGACCCATGGGCTTCGTGCAGCATGTAACTCTTGTACCAACTGAGCATCAATAATAGTAATAATAATAAATAAAAATAAAATCAAAGAACTCCAACATCTGAGACTTCTTGAGGACTGATGTGATGTCACAAGTGAAAAATTCTACTCCTCAGCTCATGTGATGGGTTTAGTCAGAACGCAGGCATCCTAAGAACATTGTCCAAAACTACATTTCAGCTCTGCGTACAAATTGCTGGTGAAACAAACAAATTTCATGTTTAGACTTGGGTCCTTTTTTCAACATATCTCATTATGTCTAAATATCCCCAAACCAAGAAGAGTGTGAAATGCCAAGTGCTGCTGGCCCCAAGTGTTTCCAATAAGGGATCTTCCAGTTCATTGTGTTCCCTAACTGGGTGAAAGACACCGAGTGACCTCATAGGTGATCTTGACAAGAACAGGACAGTCAAGCTAGAACTGTCTTGTATGGAGATTAACATCCAGGATGCTGCTTGAGGCTGGCCTTAGCATAGTGCTCAGTCCTTTCTTTGGTTCTGTGCATGTGAGTGTGCAGTGTGTGTGTGTGTGTGTGTGTGTGTGTGTGTGTGTTGTGTTTTTAAGGCCAGAGCAGGATGCCTGGTCTCTTTACCTCTTCTTTATTGCCTTGAGACAGTGTCTCATTGAGCCAGAGGTTCATTCTTTGGGTAGGATGGTTAGCCAGCAAGCTTTCTGGGTCCATCTGACTCCATTAGTTTTAATGGAGGTTACAGGCACACAAAGTCATGCCTTATGTTTATATGGTTGCTGGGGAGTTGAACTCAGTCCTCATGTTCTTAGCCACTGAGCTATTTCTTCAGTCCATAGTGTCATGTAGCCCAGAAGTTTGGCTTCAAAGCAGCTCTGTAGTTAAGGATGACTTTGAACTCCTGATCTTCATGTTTCCATCTCCTAAGTGCTCTTTCCACTTAATAGTCTTCATCCTCCTCCCACTGAATAGTCTCTCCCTCTACTGATTAGACTGACTTTGAATTCGTGATCCTCCCGCTTTAGCCTTCCGATCGCTAAGATTACAGGCATGTATCACCATACCTAACTTTCTTCTTTATTTATAGTTTCATGTGAATGAACACACTTAAACATATTAGATGGATTTCAGTCTGTTGTAAATTGCATACCCACACATACTGCTTACAGATGTCTTTATTCCCAGCCCTGGCAGTGATTAGCACCCCTTTGTCCTCTGGTCTAATATGCTCCAAGTCAATCTTTGTCATAGTTAGCTTCATTTGTCAACTTGACACACCTGGAAAGAGAGAACTTCATTTGAGGAATTGCTTTGATCAGATTGGCCTTTGGACAAGTCTATGGAGCATTTTCTTAATTGCTAATTGATACAAGAAGGCCCAGCCTACAGTGGGCAGTGGTTCTGAGTTGTGTAGGAAAGGTAGTGAGCAAGGCAGCAAGTAGTGATCCTCCTGTCCTTTGATCCACCCCATGGGCTCTGCTTCAGTTCCTGCCTCCAGGTTCTTACCTTGAATTCTTGGCTTTGCATCCCTTCATCATGGATCTGTAAGCTAAATAGCCATTTCCTCCCCAAATTGGTTTTGGTCAGTGTTTTATTATAGCAACAGAAAAATAACTAGAATAGTCTTATATTTGTCCCCCTTCCGGAACCAGGTTTCCTGGGAGTTCTGAGAATGTTCTCTATCAGTCTAGTCAATTGCAGCATCAGAGCTGGGAACTGTGTGCATTTTAGAAAGATAGCATGCATTATGGATTTATTTTAATGCAGCTATGTACTTCAAATGCAGGGCTAAGGGTTTGACCTCATCCATCTCATAGCACCTTCTCCTTTCAAAGATGCCAACAATAGATGTTCTCAGCGATGCCATGCAGTGGCTTATGTGATGTTTCCGTAGCCCACACGCAACAGGCTTAGAATAACAATTCCCCACTGTTGCTACTGATTGGCAATAGGAAAGTTTATGAATTTCCCCTGTAGTTCTACTTGTCTTCAGGGAATATTCCACTGGCCAAATGGAATCATCCTTCTCTGCATAGGCATGCTGCTGGGCAGATAGACTGTTTGTTATGTCTTACTATTCGTGTTAAATCTTAACTTAGTTTTATAATTAAAATGTTTATAGTGTTCCAAACTTCAAAATATGATATTCTTAAAAAGCCAGGTTCTTTGAAGTCTTATACCTTCAATCAGTTTTTACAAATCCTATATTGTCCCATCTCTATGTACTTTCTTACTTCATGGTTTCTTTTTAGTTTATGATTTCTCGTAATGACTATATGCTGTTAATTTTTGAAGCTCTCTGCTTGATCTCTTAAATGTCCTCTTCTTATTCTTTATTATTGTTGTGGCGCACGTGTGGGAGATTGTGGAAATGACTGCATAATTGCAGGTGGGGATTTTTCTCCACTTTTGTGTGGATTTTCCTTGTTCATGTGTCAGACACTTTGGAAATTCATAGTAATGGTGTATGGCATATAACTTCATGTGTAGGTCTTTGCTTATGTTTGCCAGCCTCATATTGTGCATTTGAACTCAAGCTCCCACCATCTGTCATCAGAGGATTCACTGTGGGTGACAGCACAGTGGGATGTGTGACAACTCAGAACTCTGAAGCAGGAAATGGGGTGGGACTCTGAACCTCATGTGGAATAAATATCTGTCCAGCGGTATTATTCTTCCTTTTCCTAGATCCGAGGTCACCATGTGGCCCAGTTGGACCCCCTGGGCATTCTGGATGCAGACCTGGATTCCTTTGTGCCCTCGGACTTGATCACAACCATTGATAAATTGGGTAAGAGTTGGGATCCTTCCTGTCACCCTGGCAATGCCATGCTATCTGGTGCCTGTAGCCCAGTGAGGAGTTTGCAGGGCCTGGAGCCTAGCCTGAGCCTCGGTCTGTGTGACTCTTGCTCTTGGATCCATTTTCTACTCACTATAGAGTGTCCCCAAGAGACTATACAGTGTTGCAAGAGGTATGTGTTCCCACCTGCACTGGGGTTTACCAGTTACCGAGACCCACTCTCACAGCAGCAGGTGGGGCAGATCTTTCCCTCTCTCCACTGGTAAGCGTTCAGGGCTTCCAGACAGGTCTCAGGGTAGGTGCAGTAGGTACTGCTGAGATACTCTCCATCTCCCAGCCCAACCTCGCTCTTTTTTTTTTTTCTACTGCCTTGGACTCTTTCCAGCCTTCTATGACCTGCAAGAGGCTGATCTGGATAAGGAGTTCCGGCTGCCCACCACTACTTTCATCGGCGGCTCAGAGAATACACTCTCTCTTCGAGAGATAATACGTCGCCTGGAGGTGAGCCCAGGAAGGCATGTCTGGCTTAGCTCTGGAGCTCTTGAGTATGTGCAGAGGGATAGAGGGAGGAAGGAAGGGAGGAGGGAGGGAAGGAGGGAAGGAGGGAAGGAGAGAGGGTACTTCCTTTTTAGTCTCAGACTCTGGGGCTATCACCCCTCTCACCTATTCCTCATAGACTCTCAACCTGTCCCTCTTAGAGCACCTACTGCCAGCATATTGGCCTGGAGTTCATGTTTATCAATGATGTGGAGCAGTGCCAGTGGATCAGACAGAAATTTGAAACTCCTGGTGTGATGCAGTTTTCCATCGAGGAGAAGCGGACCCTGCTGGCTAGACTGGTGCGCTCCATGAGGTCAGCACTACCTGATGGACAATCTGCATGGCTGGAGGGCTATGCTTGGTACCATGGCAGGGAAACTAGCAGGGCTTAGCAAGGGAAAGCAGACTGACTTTCTCCCACTGCTGGAGGCCTGCAGAAGCCCTTAGGCAAAACATCAGGACCATATGCTCAGTTAATGTGACCATCAGAGCCACATAGGTGGGAAGGGATGGGACTGAAGAGAAACACTGCAGCGGAGGTCACACTGAGCATGGGCAGAAGTGACAGCCTGTGGCTATAGGAATGACATGACAGAATACTGTTACTGGCATGGGGTGTGTGATGGTACCCCTGGCAGGGGCAGTGCAATACTCCCTACTGATGCCTTGGAGGAGGGGACGTCTAGAGCTACAGGGGCCTGGAGGTGTACCAGGTTTGGCTGCTGGGTGCTGAGTGACTTTTTGAGCAGTGGGGTGTGGGCTCAACTTAGGCGTTAGCAGGGTAGAGGTGCTTGAGGCTTGCAGGACGGTGGTGGGGCGGGAGTACTGAAGGATGGCCTCTTAGGGAGTTTGACTGTGGAGAGGAGAGAGTGGTATTGGGGAGTGGGTGGCAGCTAAGGTTTTGGGAAGACTCCCAAGGTACCCTGCCTTGTGCTTTTTGTTGGGTGATTGTGACATGGTATCCAGGCTGGGTCCTGGATTATATAGGATGGAGGTGACTTTGTCCTTCCTGTGTCCTGGGCATTTAGCTCCCAGTGCTTGTGTAAAGCCCCAACCTCGTTCCTTTCTACCCCTTCCCCCCTCTTCCCTTTCCCCAAACAGGTTTGAAGACTTCCTGGCCAGGAAGTGGTCTTCGGAGAAGAGGTTTGGCCTGGAAGGCTGTGAGGTCATGATTCCTGCTCTCAAGACCATTATTGACAAGTCTAGTGAGATGGGGATTGAGAATGTCATCCTGGGGATGCCACACAGGTAGGGCCACTGAGTCCCCTCGCCATGATGCTTGCTGTGAGGAAAAGGGAGGTGGCAGTCAGAGTGAGAAGCATTGGTGGGATTTGAGGTAGAAAAGTAAGGAACTCGATAGGTTCTCAGGGCCCCTGGTCTGGCCTGTTCTTTATAGCAAGAGCCAGATACTTGGCCAAAGCCACATGCAGCCAGGGCCCAACCAGATTCTCTGGTCATGTTGCTGCTTTCTCTAGGAAGGGCAGGAGCTCAGACTATGGGACATACTGTGTTCAAATCCTGTAGATATGGAGTCGAGGGTGTGTGTTAGGGATGTGTGAGTAGATGGCCCTGGGTGGGTATCCCTTAGACATTAGGTCTGTAGAGCTGGGTGCAAGTCTGTTTCCCGGCTTAAGATGACTGTGTTTCCCTTGATGAAGACCTTGAATTTTCATTCGCCAGCAGTCTGTTGGATAAAGCCATGTTGTGACCTAGAAAGCTGGTTGTGGTTGGGCTAGCACAGGACTGTAATGTCTGAGGGACTCTAGATGTATGGTGTGGACAGTTTCTGTCTTGGCAGGTCTTCCAAGAGTCTGAGGTTTGTCTGTCATGGTCCTTTGAGGGACCTGGAAATGCCCAGTGTCTGGTAGGAAGTTAGGTAGAGCTGTCCCAGTAGCCATGGAGGCATGGAACGCATGGCTATTAGAACAGCAGGAGAAGATGACACCTGGGAGACAGAGATGGCCCAGACATCTGCTGGGTGGACATTTGGCTGGAGGGCTGTCTGATCAGAGGGGCCCTTCTGGGTTAGTTCAGGCTTCCATGGCATGAATGGTAACCTTAGGGCTATGAAGGGCTTTGCCCAGAGCAGCTGGGGAATGTTCTTTGTTCCTGGGTGTCTGTGGGGACAGGTGTGTGGAAAGAACTGACCAGGAAGAGGCTCTCCCTGTTGGAGCTGGGAGTCAGGCTTAGGGTCACTGTCATCCTGAAGCTCATGGGCTCTGAAGGGAATTTCTCGAGTCACTTATGTGTTCCTATCAGGTTGGTGCCCACCCTTCAGTAAGTACCTTGAATAGTAAGTTCAGGCTGGGCTGAAGAATCTGGTCCATGGATGCCTATTCTTTCTGTATTCTCCCCATCTGAGTCCCTTCTGCCCCATCCTGCTCAAAGCTGCTGCTGGCTGGGCTGGAGGGGCATGTAAGCCTTAGCATGCTAGTTTCAGTATGCGGGAGGTGCCTATGTAATGGTCAGGTCTTTGGGGCATGCTATAGGTGACTAGGTGGCTTTCTGCCCCTCCACAAAGGGCTTTCTAAATCATTGGTGTGCAGAGAGTCTGCTTAAAGGAAGCTGGCAAGCTGGGACTACTCCAGGGCCTGGTATATCGAGGCAGCATGGAAGGATTGGGCCTTACTCGGGCTCCAGCAGGAAGGGTTCTGATAGGTTCCATGGCAGGTAGTAGGAAGGTGATCATGGGTCAGGTGACGGGCCCCGACACTCTTGTCCTCAGGGGCAGGCTGAATGTGCTGGCTAACGTGATCCGAAAGGACCTGGAACAGATCTTCTGTCAGTTTGATCCCAAGCTGGAAGCAGCAGATGAGGTGGGTGCCACACACTGTGCCTGGGGCACCCCAGAGGCCGTGGTGTTTGGGAGGTAGGCTGGGAGAGTTTGGGACTTGAACTTTCAGGTTGATAGACATGGAAAGAGTCCCAGGGGCTGGGATGCTTGCATCAGGTCCCTGAGGCTTTGGGAAGTAGCCTCAGTGGATCATCTAGGCCAACCTTACTATTTCAGTTAGAAAAACTGAGGCCCAGAGAGGTACAGGGGTTTCCCGGAAGTTTCTCCATTGAGATTTTGTAGCTGAGCCTTTTCTCTGCCTCAGGTGACTTGTTGGCTCCAGAGAGGCATGGGTGGACTGATGGCTTCCTGTGCCCTTGGCCCACCGGCCACAGCTGGTTTCCACCCTGTGGCTTACATGCCACTGAGGCTCTTAGCCATGCCTAGTCCTCAGCCCTACTGCCTGCCTTCCTCTCCTTTGTTTCATTCAAGTCTCTAGCTGAATATCCTGACCTGGACATTTTGTCTGTTCTCTCTTCTGTATCCCTTTGCTCTGTCTCTTCTCTGGCCTCTTCATTCCCCTCCTCCCTATGTTGGTGTGTGTGTATGTATGATGTGTGTGTGTTGTCTGTGTCAGTGTGTGTCTGCATCTTTGTGTGTATGTTTACATCTGTGTGTCTGTGTGTAACCCCATGTGTTCATCCATGTCTACATGTTCATCTGTTTTCCTTTTGAGAGGGGGAGGGAACTTAGTCTCTGAAGCCCTTACCATCGAGCACAGGTGTTTAGTTGGTTAAAGAAACTGGTCCAGGAGCACCTGACACACGGTGCCAGAGCAGGCCTGGTGCCCACATGGCTGGCTTCCAGCTCAGGATCTTCCTGCGTCCTGTTCATGTTGCTCGGCTGCCTTCACACCTGTAAGCCTCTGTTTGTTCCTCTGCCCGAGAATGGTGTGAGGAAGTGAAGAGAGGATTTGGGGGGAAGAAAACTGAAATTTTTATCTGAGTAACACTTTTTTTTTTGAGATTTTTAAAAAGATGTAAGTATTGTTGAAAGGAAAAAAAAATATAATTTGAAAAAGAAATGGAACATTATTTAAAGAAAATTTAAAACTTTCTCTATGATACTTCATCCCTGTGGTGTGTCTGTGTATACTTGCCTGCATTTGTGGTGAGGTGTGTTCTCTGCAGACACATATATTTGTCCAGCAGCCATGAGAACAGCTTGGGGCACTGTAGGTATGTGGCGGTTTCACTCACCACGTTGCCTCTGTTCCGTACCAGTCTGTAACGAGCTTGGCTTGTTGGCTTCTTGCAGCTGCAGTGTTCTGCGTCAGGACTCTGCCTGCTGTAGTGAGCACATGACCACAGCTGTTAGGTGGAGCCTGAGAAGAGCAGGAGCCTGGGCAAGGAGCAGACACTATGGAGCCTCCCCTGGGCCCACACGCAGCACGTGGGGCCCACAGCTGTTACCCTTTCTCTGTTGGTTTTTCCTTTGCCAATTGGATGGGTGAAAAATGATTTAATTTTAACACTTTAAAATGAATCAACTATTTTGAATCTCTGTGGTTCTTGTTCTGTAAAATCCCCTTCATAGCTTTTGTTTATTTTGGGACTTTGGGATTTGACTTTACTAATTACAAAGCTGCTTTGCATATTGAGAGCAATTAGCTCTTTCCCTGCATTTGACATACCAGCATGCTTTCCCCCTTGGTACTGTGCCTGGGTTTTCTTCCCCTTGCTAACGGAAGATTTGTCCTGGCTTAGGTATCTTACCACATAGGGACTTATCCTCTAAGGTCTATGCATTTGATTTCATTGGTGTGAGGAATAAGGTACCAGTGAGCTCTGGTACTTTCTAAGAAGCCTGCCAGGCTGGCTCAGCGTGGTCATGAGATGTCCTTCACTCTACACTGGAGGTGATATGTTCATCATATCCCACCCTTACCCTCAGGGCTCTGGTGATGTCAAATACCATCTGGGCATGTACCGAGAGAGATCAACCGTGTCACCAACAGGAACATCACACTGTCACTGGTAGCCAACCCTTCCCATCTAGAAGCTGTGGACCCTGTGGTACAGGGAAAGACGAAGGCAGAACAGTTCTATCGTGGGGATGCCCAGGGTAGGAAGGTGAGTTTTTCTGGGTCCATAGAGTGGCACCTGAAAATCAGACTTTGAGAACAAGGCTCTGAGAAGTTAGATCCTCAGGATATGGATCCTGGATCTGGATGGAAGAGGAAACAGGGTGGGCTTCATAGCTGGGGTACAGGAGCCTGGTTCTTTATACCCTGCCATTCAGGTCATGTCCATCCTGGTCCATGGGGATGCCGCCTTTGCTGGCCAGGGTGTCGTCTATGAGACCTTCCATCTGAGCGACCTGCCTTCCTATACCACCAACGGCACAGTGCACGTTGTGGTCAACAACCAGGTAAGGGTATCGGCTCCATGCCAGGCTGCATGCCCGTTCCTACAAGTCCAGGCTGTGGGTTGGTAGGAAGTGTGAAGCAGCCATGGTGGTGGTGTTCACACCTCTGCCCTGCAGCTTCCCAGCACATGTGACTTCAGGTAGAGAGCCCATTCCTTAGCCCAGCATGAACCCTCAGGCAGCGAACCGGACTCCAGCCTTGTGTCCTGGTCTGAGAAATTGCATGTAACATATATGTACTGGACACGCATCTATATACATTTATAGACAGTTTTGTAACTATTGGAGGTTATACATCCATAGGCTCCATTGACTATGGCTCCAAAATATTCAGGTGCAGTGATACCTGCCATTCCAGCTGGTACTTCATAGAAAGTTCATGGACAGTTTGAGCTGTATGTTGAGATTGTCTCAGAAAATTCAGGGAAGAGGCATGCCTGGCATATGTAAGCCTTGGGTTTGAGCCACACATCACACATAGAAAAGTAACCAGGGAAAGACAAACACTAACCTGTACAAAACATCAACAGGCTTTTTTTTCTTGTAGTTTATAATATAGTGACTGTTTATATATGCTTTACATTATATTATGTATATGATTAAAGGTGTAGAGACAGATGTGGGTTCTATGCAAATACTGTAGAATTTTGTATCTAGGACTGAGGTCCTGAAAAAATTCTCAGAGGCACCTAGAGACGCCCATATGTAGCAGCACAGAGGACAGCACAGTGGCTGGCTGTGTAGCTGTAGGTGACCTTGAGCTCCCCTGAGCACATTGGTCTTAGTTGGTAGTCATGCTCCTTCCTTCTAGGCAGCAGTCTCATATAGCTAGAAGGCCGGTGTTCTCCGCCTCATTTGCAGCAGCATTTAATCTTTCTCGAGTTTTGCTGGGGACAGGACTTTAATGAGACTTCCTTATAGATGAGGACAATGAGGTTGGGAACTGAAACATTTTGCCCAAAGCTCTGCAGTCACTCTGGTGGATCAGATTCCCCCAGGCCGTGTACCTGTGCAGCACAGGGGCTGGTAGAAAAGCAGGACAGCCTCCCTGCTGCAGCCGCTGCTACCCCATAGCAACTACTGTCATAGCTGGTCAAGGACTCATTGACTGTCACCCTTCATGTCCTCTGTATGTCCTAGGTACCTTGATAACACCCCACAAACTAACCCCCAGCTCCCTGACTTGCATGTCACCATATGTCTAGCCTAAAGTAAGCAGGAATTCTGGGCACAGCAGTGTATGCCTGTAGTTCCAACTACTCTAGGTCTAGGATAGGAGGATTACTAGAGTCCACACCTAATGAAATCCTGTCTCAAAAAAGAATACACAGAGGGGCACATCTGACTTCTCCTGCTCTTGCAGATTGGCTTTACCACAGATCCTAGAATGGCTCGCTCCTCACCTTACCCCACTGATGTGGCACGAGTGGTCAATGCACCCATCTTCCATGTGAACGCGGATGACCCAGAGGCTGTGATCTATGTGTGCAGTGTGGCAGCTGAGTGGAGGAACACCTTCAACAAAGATGTTGTTGTAGACCTGGTGGGTCTAGGGTACTGACTGAGGCCAGGGCAGGGATGGAGTAGAAGGTTTATTCCTGCTATGCTGGGTATGATGGGTGTATTTGTGCATGCTGGAGCCGAGGATGGAGTGAGTAGCCCTTTCCTGACTTGCCCAGAAAATCTGGTGTGTTTGAGGGTGCTGGTACCAGAGCAGGCTTAGTAGCCCATCTTCGCTGGTAGCTAACAAACCAGGTGATTTTGAGGTATGAGGGCCCTTTTCTGCTGTGCTGATCAAGCTTGGTATATTTGAGGGTGCTGGGGCCATACTGATGGCCCATCTTCAGGGCTTCAGTCAGATCTTCAGCATTGAGGGCTAGATGCTTTTAGACTGAGGGTTGGTGTCACCAAGAACCAATCATCTGTGCAAAGGCCTGGGCATGGAGCATTCACTCAATGACAGGTGAGAACAGGACCTTTGGAATGCTTCGGATTGGACCCTGGCCTGCGAGTGCACTATGCACTGTAGTAGGGACTGAAGCCCTGGCTGCCCATGCAGGTCTGTTACCGCCGGCGTGGCCACAATGAGATGGATGAGCCCATGTTCACGCAGCCGCTCATGTACAAGCAGATCCACAAGCAGGTACCCGTGCTGAAGAAGTATGCAGACAAGCTCATTGCCGAGGGTACAGTCACTCTACAGGAGTTTGAGGTAGGTAGGCGGGACCTGTGGGCACAAACCTCAGATGGACAGAATGGGAACATGGAATGGCTGTAGATGCCATCAACCAGCGCTAGACAGCAAGGTTTAAAGGAGTAGCTGATGTCCTTGTCTCCAAAAGTTTCTGGTTTTAACAAGGCACAGGAATTTAGGGCATGGTTACACCTGGGTGTGCAGTGTGACCTGGGACAAGCCAAGTTTCAGGTAGGAAAGGAATCTTTCTGTAGGGATGTCCTGTAAGGATTCTCTAAAAGGTATTATATTATATTGGGATCATGCTTAAAATTGGTGTAAACATGTTAGTCCTTCTGCCTTTATGGTAGAACCTCTGAAAACAAGGTGAGCGCTCTCCTCTGACTCCCTGACTCTCTTCCGTAGCATACTCTGGGCTCCTCAGGCTTTGGAGTATCTGTCCAGGACCACTCTGAACTCTGAGATCTAGGCCTCTGACCATGGCATCCCTATGAACCAAGAAATAGAGAGTTCTAGAACCTGTCATGGAGACCAGGGCTTTAAGTCTGGCCTGACTGACCCTCTTGGATGCCTAATATTTCACTGTCTGTTCACATCTTCCTCTCACTTCCAGGAAGAAATTGCCAAATATGACCGTATCTGCGAGGAGGCATACGGCAGGTCCAAGGATAAGAAGATCCTGCATATAAAGCACTGGCTGGACTCCCCCTGGCCTGGTGAGTGAGACACGTGCAGCTCAGTGATCCCTTGAGCCTCCTTTGGGCATTGGTGCAGAAAAAGGACTGTGGTGGCTCTGTAGAGCAGCCAGTGCAGAGCTAGAAGCCGAGGCCTGTACCTGACATGCAGGAGAGAGCTGTTCTGCAGATGAAGGCAGGCCAGTGTGGAGAAGGTGCCATTAGAGCCCTGTGCCTTGCCAGGGATGGGGGTGGGTGGTACTGGGGTGTCTACCACGAGTGGTAGGCCCCTTCTGGTAGAAGGGCCCTTCTGGTGAGGCCAAGATGGGTCAGCTGTGACCTCAGGGTCCTGGGGAGTATTAGGGCGGGTGTAGGAGCTATGGCTGTGACTTCTCATCTGTGGCAGATCCCAAGGGTATATACTGTTGTTTCTGGAGGTCAGGGATTGCAGCCTTCCTATCCTGGATCAAAGTCCCCTCACCTCACTACCAGAGTATGAATGGAGTCTGTCCCCTCAGGCTTCTTCAATGTGGACGGGGAGCCCAAGAGCATGACATGCCCTACAACCGGCATTCCTGAGGACATGTTGACCCACATTGGCAATGTGGCCAGCTCTGTGCCCCTGGAGGACTTTAAGATCCACACAGGTAAGGCCGCTGTGCAAGCTCCAACATGGTTACTTTCAGAGCTGACACTATATCCCTCAGGAAGATTTGTTGGGATACCAAGGGAGAACAAAGATTGTGGCTTGTCCATGGGTAGCCTCTTGGTCCCCTGGTTTGGCTCTCAGCATCATATGGGCCCCTTCCCATGTTACTAACTCCACTCCCAGTGGAGATGGGAACTTAGGCATCTGTGGGTACCACATTCCAGCTGGGTGCCAGGGTGAGGTCTTAGATTGGTACCTTGAATCTGCCAAAGACAGCCTCTGGGTACCCCTGGGCCATTTAGGGGAACAGGGAAGTAGGGGAAGAATTCTGCTGGCAAGGAGGATGTGGGTGTGCCACTAGCTCAGGCTCATGCCAGAAGGTAGCCCCATGAGTTCCTGGTCTGTGAGTCTGGCTGGTAGTAGGTGGTCACTGACTGTAGCCACTGTTTCTATTTGAGAAGCTTGAGGCCTCACGGCTATGCTAAGATGTCTGTGTCTTCTCTAGATACCTTCTGGGAAATGCAACTCTCACAGTACGCATGAGGTACCCACTGATGGCACCCAGGCTTAGAGCTGTATTGTGTACACATTGCTGGGTGTGTGGTGTTTGTTAGCTTAGTCTTCTCTTCTGGAGAACAGGGACAGTCCTCCATGGAAGTGTCATAGAGAATTCTGACCCAGTATATTACCACTTCCTCCTTTGGAGAGGAAGTTCATGTTAGCCCTGGTCTGGCTACAGTCTGAGGGGACCACCCACAGCTTTTGCCTTCTTACTGAGCACTCACCCCATGGCTCTGGTGCTTCAGCCTTCCAGGCCTGAGGCTGAACCATGTTCCCCATTCTCACAGGCCTCTCTCGAATCCTGCGTGGCCGTGCAGACATGACCAAGAAGCGCACAGTGGATTGGGCATTGGCAGAGTACATGGCCTTTGGTTCACTGCTGAAGGAGGGCATCCATGTGCGGCTCAGTGGCCAAGATGTGGAGAGGGGCACATTCAGGTGAGGCTGAGGCAGACTGGGCCCTGGTCCCTTGAGTGCTGGTCTTGTCTTCATTGAGCCCATGGATCTCATAACTCAGCAAAGCACAGGCTTCCCAGGGTTAGCCTTAGAGATTTGAAGTAGACCTGGCTCTCCCTCTCTAGGAATTCCCTGGGGGGATGTTTGTCTGGCTAAATCCATAGTCAGGGCCAAGTTTTCAGATGTTCCCTTTCCTGACCCTCACATGCTGAACTGACTGGTTGTCTCAAGCTGGTAGTCATTTGTGGCCCTCAGGAGCCTTTATTTCTGTAATTGGTGACCTGCATCAGCCTGGAGTTCCCGCCTTGCTGCGTGAGTTTTGGGATCTGAGTGAAGACTCATAGTTCTTCTAGGTTGGGGCCCTGAATATTCAGTCTTGGCTCAGTGTCATGTTCATTGGCGTTCAGGACCACAAGCCAGTTTTCCATTCCCGGAGCTCATTTCTGCCAGCCTTACTTCAGCTTGGATCCAGGCAGCCGTCAGCTGCATCCTGAGCTGCATGCCAGTCTTTGTTGGGCTTGGGCCTCAACCCAGTGGCTCCCTTACTCTTTAGTCTTGGGGTCTCTTCCAGTGCTTCCCAACTCCTCTGAGCATGGACAGGACAGGTATGGTGGTTGAGATGGTAGGACATGTAGGAGATGCTACCTTGAAGACATGGCTGCTGGGGTCTCAAGAGACACCCTGCTTCTGGGATGCTGGCGAGGCAGGTCTTACTGGTTCCCTCTGTGGCTGAGAAGCTGAGGCAAGAGAATTTGTCACTTTCAGATCTAGGCTTGGCACCTTTAGTGTACTGTGTGGGTGGCCGGCAGGCAGGGAGCAGGGCTGGTAAGACACTGCGGGAAAGGAACATGTTGCTGGGTAACCTTGCTGTGGCCATTTCATAGGCCCTTATAGGCATTTTGGGACACAACAAGATCTACCTACCTGCGGCTGCCCATGTGACAACCTCCTTGATCTTGTCCCTATCCTGATTTCTCTGTCCCCAGCCACCGGCACCATGTTCTTCATGACCAGGAAGTTGACCGGAGGACGTGTGTCCCAATGAATCACCTGTGGCCTGACCAGGCCCCCTACACTGTGTGCAATAGCTCCCTCTCAGAGTATGGAGTTCTAGGTGGGTGGGGAGCTCACTGGGATGGACGCCTCAGGGTCTGGGAGGGCAGGCAATCTCGGAGATACTAGATGGTCCTGAGGAACTGTGGTTGGACAGTTTTTTTCCAGAGACATTGGGAGATGAAATCATGTCCCACATGGTCCAATGAGCATCTCAGTTCAGGGAAAGGGATATTTTGCTTTGTTTTTTTTCTGTTTGCTGTTTTGTTTGTTTGTTCAAGACAAAGTTTGTTTCTCTGTGTAACAGTCCTGGCTGTCCTGGAACTCACTCTGTAGACCAGGCCTGACTTCAGATTCACACAGATCCACCTCCCTCTGCCTCCCAAGTGCTGGGACTAAAGGTGTGCACCACCACACCCAAATTGCTTTATTTCTAGATGATACCTAAACTCTTTCCCTAGATGCCAACCACAGAGGGTCCATAAAAAAGTCCAGTAGAGTCCATAGCAGTCTGTAGCTATGACCACCTAGCAGGAAGCCTGGCCATGAACACATGGTCTTAAGCCCACCTTCTCTATCCTGCACCCCAGGAGCCTAGTGTTGAGGTTCACTTGTGACTCTATGGGGACGTGCCTCCCCTCAGCTTACCTGAAGCCAACACACTTGTCCTTTAATTTCCTTGTCCTGGAGTTCAGCCCCACCTGTGGGAGTTGCCTGTGGGCTTGTGCCTGCCTTTCTCAGGAGCTTTACACATGTTCAGGGTTTTTTTTGGCTGATGGTCTATGTGGTATCCCCAAGGGCCACATAATACTGCACATGGCAACTTATGGTGTAAGAAAAGCATGTTTCTACATCCAGGAACACACCATACAGGCCTCTGAGGCTCAGGAGCCTCTGCCTCTTCGGTGTATTGGGAAGGTCTGGTTAGGACTGGTAGCATAACTGAGGAACCACTGCTACTTGGTGACATTGCACTGAGCTCTGTCTTGGTGTCCTTTGCCTAGGCTTTGAGCTGGGCTACGCCATGGCCAGCCCCAACGCCCTGGTCCTCTGGGAAGCTCAGTTTGGTGATTTCCACAACACAGCCCAGTGTATCATCGACCAATTCATCAGCACTGGCCAGGCCAAGTGGGTGCGGCACAATGGCATCGTGCTCCTGCTACCCCATGGCATGGAAGGCATGGTGAGGGCTGGAGGCCCTTGCAGGCCTACCACAGGAGGGCAGGGTCACCCCTTGATCCCTTGAAGAGCCTTTCAGGCCTCTGGAACTTATGATCCAGACTTGTGGGCAAGGTGGGAACAGGCATAGACAGGGTTAATCTGCCCCTTGAAGCCATCTGGGCACAGCAAGCCTGGGATTTCTGCAGCTCAGTCTGGGTCACATGTACTTTCAGGGTCCAGAGCACTCCTCAGCAAGGCCAGAGAGGTTCCTGCAGATGAGCAATGACGACTCAGATGCCTACCCAGTGAGTGCCGCCTGCTGTCCCCAGGCGGGGAGCAGAGTCCAGGTATAGAGTGCCGCTCCTAGCCACCAGGTGTTCACTGCAGGTGTTCACTGAGGACTTTGAGGTGAGCCAGCTCTATGACTGCAACTGGATTGTGGTAAACTGCTCTACACCAGCCAGCTACTTCCATGTGCTGCGCCGACAGATCCTGCTGCCCTTCCGCAAGCCTGTGAGCCGCCCTAGCCTTTTAGCACCTTGACAGTGCAAGGGTTGGATGTGGGAGCCCATAGATGGGTAGGAGCTACTGGCAGCTGGCTTTTTACCTTCCAGCTCATTGTCTTCACACCCAAGTCTCTGCTGCGGCACCCTGAGGCCAAGTCCAGCTTTGACCAGATGCTGTCCGGTATGTGTCTGACCTGGGCCTGGTGGCCTCCTTCACTGGGGTGATGACCTGTGAGGTTTAGTGGTTGATGTGTGGATTCTGCCTCTGGAGCTCCCTTGTCTTCTCAGCCTCTGCCTTCATTGTTCCTCCAGCAGCTCCTGTTCTGGTCCTCACCTGTGACAGCATTGGGATACTGGCACCTTGCCTAGATCAGATCATTTGGAATAAGGTCCAGGGTCCAGGGAGTTGGTGGCCTCTTACCTGTCTGTAAGGGCTGGCAGGAGATGAGACACTCCAAAGCAGTGTCTGCTTTGCTGGATACTGAGTGCCCCTCACTCATTTTCTATCTATAGTTTGACTCATGAACCAAATAGACATCACTGGGAACCTGGCTGCCTTCTCCCCCAGGAATCAGGGGCCATGAAACTTGAAGGCTGATCTGGTAGGGAGTCAGGGAGGCACAAGAATGAAGCCCTGAGACAAACAGCAGATCTGGCTTGGCTGAGTCCTGAGTGGAGACAGGATCTAGCCAGTTAGGGCCTCAGCAACTGGACACATGAGGGTTTATTGTTGGTTTTTTATTTTGTTTTCATCTGTGTGTCCATCGTGGGATGGCAGCTGTAGTAGACACTCAGGTCCACCAGTGCAGCTGGCTTCCTGGGAGACTGGTAGCTCTGTCCTTCATCCAGGCAGCAGCTGCCCCTTCTGAACTTCAGTGCCCTCAGAGGGGTGGTGATACAGGGACTCACAGTAGCTCTCTGAGGAGTTTTACAGCATGTTGACTTCAGGAAGGTGAAATGGCCAGGACTGGGAGATGGAGGCTCTGCTGCAGGGCTAAGGGAGGAGTGTACAGTGGCCTCCCAACAGCTCACCTGGCACATGGGGCTGAGTGCCATGAGTAATGTGGGCACAACAGGGTGTGTGTGGCAGATCTGGAACAGGATGGCCTATCCTGGGTCTATCACGTTACATTCTCTGTAACATGGGGTCCTTTCCATTCCTGCTCCCCATACCTTGAATGTGCTCCTCGAGCTCTGCTCTTGTCCACAGACCTGTCTCCCTTCTCCCTCTGACAACGTAGGTCATCATCTATCCTTTAATCCATCTTTGGGATCAAAAACTGTCTAATGTAATCAGTCTGACCTGGATCAGCTCAGTAGCTGGGAGTAGCCCGGGGAGGGCTGGGGTGCTCAGTGTCCTGGTGCCCTTCTGGGTGCTGATGCCCCTGAGGCACCTGGTCCATCCTTTAGGAACTAGCTTCCAGCGGCTGATTCCAGAAGATGGCCCTGCTGCACATTCTCCCAAGCAGGTACAGCGGCTCATCTTCTGCACGCGGAAAGGTGTACTACGACCTGGTAAAGGAGCGCAGCAGCCAGGGCCTGGAGAAGCAAGTGGCCATCACACGCCTAGAGCAGGTTTGCTGAATGTCTTGCCACTGTAGTGATAGACAAGGTCCATTCACCAGCCCCTGGCTCTGGTGTGTGGGTGTGACTAATGAGCACAGAGCAGGCCCTGTACATGTCCCTCTTTCCTTGACTGTGCCTTTGTATCTACCTCCCCAGATCTCTCCGTTCCCTTTCGACCTGATCATGCGGGAGGCAGAGAAGTACTCGGGAGCTGAGCTGGTGTGGTGTCAGGAAGAACATAAGAACATGGGCTATTACGACTACATCAGTCCACGCTTCATGACTCTCCTTGGTCACTCTCGACCCATATGGTACTGGGCTAGAGAGCTTGATATCTGCCTCCCACCTCTGCTAGTCTGCACTGACTCTTGATCTGGCAATCCATACTAGGTTTTCCTGCCTTATTGGCAGTGTCACCGAGAACTAGCCTTCTCTGGCAAGCATTTGAGTCTCTACAGGTTCTGAGCTCTCTGTCAGCATATCAGGGTTGGGGGATTGCCAGTGGGACCTTCAAGGATAGTAAGCCTAAGGATTCTCAGCCAGGATCAAATTTCAAATTTCTGTGTGGCTGGGGTCTCCTCCCTTTAGTCTTAGCCCCTAGCCTAGGCACTGACTCCTCTCTGCGAAAAAATGATAGTATTAGCAGTGTGTGCAGGCGAGTGTCCTGAGGTGCCTAGTGGGTAGCAGCCACTGGTGCTCAGTGTGGGCATCTTTGCCTTTGTGAAGATGGTGACAGGGATGAGAAATGTGGGAAAAACCTAAAGTCTAATGGCTGAGGCATGATTGTTGTCTCCATGGTCACAGAGTGGACAATTTCTGTGTCCTGTGGCTGGGTAGCTGAATTTGGTGTGAGCCCACAGTGCAAGTACCTCTAAGTAGAGGACTGCCCAGGCATGCAGTCTTCTTCATGTGTGTGATGGTACCAGCCCTTCCCTGAGCTGACCTCTCCTCCTCCAGGTATGTTGGCCGGGACCCAGCAGCCGCACCAGCCACTGGAAATAAGAACGCCCACTTGGTGTCACTGAGGAAGTTTCTGGATACTGCCTTCAACCTGAAGGCCTTTGAGGGCAAGAAATTTTAGAATGAGGCCACATGTGCTCAGATCCTGCTGAGGGAGGTTATCTGGAAACTAGGGCCCCAGATGAACCACATTCATGTAGCTGTTGGGACCAAAGAGTAGCACTGCTGGCTTTGGTCTCTGTTGTTTCAGAGTTGGTCCAGGACCAAGGCTTAGCCTTCCTTAGATGGAGGGGACGTCGATGTGGGGTGTCTCACCAGCCCTGCTAACCTTTTATTTTTTTTTTGGTGGTGGTTTCTTTAGCTTTACTGGTCATATTCCTAGACAGCCACTGGAGCTGTGTGGAATCGCTCCCATCCTGACAGACTTAGTTACTGATCACCTGTTGTAGCCATCTTGTCTGTAGATCCAGAGATACTCTCTGTTGTGCTCTTGGAAGTAGAGAGTTCAACAGTAACAGCAGGCGAAGCTCAGCCACACCGGGAGATGCTGTGAAATGCAGCAAACATGTGTGAGCCAAAGTAGCAGACCAAAGCACAAGAATAAAGACATGCTTGAGAAAGCCCTGCTGTTCTTCTTTCCTACCATGGAGACAGGAGAGGGGTGGCTGGGAGAAGAACAAACCCATAGAGACTATGTCTGCTCAACAGATTCTCCCTTGAGCCACAGGCAGGGGTGTCCTGCTTCTCCCTTGCTGAGTCTGTACCTGCTAAAATGCTGGGGGAGCCAGATGCGTGCGTGCGTGTGAGGATGGCAGTTTCCATGATAAAATTCAGGCTACAGAATTCATGATTACCACATCACCCCTGCAGAAGGCACTGGGGGGAATACCTAAGACTGGAGAGAAAGATAACTATACCCAAGAGGAATAAAATAAATGATACTCAGCAGGGGAGAGCTAAGAGATACCCAAATGCCACAAATCAACAAACAAAACGACAGGAATCAATATACACCTTTCAGTAATAATGTAATATTAAATGGTTTTGCTTCTGTCATCAAAAGATAAGGAAATAGCATATTGAATTAGAAAAAGAGTATCTTTTTTTTTTTTTTTTTTTTTTTTTTTTTTTGTAATTTCTGCCTCCAAGAAACACATCTCACTATCAGTAGGATAAAATGATGGACAATAATACTCCATACAAATAGACTCAGAAACAGGCAGCATTGCTATCCCAATTTCTGACAAAGTAGACTTGTTAGAAGAGATAGAGACACTTCATACTGATCAAAGAAATAATCCATCAGGGAAATTAAATACATACCAAACACAGGCTCACTCAGTTTCATTAAAAAAAAAAAAAAAAAAAAAAAAAAAGCTGTAATATTTAAAGTCACAAATTAATCCTAACAGCAATACAATACCTCATTTACTAGATGACTGGAAAAAATGAATATAGAAACATTGGGATCAAATTATATCATAGACCAAATGGACTTAACAGACATCGACAGAACATTCCACCTAGCCACCAAAGAATTTGCCCTCTCAACAGCATGTGGAACCATCTGAAATAGGTCACATATTAGGACACAAACCAAATCTCAATTAGTGCAGGAAAATGCCCTGCATCCTATCTGACCATAGTAGGGTAAAGACATAAAACAGCAAGAGAAACTATAGAAAATTACAAACGCATGGAGAGTAAACAACATACTATTAAATGATGTGTAAGTCATTGAGGAAGAAATGAAAATGAAGACATGAAAGCCCTAGAACTGAATGGAAAGGAACAGTTATGAAAATCTGGGATACAGCAAAGGCAGGGGCGGGGCCAAGTTTATAACTAAGTATCCACATAAAACAAAATAAAAATCAGGCGTGGGTGGTGCACGTCTTTAATCCCAGCACCTGGGAGTCAGAGACTCGGGTGGTCTCTGAGTTCCATGACAGCCTGGTCTACATGGAGAACCCTGTCTTGAAAAATTAAAAAAAAAAAACCCTCATGATGCATCTTAAGGCAATAGAGGTGGGGAAAGGAAGTCCAGGGCAAAATTTAATGAAATAGGAATGGGAAAAGAGTACAATGAATCAAAAAAGCAATTAATTAGTTCTTAGAGAAATGAGATTGGCAAATAAAAGAAATACCCAAATTAATACAATCAGAGATGAATAGGAACATATTAAGGAAACAGAGACTTGTAAAGACATAACTTAAAGTTTTATATGCCACCAGCTAAACTAGAAAGTCAAAAAGAAACATGGATTTCAAGGTGATTATGATCTAATAAAGCAATATGAAGTACATCATTAAAATAGACCTATAACAAACAATAAAGTAGAAGGAAAAAAATATCCCCTAAATAAAAAAATGTCTAGTTCTGCCATGCTCTGCATAGGCTCAGGGATTGACCTGATTAGGGCAAGAGGGGAGTGAAGAAAGGACAGACACACGGAAAAGCTGGGATGTGGTGTGTGTGCTGTGCTCACTCTTACAGAGGGCACTAATGCAGCGGCAATCCAGAAACAAAACACTATCTGAACCAAGAAGGTGGGGTTATGGTAAACAGCTGGGTGAGGGTGGGGTTATGGTAAACAGCTGGGTGAGGGTGGGGTTATGGTAAACAGCTGGGTGAGGGGTTGAGGGTGTGGTAAACACGAATAAGGAGGTGGAGGAGCAGTTTCAGGTTGTAGTCATACTGGAGGAGGAAGCTGTAGTTGACAATTTCTGTACACACTGTGAACATTTGCACTTGGACCAGAGAAAGGCTTTGCTATGCCTCTGAGCCTTACCTGGGGAAGGCTTTGCCACTCCCACAGGTCAGAGTCATTGGGAGTCTTTGATATGGCTATGCCATGTCAAAAATACGCAATGACTCAGAGCTACCTCCCCTCCTCAACATAGGTCATCTGAGAGCTCAGTGCAAAATTCTACCAGACTTTTAAAGAAGATCACAATACCTTCGTTATTCTGTAAATAGAAATTGACCACTTCTAAATTCTTCTTATGAAGCCCTTAGTGCTCCGCTACCCAAGCAAATAAGAATTGTAGGCTGATCTCCCCATATGGACATAGATGCAAACATCCTCAATAAAATATTTGCAAACCTAATTCAAGAACACATCAAATAGATCATTCATCAAGATGGTTTCATTTCAGACACACAGGGATGTTCAATATAACCAGATCTATAATTCATCACATAAATGGCCTTGTGCTGAAAACTTCACTACACCTGGAATCAACTAAAACCCAAGCTTCTGGGCATGCCTGTGGGGCATTTTCTTGGTTAGATCCACCCTAAATCTGGGCCACACCTTCTGGTAGCAGCTCACATGAAAGGAAATGGACGATGGATGCTTTTACTTTTTGCCTGCTTCCCTCAAGCTCACTGCGAGTTTGTCCATCCTGCAGCTGAAGCTGGGAGTAGAGTCTATTTCTTTGGGATTTCAATAGAGACGGAAGACCAACTGAGACATCCAACTTCATAGACTGAACAACTGCTAGATACTCGGCCTTTCTGTCAGGAGACAGCCATTGTTGGACTAACCAGACCACAGACTGAAAGACACTCTAAAAAATAATATATATGCATTATGTGTATCTAGTAAATCACACACACACACACACATACACACACACAAACACACACACACTCATACCTTTGTGTTTATTCTACCAGTGTAGGCAGCCGTGTTTAAGATAGCACCTGGGATGGTTGCAAAGTCGTATGACTAGCACCTGACGATGTAGGCAGCTGGCTTCCAGCGTGGCCAGCTCAGCTAAACTGGTAAACAAGTCCTTTGTGCATGCATCGGCCTCGTGCCCCTCCCGAGCGGGCTTATGCAAATGAGGTATTGGCAGCTTAACCTATCCTGAGAGAACACGTCACCCAGCCTGCCTTGGGAAGATATATAAGCAGCGCATTTCTGCTGCTGGGGGGTGGTCCCCGTCCATAAGTCAAGATTCGTTCCTGGAATAAAGCTGTCTGAGAAGGATCCAACCGTGTTGTGTCTTAATTGCTGGTCAAGGCAGACGCGACACTACCAGTTCTGTTCCTCTAGAGAACCTTGACCAATATAGACTCAAGGTTAGGAAACCACATAATCATCTCAATAGATGCCGAAAAGGCCTTTGGCAAAACCCAGCATCCCTTCATGATAAAAGTCCTGACCTCTGGGCATGAGAGCAGCATCTATAAACCCAGCTCCACAGAGAACCACTGCCACAGCCAGGGAGAGAAAGCTATAGTATACATTTTCCCCACACTATCAGCATTCATTCTTGGATCAGGAAGGCCAGCTACGCCATTGCTCTCTGAGCCTCATGCCAGGGAGAAGGCTTTGCCACTCCCACAGGACTGAGGCAGTGCAGTAATTAAACATAGGTGTGTCCAGAGCAGTATACATTGAGTCAGGACATCATTCACTCCCAACAAACTACCCAAGACTGAAGCCTGCCCTTGCAACCTCATTCCTAAAGGCCCAATCAGAGATGTGAACAGCCTCTTCAACATGACTGACCTATGAAAGCAAGCCCATTGATGGAACCAAATCCATGAGCTAGGTTTGAACAGGTTCACACAGAGTCAGGAACTACATTTGCAGGCTCATCACTAAAGTACCACCTGTAGGTGTCCAGTAGCCTCAGCAACTGACCTGAGAGGGTGGTCCACAGGTGAGAGAAGCATGTGAGACTACTCAAGGGTGTAGCAGGCCACCCAAGAGCTGAGTCAGGAATACTAAGCAAGTCAAGATGGGAAGTGGGAAACAGGCCAGAACACATCTATACCCTATACCCCACTCAGCCCCCGCCATGTTCATTTTTCCTTATTTAATACTCAGTGCCAACATTGCGAGCCAGCTTTGTCCTGCTCTGCTTGGAAGTTTGCACAGCACCTTCTGGTATTATGAAAGCCATTCCTCAGGGAAGATGTTTTTGGAGTGGATCTAGCTGGTTTTCTCCCAAACCCTGTGTCTGAATGCATGATTCATGGGGCTAAGCCATGGGGACTTACCTTCAGCTTCAGGGAGGCACCAATGGCAGCAGCAAGGGCTTCTATTGTTTTGGGAGTCTCTTGGACAACCTTGGCCAATAACTTAGAGTTATTTCTCATACTTGGTACTAGAGTTATTGTTAGATAGGATATGACTCGTGGGGGAAATATTATTATCCCATAGCTTCATTAAAGCTACACATGTATATATACACATGTACTTACATGTATTGTATGTAATTTTAGGTGAATGTAAAGTAATATGATTCCTTTTGGCTTTTTTCAAACATCCTTAGAATTATTTATTCTATCTCCTTCCTTCCATATTGACTTCCCTTCCCAATTATATCCACACTTTTTCATTTCTCCCTTCACATGAGTGGCTTTGGAGAAAGGAAATATAGAGTGAGAAATGATGTAACTGTAGTTTAATTTGAAAATGCAAATAAAACACCAATAAAATTACAGTTAAATAAATTACATAAAATTTCTCTGAATTGATTTTTAAGTTCAATTCTATCCCAGTGACAATTCTATAGATACATAAATGTCAGTATGTGTTTTGTGTGTATATATATATATATATATATATATATACATATATATATATATATATATGTTTATAATAAGTTTAACAAGTCACAAAACAATTTATTCCTACTTGTTTTAAAAATACCATCTTTGGCTTTTTGTTTCTGTTCACCATGAGTTGAAGAATCTCTTCTAGGGCCGGAGAGATGGCTCAATGGTTAAGAGCACTGGGTGCTCCTCTAGAGGACCCAGGTTCAATTCCTGGCACCCATATGACAGTTCACAATTGTCAGGTATGCATGTGGTACACGTATATATGCATGCAGGTGAATGCCCATACACATAAAATAAATAAATCATAAAAAAAGAGAATCTTTTCTGTAACAGTCTCCTGCCCACATATTCTCCTCAAGGCCATGGGGCCAAGTGATTAATGAGCTGAATCCTGAACAAGGGGACAACCAGATATGTCTCCTGATAGCACGAAATATTACACACACAACATTATCCAGCACTTAAAACTTCCAAAAAAATGTGTGACCTGAATCTGATCCAGCAGTGGACAACTAGAGCATTATTTCAAGAGCATCTTAAGAAATAATCAGGCAAGGTTAGCTGCCAGGGCCCTGCCAGAGATCTCACCCAGTCTAGTGACAAAGGCAATGTTAAGAAAACAAGGTGCAAAGACTGTTGTAGATGAAAGGAAATAGGAACGACTCAACAACCAATATTCATGTGTATATGCCATTTAAAAATAGGTACATTCTTCCTATGGAAAATCTGAATAAATACAGAAAGCACAGGATAAAATTAATGATTATATATAATCGTATTTACATATGTTATCTGTAGGTGTTCTTCCAAGGCCTTGAGAAGGACTCCTGGTCAATATTAAGGAAAGATCCTGTCAATAACTAGACATGATTCAGTCCCAGGAGAGTCAAGAGCTTCATCCAGCTATAGGAAGACTCATTCCCTCTCCTTAGCATAAAGGAGAGCCATTTGTTCTGCTGTTCTCTTCACTACTTCGAAGTATAAAGGTGTTTGTCTTCCTTATTTTATAAAACTATAAAATGAAAATTCAACAATAAATCTACTATTTAAACATTTTATTCTGTCTATGTGCTATTTAAACACATGTAAAACTAGAATTTCTTTCTTTTTGTTTTTTCTTTTTGAGACAGGGTTTCTCTGGGTGTATCCCTGGTTGTCCTGTAACTTGCTCTGTGCACCAGGATAGCCACAAACTCAAAGATCCACCTGCCTCTGCCTCCCAAATGCTAGGACTAAAGGTGTGCACCACGACCACTTGGCTTAAAACTAGAAGCTTTAAATATACCTATATATATATGTATACATAGGTATATATATTCACACACACATATACATACAACACACACACACACACATCCGTGATGCTACAGAAAAGAATAAACCATGCTGTCATGTCCAACAAAAACCTCAGAACAAATTACATGGCTCCTCTCAGCTCTTCTCACTCACCTCTTCACCTCTCCAGCCCAGGGGCTCCCCCTCCCCTTCCCCTCCCCTTCCCCCTCCCTCCCCTCCCTTTCCCCCTCCCCTCCCCCTTCCCCTCCTCCTCCCCTCCTTCCCACCCCTCCCCCCTCCTTCCTCCCCTCCCCTCCCTCCTTTCCCCTCCCTCCCCTTTCCTTTTTCAATTACTTTGTTCTCCTTTTGTTTCTTTGTTTCTCTCCTCTTGGCCTCTGCTCTTTTGCTCTCTGTCTCTCTGTCTGTCTCTGTCGTTGTTTCTCTCTCTCTGTTCTCCCTCTCTAGTCCCACCCCCCCCTGCTCCTCTGAGCATGCTGTCATTTAGTGTACTACTGTCTCTCCCTGCTCTGGGCTCCTCCAGATGCCTCTGACTGAAGCTCCCTCATATCTACCACAAAATCCATAGCCTCACCTCACCACCGTGGAGCGTCATGTCCTCGTTTCAATACAGGCTAGGGCATATACAAGCAAATGAACAATGAAAATCATCAAGAGACAGACAGAGCCACACCTTTCAGTAATTAACCATTGATGGTCTCATTTATAATCAAAGGACAGAATTAGCGGGTAGGATTTTTAAAACAGGATCCCCACAGTTAATAGCACTGGCCGTCTCTGAGGACTTAGATCAATCCAGTACTACATGGTCAATAAGCCAAAAAATAACAACAAACAGATGTTTCAACCACCAGTCTCCAGTAATTAAGCCTTGTGTGGCACTATACTACTACAAAAGGCAGAATCCATACATCACCACCAAGATCACCTGTACCCCCTCACGTTGAGTCACTTCACTATCCCATACCCTGACTTGGCACTGTAATCCATCTCCACAAGGGAAAAGACCAACTATGATGAATCACCCCTTCATCACTTTTGATACAGTGCACTACCACCCATTCACCAGATATGCCCTTACCTCATAGAGGGTAACTTCATTCTAGGGATTAAGTTCCTTGTATGCAGTGTAAGCTGAAAGACTATGATATTGAACACTGATTGTATGAGAACTGTTTTTGGCTTTAAATTGGGGTTACTGGTGTTTTATTTTTTTTTTATTGCTGTAATAAAACATCATGACTTAAAGCAACTTGGGGCATCACTTCATCTTACAGTTCAAAGTCAGAGGACACCCCTGAAGGACAACAGGGCAGGGACTCAAGGCAGAAACCTGGAGGCAGATGCTGATGCAGAGGCCATGAAGGAGTGCTGTTTATAGGCTGGCTCTCTATGGCTTTCTTATACCACCCAAGACCTGCAGCCCAGGGGTGACACCTCCCAAAGTGGGCTAGGGCTTCCCACATCAATCAATAACTCAGAAGATGGACTACAGACTTAACTACCAGCCAGTCTTATGGAAGCATTTTCTCAACTGAGACTCCCTCTTCACAATGATTCTAGCTTGTATCAAGTTGACATAAAATGAGCCAGAACACTTGTCTGTTCCCTAGTTGTCACTCAGAGACTGACTTTTACAAATGTTGTAACTTTGGTAATTAAATTCCCTGAAAAGCACAGGGTGGGGCTTCCAGCTAATAGTGGAACAGAAGTTTCTTGTATTGAGAAGAGACATGAACATTACTGGAAAGCCTGTGGCTATGGGACTTCTGCTGCAGAAAGGATAGCCTAGACCTTTCTCCAGACCCTGTGAGTCTCATACAGCAGCCTGTGGCTCCCCACTGCCTTGCCCTACATGGCAGTAAGGCATACCCAAGGTGTCTGGATCCCTACAGTGAAGCCAGAGTCAGGACCGCATCTGCCACCCATGAGGAGCTGTCAATGCTCCAGTGCTCCCATGCTGTGTCTTCTGCGCTCCAGTGCTCCCATGCTGTGTCTTCTGTGCTCCAGTGCTCCCATGCTGTGTCTTCTGTGCTCCAGTGCTCCCATGCTGTGTCTTCTGTGCTCCAGTGCTCCCATGCTGTGTCTTCTGTGCTCCAGTGCTCCCATGCTGAGTCTTCTGTGCTCCAGTGCTCCCATGCTGAGTCTTCTGCGCTCTAGTGCTCCCATGCTGTGTCTTCTGTCGCTCCAGTGCTCCCATGCTGTGTCTTCTGTGCTCCAGTGCTCCCATGCTGTGTCTTCTGTGCTCCAGTGCTCCCATGCTGTGACTTCTGGACCATCTACTATTTTCCCCTTTAGTCTTTTTTTCTGATCTTGGGATGTTTATCATTTTTTTGGAACTGACTGTATGTTACAGGCTCCCTCTCTTAAAATTCTACCTGCTTTGTGATGTCTGGGAGCAGAACAGCATGCTGACATATGATGCCTTCTTGCAGAGTGTCTCAGGGTGCACCCCTTGTGGTCACAGACATAACCTGTAGAGCCTGCATGTGCAAAGTCCATAAGCAGTGAGCAGAATGGATCAGAGCATTTTTGCTGCCAGGGCTGATGGCACGTCTGCTCCATGTTTGGTTCCTGAGGTTTTCTATCTACTTTCTTTCAATTTGTCACCAACTCTTAGAGTCATAGCACTTCTTAGCCCAGTCATATCTTTCCTGGGGTAATTTGATTGACAGTTTTTATAAGACTATGTGTAGTGCAAACAATTTAAGCTTATCCCCCACTAGCTTACAAATAAATGAGACTCAGACAGTGAGTTATTTATTATTTATTTATTTATTATTGGCTTTTACAATTACTGGAGGGTAACCCCTAATCTACTCTTCTAACTGGTGTACCCCAGATACTTGCTGTTTCCCCAGCTGTGTGCTCACCATCCATCTCCTCTCATGGCACCTTCCTCCCCCTCTCTTTCTTTGGTCTCTCTTCCTCCAACCAGGGCACTCCAAACCACCTACCTCTAGTCCTCCAGTAACTGCTGTACCAATTATATTTGATCAATAGGTTTAAATCAAGAAACAAGGATTGCACAACAAAAGCTGGTAAACAGGAGTATAGAATTCAGCATTACAATACCTAGCAATAGACCAAACCTCCACATACATGCAGGGAATGGTGGAAGGACCCAAGCAAAGCAGGTTATGCCTTCTAGAAGAAGGGGATATGGGTGTTGCTCAGAACAGCTTCAGATGGTGTCTTCTGTTGCTAGAGGCAGTATGAAGACCATGACAATACCCAGTAGTCACCAATGTTTTCAAATTTTTACTGTGTCTGCTCTGGTTTGGGCCCTTCTGCTAGCCTGGCCCTCAGCCTCACCCCCCTGGGAGGTATGCCTTACTTGCATGCTTTTGGATTAAGAGGCTGAAGGTCAAAGGAAAAGTTACTTTCGTGGGTCACATCCAGGGTCACCATTGACTTCACTGTCTCTAGAGGGAGGACTTAAGGCTATTATGAGAACTAATAGGGGTAATCCAGAGAAACTCAGCCTGTGACTTCTCAGTGCCCAGCCATGTAGATCAGTGTGGATCCAGCTAGGTCTCATCTGGTGGTCTCCTTCTGTGGGGAGCGAGAGAATACAGTGAGCCAGTTTCTTTTTGAACAACTTTCCAGTGTTATCAAAGGATTCTCAAAATTTGGAGTAAGAGAGGAACTATGTTGCAAATTATCTACCTCCACAGGCTGTTTGCACCTCTCTGTCTAGCTGAAGTGTAAAATGAAAATCCCCTGTAGTTATTTCCTTCTCAGACTGTCAGACCCAGAGAAGGCTGAAAAACAGAGGTCAGGCTTCCTTGCTGCGGATTCTAAACAATAGCTGTGCAGACAAAACCAAAGAGGGGACAACAACAATCCTCCAGCCTGCTGATGGTTCACTTGTGATTTGAATCACATAGTCTAGGCTACTTTTAAAAAAATGGGGTGACCAGGTGTGGTGTGCATGCCTTTAATCCTAGAACTCAAGAGGCAGAGCTAGTGGATAAGTTCAAGGCCAGCCTGGTCTAGATATGGAGCTCCAGGATAGCCAGGCTACATAGTTTCAACAAATAAATATATTTGTGCTGCTCTGAAGGAACTCAGGAGGGAAGTGTTATTACTGCTCCATTTTATAGGCGAAGAAAACTGAGAAATAAGAGGCTGGATAAATTTTCAGTCATCTAGAGAGGTGGTACTGGGAATCTCTACCTGGAGCGGGCAAACTGGGTGATCAACAGTTAAGGTTGTGAGCTTTCTCTTTTAAAGACAAACATTAAGAACCTCTGAAATGTTTCCCACACACATGTGTGAACAAATGGTCTTGCTCTGTAAAGGGATTTGGGGACTATCATGTAACCTGTTGACATGTGTGTTTTGAACAAAATAGTGGCCATCCATGCTGGGTGAGGCCAGCTTGTCTCTGATCAAGTCTGGAAAACCGCAATAATCACTGTGACAAACTGAACTGAGTACTGGGAAAGGATACTGTTATCCAAAAATTTCACGGTGACAACTTGTTTTTTCTCAGGGGAAGCTCCACAGCACATTTTGTTCCCTTGTGCTAACACCTCCACATCTGTAGGAAGCAGTTCTCCCCACCATTAAAAGATGGTGTTTGGCATGTAGCCAGCAAGCATGAGTAGCACCAAGGCTGTGGCTCATTAAAGAGAAAAGGTTTGCGCTTCCAGGTGTGGCTACCCGCATCAGCCCATCTCACATCATATGGAGCAGCCAATTAACAGTGACAGCGTGGCAGCTGCTGATAGGATTAAGGCAATGCATATAAGGGACTGCTGGGGCTGTAGGAGGAAGCTTGTTGGAGGAGAGGAAAGGAAGAGGAGCAAGCTTGCTGTACAAGGAAGCCTGAATAAAACTGCTTGAAGAAGAACACGGTTGCCATTGCCTTATTCCACTGGTCGGACGAGGGTAGCGACACACATCAAATTAGGAGAATCCAAAATCTGCATTCTTCCAAACAAAAGCATAATCAGGCCTATAACAGCACACACCCCACTCCTGGTAACAACTTCTGTCTTAGTTAGGGTTTTACTGCTGTCAACAGACACCATGACCATGACAAGTCTTATAAATTACAACACTTAATTGGGGCTGGCTTACAGGTTCAGAGGTTCAGTCCATTCTCATCAAGGTAGAAGCATGGCAGCATCCAGGCAGGTATGGTACAGGAGGAGCTGAGAGTTCTACATCACTCAAAGGAAGCTGGGAATAGATTGGGCATCCTCAGACAGCTAAGGAGGAAGATCTCCAAGCCCACCCCCACCATGACACACTTCCTCCAACAAGGCCACACTTTCTAATAGTGCCACTCCCTGGGGCAAACATATGCACACCATCACACAGCCATCTTCCAAGCTCCATCTGGGTTACATAGACCTGAGTTCGAGGCTTGACTCTGCCTCTAGCCAACCCTGCCTCCAGTCAACTCTGCCTCTAGCAGGCTGTGGGGCTGTGAGAAGTTTCATTCTCTGAAATAGTTTGTACCATAATTTAGCATATTCAGAAGTTTCAATTCTGAATGTTGTCATCACAAAGAAATGAGGAATGCAGGTCCTGAGCAACATTTTACTGTACCCCAAATAAATACATAATTGTTATCTATTAACCAATGGAATCCACAGAGTGAAGCTTGAAGGCTGGAGAGATGGCTCAGCAGTTAGAGCACTTGCTGAGGACCCAGTTTCTGTTCCCAGCACCCACATGGCAGCTAACAACTGTCTGTGACTACAGTTCCAGAGAATCCATGCCCTCTTCTGGCATCTGTGGACACTGCATGCTCAAACACACACGTGCTCACACATACAGGCATGCAGGCACATGCGCATGTGCACACTCAGGTAAAATATTGATATGCAGAAAACAAAAATAGATAAATCTTTGACACACTTGCTGTAGGTGCAACAGAGAAACTTTTTTTTCTCCCCGGGGAATCAGAGATTCTGCTTGGTGCATGGGGGTCTCTGGGTGAGTGGGCCCATAGGAAGATGTCCCTAGTAGGGGAGGATCAGTAGCCAGTCCCTACAGGAATGTGTGGGTGATTCAAGTCCAAGACTTGAGTGGAACATGCTAGGAGCTGTAGGAGGCTGTCTGGCTCCTGTGTGAGTGGTGCATTAGCCCTCCAGGATCTTGCTGAGTACCTGCAGTGTTATGTTTGGAAGTGGTTCTAGGGAAAATCTATTGGTTCCAGTGGGTGGGATCTAATTAATTCAAGCTGGCCTAAGAATATCTGGGTCCTGCGAGATGTCCTACTTTGATTGGCCAGACACGAGTCAGTAGCAGCGGCAGGATGGCATGGAGTCCAATAGACCAAGGGGAAGAGAGGTGGATTCTTAAAACAGTAGGACCATTGCTTTGAAAGGTCAAAGAGAGACAGTCACTGCCCACCACTGTGGTGGAAGATTCTTGAGAGTCTAGCTCCATGTCTTTCAGTCAGAGCTCTTTTGGACACCAGGACCTGAGAGAAACAGTTTCTCAAAAGAAGTCAACTGCTCCCTCAAAGGAGATACCAAGTAACTGTCAGGGACAATTTGTACTTTGCATTTCCATGGCGACATTTAGATACTCGCCAACAGGCTTTATATAGCAAGAATGCCACACTGCCCACTTGGGGTGTGAGTGGTGTCTGCTCAGTTTGAACAGGTTGCAACAGATGATTTCAACTTTTTGTCTTAGTTACCTGCCTTTGTGACCATTAGTTTCCATTTTTTGTCACTGTGACCAAATATCTGACAATAAGCAACTTAAGGGAAGATGGTTTTGGCTTCTGGTTTGAGGGCTACAGTGGATCATGGCAGCCAAGGCATACCAGATTCGGATGTAGTTAGTTACATTGTATCTATAGTCAGCAAGCCAAGAGAGACTAATGCTGGTGCTCAGCTCATGTTTTACATCCTGATCAGCCCCTGTGATGGTACCACCTACTTTCAAGGTGCATCTGCCCTCTTCAGTTACCATCCCAGGGACCTCCTTCACAGTGATGTCCAGGGATGTCTCTCCTAGGTGATTCTAAATCCAGTCAAGCTGACATTGAAAATGGGCCATCATATCTTCTGGTGTTCTTCATGCGCCGGTGGAGGAGTCACCTATGTGTTTTACTCTTGGGTAAGAGGCACAAAGACAAAAAAAGTATCATGGCTGCTGCTGTTAGGTGCTCTTGACCCTCTCAGGAGACAGATACAGCTACAGTGTGTCAGATATTCTCTCAGAGACTGTGAAGCATGCAGGCTGTGTGAGACCAGAGGAGGAGCCTACATCTTTCTTTCTTTCACTATCCTGTGTCACAAGCTTTAGACTAGTGATTCTCAACCTGTGGGTTGTGACATGATGCCTTTGGGGGTCAAATGACCCTTTCATAAGGATGGCATTTCAGATATTTACATTACAATTCATAATAGTAGGAAAATCACAGTTATGAAGTAGCAACAAAAATAATTTTATGGTTGGGGATCTCCACAACATGAGGAATTATATTAAAGGGTTGTAGCATTAGGATGGCTGAGAACCACTGCTCTAGACTCTAGAGTCAAGGTGTGGAGCGGAAACTGACCACGCATGGACTATCTGTTCATGTCTCCCAAAACCCATGATCATGGCAGGTTTCCCAAATAACATTAGGACAGGAAGGGAATGGGTGATGGAGACTGTAGAGGGACTCTTGGTAGCCATGTGGGAGGTGTTTTGCAGGTGGATGTCCTGGGGACGGAGGAAGGCTCTGTTGGACAATGGAGCCGGTGGATGTTCTTCCTGTCAAGAGGGAGGCAAAGCCTCACAGGCAAGAGTGGGCGCCAGCCAGTCCTCACTCATTTCCTTGTTCACCAGACACACATGAGTGGTTTGCTCTGCTGCTCACACCTGCTGTGATGTGTTGCCTCACTCTGAAGTAAAAACAATGGGGCGGATTGATGGGGACTGGAAACTCCACAGAGCTGTGAGCCTAAGCGAGCTTGTTCTCTTTCTAAACAGCTCCTCTCAGCTGTTATGTTGATGTCATGTTAGTTGTTATGGTGATGGAAGTTGAGTGACACACTGCAGGGGAGAAAAGGCAAATAAATTGGTGATAGTTCAGGAAATACTGACTTTCCAAAGAAAGCCCCTGCCGATGAATCAGTGTGGAGGGAGAAGCAGGTGGGAATAGTTATGATGAGCAGGTGGGGTTCTTGCTATGTGTCTTGGATATCCAAGCTGGAGATGTCCGGAACACATGGAACAATTGCTCTCTTTGGTTACTCTAGTCTTCTCTGCCTGGCAAAGAGTCATTTCTCTTTCTGTAAACTCATCCCTTCTCCCCCCCCACACACACCAGGTCTGTTGTTCTAATAGGATCGGATTCTCCATCTACCCTAGAAGTGTGCAGATGACCCAGGCATGGCCAACCCAGGTCACAAGATCAATTGTGATGAGTACTTGACTCAATCAGAGCAAATCACAGTTAGATGATTGGACTCTTTCTGGAATTAATTGGGAAAGAAAACTTTCCTTTCCACAAGGGGCTTCCTAGCAGGAAATTCTAGCCAGCTTGGAGCTGCTGGTCAGCATCTTCTCACTCATTTGGGTGAGCCTGCCTGGGACAGCATGATCAGCCAGTGGAGAGAGGGCCTGATGTCACCTATGGAACATTCATGGCTAGCTATGATTGAAGATGGATTTCTCAGTTACACAGATCAATATATTCTTTTTTTTTTTTTTTTTTTAAATCAGTTGCAGTTGGCTTAACTACTTAGCTCAGCCACTGAGATTTGGAATCTGGTCTTCTAAAGAGAAACAGAGCTTGAGGAAGACATTGGGGTGCTAGACTGGAGCTGTGGGTGTGAACTCAGAGTCGGAGGGGAAACGACGGGTGTGGACATGAGACTAGCCATGATTTGGGAGCTGGTGTAGAGATGTGCTCAGAGGCACTTCTAACTGCAATGCACTAACAATAAGCTGTTCTTATAAAACACTGATGATGTTCATAACAAATTGAGAGAATACTTTAAGGCACTTAAAAAACAATAAAAGTACAATAGCTCAATTAATAAAGAGGCTTGCCATGTAAACGTGAGGGCCTGAGTCTGGATCCAGGGGCAGGTGTGGCAGCTGTAATGTCAGCAGTGGGGAAGCAGAGCGAGGAGGATCCCTGGGGCTTCGTGGGTCAGCTAATCTAGCTGAACCGGCGAGTTCTAAGTTCAATGAGAAACACAGTCTCAAAAACTAACAAGGTGATGATCAACAGAAGAAGACAACCAGTGTCAACCTCTGGTCTCCACAAGTACCTTCTACTCTCTCGTCCATGCCCACAATGCAATAAGACTAGCAACGGTTTGTTTGTTTGTTTGTTTGTTTTAATAAGGAAGATAAAATCAGACATTTTGGAAGCAGATTTTAGGAGAGAGGAGAGGAAAACAGAGGTTCCTCTGAAGACAGTTTCCAGAATTCCTACCACTCTGATGTCATTCTGCACCGATGGGGGTCTGCAGTGGTGTATCATATAAAAAGCAGTTTGGATAAGTCTCTGCTAGGACTGGAAGTGTTTAATGCATTTTCCCAATGCTGCCGAGTCACTGGGGAATAATTGGATGACTGGAAGAGTTAAGCACAAGGATCAGTTAGGTTTTGGAGCCAATCTACTGCTCTGAGTCCCCTGTGTGCTATTCAGGCTCTTTGCCTAAGCTTTGATGACACTTGAAGTTTGTTGTATGAGACTGGCTTATTGCACACAGGAACTGTAGCTAGGTTGTGTTTGTCATTCTTTGTCACTAAGGGGTCAGCTGGGGTAAAGTTACAAAGAAAGTTTGAGTCCACCTCCAGCAATAAGAAGGGACAGAACAAGAACGATTGAGGTTGGCATCTCATAGAACGTTGTTCTGCCCACAGGTTAGGCCATGTCTTACCTCAATGAGCAGCTTGGCTGAGCTCCTGAATGCCCCTGAGACTCAGTTTCCCCATCTATTAAATAGAATATTGTGTAGGGATCTATGTGAGGATTCAATGACTTTAGCTGCTATCAGGACACCACATGAGCACAGGCGCACAGCCAGGGTTCAATACTCACTAAGTATCAATAAAGGAGCTTAACTTTTATTATTTTAAAATAATATGTGGTGGCTGGAGGGGTGTGTGCGTGAGTGCAGGTGCCCACAGTGGACAAAGGTGGTGGCCTCCTCTGGAGTTACAGTAGCTGTTGAGTCTCAACTGCTGAGCCATTTTTCCAGCTCCAAAGGAGCTCTTGTTTTTGTTGTTGTTTGGTTGGTTGGTTGGGGTTTTTTGCTCTTTTACTCTTTTTATTATTGTACACAGACAAAAGTGCATGTGGTCCCAGGGCAGAGCAGGTTTGCACAAAGTAAAGGGGGAACATTCTTTTTCATCTCCCTGTTCACCTTGCCCTTGGCTTCTCTAGGAAAGAATATTCTTTCAAGTGTACTTTTACTTGTGCAAATTTGTGTGCATACAACACACACCCATCTATCTACACATGTGCACACAGCCTTTCACACCTACCACACAGCAGGGCGTGGTAACATATTTATGACAGTGACGTCTTTGTAAAGCCAATACATATAGACGAGTATAAGGAACAAATTCATTTTTAAGTTGTTCAAATAGTTTAAAGGGGGGAGCATGGCTGATTTTTTTTTGCTATCATTCATATATATATATATATATATATATATATATATATATATATATATTCTCACAGATCATGCTATTCACCCATTTAAAGTGCACAGTTCTATGGATTTTTTAGCATGTTCATGGACTGGTATAAGCATCACAATTAATTATAGGACATTTTCATTATGTAAAAAATAAGCCCCCTAATTTTTAGCTCTCAGCTTCTCAGCACCCTTGTGTCAGCCTTACACAGACAACAATCTACATCGTGTTTCTATACATTCATCTGGTATTTTTTTCATATAGACTTATATGATTCATGGTATTTTTTAAAAAAGATTCATTTTATTTTATGTGTGTGTTCGCCTGCATGCATGTATGTGTACTATGTGCGTGCCTGGTGCTCTTTGAGATCAGACGAGGGAGTTTGATCTGCTGGAACTGGAGTTACGGATAGTGGTGGGTCAATGTGTGGGTGCTGGGAATCCGACCCTGGTCCTCTGCAAGAACAAGTGCTCTTAACCATTGAGCCATTTCTCCAGCACCACAAACCATGTTTTAGAGAGTTTCTTCATTCCTATACACATTCCTATGTGGATACTGTTAGGATACATTTTTGAAAGGGACTAGTCCTGAACTAAAGGATTTATGACATAATTTTATGAGAATAATGCCAAGTTGTTATGTGAATATTTGATTAACTCATGCTGCTGTGTCCAGGAATAAGTGCCTTCTTCCACATCCTCCTCAAAGACAGTGTCGTGTCTTCTGCTCGGTATCTGTTTTAATTAGCAATGGTCTTATTACAGGTAATAAGTTTTCTGTTGAAGGACCATTTTTACATCCTTTTCCATGAAGGCTCTTTCCATGTCCTTTGCTTTTCTTCTGTGATAGCTGTTAGGGTTTTTGTTTTTTTTTTTTAAATTGATTTGTGGGAGTCTTGTATTGATTAAAAACATGAGTTGAAAAGACCCTTTTCCATATGTAATTTTTAACTTCTGATTAACCATTTGTAAAAGGTTGTGAAATGTTATTTCTCATAGAATTAAAGATATTCATTTATTCCTTCATCTTTGGGGGTTTTGATTCAGACTTTGAAGGGCCTTCTTTAGGGGACCTTGGGGTGGGCCAATGGTAAAGGCACTGGCTGGGCAAGCCCAATGACTTCAGTGCAATTCCTAGAACTCAAAAGGAGAGAACAGACTCTCCATGTTGACCTCTGACCTCCACATGTGTTTTGTGCCATGCATATTCCCTTCCCACAAAAAGCAAATAAATATAAATTCTTACAAAAGAAAAGCTTTCTTCATTTCAGGTTTACAGAACTGCAGACTTGTGGTTTTATTTGTTACACCTAAGTCTCTAGAATGTATTCCAGAATAAGACTAGGTTTGAATCCAACCTTCTTCAGGATTGCTGTCCAATGTTCCTAGCATTTTTAGAACAAGCCTCCTTCTCAGAGTGATCTGAAGGACTTTTACTGTAGGCTACATTCCTCAGTGGGTCAAATTTCAGTTCTACTCCATATTGGGGGTCATTAATGCTTGATAATATTTCAACATAAACATTATAATTAGTTTGTCCTGTTTTCAAACAGCCCAGCTGGCATTTTTATTGGTGTAACATTAGATTCATAGCTCTACTTAGGGAGAGTTGGTATTTTATGATGAATCTGCCTGAAGCACTTGGCAGGACAAAGGATGAGAGAACCATGTAGAAATATTCCCAAACCTGAAATACTTTGCTCATCTCAAGTCAGAAGCCCTAAATGCTGACCAGTTTTCCTCTGATTCATACGTAGGGGACATCCCATGAGCACCTGGCATGCTTGTGGCCAGATTCCAAAGAGCATGGAAGAGCTTGGAATATTCCTGCAGGGTGAGCATAGCTGCTCTGCTGGGCTTCGATCCAAGTTCATGGTTAGGCTGGAAAGATTCTTGAGGCTGGTACTCACTGAACACCACGAGTTATCCCTGGGCCTCCTGCTGCCACTTGCTAATAGCTGAGGTGTGAACAGGTCTGGTCTTCTGCAAGGGCTGTATCTACTCTTAGACTTAAGGGCCAGTGTGTGGAAGGAACTACACACGCAGACCAGGACAGGGGCTGCGGCAGTGGTCTCAAATACCAGAGCCCGTGGAACTTGCTGGAGGTCAGCCAGGCAGTAAGTAATCTCCTATAGCCATGGTGCCTTTGGTCCTTGACACTCCTGTCCAGAGTCAGTCTGGCTTGTCCTTCTACCATGCAGGAAGATACTTCGGAGCAAATGGAGGATTTTATTTCTGATCTTTCACACAAACCCCAAGCCAGGAAGAACCCCAGAATCTGGGTGATGTACTTGAAAACTGCTCACTTTTCTACAATATCTGTGTATTAAAATGTACGTTTTCATTTGTTAGTCTCTTGCTTCGGATAAAGAGCAGTAGGTCCCTGCATTCCCTGTGAACGGAGGCTGGGGAGCCGTGATTCCTGAAGACAGGAGTGTGGCTGAGACCTTCCCCCAGGATATATTCGATTTATAACGTTTTCATCTGAAGTCCTAAAACAGACTAGTATGGCACCCAGAAAGCGGACGAGCAGCTTGTTGAGCCCCTAATACCAATGTGGTCATGTGATGAATGAAGAAAGCTAAGCTGAGAACCAGTTCCAAATTCTGTATCATGTCCCTTTCTCTATAGCTTTGCATTAGACTTCTAGATTGCTCTAACTATTGTACTGTGAATATTGTACTGTGAACTGTGCCCCAGATACATTACAGCTTTTTTGTGACATTTAAGTCCTATCACTGGCCTACCTTTTATTCTATATATGTAGCGTCTAAATTACTTTTCTATTGCTACGACTGAACAGCACAATCAAGGCAACTTAGAAAAGAATGCATTTAAACTGGGGCTCATGATTCCAGTTAGAGTCTGTGACCACCATGGTAAACAGTATGGCAGCAGGCAGACAGACACGGTGTAGAGCAGCAGTTGAGAGCTCGTATCTGATCCACATGCACAAGGCATAGAGAATAGAGAGGGAGAGGGAAGGGGGAGGGGAAGGGGAGAGGAAAGGAAGGGGGAGAGGGAGAGACAGGGGTGGGGGGAGAGGGAGAGGGAGAAAGAGACAGAGTTAACTGGAATGACATGGGCTTTTGAAACCTACTCCAGTGACTTATCCCCTCCAAGGAGGCCACATCTGCTACACCTTCTAAACAGTCCACCAACTGGGGACGAAGCATTCAAACAAGAGCCTATGGGGTCATCCTCACTCAAACCACCACACATGCTATCAGAATACCCTAAGTTTCTCATGTTTCCTCAAAGGAAGCCACAGCCTTTCCCTGTCCTCTGTCTGTCTGTCTCTTCCTGGAATTCCCACACTGTGCTTTTTTGGCTGACAGAACTTGTACAGCCTTTAGGTCTCCATTCACCTGTCATGCAGCCTCTGAGCCAGCCTTCCCTTCACTCACTCCATCCTGTGGTGCCAGGTCCAACCTTGCAGACACTTCTGGCCTGTGGCATTACACTCTGAGGATTATGTGGCTTGCTTGGTGGCCTCCCTTACATCTCTGCACGACAAGTTCTGCAGTGAAAAATCTTTTTTTCTGTCTCTGTGCTCTAGAAGAGCCATCAAGGTTAGCAGCCTGTTGAGGGAACATCTAAACAACATGATTGAAACTGGTCATTAGTGGCAGGTGCTAGTGGTTAACTTTATAAATTTAACATAGACATAGTGCCAAGATATGTGGTCTCATTTCTTCCCCTTCTTCCCTGTTGGCTTTCCAATATCCTCCCCTCCCCTCTCCTTTTCTGCCTTTCCTAGGATGACTGAGACAACTGTTTTCCTGGTGTGCGTGTGTGTCTGTGTGCACTTGTGCACATGATGAAGTGCCCACCTCTAACTACAGTACATGGTTGTCCCACTGTCTGATGCCAACTCTCTCAGAATGTGGATAGTCTCCCTATTACCTATATCAGAATCATCTGAAACACTCATCACAAATGCAGGTTCCTCAATCCCATCCCAGGCCCTTCAACCATTAGGTCAAAATGGGGCTTAGGCTGCCTGCAGGAGAGCAAAATATCAGTGCATTCCTGGCAGCCAGCAGCTTAGTATCGTATGTTGGGAATATCATTGGCACAGTCTAGTCTGTGTTCCAGCTGGCTTGTTAACTGGTGTGACTCAGCGTTCTTTCTCAAGTTCTGGGTGTCTGCTCTTGACCTCCTCTGAAGGGCCACTCAAACGGGAGCATCATCTTCACAAAGGTCTCTGATAGATGCAGATAGATGCAGTCCAGTATCTCTCAAGAGGCACTCCCCCATGAGGAGAGGGGTGTGTGTGTGCGTGTCTCTCTCTGTGTGTCTGTGTGTGTGCATGTGTGTGCGCATGTGTATATATGCATGCAGCTTGTGTGTGTGAACTCAACTTCTCTGGTGTCATTCAGAAAGCTGTCTGCTGTTTGCTTTGCATATGCAAATGATTGGGTCAAACGTTTCACTGGAACAGAGTAGTTTACATACAGCCCCACTGTAGACAGAAATGCCATGGGTATCTTGGGAAGGGTGGCCATGGAATTTATGGGAAAATTGTGGAATTTTATAGGGAGAATGATGCCCAAACCAACAGCATACCTCTAGCAGTACTGAGCAAACAGTACAAAGGAGCATCCTACTGATGGCTATGGATGTGCTTGCTTGTCAGACAGCATAGTGGTTTTTTGTTTTGTTTTGTTTTTATAAGGATGTAAAGATATAACTCAGTGTTAAAACTCTTGGCAGGCATGTGGGTGGTCCTGGGTTTAATCCTCAGTACCAGAAAAAAGGGAAGAGAAATAAAATAGAAACTCAGACTTGTAGCCTTTCTAATAGCCCCAGACCTGTTTCCTTGCAGAAAGCAAGAGTGACATTGGAGATGATGGCTATCCCTAGATCTTGGACACACCTCTCCACATTCACAGGTTGCTGGGCTGTCTGGCTTGTTGTTTAAGATGAGCTTGGCTCTGTCTGCCTGCTGTCACCCAGTCTCTGTAGCTCCAGAGTGTGAGCTTACATGGAGAAGGCCCTGATCTGTTTCCTGTGACTCAGGACACTTGCTCCCAGCCACGATGAGAGCACCTGACTGCACCACCGTCTCATGGTGTTTTCCCTTTAAATGTTCAATTCAGGAAGGCTGTTTCTCTGTGCCTGCTGTCAGACACCCGTGCCAGCATTTTCTTGTCTTTCCCCTGAATCTGGCTGGCTGCTGTGTTTTTCCTGGAAACTTGGTACCCTTGGGGAGCAAGCATGCTATCACCTGTGAGGTGCCTTCTGGAAACACTGAACAACCCACCAAGGCAGCAGCTGGAGGTCAGTGTCTGAAGGAGAACCGTTTGGGTATCACTTCCCAGGATTACTTTGGGAGATGTGTCCAAGGAAGTATTAAACCCCAAAGGGTACAAGGGTCTCTTCCTGGTCTTCTGTCACACCACTGAAATGTTCCTGTCACTGACCCAGGAGCTGATGGCCTCCCATACATGGCTAGGTCACAGGATTGTTGGTCACAGATTTCAAGGATAAAACTAACAAGAGGACATAGGTGTGGTTAGCAAGGCTTCCAGCAGCAGTCCTGCAAGTCCTGGAAAGCCCCCTCACCCCCCAAATCTACTCATTACAATTTTTTTTAAATGATGAAAATGCTTAGAAACTCTAAGTTTCATTTTAAAACTTCTGAGACAGAACCATGCCTTTGATTTTGTTCTAAAGAGGACGCTTGCTTTCTTTATGTGGGCCACTAACAGGGCATTGATTTGTCATCTTATAAAACTTGGGATGTGATTAATTAATTGGTGTTTTAAATGCATTAAAAGACACCTGGATGTCTGGCTTGCTGAGGCACAGAGCATGTTTGCCTCTACAGAGAGCCAGCAGGTTCCTGGTTCCCCACAGGGAAGTGTCTTCAGGAAACGGAAGGCAGAAGACAGAGAAGGAAGACAAACTCAGTCATTTCCAAAGAGAGGAGAGAGTTAGGCCATGTGGATAGGTGGCCGCCGTGCCAAAGTCTTAAGTATATTTATTTACTCTCTCTCTGTCTCTGTCTCTGTCTCTCTGTCTCTGTCTCTGTCTCTGTCTCTGTCTCTGTCTCTCTCTCTCTCTGTGTGTGTGTGTGTGTGTGTGTGTGTGTGTGTGTGTGTGTATAAAAGGACAATTGCAGGAGTTGGTTTTGTCCTCTAACCATGTGAGCTCTGGGGATCAAACTCAGATCTCTAGACTTGGTGGCAAGTTCCTTTATCCACTGAGTCATCTTGCTGACCCTTACGTTTATTGTAAATGTTTATTTGAAAGTATATTTTCTGTGGTCTGGAATAGGTTTTTCCTGTCAGGTCTGTGTACTGGAAGTTTGGTTGGAAGTGTAATGGTGGAATTTCTGAGAGGCAGGACCTTATAGGAGACAGCTGAATCATGAGTGATTTTCGTAGACAAGATGAACACTGGTACTGGGAACTGAACCTGGTCTCAGAGGTCTCAAGAGTTATTGTAAAAGCAAGCGTAGGCCTTGTCCCTTGGTCCCTCTCACAAAGGATGTCCCCTGCCATGTACTGATGCATCACTAGACACCAGCATCACACTATTTGGACTTTCTAGACACCAGAATTATGAACCAAGTAAACCTCTTCTCTTCATGCATTACCTAGGGCCAGATGCTGAGTTATAGCAACACAAAATGGACAAAGACAACTTGTTACACACATGCAAGGATGAAGAACTCTCCTGATTTAGACACAATGCTCAGACAGTTAGTAAATGCTCAGCCACACTGGGACAAGCTCCATATAAGACACTAAGGTGGGCTGGTGAGATGGCTCAGTGGTTAAGAGCACTGACTGTTCTTCCAGAGGTCCTGAGTTCAAATCCAGCAACCACATGGTGGGTCACAATGTTCAGTAATGAGATCTGATGCCCTCATATGAGTGAGCGGGGGTGGGGGTGAGGGGGTGCAGTCTGGAGTGAGCTGGGGCCTGGAGCAAGTGGGGCTGGAGCAAGAGGGAGAAAAGGAAGGGGAAAAAACACACTAAAGTAAAAGGAGAAAATACAATGTGATCCTGACCAGGCAAAATCACATTCTGTCTACATTCATTTCTGTGACTATCTAGAGCTAAACAGAAGAAATTCCAATGTGAAATACATCAAAACGATGCTGAATTTTACTCTGCCATTATGTTGTATTTTCCATAGTTCTTTAGTGAAAGTATATTCCTCTAAAATTCTATATTGAAACAAAGAAAGATGCTATATATCTTGTAACTGAGGTTGGCCTCTCACTAAGAGGACTAAGGAACCGTGAAAACCAATGCCAGACATGGGAAGGGAACTGTGCAGGAGCTTCTTACTAAGGGGAGGATTAAATAGCTCTCTGAGTGCTTTGTAATCTCAATCGACTCTGACAAATCTTGGGCCAAGGCTCCAAGACAGCAAATGGAATCTATGGAGTCTATGTTGGGTTTTGTGATTTGGGGATGTGGGGCACCTGAGGCTTCCATGAGTGATGGGAAGGACAGATTTCCAGGTGGTATAAATTCTCTGCAGGGCATGATAATGCCTTCTTTCTGCGTAGTCTCCTGACTTCCACTGGGATCTTCTGAAAGGTGAGTGGTCTTTTTCAAACAGCTTCATGTTTGACACCATACAGTGGTTTCTGTTCCTCTCCTCTCCTTGCCTTTATCGTTATGTATATATGTGTGTGTATGTATGTGTGTATACAGATATACTCTTACATATTATATATTACATATTAAATGTATTCTATATAAAATATATAAATGCATAAATTAATATATATTCTTATACACACACACACAGAGCATAGGACTTGGAAAGCAAACACATGTCATTTCACAACTGATTCTTTTTTTTACCTTGTCTGTCACTAAAGCTTCCTTCTATGAGGTTTATTCTCCACCAGAGAGCCTGAGAGCCACTCTGGTCTGCCCCAGACTGTCTCCTATCTCCTTTAGAGCATCCTGCTGAACTGGCTAACACAAAAGAAGGCAGATGCTTTTCTTGTTTGCAACAGGGACAAGTAAAGATTTGACTTCACATAATTTTATACTAGCAATTAAAAATGTATTCCAGTTAGAGCAAGAAACAAACCCGTACAGATGGTCAGGTTTCTGAATTCTACATTTATATTGGTTTGGTCCAGACTTACAGAGCCCTCCTTCCCACCCCCTACTCAGAAGCTCTTTAATTTCACCTGCTCCTGATTCTTGGCGGGCTTCAGAATGGAATGTCTAATGCTTCTGGCAATGGTGTTTTATTAGGGGATGGTGCTCTGTTATTAGATTGCATTTTCTTATTTCCTTCAGATCCAGTGCACCTGATATTGGAGGGCTCTCCCTATGGGCTGAGATTGAGAGAAGTTGCCAGGGAGGAGTTTTTATTATTTTTGTGGTTGCCTATGCAGCCAGATGATAATCCCAAACTGGACAGACTAGCGGACAGGTGGCATTGCTATGTTCTAACTGGTATAGTCCACCGTCCATGTGCCCACTAAGCCCCTTTTGGTGTAGACAGGAGGACATAGCTGCTGTTCTTCTGTCTGCTCCACAAGATCAGAAGGCATTTAGCACAGCGATCCTGGCCTCTTCACACAGCGGATCTAGTTGGCCATCACCCCCTAGAAAAATAGAAAACACTTTTTGGCCAGCTTTATGTAAAAATTGATGTAACATTAAATATGCCTTGAGTTTTCATTGGCAGTATATTTTCAAAAGCTACGGGCATGTAAACTGTTAAGCAGCCTCTAGCAGTTCTGGTGGAGTGCTGAAGCGCTTGCTCTTAGGCACAGGGAGGCAGACGTGGTGCCAGTCTACGGGGCCAGAAATGCCCCAGGACAGAGAAATGTGCAGACTACGGCTGATCATGCCATACCCTGTGGGTCTTCTGAATCTAATGTTTCAGAAATCTAGATAAAGTAAACAAAATAGAACAAAAATCACGTTGAAGGAAAATAATAATAAGACATAGATTACTAATGTGAAAAAAAAGGAAACTAAACACAAAACCTCATTTTCTACCAATTGTATCTGAGGGCTGGGGTCAGCTTTGTTTTCTTTCCTCTTCTGTCTACAGTGTTAGAGGAAGAACTTGGGCAGCACAACACTGCACTCTGTGTGAGTGATGTTTGTGTAACGTGTGTGTGTGGTGTGTGGTGTGTGTGTACGTGTATTTGCGTGTTTCTCTCTGTGTGTGGGGTGTATGCCAGTGTGTGTATATGTGGTGTGTGTGTCAGGGCATATGTATGTTTGTGTGAGTGTGCGTGATGTGTGTGTAGTGTGTGTGTATGAGTATGTATATGGTGTGTGTGAGTGTGTATATGGTATGTGTGTTATGTGTGATTGTGTGTTTGTGTGTATATGGTATGTGTGAGTGGTATGTGTGTGTTTGTGTGTATATGGTGTGTGTGACTGTGTGGTGTGTGTGTGTGTGCTCATACAAGTGCATACCTGCCAGCACACACGAGCTGTCTTTCATGTGCCACAGGGAACAGGGCTCTTAAAGTAAATTTGAAATGCAGAAAGAACCCCAGTTTGATTCTAGGCATGGCTCCCTGACCATTCCCACTAGCAACGGAGGGACTGCTCAAAAAGGCTGAGGGCTGGACAGAGGCCTCCACAGCCTTACCAAACTCCAGGTCTTGTATATCACATTGAAAGACTGTCTCTTCATTTACCACAAGCTCCACCAGATTCCAGTCTTCTATCTGCTCCAGGATGATCTGATGCCCGTCTTTGGCCAACACAGCTGGAAAATAAAGAGGGGCCTGGCTGACATGTAGGTAAGATTCCATAGTAGCCTACATCCATGTCCTCACGGATGACAGCAGCTTGTCTCCTCCCTGGTTGTTCTTGGTCATAAACTAATCAGCTGGTGGGCACTTAGCTGGTCCCTGGCCTCCGTGTGTCCTTACAGTCTCAGAAAAGCAAAGACAGACATCCAAGTTACACAGGCCTTGCTTGTGAACTTCCTCAGACCTGGAGGAACTGTTAGGAAATAGTCCATCTCTTGGAAGTGGCCACTGAGTGTCCCACAGCTCAGCATCATGGAGACAGAGCTCAGTATTGGAGGGGACCCAGGATCCAGCAACTTCTTTTCCAGCTGATGGAAATATAATTTGGTTGCCTTTCCAGAGGGCAATTTATAGCAGAGGCAAAACCCTTCAAAAACATGTTTCAAGAACATTCTACTTAAAAGAAATTGCGTAAGGAAAAAAAATACAGGCAGATTTTTGCAACAAGGTGTTCTTTCTGTAATACCAAAACAAGTGTGATAATAAAAGGCTGACGGAGTGGACAGTGCTGTGTGTACATAATGAGAGTTTAATTTGGAAATTTAAAGCTATAGTCTGGTGAGATGGTCCATTGGGTAAGGGTGCTATCTGCCGAGAGACTCACAGCCTGAATTCAATCCCAGAAACCCATGTCAAAGAGGGAGAGAACCAACTCTTGAAATTGTCCACTTGTGTTCACATGTGTTTCATGATGTACATAGGTGTGCCCATGCACACGAATGCACATACACACAATATATATGGAAAAAATAGGGACTTAGATAGCTTGGCGGTAGTCTCTCGGGACCTTTGAGGAATGGGAAGCAGTCCGGTCTGGTAGAGGATGGTGGATAGCAAGACAGTTGGGTCTGTTTTGCCCTTGACCTCAAAGAGTAGGTAAAGGTGCCTAAGTGAAGAACAGTGAGTTAGCCAGGGGGTGGTGGAGCATGCCTTTAATCTCAGTACTCGGGAAACAGAGGCAGATGAATTCAAGGCCAGCCTGGTCTACAGAGTGAGTTCCAGGACAGCCAGGGCTACACAAAAAAAATCCTGTCTGAAAAACCAAAACAAGTAAAAAGGGTTTAAAAAATAGTGATACTTGTGATAAGAACAAAAATCAGAATATAAATACATATAATATATTAAAAACATATGCTCAATATTAATTAGGCTATGTATGTAAGAAAGAAGAGACCTGTGTGGTGGCACATCTATAATCCCAGCTATAAGGGAAACTGAGGCAGAGGATATTGAGTTAGAGGCCAGCCTGGGCTACAAAATGACAGCCTGTCTCAAAATTCAAGAAAAAGAGCAGGAAAGGGAGCTCCGTGGTTCTTCCTCTCTCGGAGGTGAGATTATGTAAAACGTTTACTTATTCTCTTAGCATTTCCCACATTGTCTATAATCCAGTGGCCCCTTCCTACAAGTCAGCCGCAGGTAATTTGTTAAGACAATCTTTCTTTTCCCCCTCCGCTAAGGATTGAACCTAGATCTTAGGCCAGCTAGGCAAGTCTCCACTACAGCCCCGCCCACTCCATCTCATCTGTGGTTAGTACGTACGGCGCCCCGCCCCGACAGCTAGTCTCCCCAGCCATTTTTCCCTGGTTCCCCTGATGCCCTCTTGGCCACATCCATCCTAGAGCTGGTGCGCCACCGTTCACCTTTAGCTTTTGGCCTGCTCCGCTGAGCATTTGAGTTAGAAGGAACAAGGAGTCAGATGGGGTCGTGGTTTTTTTTTTTTTTTTTAAGTCTTAGCATTCCAATCAATTTTCGGAGGGGAGAGCAGACATTTCTGTCGGCTAATTGCATTTAATTACAGAGACAATCGCTGTTTCAGAATGTTGTTGTGTCCACTCCATCGTCCTTCAATCAGTTCAAGAACATCCGGCCCCAGCTGTGAGCCTTTTAATTGCATAATTTGGATTTCACTTCTGGAAAGAAACTTGAGAAAGACTCGGTGAGGGTCTCCATTAACACAATCACGCTCTGCAGGCACCCAGGGTTGGCCCTAATTGACCTACCTCAGCTAATGCCTCTCTCCAAAGAACGCCTGCATCCTTTCTTTGGCTTGTTTGTGCTATTGTATCCTGTTTTAGTGTCTTGATCTTAAACATCTCTGAAGAGGGCACTCAATGGCTTGTTTAACTGGAAGTGGTCGAGCTGGTTTGGAAGGACAGTGCATCAACTAGGGAGACAAGATGTTAGTCTATGGGAAGGATTTCTGGTCTCACCTTCCCCTGCCCAACAGAAAGTAGCTACTTGTGGGAAGGCGCGCTGTGGCTTCTAGGACCTAGACTTTGCCTGGTCTGTAGACCCTCCTGGGGAGTGGACTGGAATTTGAAAGGGATGGCAAGGTAATCTAGCTCCAGACTCCTAAAGTTAGCTTTCTAAGGCCTGAGGGGTTCTGAGAGAAGAGGAACAAGGACTAGGCAGATGATTCAGCAAGAGAAATCAGGAGGCAAGCACTTCCCAGCTGCCAAAGACTTGTCCCTGAAAGGCTGGCCTGATGGAAACTCAGGTTTTGCCTGGCTTTGGAGTAATTTATAGAGACAGTGTTACTCTTCCGGGACAAGGTGTAACTGAAAATGGATTTGGTCCACAAAACAAGCCACCCCATAGAGTGGAGGGGTAAATGGTGAGGGTTCCCATGAGCAACTGAAGCAGACAAGAAGGGATCTTGTCTCCCTAGAGGGGTTGCCAGACACAGCCACCTGAGCTCTTTAAGGACAGGCCTCTTGATCCCAGGAATCTGGGATCGACACAGGCTCCCCAAAGCAGCAAACTCAGAATGGTGCCGAGTGCCAGCACCTTCCCTTGTGGCTATTGGCTACCTGTCTGATTTGTACTCTAGTGACAACTACCTCAGAGTCTGTTAGACTATCAGCCTCAGGACTTCAATCCCCTCCTGTCAGAGAGGAGGCAGTGAGCTCGACTGTAGCATGGCTGGCGCAGGCTTAAGGGATGAGAGAAACAACCTCCCGGATTTCCTGCAGCTCACCCAAATGCCACCACTCGGCATGGAGGGGAACATGATTTCCTGGGCTGCTACTGGGTTGTCTATTCAAAGAAAGGTCAGATAAATATGTTCCCCAAAACAAAGTCTATGCACAGGCAGTGGCTTAAACTCCAGCATAAATCAGCCAGAAGCGCTAAGCCACCCGCAGAACACCCACCTCTTTGAAGTGGCACCTCATTCCTCACAGGGAATCCTGATAAAGTGCAGGGACAGGGGAGAGGCTTTGTCCTCCCCGAGCTGGCAGAGTTGAGCACCATCTGTAGATGATGTCAATGCTGCTGGTACACTGATGGATCGCTTTCCTTCCTCTACTCAGAGCAGACATAATGCCAGTGACCATTAATGAGCACAGCTAATGCATCGCCGGGGAAGGGAGGATGGCACTTGGGTGCCTCGACTAAATAAAGATGGATTCCATTTTTAATGGTCAGTTCCAGTGCCTTCTAATTCCTTTGAGGGTGTTGTTTGGCAGACTCAAGTACAGTAGATGAGGAGAAACCACTGCCAGGGCAATTACTTAGGGCTCTTTTAAGCACTGGTTTAGTAGAGACTTTTTTTTCCCCTGAGCCATTATAATTCATGAATAATAAAGAACAAGAGTTTTCAGATTGCTTAGGGCATGGCACGTTCAGAAAAGATCAGGCATCCTTCCAAAGACAGCGGGGCTTCAGGAAACGATAAAGAGCTATGATTTTTAAAGTCACACGGAGAATTCAGAAGCAGATCCTACAGAGGAGGGCCTGCAAGTAGGTCTGCTCAATCTGATGCTAGCACTGGATCTAAAGTGGCAAGTGGGGGTGGGGCGGGGGAGTAAATGTTCCCTGCTTTGTTGCTATTAACACCTTGGCCCTTGTCACCAGGTCCTCTGTAAACGTTGGCAGCTGTTATTAGATGCGTTATCAAGCACGGGTGTACACAGCTTACTTTACAAATCAGCCACCTGCAGATACCTTACAAACCTTGACAGCCATCAAAATGCACCCCAGGACTTCCTCAAAATACCATTGCCTCCCCAAGAGGGACCAGCAGCCTGCACCTGTGACCTCAGCGCAGCTTCTGGCTCCACTGAGCCCTGTTCCTATGAGCGACTTGCCTTTCTGAGGCCAGAGAACTACGAGTTCAGTAGTTCACCAAGCCTCTCTGTTCCTCTCTGATCCATGTCTGCTTTCTTAGCTCCCTCTCCTTCCTTCATCCTTCCGTTTCCCCACTTTTTCTTACTTTTTAAGGGGTGGTGGCAGAATTTTGTTGAGTAGCCCCGGATGGCCTTGAACTCAGGATCTTTCTGCCTCAGCCTCCTGAATACTGAGATCACAGGTATTGCCACGCTGACTGGTTTTCCACCTTCCTTTTCTTTTGTCTTCCCCCGTTCAGAGCCCCACACAGCCCAAGATGACTTGAACTCCTAACCCTCCCTCCTCTGCTCTCCAAGGGCCAGGATTACAGATGTACACTGGGTCTTTGTTTCTCTTTAAGACACTTTCCCCCTCCCCCTGTAACTAAAAGTACATCTAAAAGATCTCCAGATTACAAAGGTAAAGCAGACTTGTGATTCTGTAAAAATCTTAGACATTATAGAAAAGAACAACATTTTAAAAACCAGCCTGACTCTACCTTATGTCCCTCTTCCGTCATCTGCAGAGAGAGATCACAATGTGCAGGGGACCCAGTAGGGGCTCTACCCCTGCCTAGTGCTGTGCTCACCCACCCAGGCCTCCACCTCCCATGTCAGGTGCCAGATGTGCTGCAGTGTCTGGAGCCATTGCAGTTTCTGATTGCTTCCATTTTTTCTCTACCAATAATGTTGCAGAAAACATTTCTAGTATGCCACCTGTGTTACCTGCAGGGGTGGGGGTTGCAGTAAAAAAGATACCTGGAAATGAAACATTTGGTTTCTGTTGGTTACATTTTATAGACACTCCCAGGTTGCCCTCCAAGCTCACTGTCCCATTTGTTTCAACTGGAACCATATGAGAGACTATTCATTCCCTAATTCTTCCACGACTCTCTCTCTCTCTCTCTCTCTCTCTCCTCTGGAGGTAGCTGGAGCTCAACAGTTTGGGAGCTGTTTCTTCTGAAATCCTGTTTAACATGCCTTCTGATACTTACACATTTTGTCACTTCTACACTACCCAATTCTGGCCCCTAGCACTCTGTCCTTAGGCAACACCTCTGCCCACTGCCTGGTTCTGTGTCTGGCTCCAGTCTCCCTCCAGCACATGGCTCTATATTTCTGATGAGTAGCTATCTCCTCAAATTCGATACATTTTTTTCCTGGAATGTTTAGAAAGTAACATTATCAGGAAACCCCACTCTCAAGGTCATCTAAGCAGTGAGCCAGAATTAGGGGAGAGGAGACCCTTCAATAGGGCTACCAGTGAGCTGAGCAGGGAGCTCTGGGTGCAGCCCTGGTGAGTCATTGCCCAGGCAAGACTGGCCTTCCCTGCGATGCAGCTGCCTCTCCATCACCCCCGCTTCTGTAACTGGGCAATTCCAATAAGCTCACTCGCTTGCCAAGTTAGACATTGTTTCTTCAGTCTGTTGTTAGTGTCCCATCTGGGGTGAATAGAAATGTGGTCACATCTCCCCAGAAAAAGTCTTGCAACAATTTCCATATACCAGACACAGTCCTAGGAACTGGGACCCAGCAGTGAACAGGACAGATAGGAATCTCAGAAGAGTATGTCCAAGTAGATCAATGCTGTGGCAGGTATCTATAAACACTAAGAAGGGAGGGGATAGAGGAGGAAGGAGGCAGAGCTACCGAGATGATCAGTGGGTAAAGGCACTTGCTGTTAAGCTTGCCAGCCTCAGTTTGATACCCAGTACCCCACATGGTGGAAGGAGAAAACCGACTCCTGCGATTCACCCCTTGAACTGCACACGAGTGTCAGCCAGTGTGCAAGGCATGCCACCACACACACACACACACACAACACACACACACACACGACTTCAGAAGGTCTTGTCCATGAGGGTGACTTTCTGGGCTGATGACCTGAAGGCTCAGGAAGGAAAGGGAAGATCATTTGGAAAAAGCATCCTAGCTGCAGCTTCTCCTGAGCATCAGGCTCCTGGGGACCCTTGGGAGTTTCAGGGTCAGTGAGGATGTGGGTGTGGCTGGAGTGGATGTGTAAGGAGATCAAGGAGGACAGGAGGAACCCGATGGCCTTGGAAGGTCTTTGGCTTCTATCCTTAGTGAGCTGGGAGCCACCAGAGTTATCCAGGAATAACTCCATATTCTGATCCTGCTCTGGTTCTGAGAACAGACTACAAGGAGACCATGATGGTTACAGGGGGCTCAGGCTGGAAGCCATGGCACAACACAGAGAATGGTGATGATGATGATGACGACGACGATGACAACTGAACAGAAATGGTGGAGGAGGGAAGTTGACAAGGCTAAGAAGGATTGAATTACTGGCATGAGCCAAGGACAAAGACCCTGGGATAGTAGGTGTAATGGAGGAGGAAGAATGAAAATGGTTGCAAGGTTCTGGCCATAGTGACAGCAAAAAGGGAGAGGCTAGGACCTGAGACCAGGGGAAGGGAGGCATCGAATGTCATTGGAGTCCAGATCTCGTTTACAGTTAGACTCACTCCTGCCTTCATTTCTTCTAAATCCTAGAACATGGTTTGGTGTCTCTTAATAATTAAATTTTCTCCATTTCTCTTCTCCAATTTCTCCCTTCAGAATTGGACCTTAAGGTACAAATCATGACATGTCTGTCTATCTTTCCTTCTTTCTTTCTTCCTTTCTTCTTTCCTTCCTTTCTTCTTTCCTTCCTTCCTTCCTTCCTTCCTTCCTTTCTTCCTTCCTTCCTTCCTTCTTCCTTCCTTCTTTCCTTCCTTCCTTCCTTTCTATATAGTTTTTCTAGACAGGATTTTTCTGTGTAGCACTGGCAGTCCTAGAATTAGGTCTGTAGACCAGGCTGACCTCAAACTCAGAGATCCACCTGCCTCTGCCTCCCAAGTACTGAGATTAAAGATGTGCACCACCACCCCCTGGCTAACTCACTGTTCTTCACTTAGGCATCTTTGCCGACTCTTTGGGGTCAAGGACGAAACAGACCCAACTCTCTTGCTATCCACCATCCTCTACCAGACCGGACTGCTTCCCATTCCTCAAAGGTCCCGAGAGACCCACTCCTTTCCTGATGACTGTCTGTGAAATAGGTCCTTGCCCTATATGACACGATGCTCACTAGTCTCTCTGCATTTCTCATCAGACTCGCCCCAGTGAGGGGCTGGCATTCTCCTTTATCAATGAGGAAAGGGAGGCTCATAAAGAAGGCCATGTCAGAACTAGGTTACCTCATCTTCAGAACCCCTCAGCCTCTGCTAAAACCATTTTCCTAGCCACAGTGCAGGCCTATAAGCAGATTTTATGCATATTAAATATCAAATACACAGGGATGGAAAGTTGATTAGAGTGCAAGAGGTCTAGGGATGGGTGGTTGGAGTTACTACTTAAGGAAGTAGCGCTATTGTTTAGGATGTTGGAAAACTCTGGGAACAGACAAATGATGCTTCTGTGATACTGTGATCTTTAGTTAATGTTGCAATATGACACCACTATGGGCTGAATTGTACCTTCCTTAGTTTGTGTGTTAAGTCCTAACTCCAGCTTTTAGGCTATAACTGTGGTTAAATGAAGTCACAGGGCACCCCTGGTTTGAAAGGATTAGAGTTCCTTATTCTTTGTATATTTTCCAGGTGTGAGACTCTGCCAATTGCTACCTATTACAAGAAGAAGCATCTCTTGTGAGAGTTGAGAGCTCCAATGATCTGTGGGTATATGGATCTGTGGGTATAAGTCTTTGGAAGTTGGCTTAATACTCTGTCCACTTAGCAGAAAAATGGATAGGTTTGTCTTTAGAGTTATAACCTGACTACCCAGCAATGCTGTGGTTCCAATGATACTGGGTACGGGTTCTAACTTGTAGAGCATCCCTTAAATCCAATCAGAAAGTCTTTAATTGTTCCCACAACGCAGGTACCATTACTGCACCAGTGGGCATGTCCTGCCAGGCCAGTCGTTTGTAGCTCAGGGTTTACAGCTGGGGAAAGTGAATGCTTCCTTCCAGCACTATAAAAGCTGGCCAGTAAGGCTCACCCTAAATGGAACATGAATATTACACTCTTTCTTGCCATGTCTCAGGGGACTGCCGTGGAACAGAGGGGCAGAGAGACTGTAAGCAGAGGAGGCAGATGACTAAAGTAAAACTTTAATGTAAAGATACAAGACAGTCACACATGTGAACTCACAGCAGTTGTGATGGCTCATGTCAGACAAATATTCCATTATGCTAAGGGGGGATGGGCATGAAGTCCCACTCTTAGCCTTGATGTTATTAGCAATTAATAGCTGCTGGGGCAGAAAGAGTCAATTTTCTCTAAGGGCATATCTCCCAGAAAGTTTGCCATGCCCCAAGAGATAGATTCACACCCAAGAGTATTTGGGCAGCACAAAGTTGACTGGCTGGGATTTTTTAAAAAAGCAGGCATGAGAGTGCTCAAAATATGTTGTATAAAAAATGTCAACGCTAAGTAATAAGAATAGTATTTTAAAAATGTAAAAAGAGGATACGTGTCTCCCTGAGATATCAGTTTGTTTGCTACTGTATCCATCTTCTCAGTTCCAAGAGAGAAAGTGGCCATCAGCAAACTAGGAAGAGAGCTATACCAGAAATCACCCTACCTACCCAGGGCCTCTAGCCTCCAGCATGGAAGGAAATATGATTTTTATTGTCCATGGCACATAGCCTGTAGCATTTGACTCTGGCAGCTGAAACAAACAAAAATAAACGCTGTCTTAGGGTTTCTAGTGCTGTGATAAGACAGCAGGACCAAAGAGAACCTTGGAGAGGAAAGGGTGTTTTTCAGCTTACAGCTCCACACCACTGTCCATCACTGAAGGAAGTCAGGGAAGGAACTTAAGGCATGGACTCAGAGTCAGGGCCTGAAGCAGAGGCTATGGAGGGATGCTGCTTACTGTACTGGCTTGCTCCTCATGGCTTGTTCAGCCTGCGATCTTATAGAACCCGGGGCCACCGGACCATGAGTGGCACCACTCAAAATGGGCTGGGTCCTCCCCACATCAATAACTGGTTAAGAAAATGTACTATAGACGTGCCTACAAGCCAGTCTTATAGAGGCAGACTCTCAAATGAGAGTCTCTTCCCAAACAACTCTAGCTTACATCAAACTGACATAATTACAAGCACAGACACTATGGGATTTGCTACAGAAACCTCTCAACACCCATTTTCTTAGAGAGAGTGACGTTTTGTAACAGTGAAAAGCTTACCCGCTTTTCAGGTGTGAACTTCAAATACCACCTCCTCCAGAAAGTCATCCCTGATTGCTGAACCCAAACGGATTTTTGCGTCCTCTGGATTTTTAGCGTATTTAGTCTGTCAGGCTTTAAGCATGACTCTCGGTAGTCAACACATCCTGTTCAACAGTTCAACACCTGCCTGAGTTTATGCACACGTTTAACACAGGGCTAGCTGCAGAAACGAACAAGCAAGGGTAGTTCTCAGGCCTGTCATTCTGCAGCCACTTGACTTACAAAGGTCACTTGTTATTCCTCATCCTAAACTTCCTCAATCCTAATGTGGGATTAACTCCTTTCTCCTAAAATCTGTGTATTACCCAAGGATTATGTTCATTTTTAGCTTTTATATCCAAGTAGGGAGAGTCAGAGGGAGGTGCTAAGTCATCCCAGGAAGGCTTCCTGGGGAAGGTGGCACTTGACTGGGTCTGAGGAGGGAAGGTCTAGGTAGGGGACTCAAGCTGCACCCGGGAGGTTAAGGCTCAAAAACAGGCACCCAGTGGGGTGACCCACCTTGCAGACCCTGCAGTCGGTAGGTGCGGTGCTCTACGGACAGGCCCACTGCGCTGTAGGGACCATAGCGCAAGGTCACTACAGCTTTCTCTGGCATGGTGCTGTGTCCTGGCTGAGGTTGTCAAGGACTCTTAACACCTGCTGCTAGGCAACCGCCCCTCCAGCCTTCAGAGAGGTGGGCGGGGCCAAGGCTTTCCTGTCCCAAGTCTCTAGGCTTAGAACAGAGTTACCGGTATACAGACTCTTAAACTAACTCAGTTTCCACCTGCTGTGGTAAGTGCTAGCGGTGACTGCGTGAGTGAGTGACTAACTCCCACCAGTTAGGGAAAGCGAATGTCTAACTGCGCTGTCCAGAGTTGCCCAGTTTCACCGTTAACCACCCAGTTGTAGCTTGCATTTTGTATTAACTCCGCTGAGGTTCAGGAACCTTGCTAAGCCATGCAGAAAAGCAGGAAAGTAGAGTGAATTGAAAACTGCGTTTTCTCTCCTTTTTGACCTGTTTTTGACTGATTCATTATACATACATACAAACAGACATACCTGTGTGTCTTCGTTTTGTTGAAGCCTCCCAAATGCTTGGCCACCTTAAATCACCCCCCCCTCTTCTCTCTCTCTCTCTCTCTCTCTCTCTCTCTCTCTCTCTCTCTCTCTCTCTCTCTCTCTCTCCCTTCTTCTCTTTCCCTGCCCCCCCTTTCCTCATTCGTTGCCATCCTCCCCAGACACAGACAATCCAGGGAGAACCTGGAGGCCCCATGGGTGAGAAACCCCACTACAGGGAGGAAGCTGGATCCCGGGACACAGCCCCAGAGACCTGCTTTATTTTGGGAGAGGAAGAAGGAAGCATTTGTCCCACAGTCCCTGAGATTCTTTGTTTGTTTGTTTGTTTTTCACAGCAGTTAGCCAAGCCTAACAACTGCCTTCTTGTGAGTGGAACACACGTTTATAAAAATCAACATAGCTGGTATCTTTGTACTCTTTACGAAGAGTGCAAAGATTAAAAACTCCTTCCTGTTAATTCCTCTCCCACCATATGCTACTGTTGTGTATTTTACTTCTCCCCATGTGTACAGCCTGCTCTTCTGTGACACACGCTGGCTCATTCATACTGATGAACAGAAGAAGGATGCCAGTAGAATTCTGAATCTCTCTAGTACACTGCTTCACCCCGGCAGTGCAAGACCCAACTTTCTCCTTAAGAGTTGATTCTCAGCCAAATACCAGAAACCATGGCCCAGAAGCATAAATTCAGGTTGCCCCTAATCACATGTTCTGACGTAGAAGTGGTTTTATAAACTTTTAAAGCCACAGAACAAAAGGAAGTCATAATTCAAAACATTTACCAAATACATTGGTGGGCGCAGAGGGTGGGTGGGTTCTAGCAAGGCAAAACAGCTCAGCGATAGGCTTCAAATGTTTGTTATCTGATGATAGTTTAGGTTGACGTTACGGACACTAATCTTCTGTTAATATATTCCAAAGGTTTTACATAATATCTGACAAGATATTAGGTCAGACAGGGAAGTTAGCAATGAATGAATATTAAGAGGACTAACAATAACCCAAGATAATTTTGTCTCTGGATCTGAACATTACAACTCTCTGCCATGGTCAAGTCCAACCAACCAATAAGCCATGCAGACTCCTTTACATGGGCATGGCTTTTTCTCGGAACTTCAGTTTACAGCACAACCCAGCAGCAGACAGTGACTCAACAACACACGGGCCCAGCAAACTTGGAGAAAGGCAGGCACAATATCATTACTCTTTATTCTGGTCAGTATGGCCTCATGCCTTTTGGAAGGATCTAATTGTGCTGGCTAGATTTCTAGCCAGTAACTTAACTCCAGCTATAGTCATCTGAGAGGAGGAAGCCTCAACTGAGAAAATGCCCAGAGAAGACCAGATAGTAAGCAGACACACCTGTAGGGCACACCTGTAGGGTATCTTCTTAATTAGTGATTAATAAGGGTGTAAACTCCTTGAGGCACCCGAGTAGATAGACTCCACTCCTGAGGACCTCCAAGCATCAGACTCTGCCCAGAGAACACTTCAACCACTCATATTGGCCAAAGCAGACCCTTCAGACAGAGTGACCAAGCTCTGACCTACAAATTAGAAAGCCTGAGGTGATCTCAATACCAGGGCTTAATGTCCCACCAATTCCTGAGCTGGCCCGAGCTCAGGACTTGAAATCCCACCAGCCCTCACCCTGGAAAGTTCTGCCTGGAAGCAACTCTATATAAATCAAGCCTGCCTCCCACCCACCCTCTTGTATTTTTCCCAACAAATCTCTTGTGTGAGGTCTGTTGTGTGGTGTGATGTTGTGGCACTCCTTAGCTCCTGACTACCAGGATATCTTTCCCTTCAGAGCTGGAACATTTGCACTGGGGACACCTTTCCTACCAGAACTGTAACCCTTACTGGGGACAGTCCAGCCTATTGCGTGTGGGGACACCCCTAGGTTGATGTCCTGGGTTTTATAAGCAAGTCACGAGGAGCAAGCCAGTGAGCAGGACTCCTCTGTGACCTCTGCTCTTGCCTCCAGGTTCGGTTCCTGATCCATTTGAGTTCCTGTCCTGACTTCCTTCAGTGATGAACAGTGATGTGGAAGTGTCGGCCAAATAAGCCCTTCCTCCTCACGTATTTTTTGGTCGTGGTGTTTGTCACAATGTAACCCTAACCAGGACACTAAATGCTTGGTTTTTCTCTAAGCTTTGTGCACTTTTAGAAGATAAATCTACCTCTCACTGGGTAGATTTTATTGGATTATTAACTTTGTTAAACATGCCTGTAAGGATTTTACTATTCATCTGTTTTCATATATCATTTTGTATGTACACCTGTCTAATTGTGTGTGTGTGTGTGTGTGTGAATGCCACACAGTGGCATATGTATGAAGGTCAGAAGGTAACTTGTGAGCCACCATGACTGATACTACCTTGGATTTTGATACAGAGTCTCCCACTAAACCTGGGAGTTTACTGATTTGGCTAGACTGGTGTCTTAGTGTTTCATTGCTGTGAAGAGACATCAGGACCAAGGCAACTCTTATAAAGGAAAACATTTAACTGGGGCTGGCTTACAGGTTCAGAGGTTTAGTTCATTATCACCATGTCAGGAAGCATGGCAAAGTGCAGGTAGGCATGGTGCTGGAGAAGGAGCCAAGAGTTTTCCATCTGTATCTGCAGGCAGCAGGAAGAGAATGCCACACTGGCCTGGCTTCAGCTTCTGACCACCCAAAGCCCAGCCCTCAGTGACAACTTCCTAACAAGACCATGCCATTCCAAGGCTACATCTCCTAACGCCACTCACTAAGAGTAGTGGTTTGAATATGTTTGGCCAATGAGAAGTAACACTATTAGGAAGTGTGGCCTTGTTGGAGTAGGTGTGTCCTTCTTGGAAGAAGTGTGTCACTGTGTAGGCTGGCTCTAAGGGCTCCTAGTGTTCGAGCTCCATCTGGTATGGAAGAGACAGTTCTCTCCTGGCTGCTCTCAGATCAAGATGTAGAATGCTCAGCTTCTTCTCCAGCACCAGGATGCGGCCATGCTTCCTGTCCTTATAAAGAGTTTGCTTATGGTCATGGTGTCTCTTCAGAGCAATAAAACCCAAAATAAGACATTAAGCATTCAAATATATGAGACTACTATTCAAATCACCACTACTGGCTTGTTGGGTAATCCCTAGAAACTTTGCTCTGCCACCCAGTGTTGAGGTTATAGATGTCAACGTCCACTTTCAGCTTTTACATGGGTGCTGGAGACGCAAATTCAGGTCCTCACGCTAGCATAACAGGCACTTTACCCACGGAACCATCTTTACAGCCCTAAGTCATGTCTTTTCATGGTGATTTTCTAAGATAGATTCAGTTTTATATATTGATCTTATATAAGCTACCGTGGTCTTACTTGTTATTCTTGATACTTTATTTGTAGGTCCTTTGGGGTTATCTACGTAGACAATAACACAGTGTGCAAACAATTACAATTGTTATTTCCTTAATTGAATCTTTCTTTTTTTTTTCTTATTGCGTATCACTGGCTAGAAATTTAATGGCAAAGATGAATAGAAGTGGTTATTATTTTTTTCTTTATTCTGAACTTGAGATGTTATCTTCTAATCTTAGTTTTCCCTCTTTGATTCTGAAGCTATGGCCTCAGAATCAAAATGTAGAGAAGTTCTAAATCTAGGGAAGATTGGCCATTCACATTTAACTTACCGTAACTCTTATTTGTAGATAACAACTTAATCTGTCCTGTTACATTCTACTTTAGGGAAGCAAATGGATATGCACAACTATGAAAATACAATGTTATACCGTTTTGCATTTCTTTTTTTAAAACAAAGTTGAATTTTCCACATGTTCTAAATATTATTAGTAATAGGTGTAGAAACAAAAGGCTAGATATGTAAGAAATTAGTATTCCATAGATTTTGTCTGCATAACCAAATTTATTTATTTGTTGGTTTTTTGAGACAGGATCTCTCTGTGTAGTTGTCCTGGAACTCACTCTGTAGACCAGGCTGGCCTCAAATGATCCACCTGCCTCTATCTCCCAAGTGCTGGGATTAAAGGCATGTGCTACCACTGCCTGGTTTCATTCCTTATTTAAAAAAAAACATGGGTTCCAACCACCTCAGCATTGGGAGGTGGAGACAGGAGGTCAGAAGAGCAAGTTCATCCTTGACCTAGGTAGTAGGTTCAAGGCCAGCCTTGGCCATATGACACCTGTCTCAAAAACAAACCAACTAAAAAAGGAGAAAGAAAGGAAGGAACTGTGACTTAAGCAGTTATTTTGTAACATTGCTTTTAAAATTTACTTTATGCATTGTCCAATGTAATATTCTTAGTAGTTTTCTTTTCTTTTTTTTTTTTTAAATCCTAAACCAACTGAAGATAGGACACCTTGAAGATTCACTTAACCAGGAAGCATAGGTTCCCAAACTCTGGTCTCCTAAGTTACATGTTTTCTCTGTTTTGAAATAACATTTTTCATGTTCCATTCTTGAGCATTCTTTTTAAAGTATGTATTTTACAATTATTTTTTAGCAGATTGAGTTTGTCCTAAAAGTCTTAGGCCAATCCCTATACTCCCAGGGAGGTTTCTTGATTTTATTATTTGGCCAGTTTTTATTTAAAAACCATTAAAAATTAACTAACTAACTAACAACAAAAATGTCCTCACAATTTTTTTATTTTTAATTTTTTTTAATTTTTATTTTTTTGCCATTGGATGTTGTTTTTATATAGTCCTGACAAGGGTCAAGGTTACTGTGAAGTAGACCTAAGTCTGCGTAACTAGACATCAGTGGTTTTCATTTTTTCTGTCTTGACATTTTAGATGTCAGTAGTGACACAGTAAACCAACAGGTTGAACCCAGTTACTCTTCTTTCTTTTGGGAGCACTGGGGTGGTACAGCTTGTTGATAAAATGCCGCTATGTAATCCTCAGCACCTACATAAAAAAGCCCCAGGCATGATGCTGTGCACTCAGGGTTCTAGCTTGGGAAGACAGGCAGAAGGAGCTGGCTAGAGTCTAGACTAAGATGGTAGCCAGCCGTCTTAATCTAATCAGTGAGACCCTGTTTCAAAAGGACTAAGATGGCTCCCAAGGAATGACACCTGATGTTGACTTTTGACCTACACAACAGACACACACAAACATGTACATACATACATACACACATACACACACATACAAATACAGTATACATTAAGAAGTAATTCTTTTGTTCTTATCTATAAGAGTTTAGATTTCAAATAAAGATATAGTCTATTGTCATCCGAGCCTAAACCCACCCAATCTCAGCTAAGAGAAATGTACTCCACAATACGGAGCTCTTTTAGACAATTTAAAACAGGTCTCTATGGGACTGGAGCAATGACTCTGTGGTTAAGAGTACTTGCCCTTGCAGAGGCCCAACATCAGTTCCCAGTACCCATACCAGGCAGCCTGACCCAGCCTTTGTGAGCATCTGCAACTCATGTACACACACCCATACAAACACATGTACACACATGATTAAAAATAATCCACAAAAAAGAAGAAATCTTTAAAAAATAAATCTCTGCCCTAGTTTTTAGGTCTAAAAATTATGTTTCTTTGAATAAGATAGTTATTTTTTGAAGATAATGAAATTTTTTATTTTTTATTGTTTTAGACTTGGAACTGGAATCTTGATTGAAGTAAAGTAGAAGGTTTGGGTAAGCTGAGAGTCATGGCAAAACATGTGATTAATGTGAGCACATGACACCATCCTCGTCTGTATTTTCATTAGAAGCCAAATCTTTGCTCTCATTTAGAAAAATAGACCAAGGAATGATTTTTTTAAGTATCTAAATATACAAGGATTTATCTTTAAGTTATAGAAGAGTGGAAGTTAGTAGAGTCGTGAGAGGGGCTTTGAGTCCCACTGTACCTAGCTGGGGTCATCAGTTACTGATCTGAAGTGGTGGGAATGAACCTCACTCAGCTGCCCTGAGGTTCAAGTGGGCATGCCCACAGGATGGGCTGGCACAAGGTGAGGAATACACAGTAAGCTTTGTCTCTTGGTGCTTGGCAACCCAAGAGGCGGCTAGAAGCACATAGTGAGTCTCTTTTTATTGTGGCTGAACAGAATCTTTGATGGAGTATCTTCTTCAAAATTCTTGTAATCAATTCTGAATTTTTATTATCATTTTAAAAATACCTTATATTAGCATATAATGCCCTATTCAGTCTTCTTTCCATTTTGATAGGATCCCAGTGATTATTTTATGAGATGATGTCTTAGTTAGGGTTTCTATTGCTAAAGCATCATGACCAAAAAGCAAATTGGAGAGGAAATGGTTTATTTGGCTTACACTTCCACATCACTTCCTTCTGATGAAGGAAGTAAGGACAGGAACTCACACAGGGCAGGAACCTGGAGGCAGGAGCTGATGCAGAGGCCATGGAGGGGTGCTGCTTACTGGCTTGCTCCTCATGACTTGCTCAGTCTGCTTTCTTATAGAACCCAAGATGCTAGCTTAGGGATGGCACCACCCTACCATAGGCTAGGCCCATTGATCACTAATCATGAAAATATTCTACAACAGGCTTCTGTACAGCCCAGTCTTTTTTTTTTTTTTAGTTTTTTCGAGAGCAGTTTTCTCTGTGATCGGCTGTCCTGACCGCTCGTACCAGCTCCTCGAACTCAGAATCGCCTGCCTCTGCTCCAATGCTGGATTAAAGGCGTGCGCCACACCGCCCGCCTGTACGCCCAGTTAAGGAGGCATTTTCTCAGCTGAGTTCCTCCTCTCAGATGACTAGGTTGTGCAAGTGACATAAAGCTAGCCAGCACAGGAGATAAATTGATGTCATCCCCGTGACATAGCTTTTAGACTGAAGAACTGAAGGCAGCATCTTTGGCTAAGGAAGCTGAAGCTTTGGATTTTGACAATTCCTTTGCATGCCATTTGTTGAACAACCTATCCAGGGAACTGAAGACCACAGGTACAATGAAAATCTCTACAATAGGCCAAAAGTTGGATTGAAATGTTTGTCCATAACCAATAAATTCCACAAGTCAGACGTGGTGGTGCATACCTTTAATCCCAGTACTTACAAGGCAGAGACAGGCAGATCTCTGAGTCTGAGGCCACCCTAGTCTTACAGAGCAAGTTCTAGGACAACCGGACTACACAGAGAAACCTGTCTTGAAAAAAAAAAAAAAAAAAAAAACAAGACAAAAGGAAACTAAACAAAACAAAATCCAGTGATTACTTAAGGAGAATGCCCCCCAAAGAAAGAATTCTTTCTAAATATTTTCCTTCTTACTGCTAAGGTGGTGGTTTTTCTAAGAAAAGACTATACCCCAAGTGGAATTTAAACTATTAAGAACTAGTTTTACCACACTTGTGTATTTTGTTAGTCTCTTCAAATAACTTGATTTTTCTTTCTCTTTTCTATTGTTTTGTTTTCTGTTTCGTTGGTAACTGTTTTTCTTTTCTGCTTCATTTGAAGTCACCATTTAGTTCCTCTTCTAACTGAAAACCTTTATTTTACTGTTGATGTCCATGGTCTGTGCTGTGGCCAAGGACCATGGTGGTGCCCATGTCTGTGTTGCAGCCGAGGGCTGGGTTGATGTCTGACATCTATACCGCCACTGGAGACCACGTGGGTGTCCGTGGTCAGTGGTGTTGCCAGAAACCGTGTAGACGTCCATGGTCTGTACTTCTGCTACTTACTGTAAAGGGCAAGGATGCTTCTAATGCAGTGGTATTGATGACTGCAGACTCACAGTTGAGAATGAGAGACATAGAAAGGTTCTGTGACAACCTCTTTTGCTCTCACCCCCAAAAGAAACAGTCTAGACAGGAGACCATTGACGAAACTCTCAGAGGTTGGGATAAGGATGGTGAAGTGTAGCTAGCTCTTCACAGTTGATGGCTTCTGTTGGGGTGGGAGTGGAGAGGGACTCAATTTTCTTTGGGGGCTGGCCACTGAGGTTTGACCATGCCACAGTCAGTGTATGGATGAATGTACTAAGCTTTTCTCTCTCTCTTTTCCTTCTTCCCTCCCTCCCTCCCTCCTTCCCTCCTTCCCTTTCTTTCTCCTTCTCTCTTTTTTCCCCTGGGAGGAGGTTACAAGGGTGGGAGTGGACATGGGAGAACTGGGAGATGATTGTGACCAGGGTATGTTATATAAAATTCCCAAATAATGATAAAAATATTATGTTGAAAAAACTTTTACTTTTTTATTGGGCTCCCCGCCCCCTTTATTTTATTTTTCTGGGTTTTTGAGACAGAAAAGGTTTCTCTGTGTAGCCCTGGCTGTCCTGGAATTTGCTCTGTAGACCAGGTTGACCTTGAACTCAGAGATCTGCCTGCTTCTACCTCCCAAGTGCTGGATTAAAGTCATGTGCCACCATGGTCTGATTTGGTTTTGTTTTTAAGACAGGGTCTCATTATGGCTCTCTGGCTGGCCTGAACTCAATATGTAACCTGGGCTGGCCTTCAACTCCTTATCCTTCTGCCTTAGACTCCCAAGTGCTGAGATTTATAGGGACAGGCCACCATGTCCAATTTTTCCCTATTTTTTCAAAGTTATATTTAGTTCACCAATCCTTTTATCATATCCCTTTCTGATGTGTTTTGAGGTATTATTTTCCCATAAAAACTTTTGCCATAACCCAAATGTTTTGCTATGAGGTACGTTTGAGTAAATTTAATTTACTCATTCACACTTTTATACTCATATTTAATGGACTTTGGTCATATCTCACATTGTCAGCTTATATCTTCCCTTTCCACGGAACCTCTTTCCTCCTTTCCTATAAAGCCCTCTCCCACATACATGTTTTGTCATTGCTGTTTTTTTTTTTTTTTTTTTTTTTACCTACTGTATTTAATTACACTTGCCTATATGGGCACATATGGAAGATTACTTGCTTGGCTATTTACCAGTGGATCTAGCATTGAGGAATATGGCTCCCCCAATCCCAGCAAGCTTTAAGTTCCCATAGCTCTATGGACCCCTTCCCATCTGGGATGGAATGTTGATAGGTCCAGTAGTAAGCAGATCTTGCACACTTAGCTGCTGTGAGTTCACTGGTGCAGTGGCTGGAGGCTTCTTCCCTGCTCAGCTAGCTTTCATAGTGCCATGACTAGAAACAGCATTTCACAGCACCCATCCTATCCTCTGGCTCCTACATCCTTCCTTCCCACATCCTCTTCCACAGTATTCCCTGAGCCTCGGAGGAAGTGACATCATTGTCTTGTTCACAGCCAGACACTCAGCATTCCCTTATTCTCTGCATGAACTACAAACAGAAGCTTCTCTGACCATTTTGGAGAGTGGCATTAATGTATGGGAGAGACGTTGGGAGGCAGTTTGGTACCACGTCTACTCAGCAAGACACTGGTAGTAGGTTCCCATCTCAGGGTCCATGGCCTCCCTCGTTATGGGTTCTGACCAGGTTTATAGTATCAGATATGAATTCCTCTTATGGAGAGAGACTCAGATCTAGCTATAAAGTGACTGGACACTCCCATGTCAGTTGTGCCACAATTATACCAATGAGCACACTTGCCTGGCAAATTGGTACTGTGTAGTGCATAGGTTAATAGCAAGACTGACTGTTCATGAGTTTTCTCTCCTAGTAGACTGTATATCACATTCCAGCAGTAGGAAAACTAGCCGGCAGGGAGCACACACACTTCCAGCTCATTTTTAGCTTGATTTATTGGTATCCTGAGACCAAATCAAGTGATGTCTTCAGCAACAGGGACTTATCATCTAGTTCTGGCTGGTAAGCAAGAACAATAGCAATGGTCTGTATTGTTTGGTGGTATCATAATAAGCTATGCTACCCTTATCACTGAAGCATTCTGGGAGCAAAACTGTTATGTGGTATCTTTATCATTCTTTAAGTATTTTAAAGTTTGTGTTACTTTTTTTTTTTTTTTGACCTGGCAAATTGGTACTGTATAGTGCATTGAGTTTTAGAATTGTTTGTTAGATTCTAGACTATTCTCAGTTGTTTCTCATTGACTAGTGCTTCCCCATATTCTCATTGACTAGTTCCCATATTCGGTCTAATATGTCCCTGTGCTGGCATTTGTCTTGTCAGCTCCACAGAAGCTAGAGTCATTTGGGAAGAGAAAGCCTCCGTTGAGGAGTTGCCTCCTTCAGAATGGCCTGTGGGCAAGTTCATGGAGACCTTTTCTTGACTAATGATTGACATAGGAGCATCATATCCCACTGTGAGGGGTGTGACCCCTGGGCAGGTGCTCCTGGATTCTATCAAAATGCAAACTGAGTGAGCCATGAGAGCAAGCCAGTAAGCAGCATCCCTCCATGGCCTCTGCTTCAGTTCCTGTCTCCAGATTCTTGCCTTGAATTCCTGGACTGACTCCTCTCAGTGACAGACTGTGATGGAGAGACATAAGCCAAAGCAACTCTTTGCTCCCTAAGTTGTGTTTGGCCACAGTCTCAAGCACAGCAACAGAAAGCAAAGTAGGATACTCCTCCTTCAACTCTTACATGCATGTTCCTTATCCTGTCTCCCTCCAACAGTGTCTTTAACAATATTAAACACAACTGTTTATTAGTTTCTCTGAAGTGCCCATGGTACTGATTCCATTGGCCTCTGTGCAGCTCTCCTGGAGGGCACATTATTTCCTGGGTTTGTATTTCTGACTTTGAGCTCATCCTCAATAGACAGTTTCCCACTGTGGGTGTTTGATGTGTCCAAGGTGGGAAGTGGTTTTGTATGTGATTCTGTGGGTCTTATTGTATCAGGCCACTTTGGCCTTTTAAAATGATTGTGTAAATGCAGGCTTCTCATCTTCACAAGGCAAAGCTTGTGGTTTTGATTTCTCATGCATTTCTTTCCCTTGCATCTACCACTTTGAGTGGATGGCAGAATTTCTTGCCTCTGCCTGGGGCTTCTCTCTCTCTCTCTCTCTCTCTCTCTCTCTCTCTCTCTCTCTCTCTCTCTCTCTCTGTGTGGTGTGTGTGTGTGTGTGTGTTGGGGGGTGATAGGAAGAGGGTTTTTTGTTTGTTTGTTTGATTGATTTTTTTTTTTTTGCCTTTTCAAAGATGAAGATGCCTCTGGGCTTTGGTTTGTGCTGGACATTAGTTTCTTCACTCTCCATGGGCTTGCACATCCTGCCAACCACAAGTGACTGTGCGCTGGATGGGCCAGAAGATATTGCACTGCTAGCATTAAATATCAACTTGCCACAGTCACCTGGGAAAGGAGTCTCAACTGAGGAATTATCTAGCTCAGGTAAGCCTGTCAAGATATCCTCAGAATTGTCTTGACTTTATTCACAGGGGGACCCTCTCTGAATGGGAGTGGCACCATTTTCTAGGCTGCACCCTGAACTGTGTCCGAGTGAAGACAGCTAGCTGAGCATCAGCAGTGGACAAGGAGGAGGCAGAAATCCAGGGGTTCTTCTCTCTCTGCTCCTGGCTGTGGGCATGGTACTTAAAGTTCCTGCCTCCTACTCCTCAGCAATACTGCGTTGCAGCCTGGAACTGTCAGTCGAAGAAATACTTTCTGCATCTGTGCTGCTCAGGGTGCTTCAACACAGCGACAGACATGAAGCTACAACAGACCTGTCATGTAAAATGAACTTGGAGCTCCTGCTCACTGCTCACAGTGGGCATCCTTCTTTCTGGAATTTGAGATTTAAGCTCCTCTCCTCTCCTCTCCTCTCCTCTCTCCTCTCTCTCTCCTCTCCTCTCTCCTCTCCTCTCCCCTCTCCCTCCCCTCCCCTCCCCTCCCCTCCCCTCCCCTCCCCTCCCCTCCCCTCCCTCCCTCCTCTCTCTTCCCCTCCCTTCCCCTCTCTTCTTTCTTTCTTCCTTCTCCTTCACTATCTTACCTTCCTGCTCCTTCCCCTCCTTTTGAGTTAAGCTTTCTTTACACAGCCCAGACCATCCTGGAACTTGCTATGTAGATGAGGGTGGCCTTGAACTCACAGAGATCTACCTTCAACTGCTTCCCTAGTGATGGAATTCTTTTTTTAAATCTTCTGAACATGTATATATAGCTTGAATATTTTCCCTTTAATAATATGTTTTCATAGTTGGAGGAGCCATTTTGATTCACCTCAGCCTGTCACATCACTTCTGAATTAGAAAAAGAGCACATAGGCAGAACTCCAGGGCCCATGATACAAAGGACAGGGTAGGATCAGAAACCCCTTTAAGAGATGGAAGGAACACATGACAGAAGAAGAACAAAAAGAGAGTGGGTTTAAAAAGGTCTTTGCACCTGATGCGGGATCAGTTCTTCCCAGGAAGACGCTGTGCTTATTCCTCATGTGTAAAGAGCTATTTGAAAGGGAAACTTAGAGAATACATAAATATATGTATATATGTATATAAGAATATATTATACAAACACATATGTATAATATGTAAATAAAGAATAGAATGAGATGAACTGACAAAGGGAATGATGGCCACTGTCGTTTACCTCCAAGGAGACTGCTGCCCCAGAAAAGTTTGGAAACTTCTGATTGCTCTTGTGCCATTCCGAGGGATTCTACCTGCCTAGTTCTCTGGCTATCTACATCTACCAATGGGAAGGGAGGCATGATTTTATATTGTCTCTGCTTCTTGTTCTCTGTGTTGTCTGCATTTCACATCCGGTTGTTTGGAAGCTGTCTGCCATGTGTATGCTACATAAGAGCAAACCGGATCACTTTCATTCTGTCCTCTAAGTCTAAGCTGTTATCTCTTTGAAACGTGGCTTTCCCGAATCCTGACTCGATAACCAACAGTGTTTTGCCGGGAAAGCTCTGGGGTTTCCATTTAGCAGACTTTCCACTCTGCACAACAGATTGCTCACTTATGGAGAGTGTCTTGCAGCCTGGACCAGTATGACCTTGCATTGTTGAGCTTGCAACAAGAATGCTAGATCTTCACAGTTCCCCCTCCATTTTCAAACAATGGCCATCTCACATCATCTTGTCCCAAACCCCAGAAATAAGCAGTGTTGACCTCAATATTCCCGTATTACAAGTAAGGACACCTAGAAAGGTGATCAGGCACACAAGTCTGGAGTGCCATTGGGCTTCATAGCTAGGCATCTCCACTTTATGCCACCCACAGACACGTTTGGACAGGCTTACAGGGAGCACCCATTTCTGCACTGGATTCCTGTCAGTCAATCACAAATACCACATGGAACACATGCCTCTCCTCAGTCATGGTCTGACCTGCCATACACACTAGCAGGACTTAGCTTCCTCCCTTTTCTTTTATGGCCCATCGTCATTTATTTTAACTCTGTCTTTAGATGCAGTCTCCCTGTGGTGCCCAGACTGGCTTCAAACTCGTGGCTTTGTGCAATAATCCAGCCACATCCTCAGACACTGTTGCTGGCAGAATCCAGATACAAGCCAATGAACTGTTGACTCCGATCACAGAATTTATATCATCGGTCAGTAGGAACAGTGACAACATCGTCTTTCTTGGCATTACGTTTTATTGAATACAGACTTACAGTCCTTAAATATCTTAAATAGAATGTTTTCAATATACTGCTCTTTATTCATACATGTGTTTCTTTAAAGCACAGAACTATAAATTAAAATGTACATATTGCCATAAATCTAGAACTATATTATAAAAATAGAACCCAAACATTAACTTCATAAATAATTTGGCAATTTAGCAGTATGACAAGGTGGCCATACTTGCAATGAATGCATCACCGCTTCAATCAGCTGTCTCATTTTCCATCTCTTAGGGACACATGGAACAGTCTCCTTTTCCAGGGTCCCCACAAAGCAGCCTGTGGCCGTGGCTCAGAGTTGCCTTTGCATAAATACGAGTACCCTCCTTTGTTCTTGGAGGGGGAAGGCCAGCTTCCAGTCCCTTCCTAAGGGAGGAGGTGTTCTCTCCAGCCAAGGGTCTACCACTTTCGGGTCTTATACCATCACAGTGCATGGTTTGATATATCCAATAAATACAGTGAGTTTCTTGTCTGATAGAGAAGAGCAGCCAAGGCTTGGTTCTCCAGATCAGTGTAAATAGTTTAGGAGAAAATCACTGAAACAATGCCTGTCGGACAGTGTCTTCCCAAAGGGGGCACCACTGCTCATCTGCCGTGCAGCCCTTCACCCACAACCCAGCCTTAATCCTCACAGCCTTGCCAGAGACTTAGCGCCCTCCATTATCAAATGAAGATAATTGCTGCTTTCTCTCTCTCTCTCTCTCTCTCTCTCTCTCTCTCTCTCTCTCTCTTCCTCTCTCTCTCTCTCTCTCTCTCTCTCTCTCTCTCTCTCTCTCTCTCTCCATCTCTTTCTCTCCTTCTGAGTAGCTGGATGAGATTATCTGAACTCAAGGAAGACTGTGCTATGGAAGATAAAAGAAGACATGTCTTTGTGGGTGTGGACCACTGTATTCTAAACGAACTCGGGCTATCTATGTGCATGTGAGTGTGTGAAGGGACAGTGGCAGGTAATGAGCCAGAGCTAGCCTCTGCCTTCATGACTTATTTAGACCCATAACATGTAATGAGGTGACTATTCTTCCACTGGCAGAGCTACCATGTGCACCACTGGGTGTTGCTGGGAAAGAAACATAAAGGTTAAGTTTCTGAGGACCTTAGAGGGAGCTCCCAGCTCATTCAGGCTACTTTAAGCCAGGCTGGGTCTTATTTCCAGTTGTAAAGGCCAGAGACCACCTTGATAAATAATGAGGATCTCTCTCTCTCTCTCTCTCTCTCTCTCTCTCTCAACATGCCAGCTTCATATGAGCCCCCAAGGATAGAGGAGCAACAACAAGCTGGGGTGGAGGATGGGAGCAGGGCTCAGTAGGGTCTGACTCCTGTAGGAGGTTGGTCTAGTGGCAGGAGTCAAGATTGCTTGGCTTGGTTGGGCCTCTAGCTTTTCCCTTTGCTGCTGGTGGCTTGCCGTCAGCAGGTTGCTGTGCACTGCAGAGATCTCTCATGTCAACAAGGCTCGCTCCCAGCGCTTCTGCAAACTCCACAGATGAGGTCTCTTTGCAGCTGTGAAAGCTGGAGATGCAGAAGGTGATGGCCTCAGGCTGGGGGTTGTAGCAGGCTCCATATCCATTGGGGACCACAGGGCCATAACAGCAGAACATCTCCATGGTTGTGGGTACCTGGAGAAGAGCATAGGTCAGAAATAGCCTATTCTGTGGCAACCAACCTGGGAACCTGCTGGAACATGGTGAGTGAGTTCCTGTATCTTAAGACCTCCATCATATTTGCTTCCTGTCCAGATCCCCTCATCATGGATTTAACCAGATTGAATTGGGTTGGCATGGTTGATTGGACATGGCTCTTAAAGATCATAAAGATGTACCCATCGAGGTGTAAGGTGTCTGGGGAGAGACCCCAACCCACTCCCCAGCGTGTACTTGGCCCTGTTTGCGGAGCTGATAGCTCTCAAGACAACTTGCTGCCCAGCCTGAGTCAAGGCTTTCCTTCATCTAGGGGCCATTTGAGGCACTGTGGCAATCAGGCTAATTTACTAAATGGCACCTGGTGGCACCCAACCATTAGATGGCTTCCCACAGGGAGTAATTTATGAACTGGAGGAAATCTGGCCGTCTTCTCTGTTGATTTCCCCCAGATCCTTAATTACTGTCAGTATCGCCTGGCTGGTCTGATTTCCTCCCCAAGGCCCGCCCACCCATGCACAATTACTCAGCACCCGGCATTTCCAATCCTGCTGTCACCTGGAATTTTAGTTAATCGCCTAAGATGTTTTGAATTTAGAGGGCTAAGGCTTTGCGATACGGATCACAAACCAAGACAGTATGTCTCTGAAAGCATCCAAGCCATAAATGTTACTATTCAGTGGGAAAGACACCACTAAACAACTCAGACCCCAAATTCATCTTATTAGATGGTTGTAGGGATAAGCAGGAAGGATTGCTGAGTGTAGTGTTGGGCAGGGTCTGTTTTAAATCCACAGGTTTCTGGTGCTGTGCTCTTAGGCCTTCTGAAATGGCACTGGCCATTTTAATGGGGCAGAACAAGCCATTAGTCTTGCTAATAGAGTCACTGCATTGTCAGATAAATTTGCCGTGCAGTGGCTGGAGGCCATGAAGTCATTCCAGAGCACTCTATGCCCACGGATGGTTTCCCGAAGAATTTATGTTGTTAGTATTCTGGTCTCTTTATTCATGTCTGCAAGCCCACTGCTGTAATGACAAAATTAAATTACTGAGTGGGCTTTTATCCTCACATACAGCTTTGTCAGCCCCCTTCACCTCCTATGTCCAGCAATTTGCGGGTGTGGTAACTTCCAGGAGGCTGGTGTGGTTACATGTCCCGTCCCCTCCCCTCCCCCGCAGCTTTCCACTAATGAACATCATTCTGTCTGTGGCTGTGGTCCTTTAATACAATGATATGTGTACAGCACCAGGTAGGAAATGTTGGGTTGATAACTGATTTTCTGCCATTGGTGCCCTGGCCATTCATTACTATTAAACCCATGACCTAATTAAGGAACCCCTAACCAGCCCTGTTAGGCTTCAGATTCCAGGGTCCTCTACAGTGGGATACCCCCTCACATGCAGTGGATGGCAAGGCAGTACTGCATAATAGTTAGAACCCCCAGATGGATGTGTTCCCAGCCTGTCTACCTTGGCTAAAGGAGCCTGTGGTCATTCCTACTTAGAAGATGGGAGACTATTAATGTCCTGAACATTTAAGTCATTCTACTGAAAAGTGACAGACTCTTAAGAGGCAGAGCCTAGGGCTGGAGAAATGACTCAGTGATTCAAAGAGCTCTGCTGCTCTTCCAGAGCAAGTTCAATTCCCAGCACCTAGATTAGGAAGATAGCTAGAGTTAACTGCCTGTAACTCTAGCTTCAGAGGATCCAACACTCTCTTGTGGCCTCTAAGGGTGCTCACAGACACATGGCACACACTCACATAGGCACATTGACAAATACACACACACACACACACACACACAGAAATAAAGATGAAACTTGTTAAGAGAAAAAAAACGAAGGGTTGGAGAGATGGCTCAGTGGTTAAGAGCACTGGCTGCTCTTCCAGAGGACCTGAGTTCAATTCCCATCACCTACATGGCAGTTCACAATTGCATGCAACCTCAATTTCAAGGGAGCTGATACCCTCACCCAGATGTACATACATGCAGGCAAAACATCAATGCACATGAAATACAAATAAATAAATTAAAAAGAAAAAAGAGCCAGCTGGTGGGGTTGAGAGTGGAGAGGATATAGTTGACTTCATTGTTTTATGGCACAGAGTGGTTGGCAATAATAACTTAAATATTTCAAAGTAGCTAGTACAAAGGTTTTGAATGTTCTCTAAATGACTAAGTTGATAGATATGCCGATTTGATCTGACTGTTACCCATTACATGCAGATACTTCAGCGTAGACTGTATCCTGTAAGTATGTATAATGTATAATTATTTTACATAAATAATACATATTAAATACATGCAAATATATGCATACATGTATATGAATGTATTCGTGTGTGTGCATGTATGTGAGTGTGTGAGTGTGTGTGTGTGTGTGTGTGTGTGTGTGTGTTAAAAAAGAAGAGACAAAGCCTGGTTCCAAGAAACTAATGTCTTTACTATGGGGCTTCCTGAGCCCTGGCCACACATGCAGAGGCTGTACCTGGCTGGTGGAGAGAACAAATCGGTTGCTCATCAGGTATGTTTCATCCATGAACATCTCAGGTGGCTCTTTGCACAGGTCTCGGGCCAGCTCCCTCAGTGCCAGAAGATGGTTGTCAATGGCCATGCCGGTTATGGCCTGGGAGTCAGGAACACAGAAGGCAGTGAGACCTGTATTCCTCCATATCTCCTCTTCCCCTCTTGTCTCCTCCTCAAGACCAGTGTGACTCCAGCCACTTCTCGCTTAAACTGCTCTTGATAGACAACCTGTGTGAGCATCTGCTCTGGTGCTCCTGGACTCTAGCACACTGCTACACACACAGGTTGTGTCTAGGGAAGGCAGTGACGGATGTGTGGATTAAAGGTTAGCGTGCCCAGCAACTGCTGCACAGCTGCACCTGTGTGCTACTCTAACAGAAGAATGGCTGAGCCTTCCTGGCCTACCACCAACCTGCTCTGCCCAAAGGAAGACTATGGGGGACAAAGCTGGCTCATGGGTTGGGCCCAGGCATGGAGGAGAGGTGTCAAAACTGTCAAGGCTAGAATCACACCATAACTAATTTTTTACCTTCCAGCACAAAGCAGGGACAGGGTTTGTCACCTAGTCAAGGCAATGTGTGGACTCACTTAACTTTGATTTGTAATCTTGGTAATTCGGTCAGGGAGGAGACAGCAGAACAGAAGTGCTTCTGATGTTTTAAAGAAAGATGGAGGTGCTTGTTGAATGACACGGGGTTTCATTTTTGGTTCTAAAAATTTGGACCGGACACATAGGGTCTGTACTCTTTTTGTTTGGTTTCTCTTTGTAATTCCCTGTTTCTATGGAGTAATTTGGGGAGCAGGAGACTGGGGAAGGGTTGGGAGCCTGGGGGATGAAGTGTGGGGTATGGGGGAGGGACAGGAATGGAAGGGACCGCTCCTAGCCTGCAGCGTAAACCTTGTTATCATCAGAGTAATTAAGACTCTTGGGGTCTGTTATGTATGGTGGCCATTTAGCTATCACAGCCCCTCCTAGGAGGAAACCCCCTTTCCCAGTGAGCTTGGCTTGGGTTTACAAGGCACGTATTAGCATCTGACAGGCATTCTCCTTCAGCTGAGAACAAATGCATAAAGATGATGCGGACACTTCTCCCTGAAGGCATCCAATTATAGTCCAAAAAGACAAGTTATAAAACTTGAGCTAACTTTATTCTTAATTAATTAATTTTTATGTAAGGTGGTACTAGAGATGGAACAGAGGACCCCACACATGCTAAATGCACGCTCTGCAATAGTTTGCCTTTTATTTGCCCTGCTGGGACAGAGAGGAGGTACTCGGAGTCCTCTCCAGTAGTGGACATGCTTCAATTCTCTGGTGACCTCTATTTATCCTTTCATTTGTGAAAGTCCACAGAAGTAAATGCTCTGTAAGCAACCTCCCCCCTGCTCTTAACAATCAGATGTATCCAGAGGAAATCAAATGAACAGTTGTCTACAGTGGTGAGTAGTGCTTACCACTGTATAGAGTACAAGGAGCGGGGAGTGTTGAGAGGGGCCCAGACGAGCATGCCTTTCCACTGGGAGTTCCTCTCCTGACTATCTCTATCAAATACATTCTTGTGCCTTGGGAGCCTATCTTGTTCCCTGTCTCTTTACCCTGGTCTCATGGCTAACTGGGTACTGGTCCCATGTACCAGCTGCCTTCCTATCTCTCCTCTCTACTGCCCACTCCTCATTCAGTTGCTTTTGTCAAGTTAACAAGAATAACAGAAAAGATCCCATGGTGATGCTTCAGAGTTTGTTTCTCCAAAAAGAAAGTTTGTAACTTTAAATTTGTTACCAAAGTACAGTGTCAGGTATCCCTATGTTTATGGTTTAAAACCCAAAGGAGCCAATGGCTTATATCACCTTGAGAGCACTGTTTCCCACTATATAGGAGCAAGACCTTCTAGCTACTCCCTTTGACATTATGTTCATTGCTATGAATCCATGCTTAAGAGCGTTGTGACTACATTTTCCGGACTTACTTATACACTTCCTGTTATAAGAAATAAAGCATTCTCTTCTGCTTCCTCTACCTGCTTATGCTTTTAAGTCTTTCCAGGAGAGTCATATTTCAACTCGTTGCTTGAGCAACAGATAGTGCTTAAAGAATGTCATCATTTAGACACCCATAGCTGGGTCTTCTAGCATATTATTAGATTTCTCTCCCTCCCTTTATCCCTCCATTCCTCCACCCATCCTATTTCCTACTGAGGATGAAACCCAGGACCTATCACATGTTAGTCAAGTGATACCAACTTAGGAGGAAGCCTTTGTCTACAGAGCCACACTGTCTAAGTCTCCCACAGAAGGCCCCTCTATGCTCCCAGACAGTCGCAACTAAGCTGAGGACAATCTCCAATGAGCTAAGCTGGAGTTCCTTATCTTCCTGGCCCTGGGCTTCTCAGCCTGCAGACCTAACTCTGTTCCCAACTCCCATGACCCAGTGAAATCTGGATGTCTAGGAGTTTGGGAAGCCCCGGCCTGGCCCTGGGTTCCTCATTATGGGCCCATGGACTCCAGACCCTCCATTCCCGACTCCTCTGAGCACCTGCAGAAGTCAGGGAACTCCAGCCTTCAGCCTTCCATATCTTAGGCTGCATTTTCCCACCCCTTGAGTGATGTATCAGTGCTTCCCTCAAGCCCAATACCCGACAGTAGCATTCCCACACCCCAGTGACGGGACGAACTTGGAACCACAAAAATTTCGTATCTCAAAAGTTACTAGACAATGAAATTTACTAAAAGGCCCTGCTTTAAATAAGTGATCAGGTCATTGGAATGCAAAGGCCCATATAAGAGAGACCATATGGCTTCCAGCCTTCCTGCCTTCTACCTTGGCCACATGAACATCACACATCCTTCTTTTCTGGAGGACGCAGAAACAGAAACCATCTTGGAGGAAGAGACCAACAACCTCACTGACTGATCCTTTGAACTTGGACTTCCAGATCCCAGAAGTGTGGGAAATCTTAGGGTTTTTTTTTTTTTTTTTTTTTTGTGTGTGTGTGTGGGGGGGGTTGTTTTGTTTTTAATAAATTATACACTGCATCGGATTTTGTTACAGCAGGATAAAGAGACAAACTCATCAGCCAACCCTCGTCTTTTAACACCCCTACTTTTGTTGTGTCCCTGATGCCCGATCTGCCCCGAGGTGCTGCACCTCAGCTCTCTGGGCTTTCCAGCATCTTTGTCTGTGCTTAAGCCAACTGCTATTTGTTCTACTTTTCAGCACTAATGCTTTGCCAACTGCCTTCGCTCTGACTCTCTTTTCATATGAACATGGCTTGACATTCCTCTGTTCTAGAGAATTTCAGAGTGGAGGCCATTCAACTCTTATGTTCAACATGCCATTGTTGAATCAGAATCCCTTTGACTCAGCCCAGCCACAGATTTCTCTAGTATCATACAGTTTCTGCTTGGTACTCTCCTAATGTAGCCTGTCCATCTTCTGCCCCAGACTGAGATAACAGACAATCCAGTTCTTCTCCTCAGTCCTTGCAAGCTGCATACACCGAGCTGCTCTTCCTGCCAGATATATCATATTCACAAGACTCTTGCCTTTACAATGTGATACTCTCTCCTTGGCTTTCCTCCCCTTTCCTCCTCCACACCTCACATTAATGACTGCTTCCTCTGGGAAGGCCTCTCAGCTTTTCAAAGCAGAGGAAGAAGCTTGCTCAGCCACGTTCTCTGTAACTTCCTAGGACTCTTCATTATGTGGGTTTGACATAACTTTGAAGCACCTCTACTCTGACTCCTTATTAAATACCTGCTGGTAGCTCATAGGGATGGCAAATTTTATTTCCTGTATATAGCACTTAGCCTAGCATGAAGCAGGGAGGAAATTAATTGACTACAGAGCGGGCACTTAAAGGAGTTTGGATCTGAAATGTCTCCAAAGACTCATGCATTAAAGACTTGGTGCCATTGGGAAGTTGTGGAAATTTTAAGAAGTAGAGCCAAGTAGAAGGTTTTCCTATAATTGTAGATATGCCCTTGAGGCAGATGGTGGCATCCCAGATCCTCCCTGTCTTCTTTCCCTTTTATTTTATTTATTTATTTTTGTCACAAAAAGGAATGGTTTTGTTTCATCATGTGCTCCCTACCACGGTGTGGTGCCTTTCCACTGCCTGAAAGCCCTGGAAGCCACCCACCATGGACTGAAGCCCCAGAAACTGTGAGCCAAAATAGGCTATTCCTTCTCCATGCTGACTGGCTGATTATCTCCATTATTTGCTTCTCTGTGCTCACTGGCTGGTCGTCTCTGTTATTTGCTTCCCTATGGTGATTGCTTGATTGTCTCAGTTGTTTGCTAGAGTGGTAGAAAGGCTGACTAAGAGCTTTTTGAGATGAAGTCTCACTCAGATCCCACACTCACCTTGAACTTGTGATCCTCTTGCCTCACACTCCTGAGTACTTGGAGTACAGGCCTGAACTAATACACACTTGGCTAATACAGTGTTTAAACAGAGCGAACATAGCTATTGAGATGAATCGGGGACTGAGCTAGAGGAAAGTCTACACTGATGAATCCTAAAACCCAGAAATATGTTGGATTTGCTTTCAAGTACATACAGAAAAATCTACTCAATCTTTCTCATTGATTTTTGCCATCCTGCTTGTTTTTTGAGTGATCTGTAATTAACACATTGATCACTAGCTCAAGTTTCCTCTGGTTTACATGCAAATAATAGCTTTGCAATATTAAAAAATAAATTATTCCCTCAAACTAGAGAAATAGTCCTCATACAATTTTTATTTCACTATTAATTTTCAGCAAAGACCTTCAGTTCACAGGCAGCATAAATGAGCATATAGAAAACAAGAGGGGAAATCAGCCCCAGGTGATAATAAATTCTGACTCCCTTCCAGTGTGCCAGGGAACAAGCCACCCATATTCATCAAGCTGCTCCCACCCCCCAAATTGATGGTTCCTATAAATACTGTAAAGTACCATACATATTGGAGCTATTATCATTATGGTTATGTCAACAGGTTTCAAACACCACTTACTGTCCTGTGGTGAAACCTGGGGAAGGCAGGAAGGGTGTGTTGCCTATGATGTAGAAATAAGAGAAAGACCATCCCAAGCAGAGCCAGACTATAATCAATCTCGGCCACTTGAGAGACCAAGGTAAGAGAATCATATATTAAAGGCCAACCAGGGCTACATGGTGAATTCAAGGCCAGCCTGGGCAACTTGAAGAGACTCTTGTTTCAAAATAAAAATTAAAAAAAAAAAAAAAAAGAGGACTCGACATGTAGCTTAGTGCTATAGCACTTGCCTAGCATGTGTAAAAGCCTAGATTCAATCCCAGGGCCATAGAAATAAATAAAATAAAAATGAATAAAAATAAGGGAGGGGTAGCCTTGCCAAGTCACTGAGCAGTCAGTGCTAGTGAGGAATGGCCACTCACCATGACTGTGTACTCAGTCTGGGCCTGGATAGCTGTCTGCAGCAGCCGCAGTTTCTCAGAAGCCTGTGAACAAAGAAGAGAGTCAACTGTGGAAGGGCAGCGGTAGCCATGGAACCTGTGTGCCTGGAACAAAGTGCACTGCAGCCCATGGCGGCCTCCCTGGCCTCCCCGCAGCTCCTTCAGACAGATGGGTTTACCAGCATGGCAGCCTTGTGGTCAGTCATGGCTTGCACAAAAGCCAGAGCCTCTGGAGTGGCCGATCTGATGTTGTCCACCCGACCATCCTGGAAGCGACGGATGGATGCACTCTCATAGGTGGGCACCAGTCTCTGGTAAAGCCTGAACAAGATAAAAGATGGATGGCAAACAGTAATTTGTTCTCAGGGAGTCATAAATCCTGAAAGAGAAATAACTCCAGCAGGCTTTATTTTCATAGCTCTGACATGACGTGGCACCGTATTTCATTTTAATGTTAATAGAATTCTAGAGGAGAATTCCAGAGATGAATGCCGGGAAGTCTTTGATGTGAAGAACCATGCACACTTTTATACACTGGGGACACCGTGTTGACATAAAATGAAGAGGTGACTGGTTTTTTAAAATAAAAAACAAAATCAAAATAAGATAAACACAACCACCAAGCTGTATTGAAACCTGGAATTTCCTGTGAGACCTACTGAGTGTTAATTAATATCACGGAGTCAGATGAGAGTCACTTTCCAGGGATACCTGCTTTATTTTAAATGGTTCAGCCATGGCCTCTGGTCAAAGCCGGTAAATACGGTGAGTGTGGAAAGATGCCCAGGCCCACCAGGGCATCAAGGTGTATCTCGTAGGAAAAACTGTGTTGTTTCTGCACACGTTGTTTTAGTTTCCTGGCCACTTTAGCAGAGCTCATGCTAGTGTCTAAAACATCTTTCTCCTTATGCATGGAACCAGGTGAGCAACCCTGGGCTTGCATCCCTGACTGGCAGAATCCCCACTCCCCATCAGTCAGTAACATCCATGGAGCTGACTATGAGAAAAAGAAAAACCATAGGACTGAGATTAATAAAAGCCCAGTGTCATATAACAAGTTGTGGCCTCACACCTATCTCTCAGATAGGAGGTACACTTTTGCCAGTCAGTTCAATATCATAGAGAACTGGGTGACGACAGAGCCTAAGAGGGTTGCTTCTGGTAAGAGTGTCTCCAGACAGACCTCTGAAAAGTGGCCCTTCAGTTGGAGGTGACAGGTGAGAGGGCAGATTTGTGGCTAAGGCAAAGATCTAAAGGTCAAAAAGTTTACAGGGTGGCCCCAAAGCACAAGGATGGACCCCAGGAGAGCCAGGCAGCAAAGTGGTAGGTCTGATTTGCACATGTCCATGCCAACTCTTCATGAAGACAGGACCATAGAGAGGAGACAAGTAGGAGCAGCCATCTCTGGGGCCTGTGCCACAGCTGGCCAAGCAGAGGTTGCTCGTAGCTTCTGAGGGGTTGACGGTGGTGGTTGGGAGGGCAAACAGCAGGTTTGAGAGAAAACTGGGGAACTGATATGGGAGGAGGTGGGTAAATAAAGGAAAAGATCAATAGGACCCTCAGGTCTTTGACCCGACTAACTTGGGGGGAGGGGGTCATTGTTTCCAGGGAGGTGTGGGCCACACCACAGAGACTCTGATGAGTGGAGGAAATCAGGTAAAGAGCAGTCCCTACAAGTTCATGGTCTTCCTAACTCACTCAATTCTCCTCAGCCCTCCAAGGCAGACCCTGTGAGTCCCACATCCCTGGCAGTCCCCCCGTTTGTGACATTTTCCTTCTGCTTCTGGACTTTGATTCCAATTTGAAACCTAGCTAGGATGGTAACATCTCCTTGCAGCTGGCTTTTGTCATCCCCCAGACCTCTGCCTCAAACCTGAAAGCCACACCTCCTTTCAGGATGCTTCTAGACTCTAAAGCATCCCATCCAGTAGCCCACCTGGGCACAGGCTTAGCTTGCCTTCGCTCACCTGTAGTAAGCCAGCTGGAGGGCCACCTGGATGAAGCCATCAGGGCTGCATTTCTGCTTCTTAATAAATGTTTTTCCATAGTTGTCAAACTTATAAACAATGAAATCCAGATTCTTCACTATTCTGTGGAAGAGAAAGAAGATACTCTGCATGCAAGATAAGACTATATCAAGAACCCACCCATGGTTTCTGATCCTCATACATGTCCTAGGTCTAGAAGGTGAGTGAGTGCATAGCCCTTATCATCCAGAAATACCTAGGGTGTCTGACGTGTACCCTCACCTATGCAACTGTCAGAAGGCACATTGGAACTGGGGCTCACCTAGGCAGTGAGCTCATCCCAGAGGGACCCTTCTAGGGAGAGGTGGACCTGGCTGCAGCAGCAAGGTGGGAGGAGCATGCAAATGAGACATTTACATGGGCAGAGTAAGCCTCATCCACACATAGACTCCTACCAGCTGGCTGCCTACAAAGCAGGCCTGAAAAAGACCATGTATATGACCTGTGTAGGAACTGTGTGTGATCCAGTGTCCCTGTGGACACTCAACTATCCTAACAGTTAATTTCTCGGCCAGCTGTCATCCAGTTTCTCCTTGCTGTGCTCTGGGGCAGAAAGACTTGGGATCTGACAGACTGACATGGTAACTCCAGAGACGACTAGAACTTTACTCATCCGATGTTTTACTTGTTAACAGAAGCCCCGTTTTATCCAGTGACTGCTAACCCACACAATCGATTCTCCTTAGCTCTGCAAGGCAACCCTGCGAGTCCCAGACCTCTAGACCATAGCTCAGGCAGCACTCCATTTGTGACACCTTCCTTCTGCTTCTAAACTTTGATTCTTTTTGAAACCTGGCTTGGATGGTAACATCTCTGTGCAGCTGGCTTTGGTTGTCCTTTAACCCTTTGCCCTTATCCTGAAAGCCACACCTCCCTCCAGGATGCTTCTAGACTCTAAAGCATTTCATCTGACAGTTCACTTGGGCATGCCTCCCAGAATATGCCTATCATTATCAGGAAAGTACCAGAAAACTTCCCTGTGTCTACACAGAAATGCCTGTGCCACCCCCGTATTGGCCAGTATTCTCTCTTATAATGAGTTGGGGTCTGCTCTGATGTCTATGGGGTTGCAGGGGAGAGCATTGGCAGCAAGGTGTGTGTCACTAGCTCAGCCAGGCGTAAGCATGGCTCCTAGAGGAGGAACGTACCCCAACTCACTCTGTCCCTGGGACTTGATGCTACATCTGCTGTCCATCACTCACCTTTAACTTAGCTGAGCTCACATGAGCTGAGTTATGAGGAGTTATGCAGATGCTTGGGACAGGAAAGACCCCCTACCTTTTGACAGACACCTTGGGCAGATTTCTCTGTCATCTTGGCCACTCAGAAACGCCCCCCTCTCCAGACTTTGCTCACCTTGGCCCACTACCTCCCATGGACTGCATAGATTCAGGTAACACCTTATGCCCCATTTTAGGGAGAAGCTGGGGGACATAGAAGGACACAGGTCCCTGAGAATAAGCAGACCCTTTAGCTATTTTCCTCCGTCTCCGTCTTCTGACAACCTGCTCACTGTGGACCCCCACCATCAAAGATAAGATATCAACAATATTCCACGGAAACCCAGAGCCCCCCTTCCTCATTCACTCAGGCTGCCTCCACAGTAGATCCAAGCGAGGAGCATCCCTATCCTAGGTTTCTCAGCCTGGCCACACTATGCCCTGCCCACCTGTGCTACCCCATAGACTCCTCACTGGCTCCCCAACAACTCCTAAGCAGGAGGAGCTCCTCATCATAGGCAGGCAGGCTCTTCACAGCATGGCTCAGTTTCTCTCTTATGTCCCAATTCCAGCCATCTTCTCATTTGCTGTCTCCATACCAGCCTGGATTTTACGAACCTACAGAGGCTTAAAGAAGCCATTGTCCTGACTCTTCCCTGTATACTATCCCCTCAAGCTGCTACTCATCCTTTGAAACCCTCGCTCACTGTCCAGGCAGGGTTCGACCCCTTGTCTATCTGCAGGTTCTGATCTCCATGCCTCTTTGTTTTGGGCATTTCATGGCTTGTACATGATTTGATCTGCTTCTTCCACTAGAATATGGAGGATAAGCCTGGGCCCATTCATTTCTGAGGTCCCAGTGTTTTACCACAGACCTGGCACACACACGATTAGAGTTCTTGGAGCTTGATGAGTGAGTGAATGGGTATTCTCACCCAGAGACCTACAAAGGCAACACATGGCTAGCCCTTCTGCCTCTGTCCGCTATGGCCAGAACCAGCTCCTCCCCTGGGAAAAGGCCCCCTTGTCAAGTTACAGTGTAAAACTCAAGCAAATGGAAATAGCGTGGATTCAAATGACCTATTCAAAGCAGTTGTTTATCACTCCCTCAAAGCAGGGAATCCATTCCCAGCCTTGAATCTGCTTAGTCAGGTGAAACCTGCAGGAAAAAAATAGCTTCAGGTTTGCATCTTATGAAAATGGTAGACATTTGAGCAAGGTTATTTCCTGAGAGTCATAACTCTTCTTTAGTTTGACTCCTCCATGGGGGATGAGAATGGGCAGAGCCTGGAAGGGAGCAGAGTCCTAGGGACCTTTGGAATCTTCCAGGATGCTTCAGCAGCTACTCAGGGTGGGGAAGTGTAGAGGTTCCCTCACCTTTGAAGTTTCTCTGCTGAGGAGGCAAGGTGGCCTTGAGTTTCTGGGGAACATTTCCATCTCAGCCTTCTGGGGGCAGGGAGTTCACTCACTGAGTCGGCTCGGACAAGCTTCTTGTTGCTTGACATCCTGCAGATGCAAAGAGACAACCTCCTGAGACCCTACAGCCAAGGGCTGTGGGCAGCATGGCTTTCCTGTGCAAACATCTTAGCTGTTGCTGTGCACAGTTCCTGAAATTTAGGGTATCTGAGCTGCCCACTGGGCAGACAAACCAAACTCCATTTGTGACAGGGCCAGGATCCCAATCACTTCCACCCAACTCTAACGTGTATCATTTGTAGTGTTCAGCCATGTTTAGGCAGTTCTTGTGAGAGTTTGTAACGTGGTAGCAAGCTGAGTTGTTGTGTCTCCAAAGGCTGGTTTGTGTCTCTGTCATGCCAATGACTTTCGTGGAAGAGACTGGGACCCTACATTTGAGAAGAGAGTGAGCAAAACCGCAAAAGCTAGAAGGAATGCAGTGTGCTAAGGGATAGACAAGCAGGGCTTCAGCCTAGCAGCATGGAAGTTGGGATGTAGCCCATGATGAGGAGACCTCCCTCTGTGCTGGGCCACCAGGTACCTGGCACTGTCTCAGGGCCAAGAGGAAAGATTGATCTAAGTTCCCTGGATCAACACTTGGATCCCCTGCTTCTCCTTGTCTGCCCTGAGTTTCCTGCCCAACCTGCACCTCCCATCTGTGGCTCCTAACACTCATTTTGCAGTCTTTGAGCTTCTTTCCAAGTTTCATCTTTGGCTCAGCCATTTTCTGGATTGACATCCCAGTTTCTCCTGGCTCGGCATGGCAGCCCTCTGAGGTCTTCCTCTGCTCTGCCCAGACTCACATATGTTTCAGCAGGTGTTCCGTGCACTGCACCAGGACGATGCCATCAAAAGGGGAATGCTCACACACCACACCGCAGGTGCCATCTCGGCTCACCACAAACTGCAACAGAGAAGAATCAGGTGAGCTGACCCTGGGCCCGGGTTAGGACCCCTGACCTCTTGGGGGCATTTCCATGGATACCAAGGACTGTTGATTCCTAACAAGGATGCTACAAATGGCTGCAGGTACCCAACAGTGTGAAGTCTCAAGGAAGCTCTTCCTACAGGGTGCCAGGCGGTGGAAGGGCAGCCTGAGTTCCGCGCTGCAGCAGTCCAGGGCTCTTAGTGAGCTCATACTGTCTGGTGCATGGTCTAGAGGCCTGAGTGGGTGCTCATTCCTGTTTGTCCTTTATTGTGTACACAGCAGACTCCACTGTCCAGTGCTTTCAGCAACCATTTGCCTAATAGACCGACTCAGCTCCTATTGGACACCACTGAGTTTATTCCCAAGATCTAGTGTCCATCCCAGAGCAGCTGCCAGTAATTGTGTTGCATAAATGAATAAAATATAATGATGTGATTTGCTGGAAAGCAGATCTATGAGGAGAAAGAACAGGTTCTTTGGTGGGAAAGGTGTGGGGAGCATGCTATATTCAACAGCCACCAGATCTCAGTCTGCTGTTGTGTCTGCTGATCGAGGAAATATCCACCAGAGCCTTCAAACCTCTGTACCTGAGAACGCATTTAAACCATCCCAGTAAAGCAGCTCACAGGATTGAGATGAAAATTAGAGAGAAAGGATCCGCAGACACTGTAGAGATACCTTAGACCCCTTTGCATAGTTTTACAAGACTATGTTGAGCTCACCATGGAAAGGAATATTCTTAAGGCTCAAAAGTATTAAGAGAAAATATTGGGAAAGATGAGGCTTGACTCTTGGACGTGAAGTGGGGTGCTCTGCAGTTCCTCACGCTGTCTCCCCTTGGTGAATGAACAAATAAATGAACAAAGGAATGAGCTCCTAGGTGTTTGCTGAAAGCATTCCCGTGGACCACAGCACACACATTTTGAGCTGCCTCTCCCCACACCTTCCTCCAGTCTTGGCTCTCTGTGCTAGACACCAGAATCTCAATGTATCTCAATGATCTAGCCAACAAACAATCACACACCCACAGAGCGTCTCTAGGTATGCATTGTTCTCTGACTCCCTCAACCAACAATCTTTCTTTCCATGGGGAGACTCATCTTCCATCCCCTCGAGCTCAGGTCCATGACACCTCGGTAGCACCCCTGGCTCATCTAATTTCTGTCTCCTGTACAAAATGGGGAGGCTGCGCTGGCACCCTGTGGGTACCTTTTTGTCCCTGTCACTTAAAGGGAAGAAAATAGATCTTTGAAAAACTGTACCCAACCCTTACTATGCTCTGTGTCCTGTTCATCCATTATATAATTTCATTCCAACCATTGCTCTGTGAAAGAATCCAAGCCATTAGCAGCACTGTGGAGGCTAAACAGCCAGTTCAGCCGCAGCAGAATTCATCAGAAATAACAGGATCACTATGCAAACCAATAAAGAAGATAACCCACCAGATGCAGGGATGGGGCGAGGAGAAAATGAGACACTGCTGAGAAATGCTTATGGAGGTTGGCTGGCCCAACCCGGAGAGATGGTTAACTTGCTTTTATATGGCCACGGTGAGAGTGTGGTGGCATTGTAAATAAACAAGGTTGTATTAGGTATTGGCAGGTTGCAGGGTTTGCAGGGGGCTAGAGGTCTGGAAGGAATGGCAACCTAGAGCACAATCCATTTTTTAAGAGTGTTTTCCTCCAAGCCAACATAAGATGTTATCGTGATGCATGCGAATGAAAAGCTATGGATTATTTGCTTGGTCCTTGGGATGCATTTATCGAATGATGGGCGGCTGCCTTGCTTCTTTTTGTGTGTTGAAATGGTCAAGACAGGTGGTGGACATTTAGAAGAGCAGGCATCTCTGGTCAGATCCGAATCCTGTTTAGCTGTTGAATCCTGATTTACTGGGTAAATGGGTGGTAGTATTCCACCCCAGAGTGTGGTGGAGGTAGGAGAAGGAGCCCAGGTGTGACCAAGCTCTTCCCACACAGTAGCTGGACAGTCAGGGAGGTTTTAGTTGGGTTCTACACAGGGCTAATCTAGTGGTGGCATCACTAGAGAAGTCTGAATGTCAGAAGACAACAAAAGCATGCACCGTTGGCCTGTTCTGGAAGAGGCAATGCAGTTGCAGGGCCATTAACAGGGCACTTACCTGCAGGGACTTGTCATACCAGCGATTTGCTCCATTCAAACTGCAGCCTCCACCGTGAAGGAGCTGGAGGGCCCTGTGTGTGTCACTGAGGTCTCCAGTACCTGGACCATCCAGGCATACCAGGCAGATGCAGCGCTCGATCATGTCCAGGGAGTCCCGGTTGGTGGAGTCTGTAGGACAGGTGAGTACGGCCTTGGTCTGGGGCACCTGCAAAGTCTCACATGCTGCCAGCAGCCTGCCAGCCTTGACAGGGCCATGCAGTCAGATGTCCTGTCCTGAGCCTCTGCTCTACCCAGTGTGGGCTCTGGGTCCTGCCTGCCCAGATGAAGGGGGATGCTCCAGTCCTCAGTCCTGTCCAGGTCCCCACTCCCCTGTCCCAGCACCCCACTCACTCCAGCCCAGACACTACCGTATCTGTACACATTGATTGTTGACTCTGACTTTTTCCGAGTACTTAAATTTGTCCCTGGAAATTTTAAATTAGGCAGTTTCACATGAGAATCTGAAGGAAAGGTATTGCTTGCCCTCTGTTGCCCCAGGGGTTGTTGGTTCAGAGTCAGAGTTTCAGACTGGGAGTTGCAGGGGAAGGGTAAGACTACAGCTGATGCTGTAACTTAACGAGCTGGCTAGGGCTGGTTCAGGCACATAGACCTCACTTATCAGGACAGATAGGCTAGCAGCCGCTAGATGTGCAGAACATATGTTACCCGAGAGCCTACTGCTTATTCTTATAGAAAGCCTCAAACACTCCCCAAGAGATTGACAAGCGCATCTGGCAGGTGGGACCAAGCGTGTGCACCTGCTGCCGCCTCTGCTGTTTCTGTCTTCTGTACCGGTGATTTTCTTGAGGTAGTGCATGTTTTCCACCATGTCACCCTTGTCATGGGTGTTAGTAACCCATCCTTTGCTTTAAAGTTCATCAGAATTTCAAGTCCATCATAAGCCAAAATCTCACAGCTTTGATCTAAAATTCCAAGGAGATAGATACTTTAAGGCCCAGAGAGGGCTGAGCGTGGCCTATGTGGAGCCGGATGCTGTGACAGAATGGAGACACCCTGTAGCCTCTGGGCCAGGGTGAGAGTGCCCTAGGCACAGATGGTGTGGGGCGTGGCATCAGGCATCACCATGTACTCACTGCCAGGCAGTGGTTGCCTGTATCCACAGCCTCCCTGCTCCCCCAGAGGACCCTGCATTTAGCTTTGCACATGGACTAAAGCTACAACTTCTGGCCTCCTCTCAGCTAGAAGTGAGCGAAGATCTAAATTCTTCCAATGAAATCTAGAGGTAATAAAGCCAAGTGGGGCTGGAGAGATGGCTCAGTGGTTAAGAGCACTGGCTGCTCTTCCAAAGGTCCTGAGTTCAACTCCCAGCAACCACATGGTGGCTCACAACCATCTGTAATGAGATCTTGGGTCCTCTTCTGGCATCTAGGTGTACATACAGATACCCATACATTAATTTTTTTTTTTTTAAAGCAAGTGCCTGCTCTCCCCACCATGCCCCTCATTTCTCTAGTCTGAAGATAGTTATGGTGCTTAGCCTTGCACTGTGTGCTATGTGGCAGTGGGGGTAGGGGAATGGGGGTGTGTGTGGAGAGGGCAGGGGAAGAGGTTGGGCTCCCAGTCTAGCCAGTGCCTTCAGAGCACAGGGAGGGTGTACTGGGTCACATCCTTCTCTTTACTTCCAAGAAGCCCCTCCCACCTTCCTCCACACTCTGCAGCTCCTGCACACAGGGCTGTGTCACCCTTCCATATGTCTGCGGCTTTCTATACACAGTGTGTGACCCTCCTGTCATCCTAGATCCTCAAAGTGGTTGTTATGAAGCCTCCTAGGTCTGGGTACTTTTCCAAGTCTGTGCACTCCTTGAAGATAAGACCTCCATTCAATGTGAGCAAAGAAGAGTATCCATAGTTAGTAACGGATTTCAGGGCACTTTCCTCAGCCTGGCCCAGATGGGAGTGAGATCTGTGACCAGGTAAGAGATAGGCCTGCAGCAGCTCAGCAGTCTTATAAGAATGGTCAAGGCCCCACGAAGGACCAGAATGTATGACCCGTTGCTCATAAGCTTAGTGGAGAGGTAGGAGGAGGGGTAGCCTGAGAACAGGGCAGAGATTCCCCTTTACTATAGGGTTCTACACACCCGGCCCCCTCTTTTCTCTGGCATGCATCCATGAAGATAGCCATAGCACTAACTAAGCCTTCTGTGCTGTGCTGTGCTGTGCTGTGCTGTGCTGTGCTGTGCTGTGCTGTGCTGTGCTGTGCTGAGGGTCTCTTTAGACTCCCAGTAGATACAGTGCCTTCAGAACATGGGGGAGGTATGCTTGGTCAGTCCGGTGTCTGGTCGTCAGAGGGAGACGAGAAGCATCCAGGAAGGAATTAATAGAGATGACAGTGGGAGAGCTGAAAGCAGCCGCCAGCCACATAGGTGGAGCTGAGGGATAAACCTACTGTCCTTCAGCTTAAGGGTGAAGGTTATGGGATTTAGATGAGGCCAGATGACCACAGTGATGTGAGGTTATTATCCAGTCTTTGCTGAGCAACTGTTATGTGCCAGGTATCAGTTTAGGCATGTGTACTATAATAAGAGACTGGCAACAGTCTCACATCCCACTTGCAGGTCAAGGAAAAAAGAAAGTGAATAACCTGACTGTAGGACATTTCTAAGGCCTTTCTTAATGAGGTTTGATAATAATTGCCCAGTACCTGGAGAAAGTTGGAATTGTTTTAGACATACAACCCCAAACCCAAGTTGCACCAAGAAGGCCAGACTCAGGAATGAGGAGTCCTCTCAGCAAGAAGCTCTGGGCAAGGGTATATGCTTGGAGCCAAGGATGCCTCGAAACACAGGAAGACTAAGACCTTGCTGGCTGGTGAGGGGCCACGGGCAGCTAGAATGCTATATATCCTCGCTCTCCTGGCCATTTCTTGGTGAATACTAAAAGCCTAACTTTGTGTCTTCCTTAACCAGGATTTCTTAGAAATAAACCCAAATCAGTGTGGGCTAGACAGGCTGCAGCACTCCAGGAAGCCCATAGCTCATCCAGCTAGGAAGGAAGCTGCTGCAAGCCTGATCCAACCTTTGGATGGGACAGTGAGAGCTTGGAACACTCCTCTCAGTCACACAACTCAGGCTTGTAGCAGAAAAAGGGCTGTTTCTCTCCATGGTAGAAGGAACAAATAAATCCCTTAAAGAAATACAGGAAAATACTATCAAGCAGGTGAAGGAATTGAACAAAATGGTCTAAGAACTAAATATGGAAATAGAAACAATAAAGAAAACACAAAGGGAGGCAGGCAACCCAGGAGATGGACAGTTTAGGAAAGAGATCAGGAGTTATAGATACAAGCATCACCAACAGGCCTGACCTCCTTCAGACAAAGATCCCTGAGGAGGGGCCGGGAGGCCTTACTATCAAATGCTGGCCATGTCTGGCCCAGAAGCTCAGCACCACTACTCACCAGGAACTAGGCCCTGGCTCATTAGGCAAAGCTGAAATGGGGGCAGGACAGGAGAGCCGGGGAAGCCAGGTGGCCTTGCAAATGAACTCCCGAATGCAAGTGCTGATCCGTCAAATACTGACAAGTTTATTGTGTAAGGCAGGAAATGAAGCACACCCAAACTCATCTAGCATGGGTGAGGCCCAAGAGTAATAGAAACACTGGGTGGTGGGATGGAGGCTTGTGGCAGGGGTCGTTTGTCTCGTGACCTCCATGTGGAATCAGTGAATTAATCTTCCTCAAGAAGCCCGTACTTACTCGTGAGAGGTGGGATTTGAGTAGTAAGGAATTCCTTCCGACACTCACATTCCGGGGCTCACAGCTTGGGTGGTGTGGAAATTTCAGAGGCTCGGAGGTCAGAAGCTTCCAGACTTACTCAGATGTCCAAAGAAACAACACGGATCTCAGGCCTCTGCCTTAGAAGGCTCAGACTCTCAGGTCCTGCTCTCTAACATGCACACACACACACACACACACACACACACACACACACACACATCCAGTCCTGCCCAGGACTCCTGCCTTCTCTGGTGTGCATCAGGTAATGGTACAAATCACATTTCTGTTCATGGAGATGAGGTCCTGGAAGTCTTAGAGACATGGAGCTTCTAATTGTTTACCATGTCGGTCATAACAACTCTCTTTCCTAAAAGAGCAGATTATATCTTCTTTTGAAAGATAAAATTTCCATCAGACACTTGAGATGTTTTCCCCTAATCTATGGCCTTGGAGAGGTGATCTTTATCATCCCAGTTCCCAGGAGCCGAGATGCCAACGAAAGTATGTCTTTATCAATGAAACCTGTCTCTTGTGAATTAGAACCAATTTGAATTGAGTTATAAAATCGCCTTTAAATCTTTCAAGAGGGAGAGTCTCATCTTCCAAGAAAATGGACTAGGTTTTTTTCCCCACCTCTCTCACTAAATATCATAGATAAATATTATATTTAAAACAAACATAGGAAGGCTTTGGAAGATAGAAAGAAGAAAGTCTCCCAGACAGGAATCTCACAGCCTAAAAAGTAGTGTAGTGATGGGTCCTTTGAGTGTGTTAGACTGACTTGAACTCTCTACAAATCACATATTAAAGATCTAACCTCCAATACAACTGAATTTTGAGAAAGAACCATTGGAATGGTAACTGAGGTTAAATGAAGCCAAAAGCAGGGACTGTAATCCACCGGCAGGACTGCTCCATATAAGGAGAGGCACCAGTAATACTGACACAGAGAAAAGGCCTTTTAAACACACAGTGAGAAGGCAGAAGCAACCAAGAGTGAAGCTGCAGGAGAAACCATCCTTCTGATGCTTCGGTCCTGGACCTGTAAGTTAGAAACACACTTTCATCGAGTCACCCAGTCTGTGGTGTTTTTGTTATGGCATTTTAAGTAAACCAACATAGAGAGAATTCCTCCTTCCTTTTTATCTAAAATAGTCAATATCTGTACAGGAAGAAATCAAACATGAAAACACAAATGGGAATGCTTACACACAAGGACAAAGTTCCTACACAGACCTGCTTTCTCCATCTATAGCAGAATAGAGCACTCTTAGTAAGCAAGGTGTAGTGGTGCTTGCTTTTAATCCCAGGCTTGGGAGGCAGATGCAGGTGTGTCTCTGTGAATTTGAGGCCAGTCAGAGCTACATAATAGAAAAAGACCTTACCCCCTCAAAAAGCAAAGCAAACCCACAAACACACACAAAAAGGAAAGAAAATTCTTAGATAATAGCCTTTCTACTTCAGCCAAATATCAACAGGAATACTGTACAAGTCCCCAACTCTATATATACCCATAACCTAGCAGCTCTACCCCTGCTGCCACCTCAAGGCCAGCAGAGAACCTGGTGTGCTATCACTGATCTGTACTGAGGCACCTCCACCTCTGAGGATAGAGATGCCATGGTCTCTCATGGAAACTGGAACTTCCATCTCCACTAAATGATGACCAGTCCACCCTACCGTCTTTCACACAGCACCACAGAAAACATATAGACACCTGAACCCTCATTTAGCAGTAATAAACACTACCTTCCCAACCAGAGTGTTGACAGAATGAAGGACTTGGATTTCTGCCTTCACCTAGATGTGATGAGGTAATGCCTCTCCCACCACCTGCTGCATCAGTAGCAGAGTGAGACAATTGAATCGGAAGGTTTACATAACACATGCCACCCAAGTCCTAGTAGAAACCAGTCATCACATCAAGACTGTGGAAAGTTTGACCTTAGCAAAGTGAAGGACGTGTTCAAATTATATGACATACATTTTTAAATTCAGTAATTATGAAGTGTATCAACAAGCAATTTTGAACATGTTTGAAAAGACAGTTTTGTTTAAAAAGGCAGAATGTTAACAATATAAACATGTAACATCAGCATATATAGGGTCAACATATAAACAGAAACTCTAAAAAAAAGATGTGCAGAAACAAATAAAACATTTAGTAGTAAATCTATGATGCCAGTAAATATAAAGATATAAAATCAGTTGTCAGACTCAAGAGCAGAACATAGGCAGAGAAGAGATAAGGGAACGTGGAGATGGAATAACATCAGAAAGACAAGAGAGGGAAAGAACTAACAGCACCTGCAAAACCTGCAACACAGAAGATGTAAATTATTTCATCAAATTCACAGAAGGAGAAAAAGAGCAGAATAGGAAGTACTCAGAGGAACAATGGCTAAAACTCCCAGAATTAGTAGAAGTCCTCAATCTAAAGATGGAAGAGACTAGCAACCCCAAACAGAGTAAGTTAAAAGACATCTACACCAACATGTATCATATTAGATTTATGAAGATCAATGACAGAGGCAGAAACTGGAAGCAGTGGCAGAAATGGCACTATCTATGGAGAAAAGTAGTGAGCAGCAGGGACTGCCTCCTAGACCCCATGGAGCTGAATGGAAGGAGAAGTGGGAACACAGAATTCTACCAAACAGAAACCCTTTAGCATGGAGGAGAGATCGAAGCATTCAGAAAAGTGAGAGACAGGCATAACTCACTGGTAGGGTGCTTGCCTTTGATCCTGGTCTTGGGAGAGAATTTATCTCTAGCCTGTCTATTATAAAAGAACAACTAAAGAAAGTTCCACAACACATAGGGATGTGATAGGGAGTACTGGCACATTACCGATGAAGAAAAGACACTAGGAAGAGTGAAAAACTGAGTGAAAAGTTCATTGGAATTTTTTATGTTTTAGTATAAAGCTAACTGTAGCGATGATTCACATGGCTCTAAATATATACAAAGACATCATAAATAAAGGAAAAGTGGTAAGCTTTCTACACTTCAACAGAGCTGGTTCATTCAACACAAGACTGGTAAGTTGTATAAACCCAAGCCATACTTACATGAACATCTAGAAAGGTTATATAAAGAGATAATGTTAAAACACTAGATTTTTTTTAAAAGACCATGTGATCTATAGGAAGGCAAGAAAGAAGGAAAAGTCAAAATCAAGGTAAAAACAGAGAAAACAAAAATATGAGTTAAGCCCAAATACATCAATAACTATTTTATGTATAAATAATCTAAATACACCAACTAGACATAATGACAGGTGGTGGTAGAATATATTAGAATGTCACTCAGCTACATGCTTCCTAGAGCTTACTGTCAAATATAATATAAATTTGCTATAAGCAAAAAGAAAGTACTGTTTCATACAATCATTAATCAAAAGAAGTCATGAATCTGAATTAGTGTGATATGTACTTCAAACATAACAGAACCAGAGACCTAGGAGCAAATTACATAAAAAGTAAAGGGTAAATCTTCAAGAGAACATGGAAAATACGTGTTATAAGTAACGAACACTTTTCAAGTATGTGAAGCAAAACAGGAAGGAAAAATATAGAAATATACTATTGTAGCTGAGACATCAACACTTTTCTGCCAGTGGTGGACACAACAGCTAGGTATAAATTTATTGAGGACATAGAATTCAACACTACGACCCAACAGGAGGTGTTTGACATTTACATAATATTTCATCCAACAATAGCAGAATGGACATTCCTTCAAAACACCTGCTAAACATATGGTAAAACAGACTACATCTAGGGCCATAGAACAGCCCTCAAAAATGGAAAAGGTGTATTGTTCTCTGACTGTGATGGAAACAAAATAGAAACAAATAACAGGAAACAACAGTAAATTATACAATTTGCATGTCAAACAATGCACTTGAAAATAATCCATAAGTTAAAAGGAGAATCATAATAGAATTATAAAACATGGACCACAATGAATGGAAATACAAGTACACAATTTAAAGATTAGATTCAGGTAAAGCAGTTAAAGAGAGATTTAAAGTGCTGTGAGAGAGAGAGAGAGAGGGATGGAGGGAGAGAGAGAAAGAGAGAGAGACAGAGACAGAGAGAGACAAAGAGAAAGAATGAATCACCAATATCAGCAACAGAATGGATGACATCACTTAGGCCTCCATAGATATAAAAATGCAATTAAAAACATTGCAGCAACTACACACATAAATCTGTAAGTTAGATGAAATGAACTAATTCCTGAGATGTATAAAACTTCCACCATGCATTAAGAATGAAATAGGTCATTGAAATGGTCTTATAACTCTTAAGGAAATTGGCTTTGCATGTTTATGTGCCCTCCCATCCTTCCAGTAAATCTCTAGGCTCTTCACTGAAGAATTCTACTAGATTCTTAAGGAAGAATGAACACCACATCTGTGTGATTTCTTCGGACCAGTGCAATTGCTCAGCAGGTGAAGGTGCTTGCTGTTAAGCTAGACAGTGTGGACTTGATCCCTGCAAGTTGTCCTCTGACTTTCATATGTGTGCCACGGCCCCTCCCTGTGTGTGTGTGCACACACAAACACACATTAAACAAACAAATAACTATTTTTAAAAACTCAGAAAATAAAATGGAACAACAACTTAATAAAATCTATAAAAGCTCTTTAGCTCATAGATCTATAAGTTAAAAAAACCAAAAAAAAAAAAAAAAAAAAAAAACCAAACCCTGACTCCTTTCTTTTAAATTTTAGTATAGTTGAAGAGGATTGAACCGGGTAAGGATGGCATGGCCTGGGAACACGGATCCAGGCTGCCCCAAATAACATGCAGTGTGGAAGCTGTTCCTGAACTTTTATAGTTACAGAATGGAAGAAAAAGTCTTAAATACAGTGTGTGTATTTCAAACACACTGGTGGGCTCATTGTATAGGCAGATTACAGCAGGACTGCATGTCTCAGATGTTCTGGTGAATTTCTGAGCTTTGAGGTTTGGGAAAGGTAGTGAGTGGTCTGTTAATACAGTCCCAAAGGTCACCTGATAGCCACAAGGGTGTTAGGTTAGATACAGAGAGGACAATGACGGTCTGCTAAGAGAACTAAAGATAGTCCACGATGATTTGGTTCTGGACCACAACATTCTAGCAATCATAAAGTTCTAGTCAGGCTGAATGCTTTTTAAGATCGCAAATAAAATAAAAACATCCACTCTTGCCACACCACAGTTATTCAGCACAGTCGTAGCAACCTGACTAATGTAATAAGAAAGAAAAGATTTATAGAAGATAAATAAAAAATATTGTCCCCATTGTCATATAACGTGACTAGTTACCCTTAGCAATTCTTAGGATGCCCTGTGAAATCTATTAAAAATTCTCAGAGAGTTGACAAGATGTCACAATGAGTAAAGGTGTTTTCTGCCAAGCCTGACGGCCTGAGTTTGATCTCCAGAACTCATATAGTGGAAGGAAAGGTCTGATTCCAGCAAAGTGATTTTTGATCTCTACTGAAGCAAGTATGTATGTGTACACACACACACACACACACACACGTGATATAAAAAGTCTCTCATAGAATTAATAAATGGATTTGTCAATACTACAAGGTCAGTATAGTTTTACATGCCATGGACAAACTTTTATAAAAATAAAAAAGAAAACCCCAATTATGATAATTTGTAAAACTTAAATAATTGATAATATAAAAATTCACAAAAATTAAATACTTCAATTTAAATCTAACAGAAACATACAGGACACTTTTATGCTGAAAATCCAAACCATAAGTGAAAGAAGAAACCCAGAATAAGAGGGGAGCTATGCTATCTATGCACAAGCTTTGGAGACCCAAGATTGTGAAGTTCTGCTTTCCCCAAATGGATACACGGGTTTAACAGGGTTTTCATCAAGCTCCCAGCAGAATTTTTTTCTAGATAGAGATGAGATTATTCGAAAGTCTACATGAAAAGGCAAAGAAAATCAAATTACTGAAACGACTTTGACAAGGAATAAAGTTGGAAGAATCAGTATAGTATATTGGATTCCAAGACCATTGTATAGCTATTTAAACAAGACCATAGCATATTGGCAGACGGGTAAACACACACATAAGTGAAACCCCCAAAACAGACTCACCAAATATGCTCCACTGATATTCAGAAGGATGGAAGGATCATTCAATGGAGGAATAAGAACCATTTCTTCAACAAAGGTTCTCAAAGCAGTGGAACCCCCACAGGATAAAGAAAAGGAAACGTTGACATGAATTTTATACTTTGTGCAGAAACTGACTCAAGATGGATTTCTGTAATGCTACAAAACTCCAGAAAAAAACCCCACAGGTTTTGGACATCTAAGCCTAAGTAAAGAATTCTTAGTCTCGACACCAAAAGTACAATTGTAATTATAAATTAAACCACAATGAAATAAAGACTTATTGTTCATTAGAGTGTTCCATTAAGATAAGCTATAGACTAGTATGAAATATTTGCCACCCATGTATTCAACAACCTGCATCTAGAATATACAAGCAACTTCACAGTGAAAAAAAAATCCAATTTGCAAATACACAGGATGTGAAGTGACATGTCATCAAAGATGATCCATAAGTGGTGCATGGATACTCAATGTCATTAGATATGCATGCAGGAAAAAACACCCACACACATAAAATAAAAAAATAATAAAATAAAACTTAGTAGACAACTGTATGTCCCACTAGCTTCATGCCTGAACATTTCTCCAGAAATGTGGACATATTCCTGTAAAAACCCATATGCTAAGCTGGGTGTGGTGACAGGAGCCTTTAATCCTGGCACTTGGGAGGCAGAAGCAGGCAGATCTGTGAGTTTGAGACCAGCCTGGTCTACAGATCTAGTATCAAGACAGCTAGGGCTACACAGAGAAACCCTGTCAAGACAAACAAACAAAAACCAGAAACATCAAAAATAAACTTAAATAAATCCCCGGAGAATTATGTTGAGTTAAAAAAAAATCTGACAACCACATATTTCATAGGATTTAATTTATATAATATTCTTTTTTTTCTTTTTTTTAATTTTATTTATTTAGTTATTTAAATCACATCATAATTTACTTATTTACACAGAGGTTATAAACACAAAAAGGCAGGATGTGGGGAAGGGAATGGCACCGGATCATAGGTGTTCAGGGGGAGTACAGATACCTTTCAGAACAGGGTATCAGCTGGGTGTAGGTTCAGGGGACAGGTCACTATGGCTCTGCCTATGATTCACTTGTCGTTATCTAGTTGGTACTGTCCACAGAGGCTGCCTATTTATAAGACCTATGACTACTTGGGCTGGTAAATTTCCACAGAAGCTGCCTGTTTACAATAGCTTATAGCCTGCTGTTTCAGTGTTTTTCCACAGAGACCCAAAGCTTTGTTTAGCATGTATGTATGTCAGGCCTATTGCTGACTTTAGGCCTATGGCTGATTTTAGATAAAGTTATAAAAATTGAGAGTTCTGTGGTTGCCAGGGGCTAAAGAGCAGTTGAGGTGGGAGAAGGCAAGCATGACTCAAAAGTCTACTTCAGGGAACCCTTGAGGTGGAAGAAATTCCCAGCAACTGACTGTCAGCACCCCGGGTGTGACATTGTACCATAGTTTTGCAAGATATCAGCTCTTGGGTAAGCAGAGACATGTGGCCTCTCTCCATGTTATTGGGAACATCTATACTTATGCAAAATAAAAAAAAGAAAGAAAAAACACCTTTTTTTTTACTTTTCTTCCTGCCCTCCATTACAATCCGTCAAGTCTTGCAGATCCTGCTCTATCTCCATTTCCTGGGGACTGGGCCGAACCTTGGTGTGCACCAGCTTTCCTCATTCTTGTGAACCCTCTCTGCCCTCCTTTCTGTCCATTCCCATTACTCGCTGACAGCCCTAATACCTAGAAACACTATCTACCCGGGATCCCTAGCGGCCACAGGGACGGACTCAGTGTCCGACTCAGCAGCATCAGAGAAGCCTCCTCCTGCAGTGGATGCAGACCCACAGCTGGACAGTATGCACAGAGTTAGAGTACTCAGTCCCGTCTCCATCAAACTCCTCCCCTCAGTCTCAGGGAGCTATGAGGAAGAGGAGGCAGAAAGAGTGTAAGAGCCAGAGGTGACAGAGGACACCAAGGAAACAGTGTCTTCCAACAAGAAGACAGATGTGCATATGAGCTCAGAAGACCTGGCAGCATGCACAGGTGCAAGCCAGATGTGTCCCAGCACTGAGAAGGGAAGTGGACATGAGCCCCCATCCCTAATCAAGAAGCTGTCTCCAACTGACAACCACTTGCAAAGAAAATTAGTTTTCTCCATGGGAGTCTCACTGGGTATATAAATCACACTTAAGGATAGGCCCCATGCCCAGTAGATGGCTCACACAAACAAACAAACAAAAAACCTCAACAGTATTTTTGTAGATTTTTTTTTTGTCTCATATTGCATTATTTGGGCATTTATTTTTTTTTTATCTTATCAGTCTCTTGCTTGTATATTATAGTTTCTGATTTTTGTATTTTTATGGATTTGGAGGCTTTTGGGGGTGTGTATCTGTGTGTGTATGTGTGTGTGTTTGTATGTATGTATGTATGTGCATATCTGTGTATCTGTATGTTGTATCTGTACGGTGTATTTGTGTATCTGTATTGTGTTGTATGTGTGTATCTGTATGTGTGTGTGCATATTTCTTGTGCCTATTCTTTGTCATTGTTGCTGTTGTTTTATTCTGGTTAGTTTGTTTTTATATTTGCCTGTTTTCTAAAGAGAAAGAGAAAGAAGAAAATGTGTCTTAGGGTTTTATTGCTATGAAGAGACACCATGACCAAGGCAACTCTTATAAAGAAAAACATTTAATGAGGGCTGGCTTACAGTTTCAGAGGTCCAGTTCATTATCATCATGGCAGAAAGCATGGCAGCATCCAAGCAGACATGGTTCTGGAGAAGTTCTACCTTTTGATCTGAAGGCAGCCAGAACGAGACTCTCATTCCACATTAGGCAGAGCCTGAGCATAGGAGCCTCAAAGCCCACCCCCACAGTGACACACTCCCTCTAACAAGGCCGCACCTCCTCCAATAATGCAATACTTCCTAATAGTGCCACTTCCCATGGGCCAAGCATATTCAAACCACCAGAGTGCACAGAGATAGGTGAGCAGGGAAGTGGGAAGGATCTGGGAGATCTGGAAGAAGAAACTGTAATCAGAATATATTGTATGAAAAATTATTTTATTTTGGGGGGGTGTGTGTGTGTTTGTTTATTTGAAACAGAGCCTCTCTATGTAGTCCTTGCTGTCCTGGAGGTCAATATGTAGACCACACTGGCCTTAAACTCACAGAGATATGCCCTGCCCCTGCCCCTGCCCCTGCCCCCCTGCCCCTGCCCCTCCGCCCCTGCCCCTTGCCCCTGCCCCTGCCCCTGCCCCTGCCCCTGCCCCTGCCCCTGCCCCTGCCCCTGCCCCTTTCAGAGAGAGAGAGAGAGAGAGAGAGAGAGAGAGAGGCTTAAACATCAAACTGAGCTCTTTCTCCTTGTTCTAAGCTCCCTTTCCAAGGAGAGAGGACATAAGGAGTTTCATTGCTTTAGAACTGGGGCAAGGGTGGCAGTGGGGTGGGGTGGGGCAGATAAGCAAAACCCACTTCCCAGATGCTTTAGACTTTAAATGTTTAAAATGGGAGGAAAAGGCTGGAGAAATGAAGGTCAGAGAAGTTTTTTTTTTTAAAGGCTGTGCTCAAGAGAGTGCGCGCGCGCGCTGCCGGCTGGTGGTGCGTGCGTGTGGTGCGTGCGTGCGTGTGTGTGTGTGGGTGGTGTGTTGTGTGTGTGGTGTATGTGTGTGTGTGTGTATGTGTGTGTGGTGTGTGTGTGGTGCATGTGGTGTGTGGTGTGTGCACGCGCGCGTGTGTGTGGTGTGTTGTGTGTGGTGTGTGTGTGTGATGTGTGTGTGGTGGTGTGGTGTGTGTGTGTTGTGTGCGGTGTGTGTGTGTGTTGTGTGTCGTGCGTGTGTGTGGTGTGTATGTGTGTGTTGTGTGTGTGATATGTAGAAGGCAGGGGAGACAAAATGCATCCAAGGTAAAAGGCTCATAAGTTAGGATGTCATGTAAGGAAGAGTAAGGGAGCGAGCCATGAAGCCTACGGGTCTGCAAGCCACTGTCTCTGACTACACGGGCAGCACACTTGTGGGCCTTGGGCACAGTGACCCGGAGATCTACTAAGAGTTCCCATGTAGTAAACAGCCTTGGTACACCAGGTTCAGGTTCCATGCCCATTATACCCAGAGTGGAGGCTGGGTCTTCACGGTGGGACAGGAACCCAGGCTGTAGCTGACAAGAGGGGCAGGTCAACAGCAGACCTTTGGCTCTGGATCTCTCACTCTCCCCTCTGGATGCGCTCATCACAGAGGTCTCTATGCTTCTGCTGCAGAAGGGGGCACAGCCTCAGACCCTCCCTCCCTTGAGAAAGAAAATCGTATTCCAATTCGCAAGCTCAGGAGGTCTTTCTGGGCCAATTAAATCAGAGAGGCTGTTATTGCTAATGTGTAATTGGTTTTAAAGCCAACAGACTTGCTGAGCTCTGGATGACAATATTTAAGCAGCATTCTGCCCCCTTCCTGAGTGGTTCTTGTAAACCATGACCATGGCCTCATGCAGCTGCAGCCACCTTCTGTCAGCTCCCTCCTTGGAAGCAATGCCTGGCCTCTAATTGGCTGCTGGGGATAAATAGTTACGGGCTGTGTAAATGCAGAGCATCTGCCTGTAAGGTCTGTTCCCAGGATCACCACACAGAGCCCAGGAAAGCTAGAGGGCTCGGGGGGCCTCTCCAAGCTGGCCATACTTCTCCTACAAATTGACAAGCACTGTAGTCTTCCAGACTCAGGGCTGAACGTCTAATTAAATTTCCAGACCATGATAATGGTGTTAGCTCCTCCTGGGTTCAGGAGGCCACAGTTTCACAGTTTGCTGGGGAGGAAGGTCCTCCAACGATGCACAGGCCTTTCTGAGGCCCCTAGTTCATCTTCAGACTCCGCCCCTCTCCCCTATTATGTAGACCTCAGGCCGGGGAGCTAGGTGCTCTGTACCTCCAGCCACTACCTCTAAGGCTAGGAGAATGCTGCAGAGGCCAGGTTAGATAAAAATATCCTTACATTGTAGGCAAAATGAAAGCTCTGACAAAGGACGGAAATGCCCAGGTCAAGGCCATAAGGAAAATGAGGAGCTTGTGTGGCTGAGGCTGGTATCTGAGTAAGTTGCTCCCAACCACAGCTTCACTGGAGGGTGACAGTGTGCTTTAAAAATGAATCCTAGCCCACTCCAACCGTACTGTAAAATTCCTGGAACTTGGGAATCATCAATCTCTCTCTCTCTCTCTCCTCCTCTCTCTCTCTCTCCCTCCCTCCCTCTCTCTTTTCTTTCTCCCCCTCTCTCTCTTTCTCTCCCCCTCTCTCTTTTCTTTTTTAGCATTTTAAAGGATTTTCATGTAATCAGACAACCTATCTCACTGTATGGCTTGCTGGGCCTTAGGTTTCACTGTCTCCTAAGCTATGACAGGTCAGGTATGTGGCTCCACATTCCTTCAGGATGCTGTCTGAAATATGTCTCTGCTGGTAGCCTGTATGCCCTGCCACCAAAGCCTCCTAGCGGACTCTTAATGTTGGGCCATAGATGCTGGGGTTACCAATGGTAGTTAGCAGGTATGGTGTCTGAGCAGGCTTGGCAGGGGAAACTCAACTTGGGATTAGGGAAGGAATGGACTTTACAACAGGCAGTCTGCTTCCCCTGCACCCCTGGTGGTCCCTGGACCCCTCATAAGCCACTCATTGTCAGGGCAGAGTGTTGGGCTCACCGACCTAGGAGCTCACAGAGAGGACAGTCCTAGTTGAGGGCTGGGTAGAGGCTCAGGGATAAGATCTGGAAGAAGAAAGGCTGGCAATGTAAAGAACTGACATGGTCACTCCCCTGCTCTCAGCTGACTGATTCCGGACTCATTCCGACTAGAGGCACACTTCCTATGAGAAGCATCATCTCAGTCTGCTGGATAGCACTGGCCGTGTGCCAACCCAGGAAAGAGAGGTGGAACTCCTGAGCTTCCCTGGGAGTTGGGATCTGTGACATCTGGGAATGGCTCAACAATTCACCGAGTTCCTTTGGGCCCTACCAGTTGGCAGACAGCAACTTCCTAGACATTATGAATGGAGAAGTATGGCTGGCCATGGAGATTCCTCCCATTCTGTCTTCCTGTTTTCCCCAATAGCACTTGGTCCTCACCTATTGCATGGCTACCTGTCTATAAATACTCCATCCACCTGCTTTAGCTGGAGCCTGGTGCTCCCGAGTGTTCCTACTCAGTGCCCTGTGATGAGACACTACTGTTTTCCTTCATATCTATATACCAGGGCCAGTTGGGTAGGTGTCTTCTCAGAATCCCTGTCCCCCCTCCCCTTCCATTTGGATCTAGAGACTGTACATTTTTATTTCCCCTTTCCCCTTCATTGGCTCCTTGTCACTACACTATACCAATCTCTTCCCTGGCATGAGTATTTGGGCTCTCGAACCACATTCTCCTTCATGTTACCACTGTCATCCTCATTCTCTGCAACTTGAACATCCATGTGGATGGATGCGTGAGCCCATATTCCCTTCTCTCCATTCCTGGAACATATTCATCTCTAACTGACCATAGTACCCACTGGGGAACTTATCTCTATCAGATGCCAGCCCCTTACTTCTGAGAGAGTTTATTAAATTAAATGGGTCTCATCAGCATGGATCCTAAGAAGGAGGAGGTAGCTAGGACACAGACTTACACATATAAATGACCGTGTGGAGTCACAGGCTGAAGTTGTCACCTGCAAGGCACTAAGAGAGGCCTCAGGAGAAAACAGCCCTGTGGACCCTGGTGGTGGACTTCAGCTTCCTGAACCATGAGGCAATCCACTCTATTGTTAGCCACAGCCTGTGACACTTGGCCATGGCAGCCTGAGCATACTACTACAGCAGCTAACTTGACTCAGATTCCAGCATCAAAGCACAGCTTGCCCACCCACCCCCATTTCCTCAGAGAAGCTGAACTCTGTGTGGTGTGTTGTGTGTTGTGTGTGTGGTATGTGTACATGTGTACAAAGTCTACTGTACTAATGTTAAGTAGCATTTACTAAGACTGATAGTTCCCAAAACCATCCTACGTGGGCCCAGAGAGTCCAAAAAATCTTGGTATCATTCCAAAGATGTTTCTTTCACCACCGAAAGAGGATATATTACATACTTCTCTGTCTTCAGAATCCCGCCCTCACTTCTCCTAGCTCACACCATGATTCTGCCCATCCCTGATCAGGAGCCACCTCTGGGAGCCTCCCTGTAGTCCACCATGGGTCTCGAATCCCTGCTTCTATCTGCTTTCACCTTTGCAAACATTCCCTATGCTCCACCCACCCCCCTCCTCAGCAGCTCCCTTTATCCCAGTCCTTTGAGGCACTTGCCTGCCAACTGTGCACTTACATGCCTCTCCTACTACCTGTTTCCTGACCCTTACCCTATTCTAGAAAAGCCCTAGTATTCTGCTTTTTTAAATCCCCAAGTTTCCGAACAGTCACCCACATGTGCTGATTCTAGTAATTCTCTTCTGCCATTTCTGCTCATATATGTACTGGCAATTCCTCCCTCTCGCCATAGCCTTGTCAAGCTCACAGACAACATCAAGGTTGAAAAGCTGAGTAGCTCCTCTCTGAGCTATTCTTTCTTAGGCTCTCAAGCCTTGCATGTGGCTGAACACTCTCTCCTCCTCCCCTTTCTAATCTCTGGCTTTCTTGTACTTGCCAGGCTGCTTCGAATCTTTCTCTGCTTAACCCTGAGACCCTGTTCCATTTCCAGATGATCTCATCTGGCCCATAACTTTAAATGATACTTAGGATTTGATGTCTTTCAAATTTATAACTGTTTTGATCTCTCTCTCTCTCTCTCTCCTCTCTCCTCTCCCCTCTCCCTCTCCTCTCTTCCTCTATCTCTCTTGCTCCAGACACATAGATCTAACATGACATGTCCACTTAGATGACTCAGGGTGGCCCAAATCAAATGTGCTTGGACAGAATCTCTCCATTTTTCATCCCACTCCTCATCTCAGTAAATGTTACCAGCATCCACTCAGTGGGTCAAATAAGAAACCCAGGAATCTCCATCCTTTCCCCTTCCTTCCTGATGATGCTTCTGCTCTGAGAGAGACTCACCGCATCCTTTGCTTTTCCCTCTCAGATCTTGGTCATGCCGCAGTAAGTAGTTCATTTCTGAAATGGTTTCCCTGTTTCCCTTCGGTGGTGGCTCTGGGGAAGAGGGTGCCACTCTGGGAGAAATTGGTTTCCTGCTGTGCAGAGACACTGCCAGTGGTACTAATTGGATTAATTGATTTGCCCAAGGGGAGGTGTGTGTGATGCCTTTCTGTTGAACTTCCTTTAAAAACAGCACTTCCATTCAGAAAGCCAGATCAAGTGCCATTAACAAATTAATTCCGATTAGTGCTGCCCAAGCACTTAGACCTAAGACAACCCGTTCAGTCATCTTGGGCCTGCCTGCTAATAAAGTGGAAACTATCCAGGCAGCAGAGGTGATTATTTTGATGCCTGCCTCCATTCCTGGAGGGAAAAAGATCAGGGTGTGCATTCACTACAGTCTCCTGAGGGAATTAACCACCTTCAAATTCTAAGTTATTAATTCTCCAACATGGCAGTCATATCGTGAAAATGGATTTGGGGCACATATGTCTGTGTCCTCTACAGCCCTCTTTTTAGGAGCAAGTATTCAGCAGATGCTCAATATTTAGAAGAAAGAATAATTAACTTGGTGAGTGATAATTCTGACTGGGCCTAGTATCCTTAGCAAGCCTTCATCATTTTCTTAACATGTGCAATTGCACTACTGCTGTGGTTGGCCTGATAGTTAGAATTAAAACAAACAAGTCCTGGTCCTCCCAGACCTTACAGGCAGTGACAGGGAGGCAGAGCACTGACCAGCCAGGTGCAGATTTCCTGCAGGATGACAAGTCATTAGGATAAGAAATGGGTCAAGAGGATGGGGGTGGGGTGGGGGGGGCTGGGATTAAGAGCACTTACTGTTCTTTTGAGGACCTGAGTTTGGGCCAGAACCCACCCATGTATGGGGGTAGGGGGTGATGACTGCATGTAACTCCAGCTCCAGGGATCTAGTACCCTCTTCCTGACTCTATGGATGGGCGCCTGCATGCATATGTGTATTACCTGCCCCTAACACAAACACACTCAGGGATGGGAAAGAGAGATTAAAAAAAAAGCACATCAAAATGGCAGTGTGCTGCTAGCATGGAAGAGAGCTTAGGAGGGCATGAGGACCCTGGCCTCTAAGTTGAGCTGGGCATAGTGCACAAGAGTGACTAAGTCTGGAGAAAGAACTTTCAAGGAAGGGACCTGGGAAAGGCACTTATCTTCTGGGAGACAGGACCCAGCACACCTGACCAGCACCCCTGACCAGCACCCCTGACCCACACCCCTGACCACCTGCACACCTGACCAGCCAGCACCCCTAACCAGCACACCTGACCAGCATAGGCATCTTTGCTAACCAATCACTCTTCTTATGATTTCTAGAACAGTGGCAACTTGGGCCCTGGGCCATTCATGTGGTACCTGCTGTCCCTATTGCTTCATAAGAGTAAAGATGGCATTCCTGTGTACTTGGACTTCTTTTGTGTATGTGTGTATGTGTTTTTCTTTTTTCTTTTTAATTTATTTAGTTACTTAAATCACATCATAATTTACTTATTTACACAGAGGTTATAAACACAAAAAGGCAGGATGTGGGGAAGGGAATGGCACCGGATCATAGGTGTTCAGGGGGAGTACAGATACCTTTCAGAACAGGGTATCAGCTGGGTGTAGGTTCAGGGGACAGGTCACTATGACTCTGCCTATGATTCACTTGTCCTTATCTAAGTTGGTACTGTCCACTGAGGCTGCCTATTTATAAGACCTATGACTACTTGGGCTGGTAAATTTCCACAGAAGCTGCCTGTTTACAATAGTTTATAGCCTTCTGTTTTCAGTGTTTTTCCACAGAGACCCAAGACTTTGTGTTAGCATGCATGTATGTCAGCCTATTGCTGACTTTAGGCCTATGGCTGATTTTAGGCCTTTAGTGTATATGCAGGGCTGCTCCTGACATCTCCTCCCTTCTCTAAGTATAGAAGGGCCTTGGCGATTCTATTCTTGCGAAGGTGGGGATAGAGGCCTGACCTCCAATAATTGAAGGGGACCTTGTAATGGCTCCGGTCCTCCTGTCGTTGTCCAGTGAGGCATGAGGGCCATACCCATCCCGATGTGTCTTGGACTTCTTTATGCCTTGTCCTGTTCCTGTCTCTGGCTTGCATGGGAACAGAGAGTTTGACCTACCTATCTCTCACACCCTAGATCTAGCTCAGTCTCCTCAGTTACATAAACACAGAGTCTGAATTATTGCCCGGTCCTTTGCAATCTCTAGCAGTGGTTAAGGCTCCTGGAAGTCTGGCTTCTTGTTACATGATGTCACCATAGGCAAGAAAGGAAGCCATTCCTCCAATGAAGGCTGGCTTTGGTTTGAAAAGTAGTTTCTAGAAGACGACAGAAAACTTTTAAAACTGGGGCTGGCAGACACTAGGTGAAGCCAGGGGAATCCTGAAGAAGAAGGGGGAAGAAGGATTCTAGGAGCCGGAGGAATCAAAGACACAAGAACATAACCACAGAACGCCTAAGCAGGGATCATAAGGGTTCATAGAGACTGACAGCTATGGACCCTGCATGGGTCTGAGCTAGGTCCTCTGCATATATCTTATGGTTGCATAGCTTGATGTTCTTGTGGGACTTCTAACAGTGGGAGTCGGGGTGTCTCTGACTCTTTTGCCTGCACTTGGGACCCTTTTCCTCCTACTGGGTCACCTTGTCCATCCTTGATACGAGGGTTATGCCAGGTCTTATTGAAATTTGTTATGTTATGTTTGGTTGATATCCCTGGGTAAACCTGGTGCTGCTTTCTCTCTCTCTCTCTCTCTCTCTCTTCTCTCTCTCTCTCTCTCTCCCCTTTTTGGAAATGGAGGATGAGTATGGATCTAGAGAGGAGGGTAGGTTGGAGAAGGGGGAGCACTGAGAGGAGTGGAGGTAGAAGAAACTGCAGTAAAGAATAAAAATTCAAACAAATGAATAAAAACTGGGGCTGGAGAGGTAGGTAGTTGAATTGATAAAAATGCTTAACCTACAAGCTTAAGGACTTCAGTTTGACTCTCAAGAACACATTTAAAGTTAAATTTTAAAAAACCACACTGAGCAAGGCTGGGTGTGATGATATACCCCTTTAATCCCAGCACTAGGAAGGCAAAGGCTGATGGATCTCTCTGAGTCCAGGACAGCCAGGGATACACAGAGAAACTCTGCTTGGAAAAACCAAAACCAACCACCAAACAACCGAAAAACAAACAAACAAAAACAAAAAAGAAAACAAAAACAAAACAACAACAACCACCCCCACATTGATCATAGTATAACACTTGTAATCTCAGCATGGGAAGAGGCAGAGACAGATGGCTTCTGGGCTCTGTCTAGCCAGGCTTGCTTACATGCTGAGTTCCAGGACAGTGAAAGATCTTGTCTCAAAATGGGACAGGCAACACCTGATGAATGACAGCTAAGGTTGTGCTCTGACCTCCAAATATACACATGTACACACGCGTGTACTCACATACACATGAACATGAACACACACACAGAGGGGAAGGGGGAGGGAAGGAGAGGGAGAGTAACTGGATTTTTAGTGAGGATGCTTAGAAGTTTCATAAGAACAGTTGGAGTGAGTGACATGAGTCACGTTCAAGTTGAAAAGTCCTAGGACTGACAAATCAGGTGAAGAAGGAGGATAACTAAACTCACAGAAATGGTCCCCACACCAAGGGCCCATCTGCCTCCTCTTTCAGTGACTTGGGGCTCCAAATGAACACCATACATCCCACCTATAAAACACAGCTGGAGCTTTCCTCTCTCTCAAAACCTCCTGCACTGGGTATTCTCAGATGACCCATAATTCTAGGGCACCTTTATCTCGCCCAGAAAGCAAGAGTATCATCCCACAGAAAAAATACAAAGGCACAATAGGTTCCTTCTGTTTCAAGGTTCCCCACTGCTACACCCTGAGTTGGAGGACAGAGCATCCCGCGCTATGGCTGATGGGAATGAGATTGTGCACTTAACCCTGGAGGAGGAAAAGCTAATGGACGTGAAGATGAGATGAAGATGGGCTGATTCTGCCGCTAACCTTTTAAGAGGACCGTCCTGGCCTTGGCCCACTCGCTCCTCCCGTCTGACGTCAGCAGGCCGATTGGAGGCAGGCGTTCATCCTCGTTGGACGCCATTTTGACTATCTTTCTCAACTGAGTGAACAGATCACCCTCACTGAGACGGCGGAAATTAATGACAACATCCAAGACAAAGAACTGTGGGGGAAACAGGTCAAACACATCACTTGTGGCAGCCAGCCCAAGGCTCCAGGCCTTCACGGAGACCTCACAAGAAGCTCAGGCCCAAGGTTCCCAGGGTGTTTAATGGTTCTGAGCTATTTAGTTTTGGAGAACATCCAAAACTGTTGACTGTACTCAACTTTAAGCCTCCCTAGCACAGGCTAGATTAAACCTAGCTATGAGAAAGCCTTTGCCTTCCATTTCTTTTTATTTTTATTTTTTAGTTTTTAGTTTTGGGTTCCTAGAGTATGCAAAATTCATCATGTTTGCAGAGAGTCAAGTATAAACTGGTACAACCTTGTTGGAAGGCAGTGTTAATCAAAACTAAGAGTGGTTGCCTATGACTCAGCAGCTGCACTTGTATTAGCAGAATTTAGCCCAGGGCTTAGAGAAGCACATCCATGTACATGGAAAAAATATTTTTAAAAAAAAATGTGTGCAGATTAGACCTTTTGATTTAGCAAAACAGCAGAAAGTACCTGGCCGATTTTTGGAGTATACTGGATAAGTAAAGTGTGGTATACCTATCCAGTGCCCAGTGAACCAGATCAAACAGCTATAGGTAGAGCTGTGCCTATAGATCTAAACAACAACAACAGCAACGACACAACAACAAACCGACAGTTGTAGACAATATCGAAATAAAAAACAATAACACACAAAACACTGGGTATATCTATGCACATGCATCTGTGTGTGCATGAGCTTGGTGTGTGTGCCTTACCTTCATACTTTGAAAGCCAGATCCTTGGATTTGGCAAAGGGTCTCTTTGTCTACACAGCCTGTCACATCCTTTTCAGTGTACAGATAAAAGTAACTGTCCCACTTGTCACCCTCATTGAAGCCCATGAAGCCTGATCTACGGTTGTTTCCAGAAGATTTGGATAATATACTGTATGGAGGATAGAGACACTTGGTTTGCCTTTCTTGGCTGGTGTGTTAGATGGGCTGGGAAGCCTCCTGCTAGCTTTTAAGCCCTCAAATAGTGGTCATAGTCACCCTCAGAGGACAGGCTATCCCAAGCTCTCAGTTTACTGAAATGAGCTCAGGAAGAAAACATTAGACAATAAGAAGGGTGTCAGGTAGGAAGCAGGAATGGATGTCAAACTTAAGCTTTCAAGATAGCAAGACCCTTCCCCAACCCCCACTCTGCTATGTGAACTATTTTGTGTAGCATCGGTATACAGGACACATAGTGTGGTAGGCACCAGATGGGGTCATTAGCCTTCATGCTCAGCTTGTTCCCCTGCCATAGGGACCTGTATTGGCCCTGCAGAACCATGTCTGACAACCTGACTGGACTTCATAGGCACTTTGGTAGACCATGGAATCCTTCTTCCTCTTACTTATATACCATTAGCTTCCACTAAGTCATCACCTTCTCACCTGCCAAAATGACCTCATTTATGACCCCAAGTCCTTGCCTTCTTAAGGATACAAACCCAAGGATTCATTCCTAACTGAATTTTTTTTCATTCTTATAATTTAGCTGCTGAAGAGAAATGAATGGAGTGAGTAGGAAATCTTATCTGGGAGACTTCATGCTCCAAGCTCACTGTATGACTGGGGAACCAGCCTGCATACTTGTGAAGAAGCAGGAATGGATAGTCACACCTAGCCATTATATGCTCCACATCCTCTCTAAGTATGAGAGCCTGTGGCCATGGGCCACTTACCTGGTTGCAGCAGGCTACGATGACATGCTCAGGCTCAGGCATGATACTGCTCTTCTGGGCCACCAGTGTGTCCTGGGTATGGCCAGGAAGCCGGTAAGAGGAGAAGAGTCTGTAGTACTGCTTCATACAGAGGGGCTGCCCTGAGAGCTGCCCCTTGGCCCAGTCAGTGGGAAGGGAGTGGCTGGAAGGGTAGAGGGAGAGAGGACAGAGGGGAGAAGGCATTGGGATGGGTTCTATGGTAACCTTATTTTTGTTCTCCTTTTCAGAGATTTTTACATCAAACCCAGGGCCATATGCATGATAAGCAAATACTCTACCACTGGGTTTCTACCCTGTAGCTTCTTGTGGTTAGCTAGTGGTGTACCAAACTTACAATGGCACTACAGCAGAGCTGTTGTTCATTTTGTGAAGTAATGGATTATTCCATTTCTGTGGCTCATGGAGCACCTCAGAATTTCCACAACTCCACTCTCACCCCACTCTCTGGTAATACACATGTAAATTTTGCCATTCGAGCCCTTTGCTTACACCAATCTTTCTTGGTACTCCCTTTTTCTACCCCTGTGCTCCATTGTCTTTTTAAGAAAATTTCTTCTTCAAGAGTCTATTCTTTATTATCTCTCCTTGAAACCTCAAAGTTCAAAGTAGTAATTTCTTTTGTCATGTGGTTTCTGAATGATATTTTATCATTCCACCCATCCATCCATCTATTGTCCTTACCATCCATCCATCCATCCATCCATTCCATCCATCCATCCATCCATCCACCATGCATGTTCAGTCATCCATCTACCCATTATATCCACTGAATCTATCAATTCATACATTGTCCATCTTTCTCTATATGCATCCTTCTGTCTATCATCAATTTATTACCTATCATTTTTCTATCATGCATCTATCCATACACTACCTATTCATTCATCCACATACTATCAATGTATCCATTGGAGACTGAACAACTCTTTCACAGGAGTCACCTAAGAGCACCTAAAACACAGATATTTACATTACAGTTCATAACAGTAACAAAATTACAGCTAGGAAATAGCAACAAATGTAATTTTATGGTTGGGGAGGTCGCCACAACATGAGGGTCACAGCATTAGGAAGGTTAAGAACCACTGCATAAACCTATCTATACATCTATCAATTCACTATCCATCCATCCATCCATCCATCCATCCATCCATCCATCCATCCATCCATCCATCCACAGGGTGTATACTACCCATCTACTATATAGTCATCCATCTATAGTCTACCCATCCATCTACTAAATCACCATATACCTGTCTTTTGAGGGTTGAGTGAGAAATGCTCCACCACAGGCTCAGTATTTGAACCTTTGACCTCCAATTAATGGCATTGTTTGGAGAAGGTATAGGATCTTTAGGAGGAGTAGATTTGATGGAAGAAATACATCACTGGGGGGGGCTTTAAGAATTTATAGCTTCACTCTACTTTCTTGAGCTCTCCCTGCACCTCTCTCTCTCTCTCTCTCTCTCTCTCTCTCTCTTATCTCGCCGGTTGTCTCTATGCTTTCCTTGCCATTATGCCATCCCCTTGCTCTGCCCTGAAACCATAGATGAAAATAAACCCCTCCTTCTAAAGTTGCTTTTGATCATGTCACTTGATCACAGCAGCAGAAAAGTAACAGTGCACCACTCATTCATCCACTCCTCTTCCATGCATCTGTCCATCCACCCACTCACTATAATCCATTCATCTACCACACATAAAACCATCCACCTCCATGCATTCATCTATAGCTCACCCATCAATTCAATCATCCATTTACCATGCATATGTGCTCACATGTAATTATCCATCTGTCATATGCGCATTTATCAAATATTAACCCATCGCTATTCATCCAACCACTGAGCATCTAATCATCTACCATGTATTCATCTCCTCACCACCCATTGAGCTATTGACCTAGTTTCCATCCATTGATCCATTATTCTTTGGCCCTTTCAGCTTCTAAAGTTTATTGAACACTTCTAGCCAGGCACTATTCTGAGGTCTAGGGAATAAAACGGTAATTAGACATGACCCACTCTGATTGTGTATGTGTCCTGGGATGTATGGCTGGAGAACATATTGGAAATTGGCAAAAGGAGAGTTTCGGGCAAGTTGAGTGACAGGCAGGAGCAGAGCCCACGACTAAGGGAAGTCTCATTAAGGCCTGCTTGACTGAACTGAGCCTAAAGGGCAAGAAGCCTCCAGGCAGATGGGCTAGGTGGGGTGCCCCACAACAACTCAAAGTGATGATCTTGCAGGAAACTTCATGACTGACCTGTGTCAGAATCCAAAAGCATCTGTAACAATGGCAGTTTATGCCAACTGAATTAAAAAAAAAAAAACACATGGTCTTGTGTTTTACACTTGTAAACTTTTGCTAGTAATTATTTTTTTGGTTGTTGTATTTTACACTATTTGAAAGTAAAGACTCTTCTCAAGAGACAGTGTGAGGCTTACCGGTGGACCTATGGAAGGCAGAAAGTAAGCAGAAGGTTGCAACTGAAGAATGAAGAAAAGGCTATCAAGATGGACAAGGACAGGCCCCAGGGCAGTGGTGGCAGGGTAGGCGTTGGCAGCTTATGCTTGGTGCATTAAATGCCCTTGGCAACTTTGAAATGTAGAAGCATGCTTTGGATTATGTTTTCCTTTTTTTCCCCTTGGTGCTAAGGGTTGAACCCAGGGTCTTGTCCATGCTAAACATACACACCGTCACGGAAACACAACACTCCCAGTTCTGACCTCTGTGTGTGTGTGTGTGTGTGTGTGTGTGTGTGTGTGGTGTGTGTTGGAGGGTTTGTTTTGTATTTGATTTTTCAGTACTGAGGACCAAACCCAGGCCAGGCAAAGCAAGCGCTTTATCACTGAGCTATATTCCCAGAGTATCTGGCCTTGGTTTTACTTTTTTTAATAGCTCTGTTTCTATAAGGAGAGGACCAAAGTCTACCCCAGGAAGCACCAGAAAGAAGGCTGTAGTGACAGTGGGAAAATAATGTGGACCAGGTAGGAAGGATGCTTGGGACCTGGCTGGGGTAGGCAGTGACCTCATCTGAACACCATGGATGTCATGGAGGGAGAAAAAGTGACCACAAGAGACTCCTGGACCTACAGATCAGGGTGTGCCATTGTGTGTACGAGAAGACAGGAGGGGTAAGCATGAATGCACATGGGAGAAGCATGCAAAGCTTTACCAGACCCCTTTGTAGTGATCGGAAGATGCACCAGTGGGGATGCCCAATCCAGGGAAGGAATGGGGTTCTATTCTAGTCAATTGAGAACCTTCTGAGAGCAGGTAAGAGGCCAAACTTCTTATCTTCTGGACATCAATACACTAAAAGTAAAGAGCTAATTAATAGAGTGTCCTACCCAGACACTCTTCCAAATGTTCCAGTTTTATAATATTTGCAAGTACAGGATACACGAACCTTTATGTGGGCTTCTTTGGAAACAGGTGTCTGTGTGCATGCATGTAACATGTTCACATATATACATGTATCTGAACACTCAAGTGAGAATTGGGGGTGGGGGAAAACCTGCCAGTAATGGATGGTTCCATAGTCCCTGGGTTCTGCTGCTCAGGGTCAGAATCTTCACTCCTCTCCTCAGCAACCAGGGTGCTGAAAGGGACAGGCTCTCTGAAGACAGAGGTGCTGTGTGAATGGAGGAGTGGGTTCTGCAAGGAGTTCAGGCTCAGTCTGAGGAAGAAGGAAAGCTCTGGACACATGGCTGGAAAGGGCAGCCCACAGGCCTGGCAGTCCAGTATGGAACGAGAGCTATCAGACTGACTCCAAGTCAGTGTTCTGTCTAAAACCCAATTCAGATTCTGGTGTGCTGACCCTAGGCCTGAGCCTCACCTCGCCTCGCCTCACCTTGCCTCTCTGACCCTCTTCTCCAGAGAGAATGTGTGTCTTAGCTTCTGTCCCAAGATTGGGTAAACACTGACCGGGATCAACATAGAACAGAGAGTGAAGACTGCTCCCCCCACAACCTCATTGCCGTTCCAGTTCTTGGCTGTTTGGCCATCAGTTAAGTTTCAAATCGTCTCTGAGTTTCACTTGCTTATCTATGCATAGAACACTTCTCTCAGGCCCCTCCTTCATTCCACATCCATAGCTCTTTGCTTTCCCCATGCTCCCAGTGCTCCAGGATTGGCTAGGAGGGAGACAACTCTCCTAGCATTAAGGAGAACTCACTGCCTGCATAGCTGCCACCACCTACAGGACCTCGGGTGGGCACATAGACACTAAGGCTCAAAGTAAGGAGCCCTTCATCCTCATGGTACCACTTAGCTTACCAGCACCTCCTCTAATGCTGCTTCCTTCTCCACACTTCCTGGGATCTCCAGACCCAGTGTCTAGTTCACACCATAGGAGGAAAGAAGAGATCAGGAGGGAGGGCCATTTTCAGAGGTCAGAGAAAGCCTGCGCTTACTTTAGCAGCCAGGAGAACTGAGCTAATGTAATGTCCTGGTGCTGGCATTGGGCAGGAGACACCACATAGCTGGATAAAAGACTAGGTCCCTGCCCTCTGGAGCACCCTGTGTGTTCCAGAGACAGATGTGAGAGGAGACAGCCAAGCAGAGCCCTACCCATCCCAGGCTGGTCCCCGGCCTACCTGTCCAGCAGCGTCTTGTAGCTAAGCACACCAGAGATGAGGCTGGCTGCAAATCTGCAGGGATGTGGAGAGAGAAGCGTTATAAACCAGCCCCACGACCCCCACTCTCCCACCTCTCTCTTTCCTTCCTAGCTTCCTCCTCCCTTCCCTTCTCCTTCCATGCCTTCCATGCCCCTCCCTCTGCTCCAAACTCACCCATGTATCACCTGCCATATGGCAGGCCCTGTGCACTAATGGGGTGTGGGTTACGCGCCCCTCCCCCAGTGCTGTCAGCCCACTACCACCACCATGGCCTTGGATTAAAAAATGGTCCTTTGGTAAGAACTGGGGATGGTTTAGCTCTGGGGAGTGGGGTAGGGAGAGGAAACTAGAATTACCTTGAGGAAAAAGAGGTGCCTGAAGAGGTAGGGAAGGGAAGGTGAGGGGTGAGGCTCCCCCTAGGCAAGGCCAGTTCTGTGGCTGAATCTTTTGGGAAATGCAGTCTCCTGGGGCAAGCCACTCACTTAGTGGCTAATGAATAGGAAAGTTAGTCCTGGGAGGAAAGCCTCTGGGACTGCTGTGAGGAGACAGTGCCATCTTAACTGTCTATGGATGACAAGGCCTGGCTTAATTGCATAGGAGGAAAATGCCCCTCAGATGCAATTTGGAGAACTGTCTTCAGAATCCATCCATCCTCATTCTTCCCTTTAGAGGAGAGGGGGACAAGTGGGAGCTAGGCCTGGGCTGTGCCTATGTTCACCCACTGAGACATTAAGAGGATGAAATCCTGACAGATTCCAACAGGGAGAGCCTTCTTCCAGGCCCCTACCCACACTACCTCCACTCTCAATGCACCTAGAGGCCCCTCCATCGGCTCACTGAACTCTGAAATTGCAGCAGATGGTAGCTGCACCGGCAGGGAGGGATGTCCTCCCCAGGAGTCTGAGGCAGGGCTCCAGGGGGCACAGAGGATCTCTCAGACACTGGAGCAGCAGTGTGTCCCAATCAGAATCTTTTAAGTGACAGCTCATAGACCCAGGTCAGAATGCTGTGTGGGTCCCTGAGGCCATCCCAGGTTGCATTGGGAGGAGCTGGGCTGGAGTTACCCACTCCCAGCTTACCAGGATCAGAGCACTAGAGCACTTGGTTTGCCTGGAACTCAACATCAATTTCTCCCCAACATCAACTTTCTCCCAATACTGTAACTCTCAAGTGAAAAACCATATCCACTGGGTTCAGATTTCCCGCTAGGATGCCTGGCTTGGGTCTGGTAAGGAGTAGAGGGGCTGTGAGCTCAGAAAGCTCCCCACCCTGTGTGTGTGTGTGTGTGTGTGTGTGTGGTGTGTGTGTGTGTGTGTTGTTTGTGTGTGTGTTTGAATGACCACAAGTATTCTAAGACTCTGTATTCTGGGTGACATTCTGAGCTGTTTGAGGACGTTGGGTCTTTTAGCAGAGTGTTAAGTTAGATAGTCTGTGGGCAGCAGGCTTCAAGGTTGGGTACAAGGCAACTACGGAAGGGCATGATACCTACTGGGGAGTAGGTAGTCAGGGTCTCTAGAGTCTCCTGACAGCCTTGGGAAAGGCAGATTAATTTGGAAGATCCACTAGAAATAAGCTAAGCTAAGGACACAGGCCGGTTTTTTAGAACTGTAGTGGGGCACTTTCTGCCCCACTAAACCAAAACCTGCACAGATGCACAGTCAAGATTTCTACCAACCTACCCTTTATTAGCCCTCAAGAGGTTAAAGCTGACATTTAACCTATTGGGCCACCAGCAGCAGCGGCAGCCAGGTGCTGACATAAGGCTCAGTTGATCTGGGGAAGAGACCATCCAGAAAGGTGGAAGAACCAGACCCAAGGCTAGAAGAGTTTGCCGATGCCTGGTGCCACTGAAAGAGGATGGAATGGCCTTAAACAGTGCACTCCAGCACAATAGTCCTTGAGACCATTGTACCTAGAAAGTGAGTATGTAGGTGTTCTGTTGATTACTTTTCAGGGTCAACCAAGACAAGGTCAAGTTAATAAAGGCTGTACCAATTATACACCTAATATCTCCTTTTGTGCCATCTCAGTGGTGGGCAAGGGAAAACACTGTCTGGACCTTAACGACGTCATATCTTGGAGAGGAGACTGGAGCCCTGCCAGCTGACATTCTGATGGGTATTCCACTGTTCCTTCCAACCTCCAGCTCCTTCCTTCTAAGCTCCTTGGCCCAGTGTGAGAGAATTTAATGTATTTGTCTTTCTGTGATTTGGTACCCTCCCATTTCTGCTTCTATTGGCCTGGCTTGTGGGGGGCACTTGGGAGGTTCTCTGCTCTGTCCTGAAGGTCCAACACCAGTCTGATCTGGTTTCCCAGGTTCTCAGTGCTGCCATTTCTGCAGATGTGGCACTTAACGCCAGCACTGGAGAAAACTGAGGTCCAGGGATAGTATCAACGTCCCCGGTACTACACCCCAAAACCACAGACCTTGGGCTTGGCAGATGTTAGGCGAAGTAAAAGTAAAGGCGGGTAAAGATAAGGGGAGCCCCAAGCCCGGATATCAAGCCCTCCCAGCCCAGGCATCCTTGCAGCCGAATCCCAAATCCTGCAGTCTCCTAGATGTACCCCGACGACTACTGGTGCCTGGGATGCTGTAGACTCTGAGCGTCCCGGAGCCTCTGGGCCTGGAGCTGTCCCTCCGTGGACAGCTCATCCGGAGAAGGACACCTCCCCCGGAGGGACAACGCCTGGGTCCGCGGGCGCTTCAGCTCTTCGCGCCAGTACGCCGCTGCCCAGCCCTTCTCACCTGCTCTCCTGGGCTGTTCCGCGCCGAACGGCGCTGTTCCACACCAAGCAGGGCTGGAGATGGCTGCGTGAGCCAGAAGGACCAGGGAGGGGTGGCAGCAGTGCCAGAGGTTGGGGCCTGCCGCCTAGGTTCTGTAGTAGAGCCTCCGACGACTGTAGCCAGATCCCAGCAGCCGCCCCGACTGACTGACTGCAAGCAAACCAGCCACACCTCTCTCGACTCCCTCCCCTCCCTCCTCCCTCCCCCTTCTCTTTTTTCCCTCCCCCTCTTTCCCTCCCTGCCTCTCTTCCTCACAGTCCACTGCTCCCCCTACCCCACGCTCTGCCCTGCGATTCCCATCTTCTGGCCTCAAAACCTGTCCAGGACAGCTTCCGGATGAGTTCCTGCACTGGTATCAGATTTAGGCCTTGGAAAGGGGCACAGAACATTGCCTGCCCACCACTCCACCCCAGTCTCCCCTTGTCCTGTCCCCATACTTCCCCACCCGGCACAGTCTCCTAGGAAGCTACTTATGCAGAACCCTGGGGAGTGCTTGAGTCAGAAGAAATGTTGCCCCTCCTGCAAGGCTGAAACCTTACTGCACTCCTTTAAAATACTAAAAATTAAGGAGTTGGTTGGCCACAGTGGGACCTCCCTTCATTTCTTTTACCATCCTATTGCTGCAGACTCTTTGGGAAGAGAGGAGCAGACAAGGGACTACAGACTTGGTCTACTCTGATGGCAGGTGGAGGTTGTTTAGAGCCTCAACCAGAAACCCACAGACACTCCTCCCAGACAAAGTACTCCCCTGCCTCACACAATCAAGTCAGACAAGGACAGACAGACAGTACTCCCCCTACCACCACACCTCTCATACAAGAAGACTCAAACAAGGACACACACACACACACACACACACACACACACACACCACCAACTGCAGACCTTCCCCCTGCAAAACTGACTACCCTAACCCAACTGCCTCTCCACCCTGAAATCAGAAGGTTCCATGTGCAGGCAGCAGGATTCAGGAATGAGTGTACTGCCTTCAGCCTGGACCTCTGTCATAGGAAATCAAGAATGGGAGACCCCTGACATCCCTGAGGGGCCACTTGTATTCAGGACAGGATGGACTAGGGATTAGCACCAGTTCCCACATCAATCTTCCTTCCATTTTCCATTAAAACTCTCATGACTGAGAAAAGGCAGGCCCACAGGTAACTGTTCTCTCATTCCTCAGACAATAGAGCCTGGATCCTTGAGAACACTGTCACCAGGCTGGACCCTAAAAAATGGGGACTACCTCTTCTTTTCTGCAGAAAACAAGCGCCCTCGTGCTCCTTTCTCGACAAGATGAGGCAAGGTGCCACTGTGTAGGAAAACCCAGTCCAGGCACTGAAAGCCCCCGGTGCCAGCTGTCCTCTAAGGCCAGGCAGATTCTCAGGCTCCCTCGGGTGGAACCTCCAGGTGCTACACTGGGCTTGGAAAGGAGAGAGACTATCACCATTGTTCGTGTGTGTGTGTGTATGTGTGTGTGTGTGTGTGTTGTGTGTGTGTGTGTCTGAATATCCATGAGGGAGCCCTCTTTTGGGATTTGGGTTGTTTCCTTAAACCAGGCAGTAAGGAGCTTCAGGGCTTCCACCCCTCCTCAGGTCTGGATTGAACGTATGAAACCCAGGCAGCCTTCTCTGTGCTTAGGTTTTGTGTCACACCGCCCATCCCTCATCAGTAAAGAGACTCGGCCTCCTCAGACAGATATGGTTTATTAATTCAGGCCGGAGGCACCGGGGTGCAGTAGACCAAGTTTGGCACTGGAAAGATCCGCAGGAAGGACAGACAGATGCATGACTCTATTTGGGGGTTCTCAGTAGGTGATTGGTGATCACCCGCACACCTCTTCACCTCTGCCCAATAGCTTCTTATGCCTCCCTACTCTAGTCTCTCAATGAATACGAGTGTGTTTGGGGAGGGGGTTAGACTAGGAGGGATCACGGAGAAGGGATTCCTGCAAAGGAATTCAGGATCGGGGAGGGGCTAGGGTACTCATTAGAGGAGGTGGGCCCCAAGCCAAAGTTGGCCAGTGCTCTTGCAGAATGACCACCTTGACCTAAACGAGGAGGGTAGAGAGAGCCGTCTGCTAGCTGCGGGAGTAGTAGTTGTAGTCGTCCTCGCACCCATCAAAAGGGCCAGGCGGGCTACAAGGTTCGCCGCCGTCCTTGCCCTGCACCTCACGCAGGCGCACCGCGTCGTACAGACCCTGCGGCGGTTCATCAAGCAGCACATCGCGCTCGGAACGAGAGCGTGTAAGGAGGCCCACGTTACGCAAGAGCAGTAGGACTGGTGCGTAGAGCAGGTTGGCCAGGCCCATGCCAAGGCTGAGCTGCTCAAAGCCAAGCGAGTGAACGATATGGCCTGCCACTATGGGCCCGAGCGCGTAAGCCACAGAATAGGAGATGTCAGCTATGGCATAGACACTGCCATAGACTGATACGTGGCGCACGTCCACCCAGAAAGGCGAGCGTGGGTAGGAGCGCCGTGTCCACTAATGCGATGCCGAAGCAGAGGCCGCAGAGCGAGACCACTAACGGCGCGAAAGAGCGGCAGGCAGGCACGATGCAAGAGCTCACTCCAATTACCGCTAGCCCGAGAGCGCCATACAGCCACTGCAGGTGTGGATAGCGCGCCGCTAGACGCACAGTAAGATAGACGCCTAACACGTGTGGCACGAAAGCCGGCAGCCAAACCATGCCCATCTCCCACTCGGATGCCGCCATTGTGTGTTTCATCCACGTGGCTATGGTGGGCTCGAGGAACGCAAGGGGAATGTTACAAGTCGTGAGTGCGCCGGCTACCACAGCGATGTAAGGGTCTAGCATGAGACGATGGATAGGTGTGCCCACGGGCAGGTTAGCCCGCGCCCTAGCCGCAGCCGAGAAGGGCTTAGCCACCGCCAGGAGCAGGAGAATAAAAAAAGAAAAATTAAAAAAAGAAGACGGAATTTTTTCATAGGACCAGGGGGGTGAAAGGGGGGGTAAAAAAGGGCCCCCGGACATGCGGGGCTTGAACGGGGGAAAAAATGTTCTATCGGGGAAAGGGTAAGGGGGGGAAAGGGGGGAGGCTGCCCAAGGAGGGTAGTGTTGTTTTAAACCATTTTGGAAAAAAAAATTTTTGGAAAATTTGGGGGGAAAAACCCGGGGCAGCAGTGGGTCGGGGGTGTCCCCCGGTTGGGGAAATTTTGGGGTTAACCCTTTTTCCTGGGGGCACAAGGGGGTTAAAAAACCTTTTCCAAAAGGGGAAAAATTGGGGCGCAAGGGTTTTGGGGGGGGTGAGAGAGTAGGGTTTGACGGGGGCAGGGGTGTGCTTCCCTTTTTTTCCCCACCCAAACCCCAAGGGTATGGGGGGGCAGTCAAAAATGCTTTTCCCCCCCAAAAACATTGATACCTGCCCCCTTTTTGGCCCCCCCAAGGGGGAAAATTTTAAAAAAAGGATAAAAACCCCCCCACCTTTTCCCCTTTACTTTGTGTGTGCCCCCTTTTTAAAATTTGGGGGGGCCCCCCTAAAGGGAAAAAGCAAATAGGCAAATAACACCAAGGGGTTCCCCTTTTAAAAACAAAAAAAACTAAAAAAACAACAGGGGAAAAAAAAACAGCAAATTACCCCATTAAAACCCCCCTCTACATGGCTGAAAGTACAAAGAAGGACTTTAAATGAGTAGGGGTCATCCCCTTTTAAACTCAGCACTCTGGGGGCAGGGGGAGGGGGGTTTCCCGTGATTTCCCCGGCCAGCCGGTCTACAGAGAAGATCCGGGGGGGGCCCCGGGATACACGGGGGAAAATCCTGTCTAAAAAAAAAAACAAAACCAAGAGGAACTTAACCAGATTCCCAGTGCTCATTCCAGCCCCTAAATTTGGGGGCCCAACCTTTCAGCCCTTTTTTTAAACATTTTTTTATCTTGCCCCCCCAAAACAGTGCATTTTAAAACCCCTTTCTGAACAGAAAATCCTTAAAAACAGAGAAATTTAAAACCATAAAAAAAGGAAAACCCCCATTCGAAAAAGGGAAAAAATTTTTAAACCCAAAAAAGGGGTTCCCCCCCAAAAGCCCCCCGAACCCCAATTTTTTACCACTTTGGGGAAATCAAACTGAGTTTGTGATCACCCCGACCACATATTAAGTCCCGATCATAAAACCCCTTAAATTTTTTTCATATTTTCTGATATATAATATATATATTCAGAACCAGAATATATTCTTTTAAACCTTTTTGGGTTTCCCCTAAACGTTTTTTTAAAAGGCCCTGCCTTAAAAGGAAAAAGGGGTTTTGAATCACTGAATCTCTTTACCGGGGCCTTTTTTTTCCCAAAGGGGTCTTGATTAAGCCTCTTTTCTTTGCCTTTTTTAAAATTTTGTCTCTTTAATTGATTTTGGAGGACAAACGCGAGCCCCACCCATTGGGCTTCCCGGGGGAAAAACCCGGCTGGGGTTTTTCCCCCAAAAAACTGGTAGGAAGGCTTCGAGACCTAACAGACACCCCTTTTCCCCGGGGAAAACCCGGCTAAAAAAAAAACTGGGGGGCCCGTGCCACTCAAGTTTTCCGGGGTTTTAAAAATGTGTGAGAGGAGTTTTAGGGATAAACACAGGGGGAAAAAAAGGGTTAAAAAACCAGCCCCTCCTCAGAGCTAGAAGCTTCCCCAGGCATTTTTTGGGGGGGGTTTTTTTTGGATGGGCAAGTAGCAAATTTTTTTCCCCCGAGTAGCAGAGCTGAAAAAAACCCGGGAACCCCGGGAAACATCACATTAAAATAAAAGAATCCCTTTAAAACTTTCCCCCCCCCACCAAAAAGCCACTGACGGGCAGTGTGTGTAGGGAAAACCCCGGGGGCCCCTGTGACTGCCCCTTTTCAGCCCTCACCCCCTTTCTCCTCCCCCCAATGAACCTCAGAACCCCAAAAGGGGGAAGAAAAAAGGGGGTCTCCCCCTTAAACCCCCCACAAGGACCTGCTTTCCATAAAAACGCTATGACTAAAAAAAGCTGACCACCCCGGGGGTTTCATTGGGGGGAAAATTTTGGGTGGAGTTCCCCATCCAGTTTCCAAAGGGTCAGAGCCCCTAAGCACTTTTTTTTTTGGGCTCAAAAAAAAATTTCCCCCCCAAAATCAACTTTCTCCCCAAATTTTGCTCTCAAGTAAAAAAACCCAACCCCCGGGGGGGTTTTTTAAATTTCCCCCGTAGGATCCCGGCGGGGGTTTGGGGAAAAAAGGGGGAGGGGGGGTGTGGGGCCCAAAAAGTTTTCCCCCCCCCGTGTGTGTGTATGTGTGTGTGGGGTTTTTTGTGTGTTGTGTGTGTATGTGTTTTAGTTTTTGGGTGTGATGTTTTAAAAAGACCACAAGTATTCTAAGACTCTGTATTTCGGGGACTTTCCCCGAGCTGTTTGGGACGTTGGGTTTTTTTTAAGCGGGGTTAAATTTTTGATAGTCTTTGGGGGGGCGGGGTTCAAGGTTGGTACAAGGCAATAGGGGAAGGAAAAAAACCTACGGGGGGGTAGGTAGTCAGGGTCTTAGGGTCTCCTGAAAACCCTTTGGGGAAAAGGGGAATTAATTTGGAAAAAACCCCCTAAAAAAAAACTAACCCCAAGGACACGGGCCCGGGTTTTTTTGAACTGTATTGGGGCATTTTTTTTCCCCACTAAACCCCAAAAACCCCCCAAAATTTCACAGTCAAAAAATTTTACCAACCCCCCTTTTTTAAAAACCCCAGGAGGTTAAAGCTGACTTTTTAAACCCCGGGGGCCCCCAGCAGCAGCGGCACCCCGGTGCGACAAAAGGCCCCCGTTGATCGGGGAAGGGACATCCAAAAAGGGGGGGGGAACCAGCCCCCAAAGGGAAAAATTTTTTTGGGGCCCATGTTTGGGGCCATTTTAAAAGGATGGAATGGCCTTAAACAGTGCACCCAGACATAGTTTTTTGAGCCCCTTTGTCCCCCTAGAAAGTGATATTTTTGGTGTTCTAAAAAATTCCCCTTTTCAGGGTTTCCCCAAGACAAGGAATTTTAAAAAGGGGGTGGGACCAATTTTCCCCAAAAAAACCCCTTTTTTTGCCATCTCATGTTGGGGGGGGGGAAAAAAAGCTTTTGGACCTTAACGACGTCATATCTTGGAGGGGAGACGGGGAACCCCCGCCACCTGACATTCTGATGGGTATTCCATTTTTCCCTTTCCAAAACCTTTTCCCGTCCTTCCTTCTAGCTCCTTGGCCCAGTGGGAAAGAATTTAAATGATTTGTCTTTTGTGTTTTTGGGACCCTCCCTTTTTTGCTTCTATTGGCCTGGTTTGGGGGGGGATTTTTGGGGGTTCTTTTGCTCTGTCCTGAAAGGGCAAACCCCCGTTGATTGGTTTCCCCGGTTCTCAGGCTCCCCTTTTGCAAAAGGGGATTTAAAAGCCAGCACCCCCTGCCTTCCCAAGAATGGCGGGGGAAAATGGGTGGGGGTAGTATAAAACCCCCCCCGGGCCAAAACCCCCCCAAAACAGCCCTTTGGGTTGGAGATGTTAGGCGAAGAAAAGAAAAAAGGGGGTTTAAAAAAAAGGGGGGGCCCCCCAACCCCCGGGTTTTAAGCCCCCCCCGCCCAGGCACCTTTTAGCCAAACCCCCCAAAACCCGGGTCCCCCTAGATGTACCCCGACGAAAAGGGGCCCCCGGGTTTTCTGTAGACTTGGGGGGCCCGGAGCCTCGGCCTAGGACTGTCCCCCCGTGGACAGCTCACCGGAGAAGGACCACCTCCCCCGGGGGGAACAACCCCGGTCCGCGGGCTTAAACCTTCGGCCAGAGGGCCCCCCCCACCCCCCTTTTACCTGCTTTTCCTGGGCTGTTCCGCCCAAAACCCGGGCGGGCCCCCCCAAAGGGGGGGAGATGGCGCGTTTAGCATGGACCGGGGGGGGGGGGTGGGCACGGGCCCAAAAAGGGGGTTGGGGGGCCGCCGCCTTTTTCTGAAGTGACCCCCCGAGGGCTGTAGCCAATCCCCAGCCGCCCCCCGATGCCGGGGCTGCAAGAAACCCCCCACCCCTCTCTCGACTCCCTCCCCTCCCCCCTCCCCCCCTTCTCTTTTTTCCCCCCCCCTTTTCCCCCTTTTCCCCGCCTCTTTCCCACAGCCACGGGCCCCCCCCCCCCCGCTCGCCCGCGTTTCCCCCTCTTCTGGCCTAAAACCTGTCCAGGACAGTTTCCCCCCGGAAAAAAATTCCTGCACTGGTACCCCGTTTTTTCCCTTTGGGGAAAAAGGGGACGGGGAAAATTGCCGCCCCCCCCTCCACCCCAGTCCCCCCTTGTCTTTTTCCCCCAAAATTTCCCCCCGCCCAGTTTCCTGGAAAAACTACTTAGGGGAGAACCCTGGGGGGGTTTTTTTTTAGAAAAAATTTTTCCCTTTTTTTCCCCAAGGGGTGAAACCTTACTGCACCCCTTTAAAAAAACCCAAAAAAAATTTTAAGGGGGTTTGGGTTTTTGGGGCCCCAGGGGGGCCCCCTTCATTTCTTTTCCCATCCAAATTTTTCTGAAAAACCCTTTTTGGGGGAAAAAGGGGGAGACAAGGGAAACAGATTGGGGTTTTAAAAGATGGAGGTGGGGGGTTTTTTGGGAAACCTCAACCAAAACCCACAGACCCCCCTTTTCCCCGAAAAAGTCCCCCCCCCTCACACAATCACGTCAGACAAGGACGGGGCAGAATACCCCCCCTACCACCACACCTCCCCTACAAGAAGACCAAAAAAGGAAACACACAAAAACAAAAACACACACAAACCACACCCCCAACTCCCCCCCCTTTTTCCCCCCCCCCAAAAAAACCACCCAAAACCCCAATGCCCTCCACCCTGAAATCAAAAGGGGTTTCCTGTGCGGGAAAACAGGACTCGGAATGAGTTTTTCCCTTCACCCGGCCCCCTTGGGGCATAGGAAACCCCAAAAATGGAGCCCCCCGGGGAACCCCCCCCCGGGGGGGGCCCCTTTTTATTCAGGACAGGGGGGGACTGGGGGTTAGCCCCAAAATTCCCCCTAAAAACTTCCTTCCTTTTAAATTTTAAAATTCATGACGAAAAAAGGCGGGGCCCCCGGAAAAACTGTTCCCCCTTTCCCCAGAAAAATTTGAGCCTGGATTTTTTGGGAAAAACCTGTCACCAGGCGGAACCCAAAAAAAAAGGGGGCTACCTCTTTTTTCGGGGAAAACCCCCCCCCTCGTGCTCCTTTCTCGACAAGAGGGGCCCAAAAAGGGGGGCCCCTGTGGGGAAAAAAACCCAGTCCAGGCACTGAAAGCCCTGGTCCCCGCTTTTTCCCCTTTTAAAGGGCCCGGCAGACCCTTTAGGCCCCCTCGGGGGGAAAAATCCAGTGCACACGGGGGTTGGGAAAAGGGAAAAAAGACATCACCATTGTTGGGGGTTTTGTGGGGGGTGTGTTTTTATTTTTGGGGGTTTGTGTTTTGAATATCCTTTTAGGGTTTTTTCCCTTTTGGGGGTTTTTTTTGGTTTTTTAAACCTAAAAAAGGGGGCTTGGGGGGTTTCCCCCCAAAACCCCCAGGCCCCGGATTAAAAATATAAAAACCCCCCGGCACCCTTTTTTGTGTTTGGGGTTTTTTTAGTCCAAAACCCCCCCCTCCCTTTTCAGAAAAGGGGGGCTCGGCCCCTCGGGGAAAAAATTTTGGGTTTTTTAAAAATTTTGGGCCCCCGGGGGGCCCCGGGGGGAGAAACCCCCAAGGGTTTTGGCCCCCGGGAAAAATCCCAGGAAAAACAGACAACATGATCTTTTGGGGGTCTCAGTAGGTGATTGGGGGGTCCCGCACCCTTTCCCCCCTCTGCCCAATAGCTTCTTATTCCTTTTCCCCTACTCTAGTTTTTCCCAAAGAAATTAAAGTTGTTTTGGGGAGGGGGTTAATGGAGGGTTTCGGAAAAAGGGGGTTTTGCAAAGGGGAAATTTAGGGTCGGGGAAAAAGGGGCTGGGGGTAATTAGAGGATTTTGGGCCCCCCAACAAATTTGGCCATGCCTTGCAAATGCCCCTTGCCCAAAACGGGGGGGAGAGGAGCCCTTTTTTTGCCTGGGGGGTGTGTTTGTCGTCCTCGCACCCATAAAAAGGGGGCCCGGGGGGCTACAAGGTTCGCCCCCGTCCTGCCCCCCCCCAGGCGCACCGCTTTTTAAGACCCCCGGCGGTTATAAAAAAAAACCCATCGCGTTTTGGAACGAGAGCGTGTAAGGGAGGCCCACTTTTTCGAAAAAGGAGAAGGGGGTGGGAGCAGGTTTGGCCCGGGGCCCCCAAGGGAGCTGCCCCAAAACCAACAGTAAAAAGATTGGCCTGCCACAAAAAGGCCCGGGGGCGAAAGCCCCAAGAATAGGAATTCGTTAGGTAAAAACTGCCCTGACTGTAGGGCGCAGCCCAAAACGAGCGGGGTGGGGGGCCCGGGGTCCCCAACGTTTCCCCAAAACAGGCCGCGAGCAGACCCCTAAGCGCGAGAGCGGCAGGAGGCACAAAAGCAAGAGCTCCTCCAATTCCGTACCCCAGAGCGCCATACGCCCCTGGGTGGGAAGCGCCCGCTAACCCCGTAATAGACGCCTACCGTTTTGGCAGAAAGCCGGCGCCAAACCATGCCCACCCCATTTGGATGCCCCATTGTGGTTTCATCCACGGGGCTTTGGGGGGTCGGGAAAAGCAAGGGGAAAGTTACAAATTGGGGGAGTGCGCCCGGCTACCCGCAAAAAAAAAGGGGGGGGTAGCATGGAGTTTTATGGTGTCCCAGGGCGGGGGTTTCCCGCCCCTACCGCGCCGGAAGGGTTACCCCCCCGCCAGGAGCGGGGGCGCATCAAGAGCCCGGGGGGGGCGAGCACTAGAAAAGGGGACACGTTGGGGGCAAAAATCGTAGGGAAAACCCCCCAAAAGGGGAGCACGGGTTCCCAAAACTGATAAGGCTAGCGCCACCCCCCGGGACGACTACCCTGGGGTCCCCGGGATACTTTCGGGTATGGAATCCAGACGTGTCCCCGAAGGTGGCCCGGCCTTGTAGACTGCGCGCCCCGAAGAGCGGGCTAGTTTCTGCAAAGGGAAATGACTGTTGAGGGAAAATGACGCCGGGGCCCAAAAAGAGCGGCAGGTGTCATTCGATCAATGAAAGGCCGCTTAAGGGGTTCACCGAATCGGAAGGCCCCTTGGGGGGAAAAAGCACAATTTTTCAATTTCATTTCTGTGGGGGACGAAGGCCGCAGGTTGACCGAGCCGACCGGCCTGGGGCCCAGGTTTGGCCAAGTAGGCGTGGCCTTGCCAGAGTGGGAAAAGGGGGGAGGGTGGGTTTCCCCCCAATTTTGGGCCCGGGTGGGGGTCTCGCTGCCCCCACGCATAGGGCGATTATCGGGAAAATGGGCCCCGAAGCCATGTTAAAAAAGTTTTTTTAACAGGCAAAGCACACGATGACCCACCAGGCCGTGCTCTGGGGGGGGCTTGCGCGGGTCCCCCCGCTTCCGAAGCTTTTTGGGGCCCCCCCCCCGGGTTACGGTGGGCGTGGGTTCCAATTCCCCCCCCGTGTTTCCTAAGATTTTCCCCCACCGGAGTTTTGGGTCGGGTCCGCAGTGGCCCCAGGGTTGGGTTGGACTTCGGGGGGGGCGGTTTTCCAGCCCCTGCCCCCTTGCTTAGGTGGCTGTGGGGTTCTTCCCCCCCGTCAAAAAAAAAAAGCAAAAATTGTCCCCACGGCGCCGTGCCTTAAGCCCGGGGACCAGTTGCCGTGTTTCGGAAAACAACCCGGAGGCCCCGGGAAGCAAAGGGGTGAGGCGGGAGACTGGGGGGGGGCCGAGAGAGAGGACATCCCGCCGCAGAGAGGCCCTGTGCACCCCCAGGGGAGGGTGCCGCCGCCCCCGTCTCTCCGCCCCCCGCGCGGGGCCGCTCTTTCCCCCTTCCCCCACCCCCGGGCCCCTTTTTTTTTTTTTTTTTTTTTTTTCCCCCCACTTGGGGCTAAGACGCGGGAGTTCGGCCCCCCAGTGGTCCCGGGGCCCCGGCTCCCCCTTTCTAATAGGGTGTCGGGGGGGGGCCGGGGGCCCGGGGGGGGGGGCCGGCCGGGGGGGTCCTTTCAGATGCGCCCCCGGGTGGAACAAGGGGGGAAGGGGGGTTGGGGGCAGTAGTCCTAGAAACCCCTGGGGGGGGATAAGCAGTGGGGGGAACCGGCCCATGCCCCCCTAGTTTGGGGGCCCTTAAAGGGGGAGGCTCCGTTCTTCCCCCTTTTGGGGGAGGGGGCGACAGCCCGGGTTTCCCCCCCCCCCTGGTGGGGGGGAGAGCCGGGGGCTAGACCGCCCCCCAGCCTGGCTTCCCCGCACAGGGGCCGGACCCCCCAGGAGGGACGCTGCCCCATTGTTCTCGCAGGGAACCCCGCAGCCGGCCCAGAAGCTTGCGCACGCAACCCCCCCTTCCTCAAACCCCCCCCCAGCCCGTTTATCCCCTCCCCCCGGGGAAAGGGGGGGGAAGGTCGAGGGCCCTTGGGTTGGTTCCCACCGCTCTTAGGCAAAAAAAAAAAATCCCCTTGCAGCTAAAACCCGCTGTGAAGGTATGAGGACTGGGGAGGGTCTTTCTTTCACCCCCGGGGCCCCGATGTCAACGTTTTAAACTTTTGACTTCCCCCGCCGGGGTCTCCTTTTGGTTTTTTTCCCCCCTCGGTCTCCCCCCCCCCAGCTCGCCATTTTCCCCTTTCCTTTCTACCTTTTCCCCTCCCATTTTTAAATCCCCCAGGTCCTTTTTTTCCGACCTTTTCCCCCCTCGTCTAGAAAACCTCCGGGGCCCCTTTTTTTTAAATTTCCCTACCCCCCCCCACCCCGGGGCCCCCAAGCCCCAGTGGGGGACCCCAATTTTGGGGGAAAAATTTGGGTTCACGCGGCGGGGCCCCGGGGGCTTTGCTGTCGTAGGGTTAGGAAGGCTCTCCTTCCTTCCGGGGGGGTGCCGAAATGAGTCCTGGTTTCAGGCGACAGGCTGAAAGACGGCCCATGTTGGGCCCAGGTGCCCCAGACGGGGTTTAAACCCAGTGGCCCCGTGAGGCCCGTGTTTTCGTCCCAAATGGAGGGAGAGGCTACTAGTCCCCCTGAGGGGTTTGGGGGTTTTGGGGAGTTGTTTAGAAAATTGGGGTTTTCTGTCCCTTTTCCCGGATACGGGGGCCCCGAGATCCCCAAGCTAGCCTCGGACTAGCTTCCTGGGGCATCATAATGGGCCCCGGCAAAAAAGTGGATGGCTTTTCCCTTCTGCCTTCTAGTAACAAGCCAAGGGAGGCCCCTTTTTCCTCCTTTCCCCCCCCTCCCCCTTTTTTTTTCTTAAAATGAATATAAGTTAGGGGGGGGGTACACGATTAATTTTAAAACAAATTCCCGTGTTTGCCAATTTTTCCTAGAGTGCTGCCCGTTTTTTATGTCACAGTGGGGGTCCCTTTAAGGGCAAAAGACACCCGGACATCCTGGGTTCTGCTTAAAATTTTCCCCTTGGGTGGGAGTGTGAGCCCGGTTTGTTGGGGGGGTGGAAATAAGAAAAAGGGGGAAAGTTTTTTCTCTTCTTTTCCCGTCAAGGAGGGATGGAGACCCGGTCGGGAGAAGGGGGCAGCCAAAAGGTTATTCCCCCCCCTCCAAAAACCCCAAACAGGGGCTCCGAACGACTCATTAATAGAAGCTGCCCCTCACATGCCCGTGATGGGGCCCAATGCCCCAAATGGGGAAAAGCCCAAATATGGGCAGCCCTGGTTGGATAGCATTGGGGAAACAAGTCCCCAAACCCCGGCCCCCTTCGCCCTGTTTATCAGGAGGTCACCAAAAATTACTTGCAGAAAGTGGGAAAAAATTTAAATTTACCCATAGACCCAGCAACTGGTTTCCCCCAGCTTCTCCTAACTTTCTGCCCCCCCGCTTGGCCCTTTTCCCAAAACCAAGGGGTTTAAAACACCTGGGTTTTTTCCCCCGACTTTTTTTCGAAAGCCCCCCGATGGGTTTTAAAAGGTATTCCCCCCTACCAGTACGATTAAATTTTTTCATGTTTTTTCCCCCCTGCTGAATAAAACAAAGGGCAGGTGACCCGGGGGCACAGTTTTCTTTTAGTGGTTTTGGGCATAAAGCTTCCAGAAAGAAAAAATTATGTAGCAAGCAGCAGTTTGCCCCCTTAGTCTCCGGCCCCCATAATAAATAGCTGTTTTTTAGAAATTTTAAACCCCTTATTTTTTGGGCTCACACCCAACTCTTGTTCCTCCAGCCTCTATGTCAAGAGCAGATTCACTTGTTCTTTTTCCAGGGCCCCTGGGGTACTCTTTGTCTTTCCTCAACCCTGGTACAGTGTTACACTAACTGCCCCCCATCACACTCCCCTAGGGAACTGGCATGAAAAAGGGAGCTGGTCGTTTGCTTTAGGTTCCAGGCTGTTGAGGGGCCTTCTTGTGGTCTTTATGCCAATCCCTTTTCCTTGTTTTTTCATTATCCGGTCACCCATCTGAGTGTGGCATACCTTGGCAGAGTAAGGGGGGAATTAGGCATAAAACTGGATGAGGAAAACACCGGGGCTCGTTCTGGTCCCTAAATGCCTTTCTTTTTGCTTCAAATAAGAAGGGAGAGCTTAACATTGAAGGAATCCGGGGGGCAAAGTCCCGGGGGAGGATTCCCTTCGCAAAAATCTCCCTCTTCCAGATGGGGCCAGGGCCTAAAATTCCCTTCCAGGCCCCCTTGGCTCCTGGAACTGTCCTGTGGGGCCCGGACAGGTTTGGGTCCTGGAGCCTCCCAGGGGCCGGTCCTAGCGGTGTTTCCCGTGCCTGTGGCTTTTTCCTCTAAAGGGTGCTTGGCAAAAATCCTTTCTTGAGACTCCTCATTTGAGCCCTAAATTTAGACAAGGGGGGAAATTTCCAAACCATTTGGAGGAAAATAGAAGAAATTTTTTTTCCTTTCACTCAGAAAGTTTAAAAAATTTTTATACGGGTACATTCAGGAAAATGAAAGATGAGCGAAGGAAGGGATTTTTTATTAGAAACTTGTAAAAAGGGCAATTTGTCGGGGAGTGTGAAAAGGGATAATTAACTCATTAATCATCTCATCAACATTCTATTACCCTTCTAAAGCTGGAAATCAAGGGGGAAGTAATAACCAGTCGTTCTGGTCCAGTTCATCTCCTAGCCAGGCCCTCAGCGCAGCCAGGGGCACCACAAAAAACCACCCATGGTTCAGGGTCAATGGTATACTGAGGTTTTTTATTTCCTTGAATGGCTTTCAGACTGGTTGGTGAGTTTTGGATGAAACCTTTCTTTCTGGTTTTATTCAGGGTATAAGCGTGGCTTAGTCTGATAAACAAAAAATTCCATCCTGGAACGTGCCATGGGTAGAGGGTATGGGTTCTGTAAGGGGGAGTCTGGAGAGAGGATGGAAATAGTCACTCTGCTACAGTGCCTTCTTGAGGTCATGGGTCTGTAGGTGCTGCTGGTGGAGGGAGGAAAGCCTATTCTAGCTTCATTTCTGAGATGCAAACTGCCTGGGGGTCTGTGGAGAAAGCAGGTTGGTGTGGTGGTTAGCAGTGCGTGGGCAGGGTGCCTGCTCTGATTTATTATTTCTTTGTCTCTGGGGGAAGCACTTAAAGTGCAGGCTTGGTTCCAATGGTACTCAGGAGCCTCTGGATTCCTCCACACTGGGGATGGGGGTGGGGTAGAGTGTTCTCAGGCCTCACCAACCCCTCCCCTGTGTGCTGCCTCGGGAGGGCCCCAAGGCTTCAGCATTACTTAATTAATTTAGGCCTCTACTGCTACATAGTCTCAGATCCAAAAGAACAGAGTGGCCTGTGTCAGCCATTCCGGGAAACCTGTGAGTCTGATGGCAGGAAGCCAGAGGACTATGTGCTGCCCTTGGCCAGCCCATCCTGACGGCCCAGACAATGTAGTAGGTACAAAAAGGACAATGTCTTCTATACAGTGAGTGGGCCTGATCTGCTCTCTACTGCTCCCAGAGAAAGAACCTGGCCAATTGGTGGTCTTTTGACTTGCAGATCCCTCCATGAGCATTCGACAGGAAGCCTGGCCTCAGATCACTTTGACTTTAGCCCTCCTGTGTCCTTTTCATTTCAATTCAATGACTCCTTCAGGTTCATTTCTCCTCTCCAAGATTACCATAGACCAGTGGTAAATCAACCTATGGGTCACGACCCCTTTGGGGAAAATTGAATGACCATCAGAAAACACAGATATTTACATTACGATTCATAACAGTTGCAAAATTACAGCTACAGAGTAGCAACTATGTTAGTTTTTATGGTGTGGGGGGGTCACCACAACATGAGGAACTGTATTAAAGGGCAAGCATTAGGAAGGTTGAGCACTGTACCAGACTCTCCACCTGGGCTCAATAGCTCTCAACTGGGCTCCCTCCTCAACGAGCCAATGCACCCCCGGCATGACAACAAATTTATTTACTCTGTCAAATGTTAGGCAGCGTGTTCACAGAGCCCCCACACTACTTGCTACCTGGGCCACGCTTCTCCCGGCACATGGCCTACCAACCTTCCAGACCTTCTCTAACCAACCGCAGCAGCTCCTCCTGCCCGCTGGTGAGCCAGAAAGTTTGTTGTTATTGTTGTCTTCTTTTGTTGGCCTGGAACTCTCAAAATCCTCCTGCCTCAGCTTCCCAAGTGCCTGTATTTCAGGAGTATGCTCCTACCTCCATTGGAGCCATGCTCAAGCCAGCCTGAGAGTCCCTCAGAGGTGGGTTCACTATGGATTGGCTACGGTGCTTTGCATGGAAGCTGGTGTGTTAGTGGGTTTCAAATTCAGCTCTATGTTTAGTGAAATGAAAATAAACTACACATATAACAGGAAATAGATTCCGCTAATGGAAATCATGGTGTTAATAGATGTTTAGGGCCCCTGCTACCATTACCATCTTATGTATATTTCCAAGCCCCTTCTAAACCTTTCTATGCATAGATATGAGCTCATATAAAATTTAACAAACAGCGTGGTGTTTAGTTAAGTGTACTTTAATGTATGTTGCTATACATGTGTCATTCTGGAGCTCTCTCATTTTTACTTACTTAACAATACATCCACGTTAGTTTGTACAAAGGGAGTTCTGGTTCTTCTTTTCTTTGAAGGTTTGTTGATTTTTATGCATATGGGTGTCTTGCCTGCATGTATGTCTGTGCCTCACGTACATGTCTTGCACTCACAGAGGTTAGCAGAGGGCAGCAGATCCCCTGGAACTGGAGTTGCAGATGGTTGTGAACTATTTTGTAGATGCTGGGACAGAACCTCGTCCCGCAGCAGCAGGAAGTGCTCACAATTGTTCAGCTATCTCTATGGTACTAAGTTCCATTTTCTTAGCTGCTATTAACTACAGTGCATATATATATATATGAGGGCAGACAGTGCTCTTAACTGATGAGCCATCTCTCCCACCGGTACTATAGTTTTTGTTTTTGTTAAAATAAAAAGTATAGTATTAATTTCCCATGACAACTACCTATAGATCAACCTGGGTCCAGTGTCCCCTCACCCCCCCCCAGCCATTTTTGATGTTTGTTACAAGGTTGCAATGAATGTCTTCCTCTTCTTGTGGAGATGTTACTCCCAATGATATGAATGTTTATTTTATTTGGTTGGTTGGTTGGTTGGGTTTTTGTTGTTGTTGTTGTTTGTTGTTGTTTTGAGACAGGGTTTCTCTGTGTAGCCCTGTCTGTCCTGTAACTAACTCTGTAAACCAGGCTGGCCTCCAACTAACAGAGATCTACCTGCCTCTGCTTCCCTAGTGCTGGGAATAAAGGTGTGTGTACCTGTTGCCACCCAGTGTTTTAATTTTCTTTAAGACATGTCTCTTATGTAGGTTGGGTTAGCTTAGAACTCACTCAGTAATCCAAGCTGGCCTTGAACTCAAGAAGAATATTCCTGCGTAGACCTCCCCCGAATGCTCCCTCACACCAGGAACATTTTACACTATAAAAGAAATTTCCAAATTGCCTTCCAAAATGGTTGCATAAACCTTCACACCAAGCCCACGTCAGTGCCGGCACTGGTGCTTGCTCTTAGCTGTCTTTTCCTTTTGTCAGTCCGATGAGAGATAGTACTCGCTGTCATTTCAATCGTTAAATGCTTAATTGACTGGGAAACTTTTCCTATGTTTGTAGGCCATTTGCATTTCTTTAGCATCTTTGTGTGTATGGTGTGTGTGCGCACTCATGTGCATGCATGTGTGTGTGCGTGTGCGTGTGCATGTGAGTGTATTGCCTGTTGCTTCACTTTCTTGTTTTTCTATTAGGCTGTCCTTTTTTTTTCTTGAATCATAAGCAGCTTTAAATGTGCTGTCTTTGCCTAGACATGCCCATTGTAGATGACAATTATTGCTAAACCTTCACTCTAGGTTTGGAAGTTTGTTGTTTTTGAACAGGTTAAGTTTGAGAGGATGAAAGGCTGCTCCATCCATTAAAGCTTTAGGAGCCTCTTTGACAGGAGACAATTCAAGTTGCTTAGCTCGATGTAGAGGTCTTCTATCTGATCCACCCACTGCTGCCCTCTAATGCAATGCTCAGGTTCAATTACTGATCCTATCACCTTCTATCTCTCTGGAAAAACTTACTCAAATGCTCTGTGTTTAGAATCTGTCATCTTAAAGCCTTACCGAATTGTTCCTTTCTTAACAAGTTGTTCCTTCTTTGCCCCCCCCCCCCCCGTCTAAGTCTCCGACCTTGTACAACTTACACAAGCTCACCAAACCTTATACTGTTTATGCAGTGGGTACATTGGTGATACTCACAGAGTCTGCTGCAGATGGACCGAGCTCACGGATGCTGTCCCTCACCCCTGCTTTCCTAGATGGCTTATACTCATGAATCTTCCTTAGTTTGTGGCCACGTTCCTATCACTGTGTGGATCACACTGTGCTGCACAGTTCATGCTGTCTGCTCTCATGCAGTGCCACCCTTGTAGGTGGGATCTAAGGTAGATCTAAGGTAGCTAAGCCCTGCTCTCTGGCGAGTGCAGAGCATCCTGGACAGGTGACTGTACAATAAAGAATTTGCCCATTTCAAAAAGAATTAGGGATTTCTCATTTTGCCAAGGTGCTGTGGAGGGAGACTGGAATAGATGACGAATCCCTAAGACAACAAGCACCAGATCCATGCTGGGAAGAACTAGAAAACATCTCCATTGATGGATAGGTTGGGGAAGCTAAGATATCAACAGGAAACTGCACTGCACAGACTAGAGTTGTCTTTGTCGAGAAAACAGAAGATAAATTGAGGCTGCTGGCCATCTCTCCTAGATCCCAAGGCCTGCTGTAACTGGAAAAGAGGTCTGATTAGGCACTGTTGCTTTCATGCTTAGTCTTGATAAGTGTGAATTTGGGGCAGGAACTCTTTGGAGAACAGTACCACAGGCTCCTCCATGTCCTAGACCAGTGGTTCTCAACCTTCCTAATGCTGCAACCCCTTCATACGTACTGTTCCTCATATTGTGGTGGCTCTCAGCCATATAAAATTACTTTTGTTGCTACTTCATAACAAATTTTGCTAGAGTTATGAATCATCATGTAAATACTGTCTTTTCTGATAGTCTTAGGTGACCCCTGTAGAAGGGTCCATTCAACCTGGACTCCCAAAGGGTCACGAGTCAGACTGTTTTCAAAGGAAGCGTTAGCAGTGTAAATGGCATCATGCACATGGTGGGTGGAAGGCTCCTGGCTTATCTAAAGAAAGGGTAGTTTGTGGAGCCAACCCCTCTAAACAGATAGGTATTGGCCATCTACCAGATATGTTCTGTTATGTGGACACAGAGCAAAATTGTCTTGAAGCCTCTGAAATTCCGCTCTTCAGTGGAGACATGAGGAGAATACCCCCTCTAGTGGCAAGGTGGTGCTTTGCAATGTCTGCACTTTGTTCAGTCTTGGAGCTGGGACAGAGTCCAGAGCACAGACTTTTTCAATGAGTCTGTTTTTCTGAATGGCCTTCCAACGCTCCTGGCTGGTGCCTTGTCCAGACAAGTCTACTGAGAAAGAGGCCAGCATCAGGAGAAACACCAGCCATGCCCAGGACCAGTCTAGTCGATTTTTCCTTACTGGCTTTTTGTCTCATTATCCTCTGGGAGGAAAGCCCCAAAAGTCCATTTGATCAAGTGCAATTCAGCAGCCCAGGGGTGGAATGATGAGCTAACGTCACAGGCCGTCTGACTTGACCCCTGTTGCTCATCTGCTTGGTCCTGTGTCTTCAGTACTTTGGGATTTCATGGGTTTCTCCTGTAGGCTTCAAAGCCTCGCATTCTCTTGGTCCCCACAATAGGCAGTGTTCTGGGAGTTCCAGTCAGCGAGAATCAGCCATTCAGCCAGAGGGACAGAACGTTATTTAATTTATACAAAGACTGGGAGGAGCCAAGCTAGTGCTTTGGAAAAGTCCAGCAGCATCTCATAATTTCTCACACTTTTCAGAGGTCAGGTGACAGGGTAGCTTCCTGAGGATGGTCTACCAAAAAAAAATGTCTGTCATAGTTGGACATGTTTACAGGAATAATGAGAGCAGGAACAAATGTTTCAGGTAGTTGTTTTCTTTGTAGCAATGAAACCATACAAACATTTGTAGGTAACAATTAAAATAATTGTTTTCTTAGCAAACAGAATAGTTCCCTTCCTTTTTCTTTGCTTTCCCTCTGTTATTTGACCACATTTCTTATTTTCCCAGATCTATTTGCACAGTAACTATGTTCCTCATTTATAAGTACTGAGTCCTCCCTTCTTGGTGGTCAGCAAACTTATGCCTCTTCTAGTCTGAATAGTATCTACTTATTGTAGTAGTACTACTTATTGTCTCTAGCGACTGGACTACCTATCCCATGTCTTACATCATTTTTGTGGCCACCTGTTTATCCTAGCTCCCAGAGGATGCTAGTCCTCCAATACCAGTTCCTGCTCCCAGTGCTATTTCCAAATCCAGCAGCAAAGGTATGACTTGGACAGCTCTTCTAAAAGCTTCCATGCGCTCTCCTGGGATGGAAATCAGCTGGGCCTTCCCAAGAGGCAGGAAAAGTCAGTTGTACCCTGCTAGGCTAGCATTTGATAAACCCAGGATCTGAAAAGTGGCATCCAGCCCTGCATGGCTGTTATCATATTGCTAGGGCTTGGGAGTATAAACAGTCCTGTGTATGTATGAGCAATACTTGGATGTCAGGCAGTGAGGGCACCCTGTGATAAGGCAACATATGTCTTCTGACTGTTAGCTAAGTATAACGTTTTCCTCTGGCAACAGAGATTCTCATAGAGAATGTAGTGGGTCTTATAGGTAACAAATATGTCAATAGGATTGTGACACTGTATATAAAACCTGAACAAGCTCTACAGAATTTAGGACTCTGACTGGCTCAAAAGTTTTAGAAGTCTGTTTCATTGGAGATGTAAGGCTGGCAGTTACTATGGGGATATGGAAAGTTCTGTATTGTCTTAGGACTTGAAAGATCCCATATTGGATATTTAGGGAGACATCAACAGTTAGAGAAAGCAAGTAATTCCTCCTAGCAAACTTGCTAGTCCTATATATAGAGAGAGCATGGCTAGAATAATTTTCTGTGCCCATTATGGAAGGACCATGTCAAGTTCTCAAGGGTGGCACGGAGAGGTTGGTCTGGGTTGTGTTCTTGCAGTCCAGGTCTCTTTTTCCTCTGGTTGTGTTACCAAATTAACCCATGAATGCAACTTTAACAGCACTGGAAGGAACAAAAATTCTCATATGAGGGCTTGTCTTTCTTGGCTGGAGGTAGGCACTGGTGTGTTGAATTGAACCAAGGTCATGTTGGGCAGAAATATTCTTATTGAGAAGAAAATTATTACTGAGAAGTAATTCTTTATATAATCTCATATGGTTAAGTATAATATTCAATTAAAGAACCAGATCTAGCATTTAACCTTTGGTTATAGTTCCCTGTTGGGATTCTAAAACAATATAGGTGACCTAAATTAATCATATGTCTCGTGGCAAGGCCAGTTGAAGACCTGGCCCTTAGGGGTCACTTGGTCTTGGGAGGAGCCTCTGGTTCCTCTAGCCTTCCTTCCACCAGTTGTTGCAGCTATGTGAGGGTAAGCCAGAGGCCCTTTTGGGCAATAGCTTCCCCTGAAACACTGAGGAAAGTATTCTTCTGTGTTGACCCTCCTCTTTGTAGTCTGGACACTGGTTAGAGTTCACCAGGTGGGTGCCCTCCTTCCCAGGAGAACAGGTGATCCCCACAGTTACAGAACTTGTTAAGAGCTATCCTACAGTCTCCTGGGACCTACTTCAGCTTGGAAGGTAAAGGGGAATATACATATATATTATATATCATATATATATACATATATATTTATAATACAGAATTTCACAAAGATAAAATTTAATTGTCTCAAGACTTAAAATGGCACACCAGGATAAAGACTACTTATTTCAAGCTACCAGAAACCATATTAATTTTCATCTTGTAGGTTACTGGGTTACAGGTGCCTCAGTAGCAGCTATACTGTGCCCCGTGCCCTTCTAGGCGTTTCCATGACACTCTAGTGATGCTCCCCACACAGTGGCAGGCTTCTCAGACATGTAGGATAGAGAGCCCATGACAACATTTTTTGGGGATGTGAGAACCCAACAGAAGAGCCAGATGGCAAAAAAGTGGAGTTGTGGCAAGTGAATTAGAGATGCCCTTTCATTCTGTGCAGGACCTAGGGCTTCCCCAGAAGGAAAGAGGTTCCAAATGTCAATCAGTCCTTTTGTGTCAAAAAAAAAAAAAAAAAAAAAAAAAAGATTACCAGGCTAGCAGCTCAGCCCCAGAATGTAGAGAGGGCAGGCTTCAGAGATACCATTGGTAAGAGTGACCCAGGGCCTCATTAAGCTTCATTTAAAATTAATGTTAAACTAATCATGACATCCATCCATCCATACCATCCATCCACAATGGAGAGGGCCTGTCTCCTTAGTCCCTGAGCGTGTGGTCCAGTGAGATGTGCCATTAGTTGGCTCCATGCCCTACTAAGCTGCCTCTCAGAGTGAACTGAACTGCCTGTGGATGTGTAGATGACAAGTGCCATCTCCTCATTTGAACTCCTCAGATGCCATCTGGTAGCAGACCTCATGACCTGGAACATTCTCATTGACCCCAGACATTGAGTCAGTTCCAGACTCCCTTGTGGAACATTGAGTCTGCATGGTGGGTGACTGGCTCAGACAGCCTCTGAGTGACTGGGCAGAGAACAGAAAGATCAGGCCACCAGGGGACTGGCCCTTTTAAGCCACCCTCAGAGAGGTGGCCAGATTGCTGAGAGTGTCCATGGCTCAAGAGGGACCTGGACTATACCCTACATGGAAGATTCCTAGGAATGGCCCCTCTGGTCATGGCCCAAGCTGTCCTCCCTCTCTGTGAGACCCCCTGTAGGAAAGATGCAGAGAATCCCTTGGTCCTGAACTGAGAGCATTTATGCAAATAGAGGGAGAGGAAAAGCTCTTTCCTAAGGGCCAAGAGGTCTTCTAGTCCTCATTTTAGCTTATGGTCTCAAAAAGTGGTTCTTTGATATTGTCCCCCAAGCTCCTGTGCCCTGGTGGCCTACAGCCACCACCTTCTGGGATAAGACCTGGCCTCAGGGTATCTGAAAGCAGCCAGTATGTGTCTTTTGAACAAAGTCAGGGGCTTATCTCATAGGTAGAATGTGCTACTTAGGCTGCCAACCCTAGCTTTTTGGATTTCTACTGAGCTTAGCTTCCCTCTAGATTTGTCCCCTACTTCAACAGCCAAATGGGAAGGGATGGAGGCATAGAGGGTCTTCATATGGTGTCTTCAGGAGGGCTGGAGACTCCACAAGTCAGGAGCTCCTGCAAAGCCTCCATATTTCTGCCCAGCAGTCAGGAGGAAGGCCTCGATCGAGCCTACCCCTGAGGGTAAGGGACCAACAGGGTCCTTTCCTTCAGTGTCAAGAATGGTATGTGAAATGCAAGTGCCAAGAAAAGTAAGGCTACCTTGTTCCCCAGTGTAGGAAGGAGGCACGAGGAGTGAAGGGCAGGCTGGGCCAGCTGGCAACTGCTGTAAAACGAAGGGCACCACTGGAGGGTGTGCCAGGGTGAGAGAGCATGGGACCAGCTAACAAGACTGTCTTGGGAATCGTCATCCCATGGTGACTGTGCATAACTAGTGACACTTACAAGATATTTTGAAGAACACGGAGAGAAAAGTGCTTTGGAGCCATGGGGAGGGAGTGTGTTACTTACCACATACAGCCAAGGCACGCTCATGCCAGCAGCACCAGTAACGATGTGCCACACGCCTCTACTAGAGGGAGTAGTCTCATACGTGATCTGAGTACATATGTGATCTGAGCACACACATGCTCTGAGCACCCCATTGGGGAACAACAAAAATCCATAAATCCATCTCTGAGGCTCTGGGCCTTCATTGTTGTTGGACTGGAGCATCTTACATATTTTAGGGAAATAAGATGATGCATGTACAGAATATATTATGCCTTTGAAATTTACTCCACAAGATTTGGGTAATTTACCTATAATCAAATAGTTGATGTTTGTGCAAAAAAAACTGGGCAAATATTCCTATTTTGAAAGATCGACAGAGCCTAAATAGACTGGAGTCATCTTGGGTCAGATTTTTGTCACCAAATGACATAAGTTCAGACAGTGCTGGGAGCCACATGAGTCACAAGAAATCTTCTGGCTTTCGATGGCTTTTAGCTTTGACACTGCAGCTAAGGAGTGTTTGTTTGTACTGTCCCCATGGAGGAACTGAGAATGGACTGGAATGAAGAATGGCTGAGCTAAGGAGACAGAGCTGGGATACCTCAGAGACCTTTGCCTCTGTGTCATGGAGATGGTCCTCAAATCCACTTCCCCAATCTTCCAAGAGGGCTTTGAGACTGGAAAGTGAAGTTGAACTGATGATCAACAGCGATCAAATTACCTGACAAAGAGAAGTGTTCTTAGATTCCCAGCAAAGTTAGCTTTCTTCCCTTACAGCAGAATGATGGGCTGCACACCTGGGACCTGTGGCTTCCTACAAGAGGAGATGCAGAGCAACTACAGGGCTGGGTGGGTGAGCAGGGTTTTAGGCAAAGAGTTGTGCTAGGAAGCAAGTTGGGTTCCTGTCCTCAGAGACTGCAGTTATGATCCATATAGAGTGCTGGGTCTGAGTCGCATCCTGGGGACTCAAGTCCTCAATAGACAACCAGGAAATCCAAACAGCCCTTTACAGTTTTAGAGAACAGGATTTATCAGCACGGCATCCTCACAGTTTTTACAGATAGACATCAATCACAGTAAGTGCTCCCTCACACTGCACAGATTAAAGGCTTTTTGCTAGAACTACAGAGCAGGCCTCTTCTGACTTGGAGACAGTCTGGGAAGCTGGGAGGAGGCTAGACTCTGGCTTGGTGTCTGGGTTCCAACATTCAGTAGTTAGAGGCTTCCAGACAGTCGTTAAAATATGATGGTGTCATAAAGTTCCAGCTATGCATGACCCTGACCTAAGCATGGTCCCTTCTGCCAGACTCCTCGAGAAGCAGGCTATAGCCTGAGCTTCATACCAACACCTATGTCTACAGCTCATCCCATTTTCTACTCATCCAGTGAAACCACTAGTGACTTCCCTCAAAACAGATGATTATAAGGTGCTTTGTGGTAAAAAAACAAACAAACAAACGAAGAATGAATGAACACCAAAGGGGTCTGCGAGGTAACTAAGAGCAGAATGGAAGTCTGTCATCTCTGTCTCCATTTTGTGTCTGTCTCTGTGAAGTCAGACTTTAGCTTAGCTGGGCTTATAGGCAGGTTGATTCCTCAGGAGAGTCTGTGTGAAAACTGGTACTATCCCTGCACTTTCAGCATCCTTCAAGGATGAAGGCACAAAGACCCGAGTAATGGAAGCATCTTATCATCTTTTACCGTGTCCTGCTCCAGAAGCCCCAAAGCCGCTGGAAGGTTTTCAGTAATTGTTCTAGACTTCGAATGTCAGGAACAGCAGAGCCCCAGAAGAGTCACTTCTTAAGCAGAAGCAAGCATCTCACAGGAACAGGTATGCCTTCTCAAGCAATGAGGAAGACGTGGAGCCACTTGGCTCAGCCAACTCTTAATGTTCAACCAAACTACGGCTCTTGACCAAGATTGATTCTTTCTGCATACTTCTGCTCCCTGCCCCAATTATTCCTCTGTGGAAGCCAAAGCTCATGTCAGCACCCCAAAGGTAAGCTTGGAACACCTGCACTTTCCCCCATTGTGACCACATTGACTGAGTCTCCGTTTATATGCTGATCTCCTCTTTGGCTGATCGGTTGGGACAGTCTAGTCATTTGGGCCTCTGAAAACTCAGGCTCTTGTCTGAAAAATCCAAGTAACATTTAGAAGGGAAGGCAGCTTCTGGTGTTCCCACAGGTCCAGTCAGCTAGTGTGCTGATTTGTGTGTGTGTCCTACATCCTGTAGACACTTGTGTTTGTCATTTCTGCTTCCCAAGGTCTGACAAAAGGGACATCTCAGTTCCTAGACTGCCAGGCAAGGGAATGCTTTACTTCCTCAGAGAAAGGAAGACCCCTCAGAAATCTACAAATAACGCTAGATCAGCTAGTAAAAAGCAAGAACGTGGCTTCGCCTCCCTTTCATAGCTGAGGTTTGGTGACTTGTGCAAACCTTGCCTTAGCATGGTTAAAACTAGAGATCAGTCTTCTTAAGAGCAATGCTCTGTCCACTTCTGGTAACGCTGTCACCCAGTCCCAGTCACCATGGGTAGAAAGCCCACACTGGGCAAGTGGTAGGGGTGGAGGGTGGGGTGGGAGGAGACACAGGACTGGGAAGGGCCAGACATTTGGAAAAGAGACTAGGGAAGAGATGGTTGTATATGAAGGTCAAGTCTGGACTCCTGCTCTGATTTATTAATTAAGACACTATGAAAAGAGAGGACCCATTGAGGATAGCCCTGACATTCAGAAGGAGCTAAGACACAGAAATGTAGAGCCAGATTCCTTCCCAATACAGAGTGAGAAAGTCCACTATAGGTTAGGTTCAGGGCAGAAAGGGGTGTAGGCCAGAGAGGAGTGGGTATGTCACCCAGGTAGGAAGACTCGGGGCTCCAACCTTGCTTTTCCCTATCCTTTACTACAAAGGAGGTTCAGAGTGGCGGACAGATTCTCATATGAGTTTGGCCACATTGTCTTTCAAAACTAGGCAGTTTAAAGGCTACGCAGAAGCTATTTGATAAAATAAAAAAAATCCATAATCAACTCTGAGGGTAGTGCCTGGTGATGTGGGGGGATTCGGTCATGCTTGGGGGAGTCTGGGAGTACCTGAGTTGTTTCTGATTTCTTCTACCTTTGCCTGGATCTGTAACTTTAAGCCTTCTTTGGCTTGCTTGTGCAAATGCCTGGGATGGCACTGCCAGTCTTTACTGCCACCATGTGGTCAGAGTGAAGAATGACAGACGCTTCCTTTGCTTTACATCAAGGCTCACCCAGTTTCATTTTAATCTTTACTTCGTCTCAAGGAAACTCTCTTCTTTGTACATTTCTCAGTGAAGATTTGATTTACCCTACATCTCGGTGAAACTTAAGCCCTTTTTCTTTATAGGTGATTATTATATCCACTTCAGGCAGTTAAATTTGTAGCTATGCTTTAAAAATTAGCATTTAAAACAGAGGGTTTTAATATTACGTTTTTGTACAGGTACAGCTGTACTTTGATCTCCCCTTCACCATTCCCTCTTGCTCCTCCCCCTCACTATGTTATCATGCTTAGTGTTAATTATCTAACATCTCCTGTTCCTCCTCCAGGTAATTTTGTCAGAATCAGAATCTAAGAATTGTAAGCCTTGTATTTGAATTCAGGGCCTGCTACTTGCTGTGTGGCCTCCAGTGAATTCCTGGTTTTCTTGAGAAGGAAATGAGTTTCCATCTGCTTAGTCCCTGGTTACAGAAGAGGTCTGGCGCCTGCAGAGACCCCGACTGTGTGTCCCTTCTGGACTAGACCACGTTGTGTTCTCACTGATGTGTAGTGTCAGAGATTGAAGGCTTCACTCCGTCTGCACAGGTGAGTTCAGGACCTTGCAGCATCCTGGCATAGTCGGCAAGCACAGGTAGAGTGCAGAAGACTCCTAGGGCTCTGCTCCATGGTCTCTGGGGGCTTGCTTGGCAACTGTGTGGGACAACAAAGGAGTTTTGCCTGCAGCCCTTCCTGGACAATTGGGCTGAGCTTTAAACATACTTGGGTAATGTTGTGACCTCTTTTGCTAGGGCAAACTGTCAGCCTACAGTGACAGTCACCTACAGTGACAGCCTCAAATCATGTCCCTGGCCCTATCTCTGCTTATTCCCCAGCCCCATATCGTTTGTAAAGACATACAACGAGAGAGTGAGCAAGTGAAATTTCAAAATTGGAAGCTCCACACTTTTTTTTTTTTGTTTTTGTTTTTTTGTTTTTCGAGACAGGGTTTCTCTGTGTAGCCCTGGCTGTCGTGGAACTTGCTCTGTAGACCAGGCTGGTCTCGAACTCAGAAATCTGCCTGCCTCTGCCTTCCAAGTGCTGGGATTAAAGGCGTGCTCCACCATTGCCCGGTCGGAATCTCCACGTTTTTATAGAACTCATTCTAATCACTTCTGGTCCAAGAGCAGAGCAAGGACTGATTTTAGAAATGAGATTCAGAGAAGACATATATCCTGTATCACAGCAGGTTTGCAGGCCACCTTTGAGAAGATTCCAAGGTCTTGATGATCCTCAAGGCAGGACAGGGGAAGGTTTATCAGTCATCTATCTCCAGTAGGGGAGTCATTTCCCAGATAAACATAGTACTATTCTATTACCATCTACTGGAACTGTTAGACAAAATACCCAAGACTAGGTCTTTTTTTTAAAAAAAAAAAAAAAAAAAAAAAAAAAAAAACAACTTTTTACTGATTCTTTGTGAATTTCATATCATGTATCCCAATCTCACTCATCTCCCTGTTTCTTCCTATCCACCATCCGCCCTTGCAACCTCCTCCACAAAAGAAAGAAAATCTTACTGTGGAAGCTGCAGTGTGTCACAGTGTATCACACAGTATACCCTCTGTCCACACATCTTCACTTGCAAATGTTCATTGACTAAGTCATCAGTCTGGTTCGAGGCCTGTGGCTTCTGCTGAACTAGTAATACTGGATTTTCACCAGCAAGCCTCTCTGATATCTTGTCGTCCAGTGTCATGGAGATCCTACAGCTTTGGTTCTACAGGACTGGCCCTTTCATGTGCTCCAGCACTTTATAGATGGGGTAGATATTGAGGTGAGACAACTCAAAGCCCTGAATCTGGGCCTGGGTAATGGCTGAACTGGTCAGTCTGCCAGCTTTCCTACTTTGCTCAGGCAAGGGCGGGGCCAGCAGCTCTCCTGTTTGCAGCAACCTGCAAGGGGCTGGACTGGCTCTCTCTTGCTCAAGCCATTGGGGCCAGAAGTTCGCTCTGACATCTTCTAGGGTCAGCTCTACCACACTATGTAGACACAGTGCTCTGCCAAGTGCTGCAGCTGTTGAGAGGCAGGGCCAGCTCTCTTGCATCACTCCAGGGAGGAGTGGGGCTAGTTCCGGGACACCAGGACACCAGGGCCAGCTCTCCTACACTGCCCAGGCAGGGAGGGGCCCACCACCAGAATCAGCTCTCCAGCCCGCCAGACATCAAGGGGCAGGATATCTCTCCTGCACCCTTGCCACCAGGACCAGACATATTGTGCTGCCCAGGCAAGTTGCAGGCCCACTTTCCTGAGTAGTGTAACTGGCAAGGGGCAGGGCCACTCCCATGCTGCCAAGGGAAGGGGCAGAGCTGGCTCTCCCAAGTTCTACAGTCAGTGAGGGGTGGGGTCAGCTCTGTGCAGCCCACAGACATCAAGATGGTCCCAGGAGGCAGCCCAGACAGGGAAGCCCACATGGCCTTTGGTGGTAACATGGGCCATAGACATGTATACAGACTCCTGTGGTTTCAGGGCCATGGACTGAGACATGGCCCTCAATGGCAGCATGGGCTGGGACCTACCATGGTCTCAGGTGACAGTGCTTGCTATCAGGCTGTTCCTCACCACCCTTGCACTCCCAGTTTCTCTCTTCTCTTCTCTTCTCTTCTCTTCTCTTCTCTTCTCTTCTCTCTCTCTTCTCTTCTCTTCTCTTCTCTTCACAGAGCACAAACCAGCTTCTCTTTCTCTCCCAACTCCCCAACACAGACTTGTCCATTGTAGTGGCTCCCTCTGGTGTCTTCCACACTTGTCCTGCTGCTCCATGGCGCTGGCATGTCACTCAAGACTAGGTCTTTTCATAAACAACACATGCTTATTTTCTCAGAAACTGATTGAGCATTAGATGCTGGAATGGTCTGTGTGGAGTTGGTGTGTGGTGAGGCCAGTCTCTGTTTCAGGAATTATACCATTGTAGGTATCTTCAGATGTTGGAAGGCATGAAAAAGAGGACTGAGCTAGTTCTCAAGCTAATTCCATTAGCAAGGGAAGGGCAGAGCTCTCCTCTCCTGGCCTCATTACCTTACAGACCTTCTTAAAAACTGTTGCATTGAGGATCAAGCTTCAATCCCCCCAGGGGCTCTCAGTGGAGGAGCATCCTTACCCATCTGGGAGGTGGTACCACTGGTACCACACTATAAAGTATTTGAAATTTGATTTTGGATCATTTACCTTTGAACTCCCAAGGCCTTTAATTTCTGGCAATGGGTTCATTGCTTTTTCGTGTGACTTCTCTTGAGCTTCCTGCATCGAAGACACTGACAAAGCTTGAGATGAAGGACAGGGACCTGGGCTGCTCTGAGCAGACTGAAAGCCTTTCTTGGTAGCTGTTGGGTTCTTGTGCCGTATTTATTCAAGGACATCTCTGAAGATTCGTCTATTCTTTCCAAACTTACTTAAAACACCCAACACCTTTATTCTCTAAGGGATGCACAGGATTTGTCTTGAGGATGATGTAGACGGCAAGCTGACATATCTTTTGGAGGATTAGCTTTGGTACCTTTTGTGTTCGGGGCTTCTGGAAGAGAACTTTATCTTTTTTTTTTCTTTGATCCATAACCTTTATAGGCCGTCCTCAGCCCAAATGTTGGGACCGTAAGAAAGCTCTGATCTTATGAGAGAAGCCTAGTAATTCGTCCCCAGGGGACAAAAGGGCTTGAAGACTATATTGGGGTGTGTGTGGTGTGTGTGTGTTCTTTTGTAGACGCTTGCTCAACGTGCACTGGGCCCTGCTTCTGACATCCATGCCCTCCTTCTCTATTCTTGATGTTACAAATGTAAACCATATGCTCTAACCTTGTCACTTTTATTTATTTGGGAGTAATTATTCATTTCCACATCTTTGATCTGGATTTCCAGCTGAGATATCATCAGATATCTACAGCACAAGCAATGGCTAACTTTAGAAATAGAACTTGATGGTGGCAAGAGGCTCTGCAGGAATTGTTTGATTTAATTTTTGGATGAAGTTTCTATCTGTTGCAGTGGTTCCTCAGCTTTCCTACTGGAATGCAGTGCCCCCACTGTGTAAAACACAGTGAAAGAACTGATACCTTTTCTTCTGTAAAGCCCTTGGGTATTTGGGAGAGTAGTGACTCACAGTGCCTCCAGGTAGCCTCAAAAACAAGTGGCTTCACTTCCACCTGCTTCCCCACCACCCATTCATCCTGTGGCAGGTGGGCAGGCGTGATGTGGTGCTGGTGGGGTGAAGTTCCAAAATCAAAATATAATATCTCTCTTACCAAACCATCTAGAGCTTTTCTATTAAGTCTAGGAGAATATTCAGACGAAGAGAACTCTAGTTATACTTGCTCGTTTTATGTCAACTTGACACAAGCTGTAGTCATCTGAGAGGAGGGAAGCTTCGATGAGAAAATGCCTCCGTAAGACTGAGCTGTAGGCAATCCTGTAGGGTACTTTCTTAATTATTAACTAATGGGAAGAGAGCGCAGTCAACTGTGGGGAGGGTTGCCCCTGGGCTGGCAGTCCTGGGTTCTATAAAAAAGCAGGCTGAGCAAGCCATGAGGAGCAAGTCAGTAAGCAGCAGCCCTCCGTGGCCTCTGCATCAGCTCCTGCCTCCAGGATCCTGCCTTGTTTGAGCTTCCATCCTGACTTGCCTCCATGATGACTAGTGATGTTGACGCATAAGCCAAATAACTCTCCCCACCCAAGCTGCCTTCATTAGTGTTTCATCACAGCAATAGTAACCTTGATTAGGATAATCCCCAAGACTGAATGCAATTCCATCTTGCCCATGTCTCAGATTCAGTCTCTTCCCGTCTCCATGGTTTCACTTTCTGAAATTTATTACTCACTATCAGTCATGCTCTAAAAATATTAAGTAGAAAATTCCAGAAATAAACAATGTGTAATTCTTGGGTTGCATGCCATTCTGAGGAGCATAATGAAATCTTGCATCATACTGCTCTGCCCCATTCAGATATAGCTCATCCCTTTGTGCAGTGTAGCCAAGTGCTATACACTACCCATTCATTAGTCATGCAGTAGCCATCTTGGTGACCAGGATGGTCGTCATGGTTGGCATGACCCCAAAGCCCAAGAACACTGATGCTGGCAATTCAAATATATTCAAAGAAAATCCATGAAGTGCTTGCTGTTAAGAAAAAAGGCAGAGCCGAGCAGTGGTGGCACATGCCTTTAATCCCAGCACTTGGGAGGCAGAGGTAGGCGGATTTCTGAGTTCGAGGCCAGCCTGGTCTACAGAGTGAGTTCCAGGACAGCCAGAACAATACAGAGAAACCCTGTCTTGAAAAACCAAGAAAACAAAACAAAAGGTTCTCAATTTAGTAAGGAAGAAAAAAATTATATAGTGACATTGTTAAGATGTGCAATACATTAAGATATTTTAACAGAGAGAGAAATAGGACATCCATATAACTTAAACCTTATTGCTCTTTGTTGTTCTATTTTACTATTACATTGTTAATCTCTTGCAATGATTATTTCTGAACTGAATTATCAGAAGTATGTATATTAGGATGTAGATTCTGTTCCAGGTACCCACTAGGGTGTTGGAACATGCTCCTAGAAATCGGTGGTGGTGGGGAAGTAAAATTCTCCGTGACCTCTGCTCCTCTCTACCCACAATTCACTAGACCTTCCCTCATTGGCTCCCTCTTGGTGATCAAGCCTTCACTCACCTGTTGCTGGCTGGTTGTGTACACAACTTTAATTCTAGTATTCTGGAGGCAGAGGCAGGCAGATCTCTGGGTTCAAGTCCAGCTCTGTCTACAGAATGAGTTCTTGGACAGCCAAGGTTACACAGAGAAACCCTGTCTCAATAAACAAAGAAAGAAAGAAACAACAACAACAAAAACCTTACCTGTCACCATTTTTCTCTCAGCTTACTATCCAGCTCTCCTCCTGTCTAAGTAGCTATGGTCCCTCTGTCTCAGGGTTTTCTCTCACTCATGGCATGTGGCATTGTCTGATCTGATTGCATTTATACACTCTGATAGGGCAGAAATTGTGTGCTGTAATTTGCCTTTGTGATCTCAGTGAACAGAACAGTGCAGATGCGTAAAGATCACGGTGAACAGAATTGAGGAAAGTGTAGTTTGGGGCTGTCAGCTCACTGGCAGGCTGCACAGGAGTGCCTGACCCAGGACACCAGCTTGAGCACTGTGATAGCTATCCCTGGTTGTCAGCTTGACTACATCTGGAGTGAACTACAATCCAGAAATGGAGGGCTCACCTGTGATCCAGATCTTAAGACTGGAAGACACAGGCTTCTGACCGGATCTTGAGGCATGGTGGCCACGAAAAGCTTAGGCCCAGGCAAGGTAGTACACGCCTTTAATCCCAGAAGACTGAGGCAAGCAGATCTCTGAGTTCAAGGTCAGCCTGAAACAAAGCAAGTTCCAAATCCAGGTGTGGTGATACACACCTTTAATCTGGGCCATACCTTCTGCTGGAGGCCTACATAAGGACAATGGACTTGCCAGCACATCTGTTGGAATCTATTTCTTCAGGATTCCAGTTTATACAGAAGACAGGTGAAACAACTAGCCCCATGGGACTGAGCAACTATCAGAGTCTTAGACTTCCTGTTCACAGCTTCCCATTGTTGGGTTAGTTGCACTGCAGACTGTAAGTGATCACAATAAATTCCCTTAATATATACATTCCATAAATTCTGTGACTCTAGAGAACCCTGACTAATACATTGCCACACTGGTTCCAAACCTGCTCTTTGTACACCCAATGGCCATCATTGAGGAAGAGTTCCAGAAGCCCCTCTTGTTCACAGGTAACCTGAGAAAGCAAGCACAATGGGGCATTCTTGTCAAGGACTGTCAGGGTAAACCAGGGACCACATACCAACACAGTGGATGTTGTAATTGGGTCTTCTGGAGTAAGCTGGGCTGCCTGTTGGACCATGGACAGGGCCATACTGGGTTAGGGTCATGCAGTGGTCTTTGTAGAGAGGACACTACAGCAATAGGATCTGTGGAAGGGGCCTGGGGCCTGGCCTCTAACCACAAGGGACTGGTTTATGGCTCTTGGGGCCATAGTGTTTACTGTGGCCAACAGAGAGAGTGTTGATTGCAGCGTGCCAAGTGCTTAAAGAAAGCTTCCAAACCTGAGAAGTGACTGGGGATGTGTACTTAAGAAAGCTGTGATCTCACTTGCTCTAGACTCCTGGGGTTCCCAGAGTTAGGGATTTGCTTGCTCCTTTCTTCCTTCCTTCCTTCCTTCCTTCCTTCCTTCCTTCCTTCCTTCCTTTCTTCTTCTTTCCTTCCCTCCCTTACTTCCTTCTATTTCTTCTTTCTTTCATTTTTTTAGACTGGGTCTCTTCTGTGTATCTCCAAAACTATGTCGTTTGTAGTCTTCCTGTCTCAGTCTCCTGAGTGCTGAGATTACATGTGTGTAACACCATTCTTGTTTAGACACTTGCATTTGCTTATAGAAACACAGTTCCTCAGAGCTTCTTGAAATACAGGAGGGCTGCTGAGGAGACATGGACGCCCCAGGCTTGCTTTAGTATGCACCCTGACTCTCTTCCCACTGTAGCGAATAGCACCCAGGAGGCTGTCATTTTCTATCACTTCCTCTTCGCTGAGACCAGTGTGCTCGGGACCATCCACACCCATGCATATGGGCGGCTCCTGTTTCGTGGCTTCTGGGAGTATACAAAACCTGCCAGCCTTATATTTTCCTAGCTGTGTGATGTCAAAGATGACTCATTAGGTGGACGCTAGCTTTACTGATTAATCTTCCTTATGCACGTCGTAGTTTTCCCTGTGGCCTTGCTGGGAGCACTCAGTTTGCTTCACTAAGAACAAAATCGCAGGCAGGTCCCTGGAGCGTTGCATACTGCCGACTCCGTCTCTTTGGTCCTCCACATTATTTTACTTCAAATGACACCAAGGGGCCAATGTGTTGCACACATACCTTTGCTTTGATGGTTTTTTTTTTTTTTTTTTTTTTTTTTTTTTTGCTTTCATTTCTAGCCATTTGTATAAAAAGCTCCAGTTTCAGCTTGTTTAGACCTTTTGGGCAGGGAATTGAACTCTTCCAAACCACTTCCAAATTGCTCCCACTCTGAAACTTGCTGAGGCTGGTGTTTTCTCTGCTGGACCGAAAGCTTCTGTTCTTTTATCAGCCAGAAAACAACACACACCACACAGGCTGTGACTCCCAATTCTCATCCCCTATAAGGTTTTAAGTCAGTGGTTCTAAACCTTCCTAATGCTGCAGCCCTTTTAATACAGTTTCTCATATCGTGCTGACCTTCAAGCATAAAATTGATTTGTTGCTATTTCATAATTGTAATTTTACTACTGTTATTATTCATGATGAAAATATTTGATATTCAAGACGTCTGTTACGTGACTCCCTGTGAAGGGTTGTTTGACCCCCAAAAGGGTCATGACTCATAGGCTGAGAAACCCTGCTTTAAATATTTTAGTTAAAACTGTGCTCCCAGGGATGAGTTGTTTGAAAACACTTCGTATCCTTTTCTCCAATATTGGTGATGTGTAGCAGGAATTTCCTGCCCAATGTATTTGTAGCGGAGCTCAGTCATTGGACAGGGAAGAGGTAGGCGGAGCTAGGAGTTGGGAGGGAGAGGAGGGAGAGGAGACAGAGGAGAGGAAGGAGAGAAAGGAGAGAAAGGAGAGGAAGGAGAGGAAGGAGAGGAAATGGTGGCAGACTAACTTGTCTCTAGCAGTCTCCAGTAGTTATTCATATCAAAGGTTAGATATTGGGATAAAAATTCTAATTGTGTGGGCATCTTGTGTATTGAGTATTTGTTGATATATAAATCCATTGGTTAATCTTTAAGCTTTAGAGTTTTACTTTACTGGGTTACTGGGAAGTGGGTCCTCCGACAACTGGGTGGTTATGGCTGTGAAGGAACTAGCGGCTCCAGGGATGACCAAACCGGAGATGGAAACATAGCGACCGGTAGCTACGGGAGCAAGCTAGAGAGAATAGCCTGGTGAAACCAGCTCGAGAGCTCCAGTCCTGCTAGAAAGCTTGCCGAGACAAACCGACTTAAAGCGGGAACATGGCGGTTAAGCCGGGAGCTAGCCCGATGCTCCTTTTTTCTAATACTTTCCGCTACAGTGATGCAGTTGGAATTTCCCCTGGCCTGTTGCTGGTTTCTGTACCCCAACTCCTGCTTCTAACCTGTGTCCCTCCCATGATGAGTCATGGGCTGGAACAGCCAGCTACAAATATAAATGTTATATTTCTCTAGTGAGATATGTCAAAGAGTGACTTTTGAGGAAAAAAATATCATGTCTAGACGGTAACTATTCTGGAGACGAAGACAGGCTAAGAGAGCAGTAGAGACCAGTCAGGAAGCACAAAGGATGTAGGGAAACATTGGACAAACCAGGGAAGCCACGAGGTGGTTGAGTAAGGAAGAGGCCCTTCCCTAGAGGACTAGAGGATGAAGTCAGAGAATGTGTCACCTGGGCTGGATTTGGAAGGCAACACTCAGAGAATGGGGACCAAAGCCTTTTCCTTGCCATCCCTGGGATTCTGGTTCTAGTGGCCTGAGGGGGCTAGGAATTTTTTTTGATAGTAGCAATAATAACAGCTGATATTTTACAATAGCTTTATACCAGCCATTGTCTTAAGAATTCATATTGAGGTAGTCCCTGACTTAGTGATTTTCAACTTTATACTAGAGGAATAAAATCAAGGTTGAATTAGAGAGTAGCCACCCAACCAAGAGGAAGAAAGGAAGCTTCCAGAATATGATAAGGAACTTGAGGAGCTCTGTGTAGAACTTCAGCCCACCTTAGAGGGTTGACCAAAAGGAAAAGCCATTTTCAACCAAGGAAATTTGTGAACTAGAAATGTACTGTTACCAGAAGAGAGTAACAGAACCGTTTCACCTACAACCCACAACCTTCTTTTATGATGTCTCAAGGTCTCAAATCAGCCCTCTGAGCAGAGGTAGCACACATTGGATTGCAACCTTGCCCTGTCCACATGACTGCACCAGCTCTACATAGAGAATCACTGCAAGCTGTGGCTGAAAAGCATGCAGTGGGCACTGGCTGCTGACTCCCCAGGCACCCTGCCTGAGATCACAGCCTCAAGGTTCCATAAGCTCTCAAAACAGTACCACCGTCTGAGAAACAACGGTTTCAACATGTGAGCCTGTGTGTGTGTGGGGGGGGGCATTTTATATTTAAACCACAACACACTCACCTCCCAAATAACTTACACACCAAAAAGAATTCCAAGATTTTGATGGTGTGTACTGTTAGAGACTTGGAAAAGGTGTAACTGGACCAAGGAGAGGGACATAGCAGCAGATCAACTCTAACCCATGAATACAGCTGCATATTAATGTGTGCGGTGCTCACTAGAGAGTCTTCCTCACAGCTTTTCTCTTCAGTTGGCCTAAATGGAGACACAACACTACCCTTCATTTAAGGAAGATGGGATTCTATAGCTTCTCTAGCATGTGATAAAGATGGGACTGCAAAAGCCAGGAAGATATGATTTATTATGTGCAAACTGTAACATCTGCCTCCACTAGTGCTCCCAGTGAAGGCCCCAGATGTGTCATCACAAAGGAATTGATGAATGCATTAGTGAACATGGCACCTGCCCTCCCAAGCAGCTGTGTGTTCCTTCTCTTTGTAGGTCAGCCATATCCATAGGGGATGCTAACACTGTAATGAGCTCTTGATTTTCAACTGTGATGAGAGTCCAGACCAACAGCAGCCAAGAGACCTTTACTGTAAGGGGTAGCAGTGATGGGGCATTCAGAATTCCCTGCTCCAAGGAGATCTTCAGCAGTGGTCAATTCTTCATGGTATTCCTAGAAATGAGATAGACAGACATGTTACTATAGTATTATTTGATATATATGATATAAAATACTCTTAAGTCCTCTCACTAAGAATCTGACTTTTGATACTGACCACAGCTTTTGATACTGTTTCAAGGCAGGCAATTCACAAGCTCAGAGTCTGTTGAATGTGTGTGTGTGTCCCCTACATCATTTTCACAAACATGCCCTGTAAATCTTATGCCAAGCCTTCTCCAAAAGGTCCTATTTGTTAGAGTGGTGGCATTTGAAATGAAGAAATTTCTAGGTCTTTTCAAGATTGCTAGATGTCTTACTTAGGGTTTTACTGCTGTGAACAGACACCGTGACCAAGGCAACTCTTATAAAGACATTTAATTGGGCTGGCTTACAGGTTCAGCGGTTCAGTCTACTATCAACAAGGCAGGAATATGGCAGCATCCAGGCAGGCATGGTGCAGGAGAAGCTGAGCGTTCTACATCTTCATCTGAAGGCTGCTAGCAGAATACTGATTTCTAGGCAGCTACAATGAGGGTCTTAAAGCCCATGCTCACACTGACACACTTATTCCAACACTGCTACACCTACTCCATCAGGTTCACACCTTCTAATAGTGCCATTCCCTGGGCCGAGCATATACAACCCATCACACTAGACATTAATTCTGAGTTGACTCTGATTTGTGGGACCCAAGATACCAAGTGACCCACCAATCAGAGTGTGGGTTGATGGTAGTCAGAAGATTGAATCTGAACTCAAGCATGGCTCACAATGAATCCACAGACACAGACTCTAATATTCCCTCACTTCCTGCATGGATAATTGCAACATATATGCAGAACACATCAAAATCTCCACAGAGCCCCTCTGCTGACCATTCTCTTCACAATACTAAGCTGGTGTAAGTCGGTATACCATATCCCAGAAGACTATGTCCTCTCACAGAGATGCCTGCACGTTTATGTTTATTGCTTCCATTTTCACAATAACAAGGCAATGAAATCAGCCTAGATGTCTGTCAACAGATGGATAGTGAAAATGTGGTGCATATACACAAGAAATTTTATTCACTTGTAAAGAAAGATGAAATTTACAGGGAATGGTAAATATTATCTTAAGTGAGATGACACAGACTCAAGAAAACAAACACAGCTTGCTGATCTCATGTGTGGGTCGTTCTACTTGACATGTTTGTACATTTATATTTAGGTGAGAGTAAGTATAGTTAGAGGATACACACATACACATCCATCTCTATCTATCTATGTCTCTATCTCTCTATCTATCATCTATCTATCTATGTATCTATGTATCTATGTATCTATCTATGTATCTATCTATCTATCTATCTATCTATCTATCTATCTATCTATCTATCTATCATCTATCTATCTTTACATGCACAAATACCTTGGAGTCAGAAGCAAGTGGATCTCTATGATTGTGAAGCCAGCCTGGTCTATATAGTGAGTTTATTATCTTCATAGCAACATTTGGCATGGGCAGTGATACCAAACTCACCTGCCCAATGTACTTATTGTTATATCAAATACTTCTTTTTACACACACACACACACACACACACACACACACACACACACGTACGCACGCACTCATGCATGCACACATGCACACAAACACGGGGTGGAGGAGAATTAGAGAATGCCATATTGATATGATGACTTGGCTGAAGAAAATAAGAGGGAAGACACTTATAATAAAAATATTAACTTCAACACATAAATGCTTCCAATGACCAAATGAGTAGCAAGTGTTTGTGTGTCAAGTCATAGCGTGGCTGAGAAGCTCTCAAGCAGACAGATTAAAGTGAGGAGCTCTGATGACAGTTATGCTGGGCTTCTAGTCCCAGAAAATTTTGAGCAGTAATGCGGGCAGAACGAACTGAATGGCAGAGGTTTTGTGGCTGGGTTGATGTACCAACCCCTCCATTTGAGGTCTTGCCTGGTTACAGAAGATGGTTGGTTCAGGTTCTGCATCCCCCATCTTTGCCGGAGTCACTCTCATAGTCCATGAATTTCCCATTGTGCTATGTGTCTACCTCACCCCTGAAATGTCCCCCATTCCAATTTTTCTGCTGGTAGTTTTTCTGTCCTTCATCCCTTCTGCTCCCAACCCTACCTGCCCCGAGTCTACTGGCAATATCTACTCTATTTCCCTCCCCAGGGAGATGCTTGTGTCCCCTTGAGCCCTACTTGTTACTTAGCCTCTCTGGGTCTGTGGATTGTAGCATGGTTATGTTTTACCTTACAGCTAACATCCACTTATAAGTTAGTACATACCATGTTTGTCTTTTTGAGTCTGGGTTACCTCACTCAGGATGATTTTTTTTTTCTAGTTCCATCCATTTGCCTGCAAATTTCATGATATCATTGTTTTTAAGAGCTGAGTTGTGTAAATGTACTACATTTTTTTTTAAAATCCGTTTTTCAGTTGAGAGCTGTTTTTTCCAGTTTCTGGGAATTATGAATAACTATGAACATAGTTGACCAGGTGTTCTTGTAGTAGGATGGAGTGTCCTTTGGGTATATACTCAGGAGAAGTATAGCTGGGTCTTGAGGTAGATGGATTCCTAGTTTCCTGAGAAACTACCATGTTGATTTCCAAAATGGTTGTACAAGATTGCCCTCCCACGGGCAATGGAGGCGTGTTCCCCTTGCTCCACATCCTTACCGGTATGAGCTGTCACTTGTGTTTTTGATCTTAGCCATTTTGACAGGTGTAAGATGGAATCTCAAAGTTGTTTTGATTGTATTCCCCTGATGGCTAAGGGTGTTGAACATTCCTTTTAAAGTGTTTCTTGCCATTTGAGATTCCTTTCTTGAGAATTCTCTGTTTAGATCTGTACCTCATTTTTTAATTGGATTATTTGGTTTGTTGATGTATGGTTTCTGGAGTTCTTTATATATTTTGGGTATTAGCCCTCTGTCAGATATGGAGTTGGTAAAAATCCTTTCCTATTCTGTGGACTGCCTATCACCCTGCACAAAACTCAAGCCCAAGTGGATCAAAAACTTCAACATAAAACCAGACACACTGAACCTGATGGAAGAGAAATCGAAAATAGAGATTTGAATGCATTGGCACAGGAGACAACTTCCTGAACAGAGCACCAATGGCCCAGGCACTATGACCAACAATCAACAAGTGGGACCTCATGAAACTGAAAAGCTTCTGTGAGGCCAAGGACACTGACAGTGGGAGCCTTTCTCTTGTGCACAGACTGCTGCTGTGGTTGGAGGAGTGGGTTGGTTACAGTTTATTACAAAAGTGAGTTTGGCAACAGAAAGCCATTGCCGCCGGGCGGAGGTGGCGCACACCTTTAATCCCAGCACTTGGGAGGCAGAGGCAGGCGGATTTCTGAGTTCGAGGCCAGCCTGGTCTACAGAGTGAGTTCCAGGACAGCCCGGGCTACACAGAGAAACCCTGTCTCGAAGAAAAAAAAAAAAAAAAAAAAAAAGAAAGCCATTGCCAAGATGCCAGACTCTGATTTTGAACTGGATGGCCCAGTCTCTAGAACTGTAGGAACCAAATCTCTAGTCATTGTAAGTTACCCAGTCTGTGGTATTCTGTGATAGCAGCCACACAACAAAAGGCAACCAGCAAACGGGGAAAAGTTCCTGCAGAATTACAAAGAAACATCAAAATGGGGATTTTACTAGCTTGCAAATTACACCCAGGGGGAATGGTGCTCAGTGGTCTCCTTTCTGCTGCCCTTACAGTTTGCTAAAGCACATCACTTGATGTGTGACACTTTCATTATTTACTGCTCTGAGGCTCAGAGAGCAGAGCAGCCAGGCTAGTCTCCGCTCACTCGTTCATTAGTTTTAATTAAAGCCTCTAATTTTATTTATGCTGCCACAAACTGATTAACAATTTGCCAGAACAGAGCAGGAAGCCTTAAAAAGTACCATGAGGAATCTGTGGGTCTCTAACCACAGACCTTATAGGAATGGGGCGGGGTGTGTGTGTGTGTGTGTGTGTGTGTGTGTGTGTGTGTGCGCGCGCGCTGTGGAGGGCTTCCACCACAGCACAGGGGGAAGCGCTACAGTGGAGGTCTGGACAGAAAACAAATAAGACTTCAGACAGCCTGAAGGGGTTGGGAAGCTTCCACAAGGTGAGCCTTGAGCTGAGCCATGGAGGATTTGTAGAACTCTAGACTGACAACTTGGCTGGGAGGAAGTGAGCAATGACTCAAACATTTATCCCTTCACTCTCTAAGGTACAGATATAGTGCTAGCTCCAGATATTAGGGGAAAAAAATAGAGAATGAAAAAGGCTTGAAATAGGAAGTTTTTAACCCAGCCATATGCAAATGTGGTTGTGTAGACACTGTGAACTGAACTGCTTCCCACTGGGTGAGAGAGTTGATGTGGTCACATCAGAAAGCCCAACAGGTTTTTAATTTTTTAATTTATTTAATTTTATGTGCATTGGTATTTTGCCTGCATGTATGTCTGTATGAGGGAGTCAGATCACCAACAGTTATGAGCTGTCCATGTGAGTGCTGGGAATTGAACCTGGGTCCTCTGAAAGAGCGGCCAGTGCTCTTAACCACTGAGCCATCTCTCCAGCCCAGCCCACTTCAACAGGTTTTTTTAAATAAAGTACAAGTGAGCGCTGATTTTCTTTTGCTGTTCACAGTTTGGTGTCATATCTAAGAATCCATTGTCAAGTCCAAGGTCATAATTACTAACTCAAAAGTTTCCTTTTAAGGATCTTATGGTTTTAGTACTTATATTTAGCTCTTTGATTGATCTTGAATTATTTTTTTATAGTGTGAGGTAGGGTCCCTACTTCGTTCTTTTTTGAGTATTTTCACTTTTTATTACCCTCTTCTATATTCAGTTCTTTGTGAATGAGCGTCCTCGGTCTCAGCACCATCGTTGAAGAGACTTACTTCCCCTTTGAATGAACTGACTTGGTGCCTTTGCTGAAACCCGGATGAACATGCATGGGTGAGTTCTATTTTACTGACCCATATGACTATGCTTATACCAGCATACTCTTTTCTAAATGTAAATTCAATCATATCTCTTCTCTGCTTAATAAATAAAATAAATCTAAATTGCATGCCCAGCTTACAGAATTTTAGATTCTGGTCTTTCCCTGTCTTGACTTCCGTCAGAGGCCCAATGTCTAGTCTCTAAATAAGCCAACTTATATTTGTTTAGCTTCTTTACATTGCTGCTTCCTGTTGATAAGGAGCTATCCAACCCTCTCAGGAATTCCTGTTGTTCAAACTGCTGAAGTGTCTCCTATTCAGACACCACTTCCTGTTCACTGGAGTAGTGTAGATGTTTCCCCTAAGTTCCGTGCTGGAATGTTAATCCCAATGCAGCCATGCTGAGAGGTGAGGCCTTGGACAGGTGATTAGGACGAATTAAGAGATGAATAATGTTACCAATGAGGCATGGGGTTTCTTTATCCTTTTCTTGCTTGCTCTTTCACCTTCTGCTACGGGACAACACATCAGGAAGGCGCCCACCAGATGTGAATGCCATGATGTTGGACCTCCTCGAGAGCCCTTATAAAAGCAACTGGTATTATTTATAAATGAGCTAGGCTCATGTATTCTGTTACATCAGTACACACCAAGGTCTCTACTAAAAGTTAGCTAGCCACTGTGGTCCTATCTCATGATCGTTAGTAGCATTCCTTACTTAGACTTCTCAGCCTTCAGAACTTTGAGAAATAAATGTCCATCAGGCCCTTAAGCCTATAGCATTTTGTTAAGGCAGCAGCCTGAACTTAGACATGTACACAACAGGTATCGGCAACTGAGTGAAACATGCACCTAAGAGCTTTGTAAATGGCTTCCAAAATTCAGGAAGAAAGGGACAGACATGAGAGAGAAATTAGACAGTGCAGGACAAGAGAGTAGCTTGGACAACTGAGGCAGCTTAGAGTCATCCTCCTGTGGGTGAGTTTGAGATAGAGAAAGTACACTATCAGAGCTGGGTCTTGGGAAAATCCCGTTGGCAGCTGCAGGTGAGCGAAAAGAGAATGAACGTGAGTGGAATAAGAAGGTTGGCTACAATGACTGAGGCAGGTGGGCAAGGCTGGAGAAGATGGGGCACACGCGTGTGAGCTGAGGAGAAGGTTGAACCATTGCACCTCAGGACTGATGGATACAGGAGACGATACAGGGTTTAGCTGATATTCAGACTTTTGAGCTCATAAAGAGTTTGACAAATTTGATCCCAAAAGAAGTCACTACTTGGGATATCCAATCTCTAATTCTGAGCGGGGTTGACAATAGGGTTTCCCCATTCTGACTGATTATTTTGTAGATGTCACAGGTTTTTGTGAGCTCTTTGCACCTCCATCCTGTGTACCTATCTCTTTCATGATGACCACATGCAAGAGGAAATGTATACCCCAGTTTTGTGTTTTCAACAAATCAAACAGAACTGAGTTTAGCATATAGACACTGCTACCAACTCAAACAGTTCTCAGAACAGTTTTCCTCTCGAGAAGTCCCAGTGCCACATTAAAGAGCTGAGGAAGAGCAGCAGAGCTCTGGGCACTTGTCCTGACCTATCCCATTCTGGTTTCCAGTCAACACTGGTAGCCATGGGGACTTTAAGCATCCTGGTCCTGAGTCGAGAACTATTCTCAGTCCACGTGTAGGACACATAACAAGGGCACTGGATTTCCCTTAACTGTTCAGACAATTCAGTGTAAGGGAGCAAGGCACATGCCCGTGTATCCAGGCCGTAGGTAGTTTGAAGACTGAATGAATGATTCATATAGGAAGTAAGTATTGCTAGCTGTCAAACCATACAGGGAGGGATTCCCAAACTGGGGTTAAATTAGAAATGAGTCACGTCTGGAAAAATCCTGGCCTCAGACCACATCATGTCACATAGTGCTACTGAAGAACTGCCGCACAAGGAATGAATGCATTATGGTGGGCGTGTGCATGTGTCTATGGAGGAAACTACGATGGTGTCTGCTCTGTGGAACTCTCCTGTGGGCAACACATTTTTTTTTTTTTTTTTTTTTTTTTTTGAGTACAGATCTGTGGAGCTCAGGATGCAAGCAGAAGTACTACAGGCTCAGTGACAAAGACAGCAGGGACAATGAGGACCTCAGAGTGCCAACTAGAGTGGCTTTGCCAGAGTTCTTGGGACTTCCACTAACTGACAGGCAATAGGATCAGACGTGTCCAACCTGCAGCCTTTATAGTGCATAAGCCCCAATATAGCCACGGGATGTGGCCCAACATAAAGTAACAAACTTACTTAAAACATTCTATGTTTTTGTGATGTTTTGTGGGGTAACTTGGTCACATAGCTATCTCATATGAACTTTGTAAATAACAATGTCATGCTGCTACAGTGTCAAAAGGTTGTACATGCCTAATGGGGCATGGGAAGATGGCAGATGGTGCTGAAGGAGGCCTGAGAACATACCTAGACTAGAGACACCCAAACTCCAGACATGAGGTCACTAGTGAAGATAGCAGCAATTAGGAGGGACAGATAGGACATTTTGTATTTGTGTTATAAAGACACATTTGTATACCCTACTGAATAAAGGAATAGTCAGAACACTATTAATTGTTCTTTGCTCTGAGTGAGCTGCCTCCCAGTCGGAGGCCCCTGGGGGGAGTTCAAGGTTGGTACAACAGGAGATAACTTGAGCCCAAGCATCCCGAGTGAGGGAAGAGAGCCAGGGATAAGGGGAGAAGCACAGACATCACAGGTCTCAAAAACGTGGCCTGGCCAGATGGGCAAGCCCGAGCTCCAGAACTGTTCCTTGCCTGTGTTCCATCCCTATTTCTCCTAATATAATCAGAGAGTAATGTCAGATAGGTCTCTATCTAACCTACTGCATGTGTGATGGTTTAATGTTGATTGTAAAGAAATACCCAGGAGACAAACGCTGGGCATATCTGTGCCAGGATTTTCCTAGGTTAGGATAGCTGATGTTGCAGATCCACCCTAACCATAGGCAGCGCCGTTCTGTGGCCTGATATTCAGAATGAAGAAAACAGAAATCAAGAGGAGCACCAGAGTTCATCCCTGCTTCCTGACTACGGATGGGACATGACCTTAAGCACCCGCTGGGTGGCACCCGCTGGGTGGCACCCGCTGGGTGGCACCCGCTGATAGAGAGACCTGCCCTTGAATTGTATGCAAGAGTAACCCTTGCCTGCCTTCTGTTTGTTTTGTCAAGTGTTCTGTTGCAGCAATCAGCAAAGTAGCTAATTCAGAGATTACGTGCAGAGCCTGACTACAGACTGCAAGCCTAGCATTCAGCTCCCTCTTGGTTCAGTCCCCCACAGGACAGGAGAACCAGTAGGCAATTGAAAGGATCTTAATGTTTGGAAGGAGAAGTAGAGTTTCTCCCAAATACATAATGAATGATTCCTAGACATTTTGAGAATGAGGTACCACTTCTAACACGTGCATATTGGGGGGCAGGGGATCTTATTCTTACCTGGGGAAACAAATGGTAGAAGCAAATGAGGTAGTAGGAGAGTGTTAATAACCTCCAAGGAAGTGGTGTGAGCAAGGCTTTGGAAGGCAGATTTTACCAGTGGAGTTAGTGGAAGGCCAGTAAGTGCCCACCTACCATAGACAGAGTTCTCTTCCATTCCCCTTATTCATTTGCTGAAGATCTAACCCTTAGCACTTTACCATATGAATGTATCTGGGGATAGGACTATCTATTAAGCAGCAGTTAAGTTAAATTAAGTCAGAAACTTGGGCTCCAATTCTGTATTACTGCTGTCCTTATGAGAAGAAAGTTAGACACAGAAATATGCCCAGAGGAAAGTCCATGAAGGGACATAGAGAGAAGATGGCCATCACAAGTCATGGTGAGAGGCCTCTACAGAAAGTAACCCTGCCAACAACCTAAACTCAAAACCTCAGCCTCCAGAACCACAGGGAAGATTTCTGTTCTTTGAGTCAGTCACCCAACTACACTGCTTCAGTAGTTGTAGCAAGCAGGCCTGAGGGGGCGGTGAAAGGCAGAAGAAAGAGACCATCTTGAGAGAAACTCACTGCCCTCGGGTTCCCCCACAGTTTCATCTGCTCTGCCTCTCATTGTCAAAACCAAATAAAGCCTGTGCCTACTGATGCCAGATGACTGGGTCAGCCAGCCTCTAGAGTGCAGAGGTGAGTGGGAGAAGTGGGGAGGGGGCCCAGGGCCCCAAACAGAAAATATGCATTGGCATTAGGAAGGTTGAGAACTGCTACTGTAGGCAATGTGGAGATGTAAGTAAGTAACTTCAACAGGAGCACATTGTCCTTTTATCAGAACAATGAAGGGCAGTAGACTCCTCACGAGTAGATTCTGTGTACCCAGGCACAGGGGGGTTGAGGGTTTTCTAGGGCAGAAAAGGCAACTTTAAAAGTAGAACATTCCATCTGTAGATCTGTTCCCTTGATATGGGACCTTGCTGGGAGCTTCCCAGAGCCTAGCTAGCAACATGAAAATGCTATGAGCCTCTCAACTTTTCTGTCAGGAGTTTCTCAGCTAGTCTTAGGCTTTTAAAAAGGTCATTAACCCTCCAGACCAGAAAACAAGGACTGGGACATGGGGACTATAATGATTGGTCAGAAGAATGGGACCTGAGCCCTGGGAGAAGACATGGCATCCTGAACTGCAGGCAAGGTCATTAGTAAATAAACGTTTAACTCATTTTCAGAAGATTGTTCTTGAAAGAGTTAAACCAAAATGGCCTGTTGGCCACCTAAGCATGATAAAGTCCCTCCAGAATAGCTGTGTGTTCCAGCAGAGACTTGAGGAATAGTTTAAGGCGTGTCTGAGATGTAGCCAGACCCAGGGGTCCCTTTGGTCATTGTCCATTCTCATTCCTTGACAGTGTTCTCTACTTCACACTGTGGTTAACTATGTTCTATATGAATGTTCTAAATTCTTTTCACGCATATCACAAGGACAGGGAAGTCAAGGGGACTTCAGACCAAACCCCCTGGGACTGTATTACTGAGCATGATTAAGCAACCTTCCCAACTCTTTTTTCACCTCACTTGGGGTTCAATGTGGGAAGGTGAACATCACTACCTGAAACAAGATAGGTCACCAAGGGAACCAGGGTCCCCCTTTTGGGGGTTAATAAAAGAATTTTGAAACAGACTCTAAAGGAAGCTTGAGGGTAGATTAAGAGAAAAACATTAGGGCAGGAAAGCTATTAACCTAGTCACCACTGTGAGAAGGGAGATGGAGAAGAGAAGAGGGAGAGAGAAAGTCATATTGTTTGCAGTGGAAGTCCGGAATTCACTTCATGGCTTAGTCGGGGCAAGAGAATGAATGGCAAAGCCCAGATGTCAGGGAAATTATGCCCAGGCTTTGTCAGTATCCCAAAGAAAAAGAAGGAAAAGAAGTGTGTGGGCAACAGGATGGAAGCTCTGTGAGTAACTGGAGGGAGAAGGGGCTCCTCGAGTCTAACCGTTTACTCTCATTAAGGAAATAGTTAACCAACCAGTCTCCCGAGGTTTCTTGGCCAGGTGATTGACACAGACACATCTGGACTAACTTCTAAGTTAGGAGACAATGTATCTAATGTTCTAGTTTTTGGAGTAGATCTAAAAGTAACCCAATTTCAAATCCAGAAATATAGTTTCAAAGTTGTTTATCTAAGGAATTGCTGGGGACCAGCCCCAACCAGATCTTCTGTCTTGTCTGTTCTTCTTGAGGCAGCGGAGAGGGAAGAGCTTCAGACCAGGGTAAGACTTTGTCTTATGAGGTATTTAGGGTTGCTGCATAATAGTAAAAAGTTTATGTATCTAAGTTACTGTGCTGTTGTAGCTGACCTGCCTTCTGTGATCCTCTGAGGCCAGAAACTGCAGTCTCTGGCACTTAGCATTTCATCCTAAAACAGCAGGAGACTAAATAAAGGATTAACTGTTATAGCCTTTTACTTTTTGTCCAGATGCTGTTTGGTTATCAGGTTAGGGGGAAGTTTGGAGCAATAAACCTCTTTTGAACCAGGAGAAGAGAATAACGCTTGCAGAAAGAAAAACTTTTACATAATCAAATATGCATGAACTCATATTAAATCATATACAGATTCACACGTGCATTTATACGTTTCCATTCAAACCAGTTGGGTCCAGCTTGCATGCATTCTCACACTTACATAGTTACACACACACATGCATGCATTCTCACAATTACATACTTCCACACACATCCATACTTACATATGCATATGGAGCAAAAGACCAAGCACCAGTGCAGAAAGAACTCACTCATTCTGGATGAAAAATGAGCTCCAGTCATTGCACAGTGAAAGAAAAAGCTTCTACCCTTTTAATGTTTAATGAGGTAAACCCGAGTTTGTAAGAAAAAAGCTTTGTTCCTTTAATAAGACTCAGTCTGCCTTGTTACTAAGAAAGGACCTGTTCTGTGCCACGGTCAGGAGAAGCTGCCTGCTCCTTCTGCTCTCTGCAGCTTCTTTTGTCCTCTTTCCATCTGCATTCTGCACATTGCTCTCGTAGTTTATGTTTCCTATAGTTTCTAAGTTATTCCACTCTGCATTCTCCTTCTAATCTTGCTCTCTCCTCCTGCTCTGAGGTCACAACAATGCTCTAACTCTCAGTGCCTTTTCTCCCAATGCTGTGCCTATACTTCTAAGTTCTTCTTGAGTTCAGTTCTGTCTAAAAAGTGCTCTGTCTAAAAACTTCTCAGCTCAGTTCCTCTCAGCTCAATTCTTCTCAACTCAGTTCTTACTCTTCTCTTTGTCCTCAGCACTTAAACATCTTTCAGAATACATGATCACATGTTGAAAAGTTCATCACAAGTTCACACACAAAATCAAATCATAAATTGAAATAGAAGTTTACAACAGAGAATGTTTACATGCATATCTATAAGGAGTAATTATCTGCCTAAACATTCATCACCTGCCATAGCTCCACAGGTTTACTGAAAGTTTAAAACCATAACTAAATTATTAGTGAAGTTATGTATAGATAAACCTAGTCAATATTTTATCTTCTGACCTACACCTATAATAAATTGTTAGTTCCATTTTTATGATCTTTGGTTAATAGTTTTATAACCTCTTGGAATGTGCTCTGAGTAGGAGAAAGTCTGGTTACTATCTAAGAGGCAATTAACTGGTGACACATGGAAGACTGAGTTCTCATTGCAGTTTTGACTATCAGAAAAGGGTCCAATAGCAGTTCCAACTTATAAAAGAGCTTAATAATCACTGATATAATTTTAGGAATTCTTATAGCATCTAATGATTCTATAAGTCTTAATGATTTAAGACTTAAGAAATCATCTATTTGTCTATATAGCATCACTACAAGACAGTATATCTTTGTAGATCTGCAGAGATCTGCTCAAAAGTGGTGGGCTAATACCTAGTTATTGCTATATATGTTCAATAATAACAGGAAAAGCATATTAATAGCAGGAATCTTTCCTAAAATGAATTCTCTTAGGCCTTGCCTATAATTGCAAATCTGTCTCAGATTAATCTGAAACAGACCATCTCAGGAAGATTACCTGCTAGTTATTAGCTTGTCTTATTATCACTCCTGAAAAAGAATCAGTGTCTAGATTATAGTTTCATATCCTTGCATAGAGCTTCCAGGAAGGGGTGCAGGTTTAGGAGAAGAGAAACAAAGAAAAAAAAGCAACAAACAAACAAACAAACCCAGGCCTCTCTTCTTACATCCTGACTTCTGGCCAGGCAGAGCAAAAATATTTTGGCTTAAACAATTGTGGCATCTTTGGCCTCTGACAAGGATGAAGCAAGCTACTGACAGGACCAAGGACATTTTTGGCTTTTAGTCAAGAATCTCTGAATAAAGCGCTGTAAGGTAAAATTCCCGTCTCTGTTCATTGGCTTTTGTAAGAGACGGGTAGTACAAACCAAATTCTGGTACAAAGACTGGTGTCTGTAGTACTCAGGTGGGCATGGGAGTCATCCTTTTACCGTAGACTTTTTTCCTCCTCCTCTTTTGATTTTTTTTTAATACTTTTTTTTTTTTTGGTTTTTCGAGACAGGGTTTCTCTGTGTAGCCCTGGCTGTCCTGGAACTCACTCTGGAGACCAGGCTGGCCTCGAACTCAGAAATCCGCCTGCCTTTGCCTCCCAAGTGCTGGGATCAAAGGCGTGCGCCACCACCACCACCCAGCTCTTTTGATTTTTTTTAAGACAGGGTTTCTCTGTGTAGCCCTGACTATTTTGGAACTTGCTTTGTAGACTAGGTAGGCCTTGGACTAAGATTCCCCTGCCTATGCTTCCCAAGAGCTGGGATTAAAGGCTTGTGCCACCATGCCTGGATCAGATGTGGCTTTTAATGTTGGGTAGGGTTATTAGGTGATGCAGTTAGGTCATTCTTCCATCAGGCCTATGTAAAAAACCTCACAAGTACAGCAGTGGTTCCAACTGTGTCGTTCATACCCTGGTGCAGTCAGGAAACAAAGTCCTAGGCAAGAAATGTGGACTTGGAGACCACTGAGCAAGGGAAAGGATCCCATCCTTCTAGGAACAGGCAGGAGTTTTTATAGTTTAGCATTTACAAGCTCGAGGCATAGACCAGGAGGAGAACAAAGGTAATTTTAATGCGTGGAGTTCAGAGGACAACTTGTGGGAGTTGCTTCTCTCCATCTACCATGTGGGTCCTGAAGACAGAATTCAGGTCCTAAGGTTTGGTGGCCACCTGGTCAGCTCAAGCCTGTTTTTATTTCTAGCCAAGGCATCTCCAGAGTTATCATGTAATCTAATTGACTAAGAGAAAGAAAATAGGGGGGGTGGGCAGAAAATTCTTAGCAATCTTTTGAGATGTAATGTTTATATGGCTAATGCTTTGACGATTTGGGCTCTCTGAGAAGCACACTCATACCCTGACGTACGTCTTACTTTCTTCCCAGAGCCTCTCCTTTCCTTAAGACTCTGCTTCATAAACTGGCTAGTCTTGAAATCCCTGGGGTTGCTGTGGATGGCAGTGTGGAGCCTCTCACTGATGCCCCCAAACGTTCCTCCCTCAGTTTTGTGCCTTCACACTGGACTTTGAGCCAAGGACCCTGACAATTCCACCTTCTCCATTTTTGGCATTTCCGGACTAAGACGTCCCCAGTTTAATGCAGCTACTTCTTGGGAAGCCTGGCTTTTCCTTTGTAAATTCTCACCTAAGTGAGGCCATCTCCAGAATTCTTGGTTGGGTAAAGAATTTTACTACGTGGCTTCGATAGTTAAAATTAATTAACAAGTATTAAGTGACTTAATGTAATCAAGTCATCTATTGTAGACCAACTGCACGCAGTACATACACTCAGGTGCTCTGCCCAAGTGTGTGTGTGTGTCTTGGGGTGGTGTTGGATAGCGGTGATAAAGGTACTTTTTTACTCTTCTGTTTTAAGATGTGCCAGATGACTAAGGCACTTAGCACGTTTAGGCAGTCATTCATTGGCAGGCACCCTTGTCTTTAAAAATATGTTTGGACCCACGGACAAGGGACTGAGATGCATATTTTACATATCAAAGCCTCCAGGTTTTCCTAGCATCCCTCAGTCCCTACCTGGCATACCCTGCTCCCCAACCATGAACTTTTCATCCCAGGGGCTGGGCTGCCCTTCCCCCAGAGGATCCTTCTTATATAATCTAGGCATTTTGGTTTCTCCTACTCTCTCTACGCACACGCACGCCCTCCGCCCTCCCTCCCCCATGGCGATTCCCCTGGTCCAGTGAACTGGACGAGAACAGCTTCTCAATAAACCTGCCTTTAATATAATCTAATCTGGTTTGAACTGGCCCATTTCACCAGCGGCGACGGAGAAATAACCGATCAATATCTTTTAATTCATAAAACTAGATAACGTCTGCGGAGAATGTTACAAGCCACCCAAGTGGCTACAGGCTGATCACAGAGTCCAACTTAGATAGGGACAAAGGCCGCACGCAGTTCTTTTTGGTCAACGCACGTGGCAAACCCTTGCTTACAAACAAACGGCTCAACAAGGCGCAGGCGCCGTTGGCCTTGCCCGCCCCCTCAGAGGCGGTGCTTATCACAGGCCTAGGGCGCATGCGCTAAGGTCTGTATTAATCGCTCTGCCGCGGCCGTGGTGACGAAGATTTCGTCTGGGCAGCCGCGTGGTCCTGGGTGAGTGTTCGGCAGCCGGACAGAAGGCCGGGCGAGTGCGCCTGCGCCTCGGGCTCTCCATGCGGCTGTGACCCCGCGCCGTGGGCTTCTAGCCTTCTGCCGCGGAGCCCATCGGAGCGAGCGGCGGCTTCGCCCGTGGGCCGGGTCTTTTCCGGCAGGCTCACCTGAAACCGGAAGTGACGCGTGGCGCACGCTCTTACCTACGCGGCGAGCGGGGGCTGTCGCGGCGCGGACCGGCCCCGGCGTCTGCTTCAGGGTTTGTGAATCGGGCTGGCGCCAGGGCCTGCAGGGCTTTGTTGGGTCTGGATGGTGTCCTTGAGAGAGAGAGTCAGGGTGGTCCATGCCCGGCGCCTTCTGTATTGATGCAAAGTTGGGTGGGAAGGACTGAGATGTGAATGCTGTAACCCGGTACCCCTCGTAGTGTCATCTTCACCGCTGTCCTCTTCCAAACTCTTGTCGTTTTCCTCCTGACTACCTCCTAATACTGCATTGCTATTTCTCTATTATCCAAAACTGATCTTTTGCAAGTATTAATTGGATCCTGCCGCTGTCACCCATCTTTAAACTCTTCGAGAGCCATCTCAGTGAAATAAAATTTAAGAGCATGTTTTTTTCGGACCCGTGTGACTTGTCCCTTCTTGCCTCAAAACCATGATTATGAACAGACGACTCTCAGACCCTAATCTAGCTCGATTGTGGTGGCAGAAAGCCCAAGATACAAATCTGGTTTCCCAGCCTTGTAAGTTTTGGATGTATCCGAAGTGACTCAAAGATTTACACTGTGAGCAATACTGTAATCAGTTCTTTAATTTTGGTTACAAAAATTCTCATTGCGTTCCAGCCTTTCCTCATTATCTCATTTTGAGATATTAACTCTGCTTTTGACCTTGATTAAATCCCATTAATTTTTTAGAAAGTCACTTTGTCAGAGAGGCCACCTCACACCTACTTTCACAGTTTCACTTAGAGTTGCATGTTTTATATCTATACTAAGGCCATTTTTTAAATGCCTGGCCTCCCAAGGGACTAAGCTCTGCCCAGGGGAACTAGTGTGCCTCGTGCCTTATGCGACTGAGTCAGTAACAATTTGTTAATGTATGATTTATTTCACCTCTGAAACTTTGATGCTTTGATCAAATCACCCCCATGTGCATGCACACACCCACACATGCAAACTCTGACTACAGCTAGAAGCTAAATGGCTTCTTGCCCTCTTCTAGTTCCTTTCTGATCAAAATAAAAAAATAAATAAAATAAGAAACCCCATCCCACCTCGAACTCCAAGCTGTTACTCCAGCTGCCCTTCTTGGCACCTTTCCATTCTTATTCCTTTATTCTACCTCTTCTCTCTGACCATCCCAAGGAATGACATTCTTCACAGCCTGCTGGTTACAGGAGGAGAGAACCGTGCAGCACTGGAATGTTGCCAATCCATTATTTTGGAAAGCACACACCTGCAGTGTTCATTTCTCACCACTAGACTCTTATTCTTCCCATCCCCACCCCATCCCAACTTTGACTTACTAAGGACAGGCCCAGGTTCCTTCCTTATGGAGTTATCTTCTCTGTCAACTCCCTTTCGCATCTTGGGCACCAGGCATCACTCTCTAGCTGGAAGCAGATAGAAGTTGCTGTGCCTTCTCTTCTGGACCATCCCTGGTCTGCACATTTTTCTGTTCAAGTCATCTCTGAAGGACATTATATTGTTTTCTTGCCATATATTTTTTTTTTCCTCTTTATTTTCCAACAAAACCTCTGAGTATTTATCACCCTTTCTCAAGGTCCTTAAAGCAGTAGGTTGCCTCCCTGTGTCCTTTTCCTTGTTGCCTGCTGACCTCAGACTGTCTGGTTTTTAGTTTTTGTGTCTGTTGCTCTACTGGATTCAACCATTCACCCTCCTACCTACTTTGTTTTGTGTTTTCAAATGGTATAGCTGTGTGGCTCAGGCTGGCCTGGAACTAACTCACTGTGCAGCTTCAGCCTCTCAAGTGCTGGGATTATAGTGTGTGCCACCATGTCCAGTGAGAAACTGCTTTTATTGGTATCCCTAGTGAGCTGTCAGAGTCCAAATCAACAGAATCCCGCTTTTCATTCATTTATTTTAATTGTTATTTTACCCTTTAAAAATCAATTCCTCAAAATTTTAATTTTAAATTTATCTTTGATTAAAATGCTATTGATAATTTTGTTTAATTGACATATTTTAACTTAAATCCCCTTTTACATGAAAGATGTACAAAGAAGTTTCTTTAAACTCTGAGTATGTGGATTTTTAATTCCAGCTCTTATAGGTAGGCTCTAAACCAGAACTCCACCCTTCTGTTGGAGGGTGACTTTTCCTTTGAAGATAATCAGACCCCAAAGGGTCAAGATAGCAGATGGGTCCAAAGGGAGGAATATTCTCTTTTTTATCATCACCCTTCTCAGTGATGATCTCTGGAACCTGTCAGAGCTTTGAGACTTCTGCGGCTGCTTGATCTTAGACTATGTCCACATCTGCCCAACCCTTCCCTTCTCCCTTGAACTTAGATTTTCGTTCGGACCACATGGTGTATTGGTATTGTGACTTGAACTCAGCAACCTCCACTTCAACTTCCTGTCTGCTTCCTTTCTGAGAGTCATTGTTGATTGAATCCACTTGTGATTCAGTCCCCCAGGCTGCCCTTTTATTTTGGACTCTGGTGTAAACCTTACTTCCTTTCAGCAGATACTGACCCATACAATTGTTCTCCCTCTTCTTTCACATGGATCCCTGAGTCTTGAGGGTAGAGATTTGATGACTACATTTGAAATGGATATATCTTTGAGGATTTTTCACTTAATCTTTGAGCTTCTGATATACTCCATTTACCAGATGGGAGTTCAGCTTATAAGTTCCTAGTGTGATTCCTATAATTCTCACATTACTGATATGCACGCTATAGTTGGCCAGGTTGCTCTAACACAAAGTTTCTGTGCCACAGCCCAGTGAAGATGCTAACTGTCAAGATAGCAGCTGGGTCATTTTTCCTGTTTTAGAACATTCTGTGGCTGTCACTTAGGATTGGGCCACTGGCTTTCTTAGGTGACTGCCCATGTGTCCTTTGTTGCAGTCACTGTATTTATTTTGGTTAGCTTTTCTTGTTCATCATCATTTGTTCTCTTTAAAGTTAGTACTTAGAAACTTTAACTTATTTAATTGGAAGGTTATTGATGTTTTGAGAAACTCATGCATTTAACAGATATTTAAGACACTGTATACTGATCAATAACCAAAAGGCTTATCAATTTTTTTTCCTTTTAGATAGTTTGTAGAGGATGGCCCACGAGGAAATCCCCAACTCCACTCACCCTCCAGAGCAGGACTGTTTACCAGGTCAGCATGTCAATGATGACAAAGACAAGCCAGTTGGACAGGAGAGTGGTGGAGTCTCAGAGGCTGGGGAGTGCCTCTACTCTACTTCCTGTGAGTATGGGCCATCCACATCTGCTGAAGCTTGTGTATTGGCAGCCACAAGGCGGGGGCCAGCCCTGCTGCACATTGATCGGCATCAGATCCCTGCAGTGGAGCCCAGTGCTCAGGCCCTGGAGCTGCAGGGCCTGGGTGTGGACGTCTATGACCAGGCTGTCCTGGAGCAAGGTGTGCTGCAGCAGGTGGACAGTGCGATGCATGAGGCCAGCCGTGCGGCCCAGCTTGCTGATGCAGAGAAGGAGTATCACTCAGTCCTGGATGACCTCATGTGAGTTCGAGCCTTCTGTTTTCAGAGTTTGCATTGAAATATGACAGGGAAATTCAGGTAATAGAAAGCTGAAATGTATAGAACCTCTTATCTGGGAAGTAGTTAGTTAAGACAATCTTCTATCTACCTTCTGAGCTCCTCCCTTGAGGAGGGTCTTGAAGAGCAAGGCCTTCCTGCCTTCTTGGCAGCACATGCAGGTGATCTTCAGAGTGAATTCTGGGAGTTTCATACTTGAAACACAGGGAACGCTTGGGACCTATTGTTACCGTTCTCTCTCTCCTGTAGTTTCTAGTCTGCTATTCTCAAAGATTGTTTATTCTTTTGGCAGTTTTTCAGATTTAATTTATAAAAATATTGAGACTAAACTTCCTGCCCTTCATTTTAAGTGTGTGTTCTATTTTTGGCTCTAAAGAAAGATTCAGTCTTGAAGACTTCATTTTTGTTGTCAAGGAAAGAGACACGTGGGCTCTGCTAAATGAAGTATTTTGGTGGGGAAGATATTGGCCAGCCAGCCTCAGGGAGAGGCCAAGGGCAGGGAGGCAGGGTAGTATGGAGCCCACTCATTCTCCTGGGTGATGTCTAGGTAGGTCAGACGTAGAAGCAAGAACAACTAAGGACTGGACTGGGTGGAAAAATGGGCAATCCCAGTGCATGGCTAGAGAAGGAGGCAGGTGAGTAAGCACAGAGCTAGAAGCATTAGCCAGTGGTGGAGCTTTTGCGAGGTTTCTATGGATGCTCAAAGAACATTTCTGTTAACAGTTCCTTGATAGGGTCTTTTTTTTTTTTTTTTTCTTCGAGACAGGGTTTCTCTGTGTAGCCTTGGCTGTCCTGGAACTCACTCTGTAGACCAGGCTGGCCTCCAACTCAGAAATCCGCCTGCCTCTGCCTCCCAAGTGCTGGGATTAAAGGGGTGTGCCACCACCACCTGGCCCCTTGATAGGGTTTTTTGTTTTAATTGGAATCACAATTATTGTTATTATTATTTGTTTACACCCTCTGAGTAGCACATCTTTTGCTCAAGTGTTTTGAAATCTTTCTTGTTCTGTGCAGTGGCCCACCTTCTAAGATTGCTCTCAGAACTGTGCCCACTTTCTGTAGAGGACAATACTGCCTTAAGTAGCCAGTAACTTACATTGTTATCCTGAAGTCTGCAAAGAATACAAACAACAAATTATGAGATTGATTTTCTCTTTTAAAAATTAGAAGCAGCAATTTTGTAGTATTTTAGAAGCAACTGATTTTCAGTTGTTCTTTTCTCTTTACACCATGAAGTCTACTGTTATAGTAGAGGAATTTGCAGTTCTATGAAAGGAAAATATTTACATAGATAAGTGATTCACTTAAGAGAATAATTAAGCATTTTTAGGACTTTTTCAAACTTTGGGAGGCTTCCATGATATGTATCAATTTCTTCATATATAAAAAACTTGGGCTGAGTTCTGTCCTTATGCCACTGTCTTGAGTAAATAGACACTAAAAAATGTTTGTAGTAGAAATGAGTCAGTTTGCAAAGAGGCATGGGCTGGTCTAAACAGCCCGAGGAGAGAGGAGAGAGGATACTGTTACTGACTTTGCGCCTTGGATCTATTTGTGGCTGTAAGAGTGCATTCTGCTCCAGTTTTGTTCAGCTTTCACTCAGAAGAAACAAAATGTTTTTTAGCATTTTCTCTACTTTATGCTAAGAAAGTGTTACCATGGAGAAAAACAGACAACTATTCTTATTTTTCAGGTCATGTACAACATCCCTGAGGCAAATCAATAAAATTATAGAGCAACTTAGCCCTCAAGCTGCCAGCAACAGAGACATCCACAGGAAACTAGATTCTGTGAAACGACAGAAGTATAACAAGGTGATGCTGAGTATCCTATTGTGTGCTGCAGTACATTTAAATACTAATTAAGTGCTTAGGAAGGACTCCGGAGAGTACGCATGTTATGGGAAACAACATTATAATAGAAACATTTTTAAAAAGATTGATTTTTATTTTAAGTGAATAATTTTTTTTTTTGATATGTGTACCATGTGTGTGCCTGGTGCATGCAGAGGCCAGAAGAGGGCACTGGATCCCTTGTAACTGATGTTACAGAGAGTTGTGAGCCACCATGTGGGTGCTGGGAACTGAACCCAGGACATCTGTAAGAGTAGTAATTGCTCTTAACCTCTGAGCTACCTCTAGCCCCACACTAGAAAAATTTGGGATGCCTTTTTTATGTGTAACCTGTCCGTTCTGCTATACAGTATTTTTAATAACCCATATGTACAGACACACATCCGTGTATATACATGAGTACACACATCCATACATATGTACTTGAGAGTAGTTCTTGTGTGGTTTTGTGGTTCCTCACTTCTGTGCTCTTTCATGGTCTTCCCTGTCATCATTAACTCTACCATTTCAGCTTCCGCTTGGGCTCTGACCTCTTACTCAGTTCTGTTTTGTCTGAACTTAGCTGTCCTGCTCAGGTCTTGCTTATCTTCATTTCCTGCAGATACAGCCATCACCACTCACACGCTCCATCTTAGCTGTATGGGTTTGGGTTTGTCTATAGAGGCAGAGAACTCAGCTGTAGGAAGGGACTGTTGCCTCTGAGATGGCTTTTCTGAGGCTTTTAAGAATAGGATTTATATACAGCTTTGTGAAGGTTGAAGGGCTTTGTATACCACCCTCTGTGTGGAAATTGATGGCGGTAGCTGGGAATGACTAACATTGATGGTTCTGGCTCCCAGCCCACAGGGATTTCTGTGCTTGCAGCTGACTGAGTGCAGCTCATGGAGTACTTGTGCCTGTGAGTTCCACTTGAGGGCTGTGTGTAGAATCGGTCATAGAGCCTTCTTTTATTATCTCACTGGGCTTTTATTTCTACAACAGCAGCCCAGATGTCCAAGCGGGCAGTAGTTCAGTGCAGATGGGGCCTTCATAAATCAGGAAGGACATTTGGCTTCTTGTGGGCTGGGATTTTAAGGTAGAGAGAATCAAATCTTAGGTGACTGGGTCATGGTCTGCCCTAATTATATTCCTGTGTTTAGGATTTTCAGAGGGAAAGTGCTTTAAGCAGGGTACAGGAACACTGAGAACAACAAATTGCAAGTCATGGTAGCATACTGTTTGTGTTTCCCTTTGTCCCCCACGCTGATGCTAGAATTCAAACCCAGGGCCTGTGTGTATAAGGCAAGAACTCTTTCCTGCATGAAGACAGTTGAAGCACTTAAGGCTTAATTGAGACTTTAGGAAGGCCACAAATCTGAGTTCTGATAGTGTCAAGGGAAACAAGGAGGAGTCTGAGGTACATGGGAAAAAAGGCTTAGCAAAATGTCTCTTAAAAGGCTGCCATTCATGGCCAAGTCTCCAGAGGTCTGACTTTGTAACTGTTTGAGCTTTTATATTTTTATTTCTTGTTACTCTGGGCTGTTGCCTGCTATAGCCAGTTGGCCGCCTAGCTCAGAAACGGAGTTTAATGATGTATGCAGAATGTACAGAGGGAACCCAGAGAACATTTCCACCTCCCAAGTCAGTGCATGTGAGCTCAGTGCTCAGTCCCAAGGGTGAGAGCCATCTGTGGGTGTGGCTGGCTACGCAGGAATACTCAGGGCTACGGTGCTGCAGGCAAGCTGCAGGAAACTGGAAACTGTTCAGCTAGTGCTCACTAGTGATGTTACCATGTGGGGTTTTAGTTTACTCTTAATCGAAGTTTAAAATTGCACAGTGCAGTCTTCGCGTGTTAACTATAAACCACTGTATTGCATATCTTGTGTTTAACAATAAACCACTGTATTGCATATCTTGTATATGGGGTTTACAACTTTAGGAGCAACAGCTAAAGAAGATAACTGCAAAACAGAAACGTCTCCAGGCCATTCTCGGAGGGGCTGGGGTCCAAGTGGAACTGGATCATGCCAGCCTAGAGGAGGAAGATGCAGGTGAGGATTTGGGGGCAGCTTGGCATGCTCTTAATTGATGCCTGGTGCCTGTCTGTATTCAGGGGAGGTGTCTTGTGAGACTTTTGAGGCTTTGCCTTTGTGTCAGATGGGTCTGGGGAAAATCTTATTTTTCTGTCGACTCAGCTCTTAAGGCACACATGCTTTTTAGAGACTAAAATAAAATGTTAACCTGGTTCTTTCTGGTGGTTACTGGCACACACTTGTGTTAGACTTAACAAATCAGAAATTGTACTTTCATATATATTAACTTGATAAAGAGAACGAGTATCTTGATTGGGTTCATTTTGTAATCTTAGCATCCTCTGTCGGCATCTGTCGGATTGCTGTCACTGTCCAGCATCCTCTGTCGGCATCTGTCGGATTGCTGTCACTGTCGAGCATCCTCCGGCGGCATCTGTCGGATTGCTGTTCCTTATCTTTAAGAAGCATAGCAGGCTTTCCAAGCATTCCTTGTGCTAAGGAAAGGTTTCAGGTTAGATCATGGCCATGTAAAATTCTCTTCAGGACAGCTGTGCTTTGTTTGGAAAATCTCTGGGAATGTATAAACTCCAAAACTAAATATATTTTTCTGTGTGTCTGTATGTACACACTGTTGGTTGTTGCTTGGCCAGTTTCTGCTTTAAACATAGATTAAAGATTAAATTTAGAGTTTGGTTGAGCTGGGCAGTGGCGCACACCTTTAATCCCAGCAATTGGGAGGCAGAGGCAGGCGGATTTCTGAGTTCGAGGCCAGCCTGGTCTACAGAGTGAGTTCCAGGACAGCCAGGGCTATACAGAGAAACCTTGTCTCAAAAAACAAAACAAAAAAACAAAAACAAAAAAAGAGTTTGGTTGTTGAAGCAAACATTCTTTGCTAGCTCCTGGGACTTTTTTTTCACATAGACAAAAGGAGTTGTATGAAGAATGTAACACTGGAAAAAACAAATGTTCCCCTCCCCTCATCACTTAAAACAAGATCTTACTGTGTACCTCAGGCTAGTTTCAAAATTGTGGCCCTCCTGCATAGGTGTATGTCCTCACTCCTGGCATTTAGATGTGCTTCTAAAGTTCAGTCTCATAGGCTCTAGTATGCTACTGTAGTTTCTGCCACGTGGGCACTGCATTTCTCATTGGTAAAGGAGATCTTCCCTGTCTATCTGAAGCCTGACGTTCTTTAGTTCTATTGATACAGAGTTCATAGGTAACTCTGCAAATCCTGATGCCTCTTCACCTCTGCTGAGTTCAGCCTGATGACGCCTTGAGAGAGTGTCAGACTCCTGCTTCCTGGCTTCTCTTCTGCCCTCTGGTTAGTTCTGGTTAGTTATTTGGTAGCTTATCCTGCAGTATCTTAAATGCTGTACTGCTTAGGACATGTTGAGTGCTCGTGTTGCTTCCTCTCCCTGACTTTCTCATCCATTTCCCATGGGTTTTGCAGCCACCTAAGATCTGATACCTTACAAATCCATAGCCTCTCTTTTCTGAACTCTTGGTTCCCAGGATACTTTCCCGTCTGACCACTAGCCATTACTGGAGACTGGGCCCTGTCTACAGAGGCCATAGAGCTGACTGCCAGGTAGCCAGGCTTTGGGGGCCCAACTCTGTACTGCTAGGTATGGACCTCTCTCAGCCTATCTGAAGCCATGTAGCAGGTGTCAGAGGGTGTGCTGCCCACTTGCTTCCCTGGGGACATGGCTTCACTGCTTTGCACATGATGCTTATGCAGCTTAGCAGCAGCCCCTCCCTGCATGTAGGTGGATGAGGACAGATTGGAGATCTGCCTTAGCCAGTGTGATCTGCAGGGCAGCAGGTACACTTGCTTACCTTCTCTATTCAGCCGTACACAGTCCTGTTTGAATAGAGGAAAAGAAACCCAGTGAGTAAAGGTGGGAAAGAAGGAATCCATCATTATTCACAGACATATCATAGTTTATATAGAAGATTCAAAAGAATTGCTATGGAATTACCACAAGACTTACAATAATAGCATTGAGTACATAGTATATAAAAATTAGTTATTTTTGTATGATAGGAAAAATAAAAGATAACACTTAATACAGGTATCAGTTATAATCCAAATACCTAGAAATAAATCTTAGGAAAAAAAGCAGTTCCACAATGTTTTATACATCTAAAAACTACAAAATGTTATCGACAAAGAAAGCCTAAGTAAATGTGGTGACTTACTGTGGTTGATGTTGGGTGATTCTGTATTATAAAGATGACATTTTTAGCCAGTTGTAGTTTCAATGCTACCCTAATATAAATTTGAGCCTTTAAAAAAAAATAACAAATGGCATGTATAAGACATAGGCTGAAGGTAGAGGTTATTGACAAGCTAGTGCTAAGATCTGCAGTCTCAGCTCTTGGAAGGCTGAATCAGCAGGATTGCTGTGAATTTGAGGCCAGAGTAAGACCCTGTCTTACCCCTCCTTACCTAAGAAAAGAAAGCAAAATGCCAAGGTCTAGTATAAAACTGTAGTGACTAAGTGTTGTATACACAGTCAGGCTGATGGATGGGATGGAAGGCTCCAGAAACAGGCCACCTGTGTATAATCACTTGATTATGATGAAGATAGCAAGCAGTGCTATGATGAACACTCTTGACCAAAAGACTGATTTATGTGAAAATAAAAGGAATCTCAATCCATTATATATATTACCTTCAAAAATATACCCCAGGCAGTTTATAGATCTGAATGTTAATGATAAAAAGGCTTTGAGAACATAATACAGGGAGACACTATCATGATCCTGGGGCAGGTGAGGCAAGGACTGAAGCAAGACCAGAAGTGTAAAGTTGCACAGGAAGAACAGTTAAATAGCTAAATGGACTCTAGAAACAGCCAGGAGCTTCTGCCTGTCAAGAGAGTGTTCAGACTGGGAGAAGGGAGGCTGCAGAAGAGAAGGTGGGAGAAGATATTTGTAGAACATGCACAGGACTTAAATTTATGGTGCAGTAAAAAAAAAAAAAAAAAAAAAAAAAACAACTAGAAGAAAGGTTAAGACAGAGACTAAGAACAAGATTTTGTACAGAAAAGCAGTTGTCCAGAAGGCACAGATTTGAAAGGCCTTCTGTTTTCACTGGGAATCTCTGAAGTTATGGAATGGCAAGAATGTTGGCCAATTTGAATTCTTAAACACTACTGAAACTTAAGTAGTGCCACTTTGCAAATCTTTCCAGCAGTGTCTGCTAAACAGTTGGCAATAATGAAGTGATATAATCATATGTTATTACCAAAGGATGTATACAGAGTATTCATAGTAGCCTTGTTCTAAAGACGGAAGAATCAGATATTATTACCAAAGAATGTATACAGAGTATTCGTGGTAGCTTTGTTCTAAAATCTAGTAGCCCAAGCCTAGAACATCTAAACTACGTTAATAGTGGAAAGAGAAAGTTGTATAATCACAGCATATTAGTAACAGGTGATACGTTTTAATTCAGTTGAACTTCAAATCAGTGTGGCTTTCATGCTGAATGTCAGGCATAGCAGGCAGACAGGAACACAGAGTCAGGCATGAGTCATGCTTAGAGTCAGGCCTGTCAGTGTCTTAGGGAGGCTGGAGGCTGAGAAGCTGGCAGAGAGGGCATGCCAGCAACATTAGTTCTTCATTTCCATTACTTGATCTGGATGCTGATGTAGAACTATAGATTCTTGGAGCTTTTTTTCTGAATAGTCATTGGGATTAGGATTTTTATACTCTGATGTATATTTTATTTCAATGTAAGGTTAGTGGAAAACTGGCTATAGTGACATTGGCCTAGTAGGTCTTTTGTTTTCTGATTACATAATAAAGTATTTTGTTGGAGGGGTTCAATTAGGAGAAGGGGTGTTTCTGGATGACTATATACTTGACATATCTTCATATTTAGTTTATCTTTTCAAGTTATTCACATCATAAGTCTAGCATGGTATCATCTAGTAGATGTATTTGTGTGTATGTGTATATGTGTGTGTGTATATGTGTGTATGTGTGTTGGTGTATGCATGAATGCATGCATTGCATGTGTGCATGTGGAGACCAGAAGAGGATATGAGGAGTTTTCCTCTGCCATTTTGTACCTTATTTCTTGAGACAGGGTTTCTCACTGAACCTTGGGCTTGCTGTTTTGGCTAAGCTGGCTAGCCAGTGAGCCTGCAGGATCTGCTTGGCCTCTGTCCTAATATTGGGCTTACAGCACTGTGATCATGCCTGGCTTTCCAGGAGCTGAGGATTTAAACTTAGGTAGGTCCTTGTGTTTTTAGAGACCGTCTTCCCAGCTCTCTGATGGACCAGTCTGCATTGAGAGGAGCTTGCTCTCATTTTTGTTCAGGGTGCTGACGTTGGTCACATCTAGCTATTGAGCACTCACTGCATTGCAGCTGTGGCATTCAGTTTTCCCATTCTGAAGTGAGCTAGGCATGTCCCACCTGTGTCTTGTGGGCCACATGTATCCCCAGATAGCTATGAATGCAGCCCAACTAGGCGACAGTGTCTTGTGGCAATATTAAAAAGTTAAACAGTCGGATACTAGTGACTGGTCATGACCATGCAGGGGGTATAGTACTTTTCTGTCTTTCTTAGATAGGCAGAAATCTAAGAAGTTAAGGTCCATCTGAATGTTGGGCAAAGCATTGACATAGAATGTAGGGGATCAATTGTCATGCTTACTTCTTAACTGATGAGCAAGCACAGATAAGTTTGTCTATGAATAACAATAATGTGTAGATAAGCCTGCCTCTGTACAGAAAGTATGACTATAATGTGATACATTTTTATTCACATTCAAAGTTAGACAAAAAGAGGTAAACATTTAGTGTACTTATGGGGTGTCACGTAATATTTCAATGCATATATATTGTGTAGTGTGTAAATTAGGTTAAGCATATTCATCTTCTCAAAGTTTATCATTTTTTTAATGGTGAAAAACATCTAAAACCTTATCCCAGCTATTGAAACAACACAATCTGTTACTACTCTGTGTACTCCTTCTCCCGTGGAAGGGTACCACAGACTTCCCCTTCTATTAACTGGGACTTGGTACCATGGGTCAGCCTTCTCTTTCCTCCCTGATGATGTTCTCAGCTTTCGATAGTTCCCATTCTACTCTCAGCATTGAGAAGATCAGCTCCTCTAGATCCTGCATGTGAGGGAGAGCATGCAGTACTTGTCTTTCTATGTCTGGCTTGTTTCACTTCACATAGTCTTCAGTTCTGTGTCGCTGCAGGTGTAGAACTTCATCCTTTAAAAAGTGACTGCGCTGTGTTTGTGTAACACATTATACAGTGTCATATTTTGGGGAAAAGTTACTGAGAATATATTACATGTGGGTTGTAAATTTTACTCTATGCTTCAGTCCACTGATTTGTTTTGTGAGTTCCTGGAAATTCTTACCATCTGTGAGTGAGTGATTGTTTTTCTGTGTGTTCTTTGAGAGTTTTACTCGAGTCTTCATTGTTGTTTTCCTTTCAGAGCCAGGGCCATCTTGTCTTGGCAGTATGCTCATGCCTGCCCAGGAGACTGCCTGGGAAGAGCTTATCCGCACTGGCCAGATGACACCGTTTGGTACCCCAGCCCCTCAGAAACAGGAGAAAAAGCCTAGAAAAATAATGCTCAATGAAGCATCAGGCTTTGAAAAATATTTGGCAGACCAAGCACAACTTTCTTTTGAAAGGAAGAAACAAGCTGCTAATAAAAGAACAGCTAAAAAAGCTGTGGTTACATCTGAGTCAAGCCGAGGACCAAATGAAACCAAGCCAGACCAGAGAAGCCAAGTGCTCTCTCAAACAGATAAGCGCCTGAAGAAGCACATCAGGAAGCTCCAGAAGAGGGCACTGCAGTTCCAGGGGAAAGTGGGATTGCCAAAGGGGAAGAAACCTCTGGAGCCTGGGTGAGGCCAGAGGCCAGGGGAGACACTGAGGGTGAGGAGTCTGGGTTCTCTCCCACTGATGGGGAGGAGGAGGAAGAAGAAGAAGAGGAAGAGGAAGGGGTAGCCAGCCTGTCTTCCGATGATGTTAGCTATGAGCTGAAGCCACTTCGGAAAGGAAAAAAATACCAGAAGAAAGTCCCAGTACAGGAGATCGACGATGACTTTTTTCCAAGTTCTGAGGAGGAAGATGAAGCTATGGAAGGAAGAGGAGGAGGCCGCAAGGTAGCCAGGCGCCAAGACGATGGAGATGAGGACTATTACAAGCAGCGGTTAAGGTTAGTGTGTGGGACTTCTGCTGCTTACGGGAGTGAGGAGGCCACTCTAAAGATCTTTGTGTTTAAGATCCCTATTGTACTAGACACCCAGCTGTGCAGAAGCTGGGCTTGCTGCCTTAGCCCACAACAACCTGAACATGGAGTCATTAGTGAAGCTGGCCCCAAAGGTGTCAGTCTTTATTCTAATTGAGAGGCAAGTCTGGGATGAGGAGCCGAGGGGAAGGCTGGGCAAGAGCTGAGAGGTCTGACACCAGCTTTGTGTTTGGTACTCAGCATTGTCGCCCTGCAGCAAGTGTCAGGGAAGGAAAATGTGGTGCTCTACCTTGGTTTTTTTTTCCCCTTATGAGATAGGATATTCACTTTAGAGAAATTTCCTTTAGAAAAAAAGCTGAAATGTGTGTTTTGGCATATGAGAGATGTTCTTTTTCAAATACCTCCTCCCTTGACTTTGAGAAAATAGTTGTCTGCAGAATTACGGACTACCGTAATGCTGGGGGTGCACTGTATGCACAACACACGTCCCTCCTTGCTGCCTTCTACCATTGCTGAGGCTGGGTTGGCTTTTATTCTCAAGACTTTGTCAGCACTTGGTGTGAGCTGAGGGGGGATGAACATCTATGGAGTTACAGCACCATCGCTGGGTGGTTTCTGTGAGCCAGGCAAGCACTCCACACACCACAGGCACAGGGATTCTGCAGAGGTCAGAGGAGAAAAGGAACCATGGCACTAGTGAAATATTTACTATTGGGATGGCTTTGGCTAGTCCTCAACAGTGCTTTTATTTCTCAATGAGGGGAAAGCTAATTGATAGTGCTTTTAGAAGAGTTCCATGCATCTTCCTGGGAAAGCTGGCCTATTGATTTTCTTTAGTTCAGAGCTGCTGTAACCCTAGTCCAAGGTCCAAGTACACTGCATAAACTTTTCAGAGTTTCTTAAAGGTAAGTCGAGGCCCAGTGACACTGGCATTGCAGTAGCTCCTTGTGGTAGTGCATAGATAGGGAGGGGCCTATGCTGGTCACTTACCACTGCAGCATATGTCAGTGTGCCACCTACAGCTGTAGTGTTTGACGAATACTGCAATACTCTTAAACAGTGAATAGTGTCAGTCTTTACTGTAGAAAATTAATAAAAATGTTAATCATAGCATATTGATTATAAATGGAGCAATATATAGTCTTCTCATTAAACTGGGTCAATATTAAATGTATTTTAAACATAGCAATTTATTTTGATTGAATTTTAAATATGGGTACAGTTTAATTTCATGGCAATAAGTTTTTTTTAATAATGTTAAGATTGTAAAACAATTTATTATTTCCAAAGCCATATCATAATCCATTTTTTGCTAAAGTTACAGTAAAATCTCAAATGAATTTCAGAAATATCAATAATTCTTAATTGCCACCAAAATACGATAGCTCTTAAAATTTTATAGCTAGTTATTAAGGCTGTTAAGCGGCAGATATACACATTGAAATGTTTATATTACATCTCCGTTGGTGCTCTTTCGATGGGGGATGTTAAAAGAAAATAAAATGCTACGGATTGAGTAGCATATTAATGTGTGGAATTTGTCATTCATTGAATTCTGCTACGACTGCTGATGTCTGTAGGTAGATGAAGTCGTAGTGGTAGTTCTTAGACTGAACAAGAACTTCAGGGTTCTGATCACAGAATGACCAGAATCATCAGAATAAACCTGTAGTTTTCAGTGTAGAAAATAGTTTTTAATTGGTTAAGATTTTGGCTTACCTTCTTTAGAACTGGACGCCATAGTTGAAACCCTCTGTCTTCTGATTAGGCCCAAGCTCTCAGCTCAGTCTTGGATGCAAACTGTGTGGCGCCGTCCCTTCCTGTGCATTTCTTATCCTTTTCATACACTCAGATCCTCAGGTGGGGCCTGGGAGCTGCTATAGGTCAAATCTGAATATTCTTTTTTTTTTTTTTTGGTTTTTCGAGACAGGGTCTCTCTGTGTAGTTCGGGCTGTCCTGGAACTCACTCTGTAGACCAGGCTGGCCTCGAACTCAGAAATCCACCTGCCTCTGCCTCCCAAGTGCTGAAATCTGAATATTCTTAAGCAGGAGCTATGCTTAGAAGCCAGTGTTTGTGGGCTCTTGTTCTTGCTGGAGGTACATAGGTATCCATTAGTCTTGGCTTTCTTTACATAATGCTCATGCTTCTGAAATCTCCAAGCTAAATAGACTTTCTGGAACTGATAGCACACCCCATGTTTTGAATTATCTGTGTCCTGGCAAGACACAGATCCACTTGCCTAGTTAAGGCTAGATGCTAGGACAGAATAGTAACCTTTTCGCAGCATGCTGGTCAAGTCAGCTGTACCTGTGCCTGATCCTTGCTACCTGGTAATGAGTGCTCATTTCCCGGTTGTGAAGCAAGGGCAGCTCTTTAGCTTGGTCTTTACATCCACATGCCTGTACTTGTCTGCATCCTGGAACTGGCTTAGAGGATTTCCGGTGGTAGCTGCTTGTTAGTGGACATAACCAGTCCGGTAAGGAGTCAGTAGGCTGCTATTATTGGCCATGAGCAGATGCAGAACCTTAGTGTGAAGGGAGCAGTGAATGCAGATGAGGTGTGGAGGAGATGCTGGAGGAAGTTTATCCGGGCGCAGGGCCTTATCTAGTCACTAGCTCAGATATGTTGCTATGTTCCTTGTGGTTCATGTTAAATTTGCCTTAGATCCTCTAAATGTGTCATAGGAAAGAGAACATTTCATGACAGTGGCAAGGACATGCAGCTCAACACTTCTCCCCTCAGAGACCTTGCTCAGTTAAGCCAGGAAATCTAGAGTTCTCTGTAGGTGCTCTTGGTTTTGTCATAGTGTCGAAGTTTCTTGACAGTCAGCCAGCTGGGAAGATAACTGAGATCTTAGGTTTCGGGCTTCTTTCCCTTCCCATGTCTCTGGGAGTAGTGGTCTGTTTTCCGGGAGATCCAGGCTTTCTCTGGGCCTGGGAAAGAAAGCCAGCATCCTTCAGAGATGTCTGTCCTAGCTCCAGAGGATGGGTAAGGGGACATCAGCAGTGTTCTTACGGCTAGTTGCCTGAGATGGTAAAATGGAACTGTCCTGGGCTCTGGCCTCCTTCCCCAGCAGTAGTCAGCACTGCTCAGATGAGATGACAGCCATGGAGGAAGTGCATTTCCAGAGACTTTTGATGTTGCTTTTTGTTGGCAGCAGGAAGTTTAGCATTTATTGGTTAGCTTTAATTCATGCCTAGATGCTTTATTTCTGGTTCCAGCCATCTGTGATTTAAGTTGCTGAATGAACTGCCTGTACATCTGTAATAAGGAGCAGGCACTGGAGCAGAACTTAGCACAGACTGGTCCCTGACCCTGGGAGTGACTGTACAAGTCTAGCCTGGAAATCCCACCCAGAAGCTTGTTCAAGCATGCTGTGGCGCTGTGTTGGTAACCACCAAGATTTGTATGTCCATTTCTGTTTTTCTTTTGAGACCGTAGTTTTTGACTGATTGGGTTTCTTCAAAAGCTTTCCCTGTGTGCCATGATAGTTGTGCTTATGTAAGAGGGGCCTGGGATAGAGTCTCAGCCTTTGATGCCATTGGAAAAAAATTGGTAATGTTGGGGTTTGAGATGCAATGCTTTCTCTATTCCATATGAAAACAGTGTGGAGTTGCTTTTGAAATAATCCTTACCCAGGCCTCATCTCCAGTCAGACAGACAACAGGAGAAACCACAGTTTCAAGTGCCTGGTTTCATCTGGAGCACTGGGCTGCATGCCAGGGCTTCAACCAGAAGTTGGTTCTAGTTGATCCTTGTGCTTGGCTTACAGGCCTTCCATCTTCCTCCACTTACTTTAATTGTAAATATATAGCAATATCAAGATGGGAAAAATCTTTACATATTTTATTCATTACTCCTGACTTTGGGTTTATACATAGCTGTTTTTGTCTTGTTATGGTTATAGTGGCCCTCACAATTATAATCAACTCGCCCATGGTCTCTTGCTGCTAAGAGCCAGAGCTGAGGCTTGAAGCTGGGAAATGTTGGAAATGTTGCCTTCCATTGTGGTTTGGTGGAAAGTACAGTGTCCACGTGTGACCACAAGGTGGTGCCAAAGAAACAGCACCTAGCTGCCTCTCTTATGGCTAAAACCAAACAGAAACCTGGAATCTGGGAGGTGGAGATGGTTTAGGGAGATGGCTTCTTAAACTTTGATCATTATCAGCAAAAGAAATAGCTTTTATCTCAAAAGAACAGCAGGGGTAGTTTATTTTGGAGTCAAATATGAGAGTCTATGGCTCAGAAACACAGATTTAACTCACTTTAGTACATTCTTATGATTTTAAATTTTTATCGCCTCTTCAGTCTGGCTGAGTTGGATCCTCGTATGGAGATTTGGCTTGTGCACATGGCCATCTCTGAGGAGGAACAGGTTGTCCCTTGTATTGCCAAGGGTCAGACTCTGAAAGGGTTCAAGTGAACTATTATAAAAGTTGAAGGGTCTCATTTGGAAGGTCAGAGTCCTCTATGATAGGATGAGGAAGGATGGCCTCTGGTGTAGTGACAGTCTTAGTAACTGCACTCCTCTTTCTCATCCATCCCCACCTTGGCTGGGGGACTGACTGAAGAGCCGTGGGAAGGGGAGGCTGTGAGTAATCCAGCAGCAGTTGGGTCTGCTGCAGAGGACTCACAACACTATCTCCAAGATGGAGTCTCTCCTCACTTTGGGGAAGAGGGTGTCAGTTCCACTCTGCCCGGGGTCCAGTTCCTGCTGAAGACAGAGCTCCAGCCTTTGTGCTGTGGAGTCTCTTTCTCCTCCTTTTACCAACATCTGGTTTAGGCTGGATTGTTTCTGTTCCTCTGATGGAACCTTGCTTGGATGGATCCTTGCTTGGACCCAGTAGACATTCAGCAATTTTAGAATGTACATACTTAGGCAAAAGTCAAATTGATTTATTTACACCTTTTTAGAAGCCCTAAAAATTTGATTTCTGAAATACCTAGGATATGGTCTAGAAACCTAAATATAACAATTTGAAAATTGTTCTTAACATGTTTCCAGGAGCCCAATTCTTTATCAAGGAAATAAGCCATTCTTTTAACTTTCTTTTTAGGAATCTAGATTTTAAGGGGAAAAGAAAGTTGCTCCCCCCTCCCCCATCATGTTTTCTTAGAGTTCATGCTGGCTTTGAAATGACAAAACCAAGACATAAATGAAGACTAATTCCACTTCCTGCTCTGTGCACACCTTTTATTCTCGGCTTAGGGCATAATTGTCTGCATCAGTCTTAATTTACTCTGTGAGATCTGGACTCCTAACTGAGGGTGTTTCATCTGCTCAGATGTGCCAATTAAGTCCACCCAGATAGGCCATAAAAAGGGACAGAAGAAAAGTAAAACACTGAGTGTCTCAATTTAGCAAATGAGACTAATCTGCAAGGGATTCTTAGCTGTCTGAAGCAGAAAACCTATTGCAGAGCACAAATGCAAACCATGTTACATACACAGCTTGGTGTCTGGGTACACTGCTAAAAACCAGACGTTTCTCACTGTGCTGCTGTTGTAGAGTCTCTGTCATGGAAATCACAATGAGCAGAGAATAATCTTGACTTTGAAATTTCACTGTTAACAGTGATCTGACTGTATCGTGTGTTTTCCCCATTTCCAGTCTTAAATCGTGCAGTGTAAAGACAGTGGAGAGACCAGGGCAGTGAGGACAGTGGAGTTTGGGAGGGGCATGCTCATGTTTTGACTCAGTTCCCGTTAATAGGCGTACTTTGTCCTGGTAGTGGGTTGGTGTGGGCAGTTGTGTCCATCGATTTGTCTGGTGTTAAGTGTGTCTCTCGGGATGGTTCAGCTCAGATCATCTGTAGTCAGAACTGCCAAGCAGCTGTTCTTGGGAGAGTCTGTAGGTGTCTGGTGACAGTGGGTTGTGGCTTTCCCTGTGTAAGTGGGGGTGGAGTCATGCTGCTGCACTGAAGCAATTGCTGAGTTTTTGCATAGTAAACTTTATTATAAATCTTGTAAGAATGTTCACACATAGAAATTAACCAGGCCCTAAGTCTGTATGCCTAACTGTACAGAAGGCCACTGCGCACTGCTGATGTTAGGGTGGAAGTTGAAGGTGTAAGATTCGGCCTGCCCTCATTATAAAGGTCATCACTGATCCTTTGGCTGGAAGTTTGGAAAACACTCACTGAGAGACACTGTAATGTAACCAGGAAGTGGGATCCTGGGGAGTCTGCCTGCTGGGCTGCTGTCAGTGTACATCTCCATTTCCCCCAGTTTGTCTCTCTGAAGAAAAAGTCGAATGTCTATCCTGCTAAAGGAGTTAATAAATGGGAACTGCCTAGGTTAGTGCCTGGAATACAGTGACACCAGTGACCTCAGTCACTGCTACTCATCCTCTGACTCTAAATTTAAAAATGTAGAAGTACTTTTTAAATATATAAGATGTACATGTGATCTCAAAATTTGTCCAGGGGGTTAGAAGATGGTTTGCTGGGTTAAAAACTCTTGTCGTACAAACCTGATGACCTTAGTTTAGTTCCTGAGAGTAAGAAGCTGTGTGTGATGTGGTCTATCTAGCACAGTGAAATGGGAGGTAGAGACAGGAGAAGCTCCTGGAAGCTCACAGGCTGGCTCACAGTGACATAAATCATGAGCAAGTCTTCGCCAAAATTGAAGAAGAGGACCAACTCCTGAAAGTTGTCCATACCACGCCCACCCCACCAGGGGGAACAAACGGACCCTACCACTGCCAACAGAACACCAACAGAAAACATGTCCAAGGCTAGCCAGCTCTCACATCTGAGTCGGAAGTCATAGGCCATGAAGTTAGAGCATCACACTTGCTGTGAGGTCATGTTTCATCTATAAAACAGGAACGGGAACTTTACCCTGCCACGGGTGGCAACCACAACAGATAAGACCACAGGCAGGAGCCTGTAACTGTGGGCTGTCATTGAGTTTTCATGCCACAAGCAAAGGTTCTGACAAACTAGGAAGAATCTTAAAAAGAAGTCTGTGAAGAGCGGTGAAGATATTACAGACGCTGTACACATGAGATGATTGATCTCAAGTAAAAGGCAGCCTAACAGTTGGGCTAGTATGTATGTATAAGTATTACCTGTTACAAACTTAGTTTTATTTCTGTTATGCTTTTTGTATTGTTTGCATTTTTTTTGTTAATTAGATTACGAATGTGAACACCTTTGTTAGTGGTTGTTTTTCCTTTGCAAGCACTAGGGGGCACCAGAGCCCTGCCCAGGTAGGTCAAGGATATACTGTGAACCCCCACAGTGCTGCTCTAAAGGATCCTTTCTTGAGACTCTTCTGCGGTCTTCCATGCCTTGCTTTCTAGACCCCTTGCTATCTTTGATATAGGATGTCATACCTACAATGTCTTATCCATCTTGAAAGGCTGGGATCGGGTGGAGCAGTCTTCTGTGCTTGAGGGGGTTGGTCAGCAGCAGGTTTAGATCCAATTGGCCCAGGTGTCCATTGCATAGTTTTTGTTATTTGTTTACTTGTTCTTTAATTTTTTTCTTTTGTGAGACAGTTTCGTGTAGACCAGACTGGCCTCAAACTATGTGTTTGATATACCATGAACTCTTGGTCCTCTCCTCCTGCTCTACCTCCTCAGTGCTGGGATGATGGCCTGCACTATGACCCCAGCTGCAATAGATGCTTTGAATGTTTATTTGTTATTCATGTTTAAACTACAGTTAACTAATATTTCTTGATTTTCCTTTTTTTTTAAAATTAAAAATGGGCTGGAGAGATATCTTAGCAGAAGAGCAGTTGCTGACCTTCCAGAGGACCTGGATTCAGTTTTCAGCATCTGCAGGGGGTTGTACAGTTGTTTAGAACTCTAGTTCTAGGAAGTTTCAATATCCTCTTTTGGCCTTTGTGGGCATAAGGCATAGAAGTGTTATAGATAGTAGGCAAAACATCCATACACACAAAATAAAATAAGATAAAAGTAAATTAAAGCTTAAAAATTTAAAACTTGAAAAAGGTTTGTTTTATGCATATGAGTGATTTTGGCTAAATAAATATATGTGTACCACCTATGTTCCTGGTGTCCATGGATGTCAGAAAGGGGTGCCATCCCCTGGAACTGGAGTTACAGATGACTGTGAACTACCATGTGGGTTCTGGGAACTGAATCCAGATCCCCTGCAAGGGCAACAAGTGCTCTTAACTGCTGAGCCATCTCTCCAGCCTCGTTTTACGTTTTTGGGTAAAGGTTACATACATAGTAGAGTTACCAGATGCATGTAATACGTATATGGTTTCTTTATATATTGTACTACAGTATGTCATTTGGTCTTTGTAGCAGAACACTGTAGGGCTCTTTGCATGGTTGAGGACATAAATGTGACAGTGAGGAATGACGTTTTCTGGAGTTAGACCCCTCCTTCCCAGTTAAAGTCTGTGAAACAACTCTCTGTCTGCGTCTGGTTCTCTCAGTGCTCGTCACAGTGAATTCTACTCTAGTGACCACTGCTGGAGTCGGACAGGGTTACAGGAAGTGGAACCTCCCCAAGAGAATACAGTACTCAGTGTTCAGTTTGCTTGAAAGCTGCAGAGGTTACAAGGACAACATAAAGGAAAACAGGAGGGAGAGCTCATCCCAAGCATCATTCCTGTCCTAGTGATACTGACATAGATTAGAGGTAGCAACTCCATTCCCAGCCCAAGAAGGGCTCTTTTCTGAGTTGTGTAGTATTTATTTACCCATCCTTTTCAATTGATCCTGGGCAAGCTTGGAACCAAAACTAGGGTCCCTGATTCTTCCTACTGCGTAGGATACAGAAACCAGTTTGTAACCAAGTAGATGCTTTGGGGAATCTGAAAATTGAGCTCAGTTTTGAAAATAAGAAAATTTTGTTTTATGAATTTGTTTTTAATTGTTCAAAGTGATGAGCTTCCCTTTATCTCTTTTTAAATTGTTATTACTCTAAGATTCTAAGAATTTCTCTGACACTGTAGCTAGCTGCCTCTTTCATAGGTCATTCTTTGTCCCAGACTATAATAATACTTATTAGTAGGCAAAGTAATGTTGCGGCTTTAGGGTCAGGTGGGTAGGAGTAAGAAAGCAAGTAAGAGACAGTCTCTAAATGAGGTAGAAAAGGAAGTTTCTAGAAACATTTCTGGATGACCCACTTATGTCATTTTCAAACTATGCTTCTCTGCATCTGTCTTTCTTGTCTCCAACTCAATTCTGAACATTGGTCATCGCTCAGCATTTATTTAGTGTCTATGTGAACTCTAGGGCATCATGCCGGTCTCTGACCTCTGGCTCCTGCTAGAATCAGGAGACAGATAAGGATCTCAGGATATGCTGACAGGCAGGCACTGTACATGAGACCCCTGCTGTGCCCAGGATGTCATAGGATTAGGATGGCACTTAGTAGACCAGATGCCTAACTCGACTTGGTCAGGAAAAGCTTCCTCTAAGGCAAAGGAACCTGGTGTCTGAAGGGTCTGCCAAGTGTGAGCATGTACGTGTTTGGAGGGTGGAGGCCGAGGCCTGACACTCAGCTGAGGAGAGTCAAGGACACACAACAAGGCGTGGTGTAATGCACTTGGCTGCGGTTTTCTGTTTATGTAATCCAACTCGCCTTGGAATGTTAGAAATTTTAAAACAAGCTAATAGTAAATAATGGAATTTAGCTTAGGTATGTACTTAGGGTTTCATTGACAAAGCACCCCAGTAGCTTATGTGGGCCTTGGTGTAGTTCAGCTGGTTATTTGGGGTCTGGGTTGCTTCTGACAGATATTATTGCAGCATCAGCCCCAGATTCCAGAGCCTGGGCCAGGGTCTCATTCCTGCAGGCGTGTAGGGAAGCCAACGAGTGTTTTCTGTGCCTGCATCTGATGAGAATTTAAGTTTATGTTTCTCACTGGCTTCCCCTCTAAGTGGCTGCCAGTGGAGTCGGCAGCAGCCTGAGTGTGGCAGTTGTCTGAGGAGTTAGAAGCTCTGCCAGGGAACACCAGGCACTTTAGCTTTATGTGGCTGCAGCTGTGACTATTACATGTGTGGAGTTTTGTAAATGAGAGGATGGAGAACATGAAAAAGTTATTCTTTTCTGAAAAACGTAAGTGTTGGACCATTTACTGCCACCAACCAATTTTTTAGTAATTCTGCATGTGCCTTTTGCTACTGTCATATAAAACTCAGCTGTAATTCAGACATTATACACATTTATGGTCAAATTTTTATTTCTGTCTTTAGTCTAGAGATTGAATCTGGAGGCTTGTACATTCTAAGAATGTGCCCTGCCATTGAGCTACATTCCTAGTCCATAGCAAACTTTTATTATTATTATTTTTATTAAATTTAGATATTCAGCAGGTGTTTTCTGAAGGCAGGGTATTCTTGTTTGGTTGCATCATTGGTAATAATTCACTGTTGATCAAGTATCGTGGTTTTTGCTGACATACATTCTTTCTAGTAGTTCTGTGGAACCTTTGAGGGTCACTGCATTACTGCACATAGATTGTGTGGAAATGCATATTGCCTCTACTTCCCCTCTGTAAACAGGTAGTTTAAAGTGGTAGTTCCCTTTACAGGGTGAGCATGGCGATTTCAACAAGCATGCATGATCATACATAATTCTGTCTTAGTTAAGCACTTCCATTCTCGCTCTTGTGTGAACTGCTTTGCATGTGGCACCCTGGTTAGTCCTTCATATAGTCCAGTGAAACAGGCATTGCTGATTTTTTCAAGACTCTTTGGGGACCTTAGTTGCAAGGTTAAGTTTCTTGCTGAGGGTTAAGAGTGCCCATCATGGTTCGCTGTGGAATGTTCTCCAGAGGTTCATGTGTTTAGTAGCTATAGCAATGTTCAGTGAGGTTTTAGGGAAGTGGCTCTGACCTCACCCATATATTAGTCCATCCATGGTCATATTTTGATGGGTTCTTGAGAGGTGGGACCTAGTTGAAGGAATAAGCTATGCTTGTTTCTTCCTGTCTTTCTGTGCTTCCTGCTCCCTTCACTATGAAATGAGCAGTTTGGCCCCCTCATGCTTCATGCCACTGTGCCTTTCCCAGAAAACAGTGGAGCCAGGTGACCATGATGTGAACTCTGAAGCTACGAGTCAAAGTAAGTCTCTCTCTTTAAGTTGACTTTCTCAGGTTTTTGACAGAGACAGAAAAGTGACTCAGACAGCTAGTACATGTAGCAGGGTTTGCTTCTAGCCAGTCTGTACCCACAGTGTCTTGGGCTTCTGTTTCTTCCTATGCAGGATATTTATTTAGCTCCTTCATATCTGGTGGCCAACAGATTGCTTAGCCTGCTAGGCTCTAGGCCAAGCTTGATCCTAGAGGTCATGTTGAAAAGGGCACTTTCAAGAAGATGCTGGGCCTGGTGGGATGGCTCAGGAGGTAAAAATGCTTGTGGCAGCCTGACCATCTGTGTTTGACCCTGGAACCCATGTAGGGGTAGAAGGAGAGAACCCACTAGTGGATGTTGTCTACCTCCACATGCATACCACAGCATGTGTGGGTCTAACTTACACGTATACACCACCACCAACAGAAAGGTTCTTGGCAGCACCTTGGGTAGAGAAGTCACTGTTTCTCTGCTTTGCTGCTTTTTCTTTTTCTTGGAAGGTATGGAGCCCAGGCCCTGGCCCTGGCCCACATGTCAGACAAGCACTCCATTACCAGTGTGGATACATCTTTTGGTATTTGGGTGGCTACAGCTCTCCTACCTTTCCTGAGCATGCTATGTCCTTTGTGGGGTCACTTCCTAGGTGGTAAGCCCCAGTCTATACAAGGATGTATTGCTGTCGGTAGCCCCACCCACGTGCATGAGGTCATAATGATTTGTCCACACAGTGGTTCAGGTGCTTGCTGACTGGAATGATTTAGCCCCACTACCTTTGCTCATTCTTTGGCCAAACGTTAAATGCTGTCATCTTTCTCTTTGAAGTAGAAAGCTCTGGGATGTAATCATTTCTGTGGTGGCTTCTGTGGTTTCTTAGGTGCTGGCTTCTGTGGCAACAGGATGTCTGTATATTTTAGGACAGAGAGAAGAGGGCCAGATGAGGAGATGCAATCTTATCAATGCAGGATGATGTGGTGGGAAATTTAACAGCCACAAACATTGAATGGTGGAGTCTAAGGAAATAGCTGTTACCCGTGAGTGAAAATGTACTGTGTAATGTGGAAAGGCTGTTGTTCATCTTGTTTCAGACTGCCAAAGCCAGTACATTCTGGGATTTGTTTCCATTCTTGCAAAATTATTAACTATAAATGCAAATGAAGTCTCTTTTTAAGTGCCAGGGATAGCTTTTGTGACTCTTGGAGTGTCACCTTACCCCAGGATTTTTCTGAGTAGAGGTACCTTACTTTGTAGATATTTTTTTTTTTTTTTTTTTTTTTTTTGGTTTTTTGAGACAGGGTTTCTCTGTGTAGCCCTGGCTGTCCTGGAACTCACTCTGTAGACCAGGCTGGCCTCGAACTCAGAAATCCGCCTGCCTCTGCCTCCCAAGTGCTGGGATTAAAGGCGTGCGCCACCACCACCCGGCACTTTGTAGATATTTGATGCTTACTTCTGATGCTTAGGGTTTGGGTGCCAAGGATTGTCTGAAACTCATTACCTGAAACTGTAGCACATTCAGATTTGTGCATCAGGAGAATGACTACACCTTTCCAGCGTGTTCTCTGGACAGTTCCTGCAATTCCAAGACTTTCTTGGCCTTATTGATATGTGAAGCTAGGTAAGATTGGGCTGTCCCAAGTCTGCCATCCTGCCCTAAGCTTCTCTGTAGTCTCCTCATCCAAGAGCTGAACCACAATCACCTTCACAATAGGCAAGAACAGTCACTGAGCTCCTGAGGAGGACATGTGTGGTAGTGTGCCTAGCAGCTTTGGGCTCCCCTTACAGGAGGCCAGCGGGAGGCCTCTGTAATGACCAGCTATGTCTTTAGGCATTGTCAGAGTGGCCTAGGTGCACATGAAGGCAACAGTTGTCCCTGTTGAGAACCACCGAGGCACACCATTGCACTATAGTACATTTGAAAATGACCCGAGAGTCAGCAGGACAGAAGGGTGTTGTGGTCACCCCGAGGACTCACCTGGTCAGTTGCATAGAGGAAATTGTTCAGGAAGACAACTGGTAATGGATAGGAGAGGTGGTCTTCGGAAGTGTTTGTGTAAAGAGGTGCCACGATAGACCACCCCACCTCATTGCAGAACGGTTCACATCACCATCTAGTGCTTTCCTACTGAGCACAGGTAAGTTTTAGTTACTTTGAAGAGCTGAATTTTGAAGGATGTACTTGACCTTCTGCTAGTGGCCTCTGTGTGGGCTGGTTGCCCATCTCTCAGGCCTGTGGCCTCTGCAGCTTTCGTGATGGGTTCTCCAGCCAGCATGTGCCCACTTTATCCTCTCATATCCTCTGCTCCTCTTGCGCAGTCATTAGGTTAAGCCAGTGTGCACTGCTCTTGTCTTCTGAGCCTTTGGTTGGAGGCAGTTCTCAGTAGTCACGCTTTGTTCCACTTCTACTGCATTGTAACATTTAGAATGTCAGTGTATGCACGAAAAGAAAGTCATAATTGTTTTTTAAATAATGGAATCCAAGGTTATTTACCTTGGTAATTGTCTTTCTTTTTACTCACAGCATCAGCATTCATTACAGTTGTAGGAATGTAAATAGTCTAGTTAAACAGGACCTCCATAGGTTGTTACTGTCTGTAAAACAATTATGACATCATGCTTCTGAAATACCATTGTTCCTCTCTTCTCTAAATTTAAGTTTGTCTGTAACACATTCTTTCTGAACGATGATTGTTAGTGCCTGGCACTGCTGATCCTCTGCTCTGCAGTTCAGTAATTAGAAAAAATATCTTATACAACAATTTTGAGCAAAAATTGTTGTATTTATTTCAAAATAGTGCGTTTTTTATCCCGTGACTATTATTTTCAGCAGAGAAATATCAGTTCTAAATACAATATGCTCTTGTTAAATTGTATTACCATTTGAAAATGCTCAGTTATATTGAAAATTTCCCGAGTCTGTTCTGGGATGCAAGTCATGTGTCCTAGAAGCTAGTAGCGGAGTTTCCTCTTAGGGTGTGCTGAAGAGGAGGGACTGGTGTTGATAATGAAATGAGAGGTAGAGGAATATTTGTAGAGTAGCCGTAATAATTAAAGTAAAAATTCACTGGAGGGGGCATGAGAGAGAGTTGGTTTGTAGATTGTTAGTGTTGGGTAGTGACGGCACTAGAAGTCTGAGCGGCCATTCAGGTTCACATGTTCTTTTCCTGTGCGTAGTCTAGAGCTGTCTCTTTCATCATATAAAGGAAATAATGGAAATGGAATTTTGTTTTTCACCGTAGGAGGTGGAATAGGCTGAGGCTGCAGGACAAAGAGAAGCGCCTGAAGCTTGAAGAAGATTCTGAGGAGAGCGATGCCGAGTTTGACGAAGGTTTCAAAGTGCCTGGTTTTCTGTTCAAAAAGCTCTTTAAGTACGTGCCGTTTGTTCTGTATGTTCCGTTTGTCACCGAGCTGTTGTGTACAGATTAACATTTAGAAATTACACACTAGTTACCTGTGGGCCCTGAAGGTACTTGCAGCAATTTATTGCAAATCCAGATGCTGTCAAATGAAATTTTAGCCACATGCTGTTCATTAAAATTAGATGATAATAAATTGACTAAGGTGCGCGTTGGGTGTGTTTGTAAACTGATGAATCTGTATGGACTTGTCTCAGCAGACTAAAAGCAACACATTTAAAAGCCTCTGCATCAAATTATGTTTTTGCTCTTAGTAATTTTAAGGCACCAAACCTCTCATTTTAAAAATTAGATTAATTTATTTAAGAAGATTTATATATTAAAATCAACAAGAGGCATTACAGATATTAAAATCAAACCTTGGAAGAGTTTTTTGTTTTTAATTCTGTGTGAAAACAGAAATTATTGATTGACTTCTGAGGACCTTGTCTCATACCTAAGGGATAATATTTTTGAGCTGACCAAATGTGCATCTGAATATTTTATGCGGATGTCTTTCTATATAATGTCAAAAGGTAAGACACAGGCAAACCTTGAGGACCTAGGAAGGTGACTTAAGTTCCCTGTGTAAGTGGCCAGAAAGTTTCTGATGACCAGAAACTGCCTGAGAGACACATGCTTGGTCTCTATGGCTGGGCAGGACTCCGTGGTGAGTGTATACACTGAGGAATATTTCCAGTCTCCTCTCTTTCGGAGGCTTTAGTTGTGCAGAGGAAGTGAAACCATTAGACAGTTTCTTTCCTTTTCCTATCATCAATTCATAGAGTAGCAAACTTCTTTCTGTGAGATGATGAAGTTTAGTGTCCTCTATAGATTCAGCTGTCAGCCATGCCCTAAACTTATGGAAGATATTTACTTAAAAAATAGCATGCTCTTCATATTTCTTCTCAGAGAGCTTATTTATACATGTGTGGGGTGTGTTTGCACATGACAAGTACTGAACTCCTGAGAGACGTCTGGTGAGATCAAGACCTACAAATAATATTTATTTATTTGATCGTTGAGCTGGAGGATGGAATCCAGGGCTTTGCTCATGAAGGCAAGCTCTCTACCATTCAGCATCCCCAAATTACAGTTATGTCTGGGTGTAATGGCTCTTTGTATTGGAGGCATTTGGGGTGGGAGAGTAAAGAGTAGATATTTATCTCATTAATTATATAGCAAAACCAAGTCTTAACTAAAGTAGCATGGCTGGGTGGTCTGACTAGGGGAAGAGGAAGAGCCACTGGAAGGTAGAACCTACACTTCCGGTCATTTCTGCAGACAAGGCAGTTCATAGCGCAGAAAGGCAAATGGTTTGTTCACTGCTGCTCCCCAGTGAGAATTAACTGTAGAAAGATAAGTAAAGATTACACTTATTGGCAAGTCTATGTTCTCAGAAGTAATTGTTTATTAAGGAACAAGTAAAATAGTTTCCGTGTTATACTAGCAAAGAGAAATACCCAAATTATACATGAAGGTGATTTAACAAGGACAGGCTTCTCCATGATCAGAGAGTGAGCTGGCTGAAATCCTCAGGAGTCAAGTCGAATGCACAGTTTTGTATAAGTGTCAGATTTTCTAGCAAAGAAGTTTCACAGGTAACAGCACCAAACTTTGCTTTACTAAGTGTATGTAAAAGTCAGTATGCCGGGCAGTGGTGGTGCATGCCTTTCTTTAATCCCAGCACTTGGGAGGCAGAGGCAGGTGGATTTCTGAGTTTGAGGCCAGCCTGGTCTACAGAGTGAGTTCCAGGACAGCTAGGACTACACAGAGAAACCCTGTCTTGAAAAACCAAAAAAAGAAAAGAAAAAGTCAGTACATTGGCTATTAACTTTATTATACTTAATATAAATACATGCTTGTTAGTGTTTTAAATTTGTCTTAATTATGCCTTTTTAGAAAATATTCTGTTTTATATCTACAAAAATAATTTAAAATACCTTATAAATGATACTAGGTTTCATATTTTCTATTGTAAGAAAATGAGGACGAATAGAGACTCTGTTTTTAAAAAGTTATTTATGCATATGGGTTCTTTGCCTATATGTATGCTGTGTGCATGTAGTGCCCACAGATGCTAGAAGAGGGGGCCAGGTGCCCTGGAACTGGAGTTAGAGTGGGTGGTGAGCTGCTGTGTGGGTGCTGGAAACCACACTGGGTCCTCTGCAAGAGCTGCAAGTATTCCTCACTGCTGAGCACTTTCCAGCCTCTCATCTCTGCTTTCTTTTTTTAAAGATTTATTTATTTTATGTATGTGAGTACACTGTCGCTGTCTTCAGACACACCAGAAGAGGGCATCGGATCCCATTACAGATGGTTGTGAGCCACCATGTGGTTGCCGGGAATTGAACTCAGGACCTCTGGAAGAGCAGTCAGTGCTCTCAACCTCTGAGCCATCTCTCCAGCCCTGATCTCTGCCTTTTTTGTGTTTAACTTTTAGCCCAGCCAGTTTACCTTTAAGTTGTGGATATATTTTTATTCTGCTTACTACATTCCGTGGAATTGAATTAACAGGGTCTAGTTGCACCCCAGGGAGTCAGGAGACACAGTTTTCCATTTAAGTGCTATTTTCTGCAAGATAATGTTTAACTTCTAAATTTCAGTTTTGAAAGTTTGCCCAGCAAATGTATTCATCTGTATAATTTAACAGCCTCATGGAAAAACTTCAATTTGTTTTGACCTTATACTCCACCAAACTAGTAAATGCAATCTTGGGTTAGTGTGACAATGCCAAGATCCAGCAATTCTTTGTGGTTATTTTCTGATGCTTTGGTCCCATGGGGATAACAGAGTTTAGTAATTTCCTTGCTGTTGTACAATAACTTAAAAATACTATTTAATTTCCTAAAGAGTAAAATTTATATGCTTCTCAAGGATTTTGAGAACTAAATTCTAACCCCTGTTTTCATTTTAACTGTGTAGTTGTTTTATGGTGTTTACTATTCCCAATGTAAAGCAATAAAACTCAGGGCATTTACTGGTTCTGGAGCCAGAGCGCAGGTCTTCAGAGCTCAGGTCTTTCGTCCTTACTCACCATATACCCCTGCTGACCAGGGCAGTGGGTCTGTTTCCATTATCAGTGAATATTCTTCGACTGAAGTCTGAGGGCCTGTTTATGGTGTGGGTTGTGGGAGCTAGCTCCTTACCCAGGCTTTGTACAATCCCAGGCTTTGTACAATCCCTGGCTGTCGAGATGCAGTTCCTGGGCTGCTTCATAACTGTTTCTCTTCAATTATTTCTGTAGTACTTCTCACCTTTGTGTAAACATCCCATTGTGGACCCTGTGAAAACCCTTTGGGTTTTAGGGTAGGAGATGGCAAAACACCTAGCCCACTGTTGCTGATTCTCCAGGGTCACATGGAAGCCAGTGTCTGGTTCAGTCCCAGATTCTTTCTAAGAGGCACCAAACTGATAAGTATTCCTTTCCTAATTCCCCAGTTGCTGGTTTCTGAATTCTTACCATTTTAATAAAATATGGACCCAAGGGAAGGAAGAGTGTTGGCCCTGTGTTGGGTGGATTGATTTCAAGGTGGTCACTAGGAGATACTGGGCCTGCTTGGAGCTGCTGCCATGGCTTCTCTGCTTTTGGTAGGAGAAGGCCAATGCCTAGAATCCAGCCATTCTGGACTGTGAGTGCAAACAGTCTATTTTGTTTTGTTTTCTTTATTTTAAATTTTTGTTCTTTTGAGACATGGTATCATCATGTAGTCTAGGGTGGCCTCAAACTTGAAAGTCTCCTGCCTTAGCCTCTTGTGTGTTAGGATTATAGGTATGTAAAACTAGATTTTCTTCCATGTCGAGACTAATTCAGCCTTGACATTCTGGGCCAAATAATTTTCTGTAGGGACTGATCATAGTCCTGTAGGATGAATAGCATCTCTGACTTCTGCCTACAAAGTCCTAATTGTTCTTTTCCATTTGAAAAAAACAATGTCTGTAGATATTGCCAAATGGCCCAAGGGAACAAATTATCCCTGGTTCAGGGCTGTTCTTCTAGATTATTTCCAAAATGGGGTCACTTTGGGGTCATACAGTTCTGGATTTCAACTTTGCTTGCTTGTATTCTTGTTGTTTATGTGTCACGTCCCCTTCCTTTTTTCCTGAGTCTTTTCTTCCTGCCTGTAAAATATGCTGCCAACCCCCACTGTGAAGCCTATGTGGTCCAGAGATTCCCTGCCAATGGATTTGTTCAGTGGGAGACATTGTTCTCTCAGGACATGTGATGCATTTATGGGACTTGTCTTCTCAAATTAATCAGTCTTATTTTTATACTTAATTGCGTTTTGATTTTTTAATCCTTTTCTCCAAAGTGTATTTTCAATGTGTTTATTATAATTAGCCAAACTAATAAGCAGTAAGTGTCTCAAAGTTTTTCTTAAACATGAGCAATGATGTTACTACCTAGATTCATACTGAGTTGACTTAATACTGAGAGAAAATGAATTATGGCACATCTACTGAAAGGAGGTAAGTAACAGCTCACCAAGAACCAAGTTTCACAGTGAGATGGGCTCATTTGTCTGTCTATGTGTCTGTCTGCTTCTTATCTCCCTCCCTTCTTTTAAGACAGACCTGGAACTCCTGGAATTCTGCCACAGCCTGAGTGCTGAGGTTATGGACAGGCCCATCTCAGAACATGATTTCAGTGGGCAGTAAAGTAGAAATAATAAGCCTACCTTCTCTTACTGTAGGAAAAAGCCTTAGCTTTGGTGTTTTTTGTGGGCCGGATTGTCCTTTGGCTTTTATCATAAATGAGTTTTGCTTATGTTTTTTTAAAAAATTTTCACTCCTGAAAATATTTTTGTTTTATTACTTAAACACAAAGCAAACCTTAGAGATTTCTAGGGTTGAGTGTGTGAATGGTAAAGAAAGGACCAGCTAGATTTTTTTTTTTTTTTTGAGAGGGGAAAGGGAGATACTGTTTTATTTTTTACTTAAAATCTATATTTAAAATTTTATAGTTCTGATCTTGTAACTTTTGTTAAAATCCTTGAGTACTTTAAAATACTAAAAGACCTATTGTGCTGTTTGTCCTTTATAAATAGCTCTTTTTACATCTGTTAATTGTGCAACAGAATCATCTGTTATACACTAATTTTGAGAGCCATTCTATTACTCATACTTGCTTATGGCCTTAAAATTTCATTTAATTTTCCCTAGTAAAAGATAATATGATTACAAAGCGACTTTACAACTATATAAGCTATAAGTTCTGATGTTCTCTGCTGTGCTATTTAGATTGAAAAAAATTATCACTTCTTTTTTGTAGAAAAACTTATAGACCTTTATATACTTAGAATATTTGAGATTCTTATTTTCTAGAAAGTGAGTCAAAGCTAGTAAGTTTATGCTTGTTTATCAAGCTATATCTAATGTTGAAAAAGAATAAAATAGTTCTAATTACCCCATCTATCAGTTTAATTAGAAATGTGTTAACATTCTATAACAAAAAATTATGATTTTTATGCCTAAGTGATCAAAAATGTATGGCCTTATAAATATAACAGTCATATAAAACACCCATCCAGCAGGCTTCTCTGACTGGACTAGAACCTAACCAAATGATTAATTCATAAGTCCTTTCTGTTACAGTCTGTATTACCCACCATTTGCCATTCTCTTTCCTTGTTGTTTGTTGTTGTAGGTATCAGCAGACAGGTGTTAGGTGGCTGTGGGAATTGCACTGCCAGCAGGCAGGAGGAATTCTGGGAGACGAAATGGGATTGGGCAAGACCATCCAGATAATTGCCTTCTTGGCAGGTCTGAGCTACAGCAAGATCAGGACTCGCGGTTCAAATTACAGGCAAGTGCTCCTCTGCAGACTGTCAGTCTGTGGAGCTCAATTAATATTTCATCAGATGTATTGCTGTGGAGGAGGGTCTTGTGAATTATTGATGACATTTCAATTACAATATTCCTTTAATTCTTTTAGTGGGGGACATCAAAGGAAAAATTTTACGAGACAATGGAGCTGTAGGGCAGGAGAAATTAAACATGTAACACTTGTAATGAATTCCAGGCGTTGATGCTTCATTTTGCAGATGGGCCCCACTAGATATTTTGGGTCAATACAATGTCTAAGGTTAGCTCTTGCAAATGGATTGTTTACAAACTCAATTATGTTAATATCAATAGTTTACACAATATGGAATTTTAAATTAGACATAATACCTTTAGTCCCATTTATTAAATTTTACATTAAAATATTTGTTCTGGCAGGAGACCAGGTGAGCATTACAGTAAGGACGAGTCTGCTCATGGGCAAAGTTGGAGCCTTGAAGAAGCCTTTCTCTACAGTTTCTGCGTACTCTTAAGTCTGTGGATGTGAAGGCATTTAGAGGTGTGCTCGCTCATTTGGAGTGAAATTACTTAGTCTACTCAGTACGTTTTAGACTCCCTTCCCAAGGTCAGCACCTAAACGACTTCCAGAAAGTGTCGAACGTTATCTTAGTCTGTTTCTGCTTATTTTCTAATACACTGCTAGAGCATTAGTGTTCTGAAAGAATGAACATTTAATCTGTTTGGAGGGAGCACTGAAATGTTTGTTCTTGTAAATAAAGACTTGTGAGCGTTACCTTGCTTAAGTTGTAAATTATCTTCATGAAAATCTAGATTGGTAAAAATGTTGTGAGATAAATTACATAGGATGTTTGATCTTGGACACAGATAAACCGAGAGCTTCCAGTGACCTAGCAGGTTTATCTAATGAGTAGTAGTGATGGAGTTACCAAGTGGGTCTGTGTCCTGTGACTTGAGGCACTCATTATACGCAGTTTGCAGATGTTTTTGAAACAGTGTTGATGTGTTGAAAGTCAGCGACTGCAGAACATTATTGCCCATATTCTAAGGAAGTGGCACAAAAATGTGTAGTAGAGAGCCAGACATGTCACCTAAATCCCTGGTACTAAAGACTCTTATTGAGTCTCCCAGGTATCCTGGCCACCTTTTATTTATTACTTGTTTTTAAAATGCATTACTTTTTGCTCAGTTAACAGGCTGGCACTTCTTGTGAGGAATGTTTGAAGTTTTCAGATTTTTTTTTAAAAATTCATTTTTAGTATGTTTGTTTATACACTTACCTGTACATACATGTTGGGGGTACATATATGACTGCAAGTTCCTGTGGAATCTGGAAGAGGATGTTGGATCTTCTGGAGTGGGAGTCATAAGTCAAAGATATGAGTGGGTGCTGGGAACTGAACCCAGGTCTTCTGTAAAAGCAGTGTGTGCTTTTAACCATTGAATCATCTGTCACCCTAGATACTTTTCAAAGTCCCTATAGGCGGAGGAAACCTGTTAAAAGATTTTAAAAACTAAACGTCTTGCTGCTGTTACAGGAAAACTGTAGTGAAGCAGGAGAGTGTCTGTAGCCATCAGATACTTTAGATGTAGGATATATTTTGCCTGGAAATATGAAAACAATCCAGCCTAAGAAGTAAGTCAGCTGAAAATGGACATCTAAGGTTTTCCTGTCTGTGACTGTTACTTAGCATTTACAAATGACCTTTTCTGTTCCAAATAGGTCTGATCTCTATAGCTCTTTTGAGGTTTTCTGATAGCTGAATGTCTGAATGTCCCAGATGTTTCTAGGGTTTTCTCTCCTTAAGTGATTTCTGGAATTTTCTCATTTCTCTGTTTCCTTCTTCTCTTTCTGTCCTATTATCATGAACCTTGTGTGGAGTTTTAACATTCTGGGCGTAGGAGACCTTGACTCATCCCTGCAGTGTAGTTTTGATATATAAATTAAAACATGTTCTCTTGAGTGGTGACAATCCTACAAGGATGAAGTTTAGGGCTTCTAATGAGCATCAGCTGCAATCAATTAACTGTCGATGCTCATATTTGCTTTCCATAATGAAGTAGTGTGGCATATTGGACTAGCGCCCGGATCGTCTTTATTAAAATAATATTGGTGGGATCGGCTTCTGAGGATGTGGCAGTGTGAGGAGCTCTGTGAAGAATGATTGTATAACATGTCCTTCTTCTGTACTAGGTGAACTTATGTCTTAAAAGAAAAATAGCCCTTAAAGCAACAGGAAGATGTGTATAAGCCAGCATTGCATTGTTGGCTACAGTTGTTGGGTTTCCAATAGGAGGTGATGACCTAATTTCAAGGTCTGTGAACATTGTGAAACTGGAAGTCTCTGTGATATCGAGAAGCTTCTCTTTAAAGTAGTTTGTTGTATTAATTTATGTTTTGCTGGCTAGTGTATAACTGTTTGTTTCTAGCAGAGAAAGAAGCATGGTACATGAGTGAATAAGTGAGTTCAGGCAGGTGTGTTTCTGGAGCACGGTGAACACACTGGCTTTACTTGAGCCATCTTAAAGTGATGGGTCCTCTGAATTTTATAACAGGAAGATGTGAGTGATTTACCTCTCACATTTCAGTTAATACTTGACATGGTTGTCAGTTAATTAATTTCTGATGAAGAGTTAAGGTCCTAAAAAAGTTAATGAAGTTTGAAGGGTAAATGTTACACTTTGTAATTCCCAGTAAGTCCTAGGCCATAGCTAGTAGGCTTTCCACTCATAAGTTGAAGTATTTGACCATGGAGCTATTGACTAGTCCCTAAATTCATTAAGTAATCAATGATAATCAAAGATGAAAGGAGCTATTGCATGTTTGGTAATTGATGCTAATCACTCTCGTACATTTAGCCGTTTCGTATCATCTCACTGATACTGAGGCTCAGAAAGTAGTTCACTTGCTGTTAATGGCTTTGATTGCCCCCTCTGTGGTCCAGGAATAGCCTGCCTCAGCTGTGGGATTTCAGCTCAGCATGGAAACCTCCAATTCTTCTAACAGAGTGGGAATGACAGAAATGAAAGGACACAGCAGAGCCAGGTGCAGGTCAGTTGGGATTAAATAACAGCCCTAAGTGAGCAAGCATATCATCCACATGCACTTATACACGGTGTGCCGTTAGGAGAGGAGAATGCTGTACAACTGGAAAAGCTGTACATACACATCAAACTTCTTTGAAGGGAGCGTGTTTTAGAGTACTGTAGACAGCTGTTGATTGGCTGTTTCCTAATCCCTGTCAAGTGCATATAGATGACAACTCCCTTTTATTCTTACTGGAGGCTATAAAGAAGCTGGCACATTTAATCCTTTTGAAAGGAGTGCTATCATCATAGGGGCCAGAGGTCAGGGACCAGGGCATAGTCCTGCTCTCCCTAGGGAGATTGAGAGACCCTGACTGGGCCCTGGCTTTGGTGACAACATAGCTTGGAAATTCTGTGGGCAGGATTGAGTTTGTTAGGACCACTGAATTTTCTGTTCCCACCCTGAGGTCCAGGGTACACTTATCATATACAACAGGAGGTAAAGGACTCATAAGTGGACTGAGGCCTTTCATCGTGTTGGAGTGGAGGGGTAAAGCTTTTAGTTAGAGTTGGCCAGTATCTTAGTTTTCTTAAATAAGGCCAATTATTTTTTAGTTATGTAGATGATAGTATTTTAAATCTCAAGCTCTGTGTGGCTTACATTGAAATCTTAAACATTTTTAAGTTCAGGAATCATTTCCTAAGATAATAAGAATATAAAATTTGTACATAATTTGTCAGCTTAAGAATAATTATTCACATTATCATCTTCATCCTTTAAATGCTATGGGCTTGGCCTTGAGGTCATACCATAAAGAGATTGTCCAGGCTTCCAAAGAGCTGAAGAGGAATAACATCATTACAGTGGGGTTAGCATGGGTACCTCAGAGGAATGCTCATCTACTTGTCTGGCGAGAAGGGCCAGCTCTATCATGGATAAAGGTGGTGGCAGCAGGAGGGAGAAGAGGGAAAGGAGGAGAAAGCGAATGTCTAAGAAGACAGAATGTGCACTACATATGGTTTGGGGACAGTGCAGGCTGGCAGAGTCCAGGGTCTGGTGCTAACAGTATCATCAGTAAGACAGGTGAGGCAGGAGCCAGACCTGCATGGTCTCATAGTCCAGGCCAAGGTGTAGGTGCTCTTCTAAGAGCAGTGTGCAGCTGTTGGAGGCCTTTGAAAGGAACAAGATATTCAGATTTTGCTTCCAGAAAGTGCCAGAAGATGCCAGAACACGGATGAGGTGGCTGTACTGGAACAGTCGCATGTACAGGGAAAGCCATGGTGACTTGTGGAGAGATTTAGGGGTAGAAGGGATGTAAACTTGTACAGGTGTCTTATGATGGGAAACAAGAGGATTGATCAGAGAACCATATCTGGCCTTCTGGTTTGGTGCCTGAAGAATGAATGACAGTTCTGTCATTAGGATTAGAAAGCCATGAGGGAGAGTGGCATGCGTTCCTGTGGGGATATCACTATTGCTTTTGACTTGTGTGTTCATCTTATACACCAAATAGCATACATATAGCAGGACAGAGCAAGAAAAATGGCTCCCCTAACCTGAAGAGTGAGTTCTTCCTTCCTAAGCAAAGCATTTCTTCCTGCAGGAGTTTCAGGGGCATGCTGTGCTGCTGGGCAGTAGACAGAGGGGATTCTCACTTTATGGCATACCAGTGATTAAGACCCCATAAAATAGTTCTTTCTGGGAGCCAATTGTGTCTGTTCCCAGTGGAGCTGGGGAAGACCATGGTGAGGTTCCTTTGCCTGCCTGCCAGCTCCTGTGTGTTAGGAAATTGCAATGATCTGTAAGGGTTTTTCTTTTTTCCTTTTAAGTTTATTATAAGCTTTTCTCAGGCCATTAGATATTCTTCAAAAACAGTTTTAATGGTTATATGATAGTATGTTTTATTCAATAAACCCTTTTAGTATTTACCAAGTGACACTGTTGTAAGCATTTTATAGATGTTAGCTGTCAATTTTCATAATAACTGTAAATTCAGTACTATTGTTTACTTAATGATAAGAACCTGCAGTTCAGAGATATAAAATAATATGTCTGAGATTGTACAGAATGCTATTCAGATTCAGGTAGTGTCCACAACCACTGGCTTGTGTTACATAGGACTTTTCAGTTCATATATTGAAATTCCATGGGCTGAAAGCTCTGGTAGATGGGACATCTTCATACAGAGTGAAGCTGCTGTTGTGCTCTTAGGTTAGGATACACTGTGTATTATCTGGACTGGTAAGAAACAGAAGAAGGGAGGAGGCTTTTTGTTGTGTTTTGTTTTATTTTTACTTTCTTCTTTACTATTGATGTTGGTTTCCAAGTGTACCATTTACTGTTTGTTCTTAATTCCTGCATCCACTAAGGGATGAATGTATTCATCCAGATTTTCCCTACTGTTAACCTCAGTAGCCTTTTTCCTTAAAGAAAGCATCAGTAAGTTTTCATAGGTTGTTTTCTTTTTTGAACCATTCAGGGTTTTTTTTTTTGTTGGCTGCTGGTCACTTTCTCTACTGTCTTTCATGGTTGTTTTCTTCTTGAAACTTTTGGGTACAGGTTCGAGGGACTAGGCCCCACTATAATTGTCTGCCCAACGACAGTGATGCATCAGTGGGTGAAGGAATTCCACACGTGGTGGCCTCCATTCAGAGTGGCGATTCTACATGAAACAGGTCCTATGCCCACAAAAAGGTAATGTGCAGCCATCGGCTACATAGCTGGCTTTCTTTTTTCCTTTCAAATGTGCCTACATATGTTTCTTTCATTTTAACTTATTTAATTATTGACTTGTAAGTCCATATTATCAACCAGATATGAACAAAGGCTTTCTTGTTTAATAGTCTGGGAGTGTGTTTTGATGTCCAACAAAACATAGCTGGGCACAGATGGGGCCACAGGCTGATTGTGTGCATGGGATCACAGAAGGGTAGTCTGCATGGCATTTTACTGGAGGGAGTTTGACATTAGCAACTTTAAGCAATTTGAGAAAGTGAATTTGAAAAGTAACACAGACTGAGCATTTCTACCTCAGAAATCCAAAATGCTCCAAATCTGAAGCTTTGAGCAATGCTATCACAACTGGAAGAGTCCATACCTGACTCATATGAGAGGCCACAGTGAAGATACAGGCACACCAAAATGATTTGTATAAGAACTTCCTGTAGATCTTCGTGGGACACAATGGATTTTGCGTTTAGGCTGGGATCTGGCTCCAAGGCATCTTAACACATATATGCAAATACTCCAAAGTCTGACCTACTCCTGGTCCCAAAGCATTTTGAATAAGAAATATTTAACCTTAGTAAATACATCTATAATTATGCTTTTCACATATATTTCTGATGCAGAAGAGACAGTGTGTGTTACTTTGAGACTTTCCTAGGTGCAGATAGTTTAATTTCCTTGTTTTGTCCTCCTGGATCACAGTGGGTTGGATATTGCAGTTCCTCCCATGCTTGCAGATTTAGCAACAGATACATTTCCTTCCTTCCTTCCTTCCTTCCTTCCTTCCTTCCTTCCTTCCTTCCTTCCTTCCTTCCTTCCTTTCTTCCTTCCTTCTTCCCTCCCTCCCTTTTCTCCATGTCCTCCTTTTCTTCTCTCTCTCCCTCCTCCTCCCTCCCCCCCAACAGTGTTTCTACATAGCCCTGGAACTCACTATGTAGACCAGGATGGCCTCAAACTCACAGAAATCCACCTGTCTCTGCTTCTCAAATGCCAGGATTAAAGCTGTGTGCCACCATACCCAGCTACAGGTAGATTTTTTAAAAAGATGGCTTAAGATGTGTTATACTAAGCTGCTTTTTTTTCCTTTTCATCTGTTTCAACATCTAGACTGTAGACTAGATACTGCATATCTCAAACATAACAAATATTTGCTTAATAAATAGTATAATAATAGTCTCAGGCTTTTATAGGCTTGAGGCTTCAGTCCTGTCAGCTGGCAGTGTGTCCATGTTCTTGATTTCTTGAGTCTGCTCAGCTCCTGAGTGAGAGATGCAGTGCCAGCCATAAGGGCCACAGAGGCTTCTCCTCACCCGAGAAACACTCTGCAGCCGCTGGACTCTGGTCTCTGAATTCCCATGCACTCATGACTTTAGGTAAGCAAAATTTTTGATAGAAGTAGATCAGAAGTATCTATATCAGTCACTGTCTTTGCCCAGGATTTTAAAAGATAGGTAGAAAACAAATTGAATTGAGACAATTAGCAAAAAGAGCAAATGCTGTGACTGAGAAGAAATGACTTTTAGTGGTATGGAGGCAGTGAAGGTTCAGGTGCCGTTCTCCACTCTGAGCTGCTGACTGCTGTGGCGTCACTGGGTGAGACATTGCCTTGTTTTCATCTTACTGCTTCTTGACATCTCTCCATGGCTATGTTGTAAACTCGGATGAAGAGTAGTCTTTATATATTGAATAACTAGTGGAAAGATAGTTGACAGTGAGCCTGTTGGGACCCTTATCTGTGGGAGGGCAACAACGCTTTAAGGACTAATGTGTCACCTCCGCTTACATCGTTCCAACTTCTTTGCTGTTCTCATTTGTGGTGGTGTGTTTTTTGAGAATCTCATTCTGTAGCCCTGGCTGACCTTGAACTTGTGACCCTCCTGCCCCTGCATCCTTCATGATGAGGATCTCCCTGCTACACTCACATGTGTGCACATGGTTGTTTGTTTTTCCCCCACTGCTTTTCATTACAGTTTTTTTTCCTCACAGAAAAAAAAATGTATATGAGTTGATTAATATTTATTTGTGGAACAACTGTAAATGCTAGAGTCCAGGTGTTTCATATTGTTAGGTCTCAGGAAGAAAGGGGCATGATGTTTTAATTAATCTTGAGAAGCCAACTTTGGGAAGAACACACATGAAAGATAATGAAGGAAGGCAGTCTGTGGTGCTGATCCCACCATGCTGCACAGTGGGTGGTGCTTCATTAGCACTGTTTTGAAAAGCTTATTTAATGGTTAAGAGTCATCTTTTCAGTTTGCTAGAAGATGTATCATGAGAGACTGCTTGTATTCTAAAATAACTGTTATGTCTCCCAGCTTTTCCTGATATGTAGGATCCGGTGATTTTGTGGACATTTTAGATAATCCAAAGAGTTTTGTCTCATTTTGATCAACTCATGCCCCTAGAGCCCTAGACATGAAAAAAAAAAAAAAAAAAAAAATCCCACCCACCTCCTGAGGTTTGTTTACCACAGCAGGGTTTGAGCGGCACATGCCTGCACACGCCTGCTGTGAAGGAATTGTGAAACTGGTGTTTTACTGGCTTCTCTGAGACTGGTTTGATGATCTGCAGATTTGAGAATTTTGATAATTTTATGAAAGTTTATTGAGGTAATGTACATGCATGAAGAACATTGTGTGTTCCCTGACAGGTAACAGTGACTCACTTATTTTCTCGATAGCAATGTAGCATATTACAGGCCTTGATCCTGGTAGTTGAGAAAGATGGCCCCGAAGACTATTTGGTATACATTCTAGATAGAAAAGTTCATCATAATTTTTTAGCAAAAGTGTTCATGGCCAATGTTGAGATCTTTTTTTCTCATGTTATAAATGAAAGAATGATATAGAATGTTACAGTTCTTTTTGGAAAGTACAAGGTCATGGGATGGTTCAAAGCAAAATAGTGCCTGGCCTCTGGTGAGTGCTGTCTTGGATTCTTTACAAAGGCCTGCTTTCTGGAACAGGAGTTACATTTCTTAAAGAGTAGAAAGTGGGGCTGGAGACTGGCTCAGGGGTGAAGAGCACTGACTGCTCTTGCAGAGGTCCTGAGTTCAGTTCCCAGCAGCCACAGGTGGCTCACAACCATCTGCAATGGAATCCAATGACCTCTTCTGGTGTGTCTGAAGACAGTAACAGTGTACTCATACATAAAATGAATAAATAAATCTTAAAAGTAAACAGGGAGTGGGTGAGATAGTTCCATGGGTAGAAGTGCTTCTGCACGGTTCAATGATCCTAGTTTGATCCCTGGATCTCATAAGGTGGCCTGAGAAAATCACTCCAAAGACTTGTCCCCTTATTGCCACATGCATGTTGTGACAACACATGGAGACAGATGGACAGACACACATACCCTCACGCTGAGAGAACAATAAATAAATATATAAATAAAAAATTAACTGCAAAGAGAGAGGGAAAAATAAAACCAAGTCAGAATAGGAAGGGTGGCCATATGCATCTTCAGGTCTCCTGAACATTTCAGACCCATTCCAAGCATAATTACAAAGCAAAGTGTTGTGTTTCCTAGTAACTCAGAGCTGCTCTGTGCACTGGTATGAGGAGCCATAGACACTCCGTTTGTTCTGTGAGGTACACTGTAAAATTACGTTGCTGGAGACCCCTTTTCTTCGTTGTCAGCACAAATCCTTGTTTATTAAAGATTTAGCTTGAAGGAAATTTTAATTAATTACAGGTGCAGTAAATCCTGCCTGGGAAGCTGCCGCTGTTTACTGTGAATGGCCTTCATGTGCCTGTGCTTCACTGGTTTTCCCCGCTGCCTGACAGTGTGATTTATGGCTGTTGTTTTCTACCAGTCCACTGTTTGCCCTCTAGGAGGGATTGGTCTCCTGAGCCTCCATAATAACGGCAGCACTTCCTCAGACATCTTTTAATGACAACAGTACTACATTCAGTAAGTCAGGCTAATTGCAGATGTACCCTATTAATTGCAAAAACTAGGAGAGGTTACATATTTTACAAGCTTTTAATTTGAAACCGCCCGAGATGATTTGTCTTAAGTGTTTGGATTGAGACGTCCATAATATTCAACAATTCACCATTATTGAAACTCCAGTCCAGGCAGTTATAGAATTCTGAGATTGAATCAGGTGAATATCAATAGTCATAGATGGGTTATTATCTAGTAGAGATTGTATTTTCATTGTGAACATTTTGTACAACTTCTTGTTCTTTCTGTAAAGCATCTTTAAAATTCTTTATGATCATTATACAGCTTTCTGAACACAGTATAAATAGGAATTCTGTGGTTCTATAGTTAACATTGTAGAATGTCCCAAATAAACTTCAGTTCTTAGGCAATCACAAGAAGCTACACATTGCTCCAATGGCGGACACTTAGCAGATCAGTGTCTCGTTAGTTTAACTATGATAAAGCATCTAGCTACATGAAGTGATTTCAAGAACTCATTTTGGGATTGGGAACCTTGGGGGTAAGTGGGTGACCATGGTGAGCCTGTGCAACAGTTGGAAGTCCCAGGGCAAGTGAACCCACATTTTCAGGCTTAGCCAAAGACAGTCAAGTGATTGTTTTGTAAATTCAAGTGGTGGGTTAACTTCCACTCTTTATTTCAAGCCCTGGGCAACTATAAATATTCTCTGTTTTCTGTCTCTCAACGTGCACAGCCAACACCAGGACAGCAGGACACAGCTGACACCCAGACAGCACTCAGGCATGGAGTATCCATTGCTGTCACTTCATGCTCTACCTACTGCATGGCTTTGGGGTGCCCTTGCTCTCCTGGAGGGAAACAGGGATAGAACTGGGTGCTGCTTGCCTTGAATCTTAGAAGAATATGCAGATGTGGAGGAACTGAGGGAATTATTAGCTCTAGCCTCTCAGAATTATGGGGTTCGTGGGTGAGGTTAGGGAGTGGAATCTGCCCCTTCCAGTGGTTCTTCTCTGCACTGACCCCTACCAGCTGACGGAGTGGCATGCATCAAGGAGGTGGATTGAGTCTTAGTTGCCTGCTCATGTTTGCAAGGCTGTGCACCAAAGTAATTAACTTCTTGGTGCAGTATTCTGCATTAGACACTGAACTTTTCAAGTGGTATGTGGCAAAAGAGTAGTTACTATAAGAATACACTCGTTGAGGCTTTATAAGCTCCTTAGATGCCTTGTGTGCTACAACACATGAGCAGTTTCCCACCTCAGTTTCTCCTTTATACTCCTTTGTACATGCACGCACACACAGATCGATATGCACATATGTGTCATCTGTATACCCTATTTTGAGACAGGGTCTCATTGTGTAGCTGAGGACAGCCTTGAAACTTTGGATCCTCTGACCTCCATCCCCAGAGTGCTGAGATTACACGTGTGCACAAACCAAACCCAGTTTTTTCAGTTCGGGAATTGAACCCAGGGCACCCTGTGTGTTAGACAAATACCTGCCATCTGAGCTGCTTGTCAACCCCACATGAATTTTTTTCATTTGTATGTGTGTGTGTGTGTGTGTGTGTGTTTGTGGGAGTTGTTCTCTCTTTGTGCTTTGTGAATTTTTGGAATTGAACTCTGGTTGTCAGTCTTAGTGGTAAGTGCCTTTATACACTGAGCCAGCCTCATCCCTTCCTTTCTTTGAGCTAGGGTTTTATTGTACAGTGCAGGTGGACTTGAACTTATAAGCCTCCTGCCAGACTAACTGCTCCCCCAGTTGGCCTGATTTTTCTTGTGCCCCTTCTCTTTTGAATGCTTAATTTTTGTGAGTAATTTCTGTCAAATGTTGAGGGTTTCTGATCTGCAGAGTTAGCTCTGCATTCACTCCATAAGTGACTTGTTTCAAGATACACACTGCGTCTTCAGTTTGTCTTTTCAAAGAGTTACTTATTTGTTGGTTCTGTCCATTATTGTTTTGGCTTCGAGACAGGATCTGACTGTCTGGCCCTGGCTGGCCTGGCATTTCCTACGTGAACCCTATGTTCTGATGCTGCCATCGCATGCAGCCTTGCTCCGCCACGTATTTTCTCTGAGACTCACTGGCTTTGTCTCTTGTTTGTTCTGTCGTTTTTTCCTCCCATGCCCCTTGAGTTGTCTGTGTGTCTGGGTTTGTGCTTTCTGAGAGTGTGCATGTAAAGGATTGAGGTCTGTCTGTCTGAGCTGTACTGTGATGAGCAGCCCTGGCAGCATGCTCAGGTCCTATGTCCTCAGTTTGAGTCATGTCTTTGCTTGGCTTATTCCTTGACCCTGACCCAATTGGGCCCCTGACCCAATTCCAGAAGCTGTCCAGATTGCTTTGGCAGCTTTGCCCATGGTTGTTACAGTGTTTTATGCAGGTAAAGGTTCCTGGTCTTTTAAAAAAATATATCATTCCCTTTTAAGAGATACAATAAATAAGATAGAAAATGTATCTGATATTTATATTGTAAATTCTGCCCTCTCCTTTTTGCATTTTCTTGGTGTTATCTTTGCTGATCCCTGTCCTGTATCTGTTGTATAGGTGTCCTTTAAGCTTAAGGCTGTGTTTTTGTCTTCCTTCCTCAGTATGTGCTCTTGTGTGAGGTACGTGGAGGTCAGAGAATACCTTGTGAGAATCAGCTCTCCTTCCACCCTGCAGTGGGTACAGGGTCACACTCAGGTCACCAGGCTTGTGGACAAGTATCTGTATTCACTGAGCTGCCTCACTAGACAAAGACTTTGTCTTAAAGAAAAGGTGGACAATACAGACACAACAACATTGGAAGTTGTCTTCTGGCCTCTACATCCACGTGAACACATGGCACATGCGTGGAGAGGTGGAGGTTTGGGTCCACTTTGATATTCATTCCCCTCATTTCCCATAGGCTTTATTAATTAAACAGGAATTACAGTAATATTTTAAATATATCCCTTTTCATTATTTAAAAGTACTCTATATTATACTTAATGTTTTAGCAGGCTTTTTAAAGACATTTGTGCATTAACACAGAATTTTCACTCTGGAGCTTTCTTGTGTAATATGGTGAGCAGCAGTGCAGCCTAATACAGGACAATGGTAGCTTTGGAGTGGCTGCCTTTAGCCCTGGAATCCCGACTCCACCACAGGACTGGCCCAAGCCATAGTTTGTGTTTGTAGAAGGGGAGTTCATGATAGTCACTGTCCTTGCACCAGAAGTTGGTTTGAGCATGCTCTCTCTCAGGCACCACCCGACCCCTCACCCCAGTAGCTTTCTGTGGAACACCTCACCTGTACTTCCTGTGTGCCTGGACAGCTTCTAGGTGGCTTATTTTTTGAATTCCTGCCTCACTGAAGCCCGCTCAAGTAGGACTCTAGCTTTTGACCTTTCCCTGCTAAGAATTATGTATTCCTCTCCAGAAAAATTATTTATTTCTGACATTTTTTAGGTCTCAGAAAGATGCTCAATAGGACCATCTCCTTGGAAGGAAAACTTTTCCTTATGCTCTCAGCCCAGACATTCCCTCTTTATTCCTTAATGTGAAACTTCAGTCATCCAGGCAGATATGTGTGGATAAGACCTTCCATGATTTTGCTGACTTTGGAGATGTTTTTCTCCAGACTCAGGTCTCCTAGCTGTGGGAATTTGTATTACACTTTACATGTTCTCACCCTCACACCATTCTTATGTCTTATGTCTTTGACTGTTTCTTTGACTTTCCTGCTTTTGTTGTAGTGATCATATTCCCTCAACTTTGTTTTAAAGATGTAACAGGGACAGACACAAAGGGTGATTTAGAAAAGCAACAGTTGAACAAATGATTTCATTTCTATGACTACCTTCTTTGAGGGTTCCACTTTAGTGTGTTTACTATTTTGCAGATTAACCAAATACAAAGTACGGATGTATGCTATTAGATTTCTGTGCGTGTTTGTATATTTTTATGGTGTGTTTTAGATGATCTCATGATAATCCAAATATAACCTTTTGCTTCTTACTTACATCTGCTCTTACTGTGTTACTGTGGTTCTAGGAGAGGCTGATTCGAGATATTGTTCATTGTCATGGAGTTTTGATAACTTCGTATTCCTACATTCGACTGATGCAAGACGACATTAGCAGACATGACTGGCACTATGTCATCTTAGATGAAGGACACAAAATTCGAAATCCAAATGCTGCAGTCACCCTTGCTTGCAAACAGGTATGGGTGCTTACAAAGAGGGGGGTTTCGGATGAGTAGTGATATTTAATTTTAGGACAGGCTATTTGCTTTATGAACTACATTTATTGAATTTTATTTCAGTGTAGAAAGTTCCTTATACCTGTCCTTTGTGACGTCCTTTGTTCAGGTCTTTTGTAAGGGTCATCTGTTGGAATGTAACCAAACCACACTCTAATAGGTGCTGGTTAACTTGAACAAGACAGAATTCTTCTCAGTGTTTTCTTCCATATGCAGTTAGAAAATTGGACAAAATATCCAGTTTGGAGAGGACCAAAAAATGGACAAACGAAAATGATGATTAAACGTGTTAAGTAACAATTACATTTGTTTTAGGACTGATGGCATTTATCTGTTACAAAGTAGATTTCATAAAACAATGTCTCCTTTCCTCATCTAGTTCCGGACACCTCATCGGATTATCTTGTCCGGCTCACCAATGCAGAATAACCTCCGCGAGCTGTGGTCACTCTTCGACTTCATCTTCCCAGGAAAGCTAGGCACATTGCCTGTGTTTATGGAGCAGTTCTCTGTCCCCATCACCATGGGAGGATATTCCAATGCTTCCCCAGTACAGGTAATACGATAGGCAGTAACACCTTTGGCATTTCCCTAAACAGTATACTTTGTAGCCAAGTCATTGACAGTATTAAGGAAGATGGCCAGGCTTGTAAATTGGTGTCTGATAAAAATCAGAAATTGTCCCTACTCAGTAGATTGTATTTTTACAGATAAAGTTTTTAAAAATTCATGTACACCATTTACTTAAGGAAAGCACAAGAATAGAACTTCCCTTTTCACAAGAGAAAGGAAATGGTTCAGTGCTGGGTTCTGTGGGAAATGTCGTTTACGATGTTTAAAAATAATTTTGGAAGTGAGGACAAGAGCAGTGAGCAATCATGAAAAAGATTGAGCAGTTCTGGACAGGTCCACCTTGCTGTCCACCAGGGTAGTGTTCCTTTCACAGTGAGGAGAAGTGCACTGGAAGCTAGCACAGTGAACCACGCCTTAACCTGGTCACAGAGTGTGTGTGGAAAAGCTGGAACTAGGGGCCTTGAGAGGAAGTTAGTGGTTGCTGAGGGCAACAGGAAGGGATTTGATCCAGCAGGTAGAAGGTGGCAGTTCTTGGGGTTGTTTGGGCTGCAAGTAGTCATGAGAAGGCCGGCATTAGAGGAGTTGGGGGCTTTGAGGGTGAAATGAGGAGCTGGACCAAGACTTAGATGGTGGTCTTAGAATAACATGGCTGGACACTTTTAGGCAGGATAAATAAGCAAGGTCTAGATGCTGATAGAATAAAGCAAACAGGGTTGGGCTTAGTGTACCTCACTGAGGCTTTAGGCCTGGGCCATGGGTAGTTTTGGGTGTGTATAGAATTTAGAGGGTGGGGCTCTCCTGAGGGTAGTCTGTGACCTACGGAAGCAGACCCCAGCCCTGCAGTGAAGTAGGGTATCTGTGTGTCCCTATTCAGATGGGGAGGTACCTCATGGGTCCTTGCTAGGCCAAGACCAAAGTCCTTCTTCAAAAGATTGATGATCTGATGTTTTGGAATACTTAATTACAAAAACAATGTTATACCTTTAAAACTAGAGGCTTGTCAAAACCAATTTTAGTGGCTCTCTCTTTTGTGACTAAATGGTGGGCTGTATTTTGTAAATTGTGAAACTTAACATCTCAGCATTACAAATCATCTGTACCTCATCTCCTTACAGGTTAACTTTTATTATTGTCCCAGTGATAAACTTAGAGGGTAGAAGTTGTTATCAGGTTAGCCTCTTAGTGTTGCAGGTACTGCCTGTATTTTGTAATTATTCACACAGTGCTTGCATGCAGACAGGTGTGCGTACATGAAGCAGACACAAGTGAGGAGTCCTTGGAGTCTATCCAATGTAGCTAATGTGTTTAACTTGAACTCTTCTGTGTTTATTTTGCTTACATTTTTAAAACTATATTTCTTACATTTAAATTTTAGATTTTTGTTTTATGAATAATAATTACTAAATTGTTGAACCTACTTAGAGTTTTTTAAAAGTATCAATAATTAATTGAAGCATTTGCTTGCCTGTAATCGAGTTGCAGAGGGTGTGGCTTCCCCAGGCTGTAGGTCTTTGTTTTCCTGTGTACAGTGGATGCTCTCATGCGGCCATGTCCATTATGGGGCCGTGTGCTCCATTTTAGACCTTTCATTTGTGGGATCATAGGACTGCTCTTGAGCTCACTCCCCAGAGTCTACTCTCCTGTATTAGCCAGTGGGCGGCTCCCACTGTGACTGCTCTCACCAGACTTAGCTTTTGACCTCTACCCTGGCAGTTCCTTTGTAGCTCCTGCAGAATACAAGATTATAAATAGAGATTTATTTGAAACTAGTTTTCCCCTGGAGGATGGCTAGTAACCAAATAAGTCTTTACTTTCCTGCTTAACTAAATAGTACAGTGATGATTCAAACAAGTATAGAAGAGGAGATAAACCATGATTTAACAGACTTTCTCTCATATATTTTGGTTAATGAGGTAAGTAATTTATTTTCTCTGATGATATTAGTAATTTATTTTCTCTGATGATATTTGAAAGGTGCCATCATCTGGAGCATCCAGAACTTTTTCTAAGTTGAATTTATAAACCAGTTGATCATTCTTTAGTTTTTAAGAAATGGAATCAATCGAGAAGAACAGCTATATTCCTTAACTAATATCTCTTTTCTCTTATTAAAGGTTAAAACTGCCTATAAGTGTGCATGTGTCTTAAGAGACACGATAAACCCTACCTACTTCGGAGAATGAAATCAGATGTCAAGATGAGCCTTTCGTTGCCAGATAAAAATGAGCAGGTTTGTGAATCCAGAGGTGGCCAAACGGTCCTCAAGCATGAATGTGTCTGCAACTTACTGGGCCTACAGCTTTGGTCCTAGCACTGTGGGCAGGCTGGTCTACTTGTGACTGTACCCATTTGTGGCATCTTCCCATGGCTGGAGTTTTCCTCTAGCTCACAAATGAGCCTGACCCTACTACTACTGGAAAGCATTCCATGTTCCTTAAGCCCCCAGTTCTTTCCTGCAGACATCGTATTATCAGCTCTGGGACACAGCAGTCAGCAAACAGACTTGTGATCATAAACCTCATAGGTTCCCAAATGAGTAAAAAATACGAGGGTGTTTTCACTAAGTTGGGAGATAAGACACGTTGAAGGAAAAGGCTTTCTCTAGTAATAGTCAGAGGACACCTTTGATCTGATAGTTGTGCTGAGGCCTAAGGAAGGTCAAAGAACAAATTGTTTAGGATTTGGATGAAGAACATGATAGGTGAAAGATGGGGCAATATGTTAGTACTTGTGGGCCAGCAGGGGTGCCAGGGTCCTAAAGCTGGGAGCATATGTTGACGTACTTGGACAATGTCCACTTGCATATGAGGTTGAGGGATGTGAGAAGGTTCTAGGATGGCCATAGCTAAGACTGTGAGCTGGTAAGGTTGCATTCTGAGCAGAGATTGGTTACCTAAAGAGAACGTGGAGACCAAGAAGAAGCAAGCAGCTGAAGCAGCCTCAGAAGAGAGGGCGAAGACAAGGAGCTAACAGGGGAGATTGCAGAGGCCCAGGCAGACAGGCTGAAGTGGGCTAGGAGGAGGTGTGGCAGGAGCTGGCAGAGTGAGGGGCAAACAGCTGATCTGGGAAGAGCCCGGTGCACAGGGTGGCTCTGAAGTCAGTTCTGATGCCTGGGTGTTCTCAGTGGCATCAGTGACTTGTGCCAGGTGCTGGTTTGCGAAGCAGCAGGCTGGCGAGGGTTTGTCCCGTGTTTTCTCAGGATGCTCCCCCCTTTCCCTGTAGAGAACCTAATAGGCAGGGGACTGTCCTGAGGAAGACAGGTGAATGCTCAGATCCAGTGCAGAGGTTGAAGGTCCTGAACTGGACTGGTCTTGTTTGCCTATATGAAGTAGATGCAAAAGTAGAGCTGTTTTAGAGATGGGAAGCACACCCTTACAAGATACAGATCCTGATAGCTTCAAGTTGGATTTTTGTTGATTTTATTTGTCTGAATGTTTGTGATTAGATATTAAGACAAGTATGGCTGCTAGATGAATGGCTTAGGAAGCCCCAGGGCATTAGCACGGCTATTCAGGGCTTTAGATGGTACTAGGAAGGGTGTGTGGGGAGATGCTTCTTGGGGCAGACAGTGGAGGTCTGCTATAAAGAAAGTCAAGCCTTGAGGTGGAGGTGGTAGACTTAGAGAGAAGGAATGAGGCTGAGAGTGGGCAGTGTGATGTCATGGAATAACTGACCCCAGTGAGCTGGGAGGGTGGGAGTTGCTGTTAGGGCCTGGTGAACTTATGACCCCTTAGAACGGGGAAGTTCCAGGTGAGGTAAACGTTCCTGCCAAGTCAGCCAAACAGAGTGTAGGTGAGAGGCCTGGGGGAGAGCCTCTTGTCACATTGAGTTGAAATAAAATGTGACTGTGTACTGGGGTCCTGAGATGGCCTGTGAGCAGGAGACTAGTCTGGAGGGACTGCTGGGTCATGGGTTTGAACTAGGAGGTGGATGGCTATGGAAAAGGGAAAACCTCTTTAATTGAGAGATGTATCAATGTTAAAACTGTGCACCCTTCTTAGAAAAGGGAATCTTATAATTAATATATTTTTAAAACTATTTATTTCTTTTCCCTTGCAGGTCTTATTTTGCCGTCTAACTGAGGAGCAGCATAAAGTCTACCAGAATTTCATTGATTCCAAGGCAGTTTACAGGATTCTCAATGGAGAGAATCAGGTCAGCCGAAGAGCAGACTCCAGAGAGAGCAGTTGTTATCAAGGAGGGTGGGGCAGGAAAGGAAATGGGTTTAGAATGTGCCAGGCTTTGTGCCCTCGTTGTTCACCCACCTGCCATCTATGGAGTGGCTCCTGAGTCACAGCTACAGCTGGAGACAGGTGTGACGTGAGGAGCAAGGTCACTGGTGTGAGCGGGAGCCATGAGCGAAAGCGAGACTCAAGGTGGGGATGTGACCCTAAGTCCTACCTCCCAAGGCTCCTGCCTACCTGGAAGGGCGTGGTGCCCAGTGCATTGCATGGTTTTCTCAGAAACGATGACTAAAATCATATTATCAGGACATAGTTATCAAGATACGAAAGTTTTATCAGCTTCTCAGTTAGCTTCATGCCCATTAAGCGCTGGCAGACCGTTACCATCTCAGAGAACAGACAGAATTCTGGATCAGATTTCTCAGGTTCTTACTCTTACTTTCCCTGGCATATGAAAGGAATTTATTTGCACATTCTAGAATTTGGAAATTATTAGACAGTGTCTACTGAGGAAATCCTGTTATGTAAGTCACTGAGATATGAGAGTTTGGCTTTCTAGAATACTTTCCATTGTGGAGTGTCCCCAGCGCCTGACATGAGAGTGTGATGCAGAGATTACAGTGTCTAGGAACATCATGGTCAGTGAGGCATGAGAGCCATAATCCGGGCATCTGAATCTTACTTAGCTGGACAGTTGGGTCAGGTGTTTTCTGTGGCCCTTGTGAGGTCATTTTGTGAGACCCGTAACTGGATCTGCAGCCCTTTCAGAAGTGAGGCAGCTCGTTACATAAGAGGACATGCTGCTTGCTCCTCTCCACCGTAGACCTGCTGCACTTGGATCCAGACTGTGGAAGAAGAGCACTGAGGAGTGGGCCTGCAGTGGTGTGGCTTGCAGGGCTAGAAAAGCCCAGCCCGCCAGGGTATGTGGCATCTAAAGAGGACATGTTTTCACACACTGTTCCATGGTGGCATTGTCGGCATTCAGCATGACTGTGTCAGGGAGTCTGTGTGCTAGGTGTGTGCTAGGCTAACGCTGCAGCTTCCTTCACCCTGCACATAGTTTCACTGACTTGTTTTTAAAGGGCCAAGTAGACAAGTTCTTGTTTTTTATCTAGGCAGAGCTGTTTCTGTGCAGTGTTTTCAGAACAAGTGTTAGCAGCCCAGTGTATTCTGATATTGTGATTGTCCCCCTAGCAGGTGCAAGCTTTCATGCCCTTAAATGCATGCTGAGCCTTGCAGCCATGGTCCTTACTCTGCCCTGTTGTAGGTATATTTGAGTATGTTCAGAAGTCTACTCTGCCCTACTTCTAGGCTCTGAGAAGGATAGGTGAGCTCACACCGTGTGCCCTCCCAGGCTCTGCAGTGGCTACCTTTGTCCTTACCCTCAGGTGCCTACACTTCCAGATCAGTCATTTTGACCTATTTGTCACTTCCCAGCACTTTCTTTTTTCTTTGCTTTGTTTTTAAATGTTCTGTGTATGGGTGTTCTGCCGGCATGTATGTATGTCTGTGCACTTGTGTGTGCCTGGTGCCTGTGGAGCCAGAAGAGGGTGTCAGATCATCTGGAACTGGAGTTAGAAGGCTGTGAGCTGCCATGTGGGTCTTGGGAATTGAACCTGTGTACTTTGGAAAAACAACCAGTGCTTTTAATCGTCAAGCCAACTCTCCAGCTCCAAGTTTTTAAAAGATTTATTTTATACATAGGAATGTTTTGCCTACGTGTATGTAAGTTCACTATAACATACCACACACATGCCTGGTACCTATGGAGATCGGAAGAGGGCATCAGATCTCTTGGATCCAAAGTTAGAGATGGGTATGGACCACAATTTGTGCTGGGAACTGGTTCTGAGTCCTCTGTGTGAGCAATAAAAGCTCTAAACTGCTGAGCCATCTCTTCAGCCCAAGCAGTTTCTTATTCTTCTGTATGAGTGATTCAAAACCACTCACATCTCCTCAGCTATCAGCTCTGCCTCATGTACCTCTAGGTCAGGTCAGAAGCTGCTCTATCTAGTAAATACAAAAAGGAAGGGCTTATATTTTCTAGAATTGTGCTTAAAAGAAAAACAAGTGAACTGAATGAAGATCATATGTTTTGTTTCATTTGCAGGCCCAAAGTATTTCAATATGTAGTGAAAATTTGAAAATGATTGAGGGGCAGAGAGATGGGCATGCTCTGTGAGTTTGAGGCTATCCTAATCTACATAGTGAGGTCCAGGCCAGTGGGCTACATAGTGAGACCCTGTGTGTGTGTGGGGGGGGAGGTTGATTTTATTTTCTTTTTTGTATTATATATTTACACTTGGGTATGAATTTTCCTTTTGGGGTCCATCTCAATTCAGACAACCATGCCCATGCACAGCGGTTACATGTGGGTAGTGGTTAGTGCTGTACTGCATGGGACACGATGAGAGGGAGAGGATGACGGAAGGATGACTCTGCCGTTACATGTGGATAGTGGTTAGTGCTGTACTGCATGGGACACGATGAGAGAGGGAGAGAGATGACGGAAGGATGACTCTGCCTTACATGTGGGTAGTGGTTAGTGCTGTACTGCATGGGACACGATGAGAGAGGGAGAGAGATGACGGAAGGATGACTCTGCCGTTACATGTGGGTAATGGTTAGTGCTGTACTGTGGACACGATGAGAGGGAGAGGATGACGGAAGGATGACTCTGCCGTTACATGTGGTAGTGGTTAGTGCTGTACTGCATGGGACACGATGAGAGGGAGAGGGGTGACGAAGGATGACTCTGCCGTTACATGTGGGATAGTGGTTAGTGCTGTACTGCATGGGACACGATGAGAGGGAGAGAGATGACGGAAGGATGACTCTGCCGTTACATGTGGATAGTGGTTAGTGCTGTACTGTATGGGACACATGAGAGAGGAGGGATGACGGAAGGATGACTCTGCCGTTACATGTGGATAGTGGTTAGTGCTGTACTGACAGGACACGATGAGAGGGAGAGGGGTGACGGAAGGATGACTCTGCCGTTACATGTGGATAGTGGTTAGTGCTGTACTGCATGGGACACGATGAGAGAGGGAGAGAGATGACGGAAGGATGACTCTGCCGTTACATGTTGATAGTGGTTAGTGCTGTACTGCATGGGACACGTGAGAGGGAGAGAGATGACGGAAGGATGACTCTGCCGTTACATGTTGATAGTGGTTAGTGCTGTACTGCATGGGACACGATGAGAGAGGGAGAGAGATGACGGAAGGATGACTCTGCCATTACATGTGGATAGTGGTTAGTGCTGTACTGACATGGGACACAATGAGAGAGGGAGAGAGTGACGGAAGGATGACTCTGCTGTTACATGTGGATAGTGGTTAGTGCTGTACTGCATGGGACACGATGAGAGGGAGAGAGATGACGGAAGGATGACTCTGCCAGTTACATGTGGATAGTGGTTAGTGCTGTACTGCATGGGACACAATGAGAGGGAGAGGAGGGACGGAAGGATGACTCTGCTCGTTACATGTGGATAGTGGTTAGTGCTGTGACTGCATGGGACACGATGAGAGGGAGAGAGATGACGGAAGGATGACTCTGCCTTACATGTGGATAGTGGTTAGTGCTGTACTGTACAGGACACGATGAGAGGGAGAGGGGTGACGGAAGGATGACTCTTTGGGGAGCTTTGGCCATGTTCCTGGCTGCTTAGATCTTCTTTTGTTTAGTTAAATCTGCTGTACACTGAAAATTGGCCTAATTTATGATTCTTTTTTTACTTAGACTTTCAAACCAGTCACAGTTTGAATGCTTTAGAAAAGCTGAACAGTTTGTTTGTTTGTTTTTTGGAACAGGGCTTCTCTGTGTAGCCCTGCTCACCTGGAACTTACTCTGTAGAGCCTTGAACTCAGAGATCCGCTTGCTTCTGCCTGAATCATTCTTAAGCTTTTATAATCACCTTGAGACAGGGGCTGCCCTGGGGTTTGGGGAGAGCAACCCAGCCTCTAGGTTTTTCTGTTCCATGGTCCAGTCCTGGGTATCTCTTCCATTCATGTGTTTGTCATGCATATTATATGCTTTCTGATGGAGCAGTAGTAGTAAGTGGAACTTTAGCCTCTGTTCATCCACTAACAACAGGGCTATAAGGGACTTAGATATGTACCACAGGGAGCCCTTTGGTAGGTAGATCAGCCATGGGTATAATGTTTCTGGCCTGTGTTTAGGTTTTACATTAGATTTTCTTTTAAATCAGATACACAGTGCTGTGAACTAAGTATCCTTCTCTCTGGTGAGGGAAGTTGAATTATCAGCAATTGACTATGACCTTTGTGGACATGTTCAGTTCAGTAAAATTGTTTTTGTCTGGAGAAGTTGTCCAATCAGGGAAGGAACATGAATGAAAGTTAATTTCTTCCAGTTTGCGTTGGTCAGTTTTCTATCACTATGACAGAATACTTGAGAAAATCAACTTAAGAAAAGTAGGGGGGCTCATGGTTTTCAGCCTGTGGCCCTCAGCTTGTGCCCTTCGCAGGGCCACACAGCATTGCAGGAAGCACATGTGAGTGTAAAAATGTCTCACCTTGTGGTGGCTGGAAAGCAGGGGCCTGAGAAAGGGAGCTGGGGACCAGAAATGGCTTTCAAGGCATACCTCCAGGCCCACTTCCTTCAGCTAGCTCCACCTCTTAATAGGCCATTGAGTTATGAAGCCATCAGTGTATCAGTCTGTTGATGAGGTCAGAGCTTTCATGAGCCAGTCACTTCCCAAAAGCCCCATATGGAGACAGCACACTGGGGATCAGTGCATGTGGGACCTGGGGTGGGACATTCAAGATCCACACTGCATCTCAATGTTGACGTAGAGAAGAAATCAGCCAGCTGGTAAAATGACTGTAATCCATGTAACGTGTTCGCCCTTCCTCCTTTCTATTGTTACACCCATGTAACAATATGTGTTATTGTTTTAATCACAGATTTTCTCTGGACTTGTAGCTCTGAGGAAGATCTGCAACCACCCTGACCTCTTTTCTGGTGGTCCTAAGAATGCCAGTGGTCTTCCAGAGGACGAACTGGAAGAAGAACAGTTTGGATACTGGAAACGCTCTGGGAAAATGATTGTTGTTGAGTCTTTGCTGAAAATCTGGCATAAGCAGGGTCAACGAGTGCTGCTGTTTTCCCAGTCGAGGCAGGTGAGTGCTCAAGCCAGCTTTCAGGACTGGTGACCACAAATGCAAAAGGTAGGATGTCACCCGTCACTGCTGAGGTGGCAGCCATGGGTCCCTTCACAGGAGTGAAAAGGAAGAAGAGTTGGCTTTTTAAAAGAACCCTCACAGCAGGATTCTGGCATCCTAGTGAGGCTGGGATACTTACAAAGAATTAGCACAAATTCTCTGTTGGTTATTAATTCTCTTCCTCAAAGCAAGGAAACCATTCGGTACAGGCCCACTGGGGAAGACACACTGCTTACATAAGTGGGGAAGCACGTGCTTGGAGCATACTTGGTTTGCAAACTGTTCCCTCATCCTCTAACAGATGCTGCACATACTGGAAGTGTTTCTGAGAGCCCACAAGTATTCCTATCTCAAGATGGATGGGACCACCACCATAGCGTCAAGACAGCCACTGATTACAAAATACAATGAGGTAATGAGGGATGTGACTGAGTCAAAAAGACTACAGTGTGTAGAGGGAAAGAGTGTACATGTCCGCCCTCACAGTCACTGAACTGTCTTTGTGTCTGGCTAGCAGGTGAAGGGGACATTATCCTTGTTGTGTGTTTGTTTTTCTTTGAGACAGGGTCTTACTGTGTAACCCTGGCTGTATAGCACTTGCATTGTAGACTAGGTTGACAGCAAACTCACAGAGATCCACCTACCTCTGCCTCAAAAGAATTGGAATAAAAGATGTGCACCACCACACCTAGTGATGTGTGGCCTCTGAGTGTACACTTTATGGCTTGGGAAGTGGGCATACAAGATTTAGAAAGAAGTGCTGAAATTTGAAAAAAGAATAGAGAAGCTGGTAACACATAGCCAGTGAGAATGCCTGTGTGTCTGTCTGTACTTTATACAATTACTAAAAATTGTCAATATAATTAATAAAAGTAGGAGCTCTGACATGAGGACTTGATTCACAGAGGATTCTGGGACATGTAGTTTGGGGTGTGGGTAAGCCGCAGAGCCCATGGTAGGACCTGTGGTGGGGAGTAAAGAGCTCTTAGCTCTGCCCACTTTGTTGTGCATCTTTCCTGTAGGACACATCCATCTTTGTCTTTCTTCTGACCACACGTGTGGGTGGCTTAGGAGTGAACCTGACCGGGGCCAACAGAGTCATCATCTACGACCCTGACTGGAACCCAAGCACCGACACACAGGTCTGTCTTCCATGAAGAGAAGGTACTTACAGAGAGACAGCTTGTTAGGGGCAGTTTTTCTCAGTCTCTCTAATGTCATACCTGGCTTCACGTGCAGTCTGCATGGTGGTCACGTCTTGCTCCCTAATGAGAGAGCACATGGTCAGTCTTTCAGACTGGGGGAGCCTCAGCTGTCTCTCCACAGCATCCATCTCAGCTCTGCTCTGAAAAGTGCTCACAGAGTCAGAAACCTCTTGCACCCAAGCTGTCACGTGACTCTGTCCACTTGCTCAGGCCTCAACTGTACATTTCTTCTTAGACAGAATTCTGACTAGGGGATAGGCAGCTGTGATCAGTCACTGCTTTCTCTTAGTTGGCTCTTGTTAAAAATCTCTCTGCCACAGGCCCGGGAGCGAGCATGGAGGATAGGTCAGAAGAAGCAGGTGACTGTCTACAGGCTTCTGATGGCCGGCACCATTGAAGAAAAGATCTACCATCGGTCAGTATAGAGGGTTGCTGGGCCTCATATCCTAACCTAGAGTTTTCAGGAAGAAGAGTTTCTATTATTTCCAAGTGTGGGCTTAAAAGTTCTTTTCATCTTAAAGGAATAATTACTATAACCTAAAGAATATCATACTATTTTGTGTTTTTATTTTTTCTTTGCCATTAAAATATATTTTGATCTATTATTCTTTTTTGTTTGCTTGGTTTTTTTTTTTTTTGTTTGTTTGTTTGTTTGTTGAGACAAGATTTCATTGTGTAGCTATTGGAAGGCCTACAACTCACTATGTAAACCTGGAAGGCCTCAAACTCATAGAGATCCACCTGCCTCTGTCTCCCAAGTGTTGGGATTAAAGGTGTGCACCACCACAGCCAACCTTACTGTTTTTAAAATATCTGAACCTAGTAATTATTGTACCTTAATCTAAACCAGGGGCTCTTTATATGTAAATTTGAACTTGTTTTGTGAGGAAAACATTCTGACTTACTGTAGTGTGTCACTTGCTTGAGAAGTGACAGAAGTAAAGACAGTTTATTCAGAGACCCTTGGAGAGGTTTATGCCCCTTCCTCTGACTTTCTTGTAACTAGGCAGCTTGAGGCAGCAGTAACTGCAGGGAGAGTCCTGTGCCCCTCAGACTCCATTCTTGTCCCATATTCCAGGACCTGCATTGGCACTGGGCTGTTTCAGAACTATTTTGAGTCCTTGTAGGCTTATTGTTGGACTTGGTGATGAGATGCATCTTGTGAGAAAGGGTTAGCCTGAAGCACAGGGGCCTAGGAGGGAATGGTGCTGCTTTGTGGTAATGCCTGTGTGAAAAGGACAACCATGTTGGAGCGTAAGCACAGAAGTGAGCCAGCAGGAGGGGGCTGGGAGCAGAGCAGGTGAGGGCTAGACAAAGCAGGGAACACATCCACAGATGGCACTGAGCAGGGCAGGGCAGCCTTGGCCCAGGGCGTCTGATCGGCTCCTTATAGCCTGTAGAGTTTGGGGTACATAGATTTAAAAAGGTTTGAAATGTGATAGGTTTTGGAGGTAAAACAAAAGTCTTTGGGCATAAGTAATAAGGTATCATTTCTAATTTAAATTTTATAAAACTTAGCTGACCACCTGATATGTATGTTTTGAGTTGTAATTTTCCATGGCTGAAAGTTTGGGGGCTTTTTAATCATTCATAGATCTGCCGTTAGTATCTCTCTCACATTAACAATACAAAAACAAAAAGCCCTTGATTTTTGTGTGCCTGTGTTCTGTGTGCCTGTGTCTGTGCACCATATGCATGCAGTGTCTGGAGAGGCCAGAAGAGGGTATTACATTCCCTGGGACTGGAGTTACAAGTGGTTGTGAGCTGTTCTGTGGGTGCTGGGAATTGAACCCAGGTCTTCTGGAAGAGCAACCAGTACTCTTAACCACCAAGCCATCTCTTCAGCCCCATCTCTCATGTTTTATAACTTGAATTTCAAGGTACAGCTAAACATTGTTTCATATCAATGTGATTTTATCTTTTTAGACAAATCTTCAAGCAGTTTTTGACAAACAGAGTGCTAAAAGACCCAAAACAAAGACGCTTTTTCAAATCCAATGATCTCTATGAGCTGTTTACTCTGACTAGTCCTGATGCCTCCCAGGGCACTGAAACAAGTGCTATATTTGCAGGTATTACATTAAGTTATTTAATTTAATCAGTTGGATAAAAATTCTGAAGTGTAACATTAGCTGTGTTTTCCCTGTTACAGGAACTGGCTCCAATATTCAGACATCCAAATGCCATTTAAAAAAAGGATCCCGCCAGTCCTAGGAACGGATCCCAAATGCAAGAAGCCCCCTGTTTCTGACATACCTGCAAATGGTGCCACCTGATGGAAGAAAAATCTAAGGCAGCAGGAACTACAGGGCGTGTCAGTTCTGGAGAAAATGGTCCTTTGCAAGGTGACCCTCACACAAATGGGAACAGTGTTGCTTTTGCAGAAGAGACGGATGCAGGGTCCATGCTGGAGCATCTCTCAGTGATGAGTGGAGATGGGAAGCGCTCAGATTCTCCAGCAGTTGACCACACATCCAGGCCATCAGGGGAGACGAGCATCAGCGAGATGCAGGGTTCTTCCTATGAAGGGGAGTGCAGCCAGGCTCAGACAGAACATGTTTGCATGAGTGAACAAATGGAAGGTCATTTCTCTAAGCACAAATCAAAAAGGAAACATAATGCTATGGAGGAAGAGACCATAGAGAAACATCCACAGCCCAAGCCAAAGGCCAAGAACTCCAAGCATTGTAAAGATGCTAAGTTTGAGGGAACTCGAGTCCCGCACCTGGTGAAGAAAAGGCGGTACCACCAACAAACCTCTGAGCAGGAGAACGGAGCCAAGGACCGGAGCAGTGATGATTATGTTTTGGAAAAGCTTTTCAAAAAATCAGGTAATGATTTTGATGAATCTCTCACCTCAGTGCTAGGAAAGTGAATGTGGGAGCCGTGTCTAGCAGGGCAGTCTTTAACTGTGGGGCTAACATTTTGGAAATTGTACTTATCCTCCTTTTAGAAGACGTGAAAGAGTTTGAAACTTTCAGAAACAATAATACTTAACATATGACCATTTATAGTTGATCAGTTACCACAAATAGTCATGTGCTGCCTGAACGTTAGTAAGCAGTTTCCTTTGGTGCTGTATTTATATGTTTTTCTAACTATAGGAGGTTAGAGAAACTGTTCATGGGAGAGAGGCAGGATGGACTCTGGCTAGGGGCAGGCAGAAAGAGAAGCTGATGGCCAAGAGGAAAGAGAAGCATTAGAGAAGTCAGCTAGCAGTTGCTGAGACAGTAAAAGTCAGCGTGCCCTGCTCAGTTTTGGTGTCTCCCGAGTGTCATCTTCTTTGCCTTTGCTGCATTATGATGACAGTGGTGGCCACAGTTACCAAAGATTCCTGAGTCAGGGTGTTCTCTTTGGGAAGACAGGTTTATGCATTGCTTCAGAAAACTTTTTCAAAGAGATTTGCATGAAGAGAATATGAGCTCTGCTGTAGCCTTTATGCCAACATTAACAGTTTTCAGCATTTCCTTTATCATTCACATGCATATGTAAATATGCCTACAACTATACATGCATGTGCATGAGTGTAAAAATAAACGCATACATTCTTGTATGTCTCTCTACATTTATGGTTAAGAAACATACGATTCTTGTAAAAATGTAACAGCTGAAATATAACACAGTGTGTATATAAAGCAGTGGTGCCAAGAGAGCACCAAAGGATGGTGATCTCTCAGATGGGAGACAGATGAGTTGAGCTTGCTGCCTTGAAAAACATGAAAGGGGGGTCCAGATGGAGCCCTGGACAGACACATCCAGGGAGAGAGAGCTAGGTGCTGGAGTTTATGCAAGAATGTGATGGGGAAGAGCATCAGGATTACCCTCCTGCAGAGGGGCTCCTCTGGAACTCAGCTGGATGCTGGTCAGCAGCACATCCTGCAAGGAAGCTGTTTGAGGCTGCAGAAAGGACCATTCAGAAGCAGGGGAAAGTTCCTGTGCACACCCAGAGCAGGGACAGTGCCTGTGCCTCCTAGGCAGCCTTAGCACTGTCTCTGCTTCCCCTGAACTCTCACAGACTGTGGATAGTAAACGCTGGACAAGTGTGTGAGGCTTTGCAACAAATCAAATACAAAAATTATTGGTCATAGAAAGAGGCAGGAAAATGGGATTCACAATGAAGGAATAAATTGGAACTGACACAGGTGGTGGAATTAGCATGGACATTTAATAATTATAACTGTTCTATATATTCAAAAAGAGGCATAAAAGATGTACACTACATATACATTGAAAGTGAACTTATACGAAGATGTAATAGCTGGTGTGAAAGATGCCTGGTAGGGGAGATGGAGCGTGTTAGACATAACAGGAGAAAAGATTAGTGAACTTGAGAGTGGAGAAACTCTGCAAAGAGTAACATAGTAAAGTCACGGAAGCAAAAAGACTGTGGGACGCCCACAGCCTCGTGTAATGGTAATCGAGGTCCTGACCAAGAAGGGAGAGGAGGAGAATATATCAGTCTGAAGAGATGCTGGTAAACAATATTTCAGACATGATGAAAGCTATACAGTCCCACATTCAAGAAACACAATAAAACCCTAGCCAGAAAATGAAAGAATAACATACCACAGCATAATAATAAACGGTGTTTGATGTCCTTGTGGAGTGGAGTTTAGATAGAAACTAACAACAGGCCAAATCAGATGGTAGAGAGAAAAACTGAAATGTGAAGAGCTGTAAATGGAGAAGAGTCTAGAAGAAATGAGGCTCTAAGCCTTGAGAATAAAGATGATTATAAGTCACCTCTGTAGAACGAAGGGCAGAATCCACATATCTTCTCTTCAGTGGGGCAAGATGTAGGAGGCTGGGGTCCCATGTGCCCATGTACCACAAAGAAGCCTTTGCAAGTCATGATGTCATTGCCTTCCTGTGTTTCTTTTTGTCAGAGTAGGCACATGTATAACTTTATATTTTTTTACCCTGTGTGTTCTGCTCCTTTTAAAAGCCTTGTATATTTTTCCATATAGTCCTCTCATATTCATTCATAGAGACCCTTCTCCTTTTCTGTGGCCATTACATGGACACACCCTCATGTCTTCACATTAAGCACATAGTCTGCTAAGCTCTTTTCAGTTATAATGTTGTGATGAATAACCTTGTGTCATGTATTGTCCTGCTATTAGATGTAACAGTGTTTTAAAATTCTAGAAGGGAGGTCACTCGGAGAAGATAGACACATAAGGGATGTTTTTAGTTTTAAAATAATCCTACCCCTACCTGAAAAAAGAGATTTGTATTAGCATTTGTCCTCAGCAGTCTCTCTTGATGGCTATGCCAAGACTGTTGTGTTACAGGTTTATTTTTTTGCCTACATAAATTTGAGAAGTCAGATGCTGTGGTGCACATCATTACTCCCAGCACTTGGGAGGCAAAGACTAGTGGACTCTGAGTTCCAGGCCAGCCAGAGCTGCAGAGGGACCTTGTCTCAGATAAATAGGTAGGTAGGTGATAGATAGATAGATAGATAGATAGATAGATAGATAGATAGATAGATAGATAGATAGATGATGGATAGGAAAAGAAAAGAAATAGATGTCTGTGTCAGAGGGGCAGATTGATAGACAGATAGACTAGCAGGCAAGCAGACAGATGTCCATGTCTGAGGGACAGAGACAGGAAGTACAGCTACAGTATGGCAGCCACAGCAGCCTGAGGAGTTCCCTTGATTTTTTAGGGACCTTGATGCAGGTTATGCTGAGATTAGTGGCTTCAATGTAGAAGAATTTGAGTACCAGCCTATATAAAGGAGAGTTGGAATTCAATAAAGATAAATTTTAATCTAGGGTTAAGCAGGAGGTTTAAACAGGAGGATTACAGAAGGAAGGGAGCTGCGCAGAAGAAAGTAAGGTACCAGAGAGCATGGACGTGGGCTTCGAGTGGTCACAGCCATCTCTCTCCTCTTAAATACTAGTTTTACGTAGGATTCAGACAGCATTCAAATTTATTATCTTGAGAGAGCTGTTAAAAAACCTGAGTAAGACCACCAGGTGGTTTTCAGGGCAACTGTCAGGATTACAGATGCTGGAGTGAAAGTCTAGATCTCTGGACAAGGAAGGTTAGGATATCTTAGCTGTAAACAGAGCTAATAGTTTTGCTTGAAATTCTTGGGGATGTGTGGGGAGAGGTGTGAGGCCCCACCCAAGAAGTCTTACACATCAGGCCTCAAGCCGGGGCCCCTGTTATTAGTCATAAAATAGCTGTGCACCAAAGGAGTAGTCATTGTGTCAGCAGTCTTTACAGCAAGTGTTGATTGGCTGTAATTTTGCTTCCCTAAGTTCACTTTTTGTCTGTCCTGACTCCACCTGACATCTCATGTTAATTTGCATTATTTTATTAGTGAAATTGGATAAAATGTATACACCTATTATATGGATTGGTTTTTGTTCATTTTTACTGTGTGTGGAGTTTCCCCATTGTTGTATCTTTTAACTGCTGTTTAACAGGAAGGTTATAGGTTAGTTTATATTCCATTCTCTCCTGGGTGGTTTACTGCTTTGTTTTGTCATTGATTCTCTAGAGTCCTCTAGCTTTGTATCCATTAAAACTTCAAAAGAGAGTGGGACTGGAGTTGTACTGATCAATGTCAGAACACTTGTCTAGCGTTTATGAAGCCCTGGGTCCCATCTCTAGCCCAGAGAAAGAGAAAACAAGGGAAGGAGGGGAGGGAGGGAGGGAAAGGAAGGGTACTAAAGAAAAGAAGGCACTAACTCTGGGAAAACTGTGTTGCTTCTGTCACACCTTGAGTCTCTGTAATTATTAATGTACTAGCCAGCAATGCTAGCAGAATGTTATCCATCACTACAGTAGAAATAACCTGGAGCGTTTATTCATTAAGAGTCTGGAGCTGGGAGAAAGCACGTGTTTTATTAAGGAAATTCCTGGTTTGGGGAATGGGTGGGGAATGGGTTTTCAGGTATGGGTAATGAAGTTTGTCAAAGGCATTTTCACTATAGAGACATCAGTGGTTGGTATTGAAAAGAGCATCACAAAGCTTATTAGATAATGGATTAGTTAACATTAACCAACCCTGAATTTCCATGACTCTTACCTGCATCATCTGTAATCTTTTTTTGCTATTGGTTTCTATTCAAATTGGCACAAAAGTATACAAATATTCCGATAATGATTTCCCTTTTTCCAAAGAGAAGCTTCTCTTTTGGCTTTATTCCATTAATTTTTCTTTTTCTTAACCTTAAGTGAGTTGTTCATTTTACTATCTAGTAATCCAGGGTTCTTATTTATTAATAGGGATCTATAGTTGATGTAGTCTGTACTTATTTATTTTATAATTTTCTTCCAGTGCTTTTGTTTCTATTATACTTCGTGAGGTTTTGGGAGCATAATTATTTCCTTGTATTTATGTCTAGTTAGAAATTTATTTTATTTTTATCCTCATTTTAATTTTATTATTTGTTTATTTTTGAGCGTGTCGTTGTGTATCCTATGTTGACCTTGAATTTCTGATCCTTCTGCAGTAGCCTTTCAGGAGCTGGGATATAGGCACGCTGCATCATGCATTGCTGTTCACTTTTACTGATGCAAATACTTAGGGGAATGAACTTTCCACTGATTATTCTATTGTGTATTCTATTAACATTCCCATGAAGGTTAATTTGCTTGAAATTCTTATTTCTGCTTTATATTTTCACTTTGAAGGGTTTATTAATATTTTAATTTTCTCACAGTATAGCTAGGAAGGATTAAATGTTAAAATTATGATTAAAGCACTCTATTTTAAGTATTTTAAAACAAGGGTGATTCATAACTGTCCCTTGTAGGGTAGTGGCAAGTGTGAACAGAAAGCATTTGTGAAGTTCTTGAGTAATTGCTACCACCCAACAAATAGCAGCTAAAAGTGTTGTGGGGTTTTTTTTCCCTGTGAAACTAGCATTACAGTGCAAAGTATTTACTTCAGTGCATAGTATTACTGTGTATATAGTATTATAATATGTAGTATTTCAGCATGTAGTATTACTGTGTATAGTATTATAGGGTGTAGTATTATAACGTATGGTATTACTGTGCATGGTATAACACTGTGCAGTATTACAGTTGTAGTATTTCAGTGCATAGTATTACTGTGCATAGTATTACAGTTGTAGTATTTCGGTGCATAGTATTACGGTGTGTAGTAGTTCAGTGTATAGCAGTTCTGTGGGTAGCATCACTGTGGGTAGCATCACTGTGGGTAGTATTGCAGTGTGTAGTATTGCAGTACATAAGCCACATCACCCCTGTCACTCTTCCCTTACTCTCATTAGTGGGCGTGCACAGCGTTGTGAAGCATGATGCCATCATAGATGGGTCCAGTCCGGATTATGTGCTGGTGGAGGCAGAAGCCAACCGAGTGGCTCAGGATGCCTTGAAAGCTCTGAGGCTCTCTCGTCAGCAATGCCTGGGGGCAGCATCTGGTGTTCCCACCTGGACTGGCCACAGGGGTATTTCTGGTGCACCAACAGGAGTAAAGTAAGAGACACTCCCTAACATGCTTGCAAGGAGTTCCAGTGGTTAAGGCTAGCTGCACTGTCAGGGTGGGCCAAGGCTTGTACTCTGTGAGACAAGAAGGTCCCTCAGGGAGGCTTTGTATGGGGCAGGTCTGAGTGACTTGGGGAAGTCCTGTTGTCTTTCTTCCCTTTCATCTCCTGCTTTCTAGAGATAACTTTTCCGGGGAAGAAGTGATCAGTTTTGCTTGAGAGATGTTTAAAATAAAAGTAGTGGGGTAGAGAGATGCTTCAGTGGTTAAGAGCACTGACTACTCTTCCAGAGAATTTAGGTTCAGTTTCTAGCACCCACAAGGCAACTCATAACTGTCTGTAACTTCAGATTACAACACCCTTACACAGACATATATGCAGGCAAAGCACCAATTAGTTAAAAAAAATAATGGTGATAAATATAAATAGCAACTAAATGTTAGTAAGACAATTAGCCAGTCTATAGCTATCAGTCTTTATTATGCTAATTATAATATTAGCATATAATTATGTAATTATTATCCAGGATGCTTTCTCATGTCCAGTGTTGAATGAGCATGTCGAGTGGATCCCATTCATACATCCCATAAGAACGGAGTGTAACAGTCAAGGCAGTAGAGCAGGAGTAGGGGGATCTGACGGCAGCAGTTTTCCCAGGAAGAGGCTAGTTGTTGAGAGTACCTTGGCCTCTGATACAGCATCTGACGTCCTATCTACCTGATTCTCTTTCTTATTTAGGCATAGGTTCGGTCAGAAAAGGAATTCCAACCTCCCTGTGCAGCGTCCTTCGTCACTAACAGAAAAGACTCAGGTAACAGGGTAGCCTGGCTGCCTCTCATGTGTGGATGGCCAGGAGAATGTCATTTAGGTGTGAAGATGAAGATGGTTGTAACTGACGTGACATTTGATACTTGTGGACTCAATTGTGTTGTACTTTCATTTGAATACTTGCTAGAGCACAAAATCTCAGCAAATTCTCTGTTCAGTCCTTAGAAAATTAATATGCACAGCCATCTCTTTGGAGGACGTGTGTCAGCTCTAGAGACACCACTGTCTAACTAAATGGTTAGAGAGCCCTCTTGAGTGTGGGGCAAAGCACCTATCATTTGCCACACTGCAGCAACAGTAAAACTGGGCGAACACCACTCTGTCTTTCTGATTAAGGATGTGGTAATGCTCACATGTGAAGACTCCCAGGTTAAGACTCTAGTTTTAGCTCCATGTGAACTCCTTTGAGAACAGACACTTTCAGTCTCCCATGTTCCGGACTTTTAGCAGCAGGAGTCTAAGGCAGTTTCCAAGTTAGGTCTGTTGTTTGAAGGAAGCACATACGATGCAGGGTGGGAAAGGAAGAAGGCTGAAAAGTGAAGAAAGTGACACTGCTCCTTGTCCATTGGTGTGGGCAGGGTGCATGCAGGAGAAAGAACAGGATAAGCCATGGCCACAGAAAGCTGTCCTAGGCCTCTAGAGGATCCGCCCAGGCACTGTGCCTGCAGGCAAGGTCTCCCTCAACTCCCCTGCTCTCACTCTCTGGGATCCAGGAGATGGCTTCATTCTCTTCTTCCTGCTTACTTCTTTATGAAATGCCCATTACAAATGGGTAGATTCATGTCCACATCTCCTCTACCTTGGCTTTGGATGGCATCCACGTCTTTGTCCTGCATCTCACCATACATATGGCATTTCGGTTATTCTGTGGATCCTTACAGCCTTTGGGGAAATAGTAGAACAATCTGCAAACAAGTCTGGTCTGCTAACACGTGCTCTTCTTTCTCTAGAACAACATGAAAAAGGAGGGGAAAGCTCACACCCCTGAGCACTTCAGTGGCAAAGAAGATGGAGCATCTTTGTCTGGAGCGCCCAGTTCCTCCTCACTCTTGGCCAGAATGCGAGCGAGAAACCACATGATTTTTGCCGGAGCGCTTGGAGAGTGACGGTGAGCACCTTGCTGAGGCTACTGCCGCACCTCCCTGCATCACAGAACACGACGACCTTCTGGTGGACATGAGGAACTTCATTGCTTTCCAGGCCCAGGTGGATGGCCAGGCCAGCACTCAGGAAATCCTACAGGAGTTTGAATCCAAGCTGTCCGTGGCACAGTCCTGTGTCTTCCGAGAACTACTGAGAAATCTGTGCAATTTCCATAGAACTCCTGGTGGTGAAGGGATTTGGAAACTGAAGCCAGAATACTGCTGAACAGTGATGCTCCCTAAACTCTTTTATATGGGAATCTTGGCTCACTGATCCTGTGATTAGTGATTGTGTGTGTATATGTCTCTGTGTGTGTGTGCGCATGTGTGTGTGGTGTTCACTGTGTCTTCTACCTCAAGACTAAAACTTGAAGAAAATAATTGGAGGGTTTTTGTTTTGTTTTGTTTTGGTGGCACTATGAGTTGTTATAAAACCAGGGACCTAACAGTTGTTTAATGGGGCAAGTACATTACTTAACACCCAAAAGATGCTGTTAGGGAGCACATTCTCCTTAAGAATAGATGTCAGTTCTTCTTGCTGGTGCTGGGAACGTGTCTTCTCTTTATCCACCCCATCCCATAAGTCGCTTCACGGTATCTCATAACCTTAGTACCTTGATACAGGATGAATAAATATTTCTGACTCACTGGCCACATACAGAAAGATGCTTGCTACCTGTCAAATCATTAATTACCTATAAATAATTCTTTACAGTACTTTTAAGTGAGCAGGTTTGGGTTTTGTTGCTTGTTTGTTTGTTTGTTTGTTTGTTTGTTTTTAGATGTTGCTCAAGACAGTCTGGGGCCTTGCACATGCTAAGTATGTGCTTTACCACACAAGTTCTATCCCAGTTCATACATATGTATCAAAGAATCTGTATTTTCTTCTCTGTCATCATTATCTAAAGATAGTGGGAGGGGTTTGTTTAAATAGGTCAATAAGTTCTAAACTTTAGTACTTGACTCAGAAGGAAGTCACAACACCCGTTTATTTATTTTCTTCTTAGTCATTGGCTTACAAGGGAATGATGTTGCCTTTGTCCTCAGGCTAACTTGAGCTGACTCACGAGTGTGAAACGTTTGTGCTGTGCCTGTAATGTCTGAGATCTAAGTTGTACTGAGCAGAGAAGGTATTGTCACTTCTTAACTGTCAAAAGTGACCTACTGTGCAGTAAGGAAGGAGTCCATGTTCCAGCTATGCCCAGCCTGGGCAGGTTGAATCTGTAAAAATGGTTATTCAGCCAAGCTGGGAGAAACTTAGGGACCAGTGCTCTAGGTTAAAATACTTTTTAGCAATATCCAGCTCCTTTATACATTGAGCTGCAATCTGATTTTTTGAACATTAAATACTTTGTGTAGTATAAATAGATTTAATGTATTAAACATGTTAAATAATTACAAATAAAAGATTTTTTAAAATACCAGCTTTTACTGTATTGTCACTGCTAAAAATCCTTCAACCATTCCTGCCTTCCCACTCTGTGCTGATCTTGCTGTGTTCCAGAGCCCTGTGCAGTTACCCTGGTATTTGCATGGCTGCTGGTATGGACTGCTCCTTCTCATCTGTGTTTCCCCTGGACTCGTGACTGCTTAACTAATAATTGTTCCTCAGCCTCCCTGCAGATAGTGTGACCACATTACAGTTCTAGGCAGTGAGATGGAAAACTTCCAGCTTGAAGTTTGCACAAAGAGTCACAGTGTACTTGCCCCTCAAAGTTCCCTGTTTTGCTGGTCAGGATGTCTGTGAGAGCCTCAGGGGTCTCCTGGTATTTCAAGAGAGGGTGGTTGGTCTACCAGTCAAGAACAGCTGGCTGTCTTTGACCTTATACCTTGGGGTAAATGAATTTGTAATTTAACACTATTTTAACATCTAATTGGTTTAATATATGTAACATACCAATGCCGTAAGTTTCCTGTGTATCTAACTTTTCACTCCTGTGATGCAGCTCTGCATTCTCTAGACTGCTGACCTCCAAACCCATCACAGGCTCACTTTCCCTGTGCTTGCCTACAGCAGCTAGTTTCCATCTTGGTACGTTGTTTTAAAATCAGTCTTGTTTAATAAAATAAATAACCTTACTTTAACTTGAATTTCCCTGATTACTTTAACACCAGACAGAATACCATATTCAGCCAGTTTCTTAAATATAAGTGAAAGGCAGTTATGAAATAGGCAAAAATGAAAAGCCATTATGGACTTGTCCATCATCCCCCACCTACTCCAAATGCCAACTTTGACTCATCACACTGTGATGCAAAGCTGATGTCAGACCCTGTGTCTGTTCTTCCTTCACGCTCTGCATGCTGCTGTTTGCCACCTGTGAGAAAGTCTGTTTTCCCTTTTATCTCTTCTTCTGTGTCTTATTTTTGTGCATTTTCTGTTCCAAACAAATGATAGAATTAGCTTATTAAGTTCCACTGAAGTGTTGCTCTTTTGCCGGGATTGCATTAGTTTGTCCATTAATTAGAAGATAATAGACTTCTTCATAATTAATATAATTTGCCCATTAGTATGATGATGGCCTAATTTTATTTAAGTCCTTTATATGCTTGAGTAACATTCCTATAAGGGTCTTCATGTTTTATATTAGCTTTGTTCTAGGTATTTTACAGAACTTTTGTTTAGGATTTTTAAGGATCTTTCACATAAAATCCAGATGCTCAACGCATTCCTCTATCAGCTTTGTGTTGCTTGTCACCCAGAAGCTTTTACATTTAAAGCTTCAACATTTAGTTTTTTAATAACCTAGGATCATGATGCATCTCATGAATAGCTTTGTTAGTTACAATGTGGTTTAGATGGGAAGTGTCCCACATGTAGACTCATGTCTTTGAACGCATGGTTCCTAGCTCATGGCGCTCTTTTGGAATGTTGTGGAAAAGCCAGACATAATGGCTTGCTGGAAGAAGTGAGTCTCTGACGGTGGGCCTTGCCCTGAGGTTCATAGTCCAGCTCCATCTGTCCTGGCTGCCCATGCATTGTACCAGTAGACCTCCTGACAGCTGCCACGACAGACTGTGCCACCTGTAATGTGAGCCAAAATGAACCCTTCTTCCCTGAGGTTCTTTTGTCTGGGCATTTTGTCAGCAGTAAGGTAAATGATTAAATGTGATCATATAGAAATAATTATTTTCCTAACACTTGAAAACCATAGATATTCCCTCCCTCCTGATTTATACATTTTTAAAGTCGCCACACCATTATGTCCTGAGTCCATATAATCATGGGAATGTATCTGAACTCTTTATTTTGTTAACTTTGTCCATTCATCTTTATCAGTAAGCCATTTTTAATCACATCGGTTTCTAATTGGTTGTCAGAAATTGTAGAACAACTCTTAGATCTTTGTTCTATGTATATTAGATCATCTTGTCACATTGGGATTTTGTGATTACAATGAGTGAGCAGATTTGTTGAGTATTATTTATGATGCTGGGTCCCATGCATGTCTGAATAAACCATAGCTACATATTTTTATTACATGTTTATAAAAAAATAATTGTGCTGTATCTCACATTTTGTAATAGACAACTTATATAGAAACTTACATAGACAACTTACATATGCATAGATAGAAAATGTGTATCATGCAACCAATTCTATCAAGTCTTGGTGAGCACAGTGTCTGATGTACAACTTACACTTAGTCCCAACCCTGATTTTGTACCCATAGTAAAGGACACCTTCTGAAAACCCAGATGTTCTCATTTATAAAGGCTCGTCTCCGGGTTCTAAGTTGACTTTGCTAACTAGTGTTATATGTATCATCTAGCAACTTGGCTGAACGTGCACTCTGATCTGTGTATTGTTCTGTAACACTTGGATCAGTTGTAATGATTGTGTTTCACGTTTCCAGTATGTGCATGCTATGATATGGAGTAGAAATGTTTACAAGTGGCATAGTACTTAGCCATCTCTCTTTCCTGCCATTGGAGAGAAGCTTTAAAACCTACAGTTGCTGCTGTTTTCTAATAGATGCTTAAGTCGGGTTGAGGGAATATTCTTTCCAGTTTTAAATCCAGTGCTGGATTTCATTAAATGTTTCTCCTGCTTATATCGACAGTTTTCCTCTTTAATACCCTCACCTAGTTTGGTGAAGTACACAGTCAAATCTTACAACATCAAAACTTCTCTTAGGCTTCTACCAGTTTGGAGGTGAGGTGGGGATGTTGTACAGATTCATCAGCCAAAAATCAACTCTGACAGGAAAATGTGTACTGTGCAGCCAATTCTATCAAGTCTTGGTGAGAACGTGGATCTGATATGAAACGTAGCCCCTTTGTCTCTCCCCATTCCTCAGTGTTATGACAGCACCAGGTGTTATCAGAATCATGTGACCCTGTCTGCGCACAGAGAGTCTCCCATATGAAAATGAATGTCCAAGAGTCCACTACTAGGGAGGAGAAAGACTTTCCAGTGTCCAAAGGATGAAGTGGGAGTTGTCCTCGGCTGCAGGGTGGAAGGGTTACAGATGCACAGCAGAGGTGGAGATAGGAGCTATGAAGGAGACCAATGCGGAACAAACAGGTTGAGATGCTCCAGGAACTCCATTGCTGCTGCTTTTCTTTCCTAGTCTGGTGTTTGTGGTCATGGGAGCTGGTGGGTGTCTTTAGCTTAAAGTGGGAAGAGAAAGACGAGTTTAGGTCAAGAAAGCTCTGTTATAGCCTTCTGATGTAACTGATAAAACAGTTCTCAGTGATTAACACCCAGAGCTGAAAAGAGGACAGACATAGCATGAAGACAAATACTGAGGTTCTCATTCTGGCCCAGCCATCTGTCAGTCACCTCCAAGTCCAGCGAGTAAGGTAGTGTTTTCAATAGCAAAAGCAGCCTTCAAGACGGTGACTTAGGCAAACATCATGACGAATCCAGCAGAGGCTAGTTGGAGACTAGCAGTATGTTGCAAACCAGTGTGAGACCTAGGCACCCGAAACTAGTGATGTTTAAATCAGCTAAGTTGGTGAAACTATACAGTTTGTTTGTTTTTTCCATTGATAACTCAGTCCAGGTGGATGATTCTAGCAGGCGTCCCCATCATCTCCTATCCGACTAAGTTCTCTCTGGAGGGGTGGGCTGTACATATTTCTCATCATCTCTAGTTTCAGGTTGTAGGGAGAAAATTCAGAAATTAAAGACTATTTAAAATTCCTATAAGAGCTGGGCAATGGTACTGCACACCGGTAGTCCCAGTACTTTAGGAAGTAGAAGCAAAGGGTCAGGAGTTCAAGGTCATCTGTTTCTTTCCCTCCTTTACTTTCTTCTCCTCATCTTCCTCTCTCCCCTACTCACTCCCCTGAGTCTTGGAGGCTGTCACAGGCACATGACTCCATACCAGACTGGTTTTCACCTTGATGTTTCAGTGCTGTCTAAAAGACAGTCTCTCCCAAACAGCCACTGTAGTTAGCAAACGAGCACACAGCCTCCTGAGGCAGTGCTAGCATGAGATGTGGGCATGGTCAGCTTTCCCTGGCTATCTGGACACCATCCTCTACAGCTGCTGTGCTGTCTACCCAGAACACAGCACTGTGTTTGGTCACCTGTCTGCTGCCACCTGTGGATAAGATAGCACCCACCATCCTGACCCTTTGTGCCCACCACAGATAAGGCTGTACTGTGCATCCTTGCCATCAGGGTGAGCTGACCTGGCATGGTGCCTTCAATGCAGTGTCCGTCTGTCCCTGGAATGTTGATGCCCCTGTTGAGTCTTGTGGATGATGGATGGGCTCCTCAGGGCTGCTTCACTATCACCATTCTTGTCCCCTCTGAGCTTAGTAGGTGACACACGGGAAAACGTTTTTGAAAATAAATGAATATTTTTGTCCCTCATTGGACTTTCACCCACTGCTCTAACCTTCATTGATGGTTTTTCGTAAGTCCATTATGGGCATGGTGCATGCCAAAGGCTCCTTCGACTCTCGTTCACCATGCCTTGGCATTACTGGAAGGAAGAGCTGACTATATATTATTTACTGACATCAGAATGGACGCATAACATCTTATTATTTGGTAGGTTATATCCATTTGATGCTAGTCTTTCATTTTGAGGTTCAGATAGACCCAATTGTGGCTAGGGCTGCTGGGAGCTGGCTCTTGTGGCCTTTGACGTGGCCCTATGGTTTGGGCCACTTACTTCTCTCCTGGCACTGGCTTCTTGTATACTTTTCTGGAATGAGCCATAGGTCATTTCTCTAAAGAGTTATGTCTCCTCCTATTCCTTTTCTTGCTCCTCTCCTTGGTTTTAAACTGTTTATTCTGGAATAATTTTGAGTCGTATAACCTTTGCAAGACTGACTCCTGGTTCAGTGGGAAATGACATTTAGAAGCCCCGCCCTGTGTGCTCACTGCCACTGGACTATCACATCCCATGTTTATTTTCTATCTACCCCATGAACTAATGGATACTGAGTTTACGATCTCGTTATAAAGCATCTGTCACTTAAAATGAATGTTTGATGAGCAATGGAAGGAATTGGAAGGAAAACATGAAGTGTAGTAGATCCTGGATGCAGTAAACACTGCGATGCTGGAACAGAAATGGCTAAAATCTGGGAGTGGAGATAAAACGCCAGAGAGGCCCTGGGCCCTAGGCCCTGTGCTGCTGGACTCATAGTTTGTTGTTATTTTTGATGATGATGATGATACAGAGAGGTGCTTTGGTATTTTTCCACAGCAGCACACGTCCAGCTGTGGGAAAGCTGACATGGGCTAAGAGATTTAGCGCATTCCTGCCAGCACACATGAGTCTAGTGCTCGCCATAAGCCTATGAGGCATACACATCATTATCACCATCCCAGTTGCTGTGATAAAACGTTCTACCCCAAAGTGAGGCAAGACAAAACTCAAAGCAGGAAACTAAAGCAGAATCATGGGGAACGTGGCTTGGTGGCTTGCTCTCCTCAGCTTGCTCAGCCAGCCTGCTCTCACACAATCAAGACTACCTGCCCGGGGAAGGTACTCAGCCCTCTGGGTCCTCCACCAATCAAGACTACCTGCCAGGGGAGGCATCCCTACTGGGCTACCCCCTAAACCAGTTATGTACTCAAGTGACAAAACTACAGCACAATCTTGACAGAGGCAAATCCAAGGTCCTTCCAGGCACCTATTTGTCCAGTGACAAGACTAACAAGCACAATTGCTTTTGTAAAAGACGGAGAGCAAGGCACAGGCACGGAATAATTGTGTCCACAGTGCTGACCCTGGTTCTGTTGGAAATGGCTATGGAAGCCAGAAGGTCTTCACACCACGATACAAGACAAATACACTGGGGTCATGTTTCCATCACAAATGTGCATGGGCTTGGGTCTGCTGAAGCAAGAAGCCATGATTCACTGTTCAGTTTGCCTCAAGAAGAATTGACTGCCTTGAAAGGCTTTTCATTTGCCTCTTTCTACCTGATTTATTTAATTAACACATGATAATTATAATAGCTATGGGGTGCAATATGGCTACTTGGTACATAGCATATGTGGATCAATTCAGAGTATTTATTTAATGTTTCCCTCTTGCTTGGGAAGCTGTAAGCTCTTCCTTTCTACCTGTTTTATAAACTTCCTCATGAATTATGACCTGACATCACATCACAGTGTTGCCCACCGTGCACTGAAACATGTTTCTCTTATACAGCTATATTCTGGTGTCTGTTAGCAGCCTCCGTCTACCCCTCTCACCTGTTTCCAGCCTCAAGTAACTGCTGTTCTGCTCTCTACTTCTGTGACATCAGACTTGTGGCTTTCACGGATGGATGAGCACACCAGCACTTGTTTTTCAGAGCCTGGCTTATTTCACTAAACAAAATCTTCCAGTTCTGTCCATGCAGTCACCAACAATAGGCTTTCATGCTTTCTCATACTCTTCTACTGCATGCACAATTTTAAAAGAAAAGAAAATTCGATGGAGGTCCAACCAGTTCCCAGAGGACACTTTTCTCTTAATTCACTAGGGCTAGCACTGTTCCTCTGTCATTCTGTGTCTTACCTGCCTCACCTACCTTCTGTGGGGCTTGGACATCTATAAAGCTTAGTGACTGAGGCTCTGGCCTACAGGTCCCTAGGTTCCCAGCTACCAGTGTACCCAGAGAGAAGCTTCTTTGTTCCATAGTAAACACCCAACCACACGCAGGGGACAGTCTTATTAGCAGCCCTACATAGGTTCTACCACCCACTGCAGAGCGCCCTGGCAGATACTCAGACATATCTGCATCCCTTGGATGTGATTACAGCTTGTAGAGTCAACAGCTAGAAACATGTGCACAGTGGCACCTGGACTGTTAGGAGTCAGGTAGGGCCCCTGCTTGGCTAAGCCTCCTCCAAGTTTCCATGAGCCAGAAAATCCACACAGGAAGATTGGCTCTTCTGAAGCTTGGGCTCTTTAGGATCAGCTGTGAGTGACATTCCAGGGTTTAGTGTCACCTGTGCCCCTCCATTTCCCCAAGGTCTACACACGTTTTCTGCAGCTGGTACAGCCCCCCACTAATCTCACTACATGGCAGGATGCCAAAAGGGGATCCCACCTCCAGCCCTCCCCTCACTAAACAACAGGCCACCACAGTGTGTAAAGTCTCAAAAGAGGATGCAAAAACAAGCTAATATGCTGGGTGATTGCAGGGCCAGTCTGTGTGGTTTATTTGTATGCATTGCCCCTTTAGGACCTGTTGAGTTTCTTCTGGATGTCCACAAAGGTCAGAAATCCACAGATGTTCAAGTCCTTTACATACAACAGAGTAGAATTTGTGTGAAGAGCTCTGACACACTGTGAAGACCCAACCAAAAATAGGGTGTCAAAGAGGAAGGGAGAGTATATGATAGACTACACAGTTAACTTCATGATTTTACTGTAAAAGTGGTCCACAGCCTCTGTGAATATGGCCAACAGCTCCCTGCACCTGGCCCTTGGGAAATTTCCTGCTGTCCCTGGGCTCCCGGTGACTCTCCAGAAGGGCAGCTATCCGGCCAGGGTGGCAGGCTCAGAGCCAAAGGCAATGGAATGAATAAATGATGTGATTTCTGGGCAGAGCCAGCCAGAATTACAGTTAATGAAACCTGAATCTTGAGGCTTCAATCACCAGGGCCTGCCTGGTCCCTCCCCATTGGTCATGGCCCTGGAGGTGTCTGTGAGCATCTTTTTGTTTACTTTCATTATGGCTCATTGACTAGAGAAAATGAATCCATAACTATATTTGGTCTGTTTATTCTAGCCATTGTGAGGAAATGAGGTTGAAGACAGGACTCAAGGTTGGCGGGGTCACCAGGAGTGTGTTTGTGTACTCTGAAGGCGTGCTGGCTTCTCCTGGTATTTCAAAAAACCACACTCAAATGCAGATGGCACTGTAGGTTTTGACAGCATCTGGGGTTGGGAGAAATGAGACTTGTTAGCCCAGGGGCACAAGAGTTCTGTACGCAGAATCAGTAAGTTCTGGGGCATAATGAACAAACAGCCTGGTGACCGTAGGTCAAACATTGTGTCACATGCTTGCCATTTGAGAACTGAGTATATCATAAGTATGCTGACCATTTTTACAAAAAAAGTAACTTGTGAAATATCACTTATGTAGTTAGACACCCATTCATAATGTATATGCAACAACACACTATGCATCTCCAATATAAGGCTTTCAAAAAATTGTCAATCAGACCTCAATAAAGTTAGAAGAAATTCCTTTTCCAAAGCAAACAAACAAAACCCAAAGCACTCACCTGGTGGTGGGGAGTTCTGGGTAAGGATGGTTGACGGGACCGGTGGCTTCCTTCACTCAGTCAGAGAGGGGTTGGGATTTCATTTAGATAACAGATTTCAGTGTGCAGGGTTCCATTGTAGATGTCAGGTTACACCATGCAGCTGGCATGCCACTGAAGAGAAGGACCCTCCCTATGTACCCACAAACGTGTGAAAGAATCCCCAAGAAGGAAAACAGCCATGGCAGGGTGGAAGGCAAGGGCCAGAAATCTTAGAGACCATTGGGAGCGAAGGCAGGGCCAATGCCAGAGTTTTGAAGGCCAGTCATGGGTGATCTCTGGATAAAATAATGGCAAGGTGGGTAGGACACAGCAGGGCTGTTTGGCTGGGTGGGAAGTGGGTACAGGGAAGGCCTTTATTTTGACTGCTCCACGAGTCCTCTCCTGCTCCTTACCCGCCTGCCAAGGGTAGAAGACTTGATCTCATAACTTTGTGCAACAGTGATACTCTTCCAGACCCCAGATCCCTAGTGAAGTGAGGGGAGAAGACATCTAGTAAGGCCAGGGCACATATACAGCAAAGGAGAAGTAGGGTCCAGGTGCTTTAGAGAGAGGAATCAACTCTATGCACCTGCCCATCTTTCTGTCTGTCCATCCACCCACCCATCCATTCATCCATCCATCCACCCACTCACCCCCCACCCTCCCTCCAATCAGCAGACATTTGCATGTTTTCTGAGCTTTACTCTGTGCCAGGGCCCATATGGGAACCTGGGAACAACTCAATAAAACAGCTCCTGCCTTGTTCGGAAGTGGCTGCTGCAGCTAAGAAAAACTCATTGCTCCCCTTTGAAGTTTGGTGCCACCTAGTGCCAGCTTGTGGTATTGGATGAAACAGAAGGGAGTGATCGCAGGCTGGGTGACTCCCTGACTTCCAAGTGCAGCATTTCTTTTGATTGATTCCTGCCTATCTCTAGGTCTCATCTGGGGACATGGGGCTGGAAAAAGCTGGGGATGCAGAAATTACCGTCTGCTTCAGCTCCTGTGTGTTCCTTCATAGGCTTTCCTAGATTACTACTCCCACCCCTTGGCACTAGCTGCTATTCTGAATTAACATTTTGTGAAGTTTACCATTTTGTGAAGTCTGGTTACCCAAGAACTCTGGCCATTTGAGGGAGCTTTCTTTAGAATGGTAGACAGATAGTCCCATCTGCTGGTAACAGCCCCTTGGACCTAGGAAAGTCACTAAGGGCTCAGAGGCCCACTGTGTACTCTGTGTTGTTTGACTGGAGAAGTGGCCTAGGCAGGCTCCTACCTCCTTTGACATTTGACCTTGGAAATGTCTTTGACCCCATGCTTGTCTCCAGAGCCTTCTAACCTCCCTCAAGGGGTTCTTTGGCCTTGGACTGCTGACTGACTCCTGGTCCTCCCCAGTCAGCTTCTGGATGTCGGGAGTGGGGTGAGGTTGGAGGTGGACTTCAACAGCTTCTTTCTGGACCTCTGGCCTCTGTTGATTGTCTGCCTATTTGTATTTGGGCATGTGCAAGTCAGGACATAGTTTCCAAGCTTCCCCACCAATAGGGTGTGGTCATTCATGTGGCTGATGGGATAAAAACAGAGATAATGGCTCCAGGGCCTGGAGAGAGTTCTTTAAGGATGACTATGTCCTTTGGGGCCCTTTTTCCATCTCCCTGGGGGTTAGAATGCAAATTGGGGGTGAACTCTTAGACCACATGGATTTGACATTCTCACAGGGCAGAGGAGAGCTATGATGCCCTCGACATGCACTTCAGAGGATCAAACATGGCTGCTTAAGACATTGCTATGACCTCTGTTACAGCAGGTGGATATATATTCTTCCTACTCATATAAGCAGTCAGTACACGTGCAATATAGTTAATAACACAGAGAGATATTTGCAGTATGGCCTTAGATGAGAAACTGCCCAACAGAAGCAGGTGCTGCTGCTTCTCATTTTTCTCTTTTAAAATGATACATTGATAAATTCATATAAAATATTGGTAAGGTACCTGAGAACATGTTAGGGAGGTTTGTCCTTAGATAGTAATATGTGAATGACTTTAAATTTATTGATCTATTCATTTTGCTTCAGAAAATCTTCCCAAAAGAACGCAAGAGAAGGAAAGACAACCATGAACACAGTACTTAAAATCTAAGCAAGGGCTTTAGGTTCAAACATTTTCAGACATCATAGAGTAATCAGTGCTGTGGGGGGCAAGGTGCGATGCTTCACAGGGGTAGTGTGTGAAGCATGGTGCACTGCCCAATTGTTCTATGTTGTAGACATGACACGAATGCAGTACAAGACAGAGCCAGTACTGACTCCAGCCAAACAACAGGGCATCTTCTCTGCTGAACAGAAGAGGGGGTAGCTTCCCTCCCTTCCGCCTATCCTCCAGTGCTCTTTCTCCTTTCTCGGCAATCTCCCTACTAAAATAGCAAAGGCAGGAGAACCAAGGCAGATGCTCCCAGCAGACCAAAGTAGGTGCTCCCAGCAATGTGACTGTCAGAAAAAGAGAACATGGATCACTCAGATACAGCTGGGCTTAGCACAGGCATTGCCAGGTGATGCTTGGGTTGAAGTGATGGGGAGTAAGAAGTGCTAGGAGAGAGCATGACAGAAAGTGGAAGGAGAGGGTGGGAGGAGAGAGCACTGCAGAAAGTGAGGAGAGGCTCGGCTTCAGGTATAAGACTGGGTAACAGGTGGAAGGGCTATCTGCGTCACGTGCCTTCACCTCTTTGGTTTTGGGAACAGGAGGTGACACTAACTGACCCCTGCCACTATGGGGGATCATTTCCCATTTCATAAAGTACTTCTTCCTGGATGGGAGTCACTTCTCATTTTCAGATTGGGCGAGTCATCCTCAGAAAGTTACCGTGAGCCCAGAGCTGGAAAACAGTCATGGAACATTGACCATGAGGTATGAGATTCATCTTCCCACTGCGGGCTGTGGGTGGGGAAAGAGCATCTGGGGTAGCTTATGGGGACGGGGTGGGGGGACGGGAGGAGGAATGTTCTCCCTGCCTCTCTCACAGGACTGGACTGGGCAGGGTGTCCCTTTGTGGACTCAGTATCCTTTAGGCCACTTTGCGACTGTCCCAAAGCCCTCAGAAGCTAATAGCAACAAGTGCCGGAAAGAGATGATTGGTTGAAGGTTTGCCTTTATTCCATAGGTGTATTAAAGTCCCAACTTAGCCTAGGAAGCAGGGGAGGGCATGGGGCAGTGCTGCAGGGAGCCACCTGCAGCCACAGGCTGTTTATGTTTCCATTCTCTGAGACTCAACAGAGTCTCTCTTATTGTTTTTTTGTTTTCTAGACAAGGTTTCTCTGTATAGCCTGGGCTGTCCTGGAACTCACTCTGTAGACCAGGCTGGCCTCAAACTCAGAAATTTGCCTGCCTCTGCCTCCCAAGTGCTGGGATAAAAGGCGTGTGCCACCACCGCCCGGTCAGAGTCTCTCTTATTAATATATGAGTTCTGCATATCTTTCCTGCATACCTACTGGATGTGGGCCCTGACAAACCCAGGCTGCCCTGCTCTCCACAGCCTTTAAAATCTAGTATTAAGGAAAACATACCCAAAATTGTTACAAGGAAGCTAGGGAGCTGGCTGGTTAGTGAAGTACCTAGTGCACAAGCTGAAACCGTGAGCTCCCACATACACAACCAGACATGGTCCTGTGTAGATGTAACCCCAGTGTGTGCGTGCATGTGTGTCTGTGTGTGTGTGTGTGCATGTGTGTGTATGCATGTGTGTGTGTATGTGTGTGTGCATGTGTGTGTGTGTGTGTGCATGTGTGTGTATGCATGTGTGTGTGTGTGTATGTGTGTGTGTGAAGACAGGCAGATTGCTAGAGTTCATTGGCCAGTCAGTCTAATCAAATCGATGAGCTCCAGGCACAGCGAGAAAAGCTACTTCCAAAAAATTACGTGGAGATTGACACAGGATTACACCTGGCATTGACTTCTGGATGCCACACATGGACATAGGGAAGGATGCACCTGCATACACATATGCACACACATGTGAACATGTACATATATTACACACACACACTCACACACAAGTATAGAAAGTACTGTGGAAGAAAAGATAGTCTTTCTGCTGCACCTGGCATAAGACTGGTGTATTACTTTCTTTTCTGTTGCTGTGATAAGGCATCATAACCAAGGAAACTTATAAAAGAAAGAGGTTTGTAAACGGCTAGCCTGTATAAAAGACACACAATCCAGGTATTATATTTACAAGCTGTGAGCCGGGATTGGCAGGATTGAGCTATTCTAACTTACACCTCAGTCATAAGGCCCTTGTTACTGGCTGTTTCTCCTGGTCACGTGCTCACGGCTTCCTCCTCCATCCATGTCTTTTCTTTTCTCCCTTTCCTTCTACCTGAAACCTCCAGCCAGGTAACTGAAAACCCACCTACCTCTATCTACTGCCCAATCACAGGCTTTAGCCTTTTTTTTCCCAATTAACTTGGGGAGCAAGGTTACATAGCATCACTTGGTATATGTGAGAATGTCCTCATCAGGGGACAACCAGATCTTGGAGCCAGTATTTAGCATTTGAATGCATAGCAGCACCAGGCCAACCCCATCAGAGGTTAATTTGGCTTATGGTTCCATAGGGCTAGAGTCTATGATGGTGGAGTGAAGGCCTGGAGGCAGGTGGCTGGAGCAGCAGCTGAGCGGTCACATTGCGAACCTCGATCAGGAAGCAGAGGGTACACTGGGAATGACAGAAGTGTTTGGAAACCTCAAAGCCCGTCCCCAGTGATACCTCCTCCAATAACGCTGCACCTGCACCTCCTAATCCTTCCTGATCAGTATTACCAACTAGGACCTAATATATAAACACATGAGCTTTGGGGGGCTGTCCATTCTCATTCAAACAACCACATACACTCCCTGGCCCTCATAGGCTGGTGGCCATATCGGAATGCAAAACGCATTTAGTCCAACTTCAAAAGTCCATGAAGTCTTCCAGTCTCAGTATTATTTAAAGGTTGAAAGTTAAAAGTCTCTTCTGAGACCCAAGGCAATCTTTACGTTGTAAGCCCCCATTAAAAAAAAATTACATCCAACATAAAATGGCAGACTATACATTACCATTCCCAAAGGATTGGATTGAAGCATAGTAAGGAAATACGGGATGAAAGCAAGACCAAAGTCTATCAGGGCAAATTCCAAATTCTGTAACTGCATGTCCAATGTCAAAGGGTTTGACGGCTTTTCCTTGCCGCTTTGTTGTCTGTAACAAGCTTCTCTCTCCTGGGTTGATTCCACTTCCTGTGTGCAGTTCTCTTTGGCTAATATCCCATAGCTCTGCCACAAACATTTTTTGGGGGGGATCCAACACAAGACAAGCTCCACTCTCATGGCTTCACCAAATGACCTCTCAAGGTCTCCATGCAGGGACTCCTCTCCACACACATGGCCTCAGCAGCTCTCCTTGACCCCAGAGCAAGACTCCATGACCCCTTAAGTGAGTATCCTTTATGATCCTAAAGCCAGGACCCTGCGAACAACACTGCCAAGTCTGGCTACTAGGTTGGGATGGAGCCCAGCCCCCCTGACCCACATTTGCAGCAGCCTTTGGTTTTGCTGCTTTTCAGGAGCAGAAACTTCCTTCACCTTTTCCTTTATTCTTAGCTGGGTAGTTGGGTGAGTCTCGTCTTAAGGGGCACTCTGCCTTTATTCCACTTCTCATTGGCTGTCTCATGCATCTCTTCATCTCTTCCAGAACATATCTTGGGTCCAACATTGAATTCCCTTGTGCCCTTTTTCTCTTCAAAGTGCATTTTATGTTTCCTTTTTGTTCTGCTTGCTTTTTTTCATTGTAGACCTGACCAGAAGTGATTGCTAGTAACAACATGATAGAATTGACATTGGGCTGTCTTAGAATTTTCTCCACCAAAGAAATTAGTCCGTCACCTTTCTATTAATCTCAGGAAATGTCTTAGGAAAATGGACAGAAGGCAGCCACCTTCTTAGCTAAAATATCCCAAGAATGTTTACTAGCCCATTTGCTTATCCTGTTCCCAACTAAAGCCCCTTGAGGCAGCCTCTGTAGTCTGCATAGCTCACAGCACTACTGTCTTCCAAGATCCTACTGGGGTGGGCCATTAAGATCCACTTACAATGTTTATTTGTCTCCTAATCCAAAGTCCCAAAGTCTTCCATGTTCCTCCAACACCTACTATGTAGGCCTGCCACAGCAAGAGCCCACTCTATAGCCCCAACCTTAATATTAACTCCTTTTCTGTGGGGGGAGGTGTGTCACTGGGGGCAGACTCTGCTTCCTGCTTATGGTTCAAGATGTGAGCTCTCAGCTGCTGCCCCAGGCCCTGTCTCCGAGCCTTCGCTGTTACAGCTCTAACCCTCTGGAACTAGGGTCCAGTTAAACTCTTTCTTTTATAAGTTGCATTGGTCAAAGTGTCTTATCACAGTCACAGAATCATAGTCTCTGGGATGCTACACAGCCCCTCAGGCTGGTACCCTAGTACCCAACTCTTTGAGATTCGCAAGATAAAGGAATGATTCCCATATGTCATGGTATGTTGGACTGATTCCTCTCCAGCCTGGACAGCTGGGGCTGTGTGATGACTGCCAAAGTGCCGAGAGTGGCATCTGACTGAGCCAACCTGTCCTAGACTCTAGCCGGTCTCAGCAGTGTTTCTGCTAAGATCTGTACGTGCTACACAGGGGCTGCCCTCAGATGAGACAGCGGGTCAGGACAAGTACCTCTGGGGTGCTCTGAGAGATTCTGTCATGGTATGGCTATAGTAGGCAAGAGCACATGAGCCAGGAGGTCAGGAGACCCACAGGAGCAGAGTAGTGAAGCATAGGTAGGGGGCTGCGTCCTTAGAACCTCCACGAGCACAGATGGGAGCAGTGCTGTGAACGGTGGTAAAGAGTAAGGGAGGGTCTTTGAATCTAGGTTTTCATGAGCACCATAGAAAAGTCAGAGTTGTAGAGAGACCGTGGTGTGTGTGTCCATATGTGTGTATCCATGTCTGTCTGTTTGTTCATCTGCCTGTCTGTGACAGGAGAAGGAAGAGGTACGTGTATGAGGAGGGACAAGAAGGAAGAAAAGCATGGGTGAGAAAAGTGTGTGTGTGTGTGTGTGTGTGTGTGTGTGTCTGTGTGTCTGTGTGTAAAGAGAGGTATTTGGCAGAAGGCATGTGTTAGAGAGAGGTAGGCATGTGGAGGGTATTTGGGTGTAGGAGAGAGACAGAAGAGAGAATGTGTGTGTGTGTGTGTGTGTGTGTGTGTGAGAGAGAGAGAGAGAGAGAGAGAGACAGAGACAGAGAGAGACAGAGATAGACAGAGAAAGAAAGAGAGACAAAGAGAGACAGAGACAACAGAGAGACAGAGATAGAGAGATGACAAAGAGACAGCAGAGACAGAGAGAGAGAGAAATGATGAGAGGAAACGCTGAGTCAGATACTGAGCAGCAAGCATTTCCAATAAAGGAGGAGGTTTAAGAAGTCAGATTTGACCCCAAGTCTGCCTGATTGGAAATCTGCCCCTCCACCACACTTTACATAATTCAAGTCTCTTAGAAATGGGAAAGCCTCACTGTGTTTACTAATCATTCATGTAGTAAACTTACTTCATTTGTTCAATAGGCATTTCAATTAAACACTACACATTTATTGAGCACTTAGCATGGGCAATTGACTGCGCTTATGTTTTAGGAGAAACATGTCTTATTTAAGAGGTGTGGTGGGGAGTATGGGCCTTCTTGGCTTAGGAAACCCAGCTCCAGCCTGCCTCTGTTACTCATGGGCTCTGAAAGCCACCTCACAGGCTGCTCCTCAAGTCTTATGGAGAGCTGACTGCTTTGGAACCAGGATCTGACTAGAAAGTTACTGCTTTCTGAAGGTAAGCTGTTGCTTATCCCTGGCTGGGTTGAGTTTGAGATTTCCCTGGATTGATTTCATGTCCTACTAGCATTTTGGGCTATGTTTTAGTAACAGTTTAGACTGATGAAATAAATGTTCATGGAAAGATATTGTTCTGCTTCAGTGACTCCAGAAGATCCATGAGTGAAACCCTAAGTGTTTGGATGTAGATACTGACCTTTGTCTATAGCCGAAGTCCTAGGACACCCCAGAAGGATGTAGGCCCAACCCCAAAACTTTATTGTGGCTAGAAGGCAAGCAACTGACAGATATCCTGTCAAGACATTCTCTTGACTTCCCAGAAAGACTGGGTGATCTCCATTCAGAGCAGCAGGGGTTTACCTGAGGATGGTAGAACCTCCGAGAAGAGGTGGGCTGCCTTCTGAGAGCTGCCCTTCAGAGGCCAGACTGTGCAGTCAGAAAGCTTAGATGACACGGACTTCTGGTGTTATAAATGTTTTCCCTCTCATTCTTATCTCCTCTCACAGTCAGATCCTCCATTGCCTGGAACCTGAGACCACCATAAGCTCAGGCATACATTCCCTGTTCCATAATAGATCTTAAAACACCAGACGCTGTAGACTTGCTCTCGCTCGACACACTCTACTCTTACTCTAACACTTGACAAGAAGTCACCATCAGAGTGGAAATCACGAAGGTCCCACGGTTTGTAAGGAAGTCATATGCAAAGACACACAGAACGGTGAAGTCGGTAGCCATGCAGAGGTTCCATACTCAGCTATTGGACCACACTTCCAACACACGTCTGTTGGCCAAATAGAATACCGTTAACACAACACAAAGGCCCTTGCTTAGACTTTCTAACCAAACAAATGTGACAAGTAAAGCTGAACAAATGTAATTAAGTGTGAAAAGTAGAAAATGTTGGGAACCAGCAAGACAGATGAGCAAAGAGGTAGGATGGGAAGTCACAGCAGTGTTCTCCCAGGGGGACTGTTGTCCCATGGGAAACTCATCTTGGAGATCACAGAAGACTCAGGTGCCATCTTTACCACCTGAAGGCCTATATATAGCCCTTTCTACAAATAGAGACCCTAGCAGGTGCCAGGAAAGCCAGGAAAGTTAGCCACCATCATTGTAGCAAGCCGATGATGATGATGATGATGATGATGATGATGTGATGATGATGATGTAGTTGCAACTGGTGTTCACTAAGTGATTGCTGGGTGCTGGGCATTACGTATAATTTGTATTTCAAAACTTTAAAAAATAGTTATATTTTTAGAGATATTTTCTATAAATGGCAAAATTAAACAGAAGCTAAGGGGAGTTCCCATATGCCCTCTGCCCTGACAAACACATATTTCTTCTATAATGATTCCTAGTACTAGAAGGTCCATTTGTCCCCATGGTGACACATCCTTATCATCCAGGGTGCAAGGCTTACAGCATAGTTCACTCTCAGTGCTAGATATTCTGTGGGTTTGTATAAATGTCAGATGAGATGACTCCACCCTATAGAATTATACACAATAATGTAAGATTCTGAAGATGTCCTAGTGTGGTCTTTTGGTGTTCTCAACAAAACTTGTTGTAGGCACTGCTGTCCCCCACGCAGCAGGTGTCACGGAGGTCAGGAAATGAGTTCATCCAGCCTCTGAAGGCCAGGACTTGCTCACAGGGAACTAGCAGTGGACCTGCTTCCCTCCATTTGAGGGCCTTGCTCCACCTCCTAAGTTCATCAGCAACACCAAGGCCAAGCGAAAGCTGAGCTGTGAGACTCCTGGGAACCACACGGCACCTGTGTGGTCCTGAGACCCCGGATCATGGCAAGCCAGGTCATTAGACTGTGGTTTGCATGTGAACAGCTTCTATCATGATCACATGACAGAGAACGCTATGGGTTATAGAGAGTTTCTAAGTTAATGAGAAGCACAGCTATCCTTTCCTTTACACGCACATTCTGTCCATAAGTTAACTGCTCATTCACAACTTCAGTTAGCTACTTTTTTTTAAAAAAAGCATATTCTACATGTGTAGCTAACCCAAGCCTTATTGGCCATTTCCAAAACAACAAAATGACCCTACCTTTGGCTAGTATAGAAAGAATACTACACTCACCCTCAACACACAGCTAAACACCCCCGAGCTTGCCTCCCCTCTTGGAGGGAAATACAGATTCTGAAATTATCATTCAAATAACAGTACAAATATCTTAGACTCTCTAGAATAAGTAGTTAGGAGTTCAGTATGTTTACTCTCCTTGTTAACTGGAGTATCTTATTTGTCCCTGTTGTTATGAATTTAAGTGGTGTTTACTGGAATTAGTTTTGCTAAAGTGAAATTTTAAAAGAGAGGCTGGGAAAATGCCCTCCTGAACACAGTTATTAAGTCCAGCATATACTCACGGGTTGGGGTTCACAAGATGTGCGTAGACACACTTCCAAATGTTCCCTTGGATTTCCTCAAACAGGGCAAATGGGAGGGAACACAGCTGTATATGGTGTTGGAGATCTCAACCCAGCATCCCAAACTCCTCCATTGTCTAGGGATACAGGATACTTTCCAGGAATCAATTTAAAGTGACTCACGACATCCCTGCAGACAACCCAGGGCTTGCATGGAGGCTGCTCTTGTCTGCAGCATGTTATTGCTGGTCTCAGTGATTCTGCAATGACAGTTTTCCCTTCATAGAACCAGCTTAAAATTAGAAAAATCAAACACACATTAGAGAAAGCAGATTTACTCTGCTATTAATTGATAGGGGATGTAAAGCTCCCAGCACCTGGGTGGGGGCCCAGCACTTCCCCTGCAGAGCCCAGGTCAGCAGCAGCCCCCTCCTCTAATCTGAGAGCTGTTTGCCTTTTGGAGCTCAGCCTTGGATTTCCAGTACTGCGAATATGTTTGCACTGGGCAAGCTGCCTCTGCAACACATCTGCACACAAGTCTTGTGTGTGTGTGCTACTCTCTTCTTCCTTTATTTAAAACCATGAATAACCTTGAAAATTGAACTTCCCACTCTGTTCTGGGTTCTCTCTGCCCTTCTGGACTAGAGGTAAGTTAGCATGCCTTATGCAATAATCAGAAAATGATTCTTACAGGGAATGCAGCTTGAAGCCAACGGAGTTAAATATTACAAGGAGCCTCCAGGACCCCAGAAGTGTCTCCTTGGAGAAGCTGGAAACAACCCAGGTAGGTGGGGGTGGGAAGGGCCCCCACAAAAGAAAAATGCTGAAATATGACCCTGTCTTTCAACTTTAAATAAGCATTTCTGTCCTAATAGAAGTCCCATTTAATGTCTCCCGCAGCTTTGATTTTGGAACACGTCACATTCCTCATTAAAGCAATCACTGTTAAAACATAAAGCAACACAGGATTTATTTCTTCATTAAACTGATGATCCGTATATGAAGCCAATTAACATTATGAGTCTGGTGAACATCAAGTGTAAAGAGGTTAGAGAAAATTAAAAGCAGTCACCTTGGTCTTTAGATAAAGAAAGTACACTTTTAGGTTGTAAATTATCAGAGTGTCCAAGCGGGACAGATCGGCAAATTTGGTTAATTGGGAAATACATTTTACTGCACAAGAATTGAGGAAAAATGTGAGTTTCCTTGCTAACGCCCCCCTCCCCTTTTGGAGAGGGGAGATCATAACGAATATCTATTAGTCACCTTCTCCTTCTCCAGGGCCCCGAGTATTGGAGACAATTGGGGGGAAGAGGGGTTCACGTCATCAAAGTTTTCTGTAGCTTTTCGTTTCTGACGTTGTTTGGTTGGTTGTTTATTTTCAGTTTTGCCATAGGAACGAGCCCAGCCTCATAGTTACGGGAAAAGGACTTCGGGCAAACTGAGGCTGAGGGTCCCGAGCTGGCTCGGAGCCCCTCGCGAGGTGGGTGTTTTCTTAGAGCTGAGCTGGTTGTCCAGCCAAGGACTAAGAACCAGGTTCGCATTGAGGGGCGCTGGGAGGGTCGGGGCCGAAGGCAAAGGGACTGTGGGGTATTTCTCTGCTATAGTAGGAGCCATGCATTTGAGACTGCAGAGTAGGGAGTTCGCTTCCTGCTCCCAGAGCGCTTACTGCGCATCCCAAATGACTTTCTCGAAGATTTGGGCCGGGAAAGAATTAGGATCGCCTGGAATCGGTTGCGCCGGCCTTGATGCGGCGCATTGCAGGACCTCACAGGGGCCCTAGGGACTGGTGGTTTCTTTGGCCAGCAAAAAGTCTGGGAGGGTGGGGACGATTGCCGCTGTCCAAGGTCCTGATCAGTCGGCTGATTTGGAGAGGCGTTCAGACACCCAGGACCAATCTGCTCCGATCCCGGGACAGATCAGGGCTTCACATAAATCCTTACGGCTCGATGTCAGCCACAGGGAACTGATCGAAGCTTGGATGTCACTGTTTTCTGGGGCCAACGCGGCAGTCGGTGCTAGGTTGCTGGGGCCGAGGCTCCCGCGGATAACGCAAGTGCGCGCTGAGCGGAGCTGGCGGGGAAGCCTTCTTCACTTCGCTTCCCCGGCGCTCGACTCCCAGAGCGCACAGGGCGCCCGCGGGAAGCTGCAGCTCAGAACAGGAGGGCATCGGAGGGGGCTTTCGGCTTACTCCGGCGCTCAGGGGGCCCTCCGCTCCTGGAACCGGCTGCAGAGAGCGGGGATGCTCCTTTAGCCCGACTTGGAGGGAAGCAGGGACCCGTGAGCTCGCTGTGGCATGGGACCGAGAAAGGGTCTGTTCCCGGCTTCGAAGCTGTGCACTGGCCCGGTCCGGTCATCCACAGCACGGGCCCGCTCGACTCTCCGACGCTCACCACCCGGGCCTGTCGCTTGGTCTCGAGTCTGTGGCCCTAGAGGAGAGTCGGCGCGGCAGGGTCTGTTCTCTCCGAGCGGAGCTGGCATTTCCAGCCTCTCCATAATCTCAGCAGGGCCGATTCCGGCCGGGAGCCGCTGAGCCCAGAAAGGACCGCTTGAGTGAAAGAGGCCCAGCCCAGCCTTGCGTCGGCGGGAGCGGTGCCGCGTTTCTTCCTGGCTGTTTTCCCAGGGGTGTCCACTGGCCGGCCAGAGCCTCAGCACTCAGTTCTCCAGCTCCGCGCTACTTGTCCCGGCCCGCTGGTCCACGAGTGGGCCCGCCAGGCCTTTTGTTTCCAAAGCTCTGTGTCTTTAAGATCAAGGCTGGATCTCAGGCCGGGCAGGGACCCGACCCACCGCTTCGCCAAGGCTCTCAAACGCAGCATTAGAATGTTTATAAAATATTCAATTTATGTAGTCTGTCCAAGAAGCCATCGTCCCAAAATAAAATCGGCAGTCTAGACGGAACAGACACCAGAACTTATCAACAGTTGTCTGATTCGCATCTTCTGATGCATCTTGAGTGGGTCATAATACCAACTTTATTTTCAGTGGTGCATAAATTAATTACACGCATTTAATAACCAAAATATCATTATATTCCCCCTTTAATATCATAAAGGCTTTCCGCCAGGGAAGCACTTAATAGTGCAGGGGGCCGTAACGGGCTATTATCCTGGTGTAATGCTATTACAGAACCAATTATGCGCCATTAGACTTGCTTTTTTTGCAGTTTATGTGATTTGATCCAATCCCGCGCCCCTGACTTGAAAATTTCAACCCGGTACTTTAGAGTTTAATTTTCACCCAGGCAGAGAGAAGGGCGGCCTCTCTCCGCTGAGTGTCTGCCTCGGATGCATTTTAAAAGTAATTGCGAAGGGTCCCACTGCATATCATTTGCAGGGAGAAGCGAACATAAATTCAGGGACCCCTTGCTGAGAACAAAATCAAACTTTCCTTTTGTACGATCGCTTGGAAAGGGAAGCCGTGTGCAAAGAGTACCCCCAAAACCCATCCGGCGGCGACAATTAGCAGCGCTTTGGTAATTTTGCAGTCCTGGAGTCGCCAGGCCTTGACAAGGGCGAGCCCAAATCTAATCTCACTCAGAGAAAGAAGGGTTGAGTTTGAGGGGACCCAGAGGGGTGGGGTTGGGGTGAGTGTTTAGAACATAATCTCTTTTGGGTGGGGGAATAATATTGGTAGCTGTTGGTTTTTATCTCCTTTTAAAAGAAAAAAGGGAAAAACATTCCTGATGTTTGCTGAGAAGTGACGGATTTTTTTTTTTTTTTTTTTTTTTTACACCACGTGGGCCATTTGTAAGGCCCAATAGACCTATCCAAGTTACTCGCTGTAGACAGCGCTGGAAATAATCAGATTAAGGCCAATTATGCGTGAGATTATAAAGGCGAGTGCTGAGCGGCGGCGCGCGCTGTAGACAGACAGCAAGACATCTGGCCACTTCCCCAGTCACTTCTCTGGTCCTGCGGGCGCCAGCAGCGCCAAGCCCCGCCCGCCGCCAGCCGAGCCCCGCGTGCGGACTAGGGCGAGCGCACTCCGGCCTTCTCGTCCGCCTCCCGCAGAGGTAGGCAGGGTTCCTGAGCCGCTCCCCAGGCTCCCTGCGCTGGGCCTTGGGGGTCCACCGGCTTCTTGGCCCGAGCTGCTGAGCGTGCAGATGGCCTTGAGCGATCCCCGGACCCCGCTGCGGTGGCCAAGTGCAGGGCTTGTGGCTGGGACCCCTGAGAACCAGGAGCCAGACTGTGCTCAGCTTTGTGAGGGCGCGGTTGTCCAGCAGCAGGACCTACGGGAAAAGCTTGCCATAGGGTCACGGCTTGGGACAGGAGGTGCAACCACTTCTCCCACCAACCTCGCGGTGGCCCCAGGGGACCAAGGGCTTCGGGAAAGGCTTTGTAGGAGGGGCACTCCCTGTGATCCTCGGGGTGTGCGGGCAGGAGACTCAGGCTCTATTGCTGTTTGCTTTGCAGCCAGGCCGGAGCCACGCACAAACACAAGTCTGTCAGGCCACCACTAGCCCTGGTCCAGCTGTCAGGGCCCATCCGACCGTCAGCGATGTTTTATTTCCACTGCCCGCCACAGCTAGAGGGTGAGTAAGCGCCGTTTTCTGGGGCTGCTTGGCCAGGCCAAGCTAGCCAAAAGGGCCGGGGCTGCAATAGGGCTGATGTGTGTAGGGGTCTTCGCCGCACGGGGTGGCAGCCTTATGGTAGTGCTTAGGGGCACCCTTAGCCCCCTCCCTACATCCAGCTCCATCTCTCCGCCCGGGTGCCACCTGCCTCCCACCTCACTCTCCGCCTGGGTCGCGCTGCCCCGGGCTATGGGTGCCTCAGGGACGCCTGGTCCTCCCAGCACAGATGCTGGTGTCACGCCTCTAATCGGGGCTCCTCCGCCCAGGGGGCCCGCATCAATCTTTCACGGTGTTTTGCTAACATCCCAGAAAACCAAAGCAAGTTGAACTGTCCGCTGAGTCCTGGGCTCCACTACGCGTCAGGAAGGGCCTGGTTGCTGGCTTGCTCTCACCCTGGGCGTTGGCAAGAGTGCTCCGGGATCGCACACGTAATTCTGGACAACTTAATGTCCGTTTCTAGCAGCAAAGCTGTCCCTGGAGGGGACTTACCTGATACTTACCTGCCTGGAGTGTTCAGGAATAGTTTCATCTTGGCGACTTAGTGAATTTCTGACCTCAAATGCCCAGCTCGTCAGTCCCCAGGACCAGGGTCTAGTTGTTTAAGGTCTCTAGACCTTAGGGGAAAACCGCCTTTCCCTATTCCTGGTGTGTTTTCTTCTCCCAGTTGTTAAGTGGGGCAGGGGTAGTGAGAAGTGAAGAGCTTGCATCCCTGGGTGTCTCTGACCAGGGCCTGAGGGACCGAAAGGTAAGTTCTTCCTGGCATTGATTTGTAGTCAGCAGGTGGACATGCTGCTCCCTACTCTGGCTTGTGCTGTGGCCCGGAGGAGACACTGAAACGTTTATAATCCTGGGACACTTGTCCACCTTGCTGTAGGTTGCCTTGAGCAGTTTACAGTCTCAGCCATGATTTGGGAAAGTTTATTTTCATTTTCCATATACAAGCCCTTAAGAGTCCAGCAGAGTTTGCTAAAGGAAGCTAGTGGGGAGCAGCATTTAAGCTCGGCATGCCTGCTTTTCAACACCAGAGAAGACCCAGGCAGGGGGGCTTTCGGGCAGTCAGAAAGGAGAGTCTCTTATAACTCTACCCTAGGCCTGAAGGAGATCCTATGGGTTTGTGGTGGGTAGCTGCTATGTGCTGTTGACTCCAAGCTGAGCACTGATTGCCAGTCCCTAGCCCAGGCTTTTTTCTAATGGGAAAAGAGATGTGGGCATTTAGCAAGTTGTATATATTCTGGTTGACCTAAGGGGAAACCCCTGTTTGTAAGGATGGGTTACAGAAGTGACTTAGAGACTGCTCTAGCCCAGGCTGTCTCTGCCTTGCTTACTAACTTATTTAGGGAGTAGTTGGGGGTCCGTTCACATTTGCTACTCATGCTCTGTGTGGGCCCTACCTTGGCGCTGACTTTGGTTGATGTGACCAGGAGAAGAGGGCTTCAAGTACCTTTCGTGCTTTCGTAGATATAAACCTATGCCAGTTTCTCAGGAGGAGAATTTATGTCTAGGTGAGTGTTGCTGGGGCAGGATGATGCTCTGTAGCTGGGAAAGTTGAGGATGGTTGAGGACAGACCTTGGACTCCAGGGAGGAACAGAGAGAAAACAAAGTGTGACTATAATCTTGCTCCTCAGATACATTGTTCAGATTAAATTAGAGAGTGCTGTGTGGGTCTCAAAGTTCAAAGTTAGAACAAGAACCTACACTCTGGCTAGCAGAGCCCTCCTCTCCTCCCCCAAAGCCACCCACTAGTGTGCGTTCCTTGCGATCCCTTCACCCTAACCTTTTGTTCCATGTCTGCTGAGTCTTATTTGACTGAGATTATACTGTCATATCATCTTGGACTTTGCATGTTTTTTTTTTTTAACTTCATAATACATCTTTCCCATGCCTGTATATATGGATCTACTCACCTTCTTTTAGACTGCTGTGTAGTATTCCAGTATTTGTTTTGCAGAATGTGTCCAGTGATGTGTGATTTGTTGTATCCTCTTTTATTTCTTAATTGCAACATCTCCAAGAACAGCATTACCTCTCTCTTTCAACATCCTTTATAACTATATTATTGATAGATTAAAAACCTGTGCGCTTAAATTTTTGATGGTTCCTATTCGATTGCCTTCTAATACAGTTTCATTGATTGATACCACATGAATAGTGAACAAAGATGCACAATTTATTATAATTCATCAGTTCTGGGTGTCATTATGAACTTTTGGGGGTGGGGGACAAAGCAGTGACCATATTATTTCATTGTCCAATCATGTTCTGTTTAAGAAGCTGTGCGTAACTTTATCACGTATCCTTTTTATTTCCAAGAAGCCTACCCTCATCTCCTTTTCTCTACTCTGGTAGATTGTCAGTCTTTTTCTTACTAGTGCGGTGGAGTCGTCTTTTGTAGGATTCGGCTGGGAAGCATCATGAACAGTGCACAAGCAAGGTGCAAGTGAAAAGACTTGGAGAGGCAGTGACCAGAAAGCCTGAGACTGTGCTCCTCGCTGACCAGTCAAATACTGTCCCTCAAAAGGAGATAGCATGGCCTTTTGGAAGTGATGGAAATAAGGCTGCTTTGAATCCTTCCCGTTTAGTTTTTACTGAGATGAAGAGAAATGTTTGTTGCTAGGGTTTCGAAGAAGCATGCAATTTGGACAGGAAGATGGTGGGAGAAAGCTCTAGTAGAAAAGCGGGGCAGTATTTCAACAAGGCATGTGATCCTCCAGGGTTACCCTCTGTAGCAGACTCGATGTGGAAGGGCCTGAGGACTTAGCCTCCTAGGGCTGAGGTGCTTGGGAAGGGTACCGTTTGGATGCTGTGCCTGGGAGCTGATGCTGAGCACATGATGATTCTGACAGCAGCGCCCATGGCAGGTGAAACGCGCACTGGTTAATGGAAACTTACTCATTTGTTTTCCTAAGAAGCCATCATGGACTATCAAGTAAATAGTGCACATTTGGAAAATGATCCAAATGCACATTTGGGGCCAGACTCTGTTCTGGCTTTACCCTGAGCACTGGAGGCTGCTGGAGAGAACAGCATCTTTCTTTTTCTGGTGAATCGCGGACAGTAGGATGTTGTGTAAGGCCTGGCTACCTAGTGGAATGCCCTTGGAGCACGGGCCCTAGGAAGTCAGCATGGCTTTCTACTGGTGCAGGCCTTTTGTTAATTGGTGTCTTTATAATAGATCCACTATGGTGCTGATGAGCTGTGACCAGTGGTAATTAATAATCATTTATAAACTTCGTACCTCCTTGAATTCTGCACTTCTAGGAGGAAAGGTGTGTGAAAGGCTCTCGGTGTTTTCTTTCCTCCCCAGCCTTGAGTCCTTGATGGCTTTAGTAACAAGGGAGTGAACTGACAGGTGAGCAGAGAGGACATGCAGTCTTCTGCTGGAGGGTCATGGTAGTGGGTGAACAGGGGACAGGGGACAGAGGGACAGCCAGGAAAAGGAAGGTAGATGAGGACCAGAGTTTTGTCAAGCTACTGAACCCTCTGACTCAGAGGCCACAATTTCACAGGGAGTAGACTTGACCATCTTGGGTATTAAGGTCACCATTGTCCTATGAATTAGGGAAACCTGGTCCTACAGTCAAAGGTTTTGTGGTGACACAGAACAAGAGATCGAGAAAAGAAGGGTCTCACTAGAAGAACACAGACAAGCACTTTAGAAGGCCAGGCTTTCTGGGGAGGGGCATATTTGTGTCCTGTGATGGAACGTGGGAGGGGAACGTGTATAGGGGGGATCTGAGTGAATACAGGGTTTCTCCGCTCAGTCTCACCCCACTTACTCCCTGCAGGCACTGCGCCCTTTGGGAACCACTCTACTGGGGATTTTGATGACGGGTTTCTTAGAAGGAAACAGCGCAGGAACCGGACGACCTTCACTCTTCAACAGGTAAGGACAGATCCCCAAGTGTGAAGGACAGATCCCCAGGTGTGAGAGCCATTTTCTTCTCTCAGAGTCACAGATGGGCCACTTTCTCCTTGCCTTTTAAAATGAAAGCAACTGTTGGGTTGGTCAGGTCTTTGTTTTCTTGAATAGCTTATATGTCTGCCTGGGAAAGGGACAGTTAACTTGGGTTTGTAACTCCAGGTAATCAATCAGTAAAGAAGTGGCTATGAATTTTCCCACGTGTCTTAGACCGATGGTCTGAGGGATATTTTCCCTGACAGCAGAATGCAGGTTGGGCATTATTATCTCCAGAAAGACGTGGGAAAACTAACCAATAAGGCTGCCTCATGAAAAGGCAGTGTTGCAACTTTTCTACTGGGCTTCCCCAAGCCAAGTGTCCTTAGAGCAGTCTCTCTCCTGAGCATCTGTGGGGTGACCTCCCCTCCACTGCTCTTATAAGGCTTCTGTGGGGCTGACTGATCAAGAGTTTTAAAGGTGGCAGCCTTCTCTACTCCCATGGTGGCACTGTGGGAATTATTCATGAGACTACCTTTAGACTTTTAATGCCCATGACAAAATTTAAATGTAAACACACAAAAAGCATCTATGACTTGTCTATTTCTATGTCTCTGGAGGGCATACTGTGGTTGTTGGTAGCCTCGGCTGGCTACAGAGTCAACTGGGATTTAAAGTATCATTCTGTGGAATTTTTCTATCGTTTTCAAAAAATATCTTGGGCTAGAGAGATGGCTCAGTGGTTAAGAACATTAACTGCTCTTTCAGAGTACCAGGGTTCAATTCCCAGCACCCATATAGTAAAAAATGTATCTTATTTATTTACTGTGTACATGTGTGTGGATGCACTTATGTACACATACATGCTACTATGTGTGTGCACATACATGCCATTGTGTGTGTGCACATGCATGCCATTGTGTTTATGAAGAGGTCAGAGAGCAACTTGCCAGAGTGAGCTCTCTCCTTCTACAATGTGTGTCTCTGGGATCAGACTCTGCTTTTCATCATGGGGCTTAGCGGCAAGGGCCGTCACTAGCTGAGATTTCTTCCAGGCCTCTGTGGAATCTTTTTCAGACAGCTCTTTTCTCCATTTCCTTCTGGGATTTGATCTTTGAAACTGCTTCCTCACCATCCCTCAACTCTGATGTATGCATCCCTCCCTCTCCTAGATGCAGCCTCTCACTGTCCCCCCCCCACCCCCCCTTTCTTTCTTTTTACCAGCTGGAAGCTCTGGAGGCAGTCTTTGCCCAAACACACTACCCAGATGTCTTCACCAGAGAAGAGTTAGCCATGAAAATAAACCTCACAGAAGCCAGAGTGCAGGTAAACCTTCTTTTAAATTATTTAACTCTCTAATATTAAAACTGGCAAACTTTTTTTTTTTGACATCATGACTGCAGAGTGCACATTTGGCCAAAGAAAGCAAATGAAGACTATCTGTCATTTTCATGATGCACTTTAATAACATCAACATAATGTGGAATATTAGATTAGGTTGATTAATCGGTCATTCATAATTAACTAGTGATAATGTTCTACACTAATTTGTCCGCGTCTCTAAGGTACTAAATTACATCAATGCACATCCATTTCCTTGCTTTGGAAAAAAAAAAAAAAAGCCGAGATGCTACTCGCAAAGCAGATCTGACCGCTCTGGGGTGAGGCCGGTCAATTGCAGAGAACCGCGTTTTCAGATGGGAAGCAGGGCGGGATCTGCTTTCCAGAAATTGCATCATGCCCAACTGCCCCCCCCCCCAATACGGACTCTTTGAGCAAAGTGGACCTGAAAAACGTGCAATTTAAAAATCTTTAAACAGCAGCAGCAAGAGGGCAGAGCAGATGTGGGCCAGCCGGCAGGAGTGGCTGTCCCGGAGCTGCATCGCTTTTCTGAAAGCTACCTTGAAGTGCCTAGTCCGGCAGCCGGCAGCGGTGCCAAGTGAGCACGGGAAGCAGAGGCTCACAGGCTGCCTCTCCAGGCCAGTTGTTCTTTGAGCACAATTATATATTCATTTATTTATGGGGTTTCCTCCATGCTGTTTCTGTTCTTTTTTTATGTAGGAGCTTGGGGTTAAGACTATGCAAAGATCTAATTGTAGGAAATATAATAGTTTGCTTTCTGTTCCCCTGGGTCATGTTAGTATCTCTTAAAAACCAATGGCTGAAGAGAGATAATGGAATTCTGAGCAGTAAATTGGGGGTTGTAAACAAATTATTTCCCCTATAATCAGATTATGTGATCCTGATTATTAAATCTGAACATGAATCATTGGTCATATGCGGGCAAATTAAACTGATTATTATTTGGGAATGAAAATGTTCTTTGGCCCAGACCCCGTCTATAGCTCCTTTTTTTAATGCTGGCTTGCCAATAGCTGCCTAAAGACTGAACTGCAAATTGAGATAAATGGTACAATTATTGAGCATTCAGAAGTAGGAGATCATAACTTCTCCCTGAAAGGTGCAAGGGTAAGATAGGGGTGGTGACAATTAAAGCCGAGAATTGTTGTCCAGGCTGTTGTTGGCTATTATGCAGGCAGACAATGGCAGCCAAGCTAGCTCTCAGCCAGCATCCTATGAGGACAGGAGCCTCGGTGGCAGGAAGGGAGATGTGTTTACATTTATACCGCTTGCTCATTCAAATATGATTAATGTTCTATAAAGCAGGGTCTTAATCGAAGCTGATGTTGTCAAACAATAACTAAATAGGGAAATAAACGACTCTATCATGCTCTTTCCTCAGAAGCAGGCGAACTGTCAGTGCAAAGTCATTAAAATATGATAATGAAAAATAGCTCAATTAAATGTTGTTATAGCTGTGACCTTCATTCAATTAAGACACCAGAAAGTGTCTGCATTTTGCTTTGCATTTAACTGCCCTAAATTTAGAATATAGATAAAATCATTATTCAATGCTTGCTGATATGTGCAATTAAAAGCCAACACAATTAAAAAAAAAGAAAGAAAGAAACCCAGTTAAAGGAGAAAGAAAATTAAGAGATAAGGTGGGCAGGCAGAGGGCTCAGCCTCAGAGTCCCAGGCTCTTTCCCTGTGTTGTGGCCAGAGGAGGTGGGAGGTTGCCTCTAGGAGTTGGGGAGGAGCCTGATCAAACCTGATTTTTAGACAGAAATTATCTTTGAGAAGAAAGAAGAGATGAGGCGAGGAGAGGGAAGGTTTCTCTGGGTGGTGTAGAGATCTACGGGCTTTGTTGTCTTCTGTGAATATTTTGAGCTGCCAGGATTCTACTGAGCAAATGCAATTATTTTTTCCTCCTAAGATGCAGGAATTACCCAACACTAGCTTCTAAGGAGGTACCAAGGTCAAGGTCAGACACAAACTTTGTCCTGACTTGATGGTAAATAGATGGGACAGTAACCACTCTTCACTGAGTGACCAGTTGCTGTACGCTAGTTGGGCACTTTGCCCAATATTTTGCATGTATGTCTTTCTAACAATGGTTAGGGGTAGTTGCATTGCCCTCTTTCCCTGAAAGTGTGGATCCCTGTCCTGAGCCAAGCCACTGGGCTTCTGCAGGTTAGTGAACCTCTCTGTCTGTGAACTGGGGTTAGCAGGACTGCTTATTCCTTAGGGATGCTGTGAACCTTAAGCCACATTTCTAAGCTCGAATTTCTAAGTCAGAATTTCTAAGCCATTCTGACTCCAGAGTGAGGGTCTCTCCTGGGTGCCCTATGCAGCTGGTCAGGAATTTGTGTACAACGATCCTTCAGGGCAGAGCACAGGTGTGAGCTTGCTGGAAGGTGGAGTGTGTCTTTCATGATGAGAAGCCCCGGGACAGCATTTGCAAATTGCTTTCACCAGGACTCCTGCTGGGAAAACTTCACATCAAACTGGTTCTCACAGGCAGCCAGCACTGCAAACTCCTGCAGGAGGATGATTTCCCTTCTAGTGGGCAATGTACTAGATGCTTTCTGATCTTTACTAGTCCTTGAGAAATGTCTGTCAGAAGTAGCTTAGCTGATCCACCTGTGGTCTGAAGTTCTGAGGCAGAGGAGAACTGAGGGTGTTGGCATGGGCCTCCCGGAGCCTGTGCTTGGGTCATGGCTGGCTCCTCCTGTCTGACCCTCTGTCTCCCTTGGGTCTGTTTCCTATGGGATTCAGGTTTGGTTCCAGAACAGAAGAGCCAAATGGAGGAAGACAGAGAGAGGGGCCTCTGACCAGGAGCCAGGGGCCAAGGAACCCATGGCAGAGGTGACACCACCACCAGTGAGGAACATCAACTCTCCACCCCCAGGGGACCAGGCCCGGAGTAAGAAGGAGGCCCTGGAGGCCCAGCAGAGGTGAGAGTAGCTGACTCTAGGGTTAGAGTCTGGGAAACTCTGTGGACAGGCTGAACCTCAATGGAACTTTCTGTTTTTGACAGCCTGGGACGCACAGTGGGCCCTGCCGGGCCTTTCTTCCCCTCCTGCTTGCCAGGGACCCTCCTGAACACAGCCACTTATGCCCAGGCCCTGTCCCACGTGGCATCTCTGAAAGGTAAGATTGGTGGGTGCAGAGGTGGGGTTGGTAGAGAGGGTGGAAACTGTCTGGCTTCCCTGCTGTCTCCGCTGGGCAAACAGCAGAGTCATAGGCACCCTGCATTTCCACGCTTGCTGTCCTGTTTGATTTCAAACAGCCTGAGAGTGCAGGCAGATGTTACTAAGTTTCATCTTACCCAGCCCAGAGCTTCTCTTAGAGGCAGCCTTTTAGAGGCAGCCCTCCACAGCCTCTGCCGTCACAGTTTAAGGTGCCCATGGGGGCGCTCTGGGGGGTGGCTGTTCCTGCTTTCAACCCGTTCCTATGTGCATCTTGCTAATTTTCGCTCCTCAGGGATTCCTGGGGCTAGAGGTCTGAATCTGTAGAACTTCTGATCTCTTCTCAGTGGCTAGTATTATAGAAGGTAAGAAATCTATTGTAGGTATTTGATCAGGTCTAGAGGAAAGACCTTTGCAGGGCTCCTCCTTAGGGATGGTGTTGGGGGGGGGGGACTGTCCTTAGAGGTAAAGGTGCATCTGGTGTCTTTGGATTCCAGGCCACAAAACAAAACAAGACAGAACAAACACTACTGGAGATGTTCAGTCAGTCCATCAGCTGTGCTAGCCAAGAACAAGGAAAAGTTCCAGAGTGGATCTGGGGGGCTGCTGGAGGTCTGAGGGAGGGGAATGTGGGTGGGGCATAGATTTTTCCCTGGGAATAGGCAGTAGGGAGGCCTCCTAGGCTATGTACTGCTCATTCTGTGCTATGGTCTTGTGGTCTCAGATATCACTGGCTTCCAAGGGATTCCTCTACAACAGATGTATTGAAGTAAACACACACACACACACACACACACACACACACACACACACACGGAGGAACCTCCATCCATATGCACAGGACACAATTACAAGCTGAGATTCCCTAATTCAAAGCTCTGACATCCAAAATGCTCCAGAATCACAAACTTTTGAAGTCAGAGGTGATGGAACACATGGAAAACTTCCATTCTGACCTCATGTGACTGGAAGTTGTCAAAAGGCAGAGGTGCTAGAATCATTGTGCAAACTTACCGTCCGGCTAAGTGTGTAAAAGCACATGAAACCTAAACCAACTTTGTGTTTAGACTTCCGGTCTAACCCAAGATACCTTTTATGTATATCCTAATATTCCCCATATCTAAAGAAAGAAAGAGAAAGAAAGAAAAAAAAAAGAAAAAAGTTATCCCATATCAGAAACATCTTTGGTCTTAGTCGTTTTAGATAAGATATATGCAACCTGCACAGAGATAGATGCTTAGCTAGCTCAGGGTTCCAGAGGAGCATTATCTAAGGGGCTGATCCTGACAAAGGAGCTCTCCGTATCCATCAGTCTACATAGTGCTGCCAGCCACAGTGAGCTCTGGCAGCCACAATGAGATCTATCAGCTGCAGTGAAATCTATCAGCTGCAGTGAGCGCTGTCAGCGGCAGTGAGCGCTGTCAGCTACAGTGAGCTCTGTCAGCTACAGTGAACGCTGTTAGCTGCAGTGAGTGCTGTCAGCTGCAGTGAGCACTGTTAGCTGCAGTGAGCCCTGTCAGCTGCAGTGAAATCTATCAGCTGCAGTGAGCCCTGTCAGCTGCAGTGAAATCTATCAGCTGCAGTGAGCCCTGTCAGCTGCAGTGAGCTCTATCAGCTGCAGGGGGTGCTGTCAGCTGCACTGTGGGTCAGTTCAGCAGTGAATAGCCACTTCTAATAAACATGTTTCCATCACTGCACCCGAACCCTGTATGTGGGAGTGATTTGCACATTTCTCCTTTCTTGTAATTTTTGGGTGTCTCTTTGGTAAATAGAGCTAAAGCCTGCAGTGGACCTTTGCCCTAAGTGGGGGGTGTAGTGGGCAAAATGTAAACTTCAGGAAAGGAAGGGTAGAAGTGTCCAAAAGCAGTGGATAAGCAGAGGATCAGAGCTGGAGTTTGTGCTGTGCATGTCTCAGAGAGCATCCACCTTGATGATGTCCTAAGGTAAAGGGCAGAGCTGGTAGTGGGGCTGCTGCTGAGTTGGACCAGCTTCCTGTACTCATTTATCTCCCTTCCTGTTCCCCCTGTCTCCCTTCTGTCCCTTCATTAATCCCCTACAGCTGGCTGTGAACCCCCAGAGACTGTCAAATGCACACTAGGAACTGAATTCCTTTGATACTACATTGCTTTGGTGGATCTGGGATGGTCTGAACCCTGCAGAGTGGCAAGAATCACTGTGTGCTCACTAGACACAGGCCCATCTCTGTGCTTTGCAAGGGCCTGCCTGGCAGCCTCCCATGTCCTTGGGTACATACATAGGAATTCAGTTCCTAGAGAAGGTGGGACAATAAGACCTGTTGGGACCCATAGCATGCTGGGATGCTTCTAGAGCAATGGCTATCTACCTTAATACAGTTCCTCATGTTGTGACTCCCAGCCATAAAATTATTGTTGTTGCTACTTCCTAAGTAGAGTTTTGCTATGGTTATGAATCATAATGTAAATATTCCTGGAGATGCAGGTTTGTCAAAAGGAATCATGACCCACAGGCTGAGAACCAGGGTTCCAGACAGGCAAGCGTGAGAAAACTGAGCTGTGTGCTCATTCTCTGCCTCCCCAGGTACCAGGGAGCTCTTGTCTACTTTTCTGGAAGCATGGGGCCCTTTTGCTTTGCCATTTTCTGCTTTGAGACAGGCACAGGTAAAAGTCAGAATTCTCCATTACAGAGACAGGAACGATGCTGAGGAGCCCTCAGATTTGGGATGAGCAGAGGTGGGGGTGGGGTGAGAGAGATTAGAAGGCTTTGCTCACAAAGGGCCAGTGGCCTATCAAGCCAGTTGATGGACAAGTCGAAGAGAGAACAGTTTTGCTAGAACTTCTGACTTTTCTATAGAAGTTGGAAATGTGTTTTTATTTGGAATATTCCTGTCTTACCTGTTTGGGTAACTATAAAGAAGCACAGAGACTATGATTTATAAACCAGAGGCGTTTGCTTCTTATGGCTCTAGGTGCTTGAGAGTCAGGGTGCCGGCAGCCTAGGCCTCTACTCAGGGCCCAGCTCTGGACTGTGTACACAGCAGAAAGACCAAGTGAGCAAGTTCTCAGACCTCCTTCAAAAGGGCCCCATTCCTCCCCTCCCCCGGAGGACTCTGTTCCTGTCGTTGTCCCTCCCAGAGGCTCCTCTCCTAACACTGTCAGCTTGTGGGTGAAGATGTCAACATGAATTTTGGGGAAGATGATCACCGATTTCCCAGTAGTTTTCATGTTCCAAGTGTTGCCTCCGAAGTCCTTGGGTCAACACAGTACATCCATGAATGGTCCTGGTGACCTGCCCTGCCCTTTTGATGGTGCCCACTGCGATGAGTAGCATCTTTCTTTCCTTCCTGTCTGTTTGCTTTCTGAGTTCTTCTCCATGCATTCCTGTTCAACTCTCCTCCCCAGATACCTCCCCAGATACCTCCCTCTTGGGGCTGTCTTTGGCCATCCTTGTGGCCCCATGCCCTTTGGCCTCTCTGAGCATCTGGCTCTTGTTTTTGTCTCCTACAAACTAAGCCACAGGGGAAAGGGAGGGGAATGAACAATTATTGAGCCTCCACTGCTCTGAATTCTTGTAGTAATATAGTCGGTATTGTGCAGGGAGGGATTCAGATAGATTACTAGTAGACTGGTGCCAGTGTCACGATGGCTGGAATAATGTAAATTTGGCACTCCCTACTGTGATGGCTCTTCTGGAAAGGACATAGTGTTCTGTGCTAGAATTCCTTAGGGCCACATCACAGTCTGCTGTAAATTCAGGTGGGCTCTGCAGTTTCTGAGGTGAGTTTGGGGTAATTCTGAACCAGGATACAGGGTGAGATAGATGTCTCTTTCTATTGTAAGTTGGTTTCCAAATACTTTTGAGATTTGGTTAATACTCAGTTGTTTCGTGAGGCATGTGTTAAATGCTTTGGAGATGGGTCAGACTTCTGACTCTCAAATACCAACCCCTTTCTTCCCACAGTTGTCTCAAGCTGTAGAATGAAGTGAATAGCCACATCTGGACTTGGGACAGGGTGATTTTCTAGGGCTTGGTTGTATTCCAGGAGCCCTGGTCTGTGACTCAGTTTCTATCCCCTTTCCTATACCCCCAGATCCTGGGCAGACCTTGCTGGCTCCACTAATCTCCATTTCTTGGCCTTGAACTCAGTGTCCAAGGGCCCAGGCCAGTAAGGACCTATACCAGATAGTTACCATACATGTGCTTGAAATACATGTGCTTCAAGAACCTGTCTGGCTTTCTATAAATGAAAAATGGAGGCTCAGGTTAGGGAAGCCATTTGTTCACATCTGGCAGTGTTGGCACAGATGTTGGGCTCACAGAGGTGGACGAAGGACGTTGTTAGGGCAAATCCATTGCCAAGCACCCCTCCATTGTGAGTAGGAAGCCAGACTGGTCCCAAGCAGCTTATTGTCTACAGTCCTGAGCTTTTCCTTTGATCCTGTGCCAAATTCCATGGGGCGATCCCCATCTGCTTTTTGAATGTTAAGGTAATTGAGGGGCGACATGATCCAGAAAGTGGTCTATGTATAGTCTAAGCAGTCAGTAGCAAGTAACTCTAGATGGTGGCTTCCTTAGGAAACCAGAAGGACCAATTTTCCCTCCTTGGAATTTCACGTTGAGGGAAGGCCCTGGAACTTGGCTAGCTGTAGGCTCAGTGTCGGCTGGAGAAGCCAACATTGGCCATGGTCTGAAAAATCCCTACATCCCATCATTTCTGTGCATGCGCTGAAGGCTGGACTCATGATGAGTCTGTCTCAGGCCCAGAAGGTGAGGGCGGAGACTATTGCAAGCCTCCGACTCTGTCCTCTGGTGCTGGTGCCCTGTAGTCAGCCAGGTTTATGGGCTTCAGTGCTTACACAGGAGGCTCAGTGTTGGGGTGTAGGGATGATGAAGTGTGCACCAGAAGGGGGCATCTGTGCTGGTCAGCTGGGGGACCCTGGTGCTGGGAAACAGAAGGCATCTGGGAAGTGGGCAATGGCAGTCTTTGAGGGGACGAGGTTGTGGATCCTCGAGTGTGGCAGTCATGAGGAGTGTGCAGAGGGTAGGTATGAGACCAACTTCCAGCCTCCGTGAGAGAGTGAAGCAGCTACTCCCCTGGCCAGGAAACTGTTCACGGGGACAGAGTGAAATAACATTTCCCCTGAATCGGTGTGTACAGGCTAGCATGGATTCCAAACAAGGGTCGGGCATGGCTTTGCTTGTGTGGCCTTCCTCTAACCTTTTAAGTCTTAAAATTAAAAAAAGAAGTGTGTGTGTGTGTGTTAGCAGAGGAAGGGGAGTTTGTGTGTTCATGGGATGGAATGAGGCGGTCATGTGTGAGGACAGCTGAGTGCTCATTGAACACTGCCTGCGACTAGTACTCGGAGTCCTTTGTCTTCATCCGGTGGCAGTGCTGCTCTCCTCTCATGGATCCACAGCAAAGTCTGTTCCCCGAGATTGCTCCCTCCTGGAGCTTTGTTGCCCTTGAGATGCTCCACCCACTGACCCTTTTCTCATATCTACCACAACTCTATATCTTGGCTATGCCGAAAGGCCTTAACAACCCCTGTAAGATGTCATAGAGCTTTCTAGGTCATGTGCTTGCTTGTGAATGCTTAGAGAGAACTTACACTGGGCAGATAGGCTGGCCTGGCTTACACATAGCTTGTCTCATGACTGACTGATTCATGCAAATCATCAACTTAGAAAGTCACAGGACCCTGCTTGGACAGGGAAGGTTTACAGAACAGTAATGAGTGTTCAGAGGACAACACTGAGAATTATTTTTTCGTGTGTGTGGTGTTGTGTGTGTGTGTGTGTATGTATGTTGTCTTAATGGACAGCTTTGTGATCACATTTCATTAATATAAAAGATATTATTACCGGCCACTGAGACAGTACTGGCATTAGGTGAGCAAGAACTGCTGGGGGCAGGATAGCCTCGGACAGCAGATGAAGGTGGTCCCTGAGTGCTGAGTTGCTTAACTCCTTGCCTTTAACTGAGTCACAGAACCGAATGGATCAGGAGAGAGCTTCTGTAGCTCACAGCCTGCTCAGCTCATGCTGTGAGAGCCATAGCAAGCTCTCTCTGGGCTGGGCAGTGGCATCAGCAGACCTTCCCAAAGGACACACCTCCTTTCCCGGGCAGGGCTCACAATGAAGGTTCTCCGTGGAGGATGCAGGCAGGCTTGCAGTAGCAGCAGAGTAGCACAGTGAGGTCTGACCCCTTCTTCCCTCTTGTCATCTGTTCCTGGGGAGATGACCTGAGCCTAGCAGACACAGGTGAGGTCTGGCCAAGAAGAAGCAGGGGTGGGTAGGACTGCAGCCACTGTGATCCTGGCTACGCTTGGCTGGCTGAAGCCTTGGGTGTGAAGTCTGAAGAGGATGCAGGATCGTTACACTCACGCAGATTGGCTCTCAGCAGTCCTGAGCCTACACGAGGCATGCTTGAGTTGTGCATGAGGATAAAGGGAAGCAGTGTTGGGAAAGGGTCCTGCCTTGTCCCTTTTGAAGCATCTCCTCAGTGAGCCACCGAGTACCCTCTTACCTCTGGCTTCTAGGCCAAGCCACAATGCCTAGTTTCTGAGATGAACAAGTCTGGGTTAGCCGGTCAGAATTTGTTCAGGGGGCTAACCTTGGAGCTGGAGATGGACTGTTTCCAGATCTCCCTAAAAACATTCTCCAGCCCTTCTTTAATTACGTTTTTTTAAAGTGACAGTTCTTAGAAATGAATTTTGAGTCAGTAGTGACAGGCCATGCCTACAGTCCTAGCACCTGAGACACAGAGGCAGGGGAATCTCAAGCTTGATGATAGTGTGGACTCCACTGTAAAACTGCCTCGGAAACAAACAAAACACATCCACAGGCTAGTCATTAGAAATACTCATAAGGCATGCATCTGGGGCTCCAGGAGAGATTTAAGTGCTGCCGCCTTAGTTGTCCTCCGGGAGCCCTGACTCCACGGGCCCCATTCTGGTCATGTCACCTTGCCTCACCCTAAATGCAGTCAACCTGCTGATTTTTAGGATGAGATAGCTTTCCCCTTGAAGTAAGCATTCTGGAACACCATAGTCTTGACCATCAAACTTTCTGTACACACACACACACACACACACACACACACACACACACACGCACACATGCATGCCTCACATGCACACGCACGTGCACATGCACACCATAATGCATGTGCATTCCATGACATTTCAGCCAAAGCCCACATGTGCCTGATAAGATTCTAACTGCCTACTCATGCTGCAGCAACAGCTTATCTCCGTGCACTGATGCTCCTTCACACCATGGCAATACTGTCTTATATGTTTCTCAGAGGACACTCCCATCTTCCAGTGACACATGACTGAAGATAAAGGCAATCACACTGTGCATTTCGGGGAGTCTGGTTTCTCAGACTCAGCATCATGCTGGTAAGAGCCATATAATTAGGTCTAGCTATAGATTCTCTGCGACAGTTCTTACGCTTGAGAAGGTCATCTCTATAGTTTGTCTATTTTTTTTCCACAGTTGTATGCTCTTTCTTTTCTTGTCTGGCTTTGATAATTAGAATTTCTGGTTCAGGAATTTATTTATTATTTTATTGTTGGACAGAGTCTCGCTATATTGCCTTCATCACCCCTGAGCTCCTGGGCTCATGCTATCCTTCTGCCCCTGCTCCCTGACTAGCCTGGAGTAGAAAGCGAGTTTATCAGGCAGTCCTGTGCTATTCTGACTTTCAGATCAAGTTTTGTTGAGATACAGTTAATGTATCGTGCTACTCACTGTGCTGCCCAGCCTGTACTGTAACCATCTTCCCCTGCTCCACTGACAATTGCTTCCTGTTTTCCTCAGCCCCGAGACTCCCTGCTTTTAAGATGTAGGCATTTTGAGACTACTATTGTAGACTTTTAAAATGAACAGACTCATACAATATTACATCTCTTTTTTTTGAGACAAGGTCTCACTGCACAGCCCAGACTGACTTGGAACTCACTTATGTACCAAGCTGGCTTTAAACTCACAGAACTCAACCTGCCCCTGCCTCCCCAGGGTTGGAATTACCAAACGCGGCTCCATCATCTTCCATTCCTGCTGATGGTACTTGGTCTTGTCCTATTCTTGCTCTCCTGGAAAAGTTCTCAAGGCCTCACGATGCTGTTTCCGATCCTTATTAACTATTTGTGATACTTAAGGCCGATCCCAGTGTCTCACACATTAACCGCATGATCGACCACAAAGCTGTAGTCTCAGCTCTTCATGTTTCAAGGAACCTCTTGGTTCACATATGTTCTGGCTCAGGATGGCCTCAAACTCAAAATTCACCTACCTCAGCTTCGAAAATGTTGGAGTTATAGGAGTGTGCCATCATGCCTGGCTTGTCTTTCTTTGTCAAGGTGCCCTTTATCAAAGGGGGCTACTCCCTCGTCCTAGCTTTTAATTTAAAATCAGCATTGTGAGTGGACGCAGGACGTCATCAGATGCTTCTTTGCAGCTGCTGAAATGGTCCCATGGTCTTTATTTCTCTTTATGTTAATATGATGAATTATGTTGATTGGATTTTAAAATGTTAAATCAGCTGCACATTCCTGAAGGAAACCCAAATTAGATGTGACATGCTTTCCTTTTTATAGATTGCCAGATTTGATTTGCTAATATTTTCTTTAGGCTTTTTGAATTTATTATCATGAAGAGATTGATCTGTGACTTTGTTTATTTACAATTAGCTTACAAAGTAGCAGGTTTCCCTGTAGACCAGTGGTTCTCAGTCTTCCTAATGCTGTGATCAACCCTTTAATATAGTTCCTCATGTTGTGGTGACCCCCCAACCATAAAATTATATTCATTACTGATTCATAGTTGTAATGTTGCTATGGTTGTGAATCATAATGTAAATATAGGATATGGAGGATATCTGTTATACTACCCTGTGAAACGATTGTTTAACTTCCAGAGGGGTCACGACCCCAGGTTGAGAACCACTGCTTTAGCATTTTCCCAGGTTCTTTCGGTTGACCTTTCTGTATGATGGCCTACTTTGTAGCTTCCTTTAGAGGCATCTGAACTGACTTCCACAGTAACCTCACCAGTTTCCATTCTCACCAGTTGTGAACATGTGTTCCTCTTTCCCCACATCATCACCAGCATTTGTTGATTTTAATATTGTAGAATCTATAATCCAGGTGTTGGTTTAGCTTTACTTAGCTGTGATTACCTCAATCTTAGCACACTTGTTCTTTGGTTTCTGGTGTTGATTGGTTCCAGTATCCTCTATGGATAAAATCCAGTATGGATTTAATTTACTATCTACAGACACTGAAGTCTATAGATAATAAATAAAAGGGTGTAGTATCTGTGTATAATCTGCATGCCTTCCCTGCCCATTTTAAATCATCATTAGGTTACTTATCCTTGATGCAATTGAAATGTTTGGCAAGTGGTTGTTTGGGGAGTGATTACAAGAAGCGTGTCTGTACATGTCGAACAGAAAGTATGTTCCTTCTGAGGTTTGCTGAATACAGGAATGAATACAGTGGGCCTATTATGTAAGAAACCAGCAACGGTTTCAATCTCTCATAGTTGTAGGGACTGGCTGGGCTCTGCTGGGCAGTTCTGCTACTTTTGCTTGGGATCTCCCAGGAGATTGTAAGCCAGATGTCATCTGGGCCTGAGATATATAAGATGGTCTCACTTATGTATCTGGTTTTGGATAGGAAGTCTGGGGAGCAAAGATACTCCTTCTTTCTCTGTGTGGCTTCTCTAGTTCTAGACTGGGCTTGAGTTGGTGTTAAGGTTCCAAAAGTGTAAAATAAGCAGATGCCAAGCCTTCTAGATCATGCCCAGGATGGGTTCCATTTTTGCTACATTGTAGTAATTAAAGCCAGTCCCAGGGCCAGCCCAGACTTACGTGAGGAGACTTCCCAGGACTTGAGTTCTGGGAGATCTGTTTAATTGAGAGCTTTCTTTGGGACCAACAACCACAGCTGTAAGGAATGTATTGATCTTGTAATCTGAATCAGGATGCTTGTTTTTAAGGGTGTTGGTCATAGCTGATAGCACAGTGATAGAGGTCTATGGTGTGTGGGCAGTGCACACTGCCCCAGGAAACCAGTGCAGCCCTGCAGGATTCCAGAACACAGATGTTCAGGGAACAGGGAATCTGAGGGACAGAACGTGGTCATTCTACAGGAGAAAAGTACTTGAGTTAGTCCCTGATTCCTCTCCAGGCTGTTGTTCATGATTCGATGTCAGTGCAAGCTTTGTGGGATTGTCTGAGAAATTAAACTTAAAGGGAAGAGAAGTTTATTTCAGCTCACTGTTTCTGAAAGTCTTTTTGTTTTATTACCTTTTTGTTCCGAGCCTTTAACTGCATAGAACCTTCCTGCAGGAACATGTGGGAGGGGGGGTTGCTGTTTACCTTATGGCAGCCAAGAAGCAAAAGGAAGGAAGAACAGGGTCAGGCTCAAAGTCTCCCAAAGGCTCCACCATCTCAACAGCATAACAGGCTGGGGACTAACCTCCAATAATACATGGGCCTTTGAGGTGATATTCAAAGTCCCCATTCTCGAGAGGTGAAGAACCTGACACTCAGGATTTGTAAGGAATCTCCTTATATCTGTCTCTGTAGCTGTGGGAGAAACTGAGGCCAGCAGAAGGAATACTACTGCTCAAGGTCATAGAGTACATCCGACAGTGGCAGGCCAAGTTAGCGACACAAGTAAGTGTCCTTCTGAGACCCCATGCCAGGCTCCCAGATTGATTCTGTTTCTTTGACAGGCACCTGCTGTCATCTTCTAGCTTAAAACCTACAGTTCATTTTCTGGAAGCCATTTCCTATGGGTGCTGATGGGTTTGCCCTTCCTACTAATCAATGGGGCCCTGGAGTGCAGGGAGCTGAGAGGAAGTGTTCAGCTGGTGCCAGAGGCTGAGAGAGGCAGCCAGAAAAACAGCCTCTGCATGCCTCTGCATTTGCTTTGGCTGTGCTGGGGGTTCTCAGATCTGAGAGCTGTCCACATATATATTTTTTAAAGCTCTAGATAAGCATTCAGGCAGAAACAGGACACTCCTACTATCCTGAGACTGCATCAAAGACCTGGTGGCAAAGACTGTGAGCAGAATTGTTCCCCGTCTATGAGTGTTTTCTGAGTGAACGAGTGGATGTCGAGACATTGGGTTCATATGTATTAGAGGGTGTCAACAGAGGGTTTGTGATTCAGGGTCAAGAGTACTAAAGGATCTTGCTAAAATAGCTTGATGCTCTTGGTATTAATCACAGTGTGCAACTTCCCTGACCATAGGATTTCCTTCCATGAGGAGGCTTGAAATAGAAATATTGAGACACTGATAGATGACAAATCTCCTGGAAGGAGAATTTAAGGAATAGGCAAGGGTGCTTAAAAATATGGTTCTTCATTTATTCATCTGATTAAGAAGCAGAAGGACTATGGTATTGGTAAGAAATGTCTCACTACTCTGTGAATCTGTTTTTGTCCAGTTTCTACACTTAGCTAGAATGTTCAACAAGGAAAAAGTGTACCAGAATGCTACCTGCCACCCACATCAGATCACATGGCCCTTTAGGAGGAAACTGTACTATTGGCAGAGACGAGACAGAGCTAACTTAATTTTTCCTGTCAGTCTCTGCAGTAGATCAATTAAGCTGCCAAGAAGATCAAATATTTCAGACTGTATTTATTACATTAAGTATTTATGTTCAGGCCAAGCCTTTAAAGCATGATGTCATATAGGGATAGAGGCCGATTAGATCAGTTCAGCAGAATTTGCTGTAACTTAATGGAAATCTAATTGTATGTTTTAATTTAGTGTCCAGGAGGTAGTATGTTTCCCAAACAAAACAATCCTCAGGCTGCATTTAAGGACCACATAGTTTTCAAATGATGACAGAAGTCACTGAGCTGGAGGGAGATAGCTTTTGGGGTGTGTTGTAGACTTGGGTCCCATGTGACAGGAAGTCAACTCTCACTGAATGGGAGATGAATGGAGTGTTCCTGAGTGAATCTATCTCACGGTGCATCCTCAGCTCCATGTCTGTACTAATAGTCCAGGGCCGCTGAAGGCCATTAGCCATTCAGAGTCTTTGCTGGGAACTGAGGATACAGTCTTGCAGCTTCAGGGGATTTGAGCAACATCTACCCCATCGTTTACAAGAGAGCAGACAGGAAAGCACAGGATACAAGAAGTACCAGACATGCTATTGGTGAAAGCAATGCCCAGTTAGCTTAGGAAATGTAGGAAAGGCAATACAATGAAAATAAAAGATGATTCATAACCAGCAACCAGAACTAGCCACTTTGTGTTGGTATTGGTGCAACCTTTTTTCCCCCTCTGTGACTTATTTATAAAGTTAAACTTATTATTAAAATTAAAAAGGTTATGTTTCTAAAAATTTTCAAAGTTATAAATTTACGTATATCTGTGGTACAAAATCAATGTGCCATATATATCTGCAAATACTCTATATGCATGCTATTGGCTTTCTGTAACTGAGGGTTCTACATGTAAAGATTCAACCAGCCACAGAGAAAGAAATAGAAAATTGTGTCTCTATTAGCATGCATAGACATTTTTCTTGTTACTATACAGTAAAGAATACAGCTCAATTATCCTCACAGCACTGACATTTTCTTAGGTATATTATAGGCTGTTTAGCAATAATTTAAAGTTTAGGGGAAGAATAAGAAAAACGACAAACATTATGCCATTTTATTTAAAGGACTTGAGCATCCATGGGTTTTGGTATCTGCAGAAGCCCTGGTATCAATTCTCAATAGATACTGTGGACAGCTGTGTATCGTCTTTCTCTTCCTTCCTTCCTTCCTTCCTTCCTTCCTTCCTTCCTTCCTTCCTTCTCCTTCTTCCTTTTTTCCTTCCTCCTTTCCTTTCTTCCTCCTTCCTCCTTTCCTCCCTTCCTTCCTTCCTCCTTTCCTTTCTTCCTCCTCCTCCCTCCTCCCTTCCTTCCTTCCTTCCTTCCTTCCTTCCTTCCTCCCTCCCTCCCTCCCTTTCTTTCTTCCTTCCTTCCTTCCTTCTTTCTTTTTCCTATGAATAATTTACTTTCTATATCTATCTATCTATCTATCTATCTATCTATCTATCTATCTATCTATCTATTTATCTATCTCTATCTTTATTATATCTATCTATCTATCTGTCAGTTATCTATCTGTCATTTATCAGTTATCTCTCTGTCATTTATCTATCAGTCATCTATCATCTACCTAGCTATATCTATCTATCTATCTATCATCTATCATCTATCTATCTATCTATCTATCTATCTATCTATCTATCTATCATCTATTTATTATCTATCTCTATCTATCTATCTATCTATCTATCTATCTATCTATCTATCTATCTATCTATCATCCACTTAACCCCTGTCATTTGTCCTTTCAGCCCCTCTGGCTCTGGGCTCCTATAGAGCCCTGTGAAATCTTCCCTTCTGACCTCATCACCTTCAAAGAGTCTGCTTCTCTGGATCATCACTGTGGAATCAATATATGAATTTTGGGGGCTCACACATATGTTAAAGTTGCATCACACTGACTCCCTGTCCCCAAACCTACTGTTAGCATAATATTTAGTTCATGTCTTTTTCATGGCATTGTCTACTCTCCGACAGTGCAATTTTAACATAGCAGCGGTATATTCTGTACATGATATTGACTAACCGGCCCAGTGCCATGTGCCACACCAGAACACCTACTTTTGTAGGAAATTTAATTTTTGGCCCACTCATGATCATAGATTTTGTTAAAACAAAGCAAGACAGAAAGAAGGAACAAAAAGATGAAGGCTAAGTCCTCTCCAACTAATACCTCCACCTCCTCAGGTCTAGATATTGAGAGATGTTGAATGTTTATCTTACTTCTTAAAAATTCTTGCAACAGAATAAAGACCCTGTTTCTGAGTCAGGTGGGAAGTTTGCTGGAGGGATAAACATGGATGTGAAACAGCACAGGAATTGTCCCCATGGCAGGGTAGGGAACGTGCAGATGGAAGTGTTGTTGCAAGGAGCGTATTGATGCACATCTCCTGTTCTCTGGGCCATCCTCTGGGACGCTCAGAACAAATCAGGCTGATTAGAAGAGGAAATTAGAGAAGCCCTGAGCTGGGACTTTGAATTGCTCTCTACTTTCCACAGGATTATGGACGTTACAATTGTTTGAGGCCTTAGAACTAGTGGTTTCTAGTCTAGATCTCAGCTCTAACTTATGGAGTGGAAGTGAATTCAAAAGCTGGGGATGATGGAAGGTCTTGGCATCATGATGGCTTCCGGGCTTAGATTTGGACCTTACAGTGGTTGGTTGGAAGGCACACTGTCTGCTCATCTTCATTTTCATTTCTGTGTGGTACTCACAGAGTGGTCTGAGGGATCAGACACTGTCTTATAGAATTGGCTGGATGCTGAATGGTTTTGCCCAGCTATGGACTAATGTAAGTGTTCTGGGCATGTACAGGTCAGGCTGAGCTTGGATGTTGGGTGAGTTGGCTCTATTAGGTACATTTCCAAAATATAATATTTTCATCTGGCATTGAGTTTGTCTGAAGTGTGATCCATCACAAACAGAAAAACATCTGTGGTCCTACCTGGATCATCATGCCAGGGTCACACTTCAAAAATTATCTTCTTCAAATCTGCTGGATTAAGGAGACATCCTTTTTATCCTGTGATCTTCTGAATTCAACAATGACCTGATTTTGCTGTATGCATTTTCCAAATATCTTCAACACTTCCCTGAAGCACTAGAGAAGAGTGCTGAGCCTCTCTTGTGGCCAACTCGATGTCACTGTCACTAATAGTCACAAATGTGATTTCGGAGACTCATACAACCTTATTTTGTGTGGCTTGCCAATCTCTGTTGTGATAGCGTCAAGTCATCTTTTTCTAAACATTTTTCAAAATTTTATTTATTTATATGTATGTATGCATGCACACACTCATATATATAATTTTTGTTCATATGTATGTGCACATATGTACTTGTTAAAGTGTGAGTGGAAGTCAACAGTTATCTTCCTCAATCACTTTATCTTATTTTTTTGAGACAAGGTCTCCAATCCAACCCATAGCTCATCGTTTCAGCTGGTGAGTGAACACCCAGAATAAGCCTGTCTTTGTCCCCCCACACTGAAGTTACAGACATGAACCATTAAATCAAGTTTTTTTTGTTGGTTCTATGGATCTGAACTTAGGTCCCTATTTCTACTTAGCAGCGTTACCCCTCTGCTCCCTCCCTAGCCCCAGATAACCTTTTCACAGCTTTTTCTAGTGGACAATGGCCTTGGTTACTATGTGTTTTGAGTTGTTTTTAGGCTGTTTATGTAATTTTATCTCCTCTGTATTACCTACCAACATGTTTGCTGTCAACAGTCACATTTTCTTTTTCTTGTTTGTGACAGCCTTTTAAACAGGACTTTTAAAAGCCAGAAATGCATGTACAAGAACCCTGAAGCACTTGGCAAATGTTTTGCATGGACCTTTCCTGGGCATTGTATGGGTCTTGGGCCTAAATTTTCCTCACTATAGCTTTTTGTTAATCAACCACTCTGAAACAGGGACGATGGTGTTCACCGTTGTTATCTGAAATTCTCAGAAGTGTTTCGGCCCAGGGAGCTGTTTGGGATGGTGGCCTGTGGAGACATCTGGTGGCCTATCCATATTGCAAGATTACTGAGAAATCGAGAGTTAGTTTTATAGGGATTCTATATATGGAAGTCATTGTTTTCTTTATTTAAAAATGACTGTGAGATTTCAGGAAGATGTTGGCTGATGGCAATATAAATGAATGTATGTGTGTACCCAGCAATTTGGAGTGTCAGCCCCCTTCCCTAGAGTAGTGACAGGATTTTGCTGGTGGAAGCCGTAAGACATGGTGTAGCCATCACAGAGAGGAAGATGGTTTTTACCTCACTCCTTCTCCCGTGGCTTGTTTCTATTAAGGCAGCTTATGGCATTATGGTGTCACAACAAATTTCCCGTAAAGTTACATTTGACAACATGCTCACTGACAAACCAGGTCTCACTTTGGACAGTTGGGTCATTGGGCACAGATCACAGATTCTACATGTCTCCCTGTTAAATACCATCCTGTTACCATTGTCTTCTGCTTGTTGTTGATGCTATCATAGAAGTCGCTCTTCTGTGTGTCTCATCTGCCTTTCCATCCTGGCTGGTCACATCTTGCATGCATGAATAATTTCAGGGCAGGGCAGCACAAGGCAGGACAAGAGGGAAGGCTCTTTTGACGTCCCATCAGGCATTCTTCACTTTGCCAGGGCTTCACTCTTCAGCTTTCCTGGATGGGCTGTTCAGGCATATGTGAGTTCACTTAGATGCCTTGACCATTGACGGAGACTTCAGGAGCTCTGTGGTCAGTGTTCATCTCAGAGTCAGCGCCCTGCTTCATGGTCTCATCTGTAGGCGGCCTGCTGCAATGCACATGGATCTGTGCTGACTCAGGCAGACACATTTTTCTTGTGATTATTGCCTAAACAATACAGCAGGACAGCTACTTGCCTAGCACTTGTATTACTCAGAGATGAGGGAAAGCATATGAGAGATGCTCACAGGTCCTGTGTAAACACTACCACTCTATTACTAGGACTTGGGGGTTCTTGGACTTGGTGTTGTGGTAGTCTGTTCACTTTGTTAGATTATTGAATCTTTTTTGTCGCATAAAACCAAAACTGTATCAATTAAACAGCAACCCCTTTTTCCTGCTTGCCCCAGCCCCCAAGAGCCAGCATTCTTTCTGTCCCTATAGATTTGTCTATTATCTTGAATGCATCCTGTGACTGAAACCCTGTAGTCCTGTCTTCCTAATGACTAACTTTACTTATCAAATCCTTGGGGGTCCCCTCGTGTTGCAACATTGGTCAGTGTCTCCTTTCAAAGAAGAATGTTGTTCCATGGTGTGTTTTTATCATAGGGTCCTCTAGAGCCTTTGACTTCATTTGCTCCTCAGTTTCCCTGTCTGTCTAGTGTGGAGGTGTGGTGAGAACCAGGCCACAAACTGGGTACTGAATTCTTTTTCTTCACCTCTAAATCTGTTTGAGGGCCAGGACTGAAGTTATTGGTGACATTCTTGGGAACATTGTTGGTGTCATCTAGGGAGTGTGGATTTGCCACTTTTGTACTCTACAGAAGGTGTCACCAGAGTCACAGAGCACCTATCTCATGAGCAAGTCCTATTCTGTGGCAAACTAGCTTCTCTAGAGTAGCCCAGCACAACGGCTGCTTAAGGCTGAGCCTGTGGCTGACTTCTTCCCGGTCTCCAAGCCTCTGTGGGACTTTCAGCCTGTGTGTGTGGCCCTGGGCTCCTGCCACCTGGCCTTCCTCTGACATGCTGAGCCATCTCCCATCTGCTCTCTTTTAACCATTCATTAACAAAGAAGGTTTCTGGATCTAAATGATATTTATGATCATTATAGAAAAGTGTAAACATTTCAAACTGAAAAAAAAATTCTTTGCCACCTTTCTTCCCAAAGAGGTCACCATTCTTAACGTTTTGTTCTCCTCACCCCTTGGTTTTCTTAAACAAGTGCCTTATTGGAAAGGGGACCTGGAGAGGAGAAGGCCTCCTGGGAAAGGTCCCAGATCATGGTGTCAGCATGTGCACACATGTGCATGCGCACCATACACAAACACACTCAAGTGTACATACACATATACACATGCACACACATTTGAGTGCACACACACATACACACACATATGCACACATACACATATGACACACATATACACACATATACACACACCTGAGCACACACGCACACATACACGTGCATACACACACACACACACACACACACACACACACACACCACTCTCTCTCTCTCTCTCTCTCTCTTCTTTCCAGCAGAAGCAGAGCCTCTGCTGTGACATCTCATTATGACTCTGGGTCAGCACACCGCTTTGTCTGTGTGGAGCCACTGGGAACAGGGAACACTCAGGATTCAGGGCTTGATCAAATGCACCTTAGGTTCGATGCCAGTCAGGCAGTCAGGGTTGGGAAAACTGTTCTTCGAATTCCCTTGTGTACTTGACCTTGGTGATATCTCTCCCCCTCATCTTGGTAGTTGCTACCTATGTATCAGGTCCTCATTGGAAAACCAAGGCAGAAATCCATGGCCGCATTTCAGCCATTGTGTTAAGGCGTCAGAAAGGCCTGCTCCCACCTCTGTAAGGCTGGAGCCTCTGACTCCTTAGCTGGAGAGGGCAAAGAGGAGTACTTAACCCTCTCAGGGCCATGTTGGTTATGAGAGGGGATGGTGAGTGGGGCCAAGGAGACTTTCTTGCTGCTTTTGAGCAGGATGGGCAATCAAGGGCAAACTGGTTGAATATGCTGAAGAGGAGGAGAGGGGGTTGCCTGGTCCTAGCAATGAGGGGCCAAGCTTGTCCTTGAGAAGGCAGAGTGGAGGCCTTCCACTGTATGTAGAACTGACACTGCTTAGCTCTGCCTCCCCGCCCCCAAGAGACTGGTCTCTGTGAGACATGGATCTGCAGGGCTTTGAAGGCAAAGAGGGCACTGACATTGTATCAGGATTAGTGTTCTGAGGTGGTCTGAAGTGGGGGACTTCCAAGCCATGCTCAGACAGGAGAAAATCATGTTACAGGTACTTGTGGGCATGTCCAAGATGGCAGGCAAGTCAGGGACACAGGAGACTCTATACTTTCTATGATTCTCAGCTCTGGCTTGGGCTTCTTCAAGAATTCTCCTGCACTGTGTGTCTCATCTTCATTAGTCAAGAGGCAACACTTGAGTAAAAATAAGAATCCATCCAGGTCACAGGTCTGTGCTCAGTGTATTTCCAACAACTGCTTCAGAGCCCCAGAACTCAGGCCTTTCACCCTTGGGCCATAAGCAAGAGCCAACAGTTCTTTCCATAGAATGGCTGGATCCAAATGACCTTAGTAAGCATTGTATTTTCTCAGCAACATCAAAGGCATTTGGAAAGGATTCTTACAACTGGAGAGATAATCGGTTTAAACAGCTAGTACCCCTTTGTAATGAGCCGCTGCACACGGCAAGCCTTGCTCAGCTTCTTCCACACACCAGGCAGAGCACGCCACTACTCTTATTTTATATCCCGTGTGGTCTCCCCTCCCCCATCCCTGTGTGGTCCCTGCAAGGTCATCTTCACAAAGATTTGATATTCTTGAATGGAATGTGTTCTGGTCTCACAGTGAATCTAGGAGTGGTTTTGAACTAGCACATTGCGGAGCTCCAGTGGCGCAATCGGTTAGCGCGCGGTACTTATATGAACTAGCACATTGCTCGGCACCTGACAGAGTGGCTGGGAACTCAGTCAGTACCTACGGTTAAGGATGACTTAGCACACAGTTTGGGGGTGTGGGATGACTTCATCAGACCATCATAATAATCTTGTGATGTATATGCATCATTCCATTTTACCCAAGTAGAAGCCAGCATTCAGAGAAGTCAGTATGTTGGATTAAGACAACATGGATGGCTGTTGAGAGGGCCAAGGCTGACCAAGTCTCCCTGATGCTATGACTATCCTTTGGATTACCAACTGGATGCCTTAAGCCATGCATCTCTGGGGACCCATGACTTTGTCTTCTGTCTAGTATCTGAAACCAAAGAAAATCAGTGTCCCTCTTTTGGGGCACAGTCCCAGCCCCAGCCCTAAGAAACAGGGTATGGACACTAATAGAGCTTGTCGTTTTCCTTCCTCTAGGGGGCCCACTGTGCTCTTGCTGTGTCCCAGACCCTATGGGGCTCTCCTTCCTCCCCACTTATGGCTGCCAGAGTAACCGCACGGCCAGCGTGGCTGCACTGCGCATGAAGGCCCGAGAGCATTCAGAAGCTGTCCTGCAGTCTGCCAATCTTCTGCCATCCACCAGCAGCAGCCCGGGCCCTGCCTCCAAGCAGGTGCCTCCAGAAAGCAGCCAGGACAAGACCTCCCCAGCCAAGGAACAGAGCGAGGGAGAGAAGAGCGTATGAGGGTCCGGAGTACCCGGCTGGGAGCAACCTCCGCCCTGCCATCCTCTGAACCACAAGAAGTAGCCGCCTCCTCATGGATCTGGCAGGGAAAGGACCTGCAGCTGGTTGAGACCTGGGGAGTCCTTCTAGAATTCTGCTGGTAGGCTGTGTTGTTCTGGCTTTTTCTTTGGTGACATTTTCCGATGACTCTTAGTGGCTCTGGACACCGCTCTGTGATGAGGTCCCTGTTTTTTTTTTATTTTTGTCTTGTTTTGCTTTGCTTTGTTTGTTTTCCAGGCTAAGCAGCCTTGGAGCAAAGCAGATTAGTTCTTCCCACCAAACTTCTTGAGCTATCTGGGAAGGTCTTGTCAATTCCAAGGACTGTGGCATGGATCGTCCCGGAAAGATGCCAAGAAGTGACATCTCATGACAGGAAATGAGACAGTCACTCCATATTGCTTAAGAACCACAGAACTGGTGGACTATCAACCAGTTCTCATTCCCTTCAGCCAAGACTGGCAACAATCCCTTTTCTCTTCTTTAAAGGAATTAGCTGAGGTTTTGGTTAGGAAGTGACAAGATATGAGCTGAGGACACAGCGGTCCTGACCCTAGCAGATTTCCCTGGGCACATCTGACCTGGTCCAGTCCGACAGATTGTCAGTTCTGTGGCACTCTCCCCCGCCCCGCGAGGCTGCTATCCTGATAATCTGTGTGTGTGTGTGTGTGTAGCGAATGTGGGTTCCCTGCAATTAGAGTGTCCATTTACAGGCCACGCCTCTCTTCAGAAGAGTTGGGAAGTTCACCAATCAGAACGTAGCTTTGTGGCTCATGAAAGAACAAGAGTCCCTGAAGGGGGAGGAAATCCCCAAGAAGATCCCTGAAATACTTATGCCCAGATGAACTGCCCTTCTTCATTTCCCCCATATGTAGAGTGGGCGATGAGACAGGACACCCAGGAAGATGACTCCGTGCGGTGGAAGAGAATGGAGTCCAAAGGGCCAAATTTCATAGAGATTTCTGCCTCGGTCTAGTGTAGCTGTGTTCTTTCATGTGGACGGTGACCTCGGAGAGATCAGAGGGAGATGTGCAGTAGCACGAACCCCGTTCCTGGTCTGGTCCTGGAAGAGTTGTGGTCGTTGGTGGCTTTTGCTTAATGTTTCCACGCAAACGGTTATTGCTTTCATGAAGGTTGCTATCATTTTAGTTCTGATAATTGAGAGGCTGTGCTTTCAGGCTCTCTGCCTCCCCTTAACTCTTCAGGAGCACCCCCTCCCTGTAATACTCCTAAGTGTATCGTGCCTCACTTACGGTTACTGCAACACATTTGATGGAACACACTGTCTCCTTAAAAAAAAAAAAAAGGAAAAAAAAAAAAAAGCCAGGTCCTTGTTCTTGCTGTATTTTGCTTGTTGAGTACAAAGATGAAGCGATTCGCCAAAAAGCGGCCAAGTTGCTTCCATTTCCCTGTAATTACGAAGGTTTGGTTGGGCGATGTATGTTCCAGCCCTTATGCACACTAACTCTTCAATCTAATTGTTTGATTAAACTCGTATTTCCTCCAGAAAGGTACATAAATAAGTGAACTGTTGGGCAAATTAAGAATACTTAACAGCATTGCATCCGAAAAGTAGTTATGCTGATTAAATTTTGTGTCCTTGAGGACTTTCAGGAAATTACTTTTGATCGTCAATAACACAATTAAGTAAACTACACACACATTAGCATGAATAATTGATAAGAAATTATGTATTACCACGAAGCACTGATTTAATAATTCATGACGCGACACTCCAGTGACTGTGCAAAACTGGATAACATTGAAAAGTCTGCCTGACGTTCTGGAAAGAAAGGAAAAAGAGCTAGAGCCAAACCTCTGCAGAGATATCTGAGCACTTACTTCTGATGTACAAAGGGCAAAAAGTAACCGATGCATGATGTCGTTTCTGTTCGTTTAAACACCTGAATAAATTTAGACTTTAAAGACCTCCCTTGACTTCTCTTTTTCTTTCCTGGTCCCGATCCCCTAAGCTTCCGGGCTGGGTGGAGCCTGCGCTCTCTAATACTCCATTTTGGCCAGCTTGCAAATGGAAGTGCTCTTGAAGCTTGCAGGAGGACTTGGAAGCCTCCGGCACAAAAACCTTTTAGCAGATGCTGGGGCAAGCTGGAGGCTCCTGTGCAAGCCAGAGCTCTCCCTTAGGTCTTCAGGGCTCAGGCCACCTGCCCCACCTTGTCCTCATCAGGGCCATCATTAGTGAAGTGCTCTTTGGGGCAGTTATAGTTGGAGCCCCTGTGGGCTGTCCAGTCTGCAGAAATTCATAGCATGACTATAAAAAGACAGCAAGCTTTGGTCTGGGAAGGAGGTTCAGACCCGAGGGATTGATGGATGATTGATTAATAACTATTATTAATTTATTAGTTGAAACATTCCAAAGAACATGTCTTAATGCACTGCAGGTTATGGTACTAGAGCTTAGAAGCCATGATAGGGACAGCGGCCAGCCTTGGTCAGGGTGATGGTCCTGGGAAGGGGAGCAATACTTGGGCCACATGGAATCATGGTGGGTGACTGGACACAAGACACCAGGCCATTCCCAGGAGACTTCTTTCCTCCTTTAGTCTGCATTTTATTTAGGAATATTCCATGCAGGAGCCTCTCAGCTGGGTAGAGAGAGCTTTGTTACACACCATTGTCCCATTGGCTGGGAATTTTACAGGGTTAGAGCATCACACCACAACAACCTACCCACGAGGTAAGTACAGCTTGAGTACATCCCTATATGAAAATCCATAGTCCGAAATGTTCCCAAACCCTAAAGCTCCTGAGTGCTGACATTACAGAAGTGGAAAATTCCATTCCATACTTCATGCACAGAATCACTGAAGCAACTGTGTAAAGGCTATGTGAAGTGTTTATGAAACACATTACGCTTATGAAAAAAAGTTCCAATATCTGAAAATGTTGCAAATCTCAAATGCTTCTGGCCACAAACATCTGAGAGAGTCTATGTCTATTCCCGTTTGATAGATATGAAAAACTGTGGGCATGAAGCTTAGACAGATTCTCTAACGTGACATTGCCTGGTGACATTCAGTAGAGGAACAGGAGCTTGTCGCTGAGCACACAGCAGTGCTTAATGGTCCTGCTGCTAGCACAGGGCACCGGTGGCTTGAGAGAGCAGGTGAGTGGCAGAAGTTTGACAGATAGTAAGTAGGGTGACTTTGCTGCTTTACTTGCTGTCTATGAACTCTGACCTGAAGGCTTGTGGGAAGGGAGGAGACCTCCCTGGGTTCAGCCTAGCAGAGCAGAGGCCAACCTGTTCCCTCTTGGTCTACCTCTGGGCCAGTACGCTGGCCTTCTGGTGTGTGTGTGTCTCTCTGGGGATTTCCAGCCCTGATGGCATGAGAACTCCTGGGCTCCTCAGATTGTTCTTCCAGGGAGTTTACCACAAAACAGGCTGGAACTCAACCAATGTGCATGATGAAACCTTATGGCTTCACTAGAAAGTGTAAAAGGCCAGTTCAGAGCCTTACTAAGGTACACATTTTGCATGTTTGAAATTCCAGCTCTTTTTGGCTGTGTGACTCTGGCCAGTCATCTAATCTCTCTGTGCTTTAGTTCATATGTAACATGACAACAGGCTCGTGGGGTTCTTTGAAGGTGATGGTTGAATCCGTTTCTAAATGGTGCCTGGTATAGAGGAGGCACAGTATGGAGACTGTTTTTTTTTTCCACCATGCCTTGCAGGTATTGGGGCTGGAAGACATTTCTTGGTTGGAAACCTCAGGTTCTCAAGAATGAAGAGGGAGAAAGAAAGGGAACCAAAGAGCTCACTAGATTCCTTTTCTGGCAGAATTCATGGAAGGGTAGGACTTCCAGAAGGAAGCTTATGACTAGGCTGGCACCTACCCCTCAGCACTGACAGGGCAGGAACAGCGTTCAGGAGCAGTGAGGATACCTGAGTCCAGCCTCTTAAGTTTTGCATGAAGTGAAACCAGTAAGTTAAAAGGATACCAGATGACTTCACACTCATCCTGGACATGGGGGGAGGGAGCAGGTATCAACAGGCAGTTGTAGGGGGCATCTCTCCTCTCCTTTCTGCTGCTCTCTGCTGCTCCCCGCGCCTGCCCCCACCCAGCAGCACAGCCCTTTGGCTTCGCTCCTCATCACACTCAGTCACCTGGGCATTGATTGGTTCCTGGTGGGTTTGGAAGTTCACCCACTGTGTGGGCAGCAGAACTGATCACTCCAGCTAGCACCCAGCAGATGTGCTGGTTCAATGGAATGTGGCCTATCAGGGCTGCCCAGGCTCCACTCTATCTGAGGGGAAGGCAGTTCCTCGGGATTTAGATAGAGAAGAGGAATGCGCCTCTCAGGGCAGGCTGCATTTAGAAGCAGGGGAAGACACAGATGTAGTGGAACTAGCCGCCACTAGGATGATACATTCCTTAAAGAGAGACATCAGAGAACCATGTATAAAATGGCAGTTAAGGGCTCCGGATAAAACTCAGAATGTTTGCTGTGTATGCAGGAAGCCCTGGGTTTGATTCCCAGTACACGTAAAAGTAGGCGCTGTGGTGCTTGCCTGGCCAGCTTTCAAGAGTTGCCAGCAAAGGATCAGGCCTTCAAGGTGGCCCTCTACTGCACAGCCAGTTCAAGGCCAGCCTGAGCTACTTGATCGCTTCCCCCCCCCCCCCCACACCTTTTAAAAAGAAAGAGTACAGCCTCAGACCAGGCTTTACTCTGTGGGGGCACAGGAAATCCACTTCTACAGACTTCAGCTTAGTATTTTTCAAGGCAGGACTTGACCACTGCTACAAATCCACACAGAAGCAAGAAACGTGTAGTGTGCCTGCTCAGACCCAAGAGGCTCATGGCCCCTGTGGCCATGAAACACACAGCTGCTCCTATGAGCTGTTCTCGCTGCCCACCAATGTCCAGATGGCTCTCCCAGCGACAACAAAGCTCTTGCACAGGAGGGTGGACCTAGGGAGCCGCCGCACCGCCAACAGCTGTTCAGGAGAAATAATGTGTGACATACTGGACCTGCATTTTCTCTGTACTGAGCAGTGGCCCCTTTTCTTGCTCCCAGCATAAGCTGTTCTCCTGAAGAATCAGGCCCTGCATCCCATTTCATCCTCTTGACTCAGTGACATGGCTCTAGATAGCCCTGGACTCCTCCACTGAAGTCCCCATAGATGATAGCATCCCTACAGGACTGTGGCAGCTTGGAGCTGGGGAAGTAGGACAGGTCTGGGGATCTGAAGATTGATATTATTATCTGTGTGACTTTGAGCAGCCCAGCTCCTCTCCAACAGTGGGGTGACTGTTGCAATCCTCATTTCCAGCATATACAGTTGTGAGGAGTCAAGAGCCGATGAAGGTGCAGGTCACTTTGGAATGGGTCTCAGGAGGACAAGGTCATTGTGGCTTATGACACCGTCTGAAACTGTCTCCTGCTGCTTCAGTGTGGCCCAATGAAGTTCAGCCTAGGACTGGAGCAGAGGCAAAGCCAGGAAGTGAATGGCCCGACTGTCCCTTGGGTTTTGCCTGACTTGCTCGCTGCTCACCCCCCCCCCCAGGTTGGGAGGGGCAAGGAGAGGGGCTAAGTGATCTCATAATGGCTGCATCTGTCAGCAAGGGCCAAATGGTTTTTTTTTTTTTTTTCCAGGAGTCAGTGAGCTAATGACTCTGCAGCAGGAGAGTGGGTGATCGCTTCTCCTAAGTGGGGCACTTTATCTGCAAGAATGTTACAGCAGCATGGCCCCAGGCTGCTGTGAACAGCTGCCCTGCCCACAGCCTTGAATTAACTCCCTGTTCCTATCAGCTTGTCCCACACCTGCTGCTAGGGGCCAGCCTGCAGGTGGCAGGCAAGGTGGCTAATAGGGAGAGGTTAGGAAAAAGATGGCCTGAGCTCTCCCCGGGAATCAAGAATTCCACACCATCCCTTGGCCCTGTGTCTTGGCAAGTCCTTTGACCTTTCCAAGCCTCAGTTTTCACATCTGTGAGATGGGTGCACTGAGTGGCCTCTGGAGCTGTGCAAACCCTGTGCATGGGAACAGCGAGTCTACATGCTGTGCCGTGGGTTCTGTCTCCAAGGGTTACATTACAAACCCTGCTGCCTCTCCAATGACTGGATGCACTAAGACAGAACAAAACCAATCCCTTTTTATTTTATAGTTTTTTAAACCTCAAGTGTGAGGGCAAAGGACAAAGTGCAGGAATTCTGGGGACTGAACTCAGGTGACCAGGTTTGGCAGTAGATGCCTTTACCTGCTGAGCTACCTCAGTGGCCCAACATTTAATAGCTTTTTGGGTGAGCATGTGAAGAAACTGGATTCATTAAGGCATTTTTTGTATGCATGTATGAAAAATTATACTTTATATGTATATGACATTCATAAGTATATACATTATACTTTTCCTTAGTCATCCCCTCTGTTGTCCCCCATGCCCCTCCTCCAACCTGCTGGTTCCCTCCTTTTCCCTGCAGTGCCTCCTCCTGCTTTTTTCTTATATGTGGTATATTCCACCACTAGCTCAATTTCCCACTCCCCTAAGAACACTTCCTCTCTTCTCATGATTCCCCCCTTTCTAGCTTTAGGACCTACACTCTCTCGCACGCATACACACACACACACACACACACACACACACACACACACAACACACATGTATGCGCTTGTGCACAAGAATGAGCACAGATCATATAATTTTAAATCTATGTTCTGTGTTGAGAAACAATGTGCTATTCATCCTTCTGATCATGGCTTATCTAACACCATGATTTCCAGTTGTATCTATTTTCCCATGAATGTCATGATTTCATTTTTCTTTCTAAAATCAATTTTTTAGACTATCATACAAACAGTTGGGTGCTGTCTTGGCACCTCCACACACAGGTCAGTATACTTTGTTTTCTTCCTTCTCCTCCTCACTGCCCTCCTCCACGTGCCTTCTCCCCTCAGCTCTATTCTTCCCTTTCCTTTCTCCTAATACATGCATTCTGAATGCCTTTAAGATCTCTTCCTCCCCATCTCATAATTCACGTTCTAGTTTAATGATTTGCACACTCACAAACACTCTCAATCACTCACACTACACACTCACTCACATACACACCCACACTCTCTCAATCACGCACACGCTCAATCACACACATACACTAACTTACATATTCAATCTCATGCACACACACACACACACACACACTCATACATACTCACACACACTCACTTACATACACCCGCACTCCCTCAATCACACACATACACTCAACCACACACACTGACTGATATACTCAATCACATACACACACGCATGCACATTCACACACACACTCTCATACACACTCAATTATACATGCATTCATGCACACTCGCACACATTCAATTCCCTCCACAAACACACACATACTTTTATTTTATTTTTAATATCGTATATATGTGTGTAGGTATAAGGGTGTGAGTGCTGGTGCTCTTGGAGGCCAGAAGATCAAATCCCCTGGCACTGGAATTACAATCTGTTGTGAGTTGCCCAGCATGGGTGGTAGGAACTGAACTTGGGTCCTCTGTAAAAGCATGCTGTACACATCTTAACCTCTGCGACATCTTTCCTGTCCAATAATTTAAAATCAAGTTTCTTTCAACCAACCAACCAACTAACCAACCAACCATCTTGTAATTCACGTTCTAGTTTAATGATTTGCACACTCACAAACACTCTCAATCACTCACACTACACACTCACTCACATACACACCCACACTCTCTCAATCACGCACACGCTCAACCAACCAACCAACCAATAAAATATGGTATTTGTCCTTCCAAGCCTGGCTTATTTTGTTTGACATAATGCTTTTCAGTTGTGCCCATCCTCCTGAGAATGTCACAATGTCCTCTTTCCTTATGGCCACACTGGGTCACATGCTACATTTTCCTTATCCATTCATGTGTTGATGGACATGCAGGCTACCCCCAGTTCCTGACTATTCTAAACATGAATGTACGGGTGTGTGGTATCTTGATTTAGAGTCACTTCAGCTACCTACCCAAGAATGGCAAAGCTGGATCATCTGTTAGTTTTATTTTTAGCCTCTTGAGGAATCTCTACACCGACTTCCACAGTGACTACACAAGTTGACACTCACACCAGCAGGGAGTAAACGTTCCTCTTTCTCACAGCTTCACTAGCATTTGTTGTAGTTTTGATTGTGAACCAAACTTTAATGACCAAGCTGTCTCTCCAGTTCTGTCACTTGTTTTCTTGATGATAGCTATTGGATGGAGGTGAGCGAGAATCTGAAAGCCATTTTACATTGCATTTCCCTGGCAATGAAGGTCAGTGAACACTTTTTCAAATATTTACTGGCCATTTTCATTTCTTAGCCAGTAAATGAAGAAAGCCACTGAAGGCTTTCTTTTCGAGAGCCATCTTTTCAATTCATCAACCCAAATATTGAGTGGAAGCACTGGTTTGTTTTTGTCTTCTTCTGTGTATGTGTTTAGTTTTTGTAAAACAGCTCATCCTGTCTGCTATGTATTTGGCAAAGTTATTTTTCTGTTCTTTAGGCTGTCTCTTCAATGTGATGATTGTTCAACTTGCTGTGCAGAAGCTTTTTAATTTAATAAAATCTTGGGATTATCTATTGTGCTTGGTCTGGTTTCATCTAGGCAGAAAGCATCACACAGTGTGTGTGAGGCAGGCTGGTGGCTCTGCATGTGAGTAAGTCAGGATTGTTTCCTAACATGCTCACTCTTGTGATAAAGACATTAATTGACCCATGAAGTTCCCCTCATCAACTCTTAAGGCCCCTAACCCCCTTCTCATTTCAAGGGAGATTAAGTTACCAACACAGGAGAATCATGACAGATATCCAGGTCAGAGGGACATATTTTATTTTATTATTTTATTTTATTCTCTTTTCATTGGAGAAGATGGGCTTACAGGTTTGAGTGACTTATCCAGAGTCCAACAGCCAGAATTCCTACTTGGGGCATGTAGTATTCAAACTCCAAATCCACACCTATCTGTTGTTACTGGCCCACAGGGAAGATAGCCAGTGACAGGGTCTTGCTAGGAGGGTTCCTTGGGGGTGAAGAGTTTCTGTTATCTGTAATGCAGACTGGAGTAGAGTTTACTCCATTTCCAGGGCCTTAGAGTGCAGGGACCCTCATTCTTGCCCATTCCACAGCAGGTTGCTGTCATCATGTGCATCCTACTTCTCACTTCCCCAGGGCTCCTCCTGAGCTCATGAGCAGACTGACTGTCCCCTGCACGGAGCTGGGGCAGAACTCCCTGGATTATAGGCTGTAGTGTATTACTTGCCTATAAGTACCTGGCCATTGGTGTGGCGTTATAGTTGCCATGTAGATGTGTATCAGCCAAGCAAGTAAGAAAAAGTTGACTGCACTGCAGCCCTTAGAAGTAGTTTCCCTATAGAATATTTGATTTTTTTTTTGCATGCAAAGCAAGTTGTTTTAATGACCAGTACAGAGGGCTCTGTGATGCTGAGAATACCCTGTCCAGGCCTGCTGAGGGCAGTAGTCAGATGGAGCTAGAAGTAAAGTGCATTTGTACCGACACTGTACGTCTCAGGATCTGCAGAATAGTGGTGGACCTAGAAGGACAGGTGGGAGCCAGGATGCTATGGTTTATTTGCTAAAGTCTTGGTGCCAATGATGGCATGATTAAGCCCTTTAAAGTGGGTCCTGGTGAGATGTCATTAGGTCACTGAAGGTGTTTCTTTAAAGGAGATTATGGGACCCCAGCATTTCTGCCACCTGGCTCCTGATAAAACTGCTTACTCTCAGACACATGTGTCTGCAAAGGTATGTGGCCTTTGCCATAAACAATGAGGATTCTGCATTTTGGACTTGATTCTCCAGGACCACGAGTCAAAATAAACCTCTTTACTTTATAAGCAGCCTGTGCCAGGTAATTTTTTTTGTAGTCATGTAAAGTTGGCTAATAACACACAGTAAGGGACTCTTGGCTTCCTTTTGAGTGGTAGGACAACTTGTCTCATCCTATCATCCTGCCTCTCCAGCATGCGTAGAGATGTAGCATCTAAATCAGCCCCAGCGATCCTAGCCTCTCACACAATCCTTTCCTCTTAGGTGTACACTGGATCGAGTAATTCAAAATTCTGGGATCCTGCTTCCAATGTGGACTGTAGGATAATGGTAGCTCCCCTACTGGGTGCGGCTCTTGCCTCATCTTGGATAGCTCTGTAGGGATAGAGGAGAGAAGCAGCTGCATGCTCCAGGCAGGAACGAGGGGCCTCAGACCCCAAGTCCTAGGAGAATGAAAGCCCGTTTAGGTGAGTGTACCCACCTGGCTGGTACAAAGTCCTCTGAGGGAGAGTGAGGATGATTATAAGAAAGAAAGAAGATGCAAGAGATAGGTATGAGAGGGCTGCAGGTCATTACCACACCAGCAGCAAGTGTATTTCTCATGGCCTTCTTATACTACAGTACCGTGGGAAGAAAAAAAAAAAAAAAAAGCCAAAAGCCAAACAGAAACAACAACTTTGCTAAAATATACACAAGACATTTGTCCCCCCCCCCAACCTCTCTTTATTCTTTCCACCAAAGTCAATAGAATCCTCAGCCCCTAGCCTTGAGCCTCAGGGGCATCTCCTCTTATTGTTCCATGCCTCAGGCAGATTCTCTCTCTCTCTGTCTCTCTCTCTCTGTCTCTCTCTCTCTCTGTCTCTCTCTCTCCTCTGCTTCAACAGATGAACCTGGAAGTGTCCCCTTTCCTAGTGGTTTCAGGCCACACAGCAGCCTAAGCTCTAGAGCTTTAGGTGGAGGCACTTCCATCCACCATCTCTTAATCCTGGTACAGAGTTAACTGAAAATGGCCGCTGGTAATACCCTGCTGTGGAGAGGTGCTAGCTCCCGTCCGTCCAGTGTCTAGTCATAGCAGGAGTTCCCCTCCTAGCTTTCTCTAGCATCTCTTCATGTCAACTTTTCAGAGTAGAAGAGCTGAATTCCGAGAAGGAGCAGGTGGGATCATCAGGGTTCAGGCATGAGACAGGGGTCTGGTACCTCCTTCTGGCCAGCATTACCCATCAGCAGCCTTTCAGATCAGCTGTATGCCAAGGTTAAGAGATTTCCATGGCTTCCTTGGGGTGGAGAGGCTGGGGTCTGCTTTCCTTTGCTATGGACTTGGGCTCACTGTCTGTTTTATTAATAATACATGCATGGCTGTGCAGCCTGTGAGCATGGGTTCATCTCTCAAGTCTAATTGTTCTGTCTGCGTGCCTCCTATAGATGTATCATTTCGTTTTTGTTCTTTATTTAGCAGTTTTATTGCAAGCAATTAGTAATGGCATCAGTCGGAGTCCCTCTTTATGGGAAGATTTGTCTCTGTTTACTCAGTGGGACGCTTTTGGAGTGAGGGAGCTTGCTGGGGTAGATTTGGCTTCCTCATCCAGCAATGTCATGTACCCCCAGTGCTTCCCAAACTAGGGGCTGCCCATATCAAGCCCCAGCTCCACCCTTCTAGCTGGGCACAGATATCCCTCAGGCTGGACTCTGTCTCATGCCCATCAGGAAGTCTCAGTAGCTAGCTAGTATGAGATGACTTCACTTTTTCTTTCTCTTACAGTCCCTTAGGAACTGAATACTTGACACCCTGAGTTTCCATCCTTGCTCTCCCCAGCACTATCTCTTAATATCAAACTCCTAGGAGTGTTAATCTGTGGAGATGCTCCTGAAAACAGATCTGGAGTAAGACATTTGTATTGTCACCAAAGCATCCGAGAATGCCCTTTGCTTCACCCTCCATTGCTGTGCTCATGAACAAGGATGGACGTTTCTCACTTCCAGTGACTATGGTCTTCACTTGAAGTGGTCCTCAGTGATAGCAAACGAAGCTTACAGGAGACAAAGCTAGGTCCAAGGTTTGTATCTGCATTCCAACTGACCTAGACATGGGAGTCTGACCCATGCTGAGGCATTCACATGAGGCTAGTGTGTGGAGAACTTCAGAGAGAGAGGCAGGCTGAGTGTGGGATTGTGTGTGAGGCAAGCAGATGGACTTTGCTTGGGAGGGAAGTTAGCTGACAGCAGTGGGGGTTTAGCCCACCATGTAGGATGCCAACCCAGCCACACCTAAGGCGTTCCAAAATTCCTTCTTTCAGAACTCCTCCCCAGGTCCTCTCACCCTGGTGCAGTCTGCACAGATGACAAGGATCCTAGGTGTAAGGATATACCTCGACATTTGTAGTTGGATCTGCCTGCCTTTGAGGCTCCCACTTCCTCTCTGGCTAAATACAATAACTTTGGCATGCCAAGAATTATTTAGACCTTAGATTGTTGATTGTTCTTCAGGACAATGGACACCCTAATTAACCATTGATAAGGGGTTTAATATACTTCTAGAGCAGTGGTTCTCAACCTGTGGGTTACAGCCCCTTGGGGCTTGAACAACCCCTTTCACAGGGGTCACATATCAAATATTCTGCATATTAGATATTTATATTAGTAGTCATAAAAGCAGCCAAATTACAGTTATGAGGTAGCAAAGAAAATAATTTTATGCTTAGGGGCTCACCACAACATGAGGGACTGTATTAAAGGGTCATGACATTTGGAAGGTTGAGAACCAGTGCTCTAGAAAGTGAAGTCAAACTTGAATGGAAGGTAGGCTGGCTGACTACAGCTTATGTAGTAGCATCAACTCCAGTGCTCTTGAGCTGTTCTCTTACTAACATGCAGCCTCTTCCAATGGTGGCCCATGAAATGAAGGGTGCTTCTCCTTTTAAACCCAGCACAGAGACCCCACATTTTCCTGAGCCCAATAGCATGCATGGCCTAGAAGAAATTAGCTGGAATGATCTAGTTATATATTGCTGATTGATAAGTTATGCCACAAACTGGTAGCTTAAGACAATAGTGTCCAAAGCCATTCAGGGAAAAGGGTGGATTCTTTTTTGATCTCGTGGTCCTGTGAGCTAGAAATGGATTCCTTGGAACTTCTAGCTCTAGAGTTTTTAATAGAGAATTTCATATATTCATATAATGTGATCAAATAATTCCATTCTCTCCCCTCCAGTCCTCTCCTTCTCTCCCTGTCTCCCACCAAACTTTATGTGCCATATTTTTTTTTTTAAAAAAGCACCGAATTCACATAGTGTTGCCTGTATATGTATGGGTATGGACCATCTACTAGAACATAGGTTGCCTCTCAGGGACTACATTCTTGAAGAAAACTGGCTTTTCTTTTCCCAGCATCTATCAGTTACCAATAGCACCTCAGACTGAAGTGAGACTCACTAACCCCTCCCCCATTCATGCTGGGATTTTCTTGGCTTGATCTGCTGGTGGTCCCAACCTTTGTGAATTCATGTGTGCAAGAGCACTGCCAGGTCCAGAACACAATGTTTTACTGTAGATGTCCTTTCCCCGGGCTCTTAATCTTTCTGCTCCTGCATCTGTGATGACCTCTGAGTCTTGGGAAAGGGGGTGTGATGTGGATGTTCCATTTAGAGCGGAGCACTCTAGTCTCTTTTCCACACATTGACTGGTGGTGGGTCACAGCATGTGAATACATTGAACCACGAGACCAGACGTGGAGGCTAAAGGTTGATACTCCCTCAACTGTTTTTTACTTTATGTTTTTGAGATAGACTCTCTCACCCAACTTGCTGCATGCCTTTTTGTTTGGCCAGAAAACCCCTGGGGACTTTCTTTTCTCTGTCCCTGGCCTTTGGTTAAAGACATGTGCGCCATGCTTAGCTTTTATATGGGTGCAGTGGATCTGAGGTCAGGCTCTCATGCTACACAGCAAGCAGTTTACTCCTGAGCCATATCCTCAATCCCTTAGAACTGACTTTATAATAAAATGGTCTATCATCTGTATGGTCTATGAGCACTTTTTATTGGGTTAGTTAACTGAAGGACTAATCTTTTCATTTTATTTAGCTCTAAACGACTGCATATGCTTTGTGTCTACCATACATGATACCGCAGCTTAACAGAACATTTTGTTTTACAGATTTTTAAGGATGGATCCAGTGAAACTTATTCTTCTTGCACCTGCAGTAACTCTTTTCCTGGCCTTGGTAGATTCTTCTCATATGTATGTATGCATATCACAGCTTAGTCGAGACTGGAGGGAATCACTCTGCAGCTTTCTAGTGCTTTTTTTTTTTTTTTTTTTGTAAAGTCCCCTTCTGTCCAGAATGTCACCCTGGTAATGCTCATAGTGACCTTGGACATGATCCAGATTTCCTCTGCGCTTCTATCTTGAAACTGCTTCCAGATAATGAGTTGGTTCTTTCTCTTCGGGCCTCAGAGCTGCCTGCTATTCAGAGACTAGAGGCTATGGCTTCATGCAGAATGCAGTTGTTAAGATGAAGGCTATAAGAAGACTGTTTCTATAGCCTGTAGTTTAGATGGCGATCGTAACTAATTTAAATTACTGGCAAACTCAATTAAGAGTTTGTTCATGGGCCATAGTAAAATTATTTCCAAGCACTTTTCTTTTGATACTGAGTTTCCCCTAACAGTCCAGCAAGCTTGGGTTTACCCAGAATGGAGTGAATGGATGGACTCACAGATGCCGTTTGCATAGTTACAGTTCATCTGCTTTGCTGGAATTCCTACCTGGGTGACAGAAAGGAGGAGTCCCACTCAGCCCCACTGGACCTCATAATTCTTCTCCAGAGCCATCCGCATAGCACCAGCTCTACACAGAAGATGTGTATTTAGCATATTCTGCCAATAGCTTCCAGAAATTAGATTAGATTAAAATGTAATGATGTATTTTTGAAGATTCATTTCCTCTTTCCCTCCCTTATCTCTTTCATTCTTTCTTTACTCCTTTCTTCTCTCCTTCCCTTCTTTTTTCTGCTCTTGGTGGCTTTTATCTTCTTATGTGAAGAGTATAAGGAGCAAAGGACTTTCCTGGGGCCATCAGGGAAGATAATATGCAGTCGGGTGACAGCATAGTCAGGGTCCCTTTGACAAATGTGCCCAACTATGTCAACTGGTTTCAAGTTGCTGGAACCCTGAGACCAGGCTCTAGGTATTTTGGTACACACTTGTAACCTAGTCCTTAGGAAGCTAAGGTGGAAAGATGGAAGTACAAGACCAACCTGGGATACAGAATGAAGCCTTGATACAGACAGACAGACAGACAGACAGACAGTAGCAAAGAAACATGCTCTAAGGAACTTCTGGACCTTTGGGGGCTTTCAGATAATATCCCTGTGGTTGATTTGATTTCTTAGCAACCTTCAGAAGCACACATTTCAACAACTCAGAAAATGGCCTCATCTGTGAAGATGACCAGCACTCTCATGATGCTCTGGGCTCTCCTGAAACTCTGCTGTACCCAATAATGCTCAAACACTCCTCCAAATTTAAACTGAATGTTCGGGGAGGGTGAGACTCACCTTTTAGCATCATTTACATCTGAGACAACCTCTACCCATCCCCTACGCAACTAAAACTAGACAGACTCATTTGAATGGGGTGAGGAGAATGAGAAGAAAGCTCGACCCATTTTCCTGATTCTGATAGAAGGTACCTTGGATCTACTCAGGTGACATAAAAGTTGAAACTCACCTGCATTAACCTGGCCTCCTGACTTGGCAACTGGGTACGAGAAATGCTTTAGAAGACTGGATTCTGATGCTGAGGCCTCCCATGGTGACAAACACAAATCGCAGGCACATTTAACACTTTCACATAACACAATTTGCCTAATGTCCTCATCAGTCCACCATTGCAATGCCAAATAATTATTTGGTTCTAATTTGGGTTTTGGATATCATCTGGGCAGGCTTTTTGGCCTCCTCTTGTTGGCAGGTATAGATTTCTCATCAAAGATATTAGTAAAGTGTGAGTGCTTACAGGTTATATTGTGGGACATCTGTTCATAGTTTTTGGGTCATGACCCAATTTCTGGAGTACAGGATACATGATTATCCAACATATGGATCAGAGCAGCAGCAGAATTCTTGCTTTGTCATGAGCCTAGGGCTTATCTACCCGATGTCCTTCCATTGGAAAAAGCGATAGCATGGAGTGCCCATGGCTACTTTTCCAAAAGACTCTTTATCCTAGCTTCAACCAGGATTTAAAGAAGAATTCCTCCATATTTAGTGTGGTTTTCTGACAGTCCTCCTTGCAACCCTGTGAGACACTGGACGATGAAGCAGTAATGCAGACAGATTCCTCCCTTCAAAACTGACCATCGAGCAGGCTATGTAAACACATGTTGCATCATTATTATAATGTGTACAGCTTGTGTGAAGTACATAGTGTCAGCAGACTCAAGAAATTAGGTATGGCTAGGAATTAGGGCATCTTACAGGCTAAGGTAGGGCACTTTAGGGTACATAGGAAGTAGGTAAGAAAAAGCTGTGAACTCAGGACTCATAACAAACTTAGGGACTCATAAGGAAAAGGTGATAAAATCAGGATCTGTAGGAATCTGGGAAGCAAAAGCTATAAAGTTAAGATCCATAAGAAATATGTAAGAAAACGGTTTTATGCCCGTTTTGTAGACAGGAGGAGGCTATGAGGGAAAGACACACTAGAAATAGACAGGGGAAAGCTTTGAGGACAGGATACATAGAAAACAAATAGGAGGAGGCCGAGATCAGAATCCACAAAACCAAACAGTGGGTGTGTGTTTGTAAGGATAGGAGCCAGAGGAAGCAGACAGGGTAAGGGTGAAGGTTGGACTCACAGGAAGTAGCAGGAGGATGTGAGGTTCAGACTTATAGGAAATAGACAAAAGACTGACAGGGAGAGGGTGAAGGTATAAAGAGAAGATGGAGTGGAAGAGAGCACCTGCTTACCTGCTGCTGTGTAACAACATTCCAAACCCCAGAGGCTTAAAAGTGACATCTCTTGGGGCTAGAGAGAAGGCTTAGCAGCTCAGAGCATAGTACTGTGCTAGTTGGGACCTTGGGCTATCCTGTGGAACATTTTATAAGGGGGGAAAATTGCAAGTACTACAGGCAGGAGTCCTAGCAGTTGGAATGATTAATGAGCGATGGTAAAATATAGATGAATGAAGGTCTCTATAGGCAGAACTGATAGATTTGGGGCTGGACTGAGTTTAGAGTGATGGGAGGGGCACCTAGAGGGAGCTGGACCACTGAGAAGTGCAGCTGTGAACATGGGAGCCAGGAAGAAGAAGACCTGGGGTGGAGGAAGGGCTTCTTCCTGCACATGCTCCATGGAGTCAGACCAGTCACCTGTCATCCTCCCCACTGTCACGGAGTATGCCAGTGAGCAGGCTCTCCCACCTTATCTTTAGCTCAGAAACCTGGATCTAGGATTGCTCTGGTAAGTTGCACCTTCATCTGGAGGAGAGGTAGAGAAGAACTGGGAGGAGAGGGCTGTTTCCTTGAGGCTCTAGCCTGTGCTGGCATGTTTCATTTGAGGGAATGACTGGACAGCATCACAGTGGGCAAAAGACTGCATGTGTATGTGCGAGGATGTGCATGTGCTGTGTGTGTGTGTGTGTGTGGTGTGTTGTGTATGTGTTTGTCTTACTGTATTTAAAATTATGTTAACTCTATATACACTAAGAGTTACTATTTTTACCATATTTTGGTGCCATTAGATATTATGTAGTATAGCCATCCTCTCCACACCTTCCTCATTTTCCCTAATGAAGTTATCTGCCCATTTGGCAACTTCATCTACTCTCTCTCCTGGTCCCCAGCAACATCATTCTGCTCTCTCTATCTGTGTGTATCACTGTTTTTGGTCTCTTGTGTAAGTGGAATCATGCACATTTGTCCCCTTGTGACTGATTCATTTCACAACCATAGGATTCTTGAGGTTGGTGTGCATTACAGCATGCATCATGGCTATTTCCATTCTGCAGCTTAAATTCTTTTTCTACTGGGGAACACTCCTCCATTGCTGGTGGGAATGAAAACTTGTTCAACCACTCTGGAAACTGACTTGGCATTTTTTTTCAGAAAATTGGGAATAGCTCTACCTCAAGACCCAATTTGAGATACTCAAAAGATTCTCCACTGTACCACAAGGACACTTGCTCAACTATGTTTATTTGTAATAGCCAGAAACTGAAACAACCCAGATGTCCCTCAACCAAAGAATAGATAAAGAAAATGTGGTCCATTACACTATGGAATACTTTTCCAGTTATTAGAAACAAGGACATCATGAAAGTTGCAGGCAAATGGATGGAACTAGAAAATATCATCCTGAGTGAGGTAACTCAGACACAAAAGCACATGCATGGTTGGTAGTCACTAATAAGTGGATATTAGCCATAAAGGATATCATGCTATAATCCTCAGATTCAAAGAAGCTAAATAACTAGGAGGGCCCAAGGGAAGATGTTTGATCTCATTCAGAAGGGGAAATGAAGTAGACATTGGGCATGGATGGAGGGAGGGATTTGGTGGGAGAGAGAATGGAGAGGGGAACAGGGTGGGGGTAGGGTGGGGGGAATCAGGTGTAGGGAGAGCCTGGGAGAGAGGGCCAAGGCAGAAATTGGTGGTGGGGGGATGGGGTGGGAGGAGTGAGGGGGAAATAAGGTGAGGTATAGGAGGTAGGGGATCTTTAGACATGCCAGAGACCTAGGATGGGGAAGGCTCCAGGAAGTCTATGAGGGTGACTCTAGCTGAGACTCTTAGCGGGGGATATGGAGTCTGAAGTGGCCACCTTCTGTAGCCAGGCAGGACTCTCAGTGGAGGGATAAGGACATCAACCCAAGCACAAAAACGTTCGACCCAAAATTAGTCCTGCCTACAAGAAGTCCAGGGACAAAGATAGAGCAGAGACTGAGGGAATGGCCAACCAATGACTGGCCCTACTTGAGGCTCATCCCATGGGCAAGAACCAATCCCTGACACTATTAATGATACTCTGCTATGCTTGCAGACATGAATATGTTGTCCTCTGAGAGGCTCTACCCAATAGCTGATAGAAACAGATGCAGAGACCCATAGCCCAACTTTGGATAGAGGTTGTGGAGTCTTGTAGAAGAGTTGGGGGAAGGATTGAGGGACCAGGAGGGGATAGCAACTCCACAGGAATTCCAACAGAATCAACTAACGTGGACCCTATGGGGTTCCCAGAGACTGAATCACTAGCCAGAGCACACATAGACTGGACATACCCCCTCTCCCCACGGCACATATGTAGCAGATGTGCTTCATGCGGATTTCCTAACAGCTGGAGTGGGGGCTGTCCCTGACTCTGTTGCCTGCCTGTGGATCCTGTTTCCCTAATTGGGATGCCTTGTCTGACCTCAATGGGAGAGGATGTGCCTAACCCTGAAGTGACCTGAGGTGTCAGAGTGGGGGGATACCTAGGGGTCCTCCCCTTCTCAGAGAAGAAAGGGAGGGAGCATGGGGAGGGGCGGTATGAAAGGGGGGACTGGGAGGAGGGGGTTGCGATCAGGATGTAAAGTGAATAAATAAATTAATGGTAAAAACACTCTTCTACTGTATGGAGTGCCATATTTTTGAGTTTACTTATTGACCAATGAACACTTGAGTTGCTTCCATCTTTCAACTATTGTCAGCAATGCTGCAATGAACATGAGTGGCCAAACATCTCTTTGAGTCCCTGTTTTGCTCTAATGGCCTCATCATTTGTGTTCATCAGCTTTGTGTTGCTGTGACAAAACACTTCAGATAAATAAGACTAAAGAAGGAAAAGTTTATTTCAGCTCATGGCTTTAGAGGTGTCTATCTATGGCAATCAATCCCATTGCTTTCAAAACTGTAGTGAAACAGATTATGGCAGTAGGATTATGTGACAAGAGAAATACTTATCTCATGAAAACCAGGTTGGAGAGAGAAAGAGATGGGAGAAGGATTGAGTCTCACTAGTCCCCTCAAGGCCAAGGCCTACAACAATCAACTGACTAGATCTCCCATCCTATAGACTCTCAATGTCACCCCAGGCTAAAACCAAAGGCTTTTATCAGGTGGCCTTGGAGGCTTTCCTCACTCAAGCCACAGCACCATTTTGGTTTCCCCACAATTGAGCAGAAGGGTTCTAAGCCCTCCTCTTCTCTGCTGTCTTGGTGGTAGCTTAGACAGTGGGCATGAGGTACTATTTCCTTGCGTTTTGACTTACATTTCCTGATGTTAGTGATGATGAACATTGGTCAAAAGGAAAATATGTGTCTTCTATAAAAGCAGCATGCTAACGATGCCATTATGATAACTGTGGGTGGGGTGGAATTCCGTCGAGATCATATTGCCCGTGAAGTGACTCCTTCCTAGTGAACTACACAGTGGGCCAGATGTGTACAAGCGAGAGGGCCATGGCTTCTACTTGAGCAACCTCGGCTGGAGTCCTGTGGGGGCTCTAACCTTTGGGGTGATCCTTGACTGTCTTGCTGACACTCTCAGTTTTATTAATGGAGAAACAGAGGGATGGTAAAAGCATAGAGATCCAGACCAGAGTCACTCAGAACAGAGGTTTAGAAATGAGAAAAAAGAGGTTGGGCTTAGCCGGGTGGTGGCGGTGCACGCCTTTAATTCCAGCACTTGGGAGGTAAGGCAGGCGGATTTCTGAGTTTGAGGCCAGCCTGGTCTACAGAGTGAGTTCCAGGACAGCAGGGCTACACAGAGAAACCCTGTCTCAAAAAGCAAAAACTAACTAATTAAATAAAGTACATTTCAAAAAAAAAAAAAAAAAAAAAGAAGAGGTTGGGCTTAAAGTTTCCAGTTTCCAGATTCAGTGGAAAATGGAGCCATGAGTATGGAGGCAGAAAGACAGGTGGGCAGGGATCAACAAAGCCATTCCAGAGACAGTCCCCTGAAGGGGATAGAAAGACTGTAACCCAAAGGAAGGATGGGAGTCAGGGCTTAGATACAAGAGGACCAATGGCATAAAACCCGGGCCATGTGGGCTGTGCCACTTAAGCTGAGAAATGTGCTGAAGTAAGCTAAAACAACATAAAGTGAATACAGTTTAGCCAAAGAGAAACACGGTGCTTTTGTGGCTTGTCCCATAGACTCTTGAGCTTGGTGTTTGGTCCTCATTATTGTGGAATTGACATGATGGGAGCTTTAAGGAATAGGGCTTTAAGGAATAGACCTAATAGGGCACGGTGAGGTCACCAGGGCAATGACCTACCCAAAGGCTTAATGCTGGTCCTGCAGGGCATGCTAGTTTTGTCTAGAAGGATTGTTAGAGAAGAGTGGATCTGCCCCTTGTTCTCTTATGTGATGGTTCAGTTTGACTGTTGACTTAGTGGGACTTAAATCACCATAGTTACATTTCTGGGTGAGAGTGTTTCCAGAAAGATTTAACTGAAGACCTACCTGGAATTCAAGGAGCGCTTGAGTCCTGGATTGAATAAAAAGGAAGAATGAGAGTTGGGTACCAGCTCACATCTCTCCTTGCTTCCTGACGGCAGATGCAACACGACCACCTGCCTTGTCATCATGCCTTCTCTGACACTTCACCTGACCTGTACCTTAAAATTGCCAGCCAAAATAAAACTTTCCTCCCTTAAGTTGCTTTTATCATAACAACAAAAGAAGTAGGTCATACCGATTGTCTCTTGTGCAATGCCCTTTCTGCCTGTAGCCTGTTTTCAGTCCCTTTCCTGGTTTTTCCACCATGATGTTAGTCAGGGACTCTCACTACAATCCTGTCTGGACCACCTAGCCACCTGAACTCTGGGCCAGATAAAACTCTTTCTTTGTAAGGCACACAGCCTCAGGCTTCTCTTAAGACTTCACAAAAACAGAATAATTCACACTCCTACTTGGACATGAAGGTCAGCAGAATTCTTTCTTCTTTGAGTTTCTACTTGTGTTGATCTAGAATCCTGGGAAGGGAAGACCTCCTTCCTAACAATGCTTCAAGACACTGAAGAACAAAGGGAGAAGCACTCTTCTGTGAGAACTCTGTAGATAAGACACCTAGGAAGCCTAAATGGAGTTTAATGGTGACAAGCTCTTATGATATGGCCCTTCGTTGTCAGCTCAGCTTGGCTTTATATTTGCATGTTGATGAGGACCTACATAACAGTTGTACCCAACTGCATGGTACTGTCTGGGCTGGAATATGTTTTACACATAAGCAATTCAGATTTTCCTTGAGATCTCCTCTTTTATATGTGAATGATCCCCACATTATTTGCATAAGGCACTATGTTTGGACTTCAGCTTCTTATCCCTTACACATAGTTTGGGTTATGGAAAGCTGTAAGTCAAGTTCCTTGTGATACCTGGATCCACCCTTGTCTTAGGAAAGAGATTCTTGGCTTCTGTGGTTTGTTCCAGTCATAAGGAGCCAACAATCCCAACTGCTCATGGTAAGTGGAGGCAGCTCAGGCTGTTGGAGATGATGCTTCCCACAGAGTGTAAACCAGCTTTAATGCCATTCACTCTAACACCAAGTAGGGGGCAAGTAAGCTGCCCTTCTGTGCACCAGAAAATGCAGCAGACTGGAAGGCAGGCCCCCACCTTGACTCTGTCCGGGATCAGCTTCTCGGAACTCACTGTGCAGACAATCCATTGCCACTTAGGCAAGGGATAATGCACACTGGGACTCTAGGGTTCAAGTCAGCTCTCTGGTGAGGTAGTGCTGGCAAGTATGGAGACTGCATTTACTGCATTGTCAGTTAGGTGTTAAGGATGTCCATCTAAAGATGAGAGAGGCTCAAGCCCTTGGCATAGGCCCTCCCTAGTGGCTGTGAGATTGTTTCCATTGTAGTAAAGGCCAACAGAGGTACCTCTTAGGGGACTGAAATCAGTCTCAGAGGTGAGAACACAGTACACCATGCAAGCTCTTGGCCATTCTAGCTTAACAGTTTTGGAATTTTTAGTGGTGTCCTTGAGTACTCTTCATTAGGTCCCCTCTCAGAAGACACTTACAGGAGCTCTAGCTAGTAGAAAAATGGCCAGCCTTCTAAACAGGAGATGATGGCAACATCTGGAGTCCCCACAAACTACACCCATTCATATTCCTCACTACTTTCTTATTTGAGATAGTGGCAAAAGGAGGAATTATTTTTTGGGGGGGCAACCAAATGAGTAAAATATCAGTTCAAATGCTGACGGATATATCAATAAGTCTATCTTGTGAGGCTATAATTTCAGTTCTCACTCTTATTAGAAATAATAATGAATAATTAGCTAAGTCAATGTACTTTGATATGGTATGACAAATCTCTTGGTATTTGATCAATGTCATTGTTGATAAACAAACCCTGGGAGATGCCTTCTGTCTTCATGGGCCACGCATACCTTGGATATCTTGACTTGGCTCAGATGCCATCTGCCCAAGGAAGGCCCCTTTCCTTCTGTGCTGAGTTAGGTGCTCCTTAGAGCTACTTCTAAACTCCTGAACATACGGGATGGTAATTGTCTTCCTTGTCTGTTATACTGGAACTCCAAGTGTGCAGAGACAAAATTTTACCATGCTAATTTCGATGTCCAATTGAAGTGTCTGTCATAGTACAAAGATTTGTAAAAAGGAAGGAGGGAGAGAGGAAAAAAGAAAGGAAAGAAGGCAGGAGAAAAGGAAGGATAGAGGAGGAAAGAGAGACAGACAGGCAGAAAGAAAGAAGGAAGGAAGGAAAAGGAAAGAAAGGAAGGAAGAAAAGGAGGGAATGAAGGTAGTGAGAGCACTGTCATTTCCCCCTGACAGGGAGAGACTGAAAGAGCTCACTGCCAGTGAGTTGGTGGAGACTTACCTTTTCTTCTCCAAGCTATCTTCTGAATGTAGGAGCATGGGTACTTTGCTGTGAGTGAGGGCTGGCTTGCTGGGCTCCAGGGGTTCATGACATGACCCTCTTCCAATGTGAGTTGACCCCACTGTCTGCCTGAGCCCCCTCCTCTACTAAATCCATGGAGAGTTGACCCTGACCTCCAAACATCCTCCTGACCTTGGCTTCTGTTTATTGCCTTGCCAATACTGCTTCCAAGTTGGTTTCCCCCCAAACTAATTGCCCCAGCTAATTTTCCCTGGGGAAACACCATTTTTTTTTTCCCTAACAATGGTGAGTATTGAGCCTCAGGACTCTTTCGTTAGGTATTTCTTTTCTAGGGGACTTGAGACTTTCAAGATGAGATTATTTATTTTTATACTCTAGTCAGATGAGAATGTGGCAGAGAGGACCCTGGAGGTGACTTGGTGGCATCACCCAAGCACATCTTCTGTCGTGTCTCTTGTCAGTGACTTGGAGGAGTCATTTTTGTGGGGCAAGTGACTTGAACCTCTGACTGGGAGTTCTGGCCTGACAAGTGTAGCCAAATCCAAAGGCATGGATAGGTGGTATCTGAGCCAAGTCAGTCTCTGGGGGCATTTCCATTATGAAATTCAGGTGTGGCTTTACTTGCTAGGAAAATAATTAGATATGAAATCCTGAATTCAAATCCTGATTCAGAATACTGCTTCAAATCCTGTTTTCTTTAGACATGGTGAGCTATGCTGAAGCCTCCCATTCCAGTGTGGATGGTGTCCCTGTGAACTGAAGGAGGGTGGTCCATTGTACCTGGTTCTCCCATCCTCCCATTTGAGTGCAGGACGCAGGAACCAGTCACTAATGTCTGACTTGGTTTCCTCAGTTTATCTCATTTGCTGGGCTGAGACCATCATTTATATCTCCTGCAGGGGCAGCAGGTCTGACTGAGAAAGTACAGGGTTGAGGTTAAAGGAGGAAGGAGGTCTTGGCAGCTCATGGAGGGGGCTGCAGGGTTCATGACCCTTTTTACTTTCTAGCTGAGAACCCACACAGAAGAAAGACAAGAGTCAAGGGACAGGACCACATTGGCAAACTTGTTTCACATTTTAAATGATAACTTTTGCTTTATCAGAAGATCTTCTTTACAGACAAAGTCCCCACCATGAGGAAACCCCATCACTTCTGCAAGATTGCCTTGGGTCTGTTTTTAGCCAGTGCTACCTGAGGGGACCTGAAACTCTGCTGCTATGTGTTATGCTTGACCCAAGACTGGGTGTGGTGGGGTGCTTCCCACCCATTGTAGGGTTCAGCATTTCTGGGAACTTTGCTGAGGAGGCCCACCCTCCAGAAGGAAAATGTTGGGGTGCCCTGAGCCTAATTACTCTTAGAACATCTGGTGTCCCAGGCCATGTCCCCCCACTGCAGGATCAGAGAAGGGCAGAGAGATAGCTGGGAAGAAGGGAATGAATCTTGGCCCTAGGGAGCCCACAGGGGTCCCCACTTCTTTTTAGACTATAGGGATCTCAAATGGCTAGCTATGAGTTGAATGTGTGTGTGTGTGTGTGTGTAGAGAGATAGATAGATAGATAGATAGACAGATAGACAGACAGATAGATACATTGTTGGAGAGGGTCTGTGACTGTAAGCTTTTGTTGCTTTCTAGAGTGGGGAAGTCAGTTTGCTATAATTCTCAAGAAACACCCTCTGTGGCAAAGTCCTCTAGGTCATCTGTGGAGATGATAGTTAAGCTTGGAGCTTCTGCACCCACTTCCTCTGGACTATGGGGAGGCCCACGGGGACACTGGGCAGAGGCATGCTGGGTGGATTCACCTAGCTGTTCAGGGGGAGGCTGTAGTCTAGCACCCTGGGAACTCTGGGGCCTGTGGCCAGAACCCTGCCTGAGAAAGGTGGGGGCTGCAAGCTGAGAGGAGCAGCGCAGAGGCATCAAGGAAGTCACAGGCACTGGCCGGAAACCAGGGTACAGTAAGTAGGGAGCAACCAGGGCATCCTGCAGAGGTGGCTCTGAGGAGGTTTCCTCAGAGGAAGGGACAGAGACCTTGACATACTTGCCAGTCTCGGGGTCATAGAAAGTCTTGATTTTCACTTGGAGAGGCACATCAAAGACAAAGTATTGTCCTGACTGGGGATCCTGGAGCACCTTCTGGGTGGCGGGGTAAGGGGGAAGAGGCGTGAGGGACTGGGGTCCCCAAGGCCGCCTCCCTGCGGGCTCCCAGCCACAGGACACTGAGTGGCGGTGTGTGGGTGGGGGCAGGGAGCGGATGGCTGGGAACCTGGGCCGAGGCCCCTTTCCAGGAGATATGGGCCTTTGTTCTGTCCCCTGAGTGTCCTCTATGAAGGACTTGCCCTCCAGGCCTCAGTATGCTTCTCCATCATCTGATCACTCTTTCTCCTCTTGCTTGCCAGCTTCTTCGCCCTGCGCAGGGCCTTCTCGGTCTTAGGTGGGACTGCAGGGGGCTTGCCTGCGGCCCTCTCTAGCAGAGAAGGGGGCTCAGGTTTCTCAGCAGCGTCAGCTAGCAAAACGCCTCTCGGAGAGAGGGTCCTGAAATCTGCCAACCTCTCCAGTTGGTGATCTGAACCTTCAGCTTCCCACATGAGGCCATGTGTCATGTCCTCCCTCCTAGTGAGCCCTGTAGGACCCGGGCTGGCCCAGGGACGGGGGCCAGAAGGCTCTTGGCGCTGCCAGTGTTCCCCAGTGGCCTGGGAAGCTTCTTCCCAAACACTACTGGCTGCAGGGGAGCATGTGCCACTCTCTCCTAGAGAGCTGGGGTTGGGGGAAGTCGCTGCCTCACTGGGAACCTGCCTTCTCCCTGAAGGTCCTGCTCTGGGTGCAGACAAAAAGTGGCTTTTGAAACCTTGTTCTTCCCAACAGGCGTGTTGTGGCAGGGAGGGGGGAGAGTCTTCTAAATCATCTGGGGGTAAAGCAATGGTGGGGATATGCTGTGGGGCCCTGGTTTCCCTGAGTCTACAGATCTGCTTGTTTCCTGTGCTAGCGCTTCGCTGGCTGTATCTGGGGGTGGTTTCATCCTGCCCCCCTCTTCCACCAGTGGTAGAAACGAGAAACTCCCCTTCCAGGTTTGCGGAGAAGTCTCATCCTGGGCTGCAGTGGGTACTGGGTCCTCCTCCACTCCCTCACACACCACACATTTCTGCTGTGTGCCTGGCACGTTATTGGATAGTGGAGTGTTAGACATTTCCTGGCTTTCTGAGGCACAAAGGCCACCAGCATCTTCGCCCCACTGTTGCCTTGGCAATTCATTCTCTTTGTGTCCACCACTAAGTGAGTCCTCTGAGACTGTCCTCAGGAGAGGCAGAATAATAGGTTTTATCACCGGGGTGGCCCTGAGTGTGTTATCTTTAATTGGGAACAGTCTGTGCTTGTTGGTAGAAGCTGGCAAGGGGGTTGAGTCCTTGGCATGGGAAAGAGCTGTATCCTTATCCGCCCCCATCCAAGAGCCTCTGGCATTGACTTCCTCCTCTGATGCTTTCCTGGGTCTTCCTCCCGAAACACTTTGTGCTTTTCTTTGTGTTTCCTCCTGTCTGTGCTCATCCACATCTCTATGTTCATTACGCAAGGCACATCGCTGTGGCTCCTCTTTCTCCACCACGGTCTCCTTCTCTTCCTTCTGATTATCACCTGCACTCACATGACCTTTCCTGTCTTCCCGGGGGCCTTCTGTAAACCACATCTTCTGCTGATCTTCAAAAGAAGCAAAGGATTGGTCTGAAGAGCTGGTGCTGACTTTAGCCTTTGTTTGGAGGCATGGGGTAAAATCAGACTGGCTGTCACTGTAAAACACATCCTCCTCCTCAGGGGAAAGGGGTCCTGGGGAGAACTTCTGGTTCAAGGGTAGATTCTGGAACCCTGTTTCTCGCTCGGGCTCCATCTCTTGGGAGATGGATCTTGAGAGCCCGTTCTCCAGCTGGTGGGGCTTCACTTTCTCCGTAGTCTGTCCTGTTTCAGACTCCCTGTTGAAGAGTTTCAGAGAGAGATGTTTCCGGGGAAGGCTTTCCCTGGAGTCTGGATGCCAGTCCCCCTCAGAGGGACCCTGCTCTGACTCTCCATTGGCTTCTTCCTTCTCATTACTGTTCCTTTCTGCAGCTTCCCATTGATGCAGAAGTGGGTTTTGGAGCTAGCTGAAGGTGAACTGAGAGTCAGGTGGCTGTCTGCAAACGATTCTCTAGAGTTAATAGCAGGATCCTTCTGGGTACTGCTGTGCAAAATGCTAGGGGCATCATCTGTCGTCTCCTTCAAGAGCTCAGCAGGAGGGTTTTCTTCAAGCCCATTGGGAAGGGTGACTCCATTGCTCAGAGGTTCTGGCTTACTATCCAGCCTACCTCTGGTTTTCTCATCAGAGCCTTTTAAGAGAGGCAGGGGACTGTAGGTACTCTTCACACGTTTTCGAACATCCTTGAGGTTGAACAGCAGACTGGGCGCTTTGGATTTATAGCTATCTCGAGACTGAGCCTCGTTGGACTCCTTCTCCTGGTATCCATTTAGCTGTCCTGGAGGGGATGGGCTTATTTCCACTGGTTGGGTGTCTGAAGTTTCCAGGACGTGCTTTGCAGATATAATTGGAGTGAGGAGTTTACTGATGTTAAAAGGGGGACTGTAATGATCACTGGACTCCTCCGGCGTATCTGGGACACCATTTTCTGGAAGTTGACCCTGAGGGTTGAGCTTTGAATACAGAGGTAGAACTCTCCTATTGGGCTGTTTCTTGTCTTCCAAAGCATCATGTGGACCATCTGTCCCTCCTTTGCTAGTCTTTGGCTTCCTCCATGGGGCCTGACTCCGCTTCACTTGAGAGTCAATCTGTGAAGCATTTCCCTCTACAGGGAATAAGAATCCTGGATCCCTGGCACCCCTGGCTCCAGATGTGGACTGGATTCCTGATGGTGACCTGTTCTCTTCCTGGGCACAGTTAGCTTTGCCCTGGCAGGGGGAGACTTTGGACTCTGCAGTGTAGGGCTCCTTTAGCAAGGGCATGTCCTCATAATGTTTAGGGACTTTGCTTTCTGGGGTGGTTTCAGCAATGTCCTTTCTTTCCCGGAGCTTTGGTTGGTGGGCGTCCCACGACTCAAAGGCACTGTTTTCACTGTGCAGAAAAGTCCTCCTGGGAATCCACTCCTTCCCTCTTCCTGGCTCAGCTTTGGCTGGCTTGAGAGGTGGAGAGGGAAACCTTGGCTCAAATGAACCAGCCATATGGTCAGGTGTCCGGAGGAGGCTGTCTGAGCTGTGAGAGGCTATTTCTGGGTTCTTGGAAGACTCTTGCTCTCCAGGAGCCCTGCCAGGCTGGTGGCTGCTCTGATGGGTGTTAGAGACTTCAGCAGGCACCCTCCTGACAGTCAGAAAGGCCGAATCAAAGCAGAAGTTGACACCACTTTCTGGGTGATGTGCAAACTTGGGGGGGTTTTTGAGAGCTGGGGGCTTGCTTGGAGGAGGCCGGCTGTCACAAGGTTGAGTCTCTGTCCTGTCAAAAGATCTGATCAGTGATGAGACTTTGGAGATGGGCTTGCTGTTGCTCCTCAGGCCAGAAATGGGCACCTCCAGTCTCCTCTGGACTGGTATTGGCAGAGGACTGTTTTTGGGGTACTTTTCCTCCCCCTGAACGTACTTGGGTTGCTGTTGTAAGGTGGCTGCCCAGCCAGAATGCTCTGTGCCTTGAGATGGAAGCTGGCTCCAGATCCCACTTTTCCTGTTGGCATGGCTCACTGTTTCCTGGTGAAAAGTCCCTGACACCTGGCCGGTGATATCTGGGGACAGAGCCAGGTCAGAGTCATGGAAGGATGTGTCTTCCGAGATGCACAAACTCCGGAAGGCCCGGTCTGTGAGGTTGCTCACTTCCCTGTCTGCTTCATCCAGCACGCTGCCAATGCTGGAGGTATCACTGAACCCGTCTGTGCATTTTTTGTTTCCCTGCATAGTCTGTCAGCTCCCGCAGGACTGTTTCTGTCAGCTTCCGTTTGCACGTGTCTGTCAGCTGTTAGATGCCGTTTGATGAGATTTGGGCAAGAGTTAAGAGAAACCCACCTGTCACAAGGTGGAGCTTTGAGATGACCAGTTAGTTACAATAGCAACTGGATTTTTTTCTCTCTGTAAATGGAAGAAAGTACGTGGTGTGAATAGGACACCCAGCTAAATTAATCTATACAACTGTCAGTCTTAAATGGATAAACATGTCTATGTGTAGTGAACTTCATGTGCCAACTTGGCTAACCAAGTGCACTATTTCTGGTCACTAGTCCATTGTCATGACAGTATTTCTTGCATGTGATTAGCATTAAAATAAGTAGACATTAGGTAAAGCAGATTATCTTGTGTCATGCAGTGAACACAATATAATTAGTTCAAGGCCTTGAGAGGAAAGATGATTGAGGTGACAAGCAACCAATGCCAAAATGGCTGAGTGTGACTACATTAAACTAAAACACTTCTGTGTGGCAAAAGAAATCATCAATGGAATAAAAAGGCAACTTTGTATCTCGTAAAGAATTAGCATCTAAAACATGTAAGAAATGCCTATAACTAGATATCAAAAAAAATCCCAAATCTCAAAACAACAAAACCAACAAAACCCTAAAAACCAAACCAAAGAACTAAATTAAAAGTTTTGGGTAAGGAAGCTGGGCATGGCGGTACATGCTTTTAATCTCCAGAACAGCCAGGGCTATGTAGAGACAGTATGCCTCCAAAAAAGTTAATGACATAGATTTTTAGGTATTTCTCTGGAGAAGATATTTAATGGCGAACAGGTATAGCAACACGTGCTCAACGGCACTGATTGTCTGGGAAGAACAAGTTAAAATCATAGTGAGAATCGATGCTTGTTAGGTTAACTAGTGAAAAGCCAACCAACAATGAGCAGTGAGGGCATGTGGGAAGATGGCTCAGCAGGTAAAGTCCATGCTGGCAAGGCTGGCAACCTGAGCTTGGTCCCCAGGATGCACACGGTGAAAGAAGAGAACCAACTCTCCCTAGTTAGCCTTGACCTACCTCTCCATACTCAAGTCATGGCATGTGCATACCTATATACACGGTACATAAAATAAATAAAATGAAAAAAAAAAGTAGAGCAATGAAGGAAAAGAAAGCCACTTCCCACTGTTGTTAACAGTGTAAATTAGGAGCTTCAGCGATGGCTCAGTGGTTAGGAGCATAGGTTGTTCTACCAGGAGAACGGAGCCTGGGTTTCCAGTACCCACAGGGCAGCTCACAACTGTCTGTAACTCCTGCTCCAAGGATCTGATGTCCATTTCTGACTTCTTCAGGCACTAGGCATACACATGATGCACATACAGGCAAAACACGCATACTCATGAAATAAGATAAGTACATTAAGATGGGAATTAGTCTTTATAAGCACCATAACCATTACAATCACTGCTATAAGAGTTTCTCAACACAGCCAAGTGAGTATAGCCAGTGCGATGCAGCCAGGGCCTAGAGGCACTGCTTGCTTGGGGCTGCACTAGTATCAACAGACCAAACATGGAAGCAGCCTAAATGTTCATGGACACGCGAATGAATAGGGAAACATGGCACACACACACATTAGCATACTGTTCAGGCTTAAAAAGAAAGGAAGGTCTGATGTTAGCGACCACGTGGCTGCAGTTAGAGGACGTTGTGCTAAGTGCACTAAACCAGGCACAGAAGAATGAATAAGTGGGATATAATACCGTTTGTGTGAGAAAATCTAAAAATCAAACTCCTAGAAACAAGACAGAATGGAAAGCAAAGTTTTAATTATTTATTTCTTCATTTTTTAAAACTCTTTGTGTGTAAGCATGTAGGTGCCACCATGTAGGCGCGGGGACTAGAAGATGAACTTTCAGGAGTCTGTTCTCTCCTTCAATCACATGAGTGCAGGGTCTCAAACTCAGGCTGTCAGTCAGGCTTTGTGGCAAGCGCCTTTAACCTACTGAGCCATCTTGTCAGCCCTCAAAGTTTTGATTCTTTTCATGAGAATAAGGCCCAGAGCTGTCCTGTAGAGCATGGCGCCAGTAGTTAACAATGCTGAATTTAGAAATGTGCTGGGGCTAGCTAGTTCCTAGGTTGTATTTCTATCATTTGAAATCTTCTTGCTTTTGTTCTGCAAAGCCTAATGTTCAGGTGGGTTATGTTTGCAGAGGCCTTCTCTGACCTTCCATTGGGCTGTGCCTTCTTAGTCTCGTACTTCCTTGTTCATACCTAGTCTCCCAGCCTCAGTTCTACTTTGTAATCTTAAAGTATTTTGTCCTTTTGTTTCTAGATTACCTCGTTTATCATAATGCCCTTGAGGTTTATGTTATAGTAAGGTGACTGCTGAACTCCTCAGACTGTGTGTGACTAGGGACAAGCATCCATTGCAGTTTGTCCTGTCGATGCTCAGGTACTGACATATGCTCACATGGAATGCTGGAATACTGACATATGTTCTCAGCAGGCGAACGCTCAAGGTGCTCTCCATGAACTTCAGCCTTTACTCTGAGTACCGTATTCTGGTTTTTTGAGATGAGTTCTCATATAGCCCAGAATGACCTTGAATCTCCTGTCTCTACCTACCAAGGGCTGGGATCGCAGGCATGTACTTCCTCAGATGGCATCAGTCTCCTTCTCACACTGAGCCATTTTCGTGTGTGCGTTCAGGTTCTGTTTCTGTTGCTTGCACGTGGCCTTACCTGATCTTGGCTTCAGTGTGGTTCCACACAGACAGGGAAAATGCTCACTGAAGCTCAGAAAATAACCACATGACTTCTGCCCACCAGCTTCAGTCAGAGACTTTCTTCAATTCTGTATGATCCCTGGAGTCAAACGGAATAGTCACAATGCTGGCTGCCCTCCTGCCCTCCCCAGTAGTACCCTTGGCTCATTTGTAAACTACAGAAGGTATTTCCTGATGGTGACTTTTGGGTTGGTCCCCTTGGGCTTTGATTTGGACCTGGAATGCTCCCCTGACTCCTCATGTGTAAGTCATACTTTCCAGTTTGGAAGTACTGGGAGATGTTAAGAACCGAGGAGGTGGGGTCTAGTGGGAAGCCAGTAGGCTGAGAGTCTGAACCACCTCACACTGCTTACAGGATGCCGAGATGTGAGCCTCTACCTCCTCCACCTACTTCTCCGTGATCTACTCCTCTACAGTGCTAAACCCATGGAACCAACATTCAAACGAGCCCAAACAGACTTTTCTTCATGAGTCTACCATCTCAGGTGTTTGCTATGGCAGTGGAAAGCTGACTCACATACCTACCTGTTACGGCAGTGGGGGCTGCAGGTGCCTGGCTTTTAGGATCTGTGTTTTTCAAACATGTTTGTGTGCTGAGATTTGCTGTCATCACTGCCCATCTGGAATGAAGAGGAAAATATGTTTCCAGTAAAACAAGAGGCGGAGTCCTCAATAGAAAAACTGTCTTCAAGTGTCAATAATACAGCTTATAAGACTGACAATCTTTTATATTCATATTCAAATGCATTGAAATTTAAATATAGACACTTTTGGGTAAAAATCAATACAAAGTTAAGGGTATATTCTTCCTAATATTCATGGATTTGCTAGTGGTCTAAGGAATCTCCAGGAACCTCTCGTAAGCCTGCGAGGGATTTCTGACAGGAGTGGACCAGTTCTGAAACTCTTCTTTCCTAGTAAAATCTGGGCAAAGAATCCTTCCCAACTAAGTCAGTAACTTAGTTTTTGCAGTAAAGGGACGTAGAACAGCCAATTCAAGTCCACTCAAAAGACAGCTGCGGTGTTCGTTTATTGTTGGCAGGAGATATATCTATTCTGACAGCTACAAGAACCCCAAAGCTGCCCAGGAGGGTTTCCAGAGCGCTCAGGATGAAGGTAAACTAATTAAAATAAAACTACTATGCAAATCTTAAAGGCAGACCCCTGGGGCTTCCTCCAGACCTTCTCCAGATTGCAGCTCCTGGATATTAATCTAGCCTAAGCTAGTTTATTAATAATATTAATAATCATAATAACTCAAATTTGGGGAGCATATTTCTTTAGAGAATCAAAGAGGCACTTTGTGTGCACTGCCATACGGCGAGGCCCATCCTGACTCCCCAGCTGGCTTTGATGGGTCTCCTTCCTGTCCCCACAGCATGCTGCCATTATTGTTCCTAGAGCACACTGCACTGTGACAGATCAGATATCAGGACCCATATGTTCTAGAAATTGATGATTGATTCTTCCTCTCACAAACTAGAAGGTTCCTTGAACCTACAAAGAGGGTCTTATGTGTCTGCAAGTTGAGCATGTCAACAGAGATGTGGCAGTGCTTTCAACTGAGTATCATGATTTATACCCCAATCCAAGGCAAAGCAAGGCACACACACATGCACATGGTTGAAGGAGCAAGATGATAGGACATTTAGTGACAAAGGAACCTGACTTTAGACCCCAAAACCATCTGAAAAGATTGGATTGACTAGTTTGCACCACCAAATAAAATGCATCCCATGGCTAGCAGCTCTCCAGAAGCACAGCAGGGAGGGGAGTTCAAGCCAGCTGCCGCCACTCGTAGACATGGCCTAGATGAGAGTGACATGGTGGCATTTATTGCCAGTATGTCGAGGACTTGCCATTCTGTGCCCAGACCCTTCCCCTACTCCCTGCCTCATAGGCTCATTGTCATGACTGCTGGAATGGTTTCCACTGGTAACCATGGCATCACCTTGCTCACTCCTAGGAGCCATTTAAAAGAAGCTCACCTAGGCTCATGAGTCCTCTGGCACAGGATTGGGGTGACAGGACACACTGTGCAGGGCTGAGCCAAGTTAGAAACCAGGCCTTAGAATAGGAGCTGGTGAGTGATGGGGGACATAGTGAACGTGTACCTAGGGTGGGGTGAATTCCTCCATGTGGCTCCAGCCTTCCAAAGCAGCTGTTTCCCTGAACACTTCCTGTGCATGCTTTCCCTGAGGAGTACCTTAGCTCACATGCTTTGCCTTTGGCTTTTGTCTATTGCTCCCGGGTGAATCTTCCAAGGGCTTGGGACTGCTGGTCTGACTGAATTTCTAGCTACAAGTAAGACTGTTGGCTTCCAGCAAGTTCCCTTGGCTCCTCCTCGTCCTGCTCTGACCAGCTTCTTGCCTTCCCTCTCTCTCTGTATTATTTCTTCTGCCTCTAGCTAAGGGTTCTGTCCTTACTGTGCAACCCCCGTGTCAGGCAGGGATGAATAAACTCTAAAGAGACATCTGCTCCCCTCTTTGGCTATCAGACTCTCAGAAGAATGGACCTCAGGTTTTTTTTTAGGAGTCTTATGTTGGAAGAGGAAGTGGCTGGAGGCCTGTGGTCATCCTGAGGAGGAACTTGTCTCCTGGAGAAAGATTTTATGACTTATCAGATGGTCTTGCCGAAGAGACTTGGAGCTGAGGTGACGGTGGGCGGGGACCATGCCCCAACACACTGTTCAGTCATGCATATCTCTTGCTTTCTGTTGAAAAGGGAGTTCTCCCTTCTCTCCTTCTTCCTGAGTCCCCATTTTCTCCATTTCTTAGCCCTGAGATTCATTGTGTGTGTGTGTGTGTGTGTATGTGTGTGTGTGTGTGTGTGTGTGTATGTGTGTGTGTGTGTAGATTTAAGTGTGTGAGTGCAGTTGTATGCTTGCTGTAGAGCTCATGTGGCAATCAGAGGACAATACCAGGAGTCACTTCTTACTCTCCACTTTGAAGGGTCGGGTCTCTTGTCTGCTTACCTGTACTGTGTGTGCCAGACTAGCTGGCCTGGAGATTTCTGGGGATTATCTTATTTCTGCCTCCCATTTTACTGTAGGAATTACAGACATATGCTACACTACCTTTTTTTTTTTTTTTACATGGGTTCTGGGGACTTGAACTCAGATCCTCCTTACCCACTGTTCTAGATCCTCAACACCTGTGACTCATTTTAAAGATCTCTTTACCCCATTTTCTACTATCTATTTCCATGTTACTCCCTGCACTGGGTCCTATCATGGTTCTTGTGGGCTACTGCAGGAGACAGTAGATATTCCTACCCTCCATCCAGCTTCTAGAAATAAGGTCTGATATGTCAGCCTCTTGTTTAGAAACCTCAGTGGCTTTCAAGTTTCCAAGAATAGTCATGTTGGACCATTCATTCCCCATGGCCTTTTCTCAGCTTCTTCAACATACCATGTGACGCTCTACCCTGAGGTCTACACCTTCTGAACCTGGAATTATTTTCTTCCTTCTTGTGCCTGCTAACTGGTTAGCTCATGCACATGCTTCAGAGCCTGGGATTATGTGTCCCATCAAAAATTCAGCTTCTTGAGGTTACTTCATGCCTCCCATTATATCAGCAGTTCTCAACCTGTGGGTTTTCACCCCTTTGGGGTCGAAGAACTCTTTCATAGGGGTCACATATCAGATATCCTGCATATCAGATATTTACATTATAATTCATAACAGTGGCAAAATTATAGTTATGAAATAGCAATGAAAATAATTTTGTGGTTAGGGGTCACCACAACATGAGGAACTGTATTAAAGGGTGGCAAGCACTGGGAAGGTTGAGAACCACTGCATACATACTCCTGTGAGAGGCTCTGATTATCTCTGTTACAATGCTGTCCTATCTGCAACTGTTGGCTCTCATGACTTGATATTTAACATGTGTCTGTTCTGTTAGTCTGTGTGCTTCACCACTCCTGCATCTCTCTTGCTCCCTCACATCCACAGCACAAGCTGTCTGTTACACACATGAGCAAATGTCACACTCCTGCCACGACTCTGCTTATCCAATCAACTTGGATAGATTTCTTTCTGTGACTCATTGACAAGCTGAGAATCACAAAGGTCTCACGAGTTCCAAACTAGACAATTTTTATATCCAAGTGAGATTTATTTATTTATTTACTTATTTGATTCCAATCCTCCAAGCATACAAAGTTTACTTTTGGTCAAAGGATGGTTAACTGGGTTATTCTTAGAACTCATTCACAGGATGGCTGGGTTCCGGGCACCCATTCACATTGTACAGTTCAGAATTAAGTTCAGGGAGAACTCAGAGGAACCCCACAGTCTCACCAACTCTCTGCTTCCAGTGCTCCAAGCTGGGGTAGCTTTGATGTCCTTGGAGTGGCCAGTGTCTGGCGACTCCCCCTGAATCCACTTAACAGCCACACTGCTGATGGTCATCGAATGATACCAATATATTGGTGGGTATCAGAATACACAGTGGGACATCTGCCCTGCATGTCACAGTCAACCCTGAAGAGCTCCAGAGAACACTGGGGAGTCAGGGTTCCCAGGCAGACAAAGGCATACCGTGGACACACCCCTGTCACACACCAATGTGGGACTTGTGAGTGACGCACTAAACCAGACGGGGAGAAGCACACTCAAGGGGTATTGTGCCTTTTCCTTTTGAAAGTTTGTCTCTTTGAATAAGAATGTGTCAAAGAAGCCAAATGTGAGGGTGCACACTGGGCCAGCCTTTTCTCGAGCTGAACACTAACATTCACTCTGCACTCATGATGCAATGTAAGTATGGGATACTCTCACCTTGTCTCAAAGTGACCTGTCATTGCACCGCTATATCCTGACAAACCTCTTGCACACTCAGAAGGACCAGTGTGACTTTCCCAATCTGTGTCTCTGACTGCCCTGGCCTGCCACCCACTGGCTGAGGGATCTGCAGACACATGTTCCTCTGAGCAGTTGTCTTTCTACAGAGAATGTCTCTCTCTGTCCCTGCACAACCTCTTGCCATGTCTCCATCTGGTGTACTCCTTGTAGAATCCATTTCTTTTATATTACATGTTCTGTTCCATCCCATATTTTCTGTATGAATCTGCCTCTCTAACATTTGGAGATCTTTGGAGTGAGGCCAATTTGCTACGTTCCCTCTACCCTGGGCCTGGTGCCTTGCTTGCCTTGTGCAAAAGCTGTCAGCTGCTGTGGTGGGGAGCATGTCTGTGCTGACAAGCATCCTGGAGTGTGTGATACACAGATAGGGGCAGGCTGAAAGCTCAGATACCTCATGTGCTCCACATCTCCCTCAGGGATCAGGCCAGCTGCTAACCCAGGCCTGAGAGTGCCACATAGTCCAGCCTCTGCTGAAGTGCCCTGACCTCCCTGCATCCCAGATGGGGAACACAAGAGGTGGCCAGGTGTGGAGACTTGTGTGTGTCCATCTTTAGTGCCAGAAGCTCCACTTATAGCCAGCCACTCTTTCACTCCCCACAATGACGACTATAACTGTCCCACCCACCAGTATAGAGCCCTGATGAGTGACTCCAGGGTGGGGTCCCAGCTTGCATGTTGTCACTCATACACACTGTCAGTGTCACTTCTTCGATGAGACAGCAGCGCTTCAGAGAGGCAGAGCAGACATTCTGTGCCATCCAGGTAATGGGAGATAGAGCTGGGCTGGGCACCCAGGCCATGTGACTCTGGGATCCATACAGAGTAGGGGACACAGTAGGAGACCTGACATTCCTAGGCTGGGTAGAACAAGCAGACTAAAGTCTGAGATGACTGGTGAAATGCGAATTTCAGACAGTTAGTAAATACCCTTTAAATTTCAAGTATATTCAAGTGGAAAATGTTTATACCAAAAGTTATTTATTCTGAAATTCAAATGCCGCTGCCCTCTTGGTATTTCAGTCTGGCACCTGGAGTCTTACCCTGAAGTAGATTACAGTCAGAGGAAGCCAGCATTGTATCAGTCCTAAGATGGCACAGGGCATGGCACACTCCTGCACATCACCTTGTGGCTCTTGGCTCTCTTTGGCACCCTTTATCTCGCTTGATTCTTATAACTGCTTTGAGGAGAGTTGAGCAGAGCCTCGTCAGCATTTTATAGGTGGAGACAGAAGGCACAGAGAGGTACAGAATACTCCCTAGTATAACACAGCATGTAAAGAAAAGGAAGAATTTGGGTTGCCATTCAGCCCCAGTTACTTCTGGATTTCTCTGTGTTTTCTACAGCAAGAAACTCAGAAGATGGGGCTTATGTTCTAGGGGCTGCATCCCGGGCCGTAGGGTAGGATTCCTTCCTACTTTTGGCTCCTGGATGAGACTGGGGAAGAACTGACGGTGTAGAAGAAAAGGAGGCTGCTCATTTCACATTCCTGGCCATCTCAGCTTTCTTCCTGGGAACCACAGAGCTGATATGGCTGGGAACATGGGTCCATGCTACAGGGCCACAGGGCTGACTTCAGTCCAGCTGGGGCTGGGGCTGACTGACTCCGTTGGCCCAGAGCCCATTCTCAGCTGCCTAGTATGGTATGGATGTCTTTTGTTCCCCAGGCTTGCTGCTTGCCACAGGAGGCCTCTGGGGTTTGTTCTACCACTGGTTTGACCACTTGCCTGTGGTGTGGTTTCCAAGTCCACCATCTTTGGGAGGATGTAATCGCCTTAATTGAATGGTATTTTCCGTTCTTAGTAAGGGGAAGCAGGAAGACAGAAGACATGACAGGTTAACTTTATCACACCCAGAAGGCCTTGGGAAATTGGAATTGATTCCTCTTGCTGGGCTTTTGGGGTGCTATTTGGAGGAATCAGCTCATGCATACCACAAGGAGCCATTTAGAGGAATGAATCATGATAGTTCACTCATTTGTCCCCAGCTAGGAAGCCTCATTCCAACCTAAGTGAATACAGAGTCTCTGCCAGCCCAGCCCAGCCCCTCACTGTAGGCCATGACTTGCTGCTCATCCACTGGCCAGGCTCTTGCATTCTCTGTGCAATTCTAGACAGCCCTGTGGCTTCAGAGGCCCTTGTCTATGTTTTATACTTCTGAAGGGGACGGTCCTAGTTGGCTTGGCTTTTAGAGGAGAAATACTATATGAGTGGTTTGAATACCAATACTGGAGCTCTTCTGTCTGGGAAGTTCAGGCTCAAAGTGATGGAAAACATGTTATCTGGTGAGGTTCTATTTCTGGTTGTGAATGGATATCCTCTTAATCTATCTATACATGGTGGTGGTGTCCTTCTCGTCTTCTCTTTTAAAGGTATTCATTAGGACTCCACCACCTAACTAAATTATCCTTCACAGGCCTGCCTCTAAACACTAGCCCTTAGGGAATTAGGGTTTCACCATATACATTCTGGGTGATACAAATATCCAGCCTATATCAGAGAATGATGAAATGGCTAAATAGGTGGGCTCCTTCAGGAGTGGGGAGAAGGTAGAGAGAAGCAGGGTGTCCATAGGGTGGGAGGCCTGGGGGCACCCTTGTATAAAACCTATATTGTCTGAGTCACTGATAGAACTCAGTGGATTTTCTTTCCATCTTACACTGGAGAAAACTTCCAGGGTCCTTGCTTGTCCCTTGTTTAAGGCTCTGGAGGCCTGGATTTGAATAATACCTTAACATTAGCCTTGGGGGTCCTTCTCTCTAGTACTATGGTGATTCTCTTCCACTATCAGCCTGAAGTCTCATGGATGTGTCCTTGTAATTCCTTTCAACGTTTAAAACTCAGAGATGTAGGCTCTGCTGAGAAAAGGCTCTTGTGAGTGGCACCTCACGCTTTTCAGGCATCCATCCACTTAGTGCTGGTTAGTGTACTTACTATATGTTCCATATCTGGTGCTGGAGACACAGTCTAGACAGGGCTGATCTGAGACCAGAGTCCTTTTCCCATGGAACTGGAAATCTTGGTAAAGGGTGCTTTGTATTTTGGGTGGCATTAGTCTCTCTCTCTCTCTCTCTCTCTCTTTCTCTCTTTCTCTCTCTCTCTCTCTCTCTCTCTCTCTCTCTCTCTCCTCTCTCTCTCTCTCTCTCTCTCTGAGGTTGTCAAGCATGTGTGCAAATACACAACATTGATTTGTAGAAGAGTTATTGCATCTGACACTTTTTTTTTTACCTGTGCTGGTTGGTGTTTTGTCAACTAGATACAAGTTAGAGTAATCTGGGAAGAGAGAACCTCAGTTCATCAGATTGGCTTCAATAATAATTTATGTGGGAGAGTGGGCAGTGCCACCCCTAGCAGGTGGTCCTGAGTTGTATAAAAAGTTGTGAGCAAGGCACAAGGAGCAGTGCCTCAGTTCCTGCCTCTAGGTTCCTGAGTTCCATGAGTTCCTGTCCTGGCATCTCCCAGTGATGGAGAATGATCTGAGAACTGTATGGTGACATAAACCCTTTCCTTCCCAAGCCACTTCTGATTATGGTGTTTATCATAACAATAGAAAGCAAACTCACTATAGTATTCAAGGCCTGGCCCGATTTGAGTAACTCTCAAGCTAGGAGATAAGTAGTGAAAGCCAGGATCTCTCAGACTGACCCAGGGCTCTAGTGGAATATAGGCTCCTCACAGTGTTGGCACCAGGTCCCAATGGCAGCACTGGCTTGGCTTAAGTTTGAATCATTCACTAACTGCAATCACACATAAATGGGTCTCTCAGCCCTGCAGCAGGAAAGCACCCAACACACTGCTAGGATCTTGGATGAAGACAGCAGCTGACTAGACCTTGCCAGACACCAGGCACTGGCTATACTTGTGTAGTCTCTACTGCTGCCTCAGGCCTGTTGTTGATGGAGATAGCCTGGGGGCAGAGTCATTTCCATCAAACAGCTCAGCCTGCATGAAGTTCATTCTGTCTGGGTTGTCAGATTACAATGTCTAGAGGGACCAGTTTTCCAGAAACGTTTGATCATTGCCTAGACCTGGAGCTGAGTCTGTAGCTAGTGTAACCAGGACTTGAGGACACTGATTCCAGGCATCACAGACCCAAGGAAGGACCCAGTCTCAAGAGAAATGAGAAGTCAGGGGAAGGGAGGGAAAGCTAGGCTGGGATGGAGGAGTCTCCTGCAGCCTGTCTCCTTTCAGCTTCTACTCTGGATCCCCAATGACCATGGCAGGCCAAGCAGGTTTATCGCTTTGCTCTCTGGGTTCTGTGCTGATTTGTAGACTGGCTCATTTCCTGATGGCAGCCTGATGTCCCCGAAGCAGAGTTGGGCCCAGGTGTGCACAGCAGGCGTTGCAAGGTGCAAGGGAATTTGAAATACTTCTGAGTCCCGACAGGCTCCAGCTGTGAATGCTTTAGAGTGGTGTCTCACTTGCACAAGCTTGGCCTCCAGCGAGCAGCTGTACTCTCTCATGTTGCTCTTGCCCACTTCAGACAGGGCAGCATGAGATGTCTGTCCTCTGAATGCCTGGTACACTTGGCCAGAGCCGAGTTTCTGTATTCCTGCTGCATTAGGAAGGAGTTCATGGCATCACCCTCCTCTTGGTGGTGCTCCCCCCTCCACATCTCTGCAGGTGCAGATGCCAAGTGACAGGAGCCTCCATTCCCTTCAGAGTCAGAGGTGTCCATTTCCCATCACAGGAGGTGATGGAGCTAGCATCAGAGGCAGAACAGGAAGCCTCTAGACCATCTGTGACCCTCTTCTTTGTGCTTTTGTCGGAATAGGGATGAGTCCTGATCAACCTGTACTTTCCAAAGAGGACCTGGTCACCTTGCCATTCACCCAAACTGCATGCCTGAAGCCAAGGATGTCACCAGAGGAGGGCCACACTGCTTCTAAGACATGAGGGGTCCACCAGTACAGGCTTCTACATGGGGTCTTGGTGTGAGTCTAGCAAGGCTGCTTAACATTATAATCATGACTAAATGACTGCAAGCCTTAGACCAAGGTTCTCAACCTGTGGGTCCCAACCCCTTTGGGGATTCAAATGACCCTTTCACAGGGGCTGCCTAAAATCACCAGAAAACACAGATGTTCCTATTATGACTTGTAGTAGCAAAATTACAGTGATAAAGTAGCAAAAAAAGTTATTTTATGGTTGGGGGAAGGGTCACCACAACATGAGGAACTGTATTAAAGGGCTGCAGCGTTAAGAAGGTAAGAACCACTGTCTTAGAGCCTCAATCTTTAATTAAGTTGTGGAGCTAATGCTGGGTGCCTTGTGGAGGTATTCCTAGCAGGGCTTCTTGACTTGACCACTGCAGACCAAAGTCCCCTGGGGGTGACATCTGGCTCTGTTCATGTATAGACTCCACATTCATCTATACTTCCCTTCCACCTTCTCCACAGACATCCTGCCTTGGACTCAGAATGCAGGAATCAGTGTTGGAAAGGAGCTGCAGAGGCAGTACTGGGCTATTGGGAAGAGCCAGAAGCTTGGTTCTATGACAATATCATTCTGCACATGTCTCTTATCTGTCATTGTAAAATAGGGACAGTACAAACCACCCTGGTTTATACCTATTTTCATCTGAGTGGAGACTGGAAACCCAAGGTCCCAACCCTATAACTGACAAGGTCAAATAAACTTCCCAGGGAAAGGGCAGACTTCCCCTGATGGTAGTCTATGGGCAGGGTTGTGTACTTGTGTGCTCACAGTCTCCACAGAGAATGCGCCTAGCACAAGGCCAAGACATTTACCTGTCAAAAAAATAAATGGAGGGATGAGAGACATTCCCACTTGCTGTGCACCTAACATGAGGTCAATGTTACATGGCACCAATACCATCAATATTTATTGTCATTTAATACAATGACTGCACGGGGAAGTTTATTTATGGAGAAGGAATGTGAAACCTAGAGATGCTTGGTACCTGGTGGTGTGGGGTTTAGACCTGGTGCTGCTGAGGGGGAGGGGCTCCCACCATATGTATCATGCATGTGAAAGTCTCCAGTACCTTCTAGGATGCCCACATAGGCCGAGCATCTTCTCAGCACTGTAGTGCACCTCATAGCCCCATGCTATGATTTCACATTTGAGTCTCCCAGGACCTCTGACCACAGGATGTCTTCTTCCCTGCAGCTGCTCACCAGACTCCAAAACATGAGATTCAAGGACTCTGTAATTCTCTAGCATCTTGTAGACAGAAACACTGCCTTGAGGGATTATAGTTTCAGAACACAACAGATTTCGGACAAACTTCTGTTTGAGCCTCGATTGGTGCTGATATGCTGACATGCTGGTCCTCCCAGCCCCTGGCATCCATGGGAACCACTTTTGACTCTGTAGAGGCTGTGCAGAGGGGGTCCCATGCCACAGATCTTGGTTACCCCGGTGCCATTTCCCAGCACACTCATATGCTGATGAAGATGGGGATGCTTCCTTAGGACAGGATGTGGTTATGTTGGCAATAGTTTACTGCTCAGCAAGTATCCTCTCTCCAGCCCCCAGAAGGTAGCCAGACAAGGAAGAGCAGGACCCCTGAAAGTCTGCCAGGTTGGATAGAAAACTTGGCCCAAACAGTACCTCTTCAGCAAAGCAGAGGGGGAACCAGAGTGCCTTCCCTACCCTCTTGGAGGACACTTGCCTCCCCTGGAAGTGGATGGTACCAGCACTCTAAGGGAGCTCCTGGCCATCTGTCCTTGAACTTGTCTGTTTAACTCCTGGTCCTTACCGAATACTTCGTATATATGACCTTGTTTGGAGTTCCAATTGGCAGGTTAGGTAGGCTTGGTGCTGAAAGTTTTTAGACAGAGAAATTGAGACTCAGAGAGGTTGAAGAACTCCCTTAAGGTCATGGTCAGGAAGTAGAGGCCAAGACTCAGACTCATGGCTCTGCAATACACAGCTCTGTCTGAGCAGTGCTTCTGCCTCCCAGCCCTGTGAGCACTTGCTGAGTTACCTGGCCTGTCCACCTCACCACTCTGAGCCTCTGCCCAGTCAGCTGCAGTGATCCTCACCTCCCTGGGAGGTTGTGAAAAGAACAGGTGGAGAGCAAAGAGCACCAATAGATTTGTGTGGAGTGAGGATTCAGGACAAGGGAATTCTCACCACAGGATACAGTGTGGCCTGGATGTATATATATCTCAAGTTCATGTCTACCCTTAACCCTGACTATGATGGATCAGGACAGCAGGGACAGAAAAATCCTCCACTGACCTGGGGCTGAGCAAAATTCCAGAGACTTCTCTTGGTCTTGGATAGACCTCTTCTGGTGGCCTTCTCTACCCCTTGTTATCTGTGCATCCTTGGGCAAGTTATTTAACCTCTCTAAGCCTCTACTTCTATGAAGGGGAGCCCAAGACTTATGATGCTGGATGACCTCAACAATGAACCCAGACATACTAAGGCCTTGTCTGTTGGGAACATGGAGTTAGCCACTAGCCACTGAAAGGAGGCTGTGGTGTGGAAACTGAGGACTGGGTGTAGCCTCGTGTATTTGAGCTCTGACCATTGTCTTCTGCAGCACTTGGGCTGGAGAAAGATCTGGTCTCTCAGGGAGATTTCATACAGTTATGACAACTTAGACTGTTTTAGAGGACAGAGCTAGACAATGACCAGTCAATGATTTTAAACCTTATCTTTAAACTTAGGAGTCTCTTGTTCTATTGACAGAGCTAGTTGGGCATGTACATAAATATTTAAACTTAAAACTTCATATCAGGACTCCTAAATATGACTTTGGGGATCACCAGGCCTCTTTGTTCCTCTTTCCAATGTGGCCACATTGACTAAATCTCTTCTAATCACCAGAACTTGTCTCTTTAGTTGGCCCATTGAGGACAGGTGACTAGGCCTAGCTTATTAGAGCTACCAATAACCAGGTTTTGATACCCCCACCCTAAACACAATGCTACATATGGCCTGGTAGTCTTAGGACAGCCAGCTAAGGGGCTACTACAACATCACCTGCTCCTCAAAAGTGAGGTTCACAGTACCAGGTGTGAGAGCGGCTTCCTTTCATGCACAGAGGCTGGGGAATGATCTGGAAGCACTGCTCCCAGATGCACTGACTGAGGCCTAGAACTCTCTCCTTCCTTTGGGCAAAGGCTTTAAGATGGGAAATAGCTGAGGTAATATCTGTCTCTCTACCTAGCCAGGCAGTTCCAGAAGAAAGGGACCTCTCAAAGAAAAACAAAACAAAACACACAACTGCCCCTAAAACCTCCAAAACAAAAGATTAAAACAACAGTAATCACACCAACAATGGACTGCAGTACACTGCCGAGCCCAGGGTTCCCACTGAAGCTGTGTGTGAACACTGGGAACCGTTTCTGGGAGTCCTTCCTGGATGCTGCCCTTGGCTCACATCTTGTCTGAGCTGGACCTTGGAGAGCAGGGTGAGAACACTCTTCCAAGTCCTGAGAGGAGCCCTGATCCTTGTTGAGTTCTTCAAACTCTTTTGCTGTCAGATTCCTCTAAGGTCAGCTTACTCAGGCCCAGATAAGAATATATTTTGCCTCACCTTAGATCCATCCACTACCTGAGGCTGGTCCTCAAGCCAAGGACATGCTCTGCCTTTCCCTGACTGCAGGAGGCTGTATATTCCCTGTACTGTACTAGTCCCGTATACAGCTATGGTCACATGGACACTGTGGCTTACATTATGTGCTATGCTCAGCCCTGGTGTGTACTCCACAAGTTCCCTGTTGGGTCCTGATCTCTGTCCTCCATTGATCCCTTGACTTCCCCTCTAGCCACTCCCTGATGGGAGTGTCATGCAAGCCCCTGGGAATCAACCAGAGGCCAAGAGGCCCTTGGAGTTTTCTCAGCTAACTAAATGAAACCCAAGATGGGCAGGGCATGGTGGCACACTCCTGTATCCTCTGAACTTGGAACTTTGGAAGTAAAGACAGAGGATTCAGAGTTCAAGGTTGGTTTATGTTTTAAAAACAACAAGTGGGCATAACAAGCAAATAAAAATCCATGGAATTACCAGGGCTATGAACTGGCTAGATTTGGTGAGAGAACACCAGCCCTGTGCACCAGCCCTCTTAAAGTTCCCTCACTCCTCTGCAGTAACTCTGGGCAGACTAAAAACTCCAAAAAGCAGCAAGCAAGGCAGCCTAACCTTGGTGTTACTGGCAGGGCTCAGTTACCAAGACAGGCTGTGACTGGAGGAGTAAGCTATTTCAGAACATGGGGCTTCCCCCTGCTAGTCTGGTCAAGAGCAGAGAGGCAGGAAGCACAGACACTCACTGAGAAAAGGCCGTTGGCCAAGGAGACGGGCTCTTCTTCGGAGGCCACAAGGCTGCCTTTCCTGCTGCCTCCTCATAGCTCCTGCTGCCTGGTGTCCTGATAGACTCTGGTTTTTCTGCCTCAGCGAGCCAGCATTTTATCAGGCCACTTCCTTTTTAAATGTGAGCATTTGCTCCTATCCCTACCAGCCTCTGGCCATCCAGAAAAGCAGGCACACTTGCTTTCAGCCCAGAGACCTAGAGGCAGACACAGGTTGGACTCAGGTCACCCGGAGATGGCTATTTATAAACTCCAAAATAAGCACAATCTACTCTGCTCGGCTGGCCACACGGATGCCCCACAGGACTGGTGCCTCTAAGGCTAAGGTAACCCTCAACTCCACAGGGCAAAACTGAGCACTTCCGGTGTGATCCAGAACTGACAAGCAGGTCTAGGGGGAGGAGACTTCAGAGGCCAGATGCTGCTGGCCATGACAGGCCTGTCCCAGGATTATCTTTTTTTCTTTCTTTCTAAATTTGGTTTTTTTTTAATCCTTTGACAATATATATTTTGCTTAGTTCCTCCCCCACTACACTGACTCATTCCTCTTCCATCCTGCCGACCCTTTTCACCAACTTTATGCTTCAAACTTCTTACTTTCATGTCTTTTTGTGTGCTTGTTTTGAATTTAATTAAACTCACTTGCAGGAACTGTATTGCTGCTTCGGGTGTATGTGGATTAAAACTCTACTTCTCTCTGAGAGCACGTGCCCCACAAGCAGTCAACAACCTTGTTCTGGAAAAAGATCACACAGTTGATTTCAGTTTTGCACGCTGCATGGTCTGGGCAGGTGTGTAAAAGGCAGCATGGCTGTATGCAAATGAATGTGCTGGGCTGTGTGCCAACAAAGCTTTATTTACAAATCTAGGTTCCCAGTCACAGGGTACCACTGTTTCCAAACGTTGGAAACGGAGACATTGTTTAACATGCACATCTGACTCCTGTATTTACAGAGGTATTTTAAAGTGCTAAATAATATTTCTTGGTTCTATTAAATTTTCATACATTCATATTTAAACGTGTTCTCATCGCTTACCAATTCTTCTCCATGGAGGGGGGAGGGCAGAATGGCTTTCGATTGGGCCAGTCTGACTTGTGGTATCTGGCTGGGCTTCCTGGGGTTCATAAGGACTGCTGAGGGCTTTGTGTTAGAAACCCACATGTTTTCAAAGCCCATAAGTCAGAATGGCAGAAAGTGTCCCTATAGCCAGTGCCTCTCTCTGTTACCCTGAGAGTGACAAAGGAGTCACCCTCTTCAACTCTGCTGTAAAACCTGGGACCCTGGTGGTCCCACTTGGCAATGAAAGGATCAGACGTATCGACAAACGTGTTCACTCTGCTGTGTAGGAGCCGAGCAACCGGACAGGTCCATGGGAGGACAAAGTCACAAATATATGCTCTAAATCTTCTGTTGATGGCCCCTAAGACACACTCGGACTCTAAAACCCCAAGCACTCAGTGTGCCCTTACCCCACAGACACCATGCGGCACACCTTCACACTTAGACCCCTCCCAGAGCCGACAGCAGAAGGGTGTCGGCTTGAGACTCCCTCAACCCTGCAGACTGTACCTTCCGTTCTCCCCGTGCGAGCGCTCCAGCTGCTGGTTCCACAGGCCTTCCCGGATCTGGAGGGTACACGACTCTGCCCAGTTGCCCAAACTTCTTCCCCTTAGCCGGGCTGCCCAGAGAGGAGAGGAGAGGAGAGAGGATTCAGCACTCAGACTGCCCGAGTCTCACCAGGTTACCCACTTGGGCAAAAAATCAGTGGCCAGAAGCTGCTAGACATGGAAGTCTCAGAAGCTTACCCAAGCAGAGACTGGCCTGGGGAAACCAAACGGTGCTCTTGGTGTGGAAGAGGCAAACAGTCAGCTCTGCAGCAACACCGCGTGGTGTCAAGTAACAGTCAGATTAAACAAACAGCCCTAGAGGCTATTTTTACATCCAGATCAGCCACGAGTAATAGATAACTTGGGGAGTGAAAATTGTTTGCTGATTAGCTGGACCCTCACCACGATTCCAGCCTCAGCTCAGAATGATTTCTAAGGCTATCCCAGAACCTAGATTCGAATAAAAATATCTCAAGATGGGAAGGAAAACATTTGTCTTAAGAAATGCTAGGAACATGATAGTGTACGCCTTGGAGCCAGTGCCGGAGGCCTGCTGATGTCCCAGAGCAGAAATAGCCTGTTTCATCATCGGCTCTGGACAACCATAGCCTGCATTCCTCGAGTAAGGAGCTATACTCTGCCATGCTTTTGGAGCAAGATAATCTGGCCAGCCACAGGCTGGGGGAAGGCTGGTCCTTTCAAGGAGAGAGATGCAGAAGGATGTGAAATTATCAGGGGAGATGCAAGGTAAGTGTCCACTCGACGACTTGGCCCTGGTGTTTGCAAAACCTCAGTACCAATGACAAATCTTTTCTATCAGCCCAGGGCTTCTGTCTCCTCTGGGAAGGACTCCCAGTCCATCCCCAAAGTCCCAAGATAAGTTCACACCTGCCTCTCTATAGCTGCTTCCTAGGTTGGCCTGGGGTCATCCTCCCTACCCTAAAAGGCCCTCGATCACCTTCTTTTCAGCCTATGCTGTGTTAGCTTCCAGTTGCTTTCCTCATCCCCTCAAGCTGGTCCCACGAAAGCTCCCATACTGTCAGGATCCAATGCAAGAGTGTCTCCTCTTTTGACTAAACCCCCCTTTTATGCTCCCTTGGTCTGTGGTCTGAGTGATTCAAGCTCTTCAGTCCTGCCAGACACATGGCTCCATACAGAGCTCAATGCCCTAGGGGGAGCCCCGCAGAGTACTATACTCTGGATCTATTTGTGAACTGCCTGTCCTGACTTTGTGGGCACCTCAAGGACAGCCACCTCTGTCCTAGCCTTGAACCTTACTTAGTCTGTGAACATCAGGCCTTCAAGGTGGGCTCGGCTGTGCTTTCTAGGCTCAGCACACAGAGATGGTTTGAAGAAGACTCAATGTGAACCTTTCAGCATTATCCATTCTACCCGAGACAGGTACCAACTTGAAATGGGAGTGAAAACAATACAGAGGCTCAGGGAACTTTGATTCCATTAGTTAACAACAGTCAAACACTCTTCCCTAAAACTCAGTTTAACCTATGTTTAAACTGGAAAGAATACCCGTTGCTCTGTGGGGTTAAAGGTCAAAGGAATTAAGATATATACATGACTGTATAGTGTTAAGATACCCAAGTATTAGCAGTGTATTTACTTTTTTTTTCATGGTTTTTGTGACATCCTAAACCATCTAAGTTATCACTTATTAGTTTCCTTTAAATAAAACTGAACCAACTTACTTTTTTAAATAAACAAAAATAGAGAATTCTATTAAGCAATACCTAAGGCAACCATAGATTTGATATTTTAGTGACTGTTTTTCCTCGTTTCACATACAAACCAGTTCATAATCAGTCATTTGTCATCTGTGCACGGCCAGAGTCACTCCATCCCAACATTAGATGACGATTGCTAAACCCCATTACCCGTGGAATTTGCCGTGGGTAAGCAACAAGAGATGAATGACTCCCAGTGAAGCCTCTGACTTCCCATCTCTCTTTCCTGCCCTCTTCAGTGTCCCTCTTAATGCCTCACAGGTGGCAGGCATGACCTCATGTCTGGTTTGGGATCACAGAAACAGTGACCTGTGCTCCTAGGCAAGAGCTGATACCGTTTGCTAGAAGTGGGTGACTGACAAGAGACAAGGAGAACGAACCTTCAGGGGGCCAGGAGTGGCAGGCAGCTTTGTCAACAATGCTGGAAGAGAAAAATATGGCATCTATCTAACAAGAACTTCTGAGCACACTAACCAGATCACAGCTGACCATCCCAGAATCCACCAGCCCCAGGAAAAGCTTCCATCTTCCCCAAGCCATGGATCCCACATCTGCATTAGTTACCGTGGGCACACTGACACATAGCACCCCAGCAAAGACAACAGTTGGGCTTTGGATCCAGAACACAGGGTCTGCATAGCCCAGAGCTGGCAGGGTTCCTGGGGTCTGGCCAAGAAGAAGTGACCACTGTCTTCCAGCCCAGGAGCCATGAGCTGCGTGGAAAGAATGTGAATGAAGACACCATTCTAAATGTAGACTCATGGGTGCTATGTGAGCCACCGTGCTTTGAATGGTCTAGAAAAACAAGGCTTGCTTGTCCGTTCAACAGGATCATAAATAAAGTTGTCCTCAGGCAGTGTGTGACCATGTCCCATCCCTGCAATGTCAGCTCATAGCACGGGCAGAGTGTCTGCTTAATGGTGGGAGCAAAAATGGCCGAGCTGTGGCCTCAATGCACGTGATGGTCACTAGCTTCATCTTACAGTGATTTCAGTCTGTGCTGCGTCTGTGTTAACTAGACATGGTTAAAAGCTGGGAACAAGGGCAGTGCACAATGGCTTCTATAGCTGGTGTCTGGCTCTGTATTTGAAGCTCACATCCCTGCAAAGATTATGAGGTAATTCACCTGATTCTTCTACTCTTGTGACCTGGACATGGATGATGGTTTTTTTTTTGCCAGCATCAAGATTTCTTTGGGAATCATTTCTGTCATTGTCTTTGGTACATCTTCCTGGTTTGATAATAAAATGAAAAAGCTAGCTAGCACACGCAGAACACTTACACTGTACCTCCTACCCTTCAACGTCCTTACACTGGTGAGCCACACCCTACACACCCTTGATCCAAGCCTTTTGCTCCACACCATGAGCTGTTTGCTATCCAAGAGCATTGGGAGGAAGAGGGAAGAGAAACATACACTTCCGCTGCCCTTAGTGAACTATTTCTACTAGCTGGGCCATACCCGCTGAGGGTTCCATAGCCTTTAGAGTCACTCCACAGCTGAGTTTGCTGGTATAAGCCAGTAAGTTTAGGCAACAGGTTCATAGGTTTAAGGTCTGCCTGTGCTACGAATACAAGGCTAGCCTGGGCAACTTAGTGAGATACTGTCTCAAAATTAAAACAAAGAATAAATTAAAGGAAGGCTGGTGATTTAGTTTAGTGACCATGCCTAGCATGTATGAAGCCTAGGTTTAATCCCTAGCACAGGAGTAGGGGCAGGGTTGAGACATACCGAACAGCTGGGGTAGAATGCTCAAAACATGAGCCTATGTGGCACGTTTAAGATCCAGACCATAATGTTCTTTCAGGAATATGAGATCTGTGTGCACACAGAGGGATGCTGACTGCTTATGCTGGTTCAGTGCCTGGCACCGAGGGCTGAACTTAAAAGGAGTGCTCCATTAGTAGCTTACAGTCTGGGTACAGCTCACAGACCCAGGTGGCTGAGGATGCTTCCATGGGGCTGCTGCTCTTCCTGTCTGGATACAGTTGGGGCATGTCACAGCTGATGGAGGGAAATCTTGGCTTAAGGGCGAGATAGCCCCCAAGGCTTAACCTCCAGGGTCCCTTGGTAAGGACTTCACAACGGAAGACTGTGAAGTGTGTGTGTGTGTGTGTGTGTGTGTGTGTGTGTGTGAGAGAGAGAGAGAGAGAGAGAGAGAGAGAGACTTAGTAACTCCATAACACACAAACACTTCAATCATGTCCTGTATCGATTACTTGTTGGATGATAGTATAGATGATCTACAACTTACAATGGTCCTGCTTGAGATTTCCCATTTTATGTCTATGATAAAATGGCATGTGTCCTGTGGTCAGCCTCACAGTTCAAATGCTAATTGTTTCTAGGCTGGCGGTATCTGATCTTATAGTTCTAGTGATGCTGGGCAGAGACAGAAGCTGTACCTCTTGGTCATCCACCAAGGGAGCACCTCACCTGACAGTGTGTGCTCTGCTAAGGTGGCTGTTTTGTGTCTGATGAATCTTCAGCTAAGGATTTCAACTTCCCATGTGCTTGTTGGATTATAACCTCATTGTAAATTGGGGAACATGATATTTTGGGTTTAACAAAACATATCATTAGACTTTGTTTCCATGTAGCTAGTGAAAATCTGAGCTTACAGGCCCATACAAAATTGGTCCTGACAACTGTCCATTATAGAAATGGGATGGAGGGTAATGGGACTCTATTCCTCTTTGCTGAACTACTGGCTACTGATAGATTTTTGCAGAGGGGCAGCCCTGTCTTCAGCTGTATACCCATGGCCGAGCCAGGCTCTAGTGGGTAGCTCCAATTTCAGGGCCACACAGATGGCCCTGGTTAAATTCATTGAGTTTAAAACAGAAGACATAAATGAGGGAAAGGGACCCATAGGGAAGAAGAAGTGGACAGTAAGTAGTAAGGGTGGGAGAGAGATGAGAGGGGTCATGCTAACCATGACCAGAATGGTCACCATAACCATAGTGACCATAGCCAGAATGCACTGCTGTCACATATGAAACTATCAAACAACAAATTTAATGAGTTCTTAAAATTTTGTTTGTGTGCATTTCTCTCCACTTGTCAAGCTCTCAGGAGATGTGAAATGACCCATGCGACTTGCACTGTATTTGTGTTGCCCAGTGCTGGACCGGCTCATTTCTGGGTCACAGACCTCCATGTATCCCCATGCAGTCTCTGCAGAGTGCTTGGGAAGCACAGGAGTGTCCATAGACAAGCTACCAGCATTGTAGGTCTGGTCTTAGAGATTTAAGGAATTTCTTCCCAGGATGCCAACAACTGACAAGCCTAGGCACATATCCTGATTTCTCCTCAACTTGGCACCTCCAGAACTCTGCAAGTATCTAACGAAATGGAACATGCTTACATGGAATAGAATCATGGCTTGGCATGTCAGATCATGACATTATTTTGTCAGAATAAGACTGCTTCAGCTATGGTAACAGGAGATGTGCAGTGATTGGCACCCTTAGGACTTTGTGCTTAGGAATTATTAAGAAGCTTCATGCTTCCTTGCTGTGGAGTACTACACAGCCATGAAAAGGGAAAAGGATCCCTTCTCTGTCCTGTAGCCTTTAATTCTGAGGATATGGGAAAGAACTGTGGGCACAGTGTATTTACAACCTACTCAAGGAGGGGCTGCAAATGAATACACTTTATTTTTGTTCTAAAAGGAAGTCATAAATAGACAAGAACCAGAAACTGAGTTGCCTGTGGGGAAGAAAGGGCACAGGATGCAGGGAGAGAATTGAACTGCTCTGAATGACAGTACCTTTCTTGGGTACCTTTGTCTTGAAGCCATGAAAATACTTTATGGAATTCTAATTCAACACACACACACACACACACACACACACACACACACACACACACACCCCAGATCCTGGCAACTAAGGAACGACTTGTTTCAATAAAGGGAGACAAATGGGAGCATTCAGGATCCGGCTTAGATGCAGTGTTTCCTTAGCATGAAGAGGTCCCAAGTTCTGTTCCTAGCTCAAGAATCAAATGAGCAAACATACCAAATCTGAAATAAATGAGCTTAATGTGTAGGTAGCATATTGGAGAAAATGCATCAAATGGCTTTAAACTACAGTGATTTGACCTTGTCTCTATCTACCAAATCAAATATAAAATAAAATCCTAAGCTGTTCTTAGAAACATGCATGTATATAAAGGTAAAATCCACCAAGACGTGTTGATGCCATTAGAACGTAAGGTTGCCTTTTTTTTTTTTTTTTGTAGAGAAAGGAGATGAACATGATAAGAAATGACATTGAGCAAAGCGTTGTCTTCTCGTCCTGGAATATTGGCAATTACTCTTGATTACCGTCTTTAAGAAAGGGAAGTATCGTATAGCTGACAGAATGGCCATGCTCACCATTTTTGCGTCAATCACCCTGTCTTATTTAAAAAGAGAAAAATAGGCAAATAAGAAACAAACCAGAAAACATATAAGCAGATCCTGGAACACATTGCCACATCAGAAAGATAGGCAGGTCATCAGAACTCTCCAGGACATGTGCCGAGGCATTGGCTTAAAGAGGCTTTCACTGGGGAAGGAAGTGGTAGTGGGTGTTCAGATTGAAGCCATCAGCAAGAAGCACATCAAATCTGTTTAAAGTGATCAGTTCATAATGACTCTGGGGAAAAAACGGTTAAGCATAGAGGAAGAGAGTCCTCCATTTTCTCTTTGGCAAACACAGGAAGTAGCTTAGCCTTCTAGAAAATAGGACAAGGCAGCAGACATAGCCTGACCTGCACACAGGAGCTGTTATCAAATGGTCCAAAGCAACATGGGGCGGGTGAAGGAAAGTTTCCCTAAAGAAGGGAGGGAGGAAATAGAGCATTATAAACTGTCACACACAGGTGAAACCTCTTCTCAGGAGGCTGTCCGCCAGAGGCTGCCTATGCAGCCATACTGAGGCATCTGGTTTTCATTAGAGGAGATCCCCAAATCTAGTTAACCCCCAGTATAAAAGAAGGGCACAGATAGAGAAAAGTACTAAAGCTAAGTAGTGCCAAAGGCCACAGCCAGCAAGATGCACCCGGGAAAGCAAGAGACCTGTGGAAGATCTAAAAGAGGCAGATTTCCTATATGTATGAAAATGCTCTAACAGAACCCACGACTTGGCTTGATGATAAAAATTAATACCCAACTCCCCCAAAGAAATGACAGCAGGGGTAAGAAAAGGCGGCAGACTCGTATAACAAATTATTCAAGCAAAGCAAACAGGGTGTATGATGGGTTAAAGGCTGCTAGAAGATCACTAATCACAATCACATATAGACCACTCTACCTCAGGCTCCCAGAAGCTTCTCTAAAACAGTTGGAAGACTAATGACTCTATTTGGAGATTTGGTATTAAAGACTAGCTGCAGATCCTTAGGCGTGATGATAGCATAAAGTCGCAGGAAGCCTGCGGGGGGCGGGGGGGAACTGCAGAAACACCTGTGAGTAGAACTGGGTTGCGTTTGGAACTTCAAAGTTACCCAGGATCTGGGGACCAGGAGAAGATCAGAATGTGGTCATTTGTTTGCCTATTCTGAGATTTTTATACATTCATTTGAAATGTCCTGAATTAGGAAGAGAAGGAAACCCTGAAAGTAGGGAGAGCACAGAAGAGGTAATCTGAGTGACTAGGTGGGGGCTGAGGGCTCAGGAGAGGAGAGACAATCAGGCAACCAGAAACACAGGGAGACCACGATGGGGCAGAGTTGAGTCTGTTCTTCTTGCCATGTGGCTGGGAGGGTGGCACCTGGGCCAGCCTGGCCCGTCGCACAGACTCCAGGCTGTCTGGTAACCTCACTTGGGGTTATCTGACACCTAATTGGCTTCAGGGAGGCAACATCTCTACAAATATTGGCAAGCTCACAAAGCATCAGAAACAGTTAAATGTCCAAGCAGAGAGTGTAACTGTCTGAGGCCGACCTTCCAAATTAGGAAACTGAAATGGGAGAAAATCATTAGTGTGGACTGTTACATAACCAGGCAAAAATGGACTACTACGCTAATACAAAACTCTACATATGCATGTAAAGAAAGAAAACATAAACTGTGTGTGTTACACACACAAAAACCAAAAACAACCACGACCACCACCACCTCCAAATCTGTCTCAAGTATTCTGTTGTCTTATGTTAAATAAAAAGTGCACTGAAGCCAGAAGCAGTGGATATTGTTCTGTAAGCTGGGCATATGTGTGTGCATGTATGTGTGTGTATGTGCGTACACATGTGTGTTTAATAATGCTGTGTATATCATGCAGGAGATGTGAAGCAGGGTAATTAAGACAGGCCTTTACTACTGATAAGAGGTTCTTTGCCGTCTTTACTCCATGTGTCTCCCTGGGCTGAAACCACACAGGGCTAGTGGCTAACTTCACTGGGAAGAGGAACGACTGCTCTTAGAACGGGGGGGGGGGGTAGCATGATGGGGTGTCATGAGAGAGCAATGTATTTTCTGCTTGTTCTCAAGGGCCAGTCAAGGGTTCCTTCGGTGTTGGATGAACTTTGCGTTAGGGGTCCTAGAACTCCAGGAGGGCAGAGAGTGCTCAGAGAATCCACCTTGCTGTCAGAGATGTGGGGCTTCCTTTAGGAACATGGAGGTTGTCAAAGCTGCCCTCCCCACCCTGAAGTCCACTAGAGAAGCTTTCTCCCCCTTTTCCTGTCTGGTTTCAGAGCACAGGAGACCAGATCTGGATCAGCTGCCGTATGAAGCTGGGCAAAGTTAGAACGTGTGTTCTTAGAACAAACGACTTTATGGGTCACCCTCTCACTTTCAGAGTTGTTATCTGGCTTTCAGGTTCAATCTCCTGCAGACTAGCTTTGCTTCTGGAAGCTTCCAGAGAGTTCTATGTAACTTTGAAGTATTTTTCTTTCACAATGTGAGGATTTCACATGTATGGTGATGCTGGTAGGCATGCTGGTGGCTTTACATAGTGAGTGTAGTGGGTAAGGGCTGGTGCCATCTCACCCTGGCATGGGTGACCCCCTAGACCAAGATCTTTCTTGCCCTCGTCTGCTCTTGGTGTCCACAGAAGGAACAGCACTGGCTTTCAGCTCTAGTCTCTGATGTTATCTCTAGCCCAGACCAGGCCCATGAAGTCACAGACGATGGTCTATAGAGGAGTGTGGATCCATGCATAGCATTTACAGATGAAGAGATTTGTGCTGCTATAGCTGTATGGTACTCAGCTTTCACTTGGGCAATGGAAAACCTCTGGGTATTATTCCCGCATAGAGCAGTGGCTGATGTTTTATGGGGCCACGCCTTCAGACAGGGTCTGTCCTTCTTTCTGAGCTTACATTTCCCCTTCCGCAGACACTGTAGCACCACTCTGGCCACCCAAACTTGATATTGGCCATGAACACCTCCGACTTATGTTGAGTTGAACGTGAGTATGCGAAGCAGGCAACCAGGAAGCATTCTGAACATACTGATGCTAACTGTTATCTTCAGCGATGCTCACCTGTGGTGAGCAGATATCTCCCCGTGAAATATGAAAGCTGCCCAAAGTTATTAAAACCTCCTGTGTGATAGGAGCTCAAGCTGAGCAGTCCTCCACGAAAGGCTCATTAATATAGCGGCATTATTTATTTATATCCTACCCTAAGACAGACATGATGTAATCCAGTAATTAAGATTGTTATGATCGAATATTTATTAAGTACCTCCAATAAGCCAGACACTGATCTACATAAAACGAGTCTATCCCCTCAAGGGCTCCCATTTCACTAGTATGGGGGTTCGGTGCCTCTCACAGGGGAGCAGGAGGCTTTAATGGATTTTGTTTTTCCTGAATGAGCCTGAAAAATGAACTCTATCAGAAATTGGGCCTGGTTTAGTTTTTGCAGAATGAAAAGGGTTCATAGTTGACTTAGAGGAGCCATAAGAACTGGAAGACCTTATCCTCCAAAGTGGCCTTAGGTGGGGAGCTAGACTTCTCCGGAGGCCAGCTGGGCAAACATCTGCACAACCCCTCTGTGGTATGTTGCAAACTGCCATTTGCTTGTTCCCTACAGTGTGTCAGGGCCAGGACTATAGAGGAGAGTCGGTTGCAGCCAGGATCTCCTGAAAGCAGCCCCCAGTGTCAGATCCAAAGAGATCTTTGTCCATCTGACATCTCCTTCACCAGCACTAGGAACTTCAGCCATTCCTGCCCCTAGTTTTCTCTTGCTGGTCTTGCTTCTTCTGTCTCCTGGGCCCCTGCCTGCTCTGTCCCTCCACAGCTGAGAGCTGGGCCACTATCTGGAGAGAAACAAATGACACGCACAGGAATCAATGAAGGAAGCGTCATGCAGGCAGTGTCTGGTGGTCACCGGAAGCTCTGTGACCCACTTTCTACACTTACCCTGGTAGGTAATTTTTGTGTTTGGGAAGAGAGTCAGATGTCCCCCGGGTGCTCTGCACCTTTGGTAGATGCTTTGAAACGGATACACAAAGGCCTCGTTCTCTCATCACTAGCCCTGGTTTATAAACATTTGGTTCGCAAAAACAAAAGAGAACAACAGAAGAGCCACTGCATTGTGAGACCCTAATCCTTTCCACGCCACATCAAGTTTGCATTTTAGTGCTGTGCTTCTCCTTATGAATTCCGACAAAGTACACACAACATAAAAAGTACCATTGCAGGCACAATCCACGCATGGGGCGGTGTCACACACTTCCTCAAGGTTGTGAAGACAGTTTCCAGAGTTTTCTCATTCTGTGAAACTGAACTTTGTATCCATTACACAATAACTTCCCATTTCTTCACTCCCTGCTTCAACACTTGGGAAATTTCCATCCTTTTTCTTGTCTGTATGGATCTGTCTCCTTCTTTTTATTTTCTTGTATATGTATTGTAATACACTGTCTTTTTGTGGTTAGCATATCTCACCTACAGAATGTCCTTAGGATTTGTTCTTTTCGTAGTATGTGTCAGATTTTTTTTTCCACCTACAAGCAGAAGAGTGCTTCATTGGCTGTCTCTACCACACACTTCCTCCACACATCTATGGATGGGCTACCTTTAGGCTTCTGGGAATAATGTTGCTACAAATATTTGAGTGCCTGCTTTCACACACACACACACACACACACACACACACACACACACACACACCACACACATGCCACACACACACCAGACACACCAGACACACACCACACACACCACACACATGCACACACCACACACACACACACACACACACAGAGAGAGAGAGAGAGAGAGAGAGAGAGAGAGAGAGAGAGAGAGAGAGAGAGAGGAGAGAAGAGAAGAAGAAGAAGAAGAAGAAGAAGAAGAAGAAGAAGAAGAAGAAGAAGAAGAAGAAGAAGAAGAGAAGAAATTGCTAGATCATATGACAATTCTGTCTAACTTTTCTAGGTCTGTCAAACTCTTTCCCACAGGCATGGCCTCACTGTCCCTCCCACCAGCACTGCCCAGGGCTTCTGTTCTTCCACCTGTTATTTCCCACTTTCTTTTTCATTCATTTGATTGTAGAGGTCCTAATGGGTGTGAGATGGAATCTCACTGTGGTTTTGATTTGCATCTTCCTAGTCTTTAGTGATGTTGAGCATCTTTTCTAAAACAGGCTCTAAAGGAGCAGGCACACATGACTTAATCATCATGAAACCAATAGGGATTTCTCGTGGAAACAGGGCTTGTCCTGGTCTGTGCTGTTGAGAGGCATCAGGTGAGCCAGGGTCCTGGGAATGAGTCCCCTCCTTTAGTCCGGGGCCTGGGTTCTTAGCTAGTGCTGTGCGCATTAATGGTATGTGGAGCATTTAAGCCCTGCAGATGTAGTGTCCACCCCTTGTGTTTCTAGATAGAGGAGCTATGAAGTCTCCCGGGTTTCTTTTGTGTGGGATACTGTGAATAAGCCTTGCTTTGGGCAGTTTATCCTGTGCTGGCAGTAGGTTCCATGAGGAAGCCTACCTAGGCCTGCCTCTTTCTTAGTTTCCTGGATGTCACTGTAAACATCCCAAAGAAGTCTTGTCTCCAGCTTTGTTTCAGGAGGTCCTCATTAAAAGGTGGCAGGGGTCCTTTCCATCGGGTAAACCATGCTGCAGTTCCTTAGTCTCGTTCCTATGTGAAAAGGACATGGACAACTTCCTTCCACAAGCAGTTATTACCAACAGAATGGGACGTGTGTCTGCAGTGTTCCCCAGAGTGGCTGATGAGCTCTCTCTTTGCGAGGCCCATCACCACGAGGATTACCAGCTATCTCCCTTGGGATGTCCAGTTGCCTGAGTCTGGATAGACGCCTAATCATCTGCTCCAGTTTGTTTTTAAACACTGGGTCTGGTGCTCATCTCGGGTCAGGAAACACTACCTGGGTGAAGTGGGCATGTTTGGGTGGCTTCCCTTCAGTGGCTGTCTGCCCACTTCCTTGTATCACAAGAATGATGCCTCTCAGCCCAGGGCACACAGAGCACACTCAAGCATCTCTTTATAGCATCTCAGAGCTAGCTGGCTCAGTGTGTCAGAGATCCCTGCTTCAATAAGCCCCACAGGGGACTGATAGTCTTGCAGTCACTGAACTGAACCAAACATTTCCATAGATTATCTACTTCCAGGCTTATGAAACATAGAAGGGGAAACTGAGGTCCATAACACTGTGATATGTCAAAGCTAGAGAACAAATGGAGACAGAACTGGAAGTCCAGAAAGAACACTCCGAAGACCTCCTTTCCAATGAATACAACGCTGTGTATGCAAAGGTTTTGGGTGAGGATATTCATTAGTCTTGACCCTTGGTTGTGACTTTGCTGCAAGACATGCAGAGAGCTAGGGAGAGCGACGGAATGCACCCTATGTAGAACACGTAGACAACCGCCACCTATTGACACCCTCCTCCAAGAAAACCTCTATCCGCTGGGGTTCCGAGTTCACAATGATAGTACAGAGGAAGAAGGATTGCATAAGAAGACAAGTCAGATATAGATCTGATGTCACCAGCGCCAAGGGCAGCACTGAGAGCAATGTCCATGGGGAAACAGACTGCCAGTGACCATAGTTTTATTTGGAGCAAAATAAAGCCACAGAGTCCAGGGCACACCCTAGGGAACAATTTTAATAGCTATTGCTGTCGAAATGCTGGGTCAGTCCAGAGTAGGTAGGAGACCTTTTGAATAGAGCAAGAAATTGGCCTCAGACTGACACAGAGTGGTGAATTTAGGGACTATTAGGTACCTCTTCCATACCCTTTCTAACCTCTGTGACAGTGACATTGACTAGCACCCACTGATAGGCATGCAGAGAAGAGCAAAGCCTGTGTCTGGCTTCCAGCTTCAACTCTTCCTAGGCTGTGGGTATGGTGAAGCCTTTTCTCCATCCTTGGTCTTGGCTCATGTACACAGTCAGCATCATGATGTCAGCCCTGCTCCTTGGCACAGACTAAGACAGTGTGTGAAGTGCTTATTTTCCCTAACAATATGGGAGTGGTTTAGGGGAAAGCAGCCTGCATTAGAAATTGGTTGTACTACCTGAAACAAGGTGTTTTGTTTGTTGGTTTTGTCAGATATTGTCTATTTGAGGGTAGGTGGGTAGTTTTAGCAATAGGAAATGGAATCTTTTTGCCTCAAATGAATAAGCCACCATCATTCAAGCTGCCTAAAACAGCAGTCTCTGATTTGTTTCTGTTTTGTTTGGAGGTAGAGGGTGGCTTGTCTCAAGCTTCCTACATAGCCAAAAATAATGTTGAACTCTTGATCCTCCTGCCCCACAGACCAAGTGTCGTGCCTGCATGTGCCACCACACTGGGCCCTCTATGATCTATTTTAAACCCCAACTCAGAGCTGTTCGCCCCTTCCCACAATGTTGTTTCCATCAGTTCTGACCCAGGCTTCATGGTTCCACTTTTAAGGTTTGAAAAGTGATCCCATTCCTGGACACTGCCCATATGCATCTACAGTGCTGGGGTGGGTGGAAATGTGCACTGCTGTGTGTGTGTGTGTCTGTGTGTGTGTGTGAGAGTACATGCATGAGGGATGAAAGTGTATGAGTATGTGTGAGTGTGTGTGTGTGTCTGTGTGTGTGTATGTGAGTACATGCATGAGGGATGGAAGTGTATGAGTATATGTGTGTGTGTGTGTGTGTGTGTGTGTATGACAGAGAGAGAGAGGGAGAGAGAGAGGTGGCAGGTTTGTGGGATACAGACATTGCAGTATCACACCAAAGAGAGAAGGAAATTTTGGTTTTGTGGAGAGACTAATCCACTAAGAATCTTACCTTGAATTAGTTGTGTATTTTATTATAAATGTTATGAAGTATAAAGTGAACCCTTGAAGATGTCTTCTGGTTTGGAAGTGTTTGGTGTTGGGAGTCTTATCTATTCAGGTCATAGGAGAGCACTGTAGATTGGTCTAGACAGACCACCCCAACCCATCAATTCTATTCCTTCCTAGGTTGTCTGATGTGCATAAGGGAGGCTCTAATCCTGACATTTCTCTCAGCAGCACAGCTGGGTGGTGCAGGCTCTTCTATGTATGACCTTAGCTACCAAGGCAGGTAGACAGGAAGCATTCTTCTTATGAGACTGAGAAAACCTTGAAATGGTCTCTTCTCCATGGTGGTGTATGGACAGGCAAATGAACTTACAAACTTAAATGGGTGAATATTACTACAGCTGGAGAAACTAAAAAGTATTCCTGAATGACCAAGAGCCTGCCTGGCTTCTTACTCTGGGCCAAGGATCTGTTGTTGCCTGTCCTTTCTCCCCCATCTCTCTCTTTCTGTTTATCCTTTCAACTTTGGTAAAATGTACTTTTCTCATTATAGAAAATTGTTGGTGGAAGGGAAGGAAGGTGAGGAAATTCCCACTCTGGGATGTAGAAGAAGGAAGATTGTGCATGTATGGGATAGGTATTTATAGGGGCAGCTGTAAACCTTCTGCTCAGTTTTCCTACAAGCGTAAAACTATCCTAAACCATTATCTTAGAAGAAGATTAATAATCCTTTGTGTGTGTACACCTGAATGCATGTGTGTGTGTGTGTGTGTGTGTGTGTGTGGTGCACGTGGGCATATTTGTATGTATGTGTGTGTGTGTGTTCACATGGGCACATTTGTATGTGTGTGTGTGCACTTGGGCACATTTGTATGTGTGTGTAGGCCAGAGGTCAGCACCTATCTTTCTCAGTCATTCTATATCTTTTTTTTTAAATGAACCAGGGGCTCACCAACTAAGCTAGCTGGCCGGTGAGCTCTAGAGGTCCATCCATCTCTGCCTCCTCAGCACAGGGATACAGTTGCACCTTCATACGGCAGCTTTTATATGTGTGCTGGGGAATTGATCTCAGGTCCTCAAGCTTGACAGCAAGCACTTTATCAACTAAGCCATCTTCACAGCCTGATAAACATAAAGTCTCTACACATGGGCCCATGGGCCACTGGAATGTCAACTGTCTTGTCCAGGTGGCTATGGACTCAATTGTCTGAAACTGTCAGCCAGAAAAAAGTCCTTCCTTCTTTAAGATGCTTTTCTTGGGCAAGTTCTCACACAGAAAAGTGAAGTCATGCAGTAAGGCTCAGAGCCCCAATGGCAACAGTTTGTCTCAGGGCAGCTCTAAGTGTCCTTCACTGGCCTAGTCTAGGGTACCCACATTCAGGTGAGGAGAAGCCACTGGGCTCTTTCTGGGTTGAGTATCCAGGGTGAGTAACCCATGACTCCTTGTCTTTGGGATGAGAGGCTGAGATGCAGGCTGGAAGGCAAGCCTCTTTTTAATCAGGTGCCAACAGTGCTTTCAGCAGTCTCCTTGCAGGGTGCTGACAGGGGCAGTCTCAGGTCAACTTCAGGCACTTCAAAGGGCAGAGGTAAGATTGCTTCTGGGAAACGAGGCTCCTACCTCAGCCCTGATTTTCTTGGGTAACCTCCAGAGGTGGGAGATATTAATATGTCTGCAGCACATGTATTGGTGAGGCCTTTGGTGGAATTTCTGTAAAGTGCCTTTTGTCTCTTTGTCTGTGGGATGGGGATGGATCGGAACCACCCACTTGAAGAATCAGCAGATCTTAATTTTCTTCCAAAGAACACAGTCACGGCCAGCTCATCTTGGACCCCCACTGCAATCTCCCAGGTGCCAAAGGAAACTGATTTGGTGAACTAGAGCCAGCACATTGATCAGCCTCCTTGTGAAATTTCCCAGCCCTGCAAACCGAGCCAGCTGCTTTTAGCTTTCACTCCTAACAAGGTCACCATACTCGGTAACTTCAATCAGGCCTCCTGGCAAGTCATAAGGCCTCTCCAAAGCTGCAAATAAAATTGTGTTTGGAAAGCCGACACTTGCTGTAATAGCTAATTGAGGCTCCATGGCTGGGGCCCTGTGGGTGTATGAGGGCCTCTCCCCTACTCCCCTCTGCCCCCTCTCTGTGCTTCTGCTCCTGGTAGATAGCATCTTAGGTCAAGCATGTGCTAAATATAGCTGTCCTCCCAGCTGGGCTGTCATCGGGCTGTCAGCAGCACTGTCCCCAGGTTTTGGTCTTAATGTTATGGCAGCCTTTGGCTTAACAGCCAAGTCCAGCCATGGGGTGAGGATTTGTGTTTAGGAGTCATCTCTCTTCAGACCCCACAAAGGCAGGTGAGACTAGTGAGAGAGTCCTAGATGAGGGAGTGGAACACTGACTTGGGGACAGGCCACAATGTTGTGGCTGCCTTGAAGTGGCAAGCAATTGGCTTTTGTGCCTCAACCAGTCTCAGGCAGCAGCCTGGCTGAGTGAGAGCTGCAAGATTTGTAAGTAAGGCCAAGGTTGCTGGCCTTTATCCACCTCCTCACTCCCACACACCAGCAAAGGACTATGGGAATCCACTGAACCTCTTTGGCCCCATGTGCAGGGAGGAATAATGGTGTTTTATGCTTCCCACCATGGTGAAGGAAGGGAAGCCAGGACATACTGCTGTCGGTGAAGAGAAGAGCCTCCTGCAGCCAGAATCCACATATACTCAGTCAACACAAGGATCTGCATAAGGATCGCCCTATCACAGTCACCTGTGCAGATATCTAGTTGAATTAAGGCCAAATGTTCTAGGGTCTCAAGGTGCTGGAAGCTTAGACTCTAAAATGGTGGCTCTAGTAAACAGCAGGGACAGGACTTAAAGTTGCACTCGATTTGGTGACTCCAAAGTGTCTCTTCTTCCTGTCTGCATTCCAGGTGCCTTCCACCTCATGTGACAGTCAAATTATGCTTTCTGGTTATTGCTCTGAGCATTCTTAAGGAAAGCACCAGTTGAAGGTAGAGAAACATAGCTGAGTCTGGGCAGGACCCAGGAAGGAGGCTTGGTGGGGGCTCACTCTGATGGAACACTTCCCTATCCAAAGGCTTGATAGTGTGCTATATTAAGGATGCCCCTGCATGTATGCAGTCTGGAGCCTGTGGTAGCTGAGTGCAGTGGTCTTTCTAGGGCCATTCTGGCTTTTAGAGATGGAGCCTGGACTTGTACCAAGTACTTCCCTTTCTGATTCCCACTTGTTCTCTGGCTTGGTGCAAGGACCGTTATAAGTTAGTTAAACGAACACATTTGTTAGCATGTTTTCCCGCTGTTCAGTAGTGTATAAGGTGTACATATAGATTGCAGGGATCCGATCATTCATTGTTTCTAAAAAGTGCTTGTTTTCTAACTACCACAGGCAGCCAAGGTGACAGCCAGAGTCCTTGATTTCACGGAACTTAAATGTAGGGTCTGAAATCAATTTGAGAGGAGAGTTGAGTGGCAGATAGGATTAGATTTCAAGGCAATTATTCAGTTTCACAGGAAGCAGATGTTGGATTCAAGCAAAGGTCTATACAACCTATTGTGCATTAACACGAGCTTGCACGTGCGTGCACGCACGCACACACACACGCACACACACATGCACACACGCACATATACATGGAAACTCTAGTCATTGAATTAAAGGCTCTAAAGGCTATTGAGAAGCTAGGTGAGAAAGAGGAAGGGACTGAAGGGCACCGGGAATGGAACTGTCCTTGGCGAGAGTGCGCTTGCTGAAGGCTTGAATGTGAGAGACAAGGAGGTGCAGGAACACATGAGCCTTATAGTGCTGGACACTCACTTAACCACAGAACATGGGAGGTCACTCAAGTGCTGGGAATTCTGCAAGCCTCTGTGTAAGGTGTGGAGTTAGTCCACAGCTAACACATGGTGACTGTGTCTATACGTCAGGTGTGGGTCTAAATCTATGGGAGAATTTGAATGACCATAGCATTCTTATGAGGAAGGTACTATTGCTAGCTACATAATTTGCATAAGGTCATTTGGCTAATAACGTAGGCATCATGTCTCCTTCAGAAACTTAGTCTCAGCAGTAGCTATTATCCTATTCCTGGGCCACTGACTCTGGTCACCAGCAGGAACCTTGCTCATGCCTGTTGCTAAGAATATAAAGTGTGTGAGGTTTCAAATCTCTGTGAGTCTTCAAAAAGCTAAACCAACCATTCAAATCACTTGACCCTTGAACAGGATGAGATGGGATTTTTGCTTTGTTTGGGGCTGAGTTGGAGATTCCAGAGGTATGTGTGAGCTCATTCATATGGTTTGGCAGAAGAGAAGGGCTGTCACTCCAAGTGATCCCGTGGATATGTCCAGAGGTGTCCATGCAGTGAATGTTCCCATTGCTAAGGGGCAGGGGGCATTGTGAAGTCAGTTGATATTGGCTCTGGACACATTAGTCAGTGTTATAAACAAGCAAGAGAAGAGAGTTGCATTCTGTATTCGAAGACGACATAGGGTGATCTTAGTGGAGAAAGAGAGATAACGGTGCCTTGGGTCAGAGGACAGCCAGGTTCGTCAGGTGCTGTCACCACTGCTTTCCAGAATAAGAATCTTGTGCTCCAGCTGACCTCAGCATCAATGGCAGGGCGAGAAGTACCCAGCACCTCTTGCTGTTACCCTGTTCTGCTCCCGCACAGCCATCCATTGCGTTAATTAAGTGCTTCAATAGCGTATGAAGGCTGGGTTTTGTGCTTGAATATATTGCCACATTAATAACTTCAGAACATTTTAGGTAGTGTCAGAATAGTAAATTAGGACACAATGGGCCATATATTCAGTGCAGAGAGCTGAAGTGCCATTTTATTACACATGTCATGGAATTAAAGGCTTAATTTTCTTTTAAAAAATGGCGATGCATCATTTCCTGCAGCCAGGTAAAAACAGTCAGCAGAAATGATTTATCTTTCATTCCATTTAAAAATAGGAAACCAGATTCCAGGATCCTGCTCTTTGATATTTATCTCTGCCTGGAGGGCACTTGAGACATTTACCCACCATCTGACTTGAAGGACATAGCCAGTCACTGGGCGTGGTCAGGAGAGGAGGGTGGTGGCAGCATCTGCAGGGAAGCTTGTCTGCTGGTTAGAGGACATGGCCTCCTCCTCTGGGCTCCATGGCAGACAGGCTCTGCTGCATGTCCAGGCCTGTCCTCAGATGAGCTGCCCGATGGAGCCCTCTGATTTCACCTATGACACAGGAGAGCAGCCAGACCTCCCCAAGGGGGGTACTGAAGGATGGAGATTCCAGATGGGAGGAAATGGGGCTGCTTTGACTTCTACACTTGTGACAGCTGCAGGAAGATGTCGTTTTTTAAGGACAGCTCTTTCTCCCATCCCCTTCCCCCAGTAAAAGTAATATACTCATTGGGAAGAACTTGGAAACAGAAAAAGATAAGGAAGGTGATAAATGTTTGGTTCATCATTGTTGATGATGTATGAGTCTCCAGTGGCTGCTGTAACAATCGTCAAAGCTAGGGGGCTGAAAGCAACAACAGTTTATTCCCACACAGTACTGGAGGCCAGAAGTCTGAAACCAAGTTGTCAGCAGGGCCATGCTCTCAGTAAAGGCTCTGAGGCAGGAAGCATCCAGACCATACCACTTGGATCTCTGACTGCATGCAGTTTCTTCTGGTATTTCCTTCCTTTGTGTGTCTTTCATAAGGTCATTACCACTGGATTTAATGCCCCAGCAATTATGTTACTCTTTTCAAGTGTCCTGATGCAAGAACACCTGAACATTTCCTTTCCACATAAGTGTCCATCCAGGATCCCGGAGAAGAATTGGGGTTTATCTTTTAGCCATAATTTAGCCCACATCAACTAGAAAATCGAGCCTTTTGATCAAGTTCAAAAGGATGTAGGTGGTGAAGCCCAATCCAGCTAGCCTCTAGGTGTCAAATTTGTCCAAAAATCTTATATGCTAATGCACATCATTGGTTCATGACTGGCTTTGATACCCCATTGGAGGACACTGGCTTCTTGCCTTTCTTTCAAGCCTGGTCACCATTGGAGGCTGGTCCTGAAGTCCTCACACTCTACCACAAGATTCAATTATAATGGGATGCTGATACTTCCAGCCTCTCTGATTCCTGCCATCCCTGACCATCATCAACCCTTGAGGATGTTTTACTTGTGTCCATACCACCACCTCCCTAAGTCTTGCCCTGCCTACTTCAGGCTTTTCTTTGCTAGAGAAGGTTCCTGAGCTCCTAGGGAGGGCTACCTGCCTCCTTATCCACTATGGTTCATGGAATGTTACCCTCCTGGTTCCTACAGTACATGGGTTCCCACTGTGACCAGAGCTTCTGAGAGGTACAGGCTCTGTGTATCCTGAGTGACCATGCTCCGCCCACTGCTCTGCAGGTCTGAAGAGCTCAGGATAGCTGCTGCTTTTCCTGGAGGTGGATGTGGGAAGGTCTGGCTGGCTGCTGCAGCCACAGTTCTGACTGTAGAGCTGAGGGTTTCCCTCACAATTCCCAGTTATTTCCAGCTCACTGTGGTTCATGACCGTGTGTGCTTTCATCAAGGTCCAGGTTCCGATCCTGCAATGTCGGTGTCAGAGTCAGGAGTACAGAGGCCAGGTGGGTAACAGTGAGACTGGACTCCAAGCTTTGTCTCTGTGGCAGCAGCACTGCAGGACCATTTTTTCAATGTCTGATGACAGCATGTTGCCTGATGGGCAAGTGTGATGGTGGCAGGCAGACAGGGGCAGTCACCTTGAATAGCATCAGCTGTGAGGAAGCAAGGCTTGCACACATGGAGTTTCAATTTGTCAGAGTTGGTGATAGGCTGGAATGGAGTAAGTCCTAAGAATTTGCCTTTCTGTGGGGTCCTTTCACTGTTGGTCCAAAGAATGGGATGTATGGGCAGGGCGCAGACTGGGTAGACTGGGTAGTTGTCCTTTTGGCCCAGTGCCACATCTATTCCAAGGCCTCCTTAGTGGCAAGATTTTGTGAGCTTTCATGGGATGCTTTATCCCCAGGGTGAGTAGCGCTCAGGCAACATTTGAAGGTGAGCTTGAGCAGCAGGTCCTTCACTATGTCTTCTCTACCCTGCATGGGCCTCAGACACACACTCAGGGGCTGGGTACAACAGTTGAAGTCGGAACCACCCACACAGGCTTCCTTTCTCAGCCTCTCCTAATGTGCATAGGCTATCCCACTCAGCCCCTCCCAATATGCACAGGTTACTCCACTCTGCCCCTCGAAATATACAAAGGTCACCCTACTCAGTGCCACGCACTGTATGTAGGCGATCACACTGAACCCTTCCTATAGGTTGGGCAGCCTGGCGGGTCGTGGTGTGGAACATATAGATACATGGGGGGGGGAAGGAGGGAGGGAGGGATGGAGGGAGAGAGAGAGAGGGAAGAAGGGAGGGGGAGAGAGAGGGGAAAGAGAGAAGGAGAGAGAGAGAGAAGAAGGGAGGGAGGGAAGAAGGGAGGAGAGAGAAAGGGAAGAAGAAGGGAGAGGGAGAGAGGGAGGGAGGAGGGAAGGAGAGAGAGAGAGAGAGAGAGAGAGAGAGAGAGAGAGAGAGAGAGAGAGACTCTTCAGTCAGTTCAGTGGTTAAGAACCTCTAGGCTTAAACATCTAGACATCAGAGACTTTCCCTTCTGCTTCATCTCTGATTGCTGTAGAGGTGTGCCCTGTGTGTTAGTGTGTACGAGTCCCTGTATGGATGTCTGTGGGTGTATGTGAGTCTGTACATGTGGCTGTGCCTGTTTGTGTGTACTCTGGGAAGGGACCTGTTGCTGGCTCAGTGTTGAATGGGTGTGTGATGACATGACAGCTCTTGGTCCTGTCCACGACTAGGCCAGAGGCTAGAAGCAGCACCCTGTATCTCCCTGTGACAGTCCTTTCTATCAGTGACCCCTGCCACACTCACACTCGGTGTCTACTTCAGCAGGAGCTTCTACAGGGGACATTGTGGCTACTGGTAGATGAAGGTGCGATTTCATTTCATGTCCAGAACTCAGGTCTTTTTACTATGACCAGCTATGGTGGGTCCAGGGTCATGGGAGGGGATCTGAGTGCCCCTCCCAACCTCCTCCACCTACTGAGTCACCCCAGGCATTGCTGAGGGCTCAGTGGGGGTGGACCTCACCAGCCCTAACACACTTTCTCGGCAAGAAAGATTAAACAGAAAATACATTGTCCAAAGATATCCTCTAATGACATTCTGCTTACATTTGCAGTCCCCTCTAATGCCCCCCATAAGCTCATGGAAGCAGGCCTGTTAGCCCCACTGTGCAGACAAGGAAACTAGACTCAGAGAGATCAAGTGACTTGCTGTGGGAAACACAGCCAAGAAGTGGATTGAGTTAGAATTGGAGATTCCTTGATTAACCCTATCATCCCTGGATCTGAGCAGGTAAGTCTGTACCACAATTCTTCCTGCCTGGGCTGCTATAGGGAAAAGTGCTTCCAGGTTAGAAGGTTCTGGTTGAAAGCCAATCCAGACTCTTAGCTGACCAGAGGCTGCTGGTACTATGGAGAAAAGTTGCAGCTGGCTCTCAGGAACCCTGGGGCCTCAGAACAGAGCATCTCCCCATCGGACATCTACCCAGTGCTAGGCAAAGCTGCCTGGCACTGGGTCCTTTGTGCAGTGACCCCAGACTGAACACCACTCCTCTCATTAAATGCCTCCACCTTAAGGACACAATGATTCACTTACTGTGATGGTGATACCCTCAAAATGGCAGAAGCAGGTCAGGCACAAGGGTCCACAGACTGGGCACAGAGGGGCACCCTCCAGGGCACTCTTGCTTCCTTTCCAGAGAAGCAATGAGACAGCAGGAAAGAATCTGCTCACGCCCAGCCCCGTGGAGCTTGCCTCTTGCCCAACACCAGATATGACTTGGAAGCTGGCTGGATATTCTTGTTCAGGAAGGGACCATGGCCCAGCACTCTGAGAGTCACAGAGTACCCTGACTCCGCCCCTGCCTTCCTCTGGTGTTGGCTCTTCTCTGCATAGTCCCTGTCTCCTGGGACCAGGCCTCTGACCTTGGTGAAGCCCTCTCTTGACCCTGTGCCCGCCCTCTGGCTCCATTTGTTTATAAATAGGCCCATTTCTCATCTGCCCCTGCCCTGGGCTCCACACCCTGGCAAATGTAACCTCAGGATTCCCTTCCCCGCCAAGAACAGACGGAGCAGGGCCCAGCCAGCTCCTGTAGGTCCGCCTACAAATAGCAGCTCACTTGGTCAGATGCTGCCAGCCACGTGTGATAACCACACAGTGCCTACCATAAATGACCACACGCAGCCAGCTCAAAGGCTGTATTTCCTTATATTATGGAGAGTGGCAGCTGGAAATCAAGCAAGGTCACATGACTCCATCTTACCTCTCCAAATGCTGGTGATCCCACTGTCTCCTCAATCTCAGGCTCCCTGCGAAGGTGCCTCTTCTTTTCTGTCTCCCTCAAATGCCCCCACACTCCTGCTTATGAAAGCACACGTGCCACTGGGGTGAGGGCCAGTCTCAGTAACGTAATCTTACCTGCAGGAACTCGTTTTCCAAATAAGGTTACAGTCCGTGAGTCTGAGCCCTAGGCTGTGGGCATGCTTTCAGAGGGAGCAGGTTCACTATTCAATTCACTGCAGCAGGTCAGAAATGAAATTTATTGTGATGGTCACTGACAGGTGAGTCAAACCCGGAAGTTTGAGGAAACCAGCACAAGACATAGAGTGTATGGTGCCTCTGTCCTGTTGTCTCCTCTGTCCTGGTGTCTGGGGTGCCTCAGGCTGCCTAGGTAGTGCTGATTCTGAAGACAGCTCTTTAATGGTGACTAACACCATCTAATCCCGGGGCTAGGGAGGAGGCTGGGTGTCATCTTGGGCTGGGCAGTAGAGGAGCTCCTGGGTCAGCTGCCCAGCTATCGGCTGGATTAGTGAATGGTCAATAGATCCGGTTGAGCTAAGACAGCTGGAGTCAGCAGGCCACGTGGAGACGCCTGCTGGTTACTCTGCCTCTCTTGATGATGTGATATGATTTGTAGCTTGGCACTCTGCCACCACGATGCTTACAGAGTTGATCAGCTGTCACTGTGCCCTGTTCTTTGCTGAGTGCAGGTGACCCTGGTGTTCTCCTATGATGCCTGGAGCTTGCAATCTCTCCCCCATCACTGTTGTCTGTGGACACTTGCAAAGGCTCAGTTTCCTTCCCAGTTAAATGAGGAGGTGCAGACCCACCCGACAGTAGTGTTTGGGGGTTCCAGGCTGGATCCCCTAGAGTGGTGTGACATGCAGGAGGCACTGATGCAGTGGCTGCTCTGGCTTCAGGTGGGGACAGCATCCTTTACTCGTCACGTTGGCTGGTACTGGCTCACTTCCTCATCCTCCCCTCCCCTCCCTCTTTAAGTCTTACGTGTTGGCTTTTCCTCACCTGTGACCATGCCCAGGCCCTGTAGCAGCTAGGAGCCCCGAGTCTATCACCTCCCCAGCCTGAATGTGATTCTACACTCCTGTTGGGCCCTCTGATTTAGCCCTGCTCCAGGAGCCTGGGCCTCCCTGGTCCTCTTTCAAGCCATGCACCCCAGATCACAGGCTTCAGGCCCTCCCTCCTTTGACCCGTCCCCTCCCTCTTCTTCCCTTCTCACTACCTTCTATCCCCTGTCTTCCTCTGCTCTGATGCCAGACTGTGAATATGGCCTCCTCTGATGTACCTTGCACTCATTTGTAAGACTTGACTAGCTTCCCAGAATCACATTGCTGAGGGTCTGGATGGCCTGATACCACTGTAGGTTCTGAGATCTTTTCTTCCCAGTAAACAGAGCTCCAGCTAGACAACAAAGGTCATGATTGAGTGCATAAGTATTTAGGTTGAGCTTCCTGTGTGACCTTAGGTAAATTGACTCACCTCTCTGGGTCTTCTTTTCCCCGTGCTTTGTACTTCCTACTTATTCAGGTGACTGTGTTAATCCATGCAGACAGTTCTGAGATGATACAATGTATGTTAACCTTTCATGGAGTTTGTAGGTTCCAGAATAAACAGTTGCAATACTGTTCCATGAAGCAAATATGGAAATTGCACTGAGAGGGCAATGGGATCACTTTGTCTAGGGATCCTGGGTATGACAGCCTATTGCCTCAGAGGCCATGAGTTTCATGAGGATGTGTCAGTCATAGATATCTATCAAGGTCTAGCACCATGTGGGTTCCTGGAACTTTGCAGAGGCCTGCTGAATGAAGAAATGGAAGGATGGATGGACAGATGGATAAATGGATGGGTGGATAGGCTGGCTGGATGGGGAGCACTGAAGATGACTATGGAATTAAGGAATGGGTAAATGAAAGAATGGATGGATGGATGGATGGAGGGGTGGGTGGATGGGTGATGGATAGATGAATGAGAGGATGGGTGAATAGGTGGATGGGGAGCTCTGCAAGGGCCTGGTGAATGAAAGGATGTGTAAGTGAACAGATGGATAGGTGGGTGGATGGATGGAGGCAAGTGGTGATCAGACCTGGAAATGGGTAGATGAAGGACTAGACAGGTGAATGGGTAGATGGAGGCTGGATGGACTAGTGGCTATTGGGCTTTATTCAGACTCTCTGTTGCTCATAAAATGTGATAGATGGTTCCTGTTCTGTTTCATGCTCCTGGGCTAGTGGTTTTGTTTTTACTGTTTGTTTTTTTAAGTTTGCTAGCACTTATGTTTTACACATGATCTTTTACCTTACTCAACAGGATATATGATGTTTCTAATGAAAAATATTTTTCTAATGAAAGAAACGAATATGAATTTCCAACCTGTTGAATCAGGAAGGCCATGGCCTTCTAAATCCCCTGTTCTTGTGAGGGATCCCTCTGGCTCTGGAGTGACTACCAGTAGCTTAAAGCCTTCAGGCTAGTTCAAACCCTCATTTACAAAACCAGCTATCATGGCAGAGACTTGTCTTACTCTCAAAGCAAAAATGTCACCTGCTTTCTCAGATCTCATTTCTCCTATAGGCTACATGACCCTGGATGCTAGGTGCCAGCCTGTCTAATGCCAGTCATTTAAGACAAGTGGAACTCCAGGGTGGGCCAGCTTGCTCAGGGGCCTTTCATAGAAACCTAGTCATACCCTGCCTTCCCGAGCAGTGTTCGAGCAAGTTCTATGATCCTGTTATTTTACCTGCCATGCATGTGAGGGTCTGGCCTTGACTTGGATCCTGGGAGATCACTTGCCATCCAACCTTTATGTCTCTGATCTCTCACTTGGATTTTGTATTTACCTTGGCCAGGCTCAGAGCCCAGACCTCATCTTCCCACCATGCCTGCTTCATCATTATCTCTTCACATTGGTACCAGTAGCTTCCAAGGAGACCAATTCTACCAAAGGCAGCAGGGAAAGGACAACCTTTTTAGTACTTGTTAAGTCTTTTGAGTCATCTCATTTTGTGTACCGCCATCAAAGCCTAAGATAAAGGCCTAAGACAGGTAGTACATTTGGGACAAAGCCCAGGAAGGTAGAGTTTAAGATGAGAAGAGGGCTGAGAGACAGTGAAAGTCAGTTCAAGGTTGCAGTTGGGGTTTTTCTGTAGCAAATATGTAGGAATAATATGCTATCTGGCACAACTCTCCGAATAGTTTCTTGAACTAGCATGAAATCCACCCCCACCCCCAGATGTGCTTAGATGAGGCTCCTTCATCATTTGAATCCCAACCTCCCATAAATCAAGAGTGACCCTAGATATAAACATCCATGTACTTTGGGACTTTGCGGTATGGGTGTTCATTAGGTCCCCACAGGTGTGTCTAGGTGCCCTGGAACCAGAAAATGTCTCAGATGGGAGCCAGAGGCACATAGGAGGGGGCCAACAGGAGGACTCACAGCCCCTGAAGCAAGTGGAACATAACTGTCAGAGACTGAGGCAGCAGTGGAGTGAGCTATAGAAACATACATACACATTGTCAGCAGCACTTAAAAAGGTGTTTTGGGGCATGGACCTAGATGAGTCCAAGAAATGGATATGGCAGGTGTCAAGCTTGTACCCTCCTCAACAGAGCTCTACAGTGCCTCTCCACTGTCACTCTCCTTTGGGACTGGTCAGTTTCCATATTACCTACACCCTTCCCAAGCCTTGCATCATGCATCTTGTACAGAGTTCTGTATCAAGATGTTTCTATACAAATATCCACGGAGGACAGTTTTTAAGGAAGCTTCAAAGCAACCATACCACTTCCTATGACCTCTGGCAGCACGTGAGGGACCCTATCCTCTTCATCACTTTCTACAGACCGCATTGTCTTGGTCTTATACATAGTGTGCAGTGTCTTCCTTTGCAGATCCCCCGTGATTTTGAAATCATATATCTTTGCATGACCTTATTTGCAGTTGTATGGGTGCATTCTTCTTCATAAAATAACTGTATTCACCTCTGTCCATCTTTGACAGAGTTACTTGCTTCTGCACCAAATCTCTTTAATTAGTTTTAAGTTCTTTCTTACACATATGGATGCTTTCAGTAGGCCCCTTTATTCTTTACAAGGCTCTGTATGAGCAGCTTTTACTTTCATAATTGCTTATGGTATCTTTTTTTTTCTTCTACTTACGGGTGGTACTGTGGGTATCAAGTCAAACATTGTCTGCCTAGCTTTAGATCGGGTGATTTAATCCCATTTAAGGATGCTTATGGCTTTGGTTCATTATGTAATCTCTAATCACCTTTGTCTTGTTTTTCCAAGATGTCAGATGGGTTTCTCCTTGGATGTCAGTGGCTAAGAACAATGACTGCTCTTCCAGATGACCTAGGTTTAATTCCCATCATCCACATGGAGACTCACAATTATTTGTAACTCTAGTTCTGGAGAATCAAGCACCCTCTTCTGGCCTCCACAGGCACCAGACATGCACCACATATATGTATGCATATATATATATATGCCATACAATAAAATAGATAAATAATAGTTTAATAATTTTATCATTAAATAATAATTTAATAAAGTAGGTCTTGTACATTACATGGTATTTATTTACAAATATTTTATAACATTTTGTACATAGGTCCCTTAATCCTCTTCCATTTTATGACCTGTTATAGGGTGCTTGCCAGGAGCTATAGGGCCATTTCCAAGACCTGGAAGTGAGTAAAACAGTTCTTATGATGGTTTCTGGAGCCAGGATGCCCCTTCTAGTGGGTCTCAAGAGGCTGCAGAGAAGGGTCATGTATAAGGAATAACCCTCTGGCCACAGTGAGTGTGTGCTCCTCTGAGGATGGGGATGTAGAGACACTGGGCTGGAGACTTGTCTCAGTTGCAGCCCCTGTCCAGATGACTTGTCATGGAAGCTTCTTACTGTGGAGGCCATGTCAATGGTCCTGATGGGCGCTGTGTCCCAAGCTGTGGGCAATAACCTTTTCTACTGCTAGGAGAGTGGGAGAAGCTCTGTCATTGCTGGCATGGACTCTGGAGAGGTCTACTCTTCTCCCCAGTGTGAGCTTCTGTGACCACTCCTTTTCTATGTCCTCCTATGTGTGGCCAATTTGCCTTCCTTGCTCTGATCCCCCTTTCAGGCATTGTTTGAGACCTGCTTACATTGATTACACTTCTGTCCCATCACTGTAAGCTTCTTACTGCTGACCCCACCGTATGGCTGCTGTATGTGATGTCAGCCATGCCAAACCCAAGTTCTCTAAGCTCTTTAGACTTTGAGCTGAGGCTGCTGGCCTTTCACTGGAAAGGTCCAGTGGGGGTTGTTGTGTTGAATGGCTGCTCTTGGATCACACCGAGCCAAAGCAGTTCCACGTGGCAGAGGTTTTATTAGGAAAGAATGGGGACAAAGAGGGGAGAGAGAGAGAAAGACAAGGGAAAAAGGGGTCAAAGGTGGGGAAAAGTTTGCTTTTTATCTAGGCTGTGATGTAGGCTGTTTGCAGGTGAGTGTGAGAAGTGGGCTCTGGGAAGGTATGCAGGGTTGTCATGGCAACAGATGTCACCTATGTGTGACATTCCTGAGTTTGGAGCCTGTTTGCCAAGCTGACTCTGGATACCAACAGTTGTTATGGTTTGAATATGGCATCTGTGCTGAACGCTTGGTCCCCAGGGTGGTAGTGTTGAGAAGTGTGGAGTACCTTAAGAGGTGGGTCTGGTGGGAGGTCACTGGGTCACAGGGCTCCAGCCTTGGAAAGATTGGTCCTAGTTTGAAGGAGTGAGTCAGCTCTCACCAAAGTTCATTGATACTAGTGAGGTCACCTGCATTCTTTGCCCCTTCTGGATACTGTTGCTTCTCTTCCTATTTTCTGCCATGCTACAACACCCAGAGGGGCTCTCACCATAGTCCATACATGGAGACACTCTATCTTGGACTTTCAGTTTCTAAAATGTGAGCTGAATTAACTCCTTTGCTTTACAAAATACTCAGCCTCAGGCATTGTGCTTCAGCAATAGCAAATGGACTAATTCAAGGGCTAATTCAGCTCCCTGCCATAAGTGTGGAAGGATGCCACACTGAACAATGGGTAAATTCCCATAGAAGTCTCGGTTACTTTCCAGTAAGGCCAGGCTGGCAAGTTTTAGGAGGTCCACAGTTCCATATCAGTTTGCTTCTGCTTTTCTTCCCCAGAGAAAAATAAGGAGCCAGAGGAACCCACCAAGAACTCCTCACTGTTCTGCCATGCAGCCCAGACATGTTCAACACAATCTGACCTGAGCTGGAGACAAAGTTTAATCATTTTTCATCGCCACTAATGAAAGAAAACACTGCCTTTGACTGGGTGATTCAAACGGTCCAAGAAATGAATTTCGAGTCCCAAGTGAGAACTCTAGACCTGGAAGGTCTTGGATCAACTAATGGCACACCTTGTGCACATTTTAAGCCTCCCAATAATGTCCATGCATGTGGCCTAATGGCACCATAGAGATTTCAGAGTTGGTACATATATTAGTCACTGTAATTAAAATCCTGGAGTTATATTATATGTTATTTGTATGGCAGTTTGTGATGTGTTTAATGCTCCCAGCTTCAGAATTATTAAAGCTACTGTCCCTGGGCTGGCCAAGGGATAAGCAAAGTAAGAGTGTGATCTTATTCCCCCTCGATGGGGCAAGTGGAGAGGAGGAGGCGCCTGGGATTCTCTTATAAAGAGACCAAATGCCAAATAAAGGAATTCCAGCTGTGCACCAGCAAAGTTGAAATGGTTTGTTGGGATCATTAATATTGCAATGAAAACTAATTAAAGCTGGAGCTGGAAGGAGTTCATTAGTGGTTTGGAGCGAAGGGTTCTTCTGCAAAGTCTGTGAGAGCTCAGTGTAACTTGGAACATTGTCAGCTGGGCCTGGGGATCCTGAGGCTCCCCACATTTGCACCAGTGACAGACACTGGTAGACAGGAGCTGGCACATCCTTTGAGGACTGAAGGTCTCTTACTCTTCCTCCCCAGAGAGGCCTAGACTTCTGTCTGGGGTGAGCACCCTTGCAGGCTGCTGAGAATACACTTTTGGGCTGGGGAAGGAAGGGGGCCAGCAGGCTCCTTTCCAAGCAATGCGATTCATTCCATACCATGTGCAGTAGAGGTGACCATCACTTTGACTGTGTTCTTTTCACTGACATACTGCCATGTGCTTAGTCTTGTTTGATTTCTCAGTGGTCTTGGGAACACACAAAGTTGGGATGGAATGGTGGTAGTTGGTGTAGGGGAGGAGTTGGAGAGGGAATAGGAGGTAGACTTGATCAAAATATATTACATGCACATATACAATCCCCAGTCAATTAAAAAATATACTTCAAGAATCCTCTAGTTCTATGGAAAAAAAATTAAAAGTGTTGTATTATCTCTCCCTGACTTCAGATGCTGACATGGATTTAGAAGACAAGTAAGAAAGGTCCTTGGAATCATACTTCTACCCTGTGGCAAGATGAGGTCAGAGGGAGAAATCAGCTCTGATCTTAATTGGGGGAAACTCAGCCAACACCCCTGAGGTTGTGGTAGAGAGGACTGCAGAATGTCTTGGGCGGGGTGGGAGTGGCCAGTTCTTCATCCTTGGGCTTTCATCAGTCAGTGGATGGGAGATGCCTTCAAAAGGGCAGCTCACCAATAGCATCCCAAATACCTGGTTATCAAGTTCTTCTTTAAAGGGGACTGTCAGTGGCATATCATACTATCTCTTGATATTTTGCTCATCATAGTCTTCCTTGACTCTAACAAAGTGCTTGGATTTTTTGTTCGTTTTTGAGAGAAGTCATTCTTTAGTTCTGGTCAGATTTGAAAGAGCCAAGCAGGCCAGGGCTCTAGCTGCTCTTGGATGCATGATAAATGACTATGGGAAATTAGCAATGCTTTCATGGTTGTAGAGATGATCTGACAATGACTGAATATGTCTGACCATATGGAATGGCCCCAAAACTATAGCCAAGGAATTTGGAAGTACTTGTTCTGGCCTCAGATATGATGTTAAAGGCTGTAGAGAGGACTGACCCCAGGGCTTTCCGAAAGGCCCTCATGTCTCTGAGCCTGTGTACATGCCCTAGGTAAGGCCTCTATCTATAGTCTGTCTTCTTATAGCTTTCATAGGCTCAGAGGGCAAACAACTCCAGGACAATGACAAAGAGGACCACCCTAATACAAATGCCCAGAAAATGGAGTTGAGACCATGAGGACAGTTAGATACTGGCCTTGGGGAATGAGCTGGTACAAGACTGTGCCTGACGCCTTAGGGTTCTTTAAGTTCCTATGTGTTGGCCTAGCGAAGGCATTACCAGGTATGACTTTGGTCTGTGTTCTACTGTCTGGGGCAAACCCAGCCCAGAGATCCTTGGGTAAGTAATGCTGTGTAGTATCAGGACCAGGCTGGCAAGCATTGTCATGGTGTTGGCAGTTGACTCTTTAGTATTGGTTTATAGTCTATTTGTTAATGGTAATAGATGCTTGCTAATGGTGACAGCATATTCTCATTTGACATGGGGATGTTCATTGAGGCTTGGAATGTGAATAAATAGCACAGTTAGAGGTGGAAGGTAACTCTGCTCTTACCCTCACCCTCATCTCTTTCTGTATGATATTAAAAAGCACATATGGATGACAGCCATGCAGTCCCTGCCACAAACGATATCCAGTCCATCCATACCCACACACATCAGTGAGTTGGTTTCTTTCAAGTCCTCCCTTTGTCACCAACTCATGTAGTTGCTGTGGTAGGAAATTGTCATCCGTCTCAAGAGGAAATACTAGACTTTCCATCAGGTTGACTATGCTTGGCCCTGAGTTTGAGGATAACACAGGTGAAGGATGGCCTGCTGTTTACTTCAGACTTTGGCTGTGAGTCTTCAGACACCTAAATATAGTGTCTCAGAACTCTGAGGCCTTTGATGTCTTCCTGTGATGGAGGAAAGATAACTAGGTGAATATTTCTTCTTCTTGTTTTTTGTTCTTCTTCCTCTTACTCCCTCCTTTTCTCCTTCTCCCCTTCCTCTCCCCCTTCTCCTTCTTCTTTGACAGGTTATCACTATGTAGCCTTGGCTGGCCTAGAACTCACTGTGTAGATCAGGCTAGCCTTGAATTCATATAGATCCATCCTGTCTTCCAGTGCTAGGATTAAAGGCATGTGCTCCATTGGTTTGCTATGTACATACCTCTCCTGAGAGATAGCAGAGGAAAAGAAAGGGCAAATGTCACTTCCAACTATAGGTAAACCCTGTTTTAGTGGTATGTCATATGTGAGCCATGGTCTATGGAAGGCTGAACATACTGCTTAAGTTTCTTTGCTCTTAGAAGCCTGTCTGAATGGTGGAAGAAAAGAGCTCCAGGCAGCTAAAAAAGGAGAGAGGAATCCTCTTGTCTTGAAGCAATCATCTCAGACATTCAAGTCAAATCCCATGTCCTAGAAGAAATGGTTTCACTGGAAAAGCACTCTAGGATTCCAGAAGCTGAGGCTCCGGAGACTCCCTCAGTGGAGTCTATGCTCAGTTTGAGGATGGAATACTCCCTGGGTGTTAAAGGCTTGGTCTCTAGTTTGGCACTGTTGTGGGTATGTGAGTAAGAACTCAAAAGATATGGAATCCAGTTGGAGAATTTCTAGTCCTTAGAGTGTGTCTTACCTTAGTCTTCATTCTCTCTCTCTCTCTCTCTCTCTCCCTCTCTCTCTTTCTCTTTCTCTCTCCCTTCCCTCTCTCTCTCCCTCTCCCTTTCCCTCTCTTTCTCTCTCTCTCCTGTCCTCCTTCCTCCCTCCTTCTCTCTTACCCATAAGGTGAACAGTTTTACAACAGCATACAAACCCATCATGAAGTATAAATCCACATCCTTATTGGAGGCCTGGAAATAATGAATCTGCCCTATCATGGAGATTTCTTTCCTCTTTATAAATTGATCCATCTTAGGTATTTGTTATAGTAATGGAAAGCTGAATATTATAGTGTCTTAGTTTACTTTCTAAAGACTATGATCAAAAACTTGGGAAGAAAAAGATTGATTTATATGTCCTGGTCACAGCTCACAATGAAGGGAAATCAGAGGAGGAACTCAAGGTAGGAACCTGGAGGCAAGAACTGGAGTGTTTGCTTCTCTTGGCTTGTTCAGCCTGCTTTTGCATACAATCCAGAACCACCCACCCACTGTGGACTGTGCCCTCACACACCAACCATCAATCAAGACAATGTTCCACTACTTGCCTACAGTTCAGTCTGATAGAGACATTTTCTCAATTGAGGTTCCCTCCTCCCCGATAATCCTGCCTTGTGTCAAGGTGACAAAAACTAAATAACATAGATGGTTAATGCACATTTGCAACTTGAAAAGATGTAGAATCACTCAGGGGACAAGCCTGTGGGCATGTCTGGAAGGATGTTTTCAGAGAGGTTTAGCTGAGGTGGGAGACACATCATGACTGTGGGTAGCACTGGCCTATGGGCTGGGGTCCTGACCTGAGTAAAAAGGAGAAAGAATGAAACAGAAGCTTCCATCTCCCTCTGCAGTTAACCTTGCTCATTATGCCATAAAAGCTTATAAAATGGTAATTATTTAATTGCATATTTGATCTACACAGTATATTTTATGTATTGTATAATTATCACTATCATAATTAACGGTGGCTAATTCTTCTGTAATGGAAAGCAGTAGCAGAAGGACTACATAAAGATCTTTTCTATTTTACTTAAAGACTCAGTTCAGAGGCTGGAAACGGAGTTCAGTAGGAGAGCACTGGCATTGTATTTATCAGGCACACATAGAGACACAGACACACAGACACACAGACACAGAGACACATGGACACACAGACACAGATACACACACACACATACATATGGATATAGACACACAGATACATGGACACATGGACACACGGACATAGATAGAAACAACCAGAGACATTCACACATAGACACAATACAGACACAGTCAGAGACACATACAGTCACAGACACACACACACAGAGACACACAGAGACACATACATACAGATACACATCACATATACACATGGACACAGACACACGTACACACCCAACACAGAGACACACATACAGACACACACACACACACAAACACGGACACAGACACAGACACACACAAGGACACGAACACAGACACAGACAGACTCACACAGACACACACAGACACACATGCCCAGACAGATACACACAGACACAGATACACACCCAACACAGGCACACACACACAGATATACACACAGGCACACACACAAATGCAAACACATGGACATATCACATACACACAGGAGCACACACAAATGCAGACACACAGACATATCACATACACAAAGGCGCACACACTTACCTTTTTATTCCCATGGGAAGAGGTGGAGAGAGGTGAAATAACAGGTTCATAGGCATCACTTAGTGTTCTCAAGCACCAGCCTTCGTTCTTAACTGCCCAAGGAAAGACCACGTGCTCAGGGCATTTGCCCTACTTACCAAAGCCCCCCAAAGTCACAGGGGAGTAGGAAGTTATACAACTTACCAGCACTTCCTGGGTGACCATCAGGAAGGTCAGATCATTTAGGGTCAGCCTCCTCTACAATAGAAGGAAGAAACCAAACATTTTACTGAATTAAACACATCTGGGTCAGGCAGCTCAGCAATAGGATATCTGATGGTGGCATCATGGAGAAGCCCCTTTATTCTTTGCACCCTCAGGTAGCTTTCTTCAAGGTCACACTATGGTTCAAGTTGGGTGACAGAGCTCCAGTCATCAAGCTTGAGTTCCAAGTTTGGCAGAAGAGAGGAGGTAGATGGAGGGTAGATGCTCTTCTGGATGGATACAGGCTTTCAGGCATTCCCACACATAGTTCACTTGAGTTCAGTCTGCCAGACTCAGTCACATGGTTACCATCTAAGTGCAAGGAGAGGGTCCCTGACATTTAACACTGCCTTTTCTCTTGGTTGAACAAGCCAAGGCTCTGTGATGAGGGAGAAAGGGAGAATGATGGTGGGTGGAGACAGCCACTGTATCCGGTATAGAACAAGTCACACCCAGCCTTGCCCACAGTACTCCTGGCAGCAGCTGAGTTCTTGTTCAAGGAGCCATTACTTACAGAGGCCTTACATTGTGATGGCTGGGGTCATCCAGGAGGATGTTCCAGGAGGAAGTGGGTACCTAGGAGCTTTGTGGCTTTCAAAGTGTGGAGTTCCTGATGTGGTCAGCTGGATCCTGGGGTGGCTGAGTGAGAAAGCTGTGGTTGGGGGTGAGACTCCTAGAAGAAGCAAGAAGATATAGCACAAATGGGGCTTCCTTCTCATGGAAGATGGTCTATTGGGAACCTGCCAATCTATTTTTAAAGTTGAAAATTATTTTTATTTTTTTTGCCTTCACCACTCTTCCTGTCATGCTGAGCCAGATATATATTCTACTTTAGTAAAGGATTATAAATAAAATACAGTTAGACCTTTAAACGATGGTAATCATGTCTTTAGACTTGAAGACTCAATCCTAGAGCAAGTCAGAGGGTGAAAGGTGTCGTCCTGGGTCTCTGTGGATCTTCTAAGCCCTGTGGGTCGATCAATACTTCATTATATAGTTTGGCTAAAGGGCCTGATCATGAGGATGTGAGGCTGTGGTGTGGGGTGAGCCTCTCTCCTATGATGGGGTAGTCCTGAGTAACTGCTTCCTGGTGGAGGAGAAATGGCCAGGTGAAATGGCCCAAGCAGCAATATCTACCAAATCTTGGTATAACCAGCAAACCTCTTGCAGGACAGCACTAAAAATGTCAGAAGTTAACTTGATCAGCGAGTGAATCCACTGTTTTTGTGAAATGCCTAAACTCCTCCAGGCCTGAAACAGTTTCCTGGTTGTAGTGTGTTACTAGGGGTAGGAGTTGGGGTAGGGTGTCGTCCAAGGCCCCAAGCAGTGCTCCTGAGTGTGGTCAGGGAACAGCTCCCAGCAGACTTGCCTGGGACAAAGACATAGGAATCATACCTTCAGAAATCCAGGTCTGGGAATATGCTTTATAAAATTAGTTTTAGTACAATATATTTTGATCATGCTTTTCTCCATCTCCCTACTCCTTCAAGATCCCCCTCCCTCCAACTTCATGCTTTTTTTTTTTTATATGGAATGTCACTGGGTATATCCAACAATACCCAGTGCCCAGAAGTCATTGGCCAACACAAAATCAACTTCATGTTTTACTATTGTTGTTTGTTTGGGGAATTTTTGTTTTCATTTTGTTTTAGAGTCTGCATCCTTGTAACTTTCCTGCTCATTCTTCAGCACATTTCAGTTTGAACTGGCTTCAGATCCTGTCCACCCTGGCTCTGTTAATGTCCATATGTGAATACCTACAGTCCTGTTAGCAAGGCAAGGAAGGAATCAGATTGCTCATCTAATGACTTAGGGTGACCTCGCCTGTACAGTAGCTTGCCCCCCACTGAACATCTCACCAACCTCTTCTATTTGTTTAGGGGTTGCCCTGGTGATGAAACATAGCTGCTATGGGCAGAAGCTCCTCCACCTGCCTCACAGGATTTAGCTTAAGGAGAGGCCCAGCCCACTCTCTAGAGGGTAGGGATTCAGGTAAGAAAGCTCCAAAGTACTACCTTTGATCTTCAGGAAAACTGACTGCCACAAGTACAGTGCTAGAGTCTGTGTCATAGTAGTTGTCTCCTCAAACCCTTCCTCTTAATCTGTCCCATGTCCACTGCCCAATTACTACAGTCATACAACACGATACTTGGGGGAAAGTGAAGTGAAGGATTTCTCTGCATTATATCTTGTCATTGCATTGAATCTCAATTTTCTAGACATTGAAATACAAAATAACAAAAAACAAGCCTTTGTCCAAAGGACTGAGTCAATGTAGACTTTATCAAGCTGGTAAACAGTAGAGGTATTTATTTGGAGCATGACAATACTGGGCTGGCTATGGCCAGAGTCTCATCTTTTTGGGCTGTGCTCACATTTTTAAAGCTTAGATATGAAGAAATGGAATTATTAAGTTCAGAGACATGTTTTGAGGCTCCCAAATTTGTGTACTTATTAGAAGTCTTTTGTTTGTTTGTTTTGTTTTTGGTTTTTTTTTGGAAAGAGTCTCGCTGTGTATCCCTGGCTGTCCTGGAAAGCTCTATGGCCCTAAACACAAAGAGATCCATCTGGGTGCTGAGTGCATGTGCCACTACACCCCACAAGAGCCTGTGTGACTGAATTGTCATATTCAACCTTAAAACCAAGAAGAAAGGAAACTCCATCCCATTGCCATTGTGGCACAGAGGGAGCAGACCGATTTTGCAATCTACTCACCGTGCACTGGTCGTCTGCCTTCAGGTCTGGCCTGTGCTTCTACGAGTGTCTAGATTTTTGGTTAGTTCTTATCTGACTTGGGACAGCTATTTAAATAGTACGACAATTTACTTTTGTGTGTGTTTGTTAAAAATAATCTCTTTCCAACATGTCCTACTGGACTTTCATTTTCATTTGTTTTCTTTGTTTGGGTGTTAGAAATAGAACCCAAGGCTGTTTGGATACAAAACACCTGCTACACCACCGATTCATATCCCAGGACCTACATTCTCACCTCTATTTGAAGTGAGGTGTCTTTGATACTATATGTACACAATCTATATAGGTTCCATGGCTTAGTACGTCAGTGTTTTCTCATGTGCCGTTTCTGTTGTTGATTTTGCAAGCATGGCCACACCTCAGTCGCAGTAATTATTGACATGTGTTTATTTCTCCCACCCCTGAGGTTTCCTTCATAAATAAAAATGCAATTTGTTGATTCACCCATCCTTCTCCCTTGGGTGTGATGTTCCCTCTATCACCCTCTGAGTCTTACACGTCTTTGACATCCCTTCTGTGCACGCTTAGCTGGTTCTATTGATCTGTTTGCACGTTCTCCTGCCAGTGAAACACTTACTGGTTGGAACTTCACAGCACACTTTAGAATTTGGCAAGGCGACTCCCCCTGCTTTTTGAAAACTGCTTCCAACCTCTCTCACTTGTTTATTTTTTTTAAGTTTAGAATTATTTTATAAATACTTGTTTCATTAAATGATTCCACTGGTATTTGGTAGGGATTCTATTCACCATGTAATTGGAGAGCAGTGGGCACTGGCTCACTCGTTTCATCTATTAGTGCCTATTAACGAGACTCTATGGCAACTTAGCAATATACTTGCAATGTCTCTTCTTCATATATTAAAATATTCTTTTATAGATTCTGCTGACTTTTGTCAGTTATTTGTGTTGCTGACACACATGCGCTGTGCTGATTTTTCCTGCTTTAAATATTTAGTCTGAAACTAGTTTTCATGCGCATGTCACTATTTCAACAAATGGGAGGGTGAGGCAGGAAGATTGGGAGAGAGAACTCAGGGTCAGCTTCGACAAGACTTGAAAGCAAAACAACATTACCAACAACAAAACAAAACCAACACAAACAAAGAAACAAAAAATGAAACAAACAAAAAGCAGAAATTGATTAGTCTGTTACAAGGTAGTCGTTTTGACACTATGCAGTTCTTATGACTCTGATCCACCATGCGGGTTAAGTCTCTCTGTCATTCACTCCCACGGTGCTAGTCACCAATGGTGCAGAATGAATGGAGTCACGAAGCCTCTGACACTGACCTAAAACAGACCTGTCCTCCCATTAAAGTACTTGCCTTATGAATTTTGTCACAGCTATGAAAATCTAAAGGACTCGTCTTTTAAATAATTGTATTTATGACATTCTTGATTTGTGTTTATTCTTCTTGTACTCAGCAATCTTATTGATTTATAATCTTGCTGAGTCTTGGTAGTTTATAATTTTGTTGACTGTAATGACATAATGCTTAGCTTGTCGCCCATAAGCATCCTATTTCTGCTCCCTGGGCCTTACTGTGCCAGCCTGGGCCACAGGCTTGTCTCTCTCACCATGGAGGTAAAGACTTCTTTTCACTTTCTTTCCTTTTTTCCTTTTTACCTTTTTCTTCCTTCTTTTCTTCTTTCCTTCCTTCCTCTCTCTCTCTCTGTCTCTCTCTCTCTATCTGTCTCTCTCTCTCTCTCTCCCTCTGTCTCTCATTTGTGTGTAATGTACGTATTTGTTAGTGTGGCTGTGTAGACAGTGTATGCCTGCTCATGGAGATTGAAGGTAAGTATCCAGTGTCTGCCCTCATTTGCATTCCTCTTTTATTTTTGGAGACAGTCTATCACTTAACCTGATGTTCCCCACTCTAGATAGACTGGCTGGCCAACCAGCTGTAAGTATCTGCATCTTTCTCCCCCTCCAGCTTTAGGGCTACAGATACCCAGTTTTGAATGTAGGTTCAGGGGACCTCAACTTATGTCCTCATGCTTGCTTGGCAGGATCTTTACTAAGTGAATTATTTTTCCCTGCCCACATTTCATTAGTTTTGAGGCTGGATTTTGCTATGTTTCTTAAGTTGTTTTTTTTTTCAGCATTTAGACTCACATGCTCTCCCTATAGCTAGGACCATAGGTGTGCTCTTCAATGTTTATGCTCCCCTCCCCCACTTTTTTCTATGTTTCATTTAAAAGGTAACAAAGCCGGCTACTAATGAATAATTTCGTAGTAAGGTTCTCTTATGACCAATCTCTAGGATGTTCCATTCAAGTATGTGTGTGTGTGTGTCTGTGTGCAGGTTCAGTTCAACTTTAGAAGTTACCCACCTTTTGTGTTGTTTTTGTTCTTTGAGACACAGTTTCTCTACACAGTGGTAGCTGTACTAAACTCACTATGTAGATGGGATGGTCTCAAATTCTGCCCTGCCTCTATGGAATGTTGGGATTAAAGCTACCATGCTTGGCCACACCTTGTTGTATGAGGCAGGGTCTTTAGCTGGGATTGGGTGCTCACGGATCAGGCTGTACTGGCTGACCAGCAAGCTCTAGAGACCTGCTTATCTCTATCTCCTCGGAGCTGGGATTCCATGTATGTGTCATCACAGCCAGCTTTTTATGCGTGTGCAGGCCACAAACCCCAGTCCTCATGCAAGAAAGCCAACTTTGTGTTTCGTTTCAACCATGCCTCTTTAGAATCTATAAATACCCACATTTACTCCAAGTCATTGATGTACTGTTGTATTTAATCTCTCTTCTTACATACAGTCATTTTAAGGTAGAGATTATTATATTTAATTATGATACTGATTTTCTAGCACCTATCAGAACTGGCTACATATGTTTCAGGGCCCTATACAAAATCCAAAGATGGGAACCCTGTTCAAACATTATTAAGGAGTTCAAGGCGATCACATCAGAGGTTAAGCCAAGCACAGAGTCCTTCTGTGTTTCTGCACAGGGTTAGGAGAAGGAAGTTTATGCTACTTTTTTTTAAAAAATTTATACACAACATTGAGGTGATCCATGTGTGCTATTGGCTCTTGGCTATTGATCAGGTTTTAATTCCAAGTTTATGTTAACTAAAAAAAAGAGAGAACACAGCGCCTTCCCCTTCCTCAAGTAGAGTTTACTTGATAGGAGGACTAACCAGGACTAACCATGCCTGGGAAACATGCAAAGAGCATGGAGGCACAGCCATCTCAGGATGACATTCTTGAAAAGTTATTCTGAAAAAAAAAATCTTAAAAAGTTCCACGAGAGGGGCTGGAGAGATGGCTCAGCAGTTAAGAGCACTGACTGCTCTTCCAGAGGACCTGAGTTCAATTCCCAGCATCCACATGGTGGCTCACAACCATCTGTAATGGGATCTGATGCCCTCTTCTGGTGTGTCTGAAGACAGTGACAGTGTACTCACATATATTAAATAAAAAAGAAATAAATACATTTTTAAAAAAGTTTGACATGAATATCATTGCCACCTGGGGTTCCTAGTTTTCTTTCTTCTTTCTTTCTTTCTTTCTTTCTTTCTTTCTTCTCTTTCTTTCTTTCTTTCTTTCTTTCTTTCTTTCTTTCTTTCTTCCTTCCTTCCTTCCTTCCTTCCTTCCTTCCTTCCTTCCTTCTCTTTTTTTTTTTTTTTTTTTTTTTTTTGGTTTTTCGAGACAGGGTTTCTCTGTGTAGCCCTGGCTGTCCTGGAACTCACACTGTAGACCAGGCTGGCCTCGAACTCAGAAATCTGCCTGTCTCTGCCTCCCAAGTGCTGGGATTAAAGGCGTGTACTACCACTGCCCGGTCCTGGTTTTCTAAAAATGGCTTTAATAATTAGATTAATTAATTGCCAGTTTTATATGCATGGATTTGCTTGCCACAGTTAGTGTTCATGTGAAGTTTTACAACTGCGTGGCTCTTCCTCAATAGGTCTCATTGTGTGGAGCTGATTCAAGTGTGCAGCTCTCTTTTCTTTCCCAGACTCCTAGAAATTTCTGGAAGCAGGCTGGCCACCCTCTCCCTGCTAGAAGTTTCTCTTCTGCTCTTTTGTTTTGCTTGCTGCATTGATGTCTACCTTTATTCTGACAGTGTCTACTTAACTCCTTGTATGCTTTTTGTTTGTTAGTCATGCTTTTGATTAACATTGGTCTTTGATTTTTTTAAAAAAAAAAACATTGTGTGTGTGCATGGGTATGGGTATGCACACGTAAGTGCAGATTGTTCCTGGAGGCTAGAGTGCCAGTCCCCTGGAGCTGCAGTTACAGGTGTTTGTGAGCCATCTAGGTGTGTGTCCTGAGAGTTGAACTCAGGTAGTTGCTAGAGCTTTTAGCCTCTCGGCCATCTCTCTGCCTCCCTAGCTTTCATTTTTAAAGTATATAATTAAAGCACTTATATCAAAGGATTGCTGAAAGCCTGTGTAGATGGCTCAGAGATAAAAGTGCTTGCTGGAAAAGCCGGATGACCTGATTTCAATCCCTGGAACTCGAGGCAGATGGAAGCCAGAAGAACTGTCTGAAAGCTTACAGGTGAGCTAACCTAGAGTATGCAGTGTGGAAGAAATAACAAGGGAGACTCTGCCTTAAGAGAGCCCATTCCCAAAAGTTGTTCTCTGACCTCCACACACACACAATGTCCCGTGCATGTCCTGCATGCCCCCCCCCGCCTCCGTGTATCTGTCTCTCTCATGCTCACAGGCAAAATTAGAAAAAGGATTAAAGGATTATAGTGGTATTGTGATTTGGCTATAACATGTCCCCCATTGGCTAAGTGGTTCAATACGTGACCCAGCTGGTGCTGCTGCTTGGGAAGGTTGTAAAACCTTCAGGAGGTGGAGCCTTGCCAGAAGAAGGGCATCAATAGGGGGGCCCTTGAGGGTGTATAGCCAGCCTTGCTTCCTAAGTATGGATGCAATGTGACCATCTAGCCTCCTGCTTCTGTGAACACATCTCCCTGTCTGCCTGTCTTCCCCCATGATGGAGTATTCTTCTTCGGAACTGAAGCCAAAACAAACCTTTCATCCCTAGTTGCTTTTGTCAAGGTATTTTATCACAGAACAGAAAATAAGTGAATTGAATCCATAAATAGCTCTTGGTAGAGGGGCCATTTTTTGCTATATAAATCCTACCAATCGATGAGCATGGGAGATGCAGGATCTTTCCAACTTCTGACACCTTCTTCATTTTTTTTTCTTCAACATGTCTTAAGGTTTTTTATCATAGAAGTCTTTCACTTGCTTGGTTAGAATTTCACCAAGATATTTTATATTATTTGAGGCTATTGTCAAGATGTTTTTCCACCTTTTTTCTTTCTCTGTCCATTGGTCATTTGTATGTAGGAGGGCTAATGATTTCTTTTGTGAATTTATTTTCAATCCAGTTACTTTGTTGAAAGTGTTTTTCAGCTATAGGAGTTTCCCAGTGGAAATTTTAGGTTCACTTAATGTAAACTATCATAACAACTGCAAATAAAGATACTTTGATTTCTTCCTTTTCAATTTGCACCCCATGATCACCTTCAGTTGTTTTATTGCTCTAACCAGGACTTCAAGTACTATATTAAATAGATATAGGGAGAATGGACAACTTTGTCTTGTTTCTAATTTTAGTGGAATTGTTTTGAATTTATCTCTATTAATGTTGATGTTGGCTATGAGCTTGCTGTAGACTGCCTTTATTATGTTGGAGTAAGTCCCTTGTATCCCTGATCTCTCCAGGACTTTTATTGTGAGGACTGTCGTATTTTGTTAAAGGTGTTTTCTGCATCTAATGAGATACTCATGTGGTTTTTGTCTTAAAGTTTGTTTATATGGTGAATTACATTTATTAATTTATGTGTGTTGGACAATCCCTGAATCTATGGGATGTAACCAATTTGATCATGGTGGGTCATCTTTGTCATGTGTCCTTGGACTTGGTTTGCAAGCATTTTATTGAGAATTTTTTTCATCAATGTTCATAAGGGAAGTTGGTCTGTATTTCTCTTTCTTTGTTGCGTCTTTATGTGGTTTGGGTAGCAGGGTAACTGTGGTCTCATAAAATGAGTTGGACAATGTTCCTTCTGTTTCTAGGAATAATTTGAGGAATATTGACATTAACTTTTCTTTGAAAGTTTGGTAGAACGCTACACTGAATATAATTCTGCCTTAATATCTGGCCTTGGGCTTTTTTGAGAGGGGGAGACTTTTAATTATTTGGGGTTATAATTCTGTTTAAATTGCTTATCTGATCTTGCTTTAACTTTGGTAAGTGATATGTATTAAGAAAATTATCCATTTCTTTTAGATTCTCCAGTTTGGTGGAGTATAGGTTTTTAAAGTATGATTCTCTATATTTCCTAGGTGTCTGTTGTTATGTCTCCTTTTCATTTTTACTTTTGTTAGTTTGGATCTTTGATCTTCACCTTTTAGTTAATTTGGCCAAGGGCTTGTCAATCTTACTGATTTTCTCAAAGAACCCACTCCTTTATTGATTCTTAGTATTGTTTGTTTGATTCTGTTTTGTTGATTTCAGCCCTGAGTTTGATTGCTTCTTAGGGTCTACTCCTTTTGGGTATGATTTTTTTTGTGTGTGTCCTAGAGCTTTCAGGTGTTTGGTTAAGTTGCTAGGATGAGATCTCTCAGAAGTTTTAATGTAGGCACTTAGGCTGTGAACTTGCCTATTACAGCTGCTTTTATGGTGTCCCCAAGTTTGCATATGTTTTGTGTTCTCTTTCATCGAATTCTAGAAAATCTTTAATCTCTTTTTTGATCCATTTTCAATAGTGAGTTGTTCAGTTTCTATGAGTTTGTAAGCTTTGTGTTGTTGTTGATATCCAGCATTAATTCGTCGTGGTCAGATAGGAGGCAATGTTTTATTTGAGTGTTCTTGTTTCTGTTGAGATTTGCTTTGTGTCTCTGTATCTGTTGAGACTTGTTTTGAGCATATGGTCAATTTGGAAGAATGCTCCAGGAAATGCTGGGAAGAAGGTCTATTGGTTTACATTTGGGTAAAGTCTTCTGTAATTACCTGTTATGCCATTTGGCTTATAACATCAGCTACCTCAGTATTTTTCTGTTTAGGTTTTGCCTAGATAACCCGTCTGTTGGCAGGAGTTGGGTATCGAAGTCTCCCTGTATCAGTGTGTGAGAGTCAATTTGTGATTTAAGCTATAGTAATGTTTCTTTTATGAATTTGGGTGCCCTTGTACTTGGTGCATAGATGTAAAGAATTACAATGTCCTCTTGGTGGGTTTTTCCTTCAGTGAGTAAGTAGTGTCCTTCCTCATCTCTTACGATTAGCTTTGACTTAAAGTTTTTTTCACCAGATATTAAAGATGGCTGCACCAGCTTGTTTCTTAGGTCCATTTTCTTGGAATATCTTTTTTCATCCTTTTGCCCTGAGGTGATGTCTAGCCTTGATGTTAAGGTGTATTTCTTGGATGTGGCAGAAGGATACATTCTGTTTTCACAACCAGTCTCATAGTCTTTGTCTTTTTATTGGGGAATTGAGATCATTGATGTTGAGAGATCTCAATGAGCAATGTTTGTTGATGCCTGCTATTTTGTTGTTGTTGTTGTTGTTGTGGTGGTGGTGGTGGTGGAGGTGGTGGAGGTGGTGATGATGGTGGAGGAGGTGGTGGAGGTGGTGATGATGGTGGAGGAGGTGGTGGTAGTATGTGTCCTTTTTTGATTTGCTGCTCTGGATTATTTATTTCTTGTGTTTTCTTGGGTATGGTTAACATCCATAGCTTGTGAGTTTTCCTTCTATCACCTTCTGTGGTGCTGGATAGATATTGCTTAAATTATTTTTATCATGGAATGTCTTGTTTTCTCCATCTATGGTGATTGAAAGTTTTGCTGGGTATAGTAATCTGGGCTGGCATCTATGGTTTCTCAGAGTCAAGCATATCTGTCCAGGCCCTTCTGGCTTTTAGAGTCTTCATTGAGAAGTCAGGTGTTGTTCTAATAGGTCTCCTTTATATATTACTTGATCTTTTCCTTTGTAGCTTTAAATATTCTTTGTTATGTATATTTAGTGTTTTGATTATTATGTGCCTATGGGAATTTCTTTTCTTGTCCAGTCTAATTGGTGTTCTGTGTGCTGCAAGTAGCTTGATAGGTACCTCCTTCTTTAGGTTAAGAAAAATTTCTTCTATGATGTTGTTGAAAATGTTCTGAGCCTTTGAACTGAGATTTTTCTCTTTCCACTATTCCTTTTATTCTTAAATTTGGTCTTTTCATGGTGCCTCAGATTTTCTGGATGCTTTGTGCCAGGATTTTTTAGATTTAACATTTTCTTTGACCAAGCTATCCATTTTTCTATTATGTCTTCAATGCCTGAGTTTCTCTCTTCCATCTCTTTTATTCTGTTGGTGAGGCTTGCTTCTGAGGTTCCTGTTTGAGTTCCTAAATTTTTCTTTCCCATATTTCTTTGTTTAGATTTTTTCTTATAGATTTTACTTTCATTTTTAAGTCTCGAACTGTTTTATTAATTTCTTTCAATTGTTTGTGTTTTCATCAATTTCTTTAAGAGATGTATTCACTTCCTCTTTAAGGACCTCTTTCATATTCATAAAGGCTGTTTTAAGGTCTTCGTCTTGTGCTTCATCTATGTTGCAATACTTAGTACCTACTCTGGTAGGGTTGCTGGCCTCTAGTGGTGATCTGTTGTCCTGGCTATTATTGATTGTGTTTTTACAGTGGTATCTAAACATTTGGGTTTGAGAAGGTTGTAATCTAGGTGCTGATATCTGGTCTTGTCTTTGTTGGTTGGGTATTATATGCCTTGGTTTCTGTTGACCTCAATGGTTCTAAGGAGAGTGTGGTGCCTGAAGGAAATTCTTCTGGGATTCTGACAGTATGGGCACTGGGAGTTCTGATAAAAATGTGTTCTTAGGTATTGGGAGTTAATGCCTAGGAATGGGGATGAGCTAGGGGTAGTGTTAGGGCTGAGAGGGTACACAGGAGGGAGAAAACAGAGTATTCCACCAGAATCTGCTTAGTTCCCTGGGAATGGGGCCAGAGAGTAAGGAAAGGCCACAGACAGGTAGTCTGTTACAGAGCTAGGGATGAGACTAGGCGATTGGATGTGGAAGGGAGGGGGGAGAATAAAGATCTGAAGCTCACCTACCTGCTTTGCTGTCCTACTTGCTTCTTTGGCAGGCTTGCCTAGCAGGTTCCCAGAGAAAGCCTGCTGCAGTTGGGAGCTGGGATAACAGGATGAGTGGGGAGGAAGGTTGGAGAAGATCTTTGTGATCTGCTGGAGGCAAGGGTGGAGAGGAAGGGGAGAATGCAGCAGGTGGTCTGCTATAGAGATGGGAGGTGAGACTTGGGGATTGGATTGGAGGCATGGAGGGAGAGGTGAAGATCTGCAGTTAGCCTACCCACTTCCCTGGCTGGAGTGGTCTCTTCTGATCTAGTTCTTCCATGTTATTCTTTCTCTGTCTGCTGCAGGGTCTGTTTGTTTTATCACCATCCTCTTCTGGAAGCCAGCCTGGGATCCACTCCAGCCCAGACACATACATAGTACTCGCCGAATATACAGTCAATGCCATCAACATTCTTGGACAGGCTAAATACTTTTCTAACTTTTTTGTCTTGTTTATGCTTTTGAGACAAGAATTTGCAATGTATTCCAGACTGGCCCTGAACTCAGGAATGCTGGGATAAAGGTATGTGCAACCTTACCTGACTTTGAATTTTGTTTGATGTATAAAAACAAAACAAAACACATGATGACTCTGCCATTTCTTGCTCCTGACAGAAAAGAGGGAGGGCCTAAAGAAGATAGTTTTCATCTTGCCTTTCACTCTAGGTGAGGCAGTTCACCTCCTGTTGAGCTCACTTCTGGCTGGCCTGTTCTTTTTATTGCTTGTCAGCCCTGGCAGACAGGGCAGAGGAGAAGCAGCCTTGGTTTGAATAGTGTCTGGCCAGCTGAGCAGCTCTGGGGCTAGAAGCTTACTCCTCCACTTGCTTCATCATATCTGTGAGGAAAAGTGAGGTCCTACATGTGAGGCTGAGCCCATGTCCAATTCCCCTAGTCACTTTCCAGTCCTGCCCACAGGGAAGGACAACAATAAAAATACCACCTGTTAGAAGATGTTTAACGGTCCATGGGTGAGTCCGAGGTCTTAGGATTGTTGGCCAGTAGATGTGACAGATGCTGGACCTGGGAAGAGTGATATGAGTTCTGCCCTAGAACCACGGCTACTCACAGCATGTCAGGGCATCTGCCTTCTGCAGGGGTGGCAATGTGATAGCAGTGGTTGTCCTTGTGTTATTGTTGAGAGGGAGGCTGAGAAGTTCTCCAAGTCCATATGCTGCTACAGGGGGCTGGCAAAGAAACAGTTATTAATACTTTCAGTTAGCTCAGGGCCCTGCCTCAGAGACTCTCAATGTCTTCTTGCCTAAGATCTCTTGTCTGCATCTTCAGTATCATAGATGGCGGGAAGATCTCAGTCACATCTGACCCTGCAGCTACAAGTGGTTTTCTACCTCTGCAGATGGTGGTGGATGGGTTTCTTGACTCCAAGTTTCAGGGGAAAATAATCCAAGCTGGGTTCTTGGCCTTTCTGACCAAAGAGACCTGGAGCTTCAAGTTCCTCAGGCCCTCAGATCAGGTTCTAGGATACCTTTATTCAGCTTTTCTGTCTAAGCCACCATTGATCTCAGACCATGGGATTTGGCTACTGTTTGGCAGTCTCTTTGTAGCCTGAGTTTCTTCCCTGGCACTGGGGAGATGAACCTTCCCCATTGCTCCTAGATCTGTCACTATAACCAAGGTTAGTCTGTACATTAGGCCAGGGACATGGTGGGCCTATATCTAATAGGGAGGAAGCCCCCTACCCCTGACCTTGGATGATGTGGCTAGAGTTTTTGTATTCTCCCTCTGGCCACCTTATTCTTCTGAGTCTTCACCTTGACTGCTATCTACTGCAAGGCCCTGGATGTTCCCATCTTGCCTAGAGACTATATATCTGGCCATCAGGAGGCCAGTGTGCCTGTTCTGTTTCCAGACTATACTCATTCATCTCTCATGCTTTTCATTCTTCCAAGCCACAGCCATTAGCTTCAAGGGCCTGGGCAGAGCCCTAGGGAGCATCAGCTCGCTTGCAGGGTTGAGCTTGGCCCTCCTAGCTTGAAGCAGCTGGGCCCGGTCTGGCCTAACCCAGAGGCCACAGGGATCCAAACTTGGCTTAGCAAGACCTCCTAGCTGAATATCCCCAGGAAATATTGGATCTGAGCTCCTCTGAAGTAAGAGAAGTACTTTCTCACTTCCCTGGGGTACCCTGAGAATGAATTATTCACTATTTGTAAAGCACTTTATAGGGTTCAGTATCATTACACAGGGACCACAGAGCTCAGAAGCAGCCCTGGACTCCTGACAGGGTGGTTGTTACTATTAAGCATTTATATAGCACTTTACATTGCTGAGTGCTTCCCAATCATTTATTAGTTAATTCTCCCAGCACTCTGGAGCTGTCAGCAGACTTTAGCTGCCATTCTCTCTCCCCTGGAAATGAGATTGCTGGGACCACGGGAGGCCAGTGGTCTATCCCAAAGTGACCCAGTGTTGGTAGTTCAGGGCTACGGCCAGACCTGAGTTACTGGCTGAGTTATTGGCTCTGTCTGGATCTGTAAACTAGCCGTACAGTTCATTTCTTACAGGCCTGTTGTCAACCTATGCAGGCTTCCAGGAAAACACCCAATGAGGGGCTGCTACCACTAGGGCCTGGGTGACATTCCAGGGAGCACTCTAGAGTTATTCGCTGCTGGGTCATGAAAGGTTTAGCACTGGTTTTAGAGTCCAAACTAGTTGTGCAGTTTTCAGGAACTGAGACACTAAGCATATTTCTTAATGTCCTGAAGCCATGGTTGAGAAGAAGGGGTGAGCAAGGCTGCCATGAAGGCTTTGAAAGAAATCAAAAGGAACCACTTTGGCTCAACACCCTGAGCTCTGATTACTGCAATGGCCTGAACCACTTTAGCTTCAAAGATGGCATGTGGTCAGCAAGATGAAATGCAGAATAAAAGGGCTAAACCAGCCGCAATTTCCCTTAAGTGGTGTCACAACTCGAATATGAAGTATTCCCCACAATCTCAAGCTTTATCCACTGGTGACACCATTTTGGGAAGCTATGGAGTTTACAGATGGGACCTAGTTGGTACAATAGGCCCTGAGAGCTGGACCTTTGCATATTACAGGCTGGTGCCTGGTTGGCTGGTGTCTGATTGGCTGTGATGTAGGTGATGTGGGCACCTCCCACGTTCTCCATGTAAATCCTGCCATGTCTCACCCAGTCATCAGGTGATGGAATTGTGATCCAGAATAAGTAAATATTTGCTCCCATAATTTGTTTTGTCTAGTTATTTTGGTCACAATGACATAAAGCAACTAATAAATGTGTTAGTAAACCACACTGGTGAGAATCTACTCTGCTCTGTCGTATTTTCACACTTTCCATTTCTTGGTTTTCTTAGTTAACAGGTGTTCCCTGGTAACTACCATTCAACAGACACAACTTTAGGAGCAACCGATTTGGAGTGAACAAAAGACATACAAATTTGGGTTGTCATGGGCAGAAACCTAAAGTGTGAAGCCACTGATCAGATAATAGGCAGATGAGAACTGGGAAGAAGGCCTGTCGCCCTGTAAGTCATCAGGTACCACAGCAGCTGAGTATGAGCTCTAGCTATGCTGCCATATTCTTGTCTTGAGTCCAGAAAACCCAAAGTGCCTTTCACTGGGGGGGGGGTGTATGTATGTGGTATGTAGCATATAGTACCAGCAAGGATGCTCAGGGAAGTCCCCAGATGGACAGCTTCTCACTCAGCCCTATGTAACAGTGAACTAGCTGTCTGCTCCTGGGTGACATGGTCAAAGTCTCACATCCATTCTTTCTTCTTGGCTATTCTCATAAAAACCCAGTACAGTGAAAGGGAGTTCCTGGGAAGGGTTCCATGGCCATGAATCAGTGCTGGTAACCTGCTTTGCCTCTGGAGGCTGTGAGGTAGGCGGAACTGTGGGCTTCTTCCCATGGATCTGGTCATTCTTTTTTTTTTTTTTTCATGTGGAATTTGCTTGTGGAGTGGTGGTAGATGGCTAGGGCATGTTCTCATCTGCCTAATTTCTGAAGAAACTATTCATATTGTGTGAGATCATCCTAGGGCTAAGTAAGGCACCTGAGTCCCTAGATCCCTGTCCTCAGTTCTTAAAAGAGCTTGGATGATAGACTGTGCATGGGAATCTAGAAGCTATATAAGAGAGACATCCTGGCTGGTGGAACATTTCAAGGAAGAACTTATAATGTATATTTCTAGAGTTGCAAATGCCACGGCTAGAAGAACCCTTCTTCCATCTCCAGATTCCCTCTCACTGTGGCTCCAGACAACTGTGCAACCATTGTACTATGTGCAGTTAAACTGCTGGGCATGCTATCTTAGCAACACAGAGCTTGGAATCTGTTCCCACTTCTCATGCTTATTTTCTTGAAACCGCCTTGTTGAGAAGCTTTTAAGAAAAAATGGGGTGAAGATTGAGACTATAAATGAACCTATAAGGCACTTGCTTATTTATACATTAAAACAGAGACAAAAACCATTGACCTCTCATACAATATAAATTTGTGATAGCAGGAAGCATATAATTAATTTCATTTACCATCCTGTCTCCTCTGGAAACTTTTGGTATTTCTTTCTCACAGTCTCAGCAAGCTGCCTATGAATTTACTTGGCTTGGATTCAGAGAACATGCTTTAAGAGGATAATATTTTTGAGGTATTTTCATCTCCAGGAACTCTTCATGCCCTGGGCTCCCCACCTGTTTGGATAGACTTTTTATGAGCAGGCAGCAGGATCCATACTAGTTAGTCTAATCAGAAAGCAGATTTTAAAATCATATTGTTTGCTTCCAAGATCTCCAGGGAAGCCAGGGAATGAACCTCGGCTGCTACACAGCCAGGAAAATTGCTCAAGCAACACATAGCTTTTTAGCCAAATACCACTGCTGTGGCCACCCACTGCTCCACACCCAGGTCCCCAAGGCACTCAGAAGCCACATCAGCTGCCTAGAAGAGTCCATAGGCTTTCTGGACAGTGTGTGCTGCTATGTAGCTAGGGACTTTGTGTTCTTTTCTTTTTATAAAGCTTGAAGAATTGAGTCAATTTGGTGAATACTAAGTAACACATGAAACTTCATCTACAAAGGAGCCTCAAAGATACAGTTTCTAGCCCATGAAACTCTCCATAACAGAAGAAGTGAGAAGAAATGTCACCCAGGAGCTTGTTTGCAAGATTGGCCCCAGCATCTCTTGTAGCAACAGATTTTAATATTTCATGGCTGAATAATATAGTCCATTGTATGGACATACCAGATCTTGTTTGTTTATTCATTAGTTGTTGGGTATTTGAGTTCTTTCCACTTTGGGTTATAGTGAACAATGTTTCTATGAATGTTTGTGTACAAAGCTTTTTTTGAGTGAACAAAATATATCATTGGTAGATAATTTGGAGTGGAATTACTGATTCACATCATCACTACATGGATAATTATTTGAGAAACTTCTAGTTTGTCCTCCAAGGTGGCTGTACTATTTAACATTCTCACAAACAGTATACCGGGGTTCCCCCATTCTCCATACTCACACCAGCATTTGTCCTTATCTGACTTTTAGCCATTCCACTGAGCTTGAACCAGTGTCTCACTGTAGACTTGCATGTCCAAGATGGCTAGTGATTGTATTTGCTAGAAAAGTCAAGCATATGAGAGTTAGTTTTCCTTTCACTATTTACCTATAGAGATCACGTATCTAGAACCTTCCCTCACATAGTTGAACTCCTCAGAGCTTGCGCTTGCAGGAGCTACACAGTTACTCACATCTCAGGTTAGTTCTTCTTCAAGTTCTGGGGTTTTTGCCTCTCCTGCACTCCAGCTTTGCCTTTTCATATCTATTTCCAAGTGAAGGCAGCTAGAACCACTCTGCTGGTATCAAGAAGGCTGAGGGAGGGAGTCCAGAGGTTAAATCTCCTTTGTACCAGGCCTTAAAGGTCCTCCAAGGTGTCAAAACCCTTCCCTCAACAGATGATATACAATGCTACATGTGACAGCCAATTATTCTATTTGCCCCTTTGTGCTACCTTCAAAGAAGAATAAGTTTGCTGGCGCAGATCTTTGCTTGATGAATGCACAGTCTTCCTACTCAATGGAAGTTCCTCCACAAGTTTGAATACAGGACTGTCTTTGAGTGGGTTGGTTTAAAGTCAGAAGTCAGAAAACAGCAAACGTCTTTCCCCAGTAACAGAGCTGTGAAAGTAGAGGTGCCTGGATGAAAGTTCAGAAGTAGAACTTCTATCAGACGACATTTGAAGCCAAGGTTGACACATCGTCTCAAGGGGTCAGGCAATACATCTATGCAATATAATACCAGGCTATGCATTCTTCCAATTCGTCTCTAAGTTGTAGCTCAACAGCAGCCTGAGAGAATACGTACGTGTATACTCATACACATGTGGCTGTACCCAGGAAAACAGGTGACTATACCTGCTGACCCTGGATGGTTTAATTCGGAATGGATTGGGAGAAAAGTGGATTGTCCCAGAGGGACAAGGGTTTCACATCCTGGGTAGTATCCCGTAGGAGCTGCTTCCATGTGCTTTACAAAACACTTCTAGTATGAATGAACTCTTTCTCATGAGTATGAACACTGGTTTTGTGCTCTTCATGGCAGAGAGACCCTGTGCCTTGAGCAGCCAGTGAGAGAGTTTCTCGCACTGAGTGGTACCCAGCCTCCTCACTGGCACTCGGGCAACTACTAACATGGCATCCATCTGACTAAGCAAAAGCAACATTGTATTCCATGTGGCAGAAGGTGAGTAGTCTCCAGAAAATCCTACTGCTGCTTGGGATGTAGCAGAGAGTATAGGAATTGCTGGTCTTGAGAAGGCTGCCATTTGCCATCAAATGCTTCAGACAGACAGAATCTCTGCTTCTTCCACCAGGACTCACTTGCCACACACTGGTACATGCTAACCTAGTAAGCACTATGAAGATAAAAAGTGAGGATGAGGAGGTGTCCTGGAGTGGAGACCTATGTGCCAGGGTAGGGACGACCATCAAGTTCTTTGGCTTAAGCATACATAGCATATTTAGTTAATGCCCACTACTTATTGAGACTCATGAGGATGCCTGCCAGAGACCATGTCTGCACTCTCTCTGTCTGTTGCAGTTTGGATGATTTAGACATCTATCCACCCCAGAGATGCACAGCTAAATCTTTTCCCTGTAGAAATAGAAGACAGGTCATTTTCCTCCATGGATTAACCTCATTAGGCTACCATAATGGCATTTATTTTTTCTAGTCATGAATGAGGCTTTTTGACTTGACTGAAACAAAGCAATGGAAGATCGGACCAGCCATTTAAAAAGCTGATGATTTTGGTGATAAAAACATAGCCAAAGCTAGGCAGTGGTGGCGCATGCCTTTAATCTCAGCACTTGGGAGGCAGAGGCAGGCGAATTTCTAAGTTTGAGGCCAGCCTGGTCTACAGAGTGAGTTCCAGGACAGCCCAGGCTACACAGAGAAACCCTGTCTAAAAAAACCAAAAAAAAAAAAAAAGAAAAACAAAAAACCAAAAAAAAGAACCCCCCCCCAAAACAAACAAACAAACAAAACCAAAAAAAGACATAGCTTGAGCTTCTAGTCTTTTTTTTTTTTGTCTCTGGAAAATTGTCTCGAGATTGTTTTATAATATTTTATGTTCTAGATAAATGCAATGGTTTCTAAACAAATGACTACCTCAGCAGGTTATGAAGCTGCCTTTGGCCTGTGAGAGGTGGCGTGCAGAAGGATATCCTGGATCTTCCCTGCATTGTCTTTCCACTGGAGGTGAGTTTTCAGGATAATTGTGGGAGGCAAACCTAGTGCCCAGTGTAATATCTTTATTACTCAAAGAGCTGGTGCAGATTTGGAAGTGCATCATCCCCCCAGCAGAGGTGGAGAGACAGAACAGTGCACAAAAGAGGAAAAAGGTGGATGCACAGAGCGAACCCAAGCTCCAATTGAAACATCAGTGCTAACTCCTGGTCCCATACGGTGTGAATTGGTACTGCTTTCTGGAAAGCAATTTGGCAAAATGCTTCATAAAGAAGATCATGTCTACTATCAGAAGATTTTATACCTGGTAATCTTTCCTAAGTGGAGATTGTACAGAGGGGAAAACACTGTGTGTACAAGCACGCCACATGAGAGAGCTACAGTTGCAACAGCGAAAGGATAATTTGGGACACTGGTTGATGAACTAATATACTGGCTTTGAAGAGCCAGTTATGAAGACTGGCAACATCAAAATCAGAATCACAGATTTAAATTGTATATGCAACATAAAATATGTACATAATTCCAAGGGCTGTAAAGGAACCCACTAAATGACAGCCAGGTGGAACTAAGAATGTTTTAAAACCTTTGTATTATGGAACATTACAGACTCACACAGAAGCTGACAAGATAAGTGACCCTCTACTTCCAAACTACTGATGAGTGTGTGGAATCAGCAACCTTTGCAGCATTTGCTTCACATGTATGTAAAAGATCTACTAGTTACTGACCCTTAAAACTCATAGCCAATATGCCATAGTCACAATCAGCAAAATGAGTAGTTTTCCTTGTATGTATCTTTAAAAACAAACAAACAAACAAAACGTTTTTCTGGGACTGGAGAGATGGCTTAGTGGTTAAAGGCTCTGAATGCTCTTCCAGAGGTCTTGGGTTCAATTTCCAGCAACCAGAAGGTGGCTCACAACCATCTGTAATGGGATCTGATGCCCTCTTCTGGTTTCTGAAGACAGTAACAGTGTACTCATATATACAAAATAAATAAATATTCAAAAAAAAACCCCAAATCCAAAGAAACATTTTCTGTGATTCCAGACATACAGAAAAGCTATAGAATAATAAAAAGAACTCCTTTTTCTTCCTGCTCTAGGATTCCAGAAGTTGACGTGATCCCCATTGCTGTGTTCATCCTCGTTCACCTTACACAGATCACTTTTATCTACAGCCTTTGAAAATAACTTTCAGATATGTTCTCTCTAAATCTCCAAATACTACATCAAATATCTCCATGGAATGAAACCATTCTCTTATATAGCTTCTGTCCATGGGTTACAACCAGGAAGTCAACACCATAACAATCATGATCATGTGACCTGCACAGTCATACATGTCTTGGCTCTCAGAAAGATTCCATGTCTGACTTAATGTTCTGTTGTTAAAACTTTGAAACTCTTAATATTTTTGGAAGAAGGTCCTCACATTTTCACCCCAGGTCCTACAAATTATATAGCTGGTCTGGACATGATTATTTAATATATAGTCTTTAATCAGACTTGATGACTTTTTTTGTTTAAAAAAAAAAAAAAAAGGTCACTGAGAGTGTAGTTTGGTTGCCTAGCCTACAGAAAACCCCAGGTTTGATAACACATAAAACCTGGCATAGTGGTGCATACCTGTAGTCTCAGTACTTGAAAAGTTGAGACAGGAGAATTACTGCAAATTTGGATGCTCCTCTGAGCTACAGATTGAGTTCTAGGCTAGCCAGGGTTTCCATTGAGACCCTGTCTCAAAGTATAAACAAGTGGAGGTCTTGAAAGATGGATCAGTAGTAAGATATTTGCTGTTCTCTCAGAAGACCCAGGTTTGGTTCCCAGAATCCACATGGCTGCTTATGGTCATCCTTAATGCCAATTCTAAGGGATCTAGTCCTCTTCTGATCTCCCTGAGTACCAGACACATATGCGATGCACATATATACATGCAGGCAGATACTCATACACATACAACTAATAAATCTAGAGGATTAAAACAAACAAAAATGTTGTACAAAGGGTTTTCATTAATGACATTTCTTCTTTACACCATGTGTGCATGTGTGTGTGTGTGCGTGTGGGGGGGGGGCGCGCGCGTGCGCACGCGCCCGTGCACTCACGAGAGGGTATATAGTCATCATGTACTGTTGTATGCATGTGGAGTCAAAGGACAACCTTCAGGGATCAGTTATTTTCTTCCATTGTGTGGATAATATTCCAGGAATCCAACTCAGTTTGTCAGGCTTGGCAGCAAGAGTCTTTATCTGCTGAGCCATCTTGCTGGGCCTCATTTTGACATTTTTATACATGTGTACACATTGATACAACATACTTTAGTTATACTCATCCCTTCTATTTTCCCTTATTATCATTTATCCCCACTTTCCCATATCTCTAATAGTTTACACATGTACTTCCATGCTCCTAGATTCCATATATAAAAACAAAATTTAACATCTGTCTTTGTAAGCTTAGCGTATTTCATTTGACATGATGATCTCTAGTGCTTTCTACTTTCTTGAAAAAATCCTAAAAATTTATTCTTTTTCATAGCTAAATAAAAATTCATTATATATGTATGTATACATGTATACCATACACACATATATTTACATATGAACATTCACATATTAAATAATTTTCATGTTGCTTGTGGCACAATGACTGACAAAGGCAGTGTAAAGAAGGAAGTGTCTATTTTGGCTCAGTGTGAGTATGTAGTCTGTCAGGCAGAGGAGAGTGAGGAAGGGCAGCTCTATAGCTGTGGCAGTGGGAGTGTGAGGGAGTTAGTCACATTGCATCTGTAGCCAAGAAGCAGAGAGAGATGGATGTAGGAGCTATCTTGCTTTCTCCTCTCTATTCAGTACAGGATCCCAGTTTCTGGTTCTTGCCACCCCATATTCATGATGGAGCTTTCTCTTCAGTTCATCCTCTGTGGAAAAGTTCTCACCTAGAGGCTTGTTTCCTAAGAGATTCTATGAGATGTCAGTTTATATCAAGATTAGCCATCACAATATATATGTCCATCTGTTGTTGATGGGCATCTAGGATGATTCCGTTCCTTATCTTGACTATTCTAAGTAGCTGAACAAAAACCACAAGTGTGTAGGCCTTGCCATATTGTACTTGGATCCGTCAGGAATCACCCAGAAGTGGTAAAGCTGGGTAACATAGAAGTTCCATGTTTTATTTGTGTGTGTATGTTGTATGGGTGCGTGTGTGAGCCGGTGTTCATATATGTGTGTGAAGGTGGAGGCCAGAGGTTGACATCAGTTGTGTCCCTCAATTGCTCAGCAGTCTAATCCTTGAGAGATGGCATCTCAATGGACATGGAGCTCACTGATTGGCTAGATAAACAAGTCGGCAAGCTCTTGAGAACGTCTTGCATCTGCCTCCCACCAGTGGGAGGACAGGCATATCACTGTGTCCTGCTTTTTATGTGGGTGACCGGGATGAGAACTTAGATCCTTATGCTTATGCAGCAGTACTTTACCAACTGAGCTCTCTCCTCAGGCTTCATTTTTAATTTTTGAGAACTTTCCCTACCAATTGCTAAAGTGGCTAGACCATTACCTTGTGACCCTGTTTGCACTTATTTTAGAAAAAAAATTCAAAACCACGTGTTACATTAAATTATTAGACCGATTCAGCTAGTTAGTAATAATTTCTCAGTCTCCCCGTGTCTTCTGTGAAACTATTGACAATTTTGAAGAGCATAGGAGAATGTTCCTCAATTTGGGGCTTCTCATATTGCTCATTACAAGATTTAAGTGAAGCCGATTTTATAGGATTATTGTGGAAGTAGTGTGTGTTTTTATTAGTGTTTTTTAATCAGGAAATGAACTTGTATCATTAATAGCAATGTTCTTGGTCATCCAGAAATCTGCCAAATATTATTTCCCCCGAGTTACACTGAGTATCTAAATTCTTGTCATTTCCATCTTATACACTAGTTTCTAGCATCAGTCAATAAATTCTGACTGATGAATTATGGTGATAGACAAGTAATATCTTTTCTAATTTCAAAATGTCTCGTACTTTTGTTAATTGTCTTTCATTTCATCACGGTGATTACATTATATTCATTGGCTTTCTACTTTAAGGGCTTTCTCTTTCCACAGATGGGTTCATTGACATGTGACTCAACAGGTTATTATCTACTAGTGAGATTGACTGGGATGTTTAATCATTTCCAATTATGACATCAGTAAGAGCCCATCACACTTTACCCAGTGTCTTTTACAGGTGTCACCCGACACTTGTCTGATGTACTTTCTAGCCTATAGTGTTCCAGTCTCATCATGAGCATTCCCCGTACTAGCCTTGGAATCAACTCATTTACTAAGCAATCCTTGCTTAATTCTGTAAGTAGTAATGGTATGTAGATATTAGGGTGTCGGTCCAGGTATACTCATTGCTACGAGGATGTCGTTGCTTCTGTATCATATGCTGGGATGCTTATGTGCACACCCATTCATTGCTACGAGGATATCTTCACTTCTGTATCCATATGCTGGGATGCTTATGTACACACCCACCCACAGATGAGCATGTCTATATATTTACTTAGCCGTTTCATTTATATGGGAAATATGTGACCATATACATTGGTGCCTCTAATTCATTCTAGTTCACATTTCAAGGCTCGGTTTCCTTTTCCCCTTCCATATTTGTTTTTCCCCAACATAATTTTTTTATTAATTATTTGTGAATTTCATACAATGCGTCCCCATCACACTTAATTCCCATTCCTTCCAGGTCTACCCTCCTACCCTGCATCCCACCAAATCCAATGTGTGTTGCCCATATACTCATTAGACCATGATCAAACTCCCAGTGGCCAACTCTTTAAAGAAAACTGAGGCTCACCCCCATTCCCATGCCAGGAGCCATCAACTGTGATAGGCTACACATCAACATCTTCATCACAATTTTTAAGGTCTCCCTTTTAAGGTCTTCCTGTCTGGACTGTTTCTTTTCTTTTGAGAGGGAGGGTGTCACAGAAGCCCTCAATGTCTCTCATTCTCAGTTTCGAGTCTGCAGTCATCTATATCACTGCTAAAGAAGCTTCCTTGTCCATAGCAGCCAGTGGTAGCATGCATCATGGACATCCACACAGCCTCTAATGGCATCATAGACCATGGACATCAACATGGCTTCTGGATGCATTGTAGATCATGGATCTCCAGTGGCAGGACAGACTGTGGGCATCAACTTGGTTTCTGTAGTTAGCATGGATCATGGACATCAGCATGGTCTGTGGCAGCAGGCCTGTGGCAACAGCACGAACCACAGATACTAATATGGCCTCTAGCAGCAGCACAGACCACGGAGAACTTTTGAGCAGTCAGAAAATGAACTGTTCTTCATCTCAGATACTATGTTGCTTAGAGTCATGGTGATCGTGCAGTTTGGCAGTTCATTTGGGGGCAGTACCTGAATGATCTCCAGGCTGCCGCACACCTCCTGGCTCCAGGCTTGCCTCCTCTATCAGGGCGAGCAGGGAGAGCAGCAGTAGCCTGCTTCTCTAGTCCCATTGCTCTGAGTTGTGCACGCTGCTCCTTTGCACCATCTTTTTTTCCCTCCAATTCCATAAAACCACATTCTAAAAGCATCTTCTTCCTATCTTTTTCTTGTTTTTTTCCTGAGATTTTGCACGCTCTTCAGGCTCATCTGCCCACAAGTCTCTGCTCAAAGTCTCTTTGGGTCTCAGGTTCCTCGGAGTGGCCGCCATCTTGAGTCAAGTTCCAACCACCTCTCCCTTTCCTATTCGTAGCTTTTTTCTTCTCTAGTCATAACATATGTAGCTTTGTTATTCATTATACATTTGTTTTGTTGTCTTAACAAGTCATTTAATTTTGGGTATTTTTTTTGTCTTTTAATTTTAAGGGGAATGAATCTTGTGTAACTTTATTTGTCTCACTGATGTCATAATCTGAAATGATTAAGCATCCAAATAAACAATGACATTAGTAGATAATAACCTATTGAGTCATATGTCAACCAATCAATCAGCTAATTGGGTTTTCTTTCCTTTCCTGTTCTTGAAGTTGTGTTGAAGTTTGGATTTAGTAATAATCATGATGTCAGCTAGTATAAGAATTTCTTAGCATCACTGTGAACACCAGGTTTTTCTATACACTTGACTTGTTTTAACCAAGCATCAAAATTTTTCATGGTTTTTTTCCTGTCAACTCTTCACCTCTATTGTAGACTGACTATGACTGACAACAATTAACTGTTTGAATATTGCTCTTACTGAGGATTTTCAATGTGGCAACTTAAAGAAATGATGTATGTCTGAAGTGACATATTCCAACCTGATTATTGCACATTATGTACATGTATCAAAATGCACCTCACCCCATAAATGTGGATAATTTTTGTGTCAATTTAAAACAAGGTAATTTTTTTTTTTAAAAAGACTCATTTGCCTTGATACAGCAAAACTATGATTTTCCAATTCTATGTGGATGGTGTTTTATCTCTTCCCACACTTGATAACATATTACGGTGTACTTGCAATTAAAAGCATAAATGCATAAAAGTGAACTCTCATGCCCACACCAGCAGTAAGCAGCAGCCAAATGGCTTCATCCTTGTAGCAGATTTTTAATCTAGTTTCCCAGATAGCCCCTTGACTAACTCCTCTGGAGAGCACAGTTAAAGTTTCTAAACTCTAAGGGGGTTATTTTGGGAATGTGTGTGGCCAGTTTAATCTCTTCACAGGAGAGGAGGGATTTAAAATGCATGTATCCTGTCACTCAACAATTTCTCTTTAGGTATCAGCTTTCGTAGGACAGCTATCTCTCTCAGGGTAGTGGCTTTCATAGCCGTGAAAGCAGAACTGACTGGGCATATTAGGCAAGAGATGCCCAGGACATGCATAGCAGCAACCCCTGCGATAGTAAACTGTAATACCCTGCAGGCAGCCTGGGTCGAGAAGGATGAAACCTACTCCTTGGGAACACAGGCACACTGTAAAGCCTTCAAAAGGTAAGAACTGCCAGAGTCAATGCATAAATATAAACAGCCTAACGTTAAGTGAAAAAATAAACATGTGGGTACAGAAAAGTCATTTGCAGGCCAGTTATAAATATGTAAATGCCCTAATTGATACTTTGGTTTCTCACGAATGTACCTACCTATACAATTATCCTGCAGTATTGGTGGGGGACAAGTTCCAAGATCCCTCCCTTATGGTTTAAGTTCCTTGTCTAAAATAGTGCACTGTCTGCAGGACCTGTAATTCCCAGGACATTGTCAGCTATGGAAATAATTGCTCTACTGTACTGTTCAGGGAATAGCAACAAGAAAATAAATCTGTATGTGTTCAATTAGTTCCCATCTGTGCTTGGTTGAGTGGATGTGAAGCCCTTGGTTCTTACATAACTATAAATACAAGTTAATGGCAGGACAGACCTTATAAGAGAGATGACGGGTGAGTTGGGGTAAGGATAAAGGAACTTAATTTTAGCTGAAACTTTCTATCACTGACTTAAGATATTACTTGTGCAAATTATAAAAAGTATATATAAGCACAAAAGCAGACAGTGGAAAATATTCCAACGGAGGTTGGTTTTGGGATCTGAACTGTGAGCACCATTCCTTGTAATTTTCAGTATTTTGAAATTCTAAATGCTGAAAAAAATAGGGGTTATGCTTTGCTTACAGCAAAATATTATGACATCTGTGGGAAAAGATGTATATAGCAGCCTATTAGGGGCCGGAAGTTCTCACTGGTCTCATTGGGTGGGGACAGCCCTAGGAAGGTGGCTTACCAGACTCCTCACCAGCTTTGGTGGCCTGAGGCTGTGCTCCTGTAAGCAGGTCTTCTGACTCATCCAGTTTTAACCGCCCTTTATTTAGCAGCAAACCCCCAGCCCTGCAGCAGCCTCTGGGCTCAGCAGCCACCTGTCTCCACCTCTCCAACCCACACCGATTGTAGTCAGCCTTCCTAAACACCAAGTCACTTCTGGTCTTGTCAGGGCAAAGGTGTTTTGTGGTCACTTCCTAGGTCTAGGTCAGACTTCAGAGAGACCGAGGGTTTGTGTCTTCCCCGACCCTCCTTCATCCTTCACCCATCTCTCTACCTTTCTCTTTCTCCCCTTACCGTCCTAACAAGAACCTCTCTGAATCCATCTTGTTCTTATCACCTCTGCTGGTTTTATTAGCTTGCTTTTTGCAATGCTGGAGACGGAACCCAGAGCCTCATGTACACTGGCTTCTGCCTTACCACCGAGACCCCACTAGAAGCCCTGGTCTTTGTTCCTGACAAACTCTTCATCTGGAAGGCTTTCTCCTTCACCCTTTGCCATACTTGGAGCCTGCTCCACCTTAGGAATTTGTCTTCCTTCTGAATGAATGCCAGTGTCATGCATGATTCTCCAAGTGTCCACACACCTTCCATACATAGAATTGATAATCCAGTAATAGTTACTGTTTACCAAACTCCTTGATGTCAGGTACAGACTGAGTTGATGTATTAACCAGAGCCTAGTTTGATGGAGACTGGAGAAAAGAGAACCAGAAATGGCTAGCCAGGTCTTATCTATAAGGCCCAGTTTGTAGGTTCCCATGGACCCAAATCGTGAGGAAGTCGGGTTATTTGCACCCCTCAGGCGGAGCAGAGTGTAGGGATGACAAGAGGTCATTTTCAGGAATCTTTAGTAAGGCAAAATGGAAGCTTGCTCTTGGCTGTAAAAATAGTCCCCTCCAGGCCATAGAAAGGCCCTCCTGGCCCAGCTCCAACCTGTAAGGCTGGCAGATGCTGTCCCCTAGGTACACTGCTTCTCTGGCTTGAGGTGAGTGAAGTCCTCTGGGGTAGAGAGTCCAGCACTTCTCTACATCACATCATTTGCTTCCACTGTCTTAGAGCACTATCTGTCTTGACCACCTTCATGACAGTGGTTCTCAACCTGTGGGTCGTGACCCCCACGGGGTCACATGTCAGACTATCCTGCCTATCAGATATTTACATTACGACTCATAACAGTAGCAAAATGACAGTTGGTTATGAAGTAGCCGCAAAATAATTTTCTGATTGGGGGTCACCACAACATGAGGTGCTATATTAAAGGGTCACAGCATTAAAGGTTTAGAGCCACTGCTTTATGTATGTGTCTATTTCCCAAAGGATCATAATGTTTCTGGTCTCCAGGCCCCCGGGTCTTATTGCTCAGTAGGGCAGCGATGAAGGATAGCCTCTGGGTGAGGAACCTGAACATGTGCTCAGCTAGGGCTCTTCATTATTTATTCACCTGGTTTGACTATCTTTTGAGGTAGGACTTCTGTGTTCTCGCCACAGCTCCTTGCACCCTCATATACCAATAAAATAAAATATAAAATAAAATTTAAAACATTGTAATTTATGATAAGAGTGGAGAACCTTTCTTGCACACCAGGGGCAAGGACAGAGGCACCAAAGAGATTACAGAATGTGTCCTGAAAGGGTGCTCGGACTGCTAGCCTCAGTGGGGAGGGCACACTTCCAGCTGCCACCTCCTTCCAGGGACAGTAGCACCAGTCTAGTACCAGGAAGCCTTGGAACTGGCAGGCAATGAATTTGAGGGCATATTCAAATGTCTGCCTCCACCTTCCAGGACGGATGACAGTGGAGTTTGCACACGGCCGGTTTTATTTTTACCCCATATTTCTGGAGAAAGCTTAATGGCTTCGAGTACTCCTTTCTCTTTGTGAAATTTAAAAGGGGGGAAAGAGCACACATAATTATAATCCCACAGCAGGGCAATTGGCTTGCCTCTGACTATTAGGTCCCATTAAAGATGTATTATCTGTGGCGTCTCAGGAGAAATTCCTACTTATTTATGCTTAGTATTAGGGCAAATATTAGTTACCATCAAAACAGGATGCAGTTAAGTCTAATCTGATGTCACCAGCAGAGTCTGTCTTATAAACAAAATAAGTGGCAATTACTTTCAAGCTGAACTAATAATTTTTTTCAAGCCATTCCATTTTGCGTTCACAAGCAACGGCCACGGACAGAAGGTAAGTACTTCGGGAAACGCAAAGGGTGTGCTTTTAAATTACACTTTATTTAAATGTACAAGCGAAGGCTGCAGGGCGAGCTTCTTCCCCTCTCCGTCTCCCTAGGTTCTCCTTGGGGACAGTAATTAGGAAATACAACCTAATATAGGAAATGAACATTGCTACTTTTATGAGAATTTTAAACCAAATGGCTTTGCTCATGGAGCGGAAGTTGCTCGTCCTCCCCAGCACCCAGCTGGTTGATTCACGCTACCTGGTGCTCCAAACCTACAGGAAAATGACTCCGTTGCCACACAGAAAGATCCTTCTTGTAAGAAAGATGGGAAGACCTGGTGGAGGTGAGGGTGAGGCGTCTTAGCTGGGAAGAAGGGATCCAACAATCCTCTGGATACAGATACAGGTGGGCTCTCCTGATGTTCATGTGGAGTAGCCCTAAGGGAAGCCCTTTTCCTTTACAAATGGCAGTCTCCCCTGGGAGCAGATAGATGCAAGTATTGGTTTATCCTACATTTAGCAGATGGATTCCAAACATTCTTCTGAAGCACAAGGTCCTGGGCCTAGGTTTGTTGGTCAAGGACTTTCTAGGGTTCTTGAAGATGTTCCCAGCAGGAATATTACATCATGTGGCAGAGGGGTTATACATGTACCCTCTGGGACCAGGTCTCTAGTATTTGTATTCCACAAGGTTATACATCTCTTATTCCTTCTGGGATGAGCTAATCTGATCTGGACTAGCAGGTCCTTCTTCAGTAACAGGGTCCTGAGAAGGAAGGTCAAAGGGACAAGAAAGAAAGCAGATAGAACAGTGGGCTCAAGAGGTCTTGTACAAGCTACATCTTATGCCAAGCCAGATACAGATGGGCTCTCTTGATGTTCATGTGGAGTAGCCCTAAGGGAAGCACATTTCCTTTACTATCCCAGTCTCCCCTGGGAGCAGATGGATGCATAGTATTGGTTTATCCTATATTTAGTAGTAGGTTCTCCTGAAGGACAAGATCCTGGGCCTACTAAGAAGTATAGCATCTTACATACTATTTCCATGGGAAAAATGGGATGAAGTCAGCAGGAAGCTAATGAAGCAATGTTGCAACAAGGGCAACATAGGTTATCTCAAGGGTGTTACAGACCAAGCACACAGTGACCTTGAGACTGACAGCTCCAGTCTTTTTTTTGGGGGGGTGGGGGAAGCCAAGTTCCCAGGAACCAAAACCTTAAAACCACTTCAAGGTCCTGTCACAGCTCCAGACTGGCCTTCTCATGTCCATCCCTAGGCAAGGCTACAGAACTAGGTTCCATTTTTAATTTTTTTTAATCAGGGTCTCAGCGAAGCCTTGGATGGGTCCAGCTCTCAACACTGACCTGGTGGTCCAGTGTGTAGGCTGATCTCTGGAGGAGAGACAATCCCACTTGCCATGCTGAGATACACTGGGCAGCACTGAGCATCTGAGTCTAAGGGTGCATGACATGTGCGACCATCTTCATATCCTTGCCTCTGCCTAGTAAGTAAGGGATGATCCAGACTGTGAAGGATAAGAAGACATTGGGTTCTTTTTCCTATGGTGTGGGTATGGTCCATTGCATTGCATAAACTCACTGGCCATTTTTTATTCTGATGAAGTAATGCCTCCACTCTGGTTAGGGGCCTAGAGCTTCCTTTGAGCTCAGCCTATGTGATTCACTGGTACACAGAACACAGGCCCACATTCTACATAGAATGTTCTTCTACTCTCTTCCTGTGTATTTGTTTAAAATAAATGGCCTCACCGCTGTTTACTTTCCTGGGTTAGTGCCTAGTTCTTTGTGCCCCACATGCAACCTGCCCTTGGTTTTCTCATAGTCTTGTCACAGGTCAAGCCTCACTTTCCTGTCCACATTGCATATTTTCATCACGGTGGCAACAGACTTTGCTCTCTCCCTCAGGTGCAGTTTTTTCTTTCTTTCAGCTATTCTCACTGTCCACAGAGGACTGGTTCCAGAATCTCCCAAGGATACTAAAACATGATGGGCTCAAGTTGTGCTCAAGTCTCTTCAATAAAACAGCACAATACCGCACAAAAACTACGTCCTTACATATACTTCAAACCATCTGTAGAAGATTTCCTTATACTACCCTGTACAGTTGATAGCTGCTGTGATTCATTATTGAGGGAATAATAACAAGAGAAACAGTTTGAGTGTGCTCAGTTCAATTGCATTTTCCCCAAATAGTTTCCACTCAAATTTAGTGAAACCATCGGAGTGGAAGCAGTTGAGGGGTTACATGATATAATTAAAAAAATAAGTGGGGGTGGTACAGCTGTTTTTAGAGCTTGGTTGAATGATTCCACAGGTGTGAAGGTCCCTGAAGAAAGAGGACCAACAACACATAGATGAGTGTATTTTGACTCTTGTTATTTGAAAATGAGTATTTTAACATGATATGTCATACCTTAAACATTCTGCAAATTATCCTCTAGATACTGAGTGTCTAAGGCTTATTTTGTCAGTTTTTATACTAAAACCATATCAACACAGGCAACATTAGTGTCAGCCCTGCTCAGTCTCACACAGTGGGAAGGGCTTGGACTCAAGCCAGCCCACTATTAATCTGACCAGTAGCCCAGCTCCAGTTTACTGACCTATCAAGGGAAGACTCCATCCTCTCCCTGACTCTCAGAGCACTAAAGACCCTGGCTGTGAATTTTTCTAACCTGTGAGAGCTCATCGTGTTGAGCTTTGTCAATTTTTTTTCAGCAAACATTAAGAAGATCATATGATTTCTGTCCTTAAGTTTATTTAAATAGCATATTAAATTTATTGATTTGTGTATGTTGAACCAACCTTGTATTCCTGGGAAGAAGTCCATTCAGGTATGGAATATGATTTTTTCTTTTTTTTATATTTATTTATCCATGTATTTCAAGTATACAAATATTTTGTCTGCATGTATACCTGCATGCCAGAAGAGGGGATCAGATCCCAGTATAGTTGCTTGTGAGCCATCATGTAGTTATCAGGAATTGAACTCAGAACCTCTGGAATAGCAGCCAGTGCTCTTAACAGCTGAGCTGCCTCTCCAGCCCCGGATATAATTTTTTTAATGTGTTCTTGAATTCAGTTTGTAAGAATTTGATGGAAAAAATGCATCTATGTTCATTAGGGGAATTTATCTGTCATTTTTCTGTTCTGTTAGAGTTTTGACCAGTTTTGATATTAGGGTAATACTGGCTTCATAGGACAAATATATTACAGATAAGCTATAAGTGACAAGTATCTCTAGAATATTCCATCCATCAGATAAGAATACATATTTTTTCCAGCAGCACATAGAACTTTCTCTAAAATTGATCACATCATGGACTACAAGCAAACCTTACCAAATAAAAAGAGGAGGTTATTCCTTATCAGACTACTATCAGACCAGAGTAGAAAAAAAGTAGAAATTAACAGCAAGAGAAAGCTCAGAAATGACACAAACACCTGGAGACAGAACAACACACAGTAGCTTACTAACAAAATAATAGAGCAGGCTTTATAATTCTTAGATACAAATGACAAGATGGCCTAGCATAACTGAATCATAGACCAAACATTCCTAAGAGGGAAATTTACAGCTCTTGGTGCTTATATTTTAAACAGATCAGGGAGATCTTACACAACTTAAGACTCTAGAAAAACAAGAAGAAGCCAAATTCAAAACCAGAGATGATAAAAACAAGGAACACCAGGACATAAATTAATGAACTAGACTACAGGAACAAGTATAGTGTACAGAGAATCTACTTATAAGCATCACCTGTCAATAAAAAGTTTATGGCCAATGATTGAGGCAGGAAATAGGAGGCAGGACCTCTAGAAGGGATAGAGAGAATTCTGGGAAAGAGTCAGAGGCACGAGAAATTCCAACTGGAATGCTGAGGAGACAGACACAAAATAGCAGGTAGCTGAACTCAGGATAGAATAAGGGTAAGATTCACTCCAGGAACTCTGGGAAGAAGGATGTAAAAAGACAAGAAGAGAAACTAGCCACATAACGAACCCAGGTTAGAATAAAAAGGATAATAAATTAAGAGCAAGTCAGAGAACAAGCCAAACTTATGGTTTAGACATTTATTAATAGATAATTAGTTTCAGAGTTGTTATGTTGGAAACCAAGTGACTGGGAGAAGAAATGGATTTACTTTTTACTGCATAGAATCAACCAAAAATTGGTTCTTTGAAAATATTAGCAAGACTGACAAACCACTATCCAAAATGCAAAAATAATGAGAGAAAGACCAAATGAATAAAACTACCAAGATGGTTATTAGGGAGTAGTAATACTTTGAAAAATTATATTTTCCTAAACTGGAAAACTAGAAGAAATGGAAGCTTCTAAATTTGTACTACCCACCAACACAATTAAGTCCAGACCAAAGGACAGGCAATGAGATTGAAGTAGTAATTAAAAGTATCTCCACAGACCCTTCAGGTTTGTGCCTGCCACCTGGAGCAGTCCTAAGGCATAAACTCTACACTTAATCCCTCAAAACCCAGAGGAGTCTGGACTCCCAGGAGCTCTAGCATACCCAGGAGTGTAGGATGCTGAAGGAGCGTGGTAGCTGCCAAAGCAACAGATGAGACATGCTGATGCCAGGACAAAGAATGATGCTGACCTGTGAGCTTGCTGAGTGTCCTGACAATGGTGACTAGGAAGCTGTATTGGACATATGTTCCTGACCCACCATTGCTTACCTATACTCCTGATGGGACAAGCTGCCTTGCCTCAAGTTTTAGACCTTGTAGAACAAAGAATCAAAAGAGAAGTTATAATGACTCTTATCTGTTCTTAAATGTGACCAGTCATTCAGACTCAATCATGGACTGGTATAAATCAATCCAATATTGGAAATAACAGTCTTCATTTGAAAGTCTGGTTCTGGACATTTTCAGAGACATATATGGAAGTTATCTGCAGTTCTCTATAATGTTATGTTAGCAAGAGATAAAGTTGGGGCAGGATCTGGATTTCAAACAGGTTTAGCACATGCATTAAGGCTCTTTTAATTGTCAAGTTAAAATTACTTTTGTTTCTTCTACAGTTATTTAATATAAGTTGCATTGATTGTACACCTTCTGAGTGTGTTTGTGTTTTGAAATCTGGCATGTCAGTTATGGAGGTCTATCAATCATCTTTTGTTTTAGTGGCCTGAGTATCACAGAACCTTGGTATTCTAAAAACAGCTTGCAAGTACTGGAAGAAATGAGTCAGGCTTTAAACAGAAGCAAGAGGGTAGTGGGCTTGATTATTGCTGGTATAACAGCTTTAATTACATTAATTTCTAGCACCACTGCTTCTGCAATTGCTTTGACACAAGAAGTTAAGATAGTTACTTTTGTTAATCATTTAGTAAAAAATGTTACTAATGTGTTGAATATGCAAGAGGATTTAGATAGCATTTGGAAGAATGGATTGATGCTCTTTATCCTATTCAAATTACTGGAAGGAGGTTCAGAATTTAAGTGTAAGGAGCCATCTTGAGTGTCATGCCAAATACTATTGGATTCTTGCTAGTTCTAAAATTTACAGTGGTAGTCATTATAATTAGGAAAAAGTTTAAAGACACTTGCAGTGTATTTGGCATAATTCTAACACCTGTCTGGATGTTTTATCTTTACATAGTGATCTTATGACTTTCAAGAATGCTGCTCAGCTGAGCATTGATGTGATAGATACCACTGATAAAATTATCCATGGCCTGAGGTCAGTATTTCTATTTTGATCAAGCTTCAAGAATGGCATATATAGCTTGATCATGCTAGCCTTTTTTGTTCTGAAAATAATTTTATTCTTGCCCATGGTGTTAAAGCTTGTCTTTTACAACATCAACATGTTGGCAGCCAAAGTACATGGCTTGAACCTGAAAATGGACACCGCCCCCCCCCCCCCCAATAGAGTTATTAAATTAACAGGCTGGCAAGCCAAGGATGGGTAAAATTCTGCACAGTCTTACCAACCTAAGACGAAGTGCATTGCTTTTGATAATGCATATTCCATGACAGGTAAGGAAGGCATTCTTGTCAGAATGACCTAAGACAGGCTCAGTTTTGTTAATGAAATAAAAAAAGGGGGAGAGGTGGAGAACCTTTGGAGCTGCTTGGCAAGAATCTGACATGGGCCAAGGACAAGGAAATGGAGTGCTTGGTAGCAATATGACATTGGTTAAGGACAAGGAAGTAGGCTTCAGGCAGGAATCTGATATTTGACTAGAACAAAGAAGTAATTTCAGGCAGGAATCTAAATCTTAGGCTAGAAAAAAGTAATTTCAGACAGGAATCTGAATCTTAGGCTAGAACAAGGAAGCAGGTTTCAGAAATGAAAATGACTTTTGGATGGGGAAGTTGGCTCAGATATTTTGGACATCCTGATAAGGCCTTAGAAACAGTGATCACAGGAGTGTTCACAGAATTGTGTTTAATGCCTTGCTTGTTTTTTTGACTTTTTCTGTTTATTGTTTTGCTTGTTCCTTGACTATTTGCATCTATTGTATTGCTAGACCCTCAACATAGAACTGACATTAATATATGCATGTAAGTAAAATGGTATAAAAGCAAAAAGAGGAGGGAGGATGGGGTAGGAGGTTCTAGGGAGGGGAAATGGGGAAAGCGGATGACATCTGAAATGTAAATAAATAAAATATCCAATTTTTAAAAAGGCAAAAAATAATAAAGTATTAAAATCTCCACTTAAAAAAAATCCTCACAAAGAAAACCTAGGACTAGACAGATTGACTTCTGAATTCTACCAAATTAAAAATTATTATTATTATATATTTATAGTGTATATGTATGTATGTGTGTATGTGGTGTGGTGTTACATGTTGCAAGAATGCCATGATGTACATATAGAGGTTAAAAGACAACACTGTGGAATCAGTTTTCTCCTTCCTCCTTATTCTGGGCATCTAAGAAGGCTGACAGGTTTGCATAGCAAGTCATGGAACCATCTTACCAGTCTAGTCTCTAACTTTTAAGGAAGATTTAATACCAATATTTTCAAACTGTTCCACAAAATAGAATTGGAGGAACATTACCAATGAAGATTTTTAAATTGACATCCAGTATGAAAATATTCAGATTTACTTATTTGTTTAATTTTGTTTCCTGGTATACGGAATAAAATCAGATTTTAAAGTTTTATCATCACTAAAGCAAATATAAATAGACTGGGTTTGTAGCACTTTGAATTTAACAATGAGATGTTTTATGCTTTGACATGCTTATGAATCATTATGGTTCTTGGTTGGAGAAGAGCTTGTAAAGTCAGGAGAGAGCAGCTAGAACTGTTTAGGAGAATTGAGTAATCCCAGCAACAGAGGTTTGAATTAGGTTGCCATAGGGAAGCATGATGGCTCTGGGGGTTTTGTGATGTTGTAACATGATATATGCTAAGAGGAAGGAATTGATGAGTATATCACTAGGTTAAAGGGTAGACATGACTGGATACAATCTAGAGGTAGACAGCAGAGAAGATGTGAGCCAAGGCTTCTATCTCTATCCAGCTAACTTACAGACAGCAGCTGAGAATTCAAGCAGAGAGGTCAAGAAGACTATTGGATAAGAGGATGGCTGGCTTGTTGTCTAAGCAAGAGAGCCATCAGCATTTGGAGCAGATGAAGGTAAAACTCAGAGAAGATACACCAGAGATGTTTTCAAGTGCTGATGTCTGCAGTGTAGGATGTTTGCTGCTGAGGCTACAGAAAGATGAGGAGAATGGAAAGACATTAGGAGAATGTGGTACCCAGGAGGCATGTGGCTGAACAAATAGTGTGACCCATGTGCTGCTGACAGGTCTGTAAAACAGCATGAACAGGGATACCAACTTGGGATTTCAATTTAGGTGGATCTGTGGTAATATTCACATGAGGAATTTTAAGAAAGCAACAAAGAGTGAAGGGCAAGAGAGAAGGGGAGAAGGCAGAGAGGGAGCAGGAGATAGGAACCCAAGTAGAATTCTCTTTGAGAGACTCTGCTGATAAGAGGTGGAGCAGTGGGACAATGAGACAGTAGCCAGAAAGGAAAAAAATCAACAAAGTTTTTTGTTTGTTGTAAGATCATCCATGACACCATTTCAATAATCCAATGGAGCAGGAGAGACTAATCATTGTAAGCAGGCAAGGAAAGGATGGCGACCAACAATCACCTTTATAAGGTGATAGGGGATGCAGCTGATGGTACCAGAAGGACTAACTCCCCACATGAGCAGTGATATTGTGTGTTGGGGTGCATAGGGAATCATTCTTCAGTGTGTTTTTGTCTTCTACTTAATATCCAGGAAATACAAGGCTGCCTTACACCATAGTGAGGCTTGATAAGTGGAACCAAAGAACCTTGATGCCAGGTCTCTGGATCTGAGAGTTACTGTTCAAACAAAAGAGACAGATATAATCTAGTTTCTTACATTTCTGGTTCCTTCCCTAAAACCCTGCAAAGACTTCAGTTTGAGGCAAGGAAGAGTTTGAGGTGGAAAGAGCCAGGTGGAAGATGTACCTCTCCTTGCATTCGCCCAAGGAAATGTTGTGGAGAGGCTTTGGACCACATTTGCTGCACTTGAGCCAGAATAAGGGTGTAGAATATCAGGAGAGTGGTTACATCATGCACTAGATAGAGATCATAGCATGTGTTTGGTAAGGCGTGTATCTGTTTCAAGATATGTTATCACACTCATGGGCCAAATAGGGACCATATTCATGGGTTAGGTAGAAGTTGAACATTATCATCATGTTAGCCTATAGTTTTCAATAGGAGTCAGTAATTGCTGCTCTGTGGGTTTTGACAAATTTGTAATGATGCATATATAACAGGAGAGTATACCCAACAGTGTCTCTGCCCCGAGAGTCCTTTGGGCTCTCCCTATTTATTCTCATACCTCACCAGACCCTGGCAACTATAGGTCTTTTTTTTTTTTTTTTATTGTCTTCTGGTTTTGACCTTTTCAGAATGTCCTGTCTTTGGATTCAGACTGTATGCAGCACCTGACACTGGTTTCTTTCACTTGGTACAATTCATTTAGAGTTCTCCCATGCCTTTCCATCCTCCCTGTCACCTTTAACAGTCATGTGCCACCCAGAAGGTATCTTCTATAGGCAGATTCTTTTACTCTTTAGTCTTATTATCTGTATCTTTGCAGAAATATTTATTACACATGAAGTTACAGATCGATTTAGATTTATAATTATCCATTTGCTAGTCCTTTCTTACTCTTTTCTTGCATTTTGTTTTTCAAAAGTGACTCCATCTTTTTCTTTATTATAAGTAAGTTCTCACATATTATCATACTAACTGTAATGGATCCTTAGCAGTTAGAACATTCATCACTGACTTATTAGTGCCTAATGTGGATTGATCTTTTAATCACTTTCTGTACAAATAAGGATTTTTTTTGTTGGTTGCACCAACCTCTTTTGTCTTATGCACTCTTATTATCATATATTTTGATTCTATACTTATTTAAATCCATGTAGTATCATTATTACTGCTGTACACTGTGAGAAATTATTTATCCCAGTGCATACTTTCCCTTCCTGGTGCTTTTGTGTTCCTTTATCAACAGAAAGCCTGGCATTCCCTTTGGTAGTCCTTCTTGCTCGTGATACTCTTTGATTTTGTTTGCTTGACAATGTCTTCATTTTTCTATGACTTTCAAAGTAGTGGGATTTTTTTTTTCTTTAGACATGGAATCCTAGGTCTGTAGTTGGCTGTCCCTTGAACCCTGAAGATGTAATTCCATTACCCTTTGCCTCCCATCATTTCTAGCAATAAGTTCACATTTGGTTAAACAGATATGCTCTTGAAGGTAATAGTTTTTCTTCTCTAGCTTCTTTAAAATGTTTTCTAACTTACCTTTGATTCTCCCACATGCATTCATAGATGTGTATGACTGCCATTTTCTTGTAGTCATCCTAATCAAATTATCCCTTTTGGTCTGTCCTTGTTTCAATCTAGAGACTGAGAAGTTACACACAGCGCAGATCAAAATGGCCAGTGGTGACCTAGGCATATAGACTTTGGATAAGAACTCTCCAGTCCTCAGCAACAGCATCACATGCTCCTTTAGGGCCCTAGTGGCTTTCAATCTCCTATAGCTCCACATCACCTCCAGAGCTATAAAATCCCCAGTATCTGTTGCTTACACCAATGGTCTGTGGAATTCTGTTCTAGATGGCCAAGTGAATACAACCTTTTGGTGGAAAAATGGTCTTCTAGAAACACTCAGCATTCTCAGGCTGGTGAGAATGACATCAGTTGTGGTACTATTCACCATTGATTGGTAGCCCTATTTAAAGCTAGCTGATAAAAGATGAAGCATTTAGATCAGAGCACCTAGTTCCATAGCCCATAACCATTATCCTTTCTTTCTGTGTCACTGAAGGAAGAGCTATGGTTTGAATATGTGTCTCTCTAAGGCCCATTTGTTAAAGACTTGGTCCCTAGGGTGATGATATTGGGAGATGCTTTGGTACCTTTAAGAGGTAGGACCTAATGGATGGTGCTTAGGTCATTGGGGGTGTGTCAATGACATGTTAATGACAGGTGATGCAAGAGTTGATAACCTGGCATTGAAGGCTCAGATTCCAGCCCCTTAGGTTCAGTAGCCTAGTGCTAACAGAGAGGTCCGTGCATGTAATCATAACATGCATTCAGAGCCAGACCCCTGAGCCTACCTGCCAGACCCTACCTGAGCCTGACCATCAAACTCAAGGTATGTTGGTGATCCACTTTAAAGAAAAGCGGATTCTATTTAGCTCAAGCTAGTTCACAGGACCAGAGATACAAGCTCCTCAATGTCTCGGCACTAATCGAGTCTCAACAGCCATTTGGCTTCATTTATGCATTTGCCAGACACTACAGTTCTCGTTTTCTCAACCAGCAATTAATAGAGGAGGCATCAAGAGCTATTTCAGGAACCATGAAGAGCTAAAGTGGCCAAATAGTTAGCAGCATGCTTGGAAATACAGCATGGAAATAATGTTCCATCTCAACTGCCCTTTTCAAACACTCAGAAACACACAGTGTGCTCAGGTTAACTCTTTCACAGACTTCCTTTATAACATCTCCAAGTAAGCATCAAGGCATTGTGAAAAGCACAGGTTTTAAAGATGTATATTTCCCCTTTACAGGTCTTAGTTGCCCCTTGTGTTAACCTGGACTAGTACGGTGCAGCCATGCCCTGAAATCTGTGTTCACCTGAAGCACCAGGGCAGAGCTTCAGATGAGTCATATGGGGAAGAGGACTCAGTGACCCTCAAGTTCAAGGATGATGGCTTACTCCTTCTTATCCTGCCTTCTAGGAAAATTTGGATTCTGATATCCCAGGAGTTCACTAGAAGACACCCTTGGGTACAAAAAGTTCCTTGGGATCGAAACCACACAGAAGTGGGGCAAAGGTGGAAAAGCCCCTCACATGTTTATTAAAGAAACAAATTCCATAGAGAGGCAGAACTCAGAAACCTCTGAGAAGAGCTATACAGAATTTCCCCCAGGAGTTGGATTGTTCACTGCATTCAGCCCTCTCTGTCGAGTTGCCAAAAAGCCAACTCCTCAGACTACATAGAAACTCACCTTGATGCTATATCTTTAGAGAAATATCAGAAGCAAAGAAATCAAGCCACCCAAGACTTACAAACCTTGGGATGTATTGGGTTGTATGCATAAAACTGTCTCTGTATAGGGTTAAAATTGGAGGTGTCCAAGTGGACAGGGAGTGAGATACAGCATCTGCCATGATGTGGCAACGCAAAGCCTGGCACACTGAATGAACTCCGCACACCTTCACCCCAACTTCACTTTGTATCTTTCTACTTTTTTCTGACTGACTATGTATCCTGAGATGTTGGTGGGGCCAGGATTCTAGCAAATAACATCTAAATTTAAATGCCTTTCCCCCTCAGCTTCGGCTAGTATTAGACCAACATAAAACTGAATATGCACAGTCTCAGTTCTTGTATTGTTAGTTTCTGTGTCTGGGGATTAGGTACATGCAGCTGGTGAAAGATTAGAGATCCAAGTTCCACCAAGGTGGTACTTATTTATTTGAAAAAAAAATCAAGCCCACTAATCCCTCCAATTAAGCTTGTAATATTTAAAGTCAGAAAACAAATAGAAAGTGAGGTCAGGATTATCGATGGAAAGGAGAGACAGAAAGAGAGAAAGAGAGAGAGAGAGAGAGAGAGAGAGAGCGAGAGAGAGAGAGAGAGAGAGAACAGCTGCTCAAAACCAGTGACTCCTGAGAGGTAGACCAGATAGATGAAGGGTAAACCAGAAAACCACTTTTTGTGCAATGAACACTGGGTTCTGAGTATGACTTCTGTGGAAATGAAGTTTAGAGCACTGAGCCGATCACAAGGAAATTGTAGGAAAGGTTTTAAATTGATTTGCCTTTTTTTTTGTTGTTTGTTTGTTTGTTTGTTTGTTTTTGAGACAGGTTTTCTCTGTGTATCCCTGGATGTCTTGGAACTTACAATGTATACCAGGCTGGTCTACAACTCAGAGATCTGCCTGCTTCTGCCTCTGCTCCAGACTGCTGGAATTATAGGTGTGAGCCACCCACCACCTGGCTAATTGATTTGCCTTTTACTGTAACCACTCACCTAAATTTTTGTATTGGCTCTAAGCAAATTTTGCTCCTCTCAACCCTGACACACACAAATGATTCACTTTAAGAGGACAAAACTCTGACTTTCTTTGAACAAAAGCAGAGGAACCCAGTGAGCCATAGGGTTGATAAGACATAGGCTAAGAGCTGTGATGGGGCAGGAGATTAGAGCATGGAGAAAGGAAAAGCCTTTAAAATGGAAGCCATCAAGGCCTGGAAGAAGCAAAAACGATGTGAAGGAAGCTGGTTTGGTTGGCGGAGAAAGCCTGGAAACTTCCCCAACTGATGGCTACATATAACAAAACAGCATGTGTGAGAAATGCCCAAGATCTCTGCTTCAGGAAAGTCAGAAGCTGTGTAATGACCTATAAGAACAAGGATGCTGGTGACCAGGGGTTTTTGACCTGTCCTGACCATCTAACCTACTTCTATTCTCTGGAGTACCCTTCTATTCCCTAATGAAATGTGTCTCTATCTATAATATCAATGTGTTCCTGGTTCAATTCTTTGTTCCAGGACACAGAAATCTTTAAATCTCAGCAGGTGCAGACTCCGATCCACACTTATAACAGTTGTATTCTTCAGAACCAGTGAGAGGCAATATGTCATAGATGGGTCCTTTCTACCTCTGGACAGCTTGTCTGCTTTAGGTGGATGAACTTAGGCATTCTCTCAAGTAACTGAGATCTTCTCCTGTTTGGTTGATGTATATGTCTTTCCCTGGGAGGTTGTTCATGAACATTAAGTGTTTGGGGGTCAGTTCATCAGACCTGACTGATGGAAAGCCTATCAGTACTTTTTTCCCCAAGCTTTGAGAGTCAGAACAGCTATGGTTTCTATCTCAGAGGAATGGGTTGGCTCCTCAAATGTTCTCCTACCCTGTAGACCTTGTTCTAAGTAGCAATTGCAGAAACAAGCACAGAAGACTGGTTCCTAACTGCTGATGCAGACATAGGCAGCTTCTGGACCACACGGAGTAGTGGCTCTTCAAAAACAAAACAAAGGCTAAAGAGGTTTCTAGCAGCCCACATAAATCAATATGGTGGATCTGTGCTTAGTCCTTTTATGAATGGCTATCGAAAAGCTAAATAGCTTTCTATTTGGACTCCAAAGCCATTTGATCCCTATAACCTCAAGCAATTGGGAAGATCGTGGCTCTTCACTCTTTAGTCTAAATTTTATGAACTTTTGGGCAAAAGTGGTAGTGAACTGGCCCAAGCTTAATTCTTTTTGGATAATTTCTTTTTTCCCTTTGTATAATTTTTCCACATTCTGAAAGGAATTGTGATCAAATGAAACCATCTTGGGCAAATTCCATTAGCATCATCCCAAAGCTGTTATCAGTTTCTTTGTAATAGGAGAAATTGATTTTCATGAGAGGTGATGAGGTCATGTTCAACATCCAATCTTCTGATTGAAGACTAAGGGTTTTAGTGTTTTTGCCCAGACAACTAATTGCTTGGCCACAGTCTAAACAACAAACAAACAAACAAACAAAAAAACCCAAATGAACAAAAACAAAAACGAATTGTCCTGGAAATAGAAGTCAGTTTCTACAAACTTAGCTCAAAGCTAGTAAGCAACACACTTGCTGATGATTGGGCTAAACTAAGCTAGTGACCACTGTCTTCATACTAGTGATGGGATTCATAGCCTTTGCTCTGTATGACAACCATCCCAGGAACAAAGGTAAGGCAAAGTTCACTTCTTACGTAAGACCAGACTACAGATAAATGACTTTGGGCCCTGAGAAATGCATAAGTGATCAGGAGAATTATTATAATAGCTATGTCTTCTACTTCTTTTTCAGGGCAAGACCCTCTACTGAACATCTGATCCTTATACTAACACTGAGTAGATTCAAGGTGACTTTTCTTCTATGAGAGCTTGGAAGATGGTGTATGCATCCCAGAACACACACTCCCTCAACCCCGGTTGTTGTAGTCAGAATGTAAAACACCTTTTCCACAGGCTTATGTGTTTGAACACTTGGTTCTCAGCCAGTGACACTGTCATGGAAGACTGTGGAGCCTAAAGGAGACAGAGTCACATTGGAGGAAGTCAAGAGGAATTGGGAGATTTAATAGCCTGGCTCTACTTCCTGTCTGTTCTCTGACTCTTGACTGCTAATGGGATATGACCAGACACGTCATATTCCTGTCACCATGCTTTCTTCATCATGGTGGTCAGAATTCATTCTCAAATGTAAGTCACAATCAAGTCATCCTCCCTTAAGTTGTCAGGCATTAGGTCACAGTAATGAGGACAGTAACTCTGACAGATGATGGCCACACAATACCTTTGTGAGTCTCCATATGTATTATATGGTCCCTCTGCCTGATCAGGGACTTTCCATCAGGCTTCTTGAGATAAATGAGCTTCACAAAAGACAAGTGAATGAGGTTTTCAATCAGAACACTGAGAAAACACCTGTTATCTAGGTTTTGAATAGTGGGTGGAGCAAAGAATTCAACACTAGAGAAACTCAGATGTTTCTGTGCAGAGGAGAATGGGCATGTCTGCAGAGCTGGCAGAAAAGCCACACAGTTCTTAGCTATTTCAGCTTAGTCATGGGAGTGGGGGTAAGTGGTGAGGCAAATTTCAAAGGACATTTCCCATGTCCTAAACATCATTTAGATACTAAACTCTAGCCAAAGTGACCAAATGGCACTAACAGGTTTTTTACATTCCCTGGATCTGGTTCTAAATAACTTCAAACCTCCCTTGTATGACAATTTCTAATGAGAAGAAAACGGATGTAAGAATCTCATTTTAGGTGTGTTGATCCTGGGTGAACTGTTTATCACCTTGTACACCAGCTAATTTTATGTCAACTTGACACAGGCTAGAGTTTTCTGAGCAGAAGGAACCCTAACTGAGAAAAATGCCTCTGTAAGATTGGGTAGAAGGCAATCCCATAGAGCATTTTCTTTGCTAATGATTGATCTTGAGGGCCTAGCCCACTGTGGGTGGGGTCATTCCCTAAACTGGTGGTCCTGGGCTCTAAAAGTAGGCTGAGCAAGGCATGAGGAGGAAGCTAGTAAGCAGAGCCCCTCCAGGGCCTCTACATTATCTCTTGCAGGGTTTCTGCCCTGTTTGAGTTCCTATCCTGACTTCCTTCAGTGATGGACTATGGATATGGAAACATAAGCCAAATAAATTATTTCCTCCCCAAATTGCTTTTGGTCATGGTGTCTCATCATAGCAATAGCAAACAAACTAAGACATTTTGAAGCCAGATTCCTTATCTGAAGAAGGAGCTTCAGTCTCTGGGACCTTTGATTGACATGTTCATTATGTTATACATGATGTTTGTGGCAATAACAAAGCCCATGAAAGTATGGGATCCCAAGGAAAGCTTCAGTATCTCCTAATAGAAAAAGTCTTGGCCTTTCTATGCTTACCTTTGGGACAGGGTTTGTGTATTCTTGGATTCCATGCCTTACATGGTTCAACACTTACATACTTGGTAGAATGATGTGTGCCAGTCTCATGGTGATGCTAAGAGCATCTTCTTTCTAGATGACAAAATGGAGGAAGAACTAGGAAGCAGCTATAATCTTCTGTCATCTGAGGGTAGGATGACCATGTGGAGTCAGGTAAGCTCCATGTGACACTACAACTGCAACCATGGGATTCAGGTGGGGCAGCTTGTGTGTGTGGAGGAACTGGGACCCAGCACTTTCTGTTACTAGTATGGCTTTGTCAGTGTCTGGTGAGGAGCCCACGAGTGCTGAGGTTGCAGCCAGCTTGGTGCAGAAGTTCATGAACCCCCATCTCTGCCCAGTGAAGCAAAGGGAAATGGGAGATGAGAACCAGGTCATGTAATTCCAGATGACTGTTACTGAGCCACAGGCCTCATCTTGGAAGGAGGTGGCTCAGGTGTGAGTCAAACCAAAGACAACTGCATTGCGACCCAGGAGGAACCATGAGATAAGCACTGAGGTGTGCTGCTTCTGAGCTGCCAGGGAAGTCAGTAAGGTCTAAGTCCAGGGAACATCACTGTGGGGTGTCCTTTGTAAGCACTGCACTAGGTTGCATGGTAATGTGTGGCACTCAGTGGTCCAATCACCTTGCAGGTTTGTCAGCTTAGTTGGTGCCAAACAGATCTTATCATTATCCTGTGAAAAGTGAGGCCCAGGAAGTTCTCATGACAAGGTTTAAGCCAATCAATAATGTGGGGCCCAAGAAGCTTGGCTCTGGGATGGAACTTCTAGCCACGTGTCCCATTTGTGTACAGACACAGCTGATGATAGTGCTGTTATATACCTCTGTCCATCTTGCTTCAAAGAGAGCTGAGCAGATACCACACACAGCTGGCTAGAAAAGGAGTCAGGACTCTCAGGCCACATTTTAGGACTCCAAAACTTAGGATCTTGCTTCAGGCCTCAAGTACAGCCCAGATCCCCAGAGTGTCAGCCTAGCTTTTCATTCTTTCATGAGGCTGCCCCTTCAGGCCAGTGCAGCTCACTTTCTCCTGCCTATTTATTTTTGATCCCGGGCTCTGTGCTCTGTAGAACCCCACCCCCAACTTTAATTAGAGCTTATAATCAGTTTAAGAGCTCATTCTGCCAACAGCTTCCCTAGGCTCAGGTACTCTTGTCTCTCAGCTTCTTGCAAAGATGACCAAAGAGGGCCCTACAGAGTTGAGCTCAAGTAATTGGCCAGAGGACCTTTGGGGATACTGTGGGATAAATAGCTCTGCACCCAGAGTCATGAGGCCAGGAGAGATAAAAGCTGCTCCCAACTTCTCAGAGCAAGCAACACTCAGAGCAGGCTGTGATGGAAAGATTCAGTACCAGGAGGATGGAGATTGGTGGTAGATAATGGTGGCAGAAGTTTGACACAAATGGAGCCTGGCAACTTGTATTTAGCAAATAGGCTGCCTCCTCAAAAATCAGGGATGACTATAGAGAGCTTAGCTCTACCCCATGCCTTAGAGTCACCTCCATTTTCAAGGGATGTGTTTCTTGTAGGCAGAAGTCACAAAGGGGTTAAGACAAGCTGGTCCTCAGGACAATGAGACCTATGAATAGCACCACTGGGGGTGCACTGAGAAAAATTGTGCCAAGAGCTCTTTGACCAGTAAGGCCAATGTTGCATAGTAAGAGTTTGAAAAGTATAGACAATTTGGGGGAAGAAAGAGGTGTCAGTGTCTCCACCGGCTTACAGCAGAATCCTGTGATTGATATAGCTTTATTTCATAGGAGTCTTTTAAAAAATGTAAATTTGAAATGCTGTGTTAACAAGTGTTACACATTATTTTACCTACAAAATGTCTTTCTCCATGTTATAGTTTTGTAAAAATTATTTGATTAGTTGTAGTATATGCTGTGTGTATACAAGTCTTTGAACCATTGAGTTATTTCTATTTGTTCATCTCTCTAGTGTTTGATACTCAGGCTCGCCTTGACTTACTTATGTGTTCTAGGCTCATCTTAAATTCTCTCAGTCCTCCTGCCTCAGTCGTCTTATTTCTTGGATTGAGGCAAGCAGACATCAGGAATAGTTTGGCAGTCTGGGACTTGAATCGGTTTATGCACACCCTTGCCTCCAACCGTACATGTGGATGTTTAGTCCCTTTGCCTGCAGATACTATGCACACACATCTCTTTCCCAATGTATCTTAGACTTCCAACTTGTATTGGGTTATACTTACAACTCCCTCCAGACATCGAGATAAACTTTTCTACTCCTAAAAATAAAACTTAGAAAGTGTCTTTCAAATATATCCTCAGTGTACCCGGGTACAAAAATTAGAAAGGCTGATCCAGCCTAAACTGCTCTGGGCATTCATAGTAAGGAAAATATGTGTCCTCAAGTAAGTGTTTTGGGAAAATCCTCTATTGCTTTGTTAGGCCTATGCATAATTGGGCATGCATATAATTAAAATCAGATGTATTATGGGAAGGGACATGCATAGTAGAAAAATTATTTTATGACATAATCTGTCAGTCAAACCAGAGCACCATGTCATAATAATAACCTCCTTCTCCTAAACCCCTTAAAAGAAAGCTCCAAACAATAATTGAGGTCTTTAGCATTTCTACTCATGTGGTTCATTGCTCTTTTGCAGTGTCCTCTGATATTTTCTTTTGTCTTGCTTTAAATAAAGTTTACTTGGAACTTTTGCAAATCAATGTGAGGCTTCATTTCAATTTCTGAGTAAGAAGCCAAGAACCTTGACACAACCCACACCAACCTTACAGTCTTGCAAGCATGCACCACTGAGCCCAGCTTAATTTTTTTCACCACTATAAAGGTATTTGCACATTGGGGTATTTTGCTAGAAAAGATCCCTGCAGATGTAAATTTTACATGCCAAAGAGCATACCTACTTGTTAATAATGGCTGGCCGGCTGGCTAAAGAACAGTCTGCTTACAGTGGTACAGTCTACAATGGCTAAGGTGGTCAGCTTGATAGGATTTAGATTTACCATGGAAGCATACCTCTGGGCAGCTCTCTGAGATTATTTCCTAAAAGGCTTAACTAACTAAGAGAGAAGTCCTATTGAGGATGTGAGCTGAGGTCCCAGGCTGAGTTAAAAGGAAGTGATCTAAGCATCAGCACTCACCTCTCTGCTCCTCGATGCTTTCAATGTGATCAGTACCTCATGCTCCTGCCTCTGTGCCTTCTCATCATGATGCCTATGCACTCAAATCATGAGTCAAAATAAGTGTCCTTACATTGCCGTTGTCAGGTAAAAAAAAATAGAAATGAGAAGGTAACTAATACAGTGTCTATTGACCAGCATTAAGCCTTAAAACATCCTACTTTCCAATGTTGTTTTTGGCTTCTTTTTGCCTCTCTCTGTCTCTGTCTCTGTCTCTGTCTCTCTGTCTCTCTGCCTCTCTCTCTCTCTCTCCTCTCTCTCTCTCTCTCTCTCTCTCTCTCCGTGTCTCTGTCTCTCTCTCCATCTCTTTGTCTCTGTATGTCTGTATCTGTCTTTGTTTCTCTACTTTCTCTGTCTGCCTGACTGTCGCCCTGTCTCTGTCTCTCTGTCTGTCTGTCTGTGTCTCTTATTCATTCAAACTCCTTTGGTGCTCCTATTTATACCAGGCATTGCTGTGGATGCAGTGGAAACAAAAATGAACATTGGGTTGGTTGTGGGGGTACATACCTATAATAGTAGCACTGGGGGATTGATACCAGAGGATAACCATGAGTTTGAGGCTAGACTGGGTTACAGAGTCAGCTGTAGAGATATAGGAAGACTAGGGAGAGAAAGAGAGACAGAGAGAGAAGGAGGAAGAGGACAAGGAGGAGGAGGAGGAAGAGGAGAAGGAGGAGAAGAGAAGAAGAAGAAGAAGAAGAAGAAGAAGAAGAAGAAGAAGAAGAAGAAGAAGAAGAAGAAGAAGAAGAAGAAGAAGAAGGTGGTATAAGTATATCCCTGTTCCTCTGTACATCCACAGATCCCTCTGAACAAGATAGATGACTTGGCAAAGTATGTGGAAAAGAAGCTGTTACACATTTTCTGAGCAAGCCTTACACAGGATGTTCAGCTCTTCTGGGTCCAGGATTGTGTCCCCCAGATCCTACCTTGCCTTGCAAGCCTCTCAGTGCTGGCAATGAGGTTGCATTGTTTGCCCGGCCCCATCTCTTTCAGAACTTCTGTCTTTTTCTTTCTTTTTACGTTTTGCCTGCAGCTCAGGAACAGCTGTCTCAGTCAGTCTTTTGCCTCCAGCAAAGGATGCAGAGGATGTCTGCTTTGAGGCAACAACAGAACAGTCTGAAGGTAGATCACCTCCGCCATTGCTCTGTGATTGACACGGTCGTCAGAGAGTCCACCATACAGGGGACAGAAGACTGCTTTCTTGCAGCTTTGTTAAGTGGGAGCTGTTGGGCTAAAGTTTTAACGGGTTTTGGTTTTTTTCTGTTATAACCTGTTTTGCAGTGACTATTCATCCAGTTGGATTCTCTCCTCCCCCACCCCTAACTCTTGCACAGAGGCAAAGTTGATAAGGAGGAAGTAGTTTTCCTCATTCCCAGAAGACTGTAACAGTAACACTTTAGCTTCCCTCTAATTACAGCCACCATGACAGTTCATATGTTGTAGCAATAAAAATAACCATAAACCTTACATAATCATTAAAGTTAAGCAAACAGCCCCGCACTGCATCATAACGTACAGGTAGTTGCTAATAATCCGGGAACAGCATTGGGGCATTCAAGGGGCCGCTTTCCTATCTCCACAGTTTCTTAAACAACTTCAGAGACATATTTTTATTAAGTATATGCAAGGCAGATGATCTTAAACCTCAAGAAGAGTGTGCATAATAATTGTGTACTCTTGTAATGCTCTCTGAAGACCTATTCAGAGTCCATTCGGAAAGACAATAATATATCAAGAAGTTCTGCAAACTTCCTCCTAATGAAGACATGCCAATTTGAGACCAAGAATGTGGCCTCCAAGGACAGAATAACCACTGCTCTCTGTCTCTCGGTATTTTGCTACTTTATTTCAGAGTGATTCAAAATCTAATTAAATTTCTAAACTCTAATGAAATTACAGAAGAAAAATCATTTAGGATTATATTATGTACAATTACTCACGGCTGAAAATTACAGTTACCCTCTTTCACCGGGATGGAGTCTCCAGGGAAACCACTGTTATTTATCCGCCATATAAATCTGAAGCTTCTCCCATTCTTTACAGGTTGGAGGTAAAACTGAATTAATTAAATGTATATATCCTGGGCTGCAATGGATTGGTGGGGAGGGAGTTCCAAGGGAAGAAAGTATCTGGGCTGAGGTCTCCTGATGCTTGCATAGAGTCCTGAGTGTGCTGCAAGGGTGGGGTCCTCTGATACAGAAACAGTGCCCACCATGATGATAAGAAGTCTAGGCAAAACTCAGGAGCTGGGTGTGCATCCCACATATTGTTGGACTTCAAGAATCTTAGCTTATTTTTCTAGACTTTAGAGAAGAGATAATTGCCAGAAGATTGCTGAGGGATGGTGGCTAAAATTTCTAATTTGAAAGGGTTTGATGACTGGATCAATCCAGACTCATATAAACAATGAAACTTTTGGAGTGTTTCTGCAGCTTGTTAGTAATTTCATAAATGTCTCTGATTATGATCTTTCTCTCCATACACAGGGAGCTTGGAAGATGCTGCCACGGTTGCAGATTTTGACATCTACTGTGACAAATTTGACTTGGTTTTCTAGGAACACACACTATGTCATTTGTACTCAATAAGGAACCAGACACAAACCATCTGATGAGATCAGAGACCTACTAAAGTGAGGAAGGCTAGGAATTCCATCTAGATGGAGAGAGAAACAAACAAACAAACAAACAACGAGTCTTAAATCGGACAGGTTTTCTGGCATAGGCATCTCTCGGTTCCAGAAGGCTGACTGGGAGATAAGGGATGAGTAGCTGTGAGGAGCTGTCATTCAGAATTTGTTTGGCCACACCCTTACTTTCAGGTCAGGATGCCAAAAGCAAAGTCCCTAGAAGAAATGATGACCATAAAGTCCTTCAAAAGGACAAAGTCCAGTTAGTTTATCATACTCTGTGAAATTGATGTCAGAGCCTTTCGAGGAAGATGTAGAAGACTATAAAAGCTACATGGACTCAATGAAAGATACTGTGGTCCTAGGCTTTTAAATTTATCATTCCTCCAATGTCAGGGACTCATAAAAAACAGATCATGGAGAAAGCAACTGTGATTGTTCTCTGTATAGTGGTTACTGTGGTAGAGGAAGGGTTTTCCATGTTTCTCACACGTAGGGCAAGTTCCCCAGCAAGGCTCATCCCTACCCACTTCTTAGTCCTCCTTTAAGACATTCTCTTGGGTCTTGATGAGTTCTGTCTTCTACATAAAGTCTGAGACCAGGGCCACAAGACCTTATGAGTTGCTCTTGTCAGTGTTTTGAGCGCTTCCATGCAGTTTCAGAAAATGGTTGTCTCTGTCAACTGCTCAGTTTATAGATAAGCCAGCCACTGCATTTATTTAGGTCTTCTTCAATGTCAACACGGGGATGTATGTGTCTCTATAAATGACCTCTCTTTTTTCTTTTGATAAGCAAACAATGATAGGATCCCTTTTACCCCTATCTGGCCTGGAACTTTTTATGTGGCCAAAGCTAGCCTTGAACCCTGGATCCTCTTCTCTCCACCTCCAGAGTGCTGGGATTACATGTGTAGACCACCATGTTCAGCTTAGAAAAAAAGACTTCAAGGATCAGGAATTGAACCCTTGGCAGAGCAGGAGAGTACTAAGTCCAACAGCTAAGCCACCAGGGAGCGTCACTGAGCTATTTCCATGAAGGACACTAAAACCTGAATGTAGTTTAGATTTTTACTGCAACAAAGGGAAATCAGTGTTTATACAGTGTTTGCGTTCAATTAGCCCAGATCCCCCATGTTTTTGATTTTATATACTAATTTTGTTGAGCTTTCTATTCAGAAAATTAGTTGGTGTGGAAATAATAACAGTTTGAATCTTCTTTTCAGCTTCAAGACAAAAAAAAATTATTTTGCTCTTAAGGACATATAGTTCTTTTATTTAATCACTGCATATTTTTCTCCTATGATCAACTAATACAGTGAATTGTATTTACGAACCATTTTTCTACTTTTAAACCATTTTACAATTTTTGGTTAGAATTCAGTTGTCTAGTATTCCAGGGCTTAAAATAAACAATAACAAGACTTTGGGTAAATGCTAGGTTAGAAGCAGCCCCTTGGTGACCTGAGGCAGGAAGAAAGTCAAGATAAGGAAGGATATACTCTGTTCCAAAGAGATCAGGCCTTCCCAGAGAGAAAGAGGACCACTGAATAGTGCAAAGGAGCAAAGGCAGGAGGATGTCAACAAGGACACAACAGCTTCCTGTGGTTGTGTACAGGGGCCCGTTGAAGCCAGACAGGGGCTTGATACCTTGGAGCTGGAGTTACAGGCAGTTTTGAGCTGCCTGGTATGGATGTTAGAATCTGGATTTCAGCATTCTAGAATAACAGCAAGTGCTCTTAATAGCTGAACAACCTCTCCAACTCCCAGCCCTATTTTTATTTACTCTCTTACAAATGTCTTTTGATGCACATATATTCATAATTTCAGTGAAATACAATTTATCCATGTCTTCCTTTACAATAGATATTATGTTAAAATATACTTATTGTACTTACTTTGTAGTTATTTCTTTCCAATTCATTTTCCTTTTACTATTTTTTGTTTGTCTTTTTCTCTTCTGTGGAGGAGAGTTGGAGGTTCTTCGGGAGACTTAGATAGGCAGTTCTGCCTTGTGATTCTGATGTTCATCCCTAGTCTACCCCTATGATTTTGTCTTCATCAAACTCTTGAGCCTATCAATATCCATGTCTTTCTCAGAATAATAAAATCACTTTGGCATGTGCTAACTCCCATCTGGTACCATCTCAGCCTTCTCTTCCATTCTGTGTTAGTATCACAGAGAATATTAATTCTGAAAAATACATGTGTTTGTAATAATTTTTGAGATAATAAGAATGGAAAAATTTAAATAAATAAAATTGAATTTTTTAAAAATAGGAAATACATATTTTAAGGAAGGTGCAGAGACATAACTTTATCCAAGAGTTCTGTTAAATCCAACCAAATACTCATAGAAAGCTTTCCCCATAGAACTAAAAATTAGTTTCTTTTCATGTATGAAGTCTGTAAAACTAATCCAGAATCCTTTATCTTTATAGTATGGGTTGCATATAAATAACTTGTTATTGATCCTGCTATATCTATCCTCTTTACCCCTCCAAAGGATTTTTAAAAAGAAATGTATATTTATATTTTTTCATTTTTTGGTAATTGATTCCCTTTCAAAGCTGTGTTTAAAAATAATAACATTGAATTCCATTATCTTTCTTTGGTTTCATGAACTTCGTTTTAGTGGGAATGCTTTGTTTTTCTTTTTTCTTTTTTTTTTTTCTGATTGTTTTAAGATGCTTCACACTACTGAAACTGCATATTTTTATCTCAAGGGGCATTTGCCTGGGTGTGAAGCCCTAGCTTCTGTGACTGCCTGGGTGTGAAGCCCTGGCATCTGTGACTGCCCGGGTGTGAAGCTCTGGCATCTGTGACTGCCTGGGTGTGAAGCCCTAGCTTCTGAGACTGCCTGGGTGTGAAGCCCTGGCATCTGTGACTGCCTGGGTGTGAAGCCCTGGCATCTGTGACTGCCTGGGTGTGAATCCCTGGCATCTGTGACTGCCTGGGTGTGAAGCCCTGGCTTCGGTGACTGCCTGGGTGTGAAGCCCTGGCTTCAGTAGTTGCTCCGGCCACTGCTTCATAGCTTCAGTAGGATACACACTACAACCGAAGTTTTATCAGCCTTTTCTGTGGTGGGATTCACTTGGTCCTCTCATCATGTCCTTCAGCTATCTTGTTTGCGATCTTGTATCCTCATTGTTGAGAAATGTCCTATCCCATTTCTCCAAACACTTCTTCCTTCTCATAACTTTCTCTAGTGCCCAGATGCATCAACACTGACACTTTAGCCCACGTTTCCTGACACTTATTTCTCCTTTCTACAGCCCTTCCTTCTAGCTGATAAGTCCTGGAAGAACAAGAGGCTCGTTCCTCTGAAGCTAATTAATTTTCCTGCCGTGTTCACTCTTCTTTTTCTCCTCAGAAACACTCCTTGTTTACATTCCCAGAGGCTCCATTTTTTAGTCCCTATTTTTTGGTTAAGTTAGTTCTTTGACAGTTTCATACATAGATGTAACACATTCTGATGGCTTTCTCCCATCCTTCCCTCTCCACCCTCCCCTTTCCTTCTTTCTCTCCTTCTCCCTCCCCTCCTTCCCATGCCTCCAGCTCTCCTTTGCCTAATTTCCAGATTTCTGACTCTTGACTTTGTTGTGTGACCCGTTTAGTTTAACCAAGGCCATCTGTATGACTACTGGATTGGGAATGTCCCCTGGAGCCTGGTGGGGCCACCAGCGGGGTCACAGTGAAAACAGTGATTCCCCCTTTTCCCTGAATCTTTCTGCAGGAAATAGTTCAGGCAGGGTCCCCTGAGTCCTTCCTCTATCCTTGCGTGACTATCTACCAGCCCATTCTTGAGCAGCCCAAATACAGTCAGTCACCTATAGTGGTTGAGTGTTCATGGCTGCAATGGCTGTATATTGTCCAGAAGATGGTATTTTTTTTTTTTTTGCTGTCTTTTTTCCTATTTCTCTGCTCATAGACTCTTCTGGTCCTCTTTTCTGCCATGTTCTCTGACCCTCAAGGAGATGGCATAAATGTCTTGTTTAGGGCAGGCCTCAGGGGTGACTTAGTCTCAGCGCCCTGTGTAGCTAGAGGTCTGCATTCACCACAGCTCACTGGAAAGAAAGTCTTCTCCAGTAAAGGCCGAGAGTGCTACGATACGTGTTTAGAACAAGCATATCTTTATGAAGAGGTTTAATGCTATGTTAATGTAACTAAACAACAGAATTAAGTCCCTCCCCCAGGTCTTCTGACCTCTTCGGCCATGAGTTAGTGAGTGGGTTTGCAATACCATGTGTGGAGTCTCTGCTGTGGAGTGGGAGGGGCTCTGTTTCTAGTTGTTATCCTAAGTGCTGGTTCCCATAAACCCTTCCTGTCTCCTCTCTTGTTTCATCAATTGTTTGTGTGTGTGTGCTCATGAAAGGACATAGCTTTTCCCGCTCTATAACCTCCAGTTCCCCTTTCAGCATCTGGCTTCTCATTGTTTGCACCTGGCACTCTGCTTTTCCAATGTCTTGCTATTTTCCTGTGTGAACTTACAGTACAAAGACACTTGCTATCGTTCCTAGCTCTACTTGTGCCTTATAGAGAGGGGGCACTTATTTTTGTAGTTTCCAAGCATATACTTGTAACTTATAAATACACTTGTAATTTATAAGTAAAATAGGTTACAATTAATGGTTCTGAAGATAGCAAGGTCAAGTCCCATGGTTGGTCACATCAGTGAGGGTTTCATCCTGCCCCTGAGAGTGGTGGAGAGCTCACAGCTGTGGAATCCTGTGTAAGGGGACACTGGTGCTGCTCTGCTCTCGAATGGTCCACTCTCACAGGACCAAGCCATTGCGTGAGGACTAACCCATTCTTATGAAAAAGACATTAATCCCTCCGAAAGGCTATACCTCCTAATACCACTGCACTGGCAGCCAAATTTCAACATGATGTTTGTGGGGGCAAACCACACCCAAACCACTGTCCCAGTAACCATACTAGACCTACTCATAGCGGCTTGTATTTATAGGAATCAATGCTTCAGAGATGGGCACCTTTAGATTGTAGGATCCACAGATCTTCCCTCTTCTCTGCTAGAAGTCCCGTGCTGCTCACCAACGGACTGTATTCCCTCAAGGAGCTGTGCTATACATGCATTTATTGAGGTCACTTACTATGTCTCCTACTATGGATTAGTAACATCCATTTTATATATGAACATCGAGTTCATGTCTTTAAGTCAACATTGCAAGAAACACGAACAGCAGATAGCATGGATGGCTTATGCTTTGATTTAAAGTGTGCTAATCATTGCTTAGGAGGTTTGTTGGTGATTAATTGCCTCATATCACCTCTACGAGTACAATTCTCTTTCTTTTTACAGATGGAAAATTAGTATTTAGGTTGAAACAGTCTCTCTTTCCCTTCCTCCCTTCCTCTTTTCCTCTCTCTCTCTCTCTCTCTCTCTCTTTCTTTCTCTCTCTCTCTCTATATATATATGGATATATGTATTAGAATCTATCTATGTATCTATGATATTTATATACATGTTTGTATGCATATATAATTTTATGCATATATATACACACATTTATGAATATCTATATACATATATAATACACACACATATGTATGTGTGTGTGTATTATATATGTCTCTCTCTTTCTCTCTTTCTCTAGTCACTCTCTTTGTGTTCAGCTCATAAAAGGTCTTGCCCTCGAGTCCATTCCTTGACTCCTTGGTTGGAGCCCCAAAGCAGCATTAGTGGGTGACCAGCTCATTAGATCTCACTGGTCACTGGCAAAAAAAAAAATTGAGGGTGAAAGTAGCTTTTGGATTTTGGAGCTTTCATTATTTCAGGATTGATGACTTTAATAATGAATCTTGCATTAATACCTCAATGGACTGTATACTTTTTAATCATGACCTGGCCATATTTGAGAAAATTTAGAATCCCAATATTATTCTTGGGTCAGCAACAGAAGTGTGCATAGCCATGAGGGATAGGGAAAGAAATTAAGCCATGAATATGTAAAGGCATAAATATAATTTTTATAATCAGGAAGTAATAATAAAACCACAACACATATATATGTACTTACAGTAAATTGGGGACACATTTATGTGTAAGATTCCTTGAGGCTGCTTCCAAGTGCACCCACATCTTTATTTCACCTTATTACTATTGCTAAGCACAATCCAAAGTCACGGGCTCTTTTGATGCAAAGGGTATAGGGCACTGCCACTGGCTGCTTCCACTTGCAATTTTCACTTTCCTTCTTCCCTGGGAAGCTGGTGTCTCCCAGCTTAGAGGGCATAAGGGAACCATCTTATTGGTGACTGCAGTGTGACAGATCCCAGATAGGGATCCCATGACAGACCGAAGTACGGATACCACCAAAGTCCAACTTGGTGAACTGATGTGTTTTAATGCAGTTATTTACAGGAGTAAGAGTGATGGGTTACTTATTGGAGCAAAAGTGGTTTGGATAGGTGCATCACCAAGGTCCTCCCCAGCAAGGATGACCACTTCAAAAGTTGGGAAACCTGGAGCACACCACACAGCCCGCAGGCAGCTCAGTAGGTTGGACAGTGTCCTTTCCAAGTGACTCTGGTCTAACCCTCTTCGGGCAGCTCAGCTGGTTTCTGCTTCTTCCAGGCAGCTCAGCTGGTTTCTGCTTCTTCCAGGCAGCTAGCTGATCTGGCCTCAGAGTCTTCCTTGTTGCTCAGCTTCATTAGTCTGAGAGAGACTCTCAGCTTTTATTGCTTACCCTAGCAGGGAGGGACCTAGTGAGTCTGGTCAGTTTCAGAGACTTCCTAAAGCTGTTTTGAAATGTTTATCGTCCTGTTTAAGAGCTTTTGCTGTAGGATGGATTGTTTCAATCTCTAGGGCACAGTTACACAACACACCTTCATGACTAGCAGCTCAGTTTCTTCTTTAAGCTGTTTTTCTTCAAGGGAGGATTCATGAATCAAATCTTGTGGAAACTTCTTTTTCTGTGATTCTGAGGAAGCAACCCAGGGTCTCCTGATTGCTTAGCAAGCACGTGTTCCATCCCTAAGGTCCTGTCCCAGCCTCTTTTGGACACTTTCAAAACAGCCAGTATTTCTTGCTGGAATGGACAAAACCATTTACATTTCTGTCACACAATCTTGATGTTATTTGTTCTAATTTTATTTTAATTATTTAATTTTAATCATGCGGTCTTTAATAAACACAAAGTTGCCATGATATATGCTACATCAAATGACTTCTTAACCAAAGCCAGACTTTTGTCAAACTTTTGGAGAGGAAGTGGGGTGCTAAGTTGTACCAAGCACCCCATGGTCATGGACTAGGCTGGTCAGGAAATAGCAACCTGTGAAATGGCTTGAGCGTCTCTACAGTAGGTGGGTTCTTGTTTCCCTCCTCTGTCCCCTCTCTCAACCTCACACTGAGAGAGGCTCTCTCTCCAGTTCTGAGTCTGCCAGTCCCCATGTTAAGGACCCCTCCCCCAGCCCAAACATACACGTTCAATGAATCAAAGAAGAGTTCTGTACTCTGCAGCATCTGAAGCACCCAGTTTGTTTCCCAACACCGTTTTCTGTTACAACTGCATGCCATTCCACCCTACGCTTCCACGGCTTTAGGTCTTTGTCAGTCTTTTGAGGTGAGGTCTTCATTTCCTTACAAGTCACTTTGTCACTGTCCTTTCCTGTAGCTCTGCATGCCCAGGTAAGAGTTTCTTGAACTATATCTGGAAAGGTGGCTGTTCCACAGAATATACTGATATTCAGTTTATCCAAAGAATTAAAAAATTGTTTGCAAAGACGTGTAGCATATCGTCTTACCCTCTCACTTGACGTGAGCATTACCTAAGGTTTTTATGGTTGGTGATCAAAGACTCTGTAAAAATAACACCTCACTGTCCTCCTGGGTTTTGTGTCTCCAGCTCCCAACCCAGTGAGTGTTTAGATTGCACAGTCAGTGTCTTTGCAATTTTTTTGAAGTCTCTCTCCTGACAGGGACATACTTTTGATTTATTTAGGTCTTCTTTAATGCTGCACACTAAAGTTTTCTTGACATGAATCTAGGGTAACCATTGTTGGATCACAATACATATAAAGACTATCTGATAAATCTGTTCTATTCTCTATCATCTATCTATCTATCTATCTATCTATCTATCTATCTATCTATCTATCTACATATATACATATGCACACATATATGTGTGTGTTTATATACATATATATATTTATTGGTGATAATGATATCAATTTAGTTTTTTATTTATTTGGCAAAATATATATTTATCAGATACCACACGATGTTTTGAAATATATATACATTGTGGAATAGTGGTTTTATGCTTTAAATTTTAAAAAGTATGCATTCTTTTTACTGGTGAATAGAAATTCAACTAGGTTTTCCAATACTGACCTTCTACTTAACCAAATTACTATTTTTAATGTGTTTATTGTTATTTAACAAGCAATATCAAATGAAAATTCAGTTTTTCTGTTTTCCAAAATTTTACTTATTTTTCAATGAAATAAATCTGTAGTAATTGGGATGCTAAGCTATGTTGGGCATAAAAAATAGGATCGGCCATTTTAGTGAGACTGTACTGTGTGGCTCAGTGACCAAACGATCTTGTCCTTCTCTCCTGGTCCTAAGCTCAGAGAATACTCGGGCATTTTTCCTTTCCTACTCTTTCCTTTGGTTTTGCTGATGTTAGGCTGGCTTCTTAAAATAACTCAGAGTATTCTTTATAAAGTATTTTATGTTATTGTAGCTGGGCTTTTGGCTACTTTATAGGTTCTTCTTTGTCCCATCCCTCGCCTTCCACCCCTTCAACTCCCTAACACTGTGTAAGAAAGGGCAGAGGGAAAAGGGGTGACGTTATCTATTGTTAGACTGCTTCCTGCAGATTACAGGCATCAACATTCTAGGGGCATATTGATCTTCGCCAGCAGGATATCTAATTTCTTTCTTTCTTTTTTAAATCTCTTCATGCACACAACTACTTGACAAACCACAACCAGCACCGTCCAACTGGCCAATCAGCCAGCAGCTCTCCAACTCTCAGGGCCCTGCATTTATATACCCTCTGAAAGGTCCCCAGAATTCCAAACACCATACAATTGCAGAAACTATCTACAGCTGGCAAAATTACGCTTCTTTTAGAGCATGAGGCAACCCACAATCAGCTGCTGTGGACAATCTGAAGCAGACCCATATCCCAGACCTGGGATTAAAACGAAAGCATATTCTTAAAATATTTCTATGTTTCTAAAGAAACCAAAATTCTTACTACATGCTATTTTGTTACCTGGGGGGTTTTCTACTCCTAAGAATTTCTAAAATTATCTAGAGAGTTTTACTCTCTAGAGTCACCTGCTTCCCTGCTCCTCATAATAAAGGGGCTTTTAGCTACTTGGCTCTGTATGTTGAAAGGTGCTGGACTCTGCCTGCTTTCTCTTTCTCTTGTATGCTTCAGGAAGTTATATTTTTCCTTTTCAGGAAGTTATATGTATTTACTTTCTCCAAACATCTACATTCATTGGTCTAAAATTATTAATATTGCCATCATGGCATGAGTAGCTTATTCTGTATTCATCTTCTTGGCTACTCTTGATTTTTCATGCATTTAAAAACTGTTCTCTCTTAATGCATTCTCTGAGAAGTTCGTAGCATTATTAGTTTTATTAGAAAAAGAAATTTCAGAGCTTTGTTGGTCCTTCCTGCTGAGTCTTTTATCTCTGGTCCATTATTTATGTTTTCATATTTTTATTTATTTTTCCTTGTTTTGAGGGATTGATGGGGAAAGAGTATCATGTTGGTTTTTATCACCTTATAACACTGGCTACACAGCTTTCTTTCTTCTCTGATCTTCTCTCTCTCTCTCTCTCCCTCCTTTGAGATAGCGCCCTGCTTCATAGACTGGCTAATTTGTTATTTGTCACCCTCCCTCCTGGAATCACAAGTATGTGCTACCATACAATCTCTTCTTTCTTTTTAGTGTTTGCATCTACACATTCCCCTCTAACTGCTAACTCTGACGTTCTGTGAAATCTTCTACGTAACATTTTCATTACCATTTGACTCCAAGTGTTTTTAATTCTCACTGTGATTTCATCTTTGAGCTCTGTGCCACATAAAAACATTTTTAAGTTTCCAACTCTGCTGAACTTTAGCTTCCTATTACTGTCTTGTCATGACTCAGTTGTACTATGCTAAGACAAATGACCTGTATGCTACACATCCTTTGACATTTTAGATTTACCTTGTAACCCATATATGGCACTTTTGGGCATTAGAGGTGAATGTGACTTGGATGCTTCTAATAGCTGTGTGTCCTATATTAATCTAATAGCTCATCTGTTGTCAAATCTTCCCATCTTTACTTTTTGCAATATCCACAATGTTGGCAGCTTGACCATTCCTCCCATCTTATACTGGAGGTATATGGAGCAGGGCTGGGGACACATGGGAGAACCAGAGACTCATGGCATGATGGGTTGAAGGTGAAGCAGTGGTGTGGTTGCAGGGCAGACCATCACTGTTGCTGAAGCAGGGTCCTCACTGTTGACTGGATGCAAGGTGACCTCTCTAGCATCAAGTATGTTCTATTCCATTTCTATCTGTTGGCTAAGACAACGTGTTAACTAGGCCCGGATCTGATTAAGTAGTCCTGATGCTGAGCTCAAACTGGACAGGGCACCAGGTAAGGTTCTGACTTGGGCACCACACGCTTGCCAGCTAGTACAATGGGAGTCATCAAGATACCTGTGAGAGCCACAGCCACAGGTTATTCATGGCAGGCACATAGGGAAGAACACTTGCTCATGCTGGGGCAGTGTATCATACCAGAAAGGTCTCTGGAGATGTCAGACAATCTTTGCAGCCTCTAGCCTAGCAGAGATCTTTGGGCTCTGGCTCTACTTTATTCTCCAGTATAGCAGCTATCAGGCTTCCATTTTCCAGCCCAGGAAGTGATTGCAGGTCAAAAGCAAAAGTTTTTGAAGCTTCTTCCCTTCCTGGACAGGTCATGTCCAGGGAGGAGGTCTCAAGAAGCTATAGAGCAGGCAGCAGACTGCTGTCTGTGTTAACTTGCAGCGTGGAAACACTTGAAAATTGGTTGCCAGCATTAGGAAATGAGTGTATTTACATCAACATAGAAGCACTTAATCCATCTGGATGCCAGGTCTCCTGGAACTGGAGTTACAGGTGGTTGTAAGCTATTATGTAGGTGCTGGGAACTGAACCTGCGTCGTCTGCATGGGTAGTAAGTACTCTTAATCACCAAGCTTCTCTCAAACTCCTACAGTTTCTTATAGCACTCTCAGAGGAGGTGAAGTATTTCTCCTACACATCATTAATAAGAAGGATTAATTTTATATTCATATGTGTTAAGAGAAACAAGTGTATTTTAATTGTTGAGGTGCTGGGATCTAACCTAAGGCCTTGGGTACATCAGGCAAATGATCTACCACTGAGTTTCATACTCAGCTCTGTGTGTGTGTGTGCGCGCGCGCGCGCGCCGGCGTGTGCGCACACACGCACATTTGGTGCTGTACAACATGCATGCGTGCACATGTATACTAGTTTTGAGGCAGTCTCACCACAGGACCCCAGATGGCCTGAAATTTTCTCTGTGTAGAACCACACTGGAATATGTATTAAGACTATATAAATACATTCGTATGTGTGGAGGGAGAAGGATAGGACATTTTTAAGTCAAATGCTGCAAATTGCATTGCTCATGATATATGAGCTCTTTGTTTTTCATGCCCAGAAGGAGCAGAGGTGACCACATGAAAAGGCCTAATGGACATCTGTCTACACCAGTAATCTGGCCACCTCTGTTTAGACAGGTAGGTCTCTGATGGTTGTCAAAGCTGACAGGAGCATGGCATACGCGGCGGGCTGAGTGGTCTAAGGCCAGCCTTCACACCCACCTCTGTGTAGACCGTGGTTTGGTTTCTTCCTCTGTCAGAGTCTGGTTAGTATTAATAGTCAAGACAGGAAGCTGTGAGGGTCAAGCAAGTGTCATGTCCTCAGAGAGCACCAGGCACAGGAGGAAGGGCTGCCATAGTTGGCTGCCACTTAGAGGTTTGACACAAGAGCCCAGTGGGTGGCTCACGCTCACTCTGCCAGCTCAGTTACAGACTCTAGACTTCATTATGTGGATCGAACATTTAAAAAGTAATGTTGCTTATCTACCGTACTTGGAGCCTCAAGTTAGCTCGACTGAGCCAGGAGAGGCAGGCAGCCCGACTTGAGCTCTGGGAACTTGAGTGGAAAAAATTACATCTGCGTTCGTTCTCTGACCTTGAAGGGAAGCCTAGCACTCGCTCCCATCAGTGCAGAAGTGAGCAGCACATAAACCACAGAGATGTTATCACGTGGGTGACTGCTATGAGCAGAGGTCATGTAAAAGAAATGATCAATTCTTCCTAGCCTGTATAAAACACACACACAATCTAGGCGTTTTATTAACAATCTGTAAGCCTAGATTAGACAGGTTTTGGAGCTATTCAACCTAATCCCAGCCATATGTCTCTTGTTACTTGCTATTTCTCCTGGCCACATGCTCATGGTCCATCTCTTCTCATGGCTACTTCTTCCTCCTTCCATGTCCTTTCATCTTCTTCATCTGTCTCTACCCACAACCCCCAGCCAGGTAACTGAAAATCCGCCTACCTCTACCTACTGCCCAGTCACAGGCTTTAGCCTTTTATTAACCAATTAATTTAGGAGGCGAGGATATATAGTATCATTTGGTATATGTGAGGATCTCCATGTTGGGGGCAACCAGAGCTTGGGGGCCACTATTTAGCATTTGAATACACAGCAGCAAGAGACAGGACAGGGATTTCCCTTCATATGCCCACCATTGCAGACAGCTGGATATGTGTGGAGGTGGTGCCTGACATTTTATCTGTGAACAGATCCTGCTGTTTGCAATGTGGTAAGAAGCACATTACTTCTTTAGCATATGTTCCTTTTAAGAGCCATTTTCCATCCATGTTTCAATGTTTCTGACTTACTTTATAACCCTAGTCTACTTGAGCTTAGGTGTCTGACACTTACACAGCTAGGCCTGCTGGCACAGTCTACAATCACTGCATGAAAAAGCCCTCAGCAGGAGATCAAGAATTTAAGTCCAACCTGGGCCACACAATGAGCTATCTCTGGGGGGGATAAAAAAAAAAAAAAAAAAAAGCAAAGCAGGAGTCAAGGATGCAGCCCAGAGATGTGGCCTTTGTCTCACATGCCCTAGGGACTGGGTTTGATCCTAGGAGCATAAGAAAGGAGCAATTAAGCCTGTTGTTCTGAGAAGAAAGTACCAGGTCTCCCCAGATTCAGAAGAACCAATGATGTAGCACAGTGCTGAGTTGAAGGGAAGGAGGTGGTTCAAGCCCCAGGCCTGAGAGGCTACTCTAAGATCTGGCTTTCTGGAAGTACCAGGCCAGGCAGTATTTTCCTTTAAGACCTACCAGCAGGGGTCTTTGGGTGAGAAACCAAAGTGATGCTTCAGAGTTAGAGCTATGGGGAGGGAGCCAGAGAAGAATTAGGGTGACATTCAGCATCCAGTGGTAGACCCTCCTTGACATACACTAACTTTCTCCCACTCGACACCAGTCAGAGATTAAATAACAGAACTTCCCTCACCCCTGCCTGCAAAGGGCCAAGAAGAACCCACAGTCTTTGGCTGTGGCTGTAGCTTCCTTCCTTGTCAGTCACGTGGGGGCTTGGCTCCCACCCCTGGAGCCTGGTGTCACACAGCTCACTTGATTCATCTCAAGGAGCCAGGACAGAACAGCACTATGAGCTCTGGGGTCCCATTACTAAGAGCCTTCCTCTTCCTCTTAGGTAAGTGAAGGCAGGTAGTGGAAATGGGGTGGGTGTGCCCCTTTGCCATCCTGGGAATCCCCGTGAGCTTAAACTGCAGAGGGGACACCCATGGGCTTCCTTCTGAATTATGACACATCCCTCGGGATAGATGGCCTTGGGGACTTGGGTGGGATAGTGGGCATCTGTTTCAGTTCAGATGCTGTTTACAAACACATGCTGGGCTGAGGGAGGAAAGGAGGGTGGTGCAGAGGAAGAGCTTCAGGCTTGGCTAGAGAACAGTCGGCTTCAACTGTGGCTTCATTCCTCACAGACTGGAACATGCTTCTGACACCCTGAGTTTCATTTTCTGACCTAACGAAGTAGAAGATAGTGAGAGAATTGAGTTAAACTTAATAGATCCAAGTCAAGATAATTGCATAGAAGAGACAGGCAGGTGGTGCTGCCCCATTCCTGGTGGTGACTGTGTGCGGAGTGGGTGGAGTGGGCAGTGGAATGGCCAATAGAGTAGACCAGAAGTGTCTTTAATTTTAATCCCTTGTTTTTGGCCAAGTATTGAAAGGTGGAAAGAAGGAGAGAAGCAGGAGTAAGGTGGCATGGACTGGAAAGAAATAAAAAGTCAGAGAAGCACAGAGAGGGGAGCGTGGCGAACTGGAGGGAAGCCCAGCAAGACAGTTAGATATACACAGACACGGGGACAGCAGCAATGAGGAGGGAGGGCTACTTTGCAAAGTCCCCTTGGGGGTCACCTGTTGTTTCTTTGGAAGGCAGCAGCCACATGCTTTAAGATGCCTTTTCCAGATAACTGAACACAACTGAAAGGCAAGCAGTCTGCCTCCTAATGGTTTCTTGTGTCTGGAGGTGTGGCCTGATACATACACAGACAAGATTGCTGCAGCAGGTCTCCCTATGGGAGCGCCTGCACCACTCAGGGGCAGCACAGACCTGGGTCTTTGGTATTGGCATGTCAAAATAGATGCCTCTCATCTACATGTGGATGTCAGTTCCTGACAGTGACATTGAGGAGGTCACAGGAACCAGCAAGCAGTGATTACAGGTGCTCAGGACTGTCAAACTCAGTGTTGTTGCCAGACAAACGAAGCCAGCAGAGTCTCTAACCTCAGTTTCTGCTTTGGGCCAACAGAAATACAGACTACTCTATCCTGGGAAATCTGGGGGAGGGGTTGAATTTAAAAATGAAGAAAAAAAGTAAAATGGTATAAACAGGCAATTCATTGAAGAATTGCAGTAAGCCTTAAGGATGCTCAGCCCGACAAACCCGAAAAGAATAGCATGTGGCATATTTAGTGCTTTTGAGGTGCAAAGTACTGGCTAAAGTTTATCGGTTTCACAGAAAGGCATCCTGGTACTTCGATCTCGCTCTGCGCCTTAAATGCTTTCACATAAAGGTAGAGCGTGGTGAGGACCGTGAGGCTAGTTCTAGACTTCCAGCATGTTACTCTTTGTTCTTCTCTGTGACAGTTTCCTCATCTGTCAGTTGAGGCTAATGATCTGTCCTACTCCCCCTCTGCCACGGTGGTTGAGAGAATTAAACTTGTTACCACATACTGCTATCTTAGCACCGTGTCTGATTTGCGTAAGCTCGGGACCAGGCATTAGGAGCACTTACTGATTCTACTTCATAGAGGCTATTTAGGGTGAAGAGGGAAGCTGTTCACAACTTTTGACCCAGAAATTCCATGTCAAAGAATTTACTCTAAAGAAATAATGGGGGTAAATTTTTCCCAAAACGTTTAACAGGATGTTACTCAGCACCAGAGGAATTTCCATTAAGGGACTGCTCAGATCAGATTGGTCAGTGGCCATGTCTCTGGGGAATTGTCTTGGTTGTTGATTGATGTGTGTGTGTGTGTGTGTGTGTGTGTGTGTGTGTGTGTGTGTGTTCAGCTAACTGTAGGTGATGACCCTTGAGCAGGTGGTGTCAGAAAGCTGACCTAGCATGAGGTAGAAGCTGGCCAATATGCAACTTGATAGAAAGTTGATTTGGGCTGTGATATTCATCACGGAAACAGAAAAGTAAACTAGAACATTGTCTAAGAAACATTTTAAAACTCACCTTTGCATCATTCAAAAGTAGAATGTATCTGTGTGTGCATCTCAATGAAAGGGTGTGGTTTTATCTTTCTGTATGTAATATAAACGCTCCTAACGTTTGCTTTAAGTCTTTCACTTAGAACCTTTTGGCAATGTTGCTTCCATTCAGGCCCCATTTAACAGACATGAGAGCTGCCTGTCTGGTCCTGTCTGGTCCATGGTTCGAATCTGACTATATTTGATTATCATCATACTGATTTGATACAATAGCCTATGGATCGCTGTCACTTCTCAGTAAGGTTGTACACTCTGCTTGTTGCTGTTAGGATGTTCCTGACTCGGAGTGCCTCTTCCTCTCTTGCTAAAACTTTTCCTCAAAAGCATGGTGAAGCCCACTTCCTGAGAGCTAACCCCTCAGAACTAGCCTGTGGGCCTCATTCACCTCTCAAAAGCAGCCCCAAATGGGGACGTTCTTATGATCATGCACATTGGACAGATGAGGAGAGAGAAGCATACAACACAGAAAGGGCTTCTTGGAGGTCAGAGGTCAGGTAAGCAGCATTGCTCAGATTCAAAATGAGGCATTTCGATTTTAAAGCTGTACGTTTAAAGCTAACAGCAAGAAGCCTCTTGGTTGAGAGTGGAAAAGGGTGTCACCATGAAAACACTCTCCGTGGTTTTCAGACTGCTTCGTTCAAATTTCCACTTCAAACTTAAGAAAAGAGTGAACAGTAAGGAGTATGTGCATACACAGAAAGGTTGATTTTGAGAACAGTTCATCCCTTTTTCTTTATCTGTATTTCTTTCTGTATGTCTTACTGTGCAAGCCATTTGTAGCCAGACTGTATAACATCAAGGGTCCTCTAGCCTCTAAATGCACCATGTGTGTTTCACAAGACTCAGCAATGTAGACGGATCAGGAGGGACATCACATGACATGAAGACTGCTGGACACAGAGACCTGATACCCATGAGATCACTCCTGAAAGGTTCTGAAAGAGTCATCAGAAAGGCAGTGGGTGGCGGGGTTAGGGAGGAACTGGAGAATAGGTTCTGTGAATGTTTATGGGAGGAAGTGGTGGTAGTGATGGTGGTGGTGGTGGGACAAGGTGACTGCACTCTGCGGCAATGTATGGAGTATCTTAAAACAGCTGGGAGAGTGCTGAGTTTCCAGTACGGGGACATGAGAAGTGTTCGAAGGACTGAAACTGCCAGTCCCCCACCCCCACCTCATCTGATCATTGCTCCTTGTACATATCTGCTGAATCGTTACGCTGTGCATGCACACATAACGTGTCAATCAAAAATGAAGACTGAATACATTCCCTTAAGTGACTGTAGTACAGTCATCAGCCTTAGGAACGACAACACTAATAAAATACTTTCCTATCACTGTGAATCACATTCCAATATTTCCCACAGCGGAAAGTCAGCACCTGATGTAGGGGCAGGTGCCGCCTGAGGTAACTGTCCTGTTTTGGCCTTCTGTAGGCTGGGACATGTATGGTCTAGGTTACTCAGTCCAGAGACATTTTTAAAGTACATAGCTTCCTGGCAAGCCCTACCATGTCACAACAATCCTCATTTTGGGGTTGCCTGATACTCCCTAACAATTACACTCAAGCGACCCATTTTTATACCCAAAAGCAACATGGCTGACACTGTCATCTTCAGCTTCATGGATAGAGGTGCAGAGCATGTGGGTAAGGCTGAAGCACTGTTGACATTATGTTAAAAGTCAAAACTAGATCCCGGACTGTAGTCATTAAAACGTCTGCATAAATACCAGATGAATAATATTTTTAAGCTGTGCTACAATATTGATCTAAGAATAACCTTTGGTGATACCTAGTACAATTCCTGAGCATTTTATTAGCGGTCCATGTCTTCTGAAAGCTCTGCTTTAGAAACACTCCCAAGGATTTGAATTCCAGCAGACATGTCAGCGATCCCTCTTCTTTTTAACAGCGTTGGAAAGCATCTGCTTGACTCTGTGTATTATTACAATCATGAGAATAAAAGGAACACAATATCACTTTAATTACGTTCCAGGGCCTAAAACATCCTTCACTGAAAGAGCCAGAGTTATTGAAAGAGAGAGGCTTTTTTTTTCCCTGCCTTAATTTATAATGAAAAGATGGCAGAGGCCGGGGTAAAGAGAATTAAATTCGTTTTTATCTTCCAAAGTCAAAGTCATCACTTTCTTCCTTGGCTCCTAGTCCCTGAGATCTTTGTATGAATCTTCCCTGACAGCTTTTCCCCTGTTCCAGCTTCTTGCCAAGACAATGGTTTAGATTATGCGGTGAGGAGATGTGTGTGAGAAAGAATCGGTGTGTTCCTTCTCCTTTGCTGCCTACCAGAGCTTCGGGAGATACAAGGATACCATCCACCAGGGCCTCTAGCCAGCAGGCAGGTGGGAGGGAGGAGCCGAGTCTGGTGGGCAGGGCCAGCTTCTCCATAGAGCAGGACAATAAGACTAGCTTCAGGGTTATGCCCTGGTTCCAGTTTTTTGCTTTGTGATTGATTTCTGGGTTTTACTGGTGCCATTCAAGAGTTCTTTGTATCATCCAAAAGTGTGAGTGCTGTCTGTCAGATCCGGAGCTGAACAATGTATTTTTTAAATAAAATATGTTTTATTAAAATATTTTAATATTTTAGAGAGTTATTTTTAGTTTTAAATTAAATTAAACAAAAACATTGAGAAAGGGTCTCACTATGTAGCCCTAGCTAGCCTGGAACTCACTACATAGACTAGGATAGCCTCAAATTCATATAGAGATACACTTGTCTGTGCCTTCCAAACACTGTGATCGAAAGCAGCACCATATATGGCTTTATATATATATATATATTTTTATATGTGTCTCTGTGTATATCTACATGTGTGTATGTCACATGCATGTTTGTGCCTGCAGAGGCCAGAGTGCGGCTTCCGATCCTTTGGAACTGGAGTTACAGAAAGTTGTAAGCCACAGGACATATGTTCCTGGAACCAAATTGGAGTCCTCTGGCAGTGCAGCAAGGGGTCTTAGGCACCGGGCCGTCATTCCAGCCTGAATGTATTTAATGTCAGTGAAGTTTAATATACTGGGTTTACTTTTTTTTTGACAGACTTTTCTTTTGATATGAAGCATGAGAAGTTTTCACCAAGTCTTAAATCTTTAAGATTTTTCTCTAAAATCTTGTGCAGTTTCATGCTCTGTATTTAAATCTATGATCTGTTTTGTGTATGTGAGTGTTTTGTATGTATGTGTTCATATGTGTGTAGTATATGCATGTATGTGCAGGTGTGCAAGCTATGTACATGAATGTGTAGAGGCCAGTGCCAACATCAGGTGGCTTCCTCTATTACCTTCCACCTTAGTTTTTCATATAGGGTCTCTTATGGAACCTGAAACTCACCAAGTCAGCTAGACTAGTCGGTCAGGGAGCTCCAGGCATCCTCCTGCCTCTACTTCCCCAGCTCTAGGATTATAGGTATGTATAATTGTGCCCAGCTTTTGATGTGCAAGCTGCAGACAAGCACTGTATACGCTGTGCCACCACCCCAGCCAATTATGATACATTTTTGAGCTTTGTGTGCTTGTGTCAAGAATTGATGTCTAGGTGTCTTATATTGTGTTTGTTAATGTATTTTGTTGTTATTGCTTTTTGACCTATGGATCTTTGATTGCTTCAGCATAGTTGGTTGAAAATTATTCTTCCTCCATTGGCCTGAATCTGTTGCCTTATCAAAAGATGGCTGTGCTGTGGGAATAATTTTGGTTTTCCTTTCTGTTGAAACATACGTCTGTTTCTCTGCCACAGGTGCAGTCTTGAGTCTTGAGCTACAGAGTGTCCCTAGATTGTACAACACTCCCTCCTATTTTATCCTTCCTCTTTGAAACATTTTAAAAACCAGTTCTAGCCATGTAAATCTGAAAAGAGTGCCTTTGGATATTTTTTACATTCACATAAAGGTGTAGCACAATTAGAAGAGATAGGATATCTTTCTGATGAGCGTATCTTCTAGGAACTCAGTGTATCTTCACAGACTAATACTCTTCTTGATTTCTCTCTTCAGAGCCGTGGCATTTGGGGACATGAGTGTGTGTGTATTAGACTTACATGTCAGTATTTTTGAGTGATTACAAACTCTATTATCCTTCAAGTCTTTCCTTCTCTGTGTAACTGAATGTAAAGAAGCTCTTCTGGTTTCTCTCTGTGGATCTGAGTTCTGCCACCTTGTTGAACTCACTTACTCTAGGAGTTACTGTTTGATGACAGGGTTCTCTTCTCAGACCATCATATTCTATGCAAATGAGGTCAGGATCTCTGTCCCCATTTTGAGCAATGTTGCATTTACTCCTTATTCTTTTCTTGGTGGACTGACAAGGACATCAGTACAGAATTGAAAAGAAGTAGAGAGAGAAGATCCTGTCCCACTCCCGTATTGTTCCGGATCCAAGTGGGGTGATACCTTGTTTCTTACCATTAAGACCAGTGCTCTCTACCTTCCCAATGCTGTGCACCTTTAATACAGTTCTTCATGTTGTGGTGATCCCCGATCATAAAATTATTCCATCGCTGCTTTATAACTGTAATTTTGTTACTGTTAAGAATCGTCATGTTAATATCTGATATGCAGGATATCTGGTATATGACCCCAAAGAGGTTGTTACCCACAGGTTGTGAACCACTGATTGAGAGTAATGTCAGCTGAAAGAAAGTTTGCAGACAGTCTCTGTGACAGCATAGAGGTTTCCCTCCATCTCTAGTTTAAGAAAGGTTTTGTCACGGATAAGAGTAGTATCATAGAATGTGGTCAGATGTCTTTACTCCATTGCTTACATGTGACATATTTCTGTAGCCTGTTGGCGTGGCAGGTGGCACTGGCTGCCAATGTCCTGGAAAACTCCACATACTATGGTGTTTAATTTGCACATATGACTGAATCCTTGATAATTGGCAGGGCTTTTGGTAAGTGTACTCACAAATTTCCCTGTGGTGGTGGTGTGTTTAGGATTTAATATTAGGGTGATGTTGACTTCAAGACATGGATGGAGGCATTCTTGTCTGTTCCATTTTGGGGGAAAATGACATAGAATGGCTGGTAATCCTTTAAATTCTTGCCAGATTTATCCCATGAAACAGTCTGGAAGGAACTATGTGTTCCTTTTAGGAGGCTTACAAAATAACTTCAATTTCCTTAATTAATATTAAGGTTGTCTAGAATACATAGTTCATGGTGAGTGAATTTGGGTGCTTTGTGAATTTTGAGAAATTTATTTATTCTTCTAAACTCTCAAATTTCTTAACATTTTCTTCTTGCTGTTATTAATTATTGTCTTTGTCAATTTTGATCCTCAGTGTCATCTCTGGTGCCTCAGGCTCTGGGGTGACAGTTGTGATTTATCCCTCACATGGGTAGCTGCTGCTGTTAAGTTCCCTTTGTCAGTCTTGTCAAGATTTTTCAATTGGATCGAATTTTCAAAGAAACAATTCCACCTTTCATTGATTTTCAATGTCATTTTCTGTTCACAGTTCAATTAATTTCTGATCACAGCCCTATTACTTCACTTCTTCTGCTTGTTTTAAGTATATTTAGCTATTAGTCTTTAAGTTTCTTGAAATGACATCTTAGATTATGGACTAAAGCTTTTCTTTTCCACCAACTTGGTGATGTGATTCTTTCTCTCAGGGCAGTGTTAGCTGTTGTCCACATATTTTGGTGTGGCTACTTTCATTCAATTAATAAAATTTTTATTTCCTTGAGAATATTAGCCTTTTCATTTGCAAATGTCCAACTGTCCTCCTCTTTTTAGTTTCTGCCCAATTCTCTCTATCCACCCTCCTTCCTTCTTTCTTTCCTTCCTTCCTTTCATACAGTGTTTTAGTATGTAGCCCAGGTTGTACTCAAACTTATGATACAAGCTGGCCTCAAACTTGAAGTTCTTCCATCTTAGCCTGAAATCTGGAATTATGGAAATATGCCACCATGCCCAGCTGAGAACTAGCTTTTCTTGGGAGTCCCATAGATGCGCTTCTTGGTATTTCTGGACCACCATGTGCATTGTTTACTTTTCTTGATACTGTGACCTAATGCTCACACAAAGCAACTTACGAAAGAAAGGACTCATTTTGGCTTGTGATTTGCTAAGATAGTGTCTGCCATGGAAGGTAAGGCATGGCAGAGTTCATGATGGTGGGACCAGGTTGACCAAGCAGCTGAGATATACCCCCCCCCCATCTGACATAACCCTTCCTCCTCCTCCTCTTCTTCTTCTTACTCTTTTTCTTCCTCCTCCTCCTCCTCCTCCACTTCCGCTTCTGCTTCTTTTTGTCTTCTTCTTCTTCTACTTTTTCTTCAGTCTGGGCTCCCAATTCACAAGAGTGCCTCCCACTTCAGGGTAGATCTTCCATCTTCTGTTAGCCTTCTCTGTAATCCACTTTCTAGTTATTCCCAGCATCTTGGAGTCCCTGGGAAGCCTGCCTTCTCTCTACCTTTCAGGTTCTACTATGAAACATGAATTTAAAATATGGTATATAGAGATTTTAGCTATTTTTAGTGCGAGAACAAGGAATAAGTAAGCACATTCCATTTCCATGGTCTAGAAGAGTGTCCTTGGAGGATGGCTGTCAAGTATGCTCTCCCCTGCAGGGGTTGATGCTACCAAATATCTGTCAGATAGCCACCCTCAATCTCAGAGGATCCTGAAGGGGAAGAATTCCCCCACAGGGTGAAGAATGGCTGAGTGGCATAAGCAAGTTGAATGGATCGATCAGCTTTCTCACCAGCTCTCAAATTAAACTATCTGTGCTTCTTCTAATCTCACATCCAGACCCTCATCTATCTGTCAGAACTGCTTCAACTGATCATTTTATTTTAAATTTGATTTCATTCCATTATTTACAGGCGGTGGTTCTCAGCAAGGGAAACTGGGTTTCTCATGCCCAGGGATCTGTCTAGAACCCAGCTGTGTCCACCTCAAGACTGGGTAGAACTAGGAAGAGCCAGTAGGGCCATGGATGGCCTCTGAAGGTCCAGTTGAGCTCCTCATTTATGCTTTTCATGGGAAGTAGTGTGTGGGCCAAGGGTGAGTGTGTGGCTGAGCAGTCACGTCTGTTGCAGCTGACAGTTAGTTTAGTCTAGCCCCACTGGCAGATAATGTTGTGCAGTATGGGCACAGTGCTGTGTGGAAGGGCTAGAAAGGGCTCTGGAGAGACTCAGTGGAGAGTTCCAAGCTTCCCTGGGCATTGGACGACAGGGATTCCTGCAAAACTGAGAAGCCCTGACCACTGAGCCATGTCCCCTGAAGACAGGTCAACTCTTAGTGAAGATCCACTCCCCATGCTGCTGTGAGACAGCCACAGAGTCATGCTGACCCAGGTTCAAAGATCACTCATATGCAGGTATGTGAGCATGAACAGTTTGTGGCACTTGAACAGTGTGTGACACACACACACACACACACACACACACACACACCACACGCAATGAAAAGGCACTTTCTCTTCTTGATCTTGCCAGGACAGTTCAATAATTAGGTCAGCACTCATTTGTGGGGAAGGGCATGTTTGAGCTTGGGGGGCCCCAGATGAAAGCAAAGGCATGATGAAAGCATAGTGGTTACCCTGGAGTGAGGGAGAGAAAGAAGGAGGGAGAGATTGCTTTAATTTTCAGGTATCAGAAAACCAGACATCCGGAGGAGAGGCCCTCTCTCTCCAAAAGCTGGGGAAGGAACATGATTTGGCACCAGCCAGAAGTCTAGAGGAAAGCCGAAGTTTGGGTAAGAGACTTGAGAGATCTGCCAGCAGGAAACTCTATCTCCAGTTCTGAGAATCTAGGGGCTTCAAACAACTAGAAGCCAGGACCAAGCCTGGCTTCTTCCTTCTTTGCCCACCATGGAAGTATTTGTTAGAGCAAATCTCTCTTCAGAAGGGGACAGTGGCTTCTGAGTCAAGGGGTAGGGCGAGGCAGGCATAGCTTGACTTAAAGCTTAAATATTTAAATATGTGACACACCCTGGGCTCTGCAAATGTCAGGAACTGCCTATTAAAAGATAGCCAGAGGAAGATGCATAGAAGGGCTCACTCAACAGCCTCTCTTGGTAAACAGAGGCAGGTGGCTAACTGGCGCCCTAGCTCTGGGACTCCTATATGGGCCACTTGCTGTTGCTTTCTCTGCAATGTCATGGCCCCTTCACGTGGGCCAGGCCAGCTGTCATCCCACAGCTCTGTTGTCTGGGCATGTGCTTCCCTCAGCAGGTCCCTCAGGATGCTAAGCAAAGCTTCCCAAGGCTGAAGAGCACAGTATGAATATTGCATGAATAATAATAACCCCACCACTTAGCGGTTATACAGCGCTTTCCTCTTTCCTGATACTTTACCATCATTAATTAGTTATTCTGCACTGAGCATGCCTCTCTGCTCACTTCCAAGACAGCTCCACAAAGGCAGCTCTGGGTTAAGCTTCACTCTAGACAGCAGGCCTGCTCTGAGCTGAAGCTCCTAGCCGGGGGTTGCAGACATTTCTCCTTTTAGAGACTGGTCACCTTTGCCCTTGATGGAGAAACTGCTCTTCCTAGTCTGAGCACTCCCTGGAGAGCCCTCAGTTCTCCCACCAGGAAAGCAGATGTTTACAAGTGCAAAGACAGCTGTTGCCTGCCTCTTACTCTGTGCACACACACCCAGGGGGTGCACACAGCCACAGTAGGCCAGTGACACTGAGCTCAGCACACCACCAGACTCAGCTCAAAGTCACTGACGGAGGGATGGGTGATGGAATGGGAAGTCCTGGTTCACAGTGTCCTCCATGTGCCCTTCTATTCCTGTGACTTACCCTCCACTACCTAGGTCACAGGGACACTTTCAGGCACTCTCTAGTGGGCTTGGAGAGGTAACAGACTTTTTATCTAGTGAGATTGGCCCTGGTGGGGGGCAAAATTTCTTGGAGGGCATTGCTTATCTTGCTAGAATCCATGAGGTTCCTCTTCTTTCAATATCTACCTCCCCAAGGCTTGCAGCCACTTCCTTGCCAGACATGGCTTGATGCTTGTCTTTCCTTCCTGGTAAGAAGGAACCCAGATTCCCACCCCCAGTCAGAACAACCCATTTTCGCATGCTTGGGGCACCCCTTCAGATCCAAGGCAGCTCCCACCTCCAGCCCCTCCATTAGTCTGAGAAGGTATTGATTGCTTTGGCTTCTGGAAGCTGAGTGTTTGGATCCAAGTGTGTGAATCTTTAAGAATTAATTAGCAAAGATTGCTTGGGAAAACAACATGGGCCCGAGTTTTGATGCTGTCAGGTCACTCACTCTTATCATCCCCCTCTTAATTATGGTGTTATTTCTGGAAGGTGGAGGCACTTGCTCATATTTCATGGCCTCCCTGGCCTCCTCATCGGTCTGATGGCCTTCTGTGGCTTCCTGCTTCTCACTCCTGTCCAGGGCAGCTGTGTCGTAGCTGAACAAAACATGGATAGGACCATGCCCTCCAGCCCCGAGGACTGCTTTGGGCACCTTTGCAACAAGGACCTCCAAGTGTCAAGTCCAAGGGCTTGGCTAGGTATATGGATGAAGAGATAGCTGTGAGTCCTTAATGACTCTCTTTCCATTTCTGTGGTCATCAGTGAGTAGCCATTGTGCCCTTGCTTTCTGGATTCCACTCCACTTGCTCTTTCTCTTCTCAACTGTATTTTTTTTTCTTCTTGTTCTGACCCATAAAGTTCTATCCCCATGCTAGGTTCTTTTTAGAGAAAGACTGGACAAGAAAAGCTGTGGGAGGATGTAGGGATAATCTTGTTTACTGAAATTTTGGCTACTAAGGGCAGGCTGTGATGAGAGAGAACGAGGTAACCTAGGAAAAATTGTTTCCGGTGGTTTGGGGGCTTATGATAAGGCACCCGATGTTTCTGCAAGTCACGAAGGTTCTAGACCTCAGTGGAAGTAAAAAAACCACAAAACTAAGGCCGGATAGTCTATCTCCAGTGTTCTACTGGGACAAAGGCTGAGGCATACCACATAATGGCAGACATGTGTCATTATCAGGGTCAGTTCAAACAGCTCCATGGGGCAGGGGTTGCTAAAAGAGACATGCTGCTATCCCTGGTTTTCTTACATGCTCACCTACTTATGAGCAGCCAGGAAGGGAAGGAGCTCCACATTCATACCATCCAAACAGGGAGATCTTAAAAACAGAGCAGCCCTGACTTCAAGGTCAACAAGAGAGGAAGCTGTGTCTCTGGTGAGCACTTCTTACATACCAGAGACTTATGTCTCCGTTTTCCCAGGAAAAGAGCCAGGCTAAGGATCGTACAGTGGTGTGAAGCCCAGCTGAACTGCCCTTTGTTTTTGCATGTCCAGGGTCCTTTCTGTGACTCTTTCAACTGCTGCATAATTCCAGCTTTGTGCCAGCACAGCCCAGGCTCCTGAGGACTCACAGTTCACTGCAAAAAAATGGAGGTGTTCTCAGAAGCCTTTCCTGGGGGCTCTGAATCACATGTGCAATGCTATCACTCATTTGTCTCTGTGGTTGAACCATACTTGGCTTTTGACAAACTTGATATTATCACTTCAAGGCTTTGAGCTACTTCTGGGTTCACACTGAGGAGCTTTGGACTGATCGCTCAGTCATCTCAAGACTCTGCCATCTACTGTGGCCCTCCATCAATCTGGATAGTAATCCAAGTTGCAAGGGCTCTCAGGTATCATCCTGGCGTTGGGGAAAAGAGCTCTCCTCATATTATTGATACCTCTGTTCCATAGAGCAAGACACACGGGGAAGAGGCAGTCTAGGGGAGGGTTCAGAAGTAATCCTGGACCTACAGTGCCAATAGGAGTCTTCCAGAGGACTCTGGAGGTGGATTTGTATTAATTCTTAGAGGTGATGAGGGACATCAGGATGGGGTATCATGACTTGCTCTGTTTATAAGATTTCACAAGGTTTCTCTGGAGCTACCCTAAATAGTTCCTCATTTCATCCTGTGTTCTCCATTCCCACATCACTCGACAGCCTGATTTTCTACGATGCTGTGTCAGAACTATCCCCTAAGTCGGTGATCAGTACGGTTCTCCAGGCCATCCTGGAGCCAACCCCCCCCACCTCACCAGAATCATCTGAAGTGATTCCTCAGAAGAACATCTACAATGGATCAAGTGGCAAGCTTTTACTCCAGTCCACTTGGTCACCCTTGGGCAGCTCATGATCTCCTCTGGGCACTTCGGGTTACCCTGCTGCAGCTCCTTTGTTTGTGTGTGTACTCTTTAATGACAGAGTGGATGCTGCTCCTGTTTCCTTTAGCTGGGAATGTCGGAATTCATGAGATCTAAAGTTAGGATTCACCGCCCACTCCCCAATGTTTAAGTACCAAGATGAATGTGGGCAGGAATTGGTTGACAAACATTTAGGGCGGCCACCCCTATTTTTAGTTCAGATACTTATAGAATGACACATGCCGACTAGCCCACAACTGGGAATCACACACCCTGATTCTGCCCAAATAAGGTGGCAGGGAATGTTAACCCCCAGTGAGAGTGGACCCAACAGGTGGACAGTACAAAGAGGCCTGGATGCCAAGGATGGGCTTTTAGCGGGTCAGATTCCAACAGCGATGGGCAAGTCCAAACTGTGCCTGTGGCTTACTCTTCTTGGCTCTCCTGAGGCAGCCCTGCCCTCTTCCGCTGAAGGGAAGGCTAAACTACTTGATAGGGCCTTTACTCTTGTCTCTTCCCCCTTTCAGTCCTGGCAAGGAATGTGAGTCTTCATGCATGCTAAGTAATGCTGTACCCCTAGTTACCCACGCCTCTTGCTCAAGAGCCATAAACTCTTGCAGGATTGGAAGCCACCTGCAGAGCAGGCTACAGGCTGGAGAGGCACAGAGAGAGACTGCTGTGTTCGTGCCCTCATCAAATTTATCTGAAGCTGCTTTAAAAAGGGCAAAGCATCAAACCCAAACGGGGTGTGGAGAGGTTGAGTGCCTTGATGTAAGTTCCTCTGAAGGAGAGCTCCTGTGTTCAGGATGCCATCTATCCACACTCAGGCTTCTTGGGCCCTTCGGAAAGTGTCAAGGTCTCAGCAAGTCCATCTAGAAGGCAGCAGCTGAGGTTACGCTCAACCTCTGCGCCCAGCTCATCAGGGACAGTGATGAGGCACAATGCACATCTGTGCATTCACACATGCATCCACGCGCACATGTGTGTGCACATGTCTGCATGCTTGCAGTTAGCCAGGATCATGTGGCTAAAGGTAGCTGGGGACATTTGCCTCAGGGACAGCAGCCATGATATATCCATCCATCCAGGTCCCGACTGCACAGGAACCTGTGTTCCAGTACTTTCCCTGACACAGCATTGGAAGAACTCTTGTAAAGCATGTGGGCAGAAGCTCCTGCTGGGTTTGCTCAAACTTCCTCCTGGGGTCTCACACATCCCAGTGCAGAGCAAGGCATCCTGCAGTTCCATGCCTGTGTGGCAGACAGGCCCTGCTAGGACCATCCATCCTCCAGCTACTTTGCAGAGCTGGGGCGTTTGCTGAGCCTCTACAGCCCAAGAGGGACCTCCCTAGCTCGTGACCCTAGCAGGAGGCAGGTCGCCTGCTGGATGGATCCTTACCCAGGGGCTCATTAGAGAGCAGAGTTAGACCTCCCAGTGAGATAGTGAGAGCAAAGGAGCTAGGGCAGAGAGGGAGGATTTTTCTCCCTGAGGAGGGGAAAGGCTGCCGCCGAGTGGCCAGAGGGCTGGCTAGCAGAAATTATTGCTCTAGTGCACAGCTCCATCCATTGACTAGGTCTGTCTCTCTCCATATGATAATTCCCTCAGTGGGAAGGAAGGGAATCCCTAAACTGGAAGATTCAGGGATTAGTGGAATGCCTCAAGGTTTAGAGGGATCTGAGCACATTACAGAGAAGGTGGACCTCCAAAGGGCTGAGCTGACCACAAGGCATGGATTCTAGCCTTGGGATCCAGCAGAAGGATTCTGGTGTTCAGGAAAGCATGCACCTGGGCAGTATTGTTGACTAGGATGTGATCCCAGGAGGCTTGGTCAGGGCTGGGAGCTCTGACGTTAGAGCTTCCTTCCATCCTCTCTTCCCTCTTCTCCAGTGGTCTGAGCTTCAGTCACAGCCTCTGAATCCCTCAGATTTTGCCCTTGGCTCTGCATATGGGCCTCTGGCTTTCTCATTTGTGTCCTTACTTCCTTGTCAGTACCATCTGGGGCTGGTGTGTTCACAACAAATGCTCCCATTAAGAGCAACGGTCACCAAGCAGAAGACCCAGAGATGAGACCCAGGGAGTTGATGACTGGGGGCAAAGGCAGGCTGACCCCCTAGGGATCTGGCCTCCCTAGAGGATGCCATCCTTGACTCCTGCCTTCTGTCCACTACAGACAGAAAGAGGTTTCTCTGCTAGCCAAGAGTGTGGTTTAAGGGGAGCATGGAACACAGTTCTGAGGCTAGAATGTCAGCCAGAAATCCTGCTCTCATCTGTATCCCCTGAGTGCAGTTCTAGGACTTTTCCAGGTCCACAAGTGGTTCAGTCTAGCTATGGCAGTAGACTTACTTTAAAGAAATGTTAATGCAATGGAGCTTATTGGGGGCTTCATCCAATAGAGAAAATCAAGGTCATTCCATATAGTGGTGTATGTGTGTGTGTGTGTGTGTGTGTGTGTGTGTGTGTGCATGCTTGAATTCTGTAGGAAAGAGACATCTGTGTGTCTCCAAAAGGAGCTGTAGTCATCACAAGGCTGTGAGATTTTGCTTTAGAATCTCCAGGATTCATTCGCAGATCAAGTGGGTCAGATGAAACTTCCAAACTAGGGGCTTCGGAGATGCTCAGTGGTTAAGGTCACTTGCCTCTCTTGCAGCTCATAGCTGTCTGTACTTATAGCTCCAGGAGGTCTGATACATCGACTAGTCTCCTTAGCCATGTGCACTTACATTGGCCGGGTGGTGTGGATTTATGTCCCCATTGTTGCTATTTTTATTTTCTGGAATTTCAACCAATTGCAGTCTATCATGATCTGAAAAGCTTAATAGGAAAAGTTCTGAAACTAGGTATATATGTGTATATGTGTGTGCGTGTGTGTGTGTTATATATATATATATATATATATATATATATAATATCCACAAGTACAGTAATGGTTTCTGATCTCTCAGCCCTAACACTTTCAACTTGGCTTGATCTTTGGCCACATTATTAAGTTCTCAATATCTCGACTTTCTCATTCACCAAATGGTGATGATAACAGGGCCCATGTCACAGAGTGAATGTTATATTAAATATATGATCATCTTGACTGTACACAACATCTGTCTCAGAATAAGTGACTGAGGATCGCCAGCATTCTTCAAGACCCACAGTCTACGTAGCCTTTCTGTGAACCACCAGTATAGTAATGAATGGGTCTCTGTCTCTGAGTTTGAAGGCCTGGCCAGAATCATGAAGCATCCTTGCATGGTGGCCTTGCTTTACAGCCTCCATCATTCATTCATTCATCCATTCATTCATCTGACATCTGTTGAGACTTCCTATTTGTCAGGTACTGTGTCAAGTGCTGGACACTCCTGTGCAGCCATTGGGAGATCACCAAGACACGCTCAGTGGCTGATAGCTAGCTGAGAAGTTACTAGCATGGCAACTGATTCCCAGCAGTAATATGTAAATGTTGAGTCAATGTTGACTTGCTCAGTTAAATTGGAGAACTACAGGGTTGTTGAGGTTCCAAAGTGGGCAGCTCACCTATGTGTGGAGAGCCAGGGAAGAAATGACAGAGCCAAGACCAGAAAAGGGCAGAGAGGGAAGTAGAAGGGGCTAGACCAAGGGAACGGCCCAATGGCAGATGTCTGGGTAGACTACATAGGTTGGTAAGAATGAACTGGATGCAGGCTGGGATCAGCACAGGGTCTTAGAAACTGCTCTGGAATAAGGTGCTGAGCCCAACAGGATCTCGTACCCTGACTTTAAGGAAAGATTTAGTACCTTAGTAAGGCCCTGAGACTCTGTGACAGTCAGAAACCCACTGAAATTTTGAGGATGATAGTCAAGGGGAAGAAGGTTTGGCCAAAGATGCCCCATGACGTGTCTCTCTCTCCCTCCCCCCCCCCCGTGTGTGTGTGTGTGTGTGTGTGTGTGTGTGTGTGTGTGTGTGTTAGCATTCTGTTAAACTCCACCTCCACAGTTACCTGGCAACAGCTAGGTATGCTTCTTCCTGAAGCTACCTGGCAATGGCCAGGTAGCCCTGCCCACTATTATAAAAAGGGGCTGTCTGGCCCCTCCTCGCTCTCTTGCTCCTGTGACCCAAGCCTGCAGGTCGTATCTGACCCTTTTCCTCTCCCCTCCCCCCTCCACATGGTCATGGTCGGCCACCTCTCTCTCTCTCTCCTCTGCCCTAAATAAACTTTTCCTCATGGAACCCTCTGCCACCGTTTTTCTTTTTTTTAAATAATAACAGTGTGTGTGTGTGTGTGTGTGTGTGTGTGTGTGTGTATGTGTGTGTGTGCACATGCCTGTGCATATTTATGTGAAGAGCAGAGGAGGACATTGAGTGTGCTGCTCTGTCACTCCCCCTGTTCCCTTGAGACAGGGTGCCTCACTGAATCTGGACCTGTGCCGATGCCCAGTAAACCCCACTAGCCTGTCTCTATCCCTGTCCTGCTACAGCACTGCAGTAACAGGCATGCGTGTGACCATGCCGCTCTCCCCCTTTAAAATGCAGGTGCTGGGGATTGAACTTGGGCTCTTATGCTTGTGCAGCAAGTTCTCTTACCTCAGAGAAGCCCCCTGCCCTGGCTGTGGTTTCTAACAAGGCTTGGGATTCTTTCTTTGCAGGCATTGGAGGAGCTCAAGTGCTGGCAACAGGCAAGTCTGCTGGGACTGAGATTGGTAGGTAGCCTCCTTGCCTGTTCTGTGTACAGAGCTGGAGTCATATCTTGCAAAGAATACCAGTACATGCTGTGTGTGTTCTTGTTACCCAGCACACAGCTTGCCTACAGTCCCATTAAGTGGTCAAAATAGCATTATTCTAGGGATATAAGCCATCAAGGCCACCCTGGTCCTTATTTGTGGGGCAGAGGACCATGTCACCAGATAGAAGAACTAGTAAGGTTGTTCAGAATCCCAATAAAATTCATAATTGAGAATGACAGGAGTTTGGGCTAGCTCCCAACAAGATTCTGATCCTGGGCACATGACACCAAACTAAGAGAACCATAAGAACTGGTCACACAACATAAGGCCTAGAGTTCTCCATGCTAATGAAATATCTAGGGTCCCTGAATGTTTAGCCAATAAGTATTTCTTCCTAGGCATCCCTTCTTGAAAAGGTATTTAATCTCTGATCACCCTGAGTGGCATGCATTCTGATCTGCCATGAATAAAGCAGTTTGGACAACGACTGTCTCCTTCATCAAGGACTGCCATTGGGGAGGCCTTCATCATACAGAGCCGGGCCTAAGTCTCCTGCAGAAGGCCTCTCTGCACTCCTGGCACTCACTCTGAGCTAAGCTTCCCCCTGTGCCCCGCCCCCATACAACCATGGGCTCATTGCTGGCCTGAGGGCCCATTCTCAAGTCCTGGAAGTTCCCAGCAGCATCTGGGTGCCCAGGAGTTTGAGAACCATAGCCTCCATCCCAGCCCCCACCATTTCTCACCTGGAAAAACACAGGCTGGGACCCCATTTTAGGGGTATTTCACCTGAGTGGCATGTTAACAGTCTATGAGCCCAGCATCCCAGCAGTGAGGAAGAAACACAGACTAGCACCCCTGCATTTTGCCTCCCAGTGACAAGTCAGCAATGTTCTGACTCCCCGAGGTGAGGCTAAAGGCAGATCCACAGTCGTCTATATTCTTCTGTCCCTTTCCTATACTGTCTGCTCCTTCCCATAGTGAGGCTTCCTTTACTAGCAAGGAGTAATCCACACCTCCTCTAAGAAAGCTCTGGGCCCCAGGACTCCCACACAGTCCAGACCACTTGTCATGTGACATTACCGTGAGCTCTTTACCTGCCCTTCTCAGCAGACTCAAAGCTCCTTGAAGATAGGGCAAGTCCTTCCCCATTAGCTTTTAGGTTCACCACATATCAGCAACTTTCAAATCCTTGACAGATGAGTCAATGAATGACTTAAAGTAGGAGAGCAGGAAGCTAGAGGAGTAAGCTGCCTCCCACCAGAGCCAGTCCTGGGAAACTTGAATGTCCCTTATTCTGATAGCTGGAAAGATCAAGGTGGGGCTCTGTGGATGGGTGAGGGGCTGGGAGTGGAGAATGTAAATTGGGGCTAGCACCACAGGCTGTCATGCGGGATTTAAAGTCCAGGAACGTGACCCTGAACTTCATCTAGAACTCTTGAAGGCTGACAGCTGAATCCTGAGTTCAATTCTTCCCTGTACTTCAGATTTCAAATATGCCATCATTGGTATGGCACTGGGAGTAGCCATATCTGCATGTTTCCTTGCCCTGAAGATCTGCATGATCCGGAGACACTTGTCTGATAATGACTCTGCAGACCTGAAGAATACACCCCAGGGTAAGGGAGCCATGACAATCAGAACCTGCACTGCTCTTCAGAAGAAAGGATTGTCTCTGTCAGTTGTTCTTTTGTGTTCCTGTGACAAAACACCAGAAGCAATCAATTTAAAGAGAGGAAAGGGATTGGGGCTCAGAGTGTTGAAATTCTGATTCATGCTCTATTGATCTTCTTGGTTTGGGGCTGATATAATAAGTCATGGGTGTGGAGGAGGAAACTGGTTCGTCTCAGAGAGAAGAAACTGGGGATCTACAATCCCCACAAGGATATACCCCAAGGCCTAAGATTTCACAGTGGGTCCCACCTTTTAAAGATTGCCCCACTTTTCAATAGCACAATGGGCTGGGGAATAAGCATTTAACATATGGGCCGTTGGAGAACGTTCTAGACCTGAGCTATAGCAAATGATATTCTGTGAGGCCACCTAATGGGAGACATTGAGGGACACTGTGGCAAAGACAGAGCAAACCAAGCACACAGCCTAGGAATTTCCACAGAGAACCAATGGGGAGGGGATCTCTGCAGCTATCTTCCCCTGTGTCTCCCTGCCTATCTCTCTGTTACTGTGCACTTCTGTATTCAAGCACTTTTGGTATTCTTGAGAATTAAGCTTTCTGGAGAAAGATGGTAAGATCTGAAGTCAGTTTCAAAATGAGACCTCTGTTTTCTTGTTCCATGGATATGATCAGATCGCACCAATCCCAGGGGACCTTGGGGTCCCAAGATTGGCTGGTTGATAGGCAGGTCATACCCAGAGCAGGGCAGAGTGATTGCAGATGATCCAGATGTGGCTCAGCTCATGTTCCACAGTGAACAGCAACATGGCAGTTCATAGCTTGTGCTGTGTCGGGGAGGGCCTCTCTACAGGACCTGAGCAGTTTCTTTGTGAGTCATATAGCAAAATGTGACATGGACTTGCACCTCTTTCTCTGGAAGACACCCACAAAGCAGCCTCAGAGGTAGTGAAGATGATGGTGGTGAAATTTTTTTGTGGGCGAGTTCTGAGGACAAGGAGGAAGGAGCCTCTCTTAGAAAACATGACTATGAGCCATAAAGATACATGGGGAAGGATAGCATGGGCCATGAGGGAGCTTCTGGAAATGGACATCACTGGTCACAAGCACCTGTCTGTCTTTGATTTGACCAAGTAAGAGTGGAAGAAGCTATCTTCCTATCCCACTGTCCCCAGCCTCCATTCTTCTGAGGACTTCAACCCCCTTGGAAGACTCAGGCTGTAAGCAGAGGGATTATAGATCGTATAGGGGACACTCAGTCACACCTATGTGCCAGCCAAGGGGCTCAGTCACTGCTCTTAGAGAGGTTCCAACAGCACTAAGATGTACCTTGAACCACTTCCCAATGAGTGACACACCATAGAGCTCCTTCACCCTGCTGACTTTGAACCCTCATATCTTCTAGCTGGGCAAAGGAGTCATGGGCTTTCCTTGCTAATTCTCTGCTTTCTGTTTAGACACCAACTTGCTGAAGAAGAAAAGACCCAGGTAAGATTGCTGCAGATTGGTCACTGGGGTACCCCCCTACTCACCACCCCACCTCAGCTATTGGGTCGCTGGCACTTTAGGGGTCTGAAATGCACCCCACAGGTCCTGCCTGCTACTCTTCCTTTCTTTGGGTGGGGCTGGGTCATGAGAGCAGTGGTCTCAGGGCACAGTAGCCAAAAGCCTCAGATTTGTCTTTGCATACCTAGGGTTAGACTCCTCCCCAATACCTTGCTCAGAACACGCATGTTTTACACTTAGAACAAAGTCTTCACCTCCTCCATGACCAGAGTTTGTTCCAGATTAAATTCTGCTAGCATCTGGCAGCTTTGCTTTACTGCCCTGGGACCTTTGCACTCACCGTTTTCTAACACAGCTCAGATGGTTGTAAGCCTTATGCCTCATTTCCTTTACAGCCCTGCCTCAGTGCTACCATTTGATTTTAGATAGACTGCTTTAGTTAATCAGGAGCAACTCACTCTGCCCTTCTTTCTCTTTTCCATGTGTGCACATGGCTGTGTTGTGTGTCCCAGTCTTGTACACATGTATGTATGTGCAAATATGTGGATAACAAAAGCTTACGTTGAGTGTCTTACTTAATCATTCTCGTATTTTTTGAGTCGAGGTCTCTTACTGAACCTAGAGCTTGCTGGTTTGGTCAGCCTGTCTGGCAGCAGGGTGCACGGGCCCCCTGTCACTCCTTTCCCAGGGCTGAGTTACAGGCACATGCCTGGCTTTCACATGGTGGCTATGGATCAAGCTCAGCTCTTCATACTTGCTGTGAGAACTTTTCTGACTGAGCCATCTCCCAAAGCCCTGGCTTTATTTGTCTCTATAACTCTTTTCTACAGTTGCATCACATGTCATTAAATTCTGTGGATTTGTTGTTGTTGTTCATTTCGGACCTTAAAATGCAACCTCCTTGAAAGCAGGTCTTTCTTTTCATCTCTGTGGCCCTAACAAGGATCCAGTGCATGCTATAGAGTGTGAGCCTTTGTGTGTAATGAATGAAATGAAATGAAATGAAACAAAATGAAATGAAATTAATGGACATGAGGCCATGAGACAGGGACTGGATGGCAAGAGAGAGAAGACAAGCTCCCTCCAACTACAGGGGTCACAGGTGACAGTCATCTGAAGCCGGAAAGGCCTGTGTGACCCTGTGGCACCTTGAGATGCCAAGGGCTGCATACTCAGTGGAAAGTAGATTGTGAGAGGATACAGGTAGAAAGCAAGGAGGAACCCCCATAGCACAGTGGCCCTTGGAAGAAGGACTCCAGTGGACATTTGGCCACTGTGGGAGCCGTATGAGAGCAGATGCTTCTCCTTATGGTGTGGGGAGGGAAGCTGTTGAAGAGAGAAGAGGGTTCAGCTTTTTGGGGTTCAAGGAACTTTGAATAAGAGAATGATTCCGAACCCTGTCCTGAAACTTCCTGTACGACACCAAGGACTTGGGGAGGGAGCAGGCAGTGGGTTGGTCACAGTTGTCCTCATGAGGTTAGTAGAAGAGCCTGTGCAGATGAGATCCCTCCGGATGCCCCTTCAGTGCTCAGACTCTCCTGTAACAACCTGAATCACAGCCAGGAGGCTGCAGAAAGAACGCAAAAGTGGGAAGGTTCTGGATTCTTTGAGGCATGGGAGCTAGAGGAGGCAAGAGCCGTTCAATAATGAACCCTCAAAAGCCATGGCCAAGGGCAGTGAAGGAAGGAGAAGGAGCTACCGAAGCAGAGGTCATCAAGTTTCCCAGATTAACATTAGATAAAGTTGGTGAGTCTGGGCAACTTGAGGTCCTAGGAAACCACTGAGCACAGGAGCCAGGGCCTCCACACAGCCCAGCCTCATTTTCCCATCTGCACTAGGCTTTATTCCCAGCATCCTCCTCTGTTCCCAGGCTTGTCCTCGGCGTCCGTCCCTAACAGGAAGGAAAGCTGGCATTGCCCTGGTGGCAACTATGGCTCTTCTGATTGCCATGATAGGAATGCTGGCACTAGCTAGAGAACTTGCTTGGACAACGTTCCTTTAGGACTATGGGACATTCTCTGGGACGATCTTTTGGCCACACTAAAAGCGAAACTGTGGTCTTTTGCACAACTAGAGTTGAGAAGACTGAGTTTTAAGAGAGGGAGAGTCCAGTTCTTTCATAACTTTCCTTTTGACAGTGGCCAATCAGTTAGCCAATGCAGTCCAACTAATAAAAACAAGTTCCAAATACCACTCTGTCAGCAGACTTCAGTGTGGTTCACTGTCTGGTTCTCATTCTGCTTTGTGAGAGTCTGAGAGTGGGAAAGCCCGCATACTGGGAGCACACACTGAGGCAAAATCTCAAAGCCGCATACTGGGCACTCAGAGGGGCAAAATCTCAAGGTCCTGGTTGAACTTGCCCTTCTCTGGTTTATCTGCACACTATAGCAAGATACAACTGACTGGGATGGCCTCTCTGGATCTGGAATCATGCCATATCTCCTCTCTTGTCCTCTTTCTGTTTGAGAAAAAAAAATCTTGAAATCCATAGAGAAATTGAAAAGTTGCAAACAAAATATGTATATTCCTTGTACGTCTTCCCCTACTCCCTGAATTGTTCATTTTAAACTACCTGTGGTAGTTTGAATATGCTTGGCCCAGGGAATGACACTATTAGGTATGACCTTGTTAGAGAAAGTGTGTCACTGTGGGGGTGGGCAATGAGACCCTTCTCCTAACCACTTAGAAGCCAGTCTTCTAGCTGCATGTGGAACAAGAGGTAGAACTTTCAGCTCTTCCAGTGGCATGGCTGCCTTGACACTACCGTGCTTCCTGCCATGATGACAATGGACTGAATCTCTGAACCTGTAAGCCAGCCCCAATTAAATGTTGTCTTTTATAAGAGTTGCCTTGGTCATGGGTCTCTTCAAAGCAATGAAACCCTAAGACACTACCCAAGCTGATAATTGTACAGTCCCATTTTCTTTCTTTCATTCTTTTATTTGGAGGTGGGGCTCAAGAATACCAAGGAGAGAGGCAACCCTCCTTGTGTTGCCTTGGCATCCTCCTGCGTCAGGAAGAGCACACCTAACTCCCACCAGCCTTTCTGTTGGTGATGCTTCTTATGGTAGCTTGGCTAGGGAAGCCAGCGCTTGCTCTCTGCACATTAGAGAGCCTGATGTTCTTTGTCAAAAAACATCATACTTTAAACATGCTGTAAAGACTGATGCTTCGTGAATCTAGCCTGATCCTCAACAATTCCTCACCCATTGATTTCACATCTATTTTCAATCCATCTCTCAGTCAGCCATTGCCATTGGTGGTTACAAAAATATTGTGTGTCCAATCCTGATACCTCTTCTGCATCTAACAGTGGTCATTTTTTCCTTTTTTGGGGGGAGGGTGTGTGTGAGTCTCTATTTTTTTCTTTTTAGTTTTTGATTGATTGTTGTTGTTCTAGACTTCAATGCCTTTTAGTTTATCGCTCTCAAAATTCTTTGTTCCTCGAAGTGTCTCAAGTTGAGTCAGTATAAGGCATTGTTGTTGATGAAGTGGGCCCTGTGACAACACCCTGCTGTCCTGGAGCACCTTTCAGACTAAACACATATACATACTTACAAACACACAGACACATGCACATGTGCACACACACATATACATACATATATACACGTGTATATATACATACACATGTAAACACACAGACATATACACACACTTACACATGCAAAATGCACAGACACACATAAATACACACAGAGAATGCACAGACATATACACAGACACAGACATATACACAGACACACATACATGCATGCATACATGTACACACACAGACACACAGACTCAGACACACACACATAGACACACAGACATAGACATGTACACAGACACATGCACGCATGTGTGTGCACACAGACACACAGACAGACATAGACATATATACAGACACACAGAGACACATAGACACAGACAGACACAGACAGACATACACACACACATACACACACACACACACACACACAGACACAGACACAGAGTATCTCAGGTTCTCTTTGTACTGCGCTCATCCAGAGTCACCCCTCACCCTTTTCCTCAGGTTTCTTCTGTTTTTAATGGGATGACTTTTAGAAACACAGACTTGCACAGCATGTGCCACACTCATGGCCACCAGCATGTCTTTTTTCCTAGGTTCTTCAGTGTATGTATGTAAACAGCAAAGCTGATTCTCCGAGGTCCTTGAAGCTCTCCCATCTGCATTTCTTGCTGACCTCCTCTGAAGTGGAGATTCTGGTTCTTTCCCATGGCAGGATTTCCCCATTTTGCTTGAATCCAATAACTACACACTATGTGAATCACAGCGGTGTTCTGACACAGCCTGCCCAGCAAGCAGGAAGGCGTCTCTGCAGCACCTTTTGCCTATAGAGTTTTGCTTTTCATGTATATACAGCCAGAGTGATGTGCTCAACTTAAACAATAATTTTCTCTGTGTGGTTAATGCTACCAATTTGATACTAATTTTTAAGTCTCAGGGACTAGGTTAGTGTAATGTTGTATTTAAAACCCAGAATTTATATTTGAACGGGTAAAACAGGAGCAAAAGCCAAGGGCTACTTAAACATAAACACAGAGAATTCTTTCTCTCCATACAGTTGAGATGTTTCTGCCTTGAGGTCACCATCTCAGTGGGTCATGGCCGATTGAACCCTGTCCTTGACCCTTTCACAAAGACATACTGAGTTTTAAACATTTACATATAACCAGTTTTAATTTTATATGTATTCATACCTTAACAGATATATTTGTGTGGTATTTTAAGGTTTTTTTTTTTTTTTTCAATCCTGATCTGATTCACTGGCATTCATTCTGGTGTGTGATATGAGCTACAGATATAATTTGATCTGTTGCATGAATGTCATCCTCATTAAAAATATTGGTTAATATGTCTAGTATAGTAGGTCATGTCTGTAATTCCAGTACTGGCAGGATTTCCAGTTAGAGACCAGCCTGAACTAGACAGTGAGTCTCTGTCTCAGAAACAAATGCATGGTGCTGGAGAGATGGTCCAACACTTAAGGGCTCTCTGCCCACCAAGACCTGGTTCAGTCCTAGCACCCATGTCTGGTGGTTCACACTCACCTGTAACTCAAGCTCTAGGTGATCTGATACTGTTTTCTGACTTCTAAAGGCATACATGCATGTACATATACATATGTACACCCTCCCAAAAATAAATCAATCTTAAAGAATGCAAACCAGGGACAAATAGTGGTACTAGCCTTGCTCTCTTTTCAGCAATTTTTTTCTGATTTGCTCTCAGTTTCCTTGAGTGCTTGGATGTTTCTGGACTTGGCCACCAGTAGTCAGCAATGGGCAGATACCACACTATCACTGGTGGTGGTGGGCTTCCAGGTAGGCTTTGCCGTCTAGAAGGCTGATTCCTCCCAACCTTGGCTTACCCACACTGTGTTTCCTCCTCAAGGAAACATTTGCTAGTTTAGTTCTGTAGCCTTAGGCAAGACTTTCCAGTCAACTTCAGAAGTTTGCCATAAAAATAAATGTCTTGGTATTTCATTGGGAGATATATTATTTTTATACATTAGATTGAAGTTGATTAACTTCATTGTGACATTAACCACAAATCCATGGGGGGAGGAATTCTATTTTATTTTTGAGTAATGAATGCACTAATCACATGTATTACTGGGTTTAGTATGCTGTCTCAGTTCATGTGACCACCAGACACAATTCAAACACTTCATGGCTTTATCCCTCCTCTCATAATCAGTAATCCATGTTCGGGTTAACTTTTATCTTAACATCCACCTGTGTTCAATAACATATAACAGTTTTCTGTGTCTAGCTCACTTCACTTAACATGATGCCCTCCAGCTCTAACCAGGTTCCACACATCATGGGCTTTCTTTGCTCTTTATGGCTGCATCCCCTGTGAATATATACTGTGGTTTTATTACAAAGACTCACAACATGTCTATTTGCATGTGTTTCATGAAAGCACTTGGGTTTTATTGCTAAAGTACTCATCCTTCTTGGTAAGTTTCATCCTAAGTATTTTGAACATCTTGCCTGTTTAATGTCTTTCCCGTTACTTCGCTGACCTGGTCTTTGAGTATGGCCACCCTCATGGATTCTTGCATCATTTGGCTCCATTTCTCTTTGGTCCCTTTGGATTTTCATGACACCCTCTCATCTGCCAAAGCGTACCTCTTCTTTCCCGGCTTTTATGGCACTGCTTGTTCCCTCTTCTCTGACGCATCTTAAACTGCCAGTGTTAAGTGAAGGGAGACACATGGCCCATGCCTGACCTTGATGGAAAGGAAATCCACTCTGCATCCACCGAACAAGAAGCTGGCTTTAGAGTGGGCCATCTGAAAAAGACTTTACCCAACACAGTTAGTGGACCCCTTCCTCATCAGTGAAACATTTCTGACAAAATCCAAGACCCATTCCTACTTTCCAAATCTCTGAGGCTTTTCTGGGCTCACTAGACATAGAAGCACCTATTGACTTTATTTATCTATTTTTTTATCCTTCTCCTTTTGGCTTACATGTGATCTCTGGAGAATATGGTAAAATATTTTGGCTTAACAGTCACTCTAACTGTATGGTGTCCAAAATTTCTTGATCTCTCTTTTCCTACCCATGGCTGGGCAGTCTAATTCTAGTGTTCAACCAGACAGCTTATGTTGTCCCCGCCTCTGCCCAGCTTATGTTGTCCCCCTCTTCCCAGCTTATGTTGTCCCTACTCTGCCAGCTTTCCTTTGATTGCAGGTTGTGTCTGGACACAGGAGTCTGTTGTCATCCACAGTTCTGACTCCTGTGAGAGGATGACTTTGTCCAGGAGGCACTTCCCTAGCTCAGGGAGGCCATAGCAAAGAGGCTGTCCTGCTTGAGTCATCCTATCTTCACTGCTGAGCATGCCCAGACACCAAAAGTCCTTTCTGCAACTCTGAACGTGCTTTTAAATTTGGGGCTGGTTAAACTCAACAGAAGTAGTGAACTGTGTGCTCAGCCTCTGTCTGTCTAGACCAGTCCCCACAAACTCCATATTATTTCAGACCATTCTCCTTTTTAGAGAGATGTGCTAGCATTTGACGGCATTGGAAGCCTTCTCTTAGGTTTTCTTCGTCACCTGACTCCATCTCTTTCACCAGATCTTTTTTTGATGTTCCTATTAATGTATATTAGTTTTACAGAACAATGGATTTCTTCCTGACATTTTCAGGGGTGCATATAGTGTGCTTTTTTTCAGATCACCCCCATTTTAGTTTGCTTTCTACTGTTGTGATGACAATCATGACCCAAAGTAGCTTGGGGAGAAAAGAGTTTGTTTCATCTTACAGCTTCCAGTCCTTCCACGGAGGGAAGTCAGGGTAGTAAGTTGAAGCGGGAGCCTGGAGGTGGGACCTGAAGCAGAGGCCACAGAGGAAGGTTGCTGGCTGGCTTGCCCTCCAGGCTCATCCCACAACTAGAGGGGTGGTCCTAACCCACAGGGGGCTGGGCTCTTCCATATCAAGAAAATGCCACCACAGACTTGCCTACAGGATGGATGTATTTTGTATCTGAGGTTCCCTACCCTAGATGAGTCCTGTGATGTCAAGTTGACAAGAGACTAAGTGGCACACTCGTTGCTCTCTTTCATCTGCCACCATGCCGTTCTCATTTCTAGCTTGCTTGTCATCATTGTCCATTATGCCACTGAGCTCTGTAAGCTTGAGGGTCACTTGTGTCCTTAGCCTCCAGACACAGGCTAGGAGAAGGTATGGCATCTGTTTTATGGTCCTTTACTTGCCTTGTGTCATGCATGCTCTGTTCGGCAGTCTTCCTGCTATGGTTTCTCTTACACAGGAGATGTCAGACACCACAAGTACAAGATTGTTGTTGAACAGACCCAATGAATAGCATTTGCAATTAGGGAACAGTCAATGCAAGCATAAACAAGGCATTCTATTGTTGCTATAGATGATGTTTCTGGGAAACTGCAGTGTTGGTGTGAGTCCTGTCTCCTTCATGGAGATGTTGGTGATCTCCATAAAGATGTCCTGTAGCCAAGAGCTTTGTGCCCCAACGTCCAGATCCAGGTGTTTGTGTTAGGGCCTGGTTTGGTGACTTCATTTTTTCTTCTGTTTATCTCTCTCTCTTTTTTTTTTTTTTAAATCATGGCTAGTGCCTTCCCTCCTGTCTGAGCTGGTACAGAAGCTAGCAACTTGTGATTTACAGCTGAAGGTATCATTTCCACTACATTCCCATAAGCCTCCTTACTTTCCTCTTAGCATGTGTCCAGATCTGGACATGTTCTTCTTATATAGACAGTGATGCTTTCCCAAATATTCTGGTTGACCTTGAAGAATGAGTCCCCAACACTACTGTATTGAAATGGGTGAAACCTTGGGTTTTACAAGTAGAAACAGCTTTGTAACTGGTATCTGGCTTCAGCACTGGCTGCAGGCATCTCCCTGTGTCAGTTGAGGAGATGCTCCCTGGTGCTGACATCTGCTGGTGAACAACTTGCAAGTGCTCACTGTGCTGCCAACACACAAAGCAAACACTAAGAACACAATCTCGCTAACTGTGAATCTTCCACATTTCTGTCCCTTTCTAGAGATGCCCAGGTGATTGAGCTGTGAGTTGCTAGCTACATCAGAAGAAGCTTTAGGTACTTGGAGTCTGAATATCCAAGGCCAATGACGGATCATTACCTGAACTCAATATAAGAGCGGTACTAAATGGACTATGATCAGCAACACCTGTGTCCCCAGGGAAGCTGTCACGCCTGTTCTGCAAGAGTGTCTGCACAGGGGAAGTACATGAATGAACAGCAGGGAAAAAGGAAAGCCCAAATCTGTATTTCTCAACCTAGGTGCCCATGTAGGAGCTGTGCAGGCTACAACAACATTGTATTCATATCAATGAAACCTCACCCCAACATGGCCCATGGACCAAGCCAAGACAGCTTCTTCCTCAGCACTGTGGGGCTATAAGCATTCAGGATTAGTTTTGTAGAATTCATGGTCTCGCAGTCTTAGCTGCCAGGAGATTCCCACTTTAAAGACAAACTGTGTAAATATCCAGGGGAGCATTGAGCTGATGAGTCATTATCAACAGAAGACTGACCTTCTAAGGGAAGAGAGGACAGCCTAGGGTGAAGTGAGAAGGACACTGACAGCCCCGGGAAGGGCCTTGGAGATCCAGAGCAAGCTGGCACGATGCCTCACAGAGAGCGACGGGAATGCAAGCTGGCATTGTTTCCCACACACAATGACAACAATGCTGATTGTTGCAGTTTGCATCCTCTCTGCACGAAAGGTTCAGGAAACCTACACACTGCTACTCTTGTTATCAGAATAAAATTCAGAGCGCAGGCTCTGGGAACATACCCTCACATTTGAATCATTCCTGTCTCTGAAGACTCCGCTTTTCCAGTCTGCATGAAGGCAGGTGGCTGTGTGGTCTGGGTCTCCTCAGATGGGTTACCTTTAGCATGCTGTGATGAAAGAGGAACTATTTTTCAAAATGAAGCACCGCATTCCAATAACATCTGGAGTCCCAGGGTGTCTTGTCTGCCTTGATAATGGTGCTACTCATTAGCAGCTTCTGTTAACTGATCACCTGAAGCAGTTACATGCTACTCATAAGCAATCTTCCGTGTGTGAGGTAGAATAAATCATCGTGTACTGGAGCTGGTAATTGATTTGTTTCTTTTAGCAGCGTTTTAATTAAAACATCTGGTTTGTGAATGGCAGGATCGCTTGTGAGTGAAGGTAGATGGGTTTGGATTCTCAGTTCTGTTCTACATTTTCTACACACAATGCAGGGTCTTCCCTACCACTGTACCTCGAGATGTATTTTCCAGACATGAGTTTGGTTTTCCCCCTTGCCCCACAGAAACAGAGAGAAGCTCAGTCATATGAAACTCTGAGAAAGGCATCACCCCCATGCTTGCAACCTTAGGTGAACACTGTGCAGCAGGCTTTACTTAAGGCAAATTAAGATGGCTGTGAGGTCACTAGGTGAGGCACTCTTATGGTACACTGTCATAATTCTGTCTGTTCTTGGGTGAGCAGCATCTTCTCCCCAGGTGGTTGGGGGTAGGGGCTGATGACATGGATTGGGAATTATTAGCCATGAGACCCCCCCATGTCTTACTCCCCAAACCCAAGTTCAATGGAAGTCCTTCTAGCTTTAATGGAAAACTCCCAGGCCCTTCTTGAGAGCAGTTCCCTCCCAGAGATGGAACTCTAGAGGACACCTCCTTCTTCAGAAGCAGCTTCCAGGGAGGGAACTCCAGAGGACAGTAGGTCTTGGAGATATTGGGGGCAACCCCAATGAATGTGACAGTGTTGAAGGCTGTGTCTTGGGGATGGGGCCATTCAGACCTGGGTGTCTCACCCTCTCACTTGAGAACATTATAGCAGAGGCCAGGCAGGAAGCAAACTGTACTTTCCTGGTCTAAGAGACCATGGAAGCCCCAAAGCACATACGTCCTCCCCCCCCCACGCCCCGTAGCTCCCCACAGGATGGAGAACACCATAAAGAGCAAGGATAAGTGACTCAGTCTAGCTGTGGTGTGGAACCTGTAGGACTCATTACCTGAAGGAAGAAGAGGAAGGTGAGAGGATTTTCTGATGAAGTCAGTGAATTAAAAATCAACCAAGGATGTATCTATTTAGAAGTTAAAAATATTGACATTTAATTTCTAAATGAATTCAAAACATAAATGCATACATACACACACACACATACATTTTCTACCACATATTAAAAGTACACACAGGCAATTCTAGGATATGGAGGAGGGTTTGTAGATGATGCTGTAGCTCCCCTTTGCATCATGAGGTGGAAATGTCAGCCTAATTTCCAAATGAGCTGGTATCCCACTATATCCTTCCCCAGTTCCAGCAGGAGGAGAGTGTAGTTGTGGCCGAGCTAAGGTGATGTGAGGATGGATAGATTGGGGGATAATGGAAAAGAAGGAGATTTAGCTCACTCCCAGGGCCAGCCAAGCTTGGGCTAGACCTACCTAGCTAGGGAGGGTCTGCAGCTGAGTCCTCAGTTTTTAAACTGATGCTTGGGAGCCAGGACAGGCTGGCTACACTTCCCGCAGGGGGGGTAAGAGTTGCTGTGAAGATTGTACCTGAGAATTAGGGTTACGAACACATGTGTGGACGTCTATTCCGGGATGTGTTTAGAGATCCCTGGTAGATCTGATGATGTAGGTGGAAGGGAAAAGCAGACTGGAGGAGATGAAGGAGACAGGAGGGGCAGAGACAGAGGATGCTGAGCCCAGCAGAGCCATGTCATGAACACAGAGAAGTGGCCAGTGACAGCAAGCCTGAATGGGGAGGGGGCACTGGGCTTCTCAGAGGACATCCTGAGAACTTATTCTTTTCCTCCTGGGTCATTTGTCACAACTCAGACTTGTCATACTAATTAATCAACCTTCAAAAGTAGGCTTTTGCAGAAGCATATTGCTATCAGATGACATCTAAGTGTCACATCTCCAGGCTGTGAAAGCAGAGAACAGGATTGTCCCTGAGCCCATATAAGCCCAGTCTTGCTGGTCAGTGTGTCTTAAGTCCAAGTGCTCATGGTCCTGAGTTTCAGCCAACGATGAGTATGTGTGCATGCGTGTGTTCATATGTGTGTATGTGTGTGTGTGTGTTTGTGTGAGAGAAAGTGGTATGTGAGTGTGTATATGTTTTTGTGAGTGTGTGTGTGTGTGAAAGAGAGAATGATATGCGAGAGTATTGTGTGAGTGTGTGTATAAGTGTGTGTGAGTCAGATGTGTGTGTGTGTATGTGTTTTCTATTTGTGGTTTCTTGCCTGTGGAGTACAGGACAGTGGGCTCTGTCATCAAATGCTGCTTTGCAAGCATGACAAATTAACGGGTTTCCCTCACTTTCCTCGTCCATACAATGCGCTGATAATTATGCTCCTCTGTAGTATCTTTGGGTTAATCAAATAAAATTGTGCATATAAATCTATTAACCTATTGGAACCCAGGTGGCTCTTGGTGAGCATGCACTATTACTACTGATTTTGATCAGTTTCTACCAATGTCCAACATCCAAAGAAAGTGACACGAAGGCAATTTCCACTGATATGAATGTTAGTCTTTTAAAAGCTTTAGATTTGCTCATCTGTTGGGAAGGCTGTTAGGATGTGTCCTCCCATGTTGATTGTATCCTACAATGGTATGGTGCACGTGCCACAAAGAATAAACTGATTATATACATCACTGCAAACTGAAGCCCACACAATGTATTTCCTTGGCTTTCACATGATGCTCTTATCCTGACCCAGGGCTCCATCCAGGATCCTGTATGGCATTTCGTCATCATGTCTCTTCAGGAGACCCTCCCCTCGGCTGCAGATGAGTCTCAGAACTTGTTTGATGATCTAGACAGTTTTGAGGACTAGTAACGCATTTGGCAGACTATTCCTCAACTGGAGTTTATCTGCTATTCTTCCGTAAAGACACATTCTTAGAAACTGCATTACATTCCTATTCATTCCTTCTGTGTGACTCTCTCTCTCTCTCTCTCTCTCTCTCTCTCTCTCTCTCTCTCTCTCTCCTCTGTGTGTGTGTGTGTGTATGTGTGTGTCTGTGTGTGTGTTCAGACATACCACAGTGCATTTGTAGAGACCAAAGGGCAATCTCCACTATATGGGTGAGTTCTTGGGATTGAGACTCAGGTCATCCAGCTTGGCAGTAGGCATCTTTACCTGCTGAGATATTTTATCTTTCCCATGGCCCTGGTACAAACTTCTTTAAAGCTAAGTTGGAAGCAAAATCAAGTGGAATCATGCAAAAACTGACTGTTCATTGATCTTTATTATTTCTGAAATATATAACATTTCCAGGAAGTTAACAAGCCCCACTTATATTTGAACTGGATAGGTTCAGCAAAACTGAAAGCTTTTATTGCTTAAATAAATCACAATGAGCTGGGGGAGAGCTCAGTGCTAAAGAACCTACTTAGCAAGTATGAAGTCTTGGGTTAGATTCCCAGCACCCAGATAATATGTACACATAATAAAGTAAGACATGAGCACAGTGTGGGTGAGGGGATGCTCTCCTTAGCTTCAAAGGCCAGTGTGGACTCTAGGGAACAGCAGAGATCAGGGGGAGCTCAGAGCCTCAGCTGAATAAGGGAATGGTGTCCTCTCACCAAGAAAAGATCAGCTGTGTCGCTCTATCTGTGGATAGTGGAGGCTCTAGAGTCATCTGGGAAGGTGGACCAGAGTTGTCCTCACTTTTCACTATAAAAAGAGTCTCATTGGGAAGCATCTACAGTGCAATTCTTTACAGGTGGCTTCTATTTTTCCTGTATTGCGTTTACATCAAGAGGTGGCAGCAAACTGTGAGTCAATCATGGAGGGAGGCCTAATAACAGGAAAAGAATGAAACCAGAGCTAGGAGGTCCAGTGCTTCCTGATGGGGGTTTACAGCTACCTGTTCTGCACCTGCCACAAGTAAGCTCTTGCCAAGGAGAGTTCCTCCACGGACTCCCCTGGGATGCCCTCCTCTGCATGGAACAACACTCTTCTCTTACCTCCATCAGACTTTGGAAGCCAGGGTTGGTCTCTAACCCCTGTGCCTCTTATCAGGTTCATCCGAGTCTACTCTATGCATGCATATGTGGAACTCATGGTCCTCTAACCATATTACCAAGAATTATTATATTGAATTAAATATGTGCTCACCAGCTTGATGAGATCTTTTAGAGTTGGGGCTTAGAAAGCTGTCCTCCCATCAATGAGGCTGCAAGTAGCTTCTTAGAAGTAACTGCTCTTGGAAAGAAACAAACTAAAGAGAACAGTCAGAGAATGATGGCCTCATCTGTTGTCTTCATATCACACTGGGGCTGCTTCACTCATTCTATCTGTGCCTCCAATAGTTTCTTGTCTTGGTGTGCCATTGATTTTCCATACTTACAGATCTATGCTTATGGATTCAAATGATTATAGTTCAGACAATTTCAGAAAAACAAATTGTACTTGGGTTGCTCACATACAGATTTCTTTCTCCAACTTATTCCCTAAATAATAAGGTCCTATCATTTTGGGTCATTTGGTTTTCTTTATTCCATGAAACTGGTTTTATTGATCATAAAGATATTAAATGATTAGTGATATGGAAATTTGGAGAAGTGGAGGAAAGATTCAGAAGTTCTAACATGTGTTTAGGAAATGTACTAGAAGGAGAGAGAGATAGAACAAAAAAGTGTAACTTTTAGGAAAGAATCTGGGCTCAGAGGGTGGAAAGCTTGATGGGAAATCCTGAGGACCAGAGTTCATATTCCAGAATGCACATACAAAGCCAGTCTTGATTGTGCCATTTGGTACCATATGGCTCTGTCATTCCTGTGCTGTGAAGGTGGGGACAGAAGGGTGGCTGGGTTTGCTGACTGCCAGCCTACCTCCAGGTTTAGTGAAAACCCTGTCTCAGGGAAGTAGAACACAGTGTGTCTTCTTGTAGCCTCTGCAGAGGCACACAGGCATACACATGTGTATCACAAGCACATATACACATGCACATATGTGTGGCCACACATAGACATACACATACACACATGTGAACACACAGCCATAAACATACAAGAATCAACCTTAGCAGAACTGGAGAGAACAAGAGGTGTGACATCATCCTCCATCTCTCACTGGCAAAAGCCAAGGAAGACAGAAAATTTCAAGCCCCAGAGTATTCCAAATCCAAACAGCAGCAAACTATTACTAAAGTGTGAAGGCAGAATCAGATGAGCAGCAAAGACTTTACAATATGTGTGTGCTGATTTGAATATGCTTAGCCATGGGAAGTGGCACTATTAGGAGGTGTTGCCTTGTTGGAGTAGGTGTGGTCTTGTTGGAGTAAGTGTGTCACTGTGTAGGTGAGCTTTGAGAGCTCCTAGTGCTTAAGCTCTGCCCAGTGCCAAAAAGACCCCACTCCTGGTATCAAATTCTGTCTTAGGGTTTTATTATTGTGAAGAGATACCATGACCAAGGCAACTCTTATAAAAGCAAATATTTAATTGAGGATGGCTTACAGTTTCAGAGATTTAGTCCATTATCAGCATCGCAGGAAGCGTGGCAGCCTGCAGGCAGACATGGTGCTGGAGAAGGAGCTGAGAGTTTTACATCTTAATCTGAAGGCAGCCAGGAACAGACTATCTTCTACACGCAGGAGACTACTGTCCACAGGCAGCTGGGAGGAGGCTTGCTTCCACAATGGGCAATGGCACACTTCCTCCGACAAGGCCATGCCTCCTAATAGTGCCACTTCCCGTGGGCCAAAAATATTCACACCAGCACACTCATGTTGTAAAGTCTTTACTGCTCATCTGACTCTGCCTTCACACTTTAGTGATAGCTTGTTCTTTCGATGTGGAATTAGTCAGGGTTCTCTAGAGTCACAGAACTTATGGAGTAAATATATTCCATATATAATTACAACACACACACACACACACACACACAGAGAGAGAGAGAGAGAGAGAGAGAGAGAGAGAGAGAGAGAGAGAGAGAGAGAGAGAGAGAATGACTTATAGGCTGCAGTCCAACTAACCCAACAATGAGCAGCTGTGAATGGGAAGTCCAAGTATTGGTTGTTGTTCAGTTCCACAAGGCTGGGTGTTTCACCTGGTCTTCTGTATAAGGTGGAATCCTGAAGAAGTAGGTTCCAACAGATGTTCTGGCAAGTACGTACAAGCAGGTGAAGTAAGAGTGAGTCTTCCTTCTTCCATTGTCCTTATGTAGGTTTTCAGCAGAAGATATGGCCCAGATTAAAGACACAACTGGACCTAAGCTTTTCTTTACTTGGAACCTGCTCTCTCCCAAGATGGGCTTGAACTCAGAGATGTACTCGTCTCTATTTCCTGGGATTAAAGACATAGATCACCTTGCCTAGGCCAAAGCTTTTCATGGCTACTTTGCCTCAAGATCAAAAGAATGTATCATCCCATGTCAAGATCCAAATCAAAAGTCTGTGTTTTCCAGCTTCAAAATTTGGATCACAGATATGCCCTCCATTTCTGGATTATACAGGATTGTAGTTCGTTCCAGATATAGTCAAGTTGACAACCAGTAACAGCCATCACAATGAGTAATAAAGACTTTACAACATGAAGAAACTGCTTATTGTTCAAACCATTTGTTGTGAAAGTAGAAGACAGACTTCAGCACAAAGGAAACCTCCATTTCTCTCTCTCCTCTCTCTCTCTCTCTCTCTCTCTCTCTCTCTCTCTCTCTCTCTCTCTCTTTCTGTAGGGTTATGGGTCCTGTGTCTGCTCTGCCCAGCACTCGGCTGCTGGGGAGGCAGGACACAGGAAGTTGACCATGCTTACCCCACGCTTTTGCTGGGTGGGTGTCGGGATGTAGGGAAGCCGTGGGATATTGCTTCGGGTAGGGAAGTCTGACAGCCAGAGCTGGCTTGGGGCTCCCCAGGCCTGTGGCGAGGCCCTGTCATTTAGTTCTCAGGCTCTTGGATACTCAGGCGCTGCTGGGAGCTGAAGAAGAGCTGAGAATGGAGTGGGGACCCGCAGGCTGGATCTAGCCCAGGGCCTGGGGGAGGGCGATCTCCAGCTGGTCCCTTGGGGGAGTCTTTGACTTAGCGAAGAGCAGTCTTGAACTTGGCTTGGTGGTCATGGCCAGTAGAGCTGAGAGGCCTTCTACAGGAGATTAGACAGTGGATCTGTAGGCAAAGCCCTTCTCTGTGCCTCCCCATGATGGATCCCGATGAAAAGAGGCAGTCCATGGTTTTACGACATTTATTGTCATGGCAGAAAGTGGATGAATAAAACCATACCCGCTTTCTCAGGGTGAGCCTGAGGTTAAATATCTTTTGCAGGGAGGAGTGTCTAGGATGGAAAGTTTATTGGCTAAGCCTCCATGCCTTTAGGTACCTCATTAAAATGGAGATCTGTCTTGAGGCTACCACAGGTCATGTCCTCTACCTGTGGAGGGCTTGGGTGTTTCCCTTATGTGACTGATGGCTGAAAACATCTCTATGGGGGCAGGGGGTGTGCTGTAGCTACATGACAGTGGCCTGGTGCCCAAGAACAGGCAAAATGCCTACCGTCCCTTCAGGGTCACCGGGGTTTCTAGTCTTAGCTCAACCAGGAACCAGGCTGCCTTTCACAGTTCACTGCCCCACAACTTTCTTTCTTTGCTTCTTTCTTTCTTTCTTTCTTTCTTCCTTCCTTCCTTCCTTCCTTCCTTCCTTCCTTCTTTCTTTCTTTCTTTCTTTCTTTCTTTCTTTCTTTCTTTCTTTCTTTCTTGTCTTAAGACATGGTTTCCTCTGTAGTCCAGGATGGCCAGAAACTCATTCTGTGCTGTGAGGGTGGGGGACAGAAGGGTGGCTTTGAAGTTGTAATGATCTTCCTGCCTCAGTCTCTGGAGTGTTGGGTTTATAGGTGTAACTCACACAGCTGAACATTTCAGAGGTGTATGTCAGGAGGGAAATGGTGGTGGGTAGCATTCACAGTCAGTGTACGAATCTGGAAAACAGCAATACCAAACCCATTCATTAAATTCCTGAGACCTCAGCCTAGGAGCTGGTACCAGGAAAATTGAGAGAAGAGGAAGAGCTGTTATCAGGAGAAAAATGCAGGTGGTTATGTGACACACTGTGGAGGACTGATTCGTGCTTAACTGACTGATGGCAATTGATGAAGATGCTAAGAACAAAAAAAAAAAAGTGCATGGGATACTTACAAACAACTACAGTCCAGAAGAGGTAGAAGAGAGGAGGGAGGGGAAGGGGAAATGCTAAATGTTGTCTTTAAGAGGAAGTGGAAGTGGCTGCAGTGGTGTATGCCTGCAATCCTAGAACTGAGGAGGAAGAGGCAGGAGAACCAGGGGGTCAGGACCATCCTGAGTTACATGGTGAGTTGAAAACTAGCCTGGGCTGTGTAAGATCTTCTCTCATAAATTAAAATGAACCAAGAAAATTATAAATATAGAAAATTAGATGTAAATTGGTTAAATTATGAAGTTCACCAACAAAAACATGTATTTTGAATTTGAAATTAATTAATTTGAATGTTATTTTCTAGGAGTACAACCAAAATTAAAATTATATAAAAATTACAATGCAATTTTAAATAAGAAAATGTGGCTTAGCACACATTAGATCTAGGATGAGTCCATAACACAATGCATACAGACACATAGACACACAGATACCCACTCAGACCCACAGCACACACAGATACATAACAGACACAGGTACAGAACACATAACAACATACAACAACACAACACACAGAGACATAGACACTCATACAGACACAAAACACAGTCATATACTAATACACAGAGATACATAATACACACAGATACACAACAAAAACACAGAACTACATATAGACGCATAACAACATATGCATTTGCAACAGACACACACATATATGAAACACACATGTTCACACAGAATATAACACCACAAAACTCATAGCACCCACATAGACATATACAGACACACACAGACATATGCAAAACATACATACATATAATACATAAACACATACCTGCACATCCACTTATACATGACATGCAAACAGATTCATACACAACACACACATAGACATATAAAGAGAAACATAGAAAGCACTGAAACACACATACACAGACATATACATGTATACAACACACATATACACAACACAGAATATACACAATATAGACACAAATAAAACACATTCACAATGTACAGAGACATACACGCAACACACAGAGAGAATGACAGGCATCCACAAGTTTTAATTGCTAGAACAAAAATATTTATTTATTTACTTGGAAGTTGCAAGGCACTTAAGAGTGATGCAGGATTCTAACCTTGGGTCACTATACTCTGTGCAAAGAGCGGTAAAACCACCTTGAAAAGGCACCATAGGACCGCTCAGTACCCAGTGTCTTCCCAAGGATGCGCTCTGTCTTACACTGCACCCAGAGTTGGGGGTGGGTCTTGATGCCCTGCCATCATAGCCCTTAGAATTTGGGGAACAAAACCAGAAAGGACGCCGACTAAAGGATGGAGTGAGTCTGCTTTAAAATTCCCCTTTGGTCCTTGGCTGATTCACAGCCTCAGGGCATATATGAAGTACCTAGGACTCTGAGCAGAGAGTTCAGAGACTGCCCTACAGCTGAGAGGAGAACATGAGTTCAAGTCCTGCCAAGTTAGAGGGATTTAGTGTTAGAGCTAATTTTATGTTTCCGTCAAAGTACCTAGATATATGGTTTAGTTATTTTGGATGATGCCATGGATTTGTTAGTGAGTAAGATTTCCTTTTAAATTGTGGTCTTTGAGTGAAGCAGATTCCCCTCCACAGTGTGTGTGGGCCTCATCTAATATGTTGAAGTCCTGCATATAGCAAAAGAATGATCTGTCTTGAGCAAGAAGAAATTCCATAGAAGAAGGCCTCAGCTATGAACTACACTTTAGCTCCTTCTGGTCTTCTGTCAGTCAGCCCATCCTGTGGATTTAGTACTTGCTTAACCCTAAATTTTGTTCAAGCTAGCCTCTCTTTCTAGCACCCGCTCTGGAGTTTCTGTTCCTTTGAGTCCTGACACATTTTACAAGCCCAGGTGGCTTCCTATTCAAAACAGGAACTGCCTGGAAACAAAACGGAAATAGAATGACAAACTGGCAGCCAGAATCATGACAATGTCCCAGTGATTCTTCTTGCCAGGCCTATGGCCTGTGTCAAGGTATTAATTAACTTGCAAGGATGACAGACTTGGTGACTCTACAGAGTTTAATGTCATCGAAGAATTATTGTCTGCAAGACACAGACACGCAGACACACACACACACACACACACACATACACACACAGCGTGCCATACACGGAACACTCGTGAGAAGACACAGAAGAGAAAATGTAAATGACTATGCTTGATTCAAAAAGAAGTTGCAAGCAGTATAATTACCACAGGAGAACAGAAGGTTAAATGAAGTAGCCACTGCTTTCATCTTTGAGACTGAGTCTGTCCTTGGTCCCCTCTTTCCAGAACAGTATGCCCATGGTACCCTTTCCGCATGCTGTCAGGTGCTTTCTGGCTTTCAGCCAACTGTCTTTCCCAGTGCCTTTCGTTGGTGATGGAGAGCTTGGGTTCCATGGCACCCATCATTAACACAGAGGGAGCCTCCTCTCTGGCCTCTGAATCTAGAGCTCAGGTTTGACTCCAAGGATAGCAGAAGTCCATCCTTTACTCCCTTTTCCAAGAGCAGCTAACTTGGTGATGTCTTTATTCCCATTGGTGAGATCAGCAGGCATAAGGACAGCTGACATCCACCCAGGAATCTCTGGGCTCAGTGTCTGGGCACTGCCCTGATCTTCCCGGTGGACATAAATCTGCACCAACCCAACCCTCAGAGTATCCAAGTTATGGAGAGCTCTGTAAACACTTTATGCTCCTGAGTGTGGGGGATACAGTACTGAGTTTGTAAAATGGAAAGTAATAAAGTCCCAGTTAGGGTGCCAACAGCTTCCCCAGAGGGGGGCAGGTATGAAACATGACAGCAAGGAGCATCTATTTCCCTAAGACTTTTTACAAATTCCATAGGAATAGCATTTTAGAGAGGAAATAATGTTTACAGATGATTCATGGAAGTTACCCAATGTTAAATTCATAGTGTCCTTTCAAAAAAAAAATGGATGCCAGGCAGAGAAAGCACCATACGGCCTTAGGCATCCCATTTGGTGACTTTGTAACGAATGCCTGTTAATAACTGAAAGCAGGGAACGGAGGGGGGAGAGGAAAAGGGAAAGAAAGCCGTAACAATCTGAGTGTGACACAGGAGATAGCTGACTTCTGGCACCTACAGAGAGCTGTCACATCTTCAGAAGGCCTCTGGAGCTAAAGGAAACTCCCTCAGTCCACTCAATTAGTGTGAGGATCTGTGTCTGAATTGTCTCTGACAGCAGAGAGTGGGGCCATGGAAGAGCACATGGCAGGGGGGGGGGACAGGAAGCTGGGAAAACAGGCAAGCACTTCAGCTGTTGTCCAGGGACTCTGAGTTATTCATCTTCCAGGAGGAAACATCACCTCAGTTAAGAGTAATTTACAACACCGTCTAGCGCAGTTTTAGATAAACACCATGACATGGCTCTAGCATTTTAGGATGGAAACAGAGATTTCTCCACTTATGCGAGGTTATGAGCCAATAAAACATTGTGTAAATGGAAATGCCGTGAAGTCACAGGTGTGTTTAGTGCCCCTAACATGACACATACTAGCTTAGTAACCCTTAGTGATTCAGAGGAATGCACTCCCCTTGGTTGCTCAACTTCAGAGGAGGCCCAGGCTAGGGGTCGCTTTTTATCATTGTAAAGTCACAAAACTGTAAATCAAAACATCTAGGCTGGGCTGCCAGCAGCGCCATGTCTGGCTTCAGTGCAGCCCTTCTGGAGCCTCCCTTGGTCAGTAGTGGGTGGAAGAGCATGCTTGGGAGCAGGTGTCTGGAGGAGAAAAGGCAGGTGCCGGGAAGCCCCTGGCAGCAAGATAGTTCGCTGTGGTGCTCACAGGGACCTTTAGTGATGACGTTCACTCCATGACTTAGCAGCTACAGGAGCTTGCAAAACAAGAAACAGGGGGTCAGGGGGACAGCAGGCAAGTGTGTGTCCTCAGGGACTTACCTATGTGTGTAAGGCCACTTGCCCTATTTTCCTTTCTGTTGCTATGATAAAACGCTTTTACAAAAGGCAACCTAAGGAAGAAAGGGTTTCTTTTAGCTCACACTCCCAGGTTATAATCCATCACTGCAGGAAGTCAAGGCAGGATCTTGAAGCAGCTAGTCACACAGCCAGAGAAAAGAAATTCAAATGCACATGCTTTGTTGTGCCTCCTGCTACTCAGCCCCCTGTCTCCACTCTTACAGTCCAGGACCCAAACTCAGGGAGCAGTGCCACCCACATCCTTAAGCAAGGACCCACTGTGTGTGCTGCAGCTTTGCTGCCTTGTTGGGGTGAGGTGGAGAAGACATCTAGGTGAGCCATTCTCCCAGCAGTCAGAACAACCAACCTCCAAGTGTCTGAGCCCATCACACCCAACCTCCAAGGCAGTGTTGAGTTGTAGCTGGGAAAGCAAGCAAGCAAGTGCATGAAGTGTGTTTGTGTGTGTGTGTGTGTGTGTGTGTGTGTGTGTGGCAAGAATCTACACAGCTGGAGAGGCTGCTCTGACCTCCAGAACCTACTTGGCCACGCCCACCGTGGGCGTGGCTCTTCCTGCAGCCCAGCTGGCTTCCATCAGTCTTTTCCCCAGCCACATGTACTGTCTTCATTTGTCCTTGTTTATGTTTTTCTGGCAAATACATGTCATCGCTTTCCCATAGGGCCCTATACTTTGCCTGTTCTGTTTTAACCCTTTGTAGCTGGGGCAGGTCTCCTCAGCCCAGCTCCATTAGCTGCATCCATGAGTAGGAAGCTGTTCTTGATCCCAGGGGCCTGGTACTGATAAGGCACCTGTGGGAGGGGCTGGTACAGAGCCTCAGGTAGACCAGGATCTCGCAAGACACTTTGTATGTCTTACTTAAGAACCTGTATCTCTCCTCCTAATCTCATTAGCATTTAAATAAGGCAGAAGTAATTTATTGTTTATTTTCTTATGTAAACAAACATTTACAACACAGGGCCAAGGTTTAAGCTAAGGCATCTACACCAGGCAGAGAACAGAAACAACCAAAAGGAAATGCAGCCATTGATGAGTTCCAGTCACCATCAGGTCCCCAGCCTCCAGTTAAATTGTTCCCTGACCTTCCAAGACCAAGCCAGCCAAAATTCCAGCACGGATGAGAAGGGGGATGCTCAGGGAGTCCCATTTGTAGCTGAGGGACTAGCAGCAAGCCATGCTTGCTGGGAGAGGAAGAGTTGGTTTCAGAGAGACTCCCCATGCTCCAGTAGATGGTCCCACACCTGTGCACACACTGGCAGCCTTAAGTGGACTAGGCTGGGAAAGCAAGCAAGCAAGTGCATGAAGTGTGTTTGTGTGTGTGTGTGTGTGTGTGTGTGTGTGTGTGTGTGAGTGTGGCAAGAGGATATTGGTGGGAAGCATAGTAGGAGAATTGCAGTGGAGGGAATGAGCATGGGTTTCACCAAAACATACCATATCAAAACACCGTATGCATGTATGGGGTTCTCAAAGCATAACAAAAAGGAGTGAGTTCTTAAAAAGTGAGGCTGCCAGCCCACGGGCAGCAGTTTCTCCTCTAGTCTCTTTACTATGTTAAGATGCACACATCTTACCAAATGGTAGCACTGTGAGGCTCAGATTCCAGGTATCAGACTCATGAGTCAAATAAGCCTCTTTTGCTTATACAACATCCAGCTTCAGGTATTTTGTTGCAGCAACCCAAAAGGACTGAGCGCTGTCTTTTCCCATGTGAGCTAAGCTGAACTTCCGGAACCTCAGCAAGGGTTTGATGGTGCTAGTTGGTGCAGTGACTCAGGTAGGTTGGTGGGAGGAGCTGATCTGGTCTCTGCTGCCCATCCCTGTTGCTATTGTTATGTGAGATCTCAATTCTGCCAATCTGAAGCCATTTTCCTGATTGTAAGGTTGCCCTATGAATATGCTGAGCATCTGTAGCTAAAAATAGCCCTTAGAATCAAACTCCCCAAGGAGCAGAATTCCCAGGTCTCTGGGCTAGTGTGCCATGACTGTGACTATGTCCCATGTCCAGCCAATCCCATCACACTTCAGGGGATGGGCAAGCCCTGCTTCATGCTCTACTCTAAACCTGACACATCGTCCTCTTGTCTGGGTCTATAACAACCGTCTATCTTGGGTCCTGCAGGCAATTACTCTGGCGCCATGCCCTGGAACCAGTGGACCTCACCTGAGAGCTGCACCAATAAACCTGTTTGCTGCCAATTTGCTCTCATCTGGTTACTTTGTGTGATCTGAGAGTTTCTGCCCCCACTCCACTCTGCTTCATTTTTGGGGTTTGGGGTTTTATGCTGGAGATGGAATAGAATTGTGGGACCCCTCTCTCATCTATTAAGCATCTGTATCATCTCTTGGAAGAATGGTGTGAGAATAGGCTGGTCTTAACACAGGTCTTTGGAAGCACTCTTCAAGCAGAGGATTTGGTGCAAGATTCTGGTGCCTGAAAGTGCTGGGGCAATCATAACTTCAGGTCATTTTCCTGCAAAGCCACCCTTATGCTGTGGGTGTGAACAAAGGGCTCGGTGCAATGCACAGGAGACCCTGGAAATGGAAGTTAACCAAGCCAGCCTTCAGGGCTGTCAAGTCCAAGTACGAGACTATTTCAGTTAATTTAGCAGTTGCAGCCTGGGAGTCGGGGGGCCTGGCTGAGAGGGAAGACACAGTTCTATCCTAGGGCTTCCTGTGTGACTCTCTAAGAACACACAGAGGGTGTGGTTAGTCTCCCTGTGCCAGCTCCTGGAGTCCAGCTGTTAGAGGGAGACTTTTCTGCACTCAGCAGCCTCATTAAATGACCAGGAGGGAGGAAGGCTTTTGGCTGGACTTCTTGTGCCTGAGGGCTCAGCTCCTTCCTTCTCCTAGACAGAGAAAGCCTAGGCTGTTTGTTCAGGGGCTCAAAGGTGAAGGTCAATAGCTGAAGACTGTATTCAAAGAATAGCCTGTTACAAAACCTAATGGACAGAAAACTAACCTCTGTGCCTTCTGCTTTCTCCTGCCTTGCTTAGGCTGGACTCTTGCTGCTGCATCACTGAGTGACTGAGTTTTTCCATGTAGATCTACTAACTCATTGTTAAAAAAAAAAAATGACAAGAAGCAATAGATAATAATTCCAAGAGCAATATTTCTCTGCTGGATCCCCAACTTGTCTGATCACCCTGGCACTTTCTTTGTCCACATAACACAAGGATGTGGCCATCTTTAATCTCTTCACTGTAAAACAATGCTTCCCCAGCTTTGCCTCTGACCCATCTACTGAGGCTGCTGCTGCATTCCCTCTCTCCCTTAGGTGTTAGCTCTGCTCGCTTTGAGGAGGGGACCCAGATGTTTGGGGAGGTGTTTTTCCTTCTAATTAGAAGAAAGGGCCCCTCACCACCAAAACACCTTTACACTGTGATTTGGCCATAGAAATCCCTCAAACACAGCCAGAGCACAGGCTGGCCATGCCAGTCTAGGACAGGCTATTTCTGGCTCTGGTTGTGTGGGATGGGTGATCTGACGCTCCAAAGCCTATTTCATAGCACAAGCCTCACTGGAATTAGAAGCCAAGACAAGGCAAGTGTGACTTCTCTGCTTCCTGCATGGCTGTGGCTGCTTTGTTTCCTGTTTCCTTCTCTGTGGAAAAGAATGGAGGCAGAGAGGAGCAAGGCTTGGACGAAGGGAGGCTTGGAAAATACTGCAGGCTTTCTGGATGAGGCTTATGGCTCCTATGCGATGTGTGCAGAGCGTTGGCCAAGAGACAGCCAGAGCTCCAAGAAAATGCTGTGCTGGGCCTTTTGGGGTTTTGCACACCACCCCTGCTGGCTGCCTCAGAGAAGCAAGGAGGTTCCTGGCAAGACCAAAGAACCAGCTGGAAAACTGTGGAGCTGAGTGGGGCGGGGGTGGGGTGGAGGGGGGAGGGAAGCTGGGTAGGGATGGGGTTGGAGAGGGCTGAGCGAAGCCCTTTTGGGTATTCTCTGCTCAGTGTCTGTGTGGAGTAAGTGGAAGGCCCTTCCCAAGGACAGAAACAGTCCAGAAGCCCTGTGAGGGTGAAGCACAATTGCATGCTATTTGTAGGGCTTAAACAACACAGGAAGCAACCTCCTGCACCACATTATGACAACCTAGCAGAACAGCCTTGCCGTACATATGCAAGGGATAGAAACCCTTCTGTAGCCTTTCCCACTGTGTCTCAACCTCCCTGTGAATAAGGAATGTGAACAGTGCCTACCTGTTGGGACCAGGGAGAGGATCTCAAAGGTCAAAGGTCATGTGGAGATTCTGGAAAGAGGGAGGATCTGACTAGGAAGTCTGGAAACCATTCTTTTGACTAGAAATTGGGTAACTGAAGGTAAAACCAGGTATCTATAAATCACATTATCCAACTGGCAGTTTGATATCTGAGGTTAATGGTGCTGATGTTGCTGACAGGACACTGGATCTAAACAAAAAGTCACGCAGCTGGGGTGCCAGAAGTGTCCTCTCAGCCTGTCCTGGAAAACCATATGATCACTTGATTCTGAAATTGCCTAATAGAGCTAGGAATGCCCACCGTGAACCATCTCATCCAGACATAATCAAACACTATAGGGAATAATAAATACCCACTGAATCTTTGTAGCTGGGTAACAGATTGTCCTCTAATACAAGGCACAACAAACATGCCCTCTTTCTGAAGGTGGAGAATTCAGGCAGGGCACTACCTGGACCACTCCACAGCTGGGCACCAAGATCATCTGAAGACACTCTGACTCTTGAAGCTAATGGTTGACAGAGACTCACAGAGGCTAGTGTCTGGGATATGTCTGTCTGGCCTTTCCATGTGGTCTGAGTGCTCTCAGATCATGATGAATAACTGGAAAGGAGACTGGTGAGTGTAGAAAGAATCTAGTCACCTTCACTAGCCTAGCACTGGCAGTTGGGAAGCACCTGTCCTCCACACTGGACTGTCTGAGATAATTACAGAATCTGCCCTGGCCCAGGATGCAGGACCCTGTCACATTATGCAAGAAGATCGTGTGTGTGAGTGTGTGTGTGTGTGTGTGTGTGTGTGTGTGTGTGTCTAAAACTGATGTGACATCTGTGGTGCTTGGAATGAAAAATATTCCTGTAGTTTCAAGTACTCCAATTCTTGGCCCCAGTTGGTAGGGCTCTTCTGGGGTGATGATGGAACTTTTGGAGGTTGTTTTAGGGTTTCTATTGCTCTGCTAAGCACCATGACCACAAGTAGATTGGGGAGGAAAGTTCATTTTGCTTACACTACCACATCACAGTCCATCATAAAGGCACATTAGGGCAGGAACTCAAGGCTGAGACCTAGAGGTAGGAATTGAAGTAGGGACCATGGTCTGAGTGCTCCTTGTCATGATTTGAATATGCTTGGCCCAGGGAGAGGCACTATTTAGAGGTGTGCCCTTGTTGGAGTAGGTCTGTCACTGTGGGTGTGGGCTTAAGACCCTCACCCTAGCTTCCTGGAAGTCAGTCTTCCACTAGCAGTCTTCAGAAGAAGATGTAGAACTCTAAGCTCTGCCTGCACCATGCCTACCTAGATGCTGCCATACTTCCACCTTGATGATGATGGATTGAACCTCTGAACCTATAAGCCAGCCCCAATTAAATGCTGTCCTTTATAAGACTTGTATTGGTCATGATGTCTGATCACAGCAGTAAAATCGTAAGACGCTCCTCATGGCTTGATCATCCTGCTTTGTTATACAACTCAGGACCATGTCCAGGGATAACACTGCCCTCTGTGGATGATCCTTACCACATCTATCAGTCTTTCATCAATCAAGACAACACCCCACAGACTTGCCTACAGGCCAGTCTTATGGAGGAATTTTCTCACTTGGTTTTTTTCTCACCAAGTTGATAGAAAACTTGCCAACAAAGAGGTGAAGTCTTGCCGGGCGGTGGTGGCACACGCCTTTAGTCCCAGCACTTGGGAGGCAGAGGCAGGCGGATTTCTGAGTTCGAGGCCAGCCTGGTCTACAGAGTGAGTTCCAGGACAGCCTGGGCTACACAGAGAAACCCTGTCTCGAAAAACCAAAAAAAAAAAAAAAAAAGAGGTGAAGTCTTGCTAGAGGAAGAGAGTGGGCCTGAGAATCTTACAGCATTAGTCTATTTCCTGTTTTTTTGCTTTGTTTCCCCGGTGTGTATGAAAATGTGTTCAGCCAGATGTAGCTGTTGTCACATCTTCAACTCCTTTGGACTCTGACCCTCTGGAACTATTCCCCAGAACAAATTCTTTCTTCCCTGAGTTGTTTTTGGTCATGGTATTTTATCATAGCAACAGAATAGTCAACTAGTTCTCCATCTGTGGGAAAATCAATCTCCCACGATCCAACTAATCATTCATTTCTGAGGAAGGCTGCTTATGCTTGGGTCTTGTTTTCACATTCTCTTTGGACCTTTATATATATGTTCAATACAGGATCTATTTGGGGCTTTTATGGAGAAGGGCGCACATATAGTTTCTATACTGGTGAGATCATCACCACATTTGAATGTTAGTACGTGCATCTCTCATTTTGGAATGGTGTTACATAATTTGTTTACATTGTGTTTTCTTTGACCATTTCTTTCTTTTGGTGGTTATCTGAATGTTTCCTGTTTTTTTTTCTATCACTAGCCACAGCTGGAATCAATGTTTCTCCATGTGCCATTTTACATTATGCAGATGTGGCTCCTTCCCAGGACAGAGATGATAGTGATGTGTGCAGTGTGGAGCATGCCCATCGACATCCACTGAGTGCTGGGTGGGTACAGCTGAACGTTTCTCTGTTAAGAGAAATTGTTCACTGGTCTTCACCAGCACTTGCTATCATCAGTCTTTCTCACTTTTGCCTTGTTTATAAGTGGAGACTGTGATGCAGCAGACAAGTGAGCTTTTAAGTTGCAGTTCCCTTATGATGGCTACAAGAAATGGCTTCTCAGACATCTCTTAGCTATCTAATTCAGAAGGGAAATGCCTATTAATTTCCTTTATTTCTTTGTTTCATTTCACTAAGACAGAGAAATGCAAGTACAAACTGAAACTTTGGTTTTTGTTTTCATGTTTTGTTTTTAAGACTGGATCTCACAGTGCATGATAGGATAGTCTTCAATTTAAGATTTGACCAACCTCTCTCCAGGTTGGGGACTCTAGGTAGCACCAGCTAGCATTGTGAATGGTAAGCGAGATTTGATAACACACAGACACAACAAAGACCCAGAAAGGGTCCATCCAGATGGCTCGATGGATAAAGGCAACTGCTACCAAGCTGAAAACCTGAATCTAATCCCCAGGACCCATCGTGTAGAAGAAGAGAACTGACTTCTCTAAGTTATCCTCTGACTTCCACACACACATTATGGCACATGTATACCCCCTTCCATGCTCCTCACTTGCAATAAATAAACAAAATATAATAAAAATTTAAAATAAAAAGACCCTTCATGCTTACATAGACAGATACCACTTAGTAAAGCCACCCTAAAATTGCACAGAAGTTATTTTACTCTATACACAGTTATTGCTAAAATGTAACCTCGAGCTATATGAAAATATTCCAGTTGTCTCAGGTGAGGTGAGATTAGTTCATCTTTTTATAGTACTGAATACAAAATGTTCAGGGTCATTTACTGGCTGAGTATTCTTTTCCCCCAAGATGTTCATTATCTTCATTATCCCTTAAATGGTCTAACCTTCATCTTACATCGATCCAAATTTTGTACTGGTACGCTTGGTTTTTGTTTCTATTTAATTATTATTATTATTATTATTATTATTATTATTTTTAACAAGGCATGCCTTTGTGTTTATATGGAAAGAAAAGGCACACAGTTTTCTCTTCCAACTGTGTACAATGGTTCTCTGTTGCTGCAGGTAGGACTTCCCAAGGCTCAGTAGAGCTCCCTAGTATAGGCCTTTGTGTAGTGGCTTTACCTTCTGGGTGGAAGTGGTGTTAGGGTTGCTTTGGGAACATTGGGGTTCTCATAAATCCATCACCTTTTAGAACCGTTGAGAATTTAGAAATCAAGGGACTACAGCTGGCGACACAGAGAAGCAGTCAGCTTGATGCAGGAAGTGTATGAAAACTATGCAAATGTATGTAAATGACAGGAAGTGCTGCAGGAGAGAGAGGTGGCTAGCCAGACTTGTGCTAGGCTGATTGTATAAGTTGAGGAGAAGATGGTTCTCACAGTCCTTATGTGAGAGGGTCTAGCAATGTCTGGGAGCTACAGGGCTTTGGGGTATAGGGAGTAGGCAGCCAGAGGAGGTAGGTTATGGCCTTGTCAGACAAATGTAGTCACTGTTTATTCACTGACTTGGCAAGTATTTCTATAGCAATGGTTGACATATTGGATATTGCTTAACTATAAGCCATATAGTGAGAAAGATGAAGGACATTTCTATTCTTTTAGAGATTGCATTTGAAGAGAGAGTAGATCTGTCTGGTGTAGTATCCATCCCACAACTCAGGACATGAAGGTGGGATGATGGGTACTTTGAGACCAGTGTGGGCTGATGCAAGGTTGACCTCAGCTACATGAAGAGATACTGTCTCCAAAAACAAACAGGGAAGATAATTGTGTGTGAATATGTATAGCTGATGCTGTTAAAACAAAACAAAGAACCTGGGACCCAGAATAAACAGGAAGAACAAGATCAAGACCCCTGAGCCCAGGAGAGGAGGTTTCCACTTGTGGACAGCCAAGAGGAGGTGATACTACAGAAGCTGGGCAAAGCATGCAGAAAGGGACAGAGTTCTGGGGAGCCTAAGTAGGCTAGGCGGGCACCTCAGAGACAAGCATTCTGTCAAACTCTTTTCATGGTGTGAAGTTAGGCTATGTTGGAGTTGGGTGCTGCATCAGTGAGCCTATCTATGGTTCAGTTCATATGAAATGAGATCATGTGTGTGTATGTGTGTGTGTTTGTTATATGCTTCATATGCTTATTTGTGTGTCAGTGTGAATGCTGCAAATATATACTCATGTACTATGTCTATGTGTTTATACTGTAACACGTGTATCTGATTATGTACGTGAACATTCACATTTCTGTGTATAAGTGCCTATGTGTTCGCCTGAAAACTTTTCATTTTATGTGTGTAGCTGTTTTGCCTGCATTTATCTCTGCTCTTTATGATGGTAGTACCTGCAGAGGCCAGAAGAAGGCATCGGATTCCCTGGAACTGGAATTACAGGTGGTGTCCTATGGGTGTTGGGAATCGAATCTGTGAACTCTAGGAGGATAGTCAGGGCTATTAACCTCTGAGCCACCTCTCCAATCCCCACGTTTAAATCTTTATGTTTGTACACATACTTGAAAGCCTGTGCCTGGGTTTTGTGTTTGTGTTCCTGAGAAGAAACTGAGGAGAAAAGGTCACAGAGAAAAATAAACTCACACTGGGTCCCTTTCCTGGTAACCTGGCAGAGACTTTTAGCCTGGCCAAGGGTCACAGAACAGACCCGTGTCACTGATGACATCACAGAATAAAGTCAGGATCCTAGTGACCATGTGGCCACTCAGGCTGGGGCTGGCTGGAGGACTTCAGCACAGCCCACACCAGCTCTCACCGAGATTCTGGGTGCTGGTTTGAAGTCATGAAACGCCATCTCATGGAGCACAGGGGAGAACAGACACCAATCAATGGGACCGCCGTGGACATGGCCAGCCCAGACACCGCAGAGGAGAGCACAGGAGTGTGCTGGCCAGGTGGTCAATAGATGGGGAAAGGGATATTGTTTTCAAAGGGGTGTGTTGATCACACAAAGCAGATGAGAAAAGTGGCCTTTGGGGGAAGCTGGTACTTCTTATGCTGTTGTGCATCTACAGGGCTATTTCAGGAGATATGTAGACAAGAACGAGACCTTTATGTATTGATTTTGATGTTTGAAGAAAAGATAATGTTAATCCTCTAAGGCCTGTAGGATCCCCAGGTGTGTCTGCGGGCGGCACCTTGGAAGATGTGCTCTTGTAGGCAAGTGGCTCTGTCTGCTATGCAGATTCTCTGCCTCAGTTTCCTTGGTGGGATGAAAATCACGATAGTGACATTTCTTAGGCTTGTTGGGAATCTTAAAGGAATGAAGGCATAGTACACTCTTACATGGTGACAGGGACACAATGTGTTTTCAAGGAGTGGATGAGAGGCTACCCAAGATAGAGATAAGTCACAAACAGAGGCGGAGAAGCTGGGGCATCACTACTCCACAGCCCTGTTCCATTCTTGGTTTTCAAGTGGATTGTATTGACCTGATGTCTGAACAGTATGTGACATGTACAGTGGAAGGAGCTGTGAAACTGTTCATGTAAGTGACAGTCACAGCCAAAGCACAGACTATTATCATGACCCCCAAGAGTTCCCTAAGGCTCCCTTATGTCCTGCTTACCCCTCCAGCTCTTGGTAACTGTTCTGTCCCTACAGATTTGCCTTTTCTAGAATATCTTCTAAGTGAGATCAGGTGATGGCTTCTTTCATTTAGCAGGTGCAGTACTTTTTGTGTCTGTTTTGCACACATTCCTTGTTTGTTTATTTTAATCCCTGAATACAATTGCATTTTGTGGTTGTGCCACAATCTACTTTCCAGTTTATCAGGTGCTGGCTTTTTACACTTCAGTTGATAACATTTACACATTCTTTTATCCTTATCTCCCTGTGAGATAGTTTTATGGTCATCTCTGATGAATAACAAGCAACTTTCCAAAGCCGCCAGAGCCTGCATGATTTTGTTTGTAGTTTCTCAGGAAAGTTACGCTTGGAGCCTTTCTGAGCACACTGATGAAACTGTCCTTCCACTTCTCAGGGACCATGAAGAAAAATGAGTCATCTCCAGGGCCAGGGCCCGCCTTCCTCCCAGAGGATGACATCTACTTGGCAGCCCGGGCACAGGGGGTGCTGGGCTGGAGCAGCTCTCCATCGTCCCAGTCGTCCTCCGAGTATCAGTCTTATTCTCAGTACCAGTCCTGGGACTCTAGCAAGTCCGAGGAGCAACAGGAGACCCCACCTGAGAGCGTGTGTGCCCTGTATACCCACGTGCAGACCGTGCGCGGCGTGGCAGTGGCTTGGGAGACTGACGATGGCTTCGAGCCAGTCACCAGGAAGCCCCTAATCCGGGAGGCCGAGTTCATCAAGCGTCAGCGTCGGAAAGGCTCCTCCTTCGAGATGGCCTCCAACACAGACCTGCGCTGGGAGCTGGAAGCCTGCAAGCACTACTGCCCTCAGACTGAGGACCCTGTGGACTGCTGCATGCAGGAGCTACGAGCACCACCAGACTGGCTGGTTACCACCAACCACGGCTTGCGCTGTGTGGCCTGCTGCAGAGTCTTCCCTACCTTGGAGGCGCTGCTGGATCACGCCCAACATGGGATCAAAGATGGCTTCAGCTGCCAAATATTCTTCGAAGAGATGCTGGAAAGGAGGCGGGCCCAGGATCAAAGGCAGGACCAGCAGCCAGTAGAGGAGGAGCAGAGCCCTTCGGACAGTAGTGAATGTACCAGGCTCCTAACCAAGGTGCTTCCCGGCAGCAACAGCAGCAGCAGCAGCAGCAGCAGCAGCAGCAACAGCAACAGCAGCAGCAGCAGCAGCAGCAGCAACAGCAACAGCAGCAGCAGCAGCAGCAGCAGCAACAACAACAGCAGCAGAAACACCAGCAGCAGCGGCAGCAGCCGTCGCAGCAGCAGCCACAGCCACAGCTGCAGCCACAGCCGCAGCCACAGCCACAGCCACAGAAGCAGCAGCAGAGGCAGCAGCAGCAGCCGCGACAGCAGCAGAAACAACAGCCACTGCAGCAACAGGGAAAGTAGAGATCGGAGGTGAGCTGCCCACTCTCCCTCCAGCATTTTGTATTGCTGCTCCTTTTCCAGCCAGCCGGACCAGAGCCACCAGAGCAGGGGGAGAGGACCAGGGTGGTGGTGGAAAAAGCCATCCATGTGGCTTGTGGAGCAGCAAAGGTGGGAGGAGTGGGAGCCTTTCCCCAAGGCAGAGCATTTCCACTAGAGTCCATTTCAAAACCCGAATCCAAAGAAGAGGCTTCAAGAGTTCTGATGGTGGATGCAAGATGGGAAACAGGCAAGTGTGTGGCCACAGGGATTTCTATTTTGCTGAAGGATCAGCAGCAGTCCACACTTTCTGTCCAAGTACAAGTGACTCACAGGGGAGCCAACTGCAAATGAAGCTTCGGCCCTATTTTTTTCATTGTTAGGAATCTGTCATATGCCCTAATTCTATGTCTTATGTTGTTGGGATTAAACTTGAATAAGACAAAATGGTACCTAATGTCTTGAGTGAACATGCTACGGTGGGTATGTAAGTGGGTGGCTGTGTAGGTGACTAACGACAGATGTGGGGAGCCATGCAGCTCACAGAAGCTGGTGTTTGGGAAGTCCTTCTTCCTGTCCATTCAAACACATTTCAAATGTTATCATCAATCTGGTCCAACCTTCTCCTAGCGAGGGGAGCTATGAAGACATAGCACCTACCATGTGGCAGACACTGACTATGCACAGGAGAAGAAGAGGATCAAGAAATGAAAACAGATGTGGGTGTGGTTTGGGAGACCATACGGCCGAATGGTGAACTGATTAAATAATTCCAAAGTTTTTTCCTGACCTGCAGGGCACTGCCTTGGCACTATTGCTTTTCTAGCTATGCTCTGGCTACACTGGCCTCTCTTAAAGTGTTAAGATTCTAAACCTTAGAGCTTTGGCACACATACTCAAGTGGGTTGTAGTCCTTCCCTGTCTTCTGGCCAACATGTTGCTCTTCTCTGGAATTTTCTCTATCATGCAACCTTAGCTTAAACCTCATTCCATGTGCTGGTTTAAGGAAGCAAGTGACAGGATCGGCCTATGTCTTTAAAAGCACACTGTTGAATGTAAGAATTGGGATCATAGCATAAGGAGAAAGAGGTGGGGAGATTTGTAAGCTAGGCAGGAGTCTAGGCCAAGGATGGTGATGATCTAGATGGGACGAGAGGAATGATTTCATTCAAGATGTATTTGAGGAATCAAGTATGAAGGCCTTGAGGACAAAGGAAAGTGTGTGCCAAGATGGAGTCGTCAGTCTTTAGGAAATAATATTTGCTACCTGGTGGAAGATTGCAGTGTGTTTAATGTAGACATATGTGCACATGTGGATGTGTGTGAATGTGTTTGTGAGCTTTACATGATCGTGTCTCTGTGAGTATGGTCTGCATGGGGACATAGTTCTGAGATAGCGGTCACCTGGGACATGAGAATCTTAAATGCTAAAGGTAAGATCAAGTAGCAATGTTGACTGTAAAGTGGTTTCTGAGTTAGACAGACCAGGAGACAAGTCTGACTCAGAACCATAAATGAGGATGCTAACAGAATTCCAACAGAAGTGGATGAGACTCTAGGGAGCTGGAGTGGAGTTAGACAGGATTGGCTGGGAAATAGAACTGGGTAGCCTAGGAAGATAACTCAGCTTAGAACAAAAAGACCAAGAAATGGGGAGGAGATACTTCATAGGGTTTTTCTTCTGAGCCACCTGATATAAGGAAATGTGGTTTTTCAGACAAGGGGAGCGGTGCCAACTGCTAGGGAAGTTGAGTGAGCTGAGGATGAAGCTACCATTTCCTTTGGTTTTTTTGCAGCAGGCTCAGTGGCTGAGGAGAGCAGAGGTTGGATGGGCACTGGTCAGGTTTAGCCATGAGATAAATCTCTAGGGGCAAGTTTGAAACCACCTTGGTGGTAAAGTAATGATGGACCAGAAGGAAACTGAGAACAGAAGCAAGTATGTATATTCTAATGAAAATAACCCAGCGGAGGGTAGGGGGAGGGAGAAATGGAAGATGAATCCAGATAAATCAAGAACTGAGGCAGAGAGGGATGAAAAGAAAGAAAAAACTGACCTGGAAATAAGCTTGTGTTCTGTTGCATGCAGATGGTAGTCAAGCAGGGCTTTCGAGTACAAGTCACATAACCTGAGTTCCCACCCTTGGAGTCCTTGAATGTTCAAGTCAGACTGCATTTGTGAAAGACACCAGTGAACACAGTAAAGGAAAGAGATGAACAGCCTGGCTGGGGACAAGGGTCCATGGAGTCTGACAGCTGGAGGAATTCAAGGGAGATTCAGAAGGTTGTGACTATGGTGCCTGGCTAGTATCCACTAGGGGAGGTGACCTGGCATTTTCTCTGGGTGTGTGGTGGTGAATGTTAGAGCTAAAAGAATGGAGTTGGGAGTGAGGAAAGAGGGGGAGATTTACTGGGACACCATTGGTAATCTTGAGAAGTATCTAGAAGGCGCTGGTTTGAAAGGTGCGGGATCATATGTCCTTGTTATGTGTTAGAGCATCTTCTGGATATATACCCAGGAGTGGTATAGCTGGGTCCTTAGGTAGTGATATGTCCAATTTTCTGAGGAACCGCCAGACTGTTTTCCATAGTGGTTGCACCATCTTGCAATCCCACCAACAATGGAGGAGTGTTCCTCTTTCTCCACATCCTCGCCAGCATCTGCTATCACCTGAGTTTTTTATTTTAGCCATTCTGACTGGTGTGAAGTGGAATCTCAGGGTTGTTTTGATTTGCATTTCCCTGATGACCAAGGATGCTGAACATTTCTTTAGGTGCTTCTCGGCCATTCGCATTTCCTCAGTTGAGAATTCTTTGTTTAGCTCCTTACTCCATTTTTTAATAGGGTTATTTGGTTGCCTAGAGTCTAATTTCTTGAGTTCTTTGTATATATTGGATATTAGTCCTCTATCGGATGTGGGATTGGTAAAGATCTTTTCCCAATCTGTTGGTTGCCGTTTTGTCCTATTGACAGTGTCCTTTGCCTTACAGAAACTTTGCAATTTTATGAGGTCCCATTTGTCAATTCTTGATCTTAGAGCATAGGCCATTGCAAGGACATATGTTCCACTATGTTCATAGCAGCATTATTTATAATAGCCAGAAACTGGAAAGAACCCAGATGCCCTTCAACAGAGGAATGGATACAAAAAATGTGGTATATTTATACAATGGAATATTACTCAGCTATTAAAAACAATGAATTTGATAAATTCTTATATAAATGGATATATTTATATAGAAAATATAGAACTAGAAAATATCATCCTGAGTGAAGTAACCCAATCACAAAAGAACATACATGGTATTCACTCACCGATTATTGGATTTTAGCCCAGAAGCCTGAAATACCCAAGATTCAACTCACAGACCACATAAAGCTCATGAAGAATGATGACCAAATAGGGGAGCCTTCAGTTCTTCTTAGAAGGAGTAACAAAATACTCAAGGGTGCAAATATGGAGACATAGTGCAGGACCGAAACTGAAGGAGGGACCGTCTACAGACTATTCCACCTGGATATCCATCCTATGTGCAGTCACCAAAGGTAGAGGTTGATGTGGATGTCAGGATGTACACGCTGACAGGAGCCTGATATAGCTGTCTCCTTAGAGGTCTGCAAGAGTCTGACATACTCAGAGGCAGATGCTCACAGGTAACCATTAAACTGATCATGGGGTTCCCAATGGAGAAGATAGAGTGAAGGCTGAAGGAGTTGAGAGGATTTGCAACACCATGAGGAAAGCAACAATCCCAACCAACCAGAGCCCCCAGGGTCTAAACCACCAGCCTGGGAGCGCTTAGGGAGGGACCCATGGCTCCAGCTATATATGCAAGGGAGCTATATATAAGTGGGAGAAGAGATCCTTGGTCCCATGAAGGCTGGACGTCGTGGGGGGGCATACTCGAGGGTGGGGAGGTGAGGTACAGGGGAGGGTGGAAGGGGGTACACCAACGTGGAGGCAGGAGGAGGGGGGAAGGGATAGTGAGTTCCTGGGAGGGAGGGGGGGAATGGGGTAAGGAGAGAACATCTGAAATGTAAAAAAAAATTTTCCAATAAAAAATTTCCAATAAAAAAAAATATATAATAAACTAGCTAAATTGTGAAAAAAAAAAAAAAAAAGGTGCGGGATGCCAAAGGGTGCTACTTAAGAATGGAGATGAGATGTCATTACCTACTGTGTATGGTTACCTGAGACCATGGTGTGCCCCATGGGCTTCATGTAGGATGTAGCCCCTCTATGGGTTCCAGAGAATCAGACATGAGCATATCATCCATTTAAAAAGGCTGAATGTGCTTTGAAAGATGCTACAGGATCTATGTTGTCTGAGTCATAGAAAAGCTATTTGGCATAGGAGGGGACTCAGTAAGTAGACTCTAAGCACACTCTAAGGAAAGAGGAGACTGTTGAGCTAGAAACACTAATGAGAGGGGAATATTTTTATGTGAAATTCAGTAGATGGTAATACTAAGGTCAGATAAAGTAGCCAGAGTCTAGAGTACCACCCTTCAAAGGCATGTTTACATGTGCTTAGCTCTGATACTCTAAAGACTTTGTGTAAAGACTTTGTGTTGATGTCATAGCTCTATCCATATTAAATCATGTACATTCTCCACAACCCCACAAGATGTGGTTCCTAGCCTTAGTTCTGTTTTGTTGTTGAGTGACCCAAGACTTTATCAAGGTCTCATGGCTGCTGTGTGTGGGGTGGAGTAGCTTGGCTACAAACTGTATTCTAACCACAACACTAAGAATCCAGCTTGCATTAAAAGACAGATGAAGGTATCTGGGAAGGCATAAATGTCCAGTCCTATGGGCTGTGCTTGTTTTAGATTAGATTAAATGGCAGCTGAAGAACAGAGAAGAGATGAAGAGGATGCCAGGCAAATGAAGGATGACGGGAATCTCAGGTAAGCAAATTTAGAAGGAGCTCTTTGGATGATGTGGATGGGAGAGAGGATAAAATTATGCTTCTCACAGTGACTGGCTTCTAAAACATCTTTAGCTCAACAGCATTGGATATTCAGTTGTGGTTTAAATATCACTTTTCTGGGACCTCCACATAAGACTAGTACCAGATGAAAAACCTTTCTCTGGTTTTCAAGGGACCACAAACACTTGAGATAACAAACCACCTCAAACTCTCCTTTCCCAAGCCTTGGTGGGGAAGAGATCTCATTTCTTGCATGAAGCTGATAATAATAAACCCTAGCAAGGATGGCATTAAAAAGTAAATGATGTGTTAATCTCATGCACACACATGGTCATCAAATTTAACCAAGTTTAAGAGTATAATTCACCTTGACTGAGTTTCGGCTATCTATTGATAAGGATAGTTAAAAATATCACATCTGGCAATCGTACTGAAAGAACAATCACATGATTCAATAAATATGAAGAGGACATGAGAGGTGACTCTCTTGAGCCTGCACTCGCTCTAGGACATGCACTTCTCTGTCCTTCATGTCTCTCCATTTCTTATAATGCTTGTGCTTAAATCTGTATTAAAACCCTTTCCTACTAGACTCCAGTCTTGCTGCAAAAATATAAGACAGGATAAGCAATAACCAGCAGTAAGCCCCTGTATTTGTGATCAATTGCTTTTCAGATACAGGCACCAAGCAAGATAATTCAATGGGCTAAAATTAATCTCTCCAGCAATTGAAGCCAGACAGCTAGATATCTGCAGGCAAAGAGTAGAATTGAGGAGCTGGAGCGATGGCTTAGCAGTTAAAAGCACTTATTGTTCATGTAGAGGATCCAGGTTCTCAGAACTCTCATGGCAACTTACAACTGCCTTTAACTCCAGGGGACCTGATGCTTCATTCTGGCCTCCATAGGCATCTAAACAAACATAGTGCATATACATACACTCAGGTATACACACATGAATTCTTATCATGCTACACAAATATATGCGTATAGAGAGAAGAGAGAAAAGAGAAAAAGAGAGAATGGAAAAGACTTTAACATATATGCTAAAACTATAAAACTCAGATAGTTATACCTATAATTATAAAACCATAGGTGGAAAATTTGAGACTTGAAAACTTTTCTACATGGAAACTTATTATGTGAATATTCAGAAGCAACATTACTCAGTATAAAAATGTGAAAATAACCATGTCCACCAAATGGTGAACAGATAAAACATGTAGTATATATTTACACAATTGGATATTATTCAGCTACAAAATGTGCACTGATCTACCATATACATGAATGAAACTTGAAAACCTTATGCAATGTGAAAAAAAGCCAGCCACAAAGGCTACCTTATGTGCAACTCTGTACATATTAAATATTCAAAATATGTGCATTTACAGAGACAGTAAGCATATTAGAAATTGCCAAGCATTCAGCCAAGGGGATGCATGGGAGTGGGAGAGACACTAACTTCTGCAGTGTTTCTTCTTGGAGTAATAAACACATTCCAAAATTAGAAATGGGTACAAAGCTTTGTAACTGTAACAAGGCATTCAATTGTACACTTAAAAATTGAATTCTATGGCATATGGATTATATCTTAATAAAAATGATAATAAACACAACCACCATTGTGGGTCAGCAAGGGGTCTTAATTCAGTGTAACTGGTGCCCTTACAAGGGGAGGTGAAGGCATAAAGCTGTATAGAGAAAGGCCACATGTATTAGTCAGCTATGCTCCTTCTCAGAATGGAAAGAATTGTGAGCTTTCTCTTACTATAACAAATATCTGGGGTAATCCATTTTTGAAAACTGCTGAGGACTTCCTCATCTTGAGAGAGGGTCCTGAGGAAAGGGTGTTTAGAAGTGGTGGAAGAAATGATTCAGAGTCAATGATGGGGTGCAAGCTTATAGCTCTGAAGTCTACTTGAGATAGCTCCCTGCTCAAGATAGTTCTCTGCCTGAGAAATTCTCTCTTGCAGACTAAAGCTGATGTCTTTATTTTTCATAAGGTACTCTGTTAGGATTTGCTTATCAATTTAATCATTTACCCCAGGTTTCCTTTTGACTATTCTGTGAATCATCAGTTTATAACCATAACCCCTTGACCCTAAAGATAGGGCCATATGGCCGAAACTGCCAAGTTCTGATGTTTGCTGGGGCTGGAACATGGCCCCCTTGTTCTATTACATTATCATCAGCTTTCTGTTTTTCCAACTCCTTCACTTCCTAAGCTTGACTGTCCTGTAACTTGCTCTGTAGACAGTCCATGAACTCAGAGATCTTCATTCTTACATTTCACACAGTTGAGAAATACTGCAAAGAACAGCTCTTATATGGGTTTATGTGTTCCTGAACTCATGTTTTCAGAATTCTTTCCCACAGCCTTAAGCCCTGTCTTGACGGTCACAGTGTTATCATTTTGCTGAGGAACATCAGACACATTCTTGTTTCCTAGAATTGTGCTGTTTCAGATTATCATGGAGTCATTAGCAGAGAGAACGTTCTCTGAAGGAGGAACATAAAGTAAAATATGTACAAAGAAGTCTTACACATACAGCAACCATCACACTCAAAAAGATCGACACTCTGGTGGCTCTGCTTCAGGGGCAGAAACCATGCCACACCGTTCCTCACAGTTTTGGACATTTTAGCTCATTACATTGCCTGGTTCTGTTGCTTTTAGGCTGGTGGGGCAGATCACTATGCTGGTGTGGACATATGCAGAAGAAACTTGATTGAAAACCAAATCCTAGAACTCCAGTAAGGACACACACCCAGGGATATAAAACCTCCTCTGTCTCTGTCTCTGTCTCTGTCTCTGTCTCTGTCTCTCTTTCTCTCTCTCTGGTGTGTGTGTGTGTTGTATATAGTATATGTGGGTGGGTGTGGATGTGAAGGTCAGAGGTCAACCTTAGATATCTTTCCTCAGGACCCCTCACTTCTTGTTTGTTGCTTTATTTTCTGAGACAGGGTCTCTTACTGGGACCTGGGGGTTACAGATTCTCCCATTTCTATCTTCTTAGATCTGCAATCTTAAGTTTACACTACCATGCCTAGCTTTTCACATGGGTGCTGATAATCAAACTCAGATGCTATGATTGCATTGCAAGCACTTTACTTTCTGAGCCATTCCCTGACCTTGTAGTCACCACCTCTTCCAGGTCCCACTACATTACAATGCCGACCTTAGGATCAGTCCTTTAATACACTGGCCTCGCAGAAGCATGTAAAGTCTACACTGTTGAAGAGGATGCTGTCTTAGTTGGGGGGTTTCTATTGTTGTGAAGAGACACTGTGACCACTGTAACTCTTATAAAGTATTTAATTGGGACTGGCTTATTGTTCAGAGGTTTATTCCCTTATTGTCATGGCCAGAAGCATAGTGGCATGTAGGCAGACATAGTGCTAGAGTGGTGCCTGAGTTCTACATCTGGATCTGCAGGCAGCAGGAAGAGAATGATACACACTAACTAGGCCTGGCTTGAACTTCAAGTCCTCAAAGTCCACTCCCAGTGACACTTCTTCCAACAACACCATACCTATGCCAACAAGTCCACACCTCCCAATAGTGCTAGTCTCTATGAGCCTATGGGGCCGTTTCCATTTAAACTACCACAATGGGCATCTATAAACCAGGAGGAAGGTAGGCCTCAGAAGAAACCAACTGAATGGAAAAAAGAAGAGAGAGAAAAGGAAAGAACATGACTGTTTCCAGTTATGGTGGAGGAGAAAGTTTGTTGTAGATAAAGGGAGAACATAAAGCATGGACAGGGACATCTGGGAGAGCCCAGAGTGGACATGACTAGGCTGAGCTGGACCATGTAGGGAGGGGGGAAGGGAAGCAGGAGAGGGGAAGCAGGTGTAGCAGCCAAGAGGCCAAAGGTACAAAGTGGGGGCAGGTAGCCAAAATGTCTGGGTTTATAGGGAAGAGCCTCTGGGATAAGGACAGCCTAGCTTGGGCTGGTGAGTTTAGGACAGACGGCACAGTATGCCAGCCATAGCCTGTAACAGGTAGGGACTGAGGGATGCTGGGAGAAGCTGGAGGCTACTTTGATATGTTAAATAAACACCTCAAACACTTAACACCTGATGAAATCTTCTATGACTACTTCCTGCTGACACTGGCGCATTGTTGTTGGGAACCCAACAAGCTGGGATGTTGGCCAAGTCAAGGAGAGCAGGCTGTTTCACTCACTACCCAGACTTGCAGGACTCTCTGAGGCTAGTGACATGCAGGCAGCAGTTGGGGCAGTTTGTAGTCTTTAACTGATAGGGAATCTGCTGGAATTGCTGGAATATATATTAGGGGCAAAAAAAAGGGAGTTTAGGGAAAAATTTCAGGTGTACGTTTGAAACTTTTAGCCTCATGGTCCTAGTAGTTGGGGTAGGGGAGTCTCAAGACCAGGAAAGGAGGACTAGATCTCAATTTCAGGAATAGGCAGGTTGGAGAACAGGCTGTGTTGATTGACAGAACTTCTCTGGAGTTCATTTGACCCATGAGAGGGGATTCCAGTTGATAGATGCCCTGAAGCTTATAAGACAGGTAAGTTTTGGGTGTTAGCATTACTACTGTTGGTAATCTGTACTGAAATTCACATTGTAAAAAGGCAGTAGATTCATATATTTGAATTATAGTAAAAGCTTTGGAACCTCCAAATGGTTTTGGTTGAAAGCATTAATACATCTTTCTGTATCCAGAAGACTAGGTGTATATAGACAGATGTTTTTAGCACAATGAGAGGCACTTTTAAGTCTACACTTAGAAGACGATCAAAGGGAATTTAAAATCTGGAGCTTGTGACTATAATAATTGTAGTTAGTCTTTACTAGAGCTAGTCTAACAGCTTCTCAGAACTCCACTGATTAATGTTAAAACTCTGAACTTTTGAAGTCTCAGTATAACAATAGCATAGGAAGGGAAAGAAATATGAAACATTTTTCATGTTTTTATAGACCTTAAATCACTTTTTAAAATTCAATTATTTACCATGAGACACAGGAGGCTGATTGATGACAGCAGTTATTATAAAGCAAATTCATTTCAATAAGTGAAAGCAAAAAGTTACTTTGAAACCAGTCTTGTGAGTTTATGTCTTTTTAGAGTCAGGTAGCAAGAGAAACTGTCTTTCTCATCTGGAGGCCTAGGGAAATGAGGTTTGTGGCCTCGTTTTTACACAGGAAGAGAACCTATTAGGCTGCTGAAGCCTTGGTCTTCGATGTTAAACTGATACATTTGTCACTAGCCTAGTCATCACCACCATCATAGATCAGAGTAGGATAAATTTCACCTGAGTAAGCAGGAAGTGCAGACTAAGCAGCTTCTGAATCTATAAAAAATGATAGAGACTTGTTGGCTACCTGGACAATCACCCTAGGTTCTTCGGTGTCACTGAGGGTGGAGGTCTCTGACGCATCATCTTACAATGGTGAGGTCACATGGTATATACTCTTCAATCTTAGTAAAGATGGCTGCCAATCATGTGGCTGCCTACTTCTTGAAGGTTACCAGCCAAGATGGAGGAGAGTCACATGGTTGCTGTTTTCCTAAACAAGAGTCAAATCTAAGTTACATATACAGTATATTCTAGATGAGAGTTGAATCACATATATAGGATGTTGTAGCAAATTAAAATTCCTATGTATAGGCTTTAACTATAAGCCTTTTGCTGTAAGTTTAAAGTCAAACTTTGTTACTTACAGATTTTACAGATTCTTTAACCACACCCAATGAACTTACAAATCGATCCTGAGATAGAGTTTGCACAATAGTCTTAAAGAATTTCTTGAGAGCAGAACACAGACAAATCATAGAGATAAAAGATTTTAGAGTGGGGAGCTATACAAACTTAGATATAAGAGAATTTGGGATCCTTTGTTCACACAGTCACAGACGTTGTTAAAATTTGGGGCACTTTGTAACTCTGAGTGTTTTGTCTTTAGCCAGCAAGCTACACTGAGGCCAAGCCTGTTTTCAGCAAGACAGCAAGGCTTTAAGAAAAGCTCTGGATCCAAGAAAGAAATTGAGTCCAAGGAGAAAGGGAAGAAGGATCACAAAAGGAACCCAGCTATAAGGAGGGCTAGTCAGCTAAAAGAAAGAACAATGTAGTCAAAAGAGACAAGAGGGAACAATCTTCACCCTAGGGAGATGGAACTCTCCACCCTAGGGAGGGCTCCAATATTGCAGAAGCCACAAGGGCATAGAGAAACTGTGGGACTTAGCTGGCAGCTCCTAGGGACAGTAAAGGAAACTTGCAAAGAATGAGCCCAGGAAGGCACAGGAGAGATAAAGCAGGTAGCTTGGAGGGGAAGCAGACAAGGAAAGGTCATAGACCCAGGGGCCTGTAGGCAGCTCCTAGGGGAGGTGAGGAAGTTCCCCAAAAAGCTGGGAGGAGCCATGAGGGAGCAGAAGACATAAATAAGTGTTGTGGTAACAAGAATTCCACTTAGGGTACCCCAACAGGACTTACAAACTTGTCAGAGAGAAATATCCCAAATCACAGAAGAGAGGTGTGCCTTTCCAAGTGATGGGGGCCTAGTAAGGCAAGAAGAAGCTTCCTGGCACACAGGTGTGGCTTTTGTAGTAAAAGCAGACAAAGCAGGGAGCTCCACAGTGGCACCCAGTAGAAGGAGAGAGACAAGTAGTTAGAGCAGGTGGAGTATAAAACAGCTGGGGAGATGCAAGGTAGTGTCTTAGTAAGCAGAATTGCCCTTACTAAGGTGGTGGGGGCCCTGAAGGGCATAGCAAGGGGCAGGACACTTACTAAGTGGTCTCGGAGAGATGGATGGTTAGTTAAGGTGGAGGTAAGAAGAGTCTAAAGAGGTAGACTTGAAAATATGGTAGGTGGCAAAAGCCAGCAGAAGCAAACCATCCATACATACCTTTGGAGAGTCAGACCAGCCACTTGGTTTGGAGTGGCCAAGTTCCTTGGAAGAGAGCTCATTGTGTTTTGGCACCAGATGAATCAAAAAAGAAATAAAAAGGAAGGGCAAGGACATGCATGCTTCTGGTTATTGTCAGTCCCGTAAGAAGAACATGAGTGGTCTATTAGTATTCCCAGAGCAGTGTTGAGTGTCCTTGAGTTTTGTCCTTTCTTAGGGTCAACAACACACTTCCTAAAACTGCGCTGACTCAAGTTATTGCTGCTGACATGGTTAAAGCAATACTAGCATCCACATCCAACTTTATAGCTACAACTGCAAACCAACAGAGTCATACATTAAACACACACAATTATAATAACAAGAAGCCCAAACTAACAACATTAATTTTATATGATGGCGTGCGGAACTGGCTTGCCTCTTAGGTGAGTTTAGGGTTGAACACAGCCGAGGGTGTTCTGGATAGTGAGGCTGTCACTTCCAGCAGGGAGCTGATGGCTTCCATGAACACAACTCCATTGGCCATGCTGCCTTCCTTCTTTGACCTCTGTTGCTTCCATAAGCCTTTTGGCCTGGAACTGCTCCAAGCTGGTAGTCTTCATTTCTGCATATGGATACTCAGAACTCTGCCTCAGCAAGTGTGCACCACTGTGTCAGACGTGGTAAGATGTCTCAGTTTTCTGTTTTCTAATTATTAGGAGGCTAACACGGGAACTTTCTGATAGTCAAGTGCTCATTTTAGATGTATAAAACCTAAGTGATCTATTACATGATAACATCTCTGAAACTGGAGGGAGAATTGTGTACTCAATGGCAGCATGTGATAACTGACCTATGAAAATTTGCATGGTATCTTAGAAAAGTACAGGATGATTGTAACCAACTACCAATAAAATAAAGGTGAGAATATCCTAAATAGTCTGTATTTTTGTGTGTATGTATGTGCGTGGTGAGTATGTATGTGTTTTGTATTCATGTGACACACATAAGAGGGTGCACATGTATTTTTATGTGTGTATATATATATTATACATGTATAATATATATGTGTATATATATTAGTGGAGGCTCAGTGGTGACATCATTGTCTTCCTCAATCATTCTTTCCATTGTATATTGAAGCCAGCCTTGTGTTGAACCTGAAGTTTTTCTTCTCTGCCTTTTCTGCCAGTTTTGGCTAATTAGCTTGTTCCAGCAATTTCCTATCTCTGCCCACCTTGCAGTAGGTTTACAGACTACAGGGGGCTTCCTCCCTGCTGGCTTTTATAGGGTCCTAGAGATAAGTATTTCAGCTTTCAGACTTACAGGGCAGGCCCCAGATCCTCCGAGCTATCTCCCTACCTCAAACATTTTTTTTAAAAGATGAGATCTGCTATTGTTGAGGCTGTCCTTGAACTAATCTACTCAAGCATTCCTCCTGCCTCAGCCTCCCAAATTGCTGGGACCACAGGCACAGGCCACCACACTGACCATAAACAAATGTTCATTTCTAGATTTTATTCTGAAACACAACAAAAGTTGCAATGATAGTACAATAAAGTCTGTACTCTTCACCTAGTGTCTCATCTCTTTGTCGGACCCTTCTCTGCATGTGTCTTTCTACACATACTTTAGAGTACATGTTACAGATACTTACTTTTATTTCAATTACTTGTTTATTTAAGAGTAGTTTGTCGTGTCTGTTAACGCCAAACCTCAAGTGCCAACATCAACATGTCATCTTCAGAACTGTATCCAGGGAGTGACACTCATGTAACATACAGTATGTCTGCATGCAAATTTTCTCAACACTGTCAGTAATATCTTTTTCAGCAATTATTTTTGGATCCACCATACACTGAGTCTTTTTAACTTCCTATATTTCATGCTTCTCTTGTATCTTTTTCTCAGTGATTTTTTAATTCATTGGAAGTGCTAGGACTGGCCTGAGGTGCTTCGACTTATATTTGAAAACCCATGGTCAGAGGCACATTGTCCCTTGGTCAGTTACATAGGTGGCCTATTCCAGGCCTATATGCTTTATTCTAACCCCCTGCTCTAGAGTCTTTTGATCTAGGGTTCCCTTTTTCTGCCTCCTAGAAAAATGGACCAGATTGTTGTGCCCAGTTAGCCTGCAGAGTCCTTGGCACCAAAGTAACACTTATTGCTATAGTTTGACTATGAAATGTTCCCCATAGGGAAGTGTTGAAACCTGGGTCCCAGCTGGTGGCCCTATTTTGACAGGTGATGGTAATGTCATGGTCTCTGCATATGAATCCATGGGCACGTGCGCGCGCACGCGCACACACACACACACACAGAGAGAGAGAGAGAGAGAGAGAGAGAGAGAGAGAGAGAGAAGAAAACATTTCCATAGAAATAGAACCCTGGGCATGCTTTAGGTCCACTTTGAACCTTAGTTTATTCAACCTGGGGCCTTACAGAAGGGATTAAATAGGTCATTGGCTTATGCATGCATGCAAAATAGTTTCTGTACTGTTTTATGGAAGTCTTGGAAGGATGTTTGCATTCTTGGACTGTAGGACTCAGTTGACCCTCTGCCTCCTTTGTAGTTGGCATGGCACACATGTGTCACTAGACCTGGTGCCTGACCCAGCAGCTCAGCTTCCACAGGCATGGCTCAGTGGGGAAACTGTTGTTTCCATCCTGGCTTTCCTAGTGGTAAGTCTAGACCCTGGGAAGTTCTGCTCCCTGGAAGGATCTCCCTGGTGGCAGGTCCCAAAGGGCAAAGCCCATTGGCCTGAGCAGGAAGAGTGGATAGTCCATCCTGGAGCTGCCCCGGGACTAGTATCCATTGGCTGGGTCAGTGCCCACTGGCAGTACCTCTCTTGCTTTGCTCGACACCTCCCCGAGTCTTCTGCAGGCCTTTGAAGTGGAAGGATGTGGGGCTTCTGCTCTCTCCTCTCTGCCTCCTCTCCCTCCTCCTCTTCCCACTCTCACTCCTCCTCCTCTCCTCTTCCCACTTCCAAGAACCACTTTTAACAAAGGCCTACTTGACTGGTGCTTTTTTTTTTCCGGAGCCCCCAACCCCCATCTGGCCACACACAAAGGAACCCCAAACAAAATGCATAAAATGACTGCTGATGTTCACCACCAAGCATAGGGTGTCAAACTTCAGCCTGATTTGGTAAACAACCCAGGAAGGATGGGACCATTGCCTTGCAACAGAGTAACAGTTGGAAGACTCAGGCACGTGGAGGTTACAGACATTCCAGACTCTCACCTAGAAAGATGAACTCTTTAACTTTCCAGGGATCCTCACCCAGCCCCCATCTTCTTCTTCAAGTTCAAGGCAGCAGTGGAAAGTTGTTTCTCTCTCTCAGCTGCTGAGGCTCCATGGGAGTGTGTTTGTAGATAAACCCAGTCCCTAAGTGCCTGGATCTCTCTTAGGAATAACTGAGTTGGGAGCAAGGAGATTTAAAGGCCTCGGGAAAATCACAACGTCTTCCTGAACGCCTTAGCTCTGCACGTCGTGAAACTCCAGGGTCACCTCAGTTTTCTCATCTGAGACGTGGGCGTGGTGAAAGGGGACACCATGGGCTGGCCGATGATGGAGAAGCCGCTCCTCCAGCTCGGCACAGACCCAGGGACCCAGCAGAGCTGGGCCGAACTGTGGCTGGAGGCCGAGGGGCGGGCCGGGCCCGGCGGGCGGCGGCGCTCTCCCGGGTCACAGCGCCGGGCGGCGGCGGGAAGATGCGGCTGCGGCTCCTAGCGCTGGCGGCGGCCGTGCTGCTGGGTCCGGACCCGGGTAAGCGCGGCGCGGCGGGCGGCTGCGCGGGAGGCCGGGGCTCGAGTGGGAGGGGAGGCCAGGGCTGCGTGGGGTCCTGGAGACGCACTCCTTCCCCGTGATCCTGGCGGCGCCGACTCAGGTCTCCTCGGTTCCCTAGTCCTGCCGGCATCCCGCGGTGGGGACCCGCTCTCGGGACAGCTCCTGGTTTCTTCGGAGCCGCAGGCCGCGGACCTCAGGGCGAAGCCAGCATGATCGGAGCTCCAATTCGGCGGCTTCTTTCTGTCTTCCGTAGTAGTCGGGACCCGCAGCTGCTGCCAGCACCAACTTCCCTTTAACTATCTTTGGAGCCGCTTGGAAAATGAGGTCAGGAGCCACCGGATCTTCCCAGCCCGCTGGGCACTGAGGACTTATTAGTGAGTCTTCTGAGATGGTCAAATCTGGTTAGACAGGGTGTCCTCGGCTTCATCCACCAGGGTCCTTTCCCACAAACACACTTCTTTGGAGACCATTTCTGTTGGCTTGCGTGGAGCTTTATGGCTCCCACTTATAGCCGCTGAAGAACTTTCTCCTCTGGGTTCCCAACAATAGGTATATTAGTGACTCTTCCTTCCCAGGTGACTGCCAGCGACAGGTGTGCACTATCTCATTTAATCACAATGGTGTTTCAAAGTAAGAACGTCAAGTATTTATCGATCCAAACACTGCGTAAAACCTTCGCTCAGTTTATCAGCCCACCAACCTCTAAGAGCAGTGCAGTTTTATCCCCATTTTAAAATCAAAGAAACAAAGGTATAAGTATGAAAAGAGGACACCTTTAGATTCCATCCTGGATGTACCCAGGGTCACCCTGTAGCTCCTGTTTATCATCTTTCACCTGGGACTGTCATTCACTCTCTGAAACTCTGCCTCCATGACTCTGACCTCCATCTGCAAGGGAAAGCCCAACATAGTCCCTTAACGTATAAACTCACACTCAAGGCCTGCACAGTCTTCCACCTTCATTTAGGGGTAGAATGGGAGCTTATTGGTCCCCCAATCCCACCATTCATCTCACAGAAAAGAAAACTATCAGTCCAAGTACTTACTAAAAGACAGGCTATGGTACAGATGGTGGTTACCAGTCATCTTTGAAGTCAGATCTCCTAGGTTTGAATTTCATCTCTGCCATGTGCTGTGTGAACTTGAACAAGTTGTCGAGCTCATCTGGGCCTCAGTCTCAGCTATAAAATGAGAATTAGCAGCCAATGAGGATAGATTGGGGGAATACATCTAATTGCTTTAGAATTGCACTTGGCCTGAAGTTCATTTGAGCATGTGTCTACCTCTGTCACTGGATAAGGCAGTGCGTGCCCTGGACTGGAGGTAGTTTTAGGTGATGCTCACAGTGAACCACATGTGGGCTAGGTCTGGAGGCCTCACTGTTTATTGCTCCTCCTCAGCAGGCCCTGGTGCTACAAAGCAGTGCACTTCAGAGATTTGCTGTCTTGAACCAGACACCACTTTGCTGTCACTTAGAAGTCCCTGGATCCTGGAGATGAATGGAGGATGTCTTTAGATAGAGGGGAAGGCAGGCCATAGTGCCATGTTCACCTTCATGGCCTGTTCAGAGCCGGAGCCCTGGCCATTTCTGCATCCTGGGAGAAGACTTTACTCCCTGCAGCTGGGGCTGCTGCTGCTTCAGGAGAAGACCATGCATTCTGGGGCTCCATGGGTATCCTCTCAGAGAGCTGTCTGTGTTCATCCTTCTCATGGCATTACCAAATCCCAAAGCAGGGGTTAGACTGTGAATCTCCACCCCAGGAGCCCGAGGTTCATGCAGAAGCACAAATAGCAGTGTAACTTGTGGGACCCGTGTGAAATGAAAATTTAGGGGATAGTCTTCAAAATATATTAAATTTTCAAGCAATGATCAGTAAAGGCTAATGCCAGTGGACATCCCAGGGGCATCTGTGTGCCTGCAGCTCTTGCATGCATGGACCCTACACTGATCCAGGGCAGTGTAGGGTCTCTTCCTGTTGCTCTTTCCCACAGTCCACACATACAGACTTACAGCTCACCACAGCCCTGCACTTGCTCTAGCCTCGAAACACATCACTTTCCATTCACCATTCAGGTGAAGAAGCTCAGGCTTTGAGCACCCCATTCCAAACAGAAGCAGGTTTCTAGCAAGGGCATCCCAGGACACTAACCCAGGCTCTCTACCCAGCCCCTTGACCCTTCATTTCTGTGCTCATTGCAACTTCTCTGGTAACTAGACAGGCCTGGGACCATGTGACTCCCAGTACTCAGCCCTCAAAGGATGCCTGGGGCTTTCAAGCATCAGAGACAATGCTTGTAGAAGGAATGGAATCATGGCTGCAGGAAGCTTGTCTTTCCGTTTGGATCAGTGTCATACATTTCTGTATTGTCACCTTTTTTGTTTAAGAACTGGCCTTTGACTGGGGTGAGGAGTCCTCTCCAGAGGAGTGTGTACAGGAAGGGGTTTCAGTCTGGGCCACAGTGGGATGTAATTCACAAAGGGATACCCATCTTTCCAATTTTAGCCTGTACCTGGTTCTTCCTGCCTTGGGGACTCTGCATAGTGAGACCCTCTCTCTTGGAGGTCATTCTTGGCTGCTGAAATGTGACTTTACTAATTCCAAGATAGCTTTCAGCTCATGACCAGATTCTTAGGTCTCTGTAACCCCAAGACAAGGATCAAGGTTGTTTCAGGACTGTCTTTCTTTCTTGCTTGCTTTTTGTTTGTTTTTGTTCCAGGGTTTTCTTAAACCCTTCATGTTTCCTCTGTAGCTGGTGACTTTGCGGTTGCAGTCTCCCTGCTTGTCCCGATCAGTGGCTGCCTCACCCACTGGCCTCTTCACTCCATAAGGTCAATGGAGGCAGTGGACACAAAAGGGAAGCAGAAACCCTGAGTGCGGGGGTGTGGTGGAGCCCACCCCTCACTTTAGCTCTTTGTAGTCTATGCTCAGAAAGCAAACACTTGTCTTCTGCCTCAGGCTATTATGGCCGTTTCTGATGTCAGAGAGTGAGGGTCAGCCCTGCCTAGGTGCTACATTATGTCAGCTGGAGGAAGAGGGATGAGTGACATCGGCCTTGCTGAGCCAGCATGTACGCAGTGTACCTTTCTGTCCACAGGTCGCACATGCTTGTCTGGCCTGTGTACCCACTTTCTATTGTCCTGCCTCCTATTGTTTACCCCGCCCCCTTTCTGTTGAGCCATGGGGGACACAATGATACAATGGGAAAGAATGGAGCTTCTCTCCACAAGTATTGAAATAAGCACCTTTAACTTGGGCCTATGCTGCACTTTCTTCCTTCCTGGAGCTGGACCTGAGCTACAGCTGTCTGCACATTAACCAAGCCTCTATATGTATACACTTGGCATCAGGAGCCTCCCGCTCCAGATGCTGCTGCCCGTGGCACCTGACTTTGACAGGGGATCCCACTTCTGAGAGCCTGTAACTTTCAGCAAAGCTTTTCTGACAAGAGTCTAGCCATTCCAGCTTCAATGTCTCCACACCTTTGTGTGTGTGTGTGTGCGAGCATGTGTGTGTATGTGTGTGTGTGGCAGGTGAAAGATTGGAGTGACCTTTCATCAAGAGAGCTGTATGCATTTGCCTGCTGCCATACCAAATGGCTTTAACAACAAACTTGTATTGATTAACAAAGGGTGAAATCTGAAATCAAGATGACTGGGGGGTGGGGGGGTCTGGTTGTCCTTAGGTCTCTCAACTTGGCTGGTGTGGTATCTTCTCCCTGTATGTATGATCTTCATCTGCAGGAATCTGTGTTCTAATCTCTTCTTAAATGGCCATCGGTCACATTGCTTCATATTGTCACTGTGTCCACCTTAAAGATTTCACTTAACTTAGTCTTTACGTCCAAATACACCCATATTTGGAGGTCCTAGTGGTTAGAGCTTTGAAGAATGAATAGCCTAAGGTGCACAATTCAGCCATCAATGAATGCACTTGCAATCCTCTGGGAGACACTGATGTTTGGAGGATTTGTAGGAAAATGGATGGAAAGCAGAAGGGTACACTGCTGGAGAGAGAACACCCTGGATGACCCCTCCCCAGTCCCTTGGAGATAGGGCTTTGAGCCTGAGCCACAGGAGGACAGGAGGGGGAGGGGTACTAGTTTGCCTCTAGGATGGAATCTAGCCTCCCATGGGGACTGGAACACTTGGCACATTCTCTAGGTTTCAGTCACTATAAATAATCCCCTCTTCATGTGTAGTTACCAGGAGGAGCCTGGAGCGCGCAGGGTTTGGTATCATCCCACCCATGTTGTTTCCATTTCCTCTCTTCCCAGCCCCTCTGGCTCCAGTGGGGAGCCTTTGGGGGTGGGTCCGGCTGGCCCTAGATTCTTTAAACCAGCTGCTGTGTTTTGGTGCTCTCTCCTCTGTCCAGTTCTCAGTGGCTAATGGAATGGAGGTCAGCCAGGGGTCCCAGCTGCCTCCTTATTCACCCGAGAACTCCCACATGAGGCTATCTGCACCTCAGATAAGCCTCAGCCATCAGGAGGAAGTTCTGTCCACCATGGGCCAGGTGCCATCCAGGTGGGCAAGATGTGGAAGATGTGGGCCACTTTTGCTTCATTGAGGTTGACTTGTGACAGCGATGACACTGCCCCTGGGGGAAGCAGAGAGCATCCCAGAGGACATCCCAGATAGCCTGAGAGCTTTGACTTAGCCAAATCAGTGCAGAGTGCCTTTTGTCATGTAAAATGGCACTCAAGTTCTGCAGGTGGGACTTCTCAGAGGCCCCTTGACCTGTATTTCTCAAGTATTTCCTGGCCTGGCTCTGTCCATCATGACTGAAAAGAGGACTGGGACTTCACACAGAGCACAGAATCAAGTAGCCTTTCTCCTTGAGTCTACTCCGTCTATTATTACAGCAGCCAAACATGGCATGGTGCTGGGTGCTGAGGAATGCTCCCAATATGTATTGTCCTAACCCCGCTGAGAATATTACCTTACATAACAAACGGGACTGATGGATACAACTGAATTAAAGTTCTTACATTATTCTGGAGGGTCCTGAGTTTAGCATCTGGTTTCTGAGGAGGTCACAGGAAAAAAGGCCGATCCTTAAAACACAATATTTCAAATGCCAAGTTATTTAAAATAACTAAGAACATGACTGCTCTGGTCTGAATGAGGCTTATACCTTCAGAAACTGAGGTTGGAATTTGATCTCCATTGCAAGATACTGAGAGTTGAGGCTTTTAAGAAGTGGTTAGGACTCTGTCCTCATGAATGGATGAATCAGTTCATTCAATCAATGACTGTTATTATGATGATGGATATTTTGCGGAAGCATTTGGCTACGTCTCTAAAGCACCTCTATTGTCACATGTGATGTCCTGTGCTAACCTGGGATGTCTGCGGAAAGCTCTGGTTAGAATGGTTCTGAAGACAACTGCATGTGACATGGCCCCTCCCATGACCTTCAGGTGGCCTGGCTGTGCCGTATCACCCATGGTTTACCACGGGAAGAGGTTCATGGGAAATGAACCAGTGTTCAGCTTCTTGAGGTTCAGCTGGTCTAGTGTCTCCAGTGAAGCTCAGGAGTAGAACTGTAGGTAGGTGTGGGTTTCCCTAGATTAGTTTACAATAAGAAATCAGAGGATGGGTTGTAGTGGAAGGCCTGGATTTCTGAAGCATCTTTTGGGGTATTGGGAGAGCCCTATATCCTTCCTGGTTCCAGAGGCTCCTTCCTTCCTTCCTTCCTTCCTTCCTTCCTTCCTTCCTTCCTTCCTTCCTTCCTTCCTTCTTTCTTTCTTTCTTTCTTTCTTTCTTTCTTTCTTTCTTTCTTTCTTTCTTTTTTTGACTTTAGCTTGCTTGTGTGCTTCAGTTCAGACCATAGATCCTGAGTGCAAAGAAGCCACTGAAAACCCCATGTCACTCCAGCACACTAGCATTTGAGTAACCCTCTACTTGGCCATTACTGCTCAGAACTAGACTCACCATCACCAAGAAAGTGAGCAGGGAGGGAGACAGGCAGATTCAGTCTCCTTGTTGACAAGCCATCAAAGCCCCATCTCAGGCTTGCCTCTGACCCACAACCCTGACAACAGGGATAAAAACACAACTTGGGGAGGTTAGTGGAGAAGATGGGGCATAAGCTGAGTCTTCAAGATATTCTCCAAGTCTTGATTCACATGTATAATTTGAATTTCCATGGCACATTAAAACATTTTTGAGAACATGTCTGTTCAGATGGCCGGTGTTTGGAACACTGTATGAATGAGACCATCATATATAGGAATGTGGGAGCCATGAAGCCCAGAGAAGGGATTCTCAGTGGCTTCTTTGGACTCAGGATCCATGGTATGAACTAATGCACACAAACAAGCTAAAGTAAAAAAAGATGAAAAAAGGAAGGAGCCTCTGAAACCAGGAGGGGCATGGGGCTCTCCCAACACCCCAAAAGATGTTTCAGAATTCCAGACCTCTCCAGTTCTCGTGAGGCTGAGGAGTGAGTGTAGAGGATACTAAGAACAGTGCCTCTCTGGCCCTTCTGAGCATCTAGATGCCAATAGCGTGGGGCTTGTCCCTGGCTTCTGGCAGTGACCTGGCTGCATGAACCCAGGCTGCGGCCTTCATTCATCTTTCCCCCTTCCATTGCAGACGTGTGTGGTGCTCTCAATGTCACGGTGTCCCCAGGGCCTGTGGTGGACTACTTTGAAGGGGAAAATGCCACTCTCCTCTGCCACATCTCTCAGAAGAGACGGAAGGACAGCTTGCTGGCCGTGCGCTGGTTCTTCGCCCCCAATGGCTCTCAGGAGGCCTTGATGGTGAAGATGACGAAGCTCCAGGTGATTCAGTACTATGGGAACTTCAGCCGGATTGCCAACCAACAGAGGCTACGCCTGCTCGAGGAACGCCGAGGGGTGCTGTACAGGCTGTCCGTCCTGACGCTCCGGCCAGCGGATCAAGGGCAGTATGTCTGCAAAGTGCAAGAAATCAGCAAATACCGGAACAAGTGGACAGCCTGGTCCAATGGCTCCTCGGCCACGGAAATGAGAGGTGAGAACACTGCTGGCGTCTCTGAAGAAGCGCAGTGTGTGGTAGATCAGGGGTCCCAGTTTTTGTCAGTATGTAAATGCTGGTTGCCTCATTGGTGGTGTATAGTACACATCTGTGGGTCACAGGTCTGTGAGTTGTTACGAGGATAAGGACAGATCTTGGACACTGTAACTGATGTAGAAAGTAGATACAGAGGCAAGGACAGCGGAGCGAGTGACTACCTCCATATTAGTCATGTTCTCCCTGAAATATTGAACTTTGTGTGCTGTCAGATAAAGAAAGCTGCCTCCTACTTACTGTGGCCAGAGGCCTGTGAGAATAGGGCCTGGGCTGCGGTTACTGTGGACTTGGACTGGGACTTTGTGGTTAAAGAGAGAATGAGAGAGATGGGAGGAGGGGACTGTGTGGGACATAGATCACTGAGTCGGGGAAGTATACAAGTTACAGACAGCAATGGTCTTTGCTACTTTTTTTGGTGCTGTGACCAAATACCAGACAGAAATCATCTAAGGGAGGAAAGATTTATTGCAGTTTATTGTTTTGGTGTTCAGGATACAGCCACTTGGCCCCGTGCAGCAGGTCAGATTGTCATGGAAGAGGGAGGGATGTGATGGTGGAGGGCAGCTGCTCACATCACAGCCAACACGAAGCCAAGGGCATGATAGGAAGAGGCCATGGATAGTATACCTCCAGGGACCCACTTTCTCCAGATAGGTTCTACTGTGCACAGTGTCTACCTAGCTCCTCAGTTAACACCAGTAACTGGAGACCAAGCTTTCAGCACTTGGGGGACATTTCAGACTCAAAGTGCAATGATGCTGAAAAGCAAGTAGGGTCTTTGGCCCATGTGGAAGTGTATAAGTATATAAGAAGCTTCCAGAAGCAGGATCCTTCCTTCTCGCAGAGGCTAGAAGATGATGAGTCTTCAGGAAGAGAGTGATCTTTGGACACCTTGGATTTTCCCAGGTGGACTCTGTATGGCAAGTGTGTCATTGCAGGCAGGCACATGACCGTGAACTGTTAGTTACTGTGTCTGTTCAACTGTTTCTAGGCCAAGGTTGAGCCTCATTGGGAAAGTCCCCAAGGAACTAGACTAGACTGCTAGGAGGCAGGATTTTGACAATTCCCAGTCTGCTGTTCAGAGCTGTGTCTCTGTGATCACCTTAACTAGGGATGCCTGGTATCCAAAGCCAAGTGTGTGGTGGGAGAGCGGGATGTAAACTTCCAGCCTATAAATGGCACTGCTTTGTGTTCCTGATCTGCCGCCCGGCTTGAGTCTCAGCTAACTGTGAAATTTGTGAGGAAGGTGAAGGCTTCTGAGTAGTTTTCTCTTCCTGCAGGCAGATAGAAGATGAGTTTGCATTTCCCAAATATCTTGGCTACCAAACACCATGTGGGAAAATTGTCATTTTTATCACTAAGATACCTCTGGCGATGCTAATGCACTCAAGTTATGTCTTTAAGAGCGTCAAACTTGGGTTTGATTCCACACATGGTTATGAGATTCACAGAGTAAAGCTGTTTGTTTAAAATATGAGAGAGATGCTAATTTTATCACACACAATATGTAACACTAAAGCCTTAAAGCTATATTGTTTTGGTAAGCTTTTTAAAAGGTGACTTATTTTCCTTTGTGAAATCATTCTTACAGTTCTCTGTAATAGGGCCATGTTGAAGGGAGGTAATCTATGTGGGGGGTCTTTGAGCAGCCACTTGTCTTTGGAGTTGATGTTATGGTTTGTAGTGTGATATATTTGCAAAAATGCTGTGCACTTCCCCCTCTTAAGCAAATTAATTCAAGAAAACAAATGACTGCTAATATAAATATGTATTTTGGCATAGAAAATCAAACCAAAAAAAATGCAGTCACTGAGGAGACAAACAGTACAGATGATCTCTTGGCCCTACAACATACAGTCCCTTCTTTAAGAGAGTATGCATGTGCCCATGCCTGTGTATGTGCAGATATGTCTATGTGTATAGTATATGCTGGAGTCTTGCACTAAATCTCTTGGCAGTGGCAAATGCTATCAATTCACATATGTAAAAAGGTCTGCTGCCTTTAAGTAAGCAGTCATTAGTTTATTATTTCATGCAAATATACTTTAAGTGAGTGAAGCCGTTCCTTCCAGAACATTTATTTGAGAACTTGCTTCAAACACCCAAAGTAGCTTGCAAGGCTTCACCAGAAATAAGGGTCTTCCTTCTTCATCTCCACATTACTTTCCTTCTCCTTCCATCTCTGCTCCTTCCTCTTCTCTCCAGCACCCTTCCCTTTGCTCATCGTCTTTTATATTTCTTTCCTTTTTTACAGCTGAGTAATATTCCACTGTGTGTGGGTACCATATTTCTATTATCCATTTGTCAGCTGATGAACATCTAGTTTAATTCTATTTCATAACTACTGTGAATAAATAGGGCAGCCATGAACATAGCTGAGCAAGGGTAGTGTCTTTCTAGTAGCATATGAAGACCTCTAGGTACATGCGAAGAGTGGTAGAGATAGGTCCTATGGTGAATCTCTTTCTAGTTTCTTGAGAAACCTCTGTACTGAGTTCCAAAGTGGCTGCACTTCCGCCAACACTGTAAGCATCCCCCTTTCCCATATCCACTATGGCATTTGTTGTCATTTGGGGTCCTGGTGGCCATTCTGATTGAGGTGTGATGGCGGCTTTAATGTGGTTTTACTCTGCACTTTTTGATGCCTGAGGATCTTGAATGCTCAAGAGTGTTTACTAGTCATTTGTGTTCTTCTGAGAACTTTCTGTTCAGTTCCATAGTCCATTCTTTTTCCAGTTGTGTTGTTTCCTTGGTGTTTAGTTCTTAAAGTTCTTTGTGTAGTCCAGACACTAATCCTCTGTATAGCTGCAGAGTTTCTTCCATTGTGCAGGCTGTCTCTTCAAGTAGTTGCCTCTTTCTTGTGCTGGCAAAGGCCCTTAGTTTCCTGGGGTTCCATTTGTCAATTGTTGGTCTTAGTTCCTGCACAGAATCCTCCTGTTCTCAAGGTCCTTACCTATGCACATCCCCTGAGTTTTTCTTTAACAGGTTTGGGGTATCAGGTTTTATAATGAGTCCCTTTCTCCATTTGGAGGTGAGTTTTGTACAGGGCAAGTGATAAGGATATAGCCACTTCTTCTGTCTGTTGTAGTCCTGGCTTCTCAGTACCGTTTGTTGAAGCCTCTGTCTTTTTCCCAATGTGTTTTTAGTGTCTTGGTCAGGATCAGGTAGCCGTAGTTCCGTGGAGTATATTTTGCTCCTCTATTCCACTTCACTGATCTGTGTGTCTGTTTTGTGCCAGCCCCGTGCTGTTTTTATTGCTAATGCTCTGCCATGTGACTTGAAGTCACACATGGTGACACCTCTTTTGTTATGCATTGCTCTTTGGTGTTTCCACATACATTTTGAGATTGTTTTTCTTACATCTGTGAAGAAAGGATCTGGTATTTCGATAGGAATTGTATTGATTCTAATCTGTAGATTGCTTTTGGTACTGCCTTAGTTAATGTTTTATTGCTGTGAAGAGACACCATGAGCGAGGAAACTCTTAGAAAAAAAAAAAGGATTTAACTGAGGGCTTGCTTATAGTTTCAGAGGGTTGGTCCGTGACCATCATGGCATGAGTAGACAGATATGGTGCCAGAGCAGTAGCTGAGGGTTCATCATCCTGATCGATAGACATTGGGCCTGGCACGCATTGGCTTTTGAAACCTCAAAGCCTACTCCCAGTGATGTGCCTCCTCCAAAGGGCCACACCTACTACAACAAGACCACAGTTCCTAATCTTCCCCAGTGTTCCACTAACTGGTAACTAAGCATTCAAATATACGAGCCTATGGGGGCCATTCTCATTCAAACCACCACAAGTAGGGTGACCATTTTAACAGTATTCATTCTGCTGATTCATGAACTGGGAGATGTTTTCATCTACTAGTGACTTCCTTGTTTTCTTTCTTCACTGTATTAAAGTTCTTATTATAGGGGTCCTTTGTTTCCTTCGTTATATTTATTTCCAGGTATTTTAAATTTTTATGATTATTGTGAATGGAATTGTTTTTTTCTGATTTATTTTTAGTAATATATATATATATATATATATATTACATATATCATACATATGTGTGTGTGTGTATGTGTGTGCATGTATATATGAAGGCTACTGATTTTCCTGTGTTAATTCTGTATCATAGTCACTTTGCTGAAAGTATTTATCAGCCTATTTTTTGTTGGAATCTTTAAGGTCTCTTATGCTTAGAATCACGTCATCTGCAGATAGGAATACTTTGACTTCCTCTTTTCCTATCTGTATACCCTTTATTTCTTTTCTTGTCTTGTTGCTCTAGCTAAGCCTTCAGGCACCAGGCTAATCTATATAGATACTCCAATTGTGTGGTGACTTGTAGACGTACTTGTCATCCCTTTCCAGTGTGGTATTCCTGTTTCAGAAGTTGTCTTTACTCAGGTACAGTTTACACATGATGAATTACACAGAGTACTTTTTGGTATCTACTCTTAGAAAGTATTTCTGACCACATGTTTATAGAAGTATTTATGAGCAGATACAAGGGAACAGGGAGGTGTATGGGATTAGAGTACATGGTGTGAAATTCACAAAGAGTCAATAAAAAATTTAAAGAGTATTTACAATTTTCTGTCACAGTTTTAATGTTGAAAACATTATTTTTTATCCCTTTAAAGTCCGTTTTTATATAAAGATAATTTACTTTTGTTTCCAAATATTCTTCTTAGAGAACAAGACAAGTCCCCCCCCCCCACCCCATTATCAGTGTTTCGGATTTTCTCATGTATTTTATTATTCTTACATGAGTTATTTTTCTTTAAGACAATCTTGAGAAACAACTTACATAGTTTTGCGGAAATTGTGTTAGGTTTTGATTGGCATATTGACTTTTAAAATTATCATTGTGTTGATATATGCATCTATATTTTTGTGTTTTATGTTGTTAATGGCAACATGCCTGGGTTGGAGTTTCAGTGAGGAGAATGAGTTTATATAACCCTCGGCTTTAGAGTCTAAGAGTTGATATTGGGTGACTGTATCTGTCCTTTGATTGGAGACATCTTGGCTGAAGCACAATATGACAGTAAACATCATAGTAGGAGCATGCACAAAAGGAGTGATTACACAGTGAGACAGGAAGCCAGAGGGAATAGCTCATTCTGTAACAGTCAGGTTTTAAGGAAACTAACTGGGGCCTGAAAAAAACCCATTAATCCCTTCTGAGGGCAGTACCCCAAATACCTACCAGACTGGCTCCCCTTACCCATAAATTCTTGGAGGGAAAACTCATAATCACAGTAACAATTTGCACATCTTTATGACTTTAGCTGTTCCTATCCAGGAGCCCTGTGTTCCTTCATCTAGTCCAGTTTTTAAAAATATCTTATGAATATAATATATATATATATATATATTATATATATTAATATATAAATATTATATATATATGTATATATAACACTTTTTTTTTGTTATTTCTCAATATTTTATTGCTGTAACTGAAACCTAGCTCTCCCTCCCATGCAAGTGTGCACACACACAGTTTAGGATTTGTTATTGATGATAAGTATGGAGTTTGATTTTTGTTGAGTTGTTTTTGAAATGTGTGGGTCCTGTGTACTTAAGATGAGTTCTCCTCAGTTGCTTATCAATGTGCCTGTGACTTTATATGTTGTGATTTTCTTGACCATGTCCCAGTGGCCAGTACTTTTAAATCATTTTGCATGATTTTAGCTTCACTAAATCATTTTCATGATTTAAATCATTTGCAAGAATTTAGCTTCACTGAGTTTCCATCCTGATCACATTTTCAATTTATTCTCTGTAGCTCCTGTTAGAGACTTAGTAAAAAGCCAGATTTGAGACATCCATGGTGCCTACTAATCAATTCACCAGAAAGGCCATTGGGGTTGTTCTAGAGAACTTTCCCCTATGGAGTTTCTAAAACCTTAGCTAGACATGCTTGCTATAAGTTTGTCAGAGAGAGAGAGCGAGAGCAAGAGAGAGCAAATCAGCTTATAGTGACATTCCTATGCCTCTAACCATCTGGCCTTCTTCATCTTTTCTAGAATTTTCCATCTTCCCTGGCTGTAATTATTCTTGAGCCTGTGAGAGGTCTTCTCATAGAAAGGCAGAGCTTTTCCCCTTGTAAGGGGAGGAGAATGGGAATCATATGGGTCACTGCTGGGAAGCTCACACACCAGGCTGCTGAGTAACGAAAGCCATGGACACTATGGGGTAGCACAAACAAAGTTCATGTCTGTGGGGCACTGTACTCAGGTAGGGTCCCAAGTGTTCATGTGTGTCACAGTGGAGCCAAGTTTGATATCATGGAGCCATTCATACCACTGCGCTTTGATTTGCTTCCTTGAGTGGGAGAGCATGGGAAAGAGCTGCTACACAGGGACAGACCATGCATAACCTTCACTCTCTCACAAGCTACATCCTGTGGGTCGCGGATCCGGTGCTTGTCAAATGCATTATGAATGTCATGCACAATAAAAACAGGAGCAACAACAGTGAAAAGCCCATGATCCAAGCAAACAGTCAACACATCCCAATATCTGTAGCGCCTCTTGCCTAACTTTGCTCTGTGTACGTACCAGTGATCTTTTACCTAAGGCTGGCCATACCTTGGCGTTTATGTGCTTGAAATAAATAGTGGTTTCAGAGACTAAAGCCTATGCTAATAAACTAACTCATTGGGCTGCTGTTTTACATTTTCAGTGGAAAATTATTAAGCTGTGACCGAGATTAGGAATTTTAACGCTGAAGGAAATAGATATTGGGGCTGTCAGCAAATGGTGTGTTGGGTTTTGACAAGTGCTCCTGGGTGCACTAAAGGTTACTGGAATGATGTGACACAAATCCACAGGCAGATATTAGGAGTGAATGCTTGAGCCTTCTGAGGACAATGAGGCTGGGCTCAGCTCACTGTGGAAAATCTGTCATTGCAGATGAACTTGTCAGTATAGACTTTCTCATGTGAAAGTTATAAAAAAGGTGAAATGTAAGGGCCCTGTGCCATGTGCCACTTGCTGGGCAAGAATTCTTGTGTAGTAAGAATAGGGACTAAGGAGTCCTCTGCGATGTGTGGTGCCCCAGTGCTGCTAAGGCTTGCTGTGCAATCACCAGGATCAAGGCTAGGTTTGATGGCACTGAGTTTTATCAATGACATTGAAAAGGGCACCCATACCACCCTAACAAACTTTCAGAAAATATGAGATTGAAGGATGTTTTTAACATCAACAAGGAGTGCAACATAATAAAAAATGTTTCCAGAGAGGTAAAGAAACACAGGCAGGAAATAACGAAATGAGATTCAATTTGAAGCAGCTAGAGTAATACATTGGGGGCACATGAATCTTAAGCACTGTAGGATTGTCACCAGGAGGCCAGAAGGCTGTCTCTGTGAAGGGATAATGGGAAGTGATTAGATGATCTTGTGCAACTTGACACCATAATGTATCAGCTGTTGTCATTTTTATGCATGGACAGGTCAGCCTGACGTCCCTAGGAAGGCAGATGAGTGTGCCATGCACTGTATAGGTGACCACACATTCAATTCTGAGAATACATTTCCAGAAATACAAATACAGTCTGCCAAGGAAAGACAAATGTAAGGAAATAAACTTCAGCCCTGGGAGAGAATCTGTTCTTTCAGTCCAAGAAGCTATGATCGGCTCAGTGAAGAAGCTGCACTGGAAAAAATACCTTCTGTTTAGTTTTAAGTGGATTGTGTGTATCTTATTTCTTCTTTTTTGTTGTTGTTGCTCTAACAAAATGCCTGAGAATGGGTAACTCATAAATGATAGATTTATTTAACTCACAATTCCAGAGGCCAAGGAGTTAAGAACATGTTGATAGTACTGTTGAGATTGAGGACTTCCTGCTCATCAATGTAGTCCAGGGCAAAGCAAGGAGCAGAGGGCTCACTTTTATAACAGAGCCATTCCTGTGTAACTGTTCATATCCTTAATGTATGGATGGATTTGGGAGGACCCTGTCTAATCACCTCTCAACATTTCAAAGGTTGAAATGTTGGGGCCTTAAATGTGGAAAAAGAACAAGAGGGACACCAAGATGTCAAGTGAGAAGCTTCAGCTAATGGACTAAGTTGCCAGTGCAAGAACATTTGTGGGACACGATAAGGTCACAGCATCATCAATAAAGTTGCTTACTAAGCCACTGAAATGATGGGAGCCTGGGAACACATGAGTAGATACATCTGCAGGAGGGATGACCCAATGTGAATGCAGTGGTAAAGATATACCCAGGATACCATGGAGATGCACAAAGGGAGGGGAGGGCAGTGCTGGAGCTGACACTGGTGGCTCATGAAGGGATGCATATACCTAGGAGCTTAAAGACTGGGTCATGAAGCATTACTGGAGCCATTGTTAGGGTGTGGATTCCCCAGCATGTGCATGGGGTCTGTTGTGTGAGTCAGAGATGGATTTGACCACTCAGTCAATGCTTTCAGCTATGGAAAACTGTAACACATCCCACAGTTTCAGGTAGAGCTGCCTGTTGGCTCACTGAAACATGGGTTTGAGACCAGATGAAACGGGAGGAAGCTGCTTTTGTAGTTCAAAGGGCTGAAATGCTGAGGTCTTAAATGTGGAAAAAGAACAAGAGGGACACCAAGATGTCAAGTGAGAAGCTTTGGCTAATGGACTGAGTGTGGTTATGAGAGAGATCTATGGGGTAAACTCAGTGTGGAGTGGAGCGGGACAAGAAGTTCTCCCCAGGGCTATAAACATATGTGGTCTGACTAGTGTGAGCTGATCTCTGAGGTGAACAGGTTAAGGCTTGTGGGTGGATGAAATGTCCAAGGATGGGCTGTGGGAAACACCATTATTAGGCTAATTGAAGGAGGTATTTTGGTTTGGTGTTCACTGCATGAACTCCTCTGGGCTGGAGGAGTGACACTTCCAGATCACAATCTATCAGTAGGTGAAGTTAGAGAAGGAACACAAGCAGAAGCATTGGAGGAATGCTTTTTACTGGCTTGTGCTCAGCTAACTTTCTTAAGGAGATCAGACTTGCCTGCCTAAGGATGGTGCTGCCCACAATGGGCCAGTCCTTCCCACATCAATAATCAGTGAAGACACTCTCACAGGCATAGATGGCCATGGGTAAATTGATCTGGGCAATTTCTCCATTGAGGCGCCCTCTTCCCAGGTGCCTTTTAGGTTGTGTTAAGTTGACAAAAGCCTAACAGTTCAGGATGATGTTCTGAGTTGGACTAAATTCTGTATCTGGAAAGCATGATAACCCAGTAGATTCCCAAATGCCATTAGGTTTTGGTACCCACAGGCATAAAGTAAAACAAAGTAAGAAACAGACAAACCAAAATAAAGTTGCTAGGGTTTCACTTAGACAGTTGTTAATTATTAGGTAGTCAACACAAGTATCTTTGTTCTAAAAACTGAGAACACTGCATGTCTTTTAAGATGGAGACAACACATGCTTGTTCTCTCCCCGGTATAATTCCAAGATCACCTTTGAAATGAGGTAAAAATTCCATATTCTTTTCTTCTTTTTATTTATTCTTATCTTATATATTACATCCCAACTGCAACTCCCTCCAAGTCTGTCCCAGGCATTTTCCCTTTCCATGAGATCTAATCCCCTTCACTGCTCCCCTTAGAAAGGAGTAGATCTTCTAGGGACATCAAGCAAATATGGCATAACAAACTTTAATAAGACCATGCACATACTCTCACATCAAGGCTGCATAAGGCAACCCAGCAGGAGGAAAAGGATCCCAAAGGCCGGCAAGAGTTTAGAGACAGCTCCCAGTCCCACTGTTAGGAGTCCTGCAAGAACACTGTGCTAAGCAATATATATATATATATATATATATATATATATATATATATATATATATATATGTGTGTGTGTGTGTGTGTGTGTGTGTGTGTGTGTGTGTGTGTGTGTGCACGCTCGCACAGAGGAACATTCCATATTCGAAGACAGTGGTTTTCCATCTGTTGATTTCAATCTCTTTGTTGGTCGAACAACTCTTTCACAGGAGTCTCCTAAGACCCTTGGAAAACACAGATATTTACATTATGACTCATAAAAGTACCAAAATTACAGTTATGAAATAGCAATGCAAATAATTTTATGCTTGGAGGTCACCACAACATGAGGACCTGTATTAAAGGGTCACAGCATTAGGGAAGTTGAGAAACACTGTTCTAAGGGGTTCAAAATATCTCATGCATGTGAGAAACATGGTTAACTGAGTATCATTCATCCAGAATTCTTAGACCAGAAGTGTTGTGGACTGTAGATTTGTTCAGATTTGAGAATATTTGCTTGTGCTTTACTATTGGAGAATCTCTAATTTGAAAATGTGAAAAACTTTGAAATCTGATAACATTTCAGATTAGGGAGACTCAACCTGTCTATGGCTGGTTGCTGTGTCAGATAATGATGTTTTCTGTTGCCCCTATAGATATAAAAGTCTTAACTGAACCCATCTTTACTCCATCAACCCATCAACACTCATGCAGTGGGACATAGCAATTTGCAACTCAAGCCACTGTCTGCTGTGTTGAGCTGTCAGAGTCGCAGCTGCCTCTCAGTGAGCTCTTTCCCCTCCCCCTCTGGCCCAGGTCCACTGTGCTAGTCTTCTGTTCACTGCTCTGTGAAGAAGACTCCCTTTCCTTGTTTGACCAGTTTGATCTCTCCAAGCTTTGGGAGTGTCCCCACTCTGTGGCTCCTCCAGTCTTTGTTGTGTTCCATGAAAAGTTCCTAGGGTTGTTGTCCATCTAATGGTATTGATCTGGCCAGGTCCACCCCAGGAATTGCTGATTCCATAGCTTGATTGGATAACATGGCTCCAGGCCACAGTGGGATCTCTAAGCCTTGTTTCTTCAGCTGTGTGCAATGGTGAGGGTTCATGGGGTTCTGACCAAGAGGAGGCCTCCCCTCAGTCCTGGTACCACCATCCTGTGGTCACCAGCTGATGCTAGATAGGCTAGTTACAGAACTCATCCTGAACAGCCCATGTGAATGAGACACTGCTTCTAACTTTAGGCTTCAGCTGTTAGGACTGCAATGGTGTTGGTTCTCAGGAGTTTGTGGGGGAAGGGGACAAAGGCTTTTGGTTGTTTTTCAGCCTGTTCTATAGCCTGTGAGGTCAGAAGCAGTCAAACATTTTGAGACAAAATACCCACCCGCCATGTTTAAAGGGAACTTCCTTCATCAATAGTGAAATGCTCAGAACAGCATCAACCTTTAGACTCTGGCAGTTTAACCAGGGTTTTACTCTAACCACAAACAGCATAGTTGAATGAGCCAGACTGTTGTTTGATTTAGGATTATATAAATCAGCTTTCAATGTGGTAAGCGATGGAGCAAATGGAAAAATGCTGTTACCTTAAGAGTTTGGTGGCAGACCTGGCAAGACGGCTCAGTGTGCAAAGCACTTGCCAGGCAATTGTGAAAACCTGAGTTCCATTCCCAGAATTCACCTGGAAACTGTGTCCTACTGGGATGCCTCTAATCCCAGAGCATTGCTGGGGAGAGGAGAGGTGGAGTCAGGAGAATCCTGGAAGCTTTCTGACAACTACTTAGGTTTACAAATAGGCAAACAAAGGACCCCATCTTAAACAAGATGGAAAGTGGAGGACAGCAACTCAGGTCTTCCTCTGACCTTCTCATGAGCTCTGTGCATGTGTATACCCACATGTAAACACATGAGTGTATCATGCCCAGACACACCATACAGAGAGGGCAGGCAGGAGAGGGAGACATAGAAAGGAGAGGGAGGAAGGGAAGGAGGGAGAAAAGGAGGGAAGGAGGGAGGGAGGGAAGGAGAGAGAGAGACAGAGAGAGAGAGAAAGAGAGAGAAGAGAAGAGAGAGAGAGAGAGAGAGAAGAGAGAGAGAGAGAGAGAGAGAGAGAGAGAGAGTTAGCTAGTTTGGGGGCAAGGAAGAAATCAGAATATAATTTGTCATCTGAGCATTTGACCCCAGAATGTGAGATCGGACTTAATAATTAGATCTGGACTTAATACCACAGGGAATGGATACTTCAGGTTTCAATGGAAGAAGTTAACTAAATCCCTTCTCTCTGGAGGCCTGGAACAGATAATTAGGAATGAGATTTACTAAACACTTAGTGCTACTGCTTAATTAAGCAAGCACATCATGGTGTTTCCAGTGTCAACAGGTCCAAACATTCAGAAGCAGCACATTCACAACCATGGAATTCAAACAGCACTCAGACGCATTTCCCACTGGACCGAACCACAAGCCAACCACTAGTCTTGAAAATGTCAGGAGATTAAAAAACGTAAACTCCCCAACAGGTAGGAAGCTTTCCTTTATGAAGCTATCCTTGGGACACTGTTCCCAAAGAGGCATGAGGTAGGTAGCCAGCATCCCTGTTGACCTTGCACTACGGCCTCCTTATCCAGGGAGGGGCATGAGGAGACAGCATGAAAAGATGGTACTGCAGAGCAGGTGTCCTTCACATGGGAGGAAGCAGGGGCAAGAATAAAGTTCTGGGAGGTGGCTGAGGGAGGTCACTTTATGGAGCCTTCTTGAACCCCAGGAGAGCTTCAACAGACACAATGAACCCGGCCATGTCAGAATGGAAGGCAGCTCAGCCCTAAGTAAGAGGAACAGAAACTTGAAGAGTCAAGGGCATGCAAGTTGGCCATGTTGTTCAGGTGAGGGGAGCAGGCAGTAATGAGAAAGTGAAGAGGGGAATGGCCAAGGAGGTGACCTGGTCAGGGATTTCAACACCCACCAAATTCTGCTTTGATGTCTCACCGCTGATTCAGTGCATGGACCCAGAAAGAGATTCCAGGACGTATTTCACATGTAAAAGGTTAGTGAGTGGTTTAAATTCTTGGGTAAACTTCCCGATTGTAATGGCAAAAGGGGACAGAAAGGCAGATGCTGAACGAGACAAGGGAGTAACTATGTCTTGAGCTTCAGTGTTCCCTACTTCAGAATGCTGAGCCTTGTGTTCTGTAGCTGGCTCCCTTGAGGAATGTGGACTTCCTTTGCAACCACCAGGCACCCTGGGAAGTTTATCTCTTTTTAATCCTTTGCTTTGTTTGCTTTGTTTTCTAGAATTCCACTTAGCCTACGTGCAAAAGGCAAGAGTGGCTTAAACTGAACAAAGCTAAGCCTCTGTGTTTATCAGCAGAGACCCTGGGCAGGTCATCGAGGGCCATTGCTGACTTATGTGGCTCTGTCCCAGCCTCAAGGGAGGCTGCCTTTGACCGAGTCTTGGAGAGGCAAGGGGGAAAGGAAGTGACAGGCCAGTCTCAGAGCAGGAACAGAGGTCTCTGTGTCTAGGGTTCATCCTTCCTCCTCCAACTCACAGACCCAGATATATACAGTGGGAACACAGCTACATTTTAACTTTTCCCCTTGGGAGTTATCTGATTCTTCAGTAAGGAGGGACAGTGAGCCTATTAACTTTGAGTTAGGAGCAAAGGGGCGGTTGATGCCTTATTAGTTTATTTCCAGATCACCTATTTTTCTTACATGGATCTGTACAGGATGGAGCCCGAGGAAACGGGGGCAGGGTGGTGTATGTTCTTCCTGGGTGCAAATTAGCAAGGCTCTCATGTTAGGGATCAGGGTTCAGACGGCTGCTCTTCTTGACAGAAGCTAAGAATCGTCCTCTGCTTAAGGAGTCTTGCGCTTTTCCTGTAGAAAGGCTGTAAAATAAGCCCCATGCAGTGTAAGTCCAGTGCCAGCACATGCAGGAGCAGTGAGCTCTGTGGCTGGTGTGCTGCTGCATCTCCATGGCTTCTGAGGCTTCAGAGAGGAACTGGGCTTGGGTGGGATGAGGGCTTCTGTCCCTGGCCTCTCCCAAAGTTTCCAATGTATAACGATATCATGGTCCTGCTTTCAATTCTTTTTGAGTAACCTGCTTCCCTAGTATGCCTCACCATACCATACCATACCATACCATACCATACCATACCATACCATACCATACCATACCATGCCACAGATTGACTAACTGATCCATTCATTCCCCCTGTTTCCTGCTGAGACACTGTCTTGTTACATTGTCTAGCTTTGATTCTAACTCCTGCACTCCAGGAATCCTCCTGCTCCAGCCAAGGACTGCAAGGATACACTTCCAGAACCACTTTACTCCTGTGAAGTAAATGTGCCTTGACCTATGGACCAAGGAGAATTCTAGCAATCAAAGGAGCAAGACATAGATGCAGATAATACAAAGGACAGTCATGCACACACTCTGTAGGTAGTGGTGCATTCTAAGGTAGCATTTTTGGCAGGGAATGAGAGCTGGGATGCTGGATTATCCTGGAGGAAGGCTTCTTTGATGCAAGTTGCTTCCAGAGCCCAAGTCTCTCAGAGACTATGGAACGCTGTCTTTCATAGCGTAGCATCTATTGCTGTCTTAACCAGAGCAGCTGCTGTTGCCACAGGAGACCCTTAACATCCAGCCTGTTGTGTTTTCTCAGCAGAAAGGTTGGAGAAGGTCATTAGAGGCTTATCTGAGGTTCTGACCACCTCTTCCTACACTTTCCTCCTAGCTGTCTGTAATTCTACACCAACTGCAAGTGGTCTTGGTGGGAGAAAGTATCTAAGAAGTGGAGAGTTAACTCCATTTTTAAAGGGACAAGGAGTCCTTTTTATGAATGGGAGACAGACAGGCTGAAGTGAGTTTCCCCAGCTCAAAAGTCAACCTTTGCCATGTTCTTGGTCCTTGGATGTGACCTACATCTGTCTTTTAAGCTTCTCTAATAATTGAATTCTTTGTTAAGGAAATCAAGGGCATGGGCTTTGTTGTCTGGGCCACCACCTCCTTGAGAAGACACACAGGGTCTGTCTACTGGTGCCAGGTCCCAAGACAATAACAGATCAGCCAGCAGTCAGGAGTTGATCAGGGTGCCCAGAGTGGGGAGAGATTTCTGGACAAATGGATTCTTTTAAAATTTGGACTCTGTTTGCCTTTATAAATGGAGTTAACATTCTTCTGTGCAGATTTCCTGTGATGACAAGTGTTCCATGAATTTTGTAATCCTTGGGGACATACCGTTGTGACAGGCTCATTCCTGGGCACTGTTACTCTGCTTTCCCTGACTTGTACCAAGGAGGTGCTATCTAGATTGTTCTTGAGTTCTAAATCCTGCCCTGGGCTGGACAGGGGGCCAAGGCCTAAGACTCTCACTATCTAAAGGGCTTCTCCATGTGGGGTCCTGGAAGCTGGAGCCTCTGTCCCTTCTGAGAGGTGTCCCCTACTCAGGCAAATTCTCCCTCCCCTCATTCACCCCCAGGAACTCAGGGGCACTGCCAGAGAACCTTCATTTTGACAGGACTAGTTGATTGTCCTGCTTGTTAAATGTTTCCCAGCTTAGCCTACCAGGCACTAGGCAGCTTCTGCTGAGATCACCATGCCATTGCACAGAATACCTTAGCTACTTGGCCAAGCAGCAGAGACAGAAAGGCTGAAGTGGATCTCCCCAACTCAGAGTCAACTTTTGTCATGCTCTTGGTCCTTGGATGTAACCTACACCTGTCTTCTAAGCTTCTCTAATAGTTGAATTCTTTGTTAAAGAAAGAGGGCATGGGTGGCAGAGCTGAGAGAGATTAGTGGACAAATTGAAATTTGTAACCATCTCTAATACAGACGGCTGGGATCAACCAGTCCAGATAGTTGTTGCTGGTGTCCTTGAAGAACCAGGGAAGCACTGGAAGTCTCTCCCTGCATTGAAGGCATTAGCACAGAGTCTTCACATGAACTTAGTCACAGCTGAAACACACCCTTCCCACAGATATTTCTGAGGCTTTCTTTTCAAGTTACAATTCAAGGCCATTGATTCCCCTGTATAAGGGTGGGCTCCCTAAGAAGACCCATCAAAGGATGTGACTAAGCTTCTTTCTTTGCAACTACTTCCTGCTCTTTCTAGACAAAATTGGTTTGTCTGAGTCCTCTGGGATGCAACCTTTTTTTTTTCTTTCTTTCTTTCTTTTTTTTTTAAATCCTGTGGCCACTTCCAACTATCAGCTCCCAGAGAGATGGCAGTGTGGTGCATCTTACAACTTATTAAATTTTTCCTATTCTGCTCTCCCCAGGGATGGTCTAGAATAGCTGGCAGCTTTGTTGTCTGGGCTACTGCCTCCTTGAGAAGATACACAGGGTCTGTCTACTGGTGCCAGGTTCCAAGACAACAGTGCATCAGCCAGCAGGAGTTGGCTGGAGTAGGAACAATCTTCATTCCTCACCTCTGCTTTGATCTTGGAACCACTGACCAATAGGCACAGTGGTGAAGTAAATCAAAACCTCTCTTACTAATGCAGCTGTACCGAGAAAGCCTCCTTCTGCCTCTCTGTTCGGTAATAGTCCTGTCTATTACTCTCCACGTTTGGCCCTAAACTCTATAGCAACTGGAGTTTGGATCTTATACCTGACTTTCCTGGTTGCAGGCGGGATAGAGGAGAAGACAGTGCATAAATAGTTACAGTGGGCAGGGGCAGGGAGGGCCCTTGCAGTTGCTCCCTTGCAGGAGATTGAGTGAGGAGTCCTTCCAAGGCCTGTATAACCTCTGCCCCCTCATGCAGCCCGAGCCTCCATCTACAGAACAACCTGCCAGAGCTCTCAGGTTCCAGAAATTACAGCAATTTGGACACTAGGGCTGTTTGCTATCCCTCCCCCCACTGTCTGACTGTACAGCTGATTTATAAGGGGAGGAGACCAATAGCCAAAGTACACAGACTTGTTGGCTTTTGCTAAAGAGCCTAAAGTCTCCTGATGGCTAGCTAGTTTACTGGGAGTGAATTTTGCAAAAATGTACATCTTCTTTCAGAATATCTTGTGTCAATGTGAATAATCTGCGGTTGGAAAATGTGTCACATTTTCTTTTGGTCCCTGTGTTTTGTGGTGGTAGAAATCAAACCCAGGGCTTCACACATACTGAGACATACTTGACCCCTGACCGAGCCATAGCCAGCCTCCAGCTAAATGCTTTTTAGAAGTATTGGTATTCTCTTTCACCTTGTCCACCCCAGAGAGGCCTCTTTCACTCTGTGCCTACAAGACAGATTGGCCAAGGTCAGTTTATATCAGCCTTGTACATGTGCCACAGAGGGAGGTGCATCAATGCAGGGAACAGAGCCATGGCTGCTCCACTACAAAGCCCTTGCTGTGGACAGGCCGTATCAGACATCCGGGTTTCCTTACAGTCTGTGTTCTCAGACACATAGCTTGACATTGTGTCAAATTCACTTGAGATAGCACAGGATTAGCAGCTGAAATAAGATAGTTACAACAGAACTTTGAGAAATTTCCTGAAGCCCTGGCAGGGACCCTGTGCCGTTTTTCTTTCTTGTGGGAGCAGATAAGTTTTGCTAATCTTCAAGCACCAAGCAATAATGACTGCTCCTTCCCATAAATTGTCTGAACTGGAAAGGCAGGTGAGAGTCCCCACATTTTGAAAATCCCCATTTACGAGATTTCTTGGGATGGGTCACCATGTTGTTCTAAGTGGAATTGGAGTTGGTTAACATGCATGAAGCAGAAGGACCTGAACTTAGATTAAATCAGAACCACGGGTTCTTTCCTTGGAAGATGTTTGGAAGTGATTGTTGGGCACCTGCTTTAGCTAATGGTCATGGCAACCTATCCCAGTTCGAGGGCTAGTCACAGGAATGGAGAACCCTTCCTTTCATTTTGGCCATTTGGACAACTGGCCATCACTCTGTGTAAAGGACTCTGAAGCAAAGATTCCCTTCTAGGCATGAATGGGAATCATAGTAGTCAATAAAAGCAATAATTATGCTCTTAAGGGGCATACTGCCTGTGGGTAGAGTCTCAGATACATTTGTACGTGAGGGTCATGGTTGGGAGCACTCTGTACCTTCTAACCTATGTAGCCCATCCCTGCCCTGCCACTGGTACTTAAAAACTAAGACATCAGGCACATCAGTGGCTTGCCTGGGTTCCCACACCCAGCAGGTGGCAGTTGAGCACTTCAAGCTAATGTACACGGGCTTACCACACCCTTTGTTTCCTTTTTAAAACATTGTGTGTATGTGTTTATGAATTTGTACTTGTTTATGAGTGTGCACATATGCATATGCACGAGAGGACAGGTCCATGATGATGTCTTTTCTTGATTACTTTCCACCTTTAGTTTTTGACACAATCTGTCACTGCACCTGAACATTTTTGATTCAGCTAGACTGGCTGGCCAATGAGATTCAGACTCCCCTAAGACTCCATGTCCCCCCAACCCCATCACTAGGGTTACACACATGCGTTGCTATGTCCAAACATTTTTCCCACCCACTTTTAATTTTTTTGGAGAATTTAATACATGGTTATAATACTTTGATCAAACTTTCCCATACCCTCCCCTCCATTTCTACTATATGTCCCCCACCACCACCACCTTCTTATGCCAACGTCATGTAGCCTTCTCCTTGAACTGAGTTTTTAGTGTTGTCTAGAGGTCTATGGATGTGGGACCATCTACTGGAGCATGGGTAGCCTCTCAAGGCCACCTCCCTGAAGAAAACTGTCTCTCCCTCCTACAGCAGCTGCCAATTGCCAGTAGCCTCTCAGACAGAGATGGGACTTTGTAAGACCCAATACATCCTAGGATTTTGGCTGGCTTGATCCTGTATAGGTCTTGTGCACAACACACACACACACACACACACACACACACACACACACACAATGGTCCTGTCCTGTCTGAAAAATACTGTTCTGCTACAGGTATTATTTCCTCTTCTATAGTAATTCCTGAGCCATTGGGGGAGGGATATGCTATAGATGTCCCATAGAGAATTGAGCACAGCACAGTCTCTTTTTCTCTGTGTGATCAGTTGCAGATCTCTGTATTGATCATCATGTACTGCCCACAGAAGCATTTCTGAAGAGGGCTGAGAGATGCATCAATCTCCGGGTGTAAAGATGAGAATTTGGTCAGGGATAGTTTATTACTATTTCCAGATAGCAGGGTAATAGCATAAGTTCTCCCAGCACTCACAGAGGTACTAGAGATCGAAATTTGAGTTCCATCCCTGCACAGCAGGTATTTTATTGACCTTACTGCCTTCTTCAGCTCCTGCTTCACGTTTTACACATGACTCACTAGGCTCTCAGTTGACTCTGGGGCTGTAGACCTCGAATAGGGACTGTGGTTCTGCACTTGTGACAAATTGCTAGGTAATACTGATGCTGCTAACTCCTGGACCACACTGGAGTGTTGGTCTCTGGATCATGATGGCCACCTTTCACCTCCTAAAGCTAAGCTACTCAGAGGGTGTTTAACATCCACTCTGTTCTGCCTTCTTCAGGATTTCATGGAGCATCCTTTCCTAGACGTGGTAGATGAAGATTAAGGTTGTGAAAATATACAGGGTAGTCCAGGAAATGGATGGATGGTTTAAGGGGACAAAGTACATGGATAACTTGCAGAGTAGATAGCACATCGAACTCCTTTGGGCCTTGAACCTCAAGCTCAAGTCTCCCCTATATATTCCTCCCTACAGCTTCTTCCCTCCATTCCAATCTGCTCCCCACCTTCCAACATGACTGCCTCACCTAAAGTGCACCAGTCCCTTCATACCCTACCACAGCCCGCAAGAACCACGTGCTTATTATTTTAAGTTCTGGGTACTCGGTTGCTCTGTCAGTAGAATACAGGAGTTCTGGATTAAGAAAAATTGAGCAGGAAGGGGAAGTTGAATTTTGATAATATATTTCATATTCACACATGAACACACACACTAAAGAGCATGTATGTATGCAATGAGAGCTCATTGCTGGAGTGCCAGGCTGCTCACCACACACACACACACACACACACAGGCACACACGCACGCAAACACACAACGCTCAAGCTCACACACGTACACTACTTGTCAACTTTCAGGAAAAGAGTTTCCTTTAGGAGAGGGAAGAGAAATCTCCGAATTTTTGCCTTGTGAACAGCATCTCTGTGAGTTCCCCAATTGTACATTTGCCTTCTTAATTTTAATTTTAGGTATGTGAGTATTTTGCCGGTAAGTTATGTCTGTGTGCCATGTGTGTGGCTGATTCCCACAGAGGCCAGAAGGAAGAGTGTGTTCAGTCCCCTGAAACTGGAGTTGTAGGATGTTGTGTGCCTACACATGGGCGCTGGAAATTAAGCCCTGCTCTGTGGAAGAGCAACCGGTGCTCTTAACCACTGAGTCATTCCTTCACTCACAACCAAAGCTACTTATGAACTTATAGACATCGGCTCTCATGCTTGTTCTTAGTATAGAAGATTGCAGAGATGAACAGTAAAGGAGTCCAGTCACCAGACATGTAAGCCTCTGGAAGTCCATCTGCAACTGCTCGACAGGAGCGATGGAGAAAGTGACAGCCAGGATGTTTTGGTGGCAAATGAGTTTGGGGTATTCCTGAATGTGGTATGAAACCTGGGTGGACTGTGACAAACAGTCCAGGCTTCCTGCTGCAGAATCCCAAGGGACTAACTAAACCCAAAGCAAGAAACAGCCAGACTGAAAATGTATAGTTCCTAAGCAGTTCGGACCCTAAATGGATAAGGTGAACATTAATCTCCACCTCATTCTCAGGAAATGGAAGACTTCTCTAGAGACTTTGTGATCTTCCTAACAATGTCTGACATTCACTTTGGAAAAATTCACAGGCACACTGAGACAATGTCAAAATCAAAACCAGATGGGAAGAACAAGTCTGTGGGTCGTATTTGCTATGGAAGTTGTCAGACACGACTGTTAACATTGATCATTAGCTTGGTTAGAAAATTAGGTGAGAAACTGGAGGATTCACCAGAGAACAGGGGTGTATGAAGAAGAAGTAGACAGATAATCCTGAGCTGAAAGATACCATAAAAGAAAAGAAAAAATAAAGAGACTTTTTGACGAGTTAGACACACAGGAAGAGAAGATCAGCTGTCTGGAAGACACTTCAAAAGCTAATATCCAATAAAGATCCCAAAGACAAAAGGATAGAAAATTAAGAATCGATATCTATAGCAACAATAATTCAGACACATATAGGAGGCACAATAGAGTGAAATGAATGTGCATCCCATCTCTGTCTCATTTCTTGCCTCTTGTGTCGATTTCTTCTGCATTAGACCTGCCTTTCTAAAATTCAGGTCTTCGATTCTCTTGTCTAGATTTCTTCAGTTGGTAGCCACAGACCACAATTTAGCAATTTAAATATAAATTACTGAAGTGTAATTCAGTTGTATATTTTGTTTGTTTGTTTATTTGTTTGTTTTTCAAGACAGGGTTTCTCTGTGTAACCCTGGCTATCCTAGAACTAGCTGTGTAGACCAGGCTGACCTCAAACTCACAGAGATCTGCCTGCCTCTGTCTCCTGAGTTCTGGGGTTAAAGGCATGCTGTCTTGGTCAGACTATCCACATTTTAAGTGCTCAATAGTCACATGTAGCCAATAGTTGATGACACAGACATCACTCACCTGGAACATTTCTGTCAACACAGAAAGTTCTGTTGAACAATCAGCTCAACCCCTGATGTATGTGTTTTGTTGTTGTCTGTTTACTTCCCTAGAGTGATATTCAAGGTTTTACACACTATAACTCCATTTGTTCTACTGAAAGCAGAGTAAATCCTTTGACCAACCACCAAGTAAAAGAAGATGAAATAATCTCAAGGGTAGGAGCCTGCTGACTTTAAGAGTGTCTTGCATACAGAGTGGTTTCAGGGCCAGTTCTTGTCACTTCAGAACTCCAGGTGCTTCTGTCTAGGAATAAATACCAGCACTGGACTAAGGAAGATAGTAAAATCACAAAGGAAGTGGTTGTTTGGTTTTGGTCTCCATCAATAAACTCTTTATATTTGAAAGTATGTGGGGCAGACGGGACTTTCGTTAGGCTGTACTTTGGTTTTGCCATTTACTGGCTTTTAAACATAGACAGCTTTCTTTGCCTGTCCTGGGGCCCAGATTTCTCCCCTTGTGGTGGAAGCCATTGTGTTTCTTCCTTGGTATCTGGGTTGTGAAGACTTAAGGCAGTTTTGTCAATGTGGACATTATAAATTTAAGTGACATCAGTGCCATACATTTGGGGTTACAATGTGGGTCAGGGTTGTGGGCTGTAATGTGTCATGTTATCTTGTATCTTTGTGCTTACAGTGATCTCCCTCAAGGCTGCTGAAGATTCATCATTTGAGAAAAAGAAGGTGACATGGGCATTTTTTGAAGGTAAGTCTAGCATTTTGATTTCTAGATAGAAAGAGAGGAATGGAAAAAGAGAAAGAAAGGATTTGAGTCTCTTAGTATTTTCATAGCATCAAGTTCTCTCCTGGGCTGATCTTTACAGGAGTGAAATGTAAATGACTAGTGGTATCCTCCACAGTGGACAGGTGGGGGTGAAAGTCTTATTCTGCCTAATTCTATTTGTTCCTCATTTTATCTGTCCCATACTCCTCCTGGGTGATATTGAGGAGGGACTTCCCAGGGATGTGAACTTAAAGAATACATCCACTGCAGCTGACTTTAATTTTTGGTTGCTTTCAAAGTCTGAAGTCCTAAAGAGTTTGAAAGCTATAAGCAAGTTATCTTCACCTCATATTAGAACCAGTCAGGGAACTTTAAAAACAGGGATGCTTGACCCTCCAGGGAGATTCTGACTTAGGTGGAAACTTATGCATACCTCCCCATTTGACTCCAGCTTGCAGCAGGTTAGAATCCATGGCCAGAGAGACAGTTCCCAGCGGCAGTCACTCCCTAGAGCTTGTCTTAAATGCAGGCTGAACTCTGAGGTGGTGCCTCATGCATTTGAAAGGACTGTACATCCAATCTTGACACACTCTGTAGTATGATTTGAATCTCTAAGACACTTTGTATAACAAAAACCTCTGGCATCTCTTCAAGTATTAATTTTGGAGTGGAGTTCTCAACAGTGGGGCTGCTTCTACCACTGTAGAGGACATTTGCTGGTTTCAGGGGACAGTTTTGGTTGCCTCAAATGTGGACATTCCACTAGCAGCATAAAGAATAGAGACAATGCACAAGATAGTCCCCATATTAGAGGACTAGGCTCCCAGACGCCAAGAGAGGTTATGAGTCTTTGCCTCAAAGAAAGGACAGTAGAAAAATGGTCATTGCCAAGTAACTGAGGAGAGTGACCAATGAGATCATGCACTCTAAGTTCTCAGGCAGAGTCATTGATGTCAAAGGAGAAAGGCAGGATCTTTGGAAGGATTCCATCTTGTGAAGTCTTTGGGTTGATTGATGAGGAATGGGCTGGTCAAAGGATCTTAGAAGAGGTAAGTGCCTTGTCTCACTACCTGCTGTGTGATGAGAAGAGAGAGAGAGAGAGAGAGAGAGAGAGAGAGAGAGAGAGAGAGAGAGAGAGAGAGAAGCAGGAGGAGCAGGAGGAGCAGGAGGAGGAATTGGCCTTACAGGGAAAACCTAGGGATTCAAAGCTACTTTTCCAGTAGCATGTTAAAAATACACCATATCTCTTAGAAAAATTCCATTCTAATTGTGAACATGAATTGATGTTCCATTCTAATTGTGAATGTGAATTGGCTAACTATACACTTTGGTGTAACCACTCAGTTTGTCAGGACTTACTGTTTAGTTTAGTAGTTTTTTTTTCTTTTCAGATCACATTTTATCCAATAATGCATCTTTGTATTTCAGAGTTTTCTTCTACACTTCATAGTCACCTTTTTCTTTATCTCATGACTTTCTCCGAGCAAAGCAGTCCCTGGTTCCCTCTCCCTCTGTCTCTCATTTGGTTTCCTCTTGGGCAGAGATATAAGTGGCTCTCTTCCTCATAGGGAGAAGTTGTAGGAAAAAGGAACAAGGTTTTCTCTTCTCCTTGCTATTGAGTAAAAGTGAGGCAACCTGGCTGAGCTTTACCTTAGGTCTCTGATGATGTCTTGAGCGCTGGCATGGAATGGTGAAAATGTCTGCAGGATTCTCTAAGGAAGCTCACTGAAGAATATGCCAGAGGGAGCCCTGGCTCTACCTCTGTGATATTTACTATCACATTAAGCATCATGCTCTCAGGAATGTGAGGTGGTTTTGATGGGAGTAATCTAAAACCATATTCCATATTTTAAAACTTCAATAGTACAATAAAAAAAGACCTCATAGATTTGGAAGGACTGTAGCAGTCAGTCTTGAGTTGAATCTCTAAGACACTGTATAATTGGCATCATTTTATAATTCCACAGATGTTGAATCTAAGCTATATCCCAACTTAAGGGTAAATGTGATCTGGCCCAGCATGGACTTTTTCCTCAATAGAGACAATCAAGTCCTGTCAAAGACTGGAAGTTGGCAGTCTCACTATGCATCCTGAGGACCCCAGGGTAGCTGTCTCCATGCCTTCTTTCCCTGTGCTGAAGGAATCGGTAGTGGTGGTCATGCTATTGGCTGTAGCACAGCAGCAGCAGCAGCAGCAGCAGCAGCAGCAGCAGCAGCAGCAGCAGCAGTGTCCTTGCATTCTGTGTTTTCAGCCCACCAAGCTCTGGCAAGGTCAAGGGTGTAGATGAAACTCTTTGGCACAGGATCTCAGGCCTTTTGCCCTTTTGTTCCTGATTGGAAGAGCTTCAGTGTGGGTTGTAGACAGATATCCAGCCTCCTGGGGCTTAGCTAGGTCTGGCTGTGTGCCTGCCCAACAAAACAAGCATTGATTGTCAGGGCTCTTGATGAGATATTGGAGTGAGTTAAAATCCCTCAGGGCTATCACTCAGGTATTTTGCCCTGAGCAAGATGGTATTACAGACTGCATTAAAAAATAGTGAAGTACACAGAGTTTTATTGCCGGAACAGCTATTCCCCAGGCTCTTGCCTTTGAACTGGAAATGTAGAACACTGACCCCGGCTTTCTTGACTGCTATTGTGGTGTGTGTTGCAGGGAGGGAGGTTGGTTGTGCAAGGAAATGCTGGGGTCACCCAATTTCAAAGCAGCTCTGAATACTTGGTTGAGTTGCCAGGCAACAGGTACTTTTGTCCTGCCTGGTTCAGCTGGCAGTCTGGGAAGATGGACGAAGCTGGCACAGTAACATTGTCACCCCGTGTTGACCTCCCTGTGGTGTGCACAGCCACTGCAGCCTGCTGGCCTCACCATCTGCTTTGGGGAGACCTGGAATTTTTTCTTTTTTGCAGCTGTCTAAAAATGGCAGTGGTGTCTTTAGCAGTTCAGTGGCAAAAGACAAAATCACAAACATATTTAGGGACTAGAACGTGATGTTTTCTATTGCTATTAAGTGTGTGATATAGATAATGTTTGTTATTTATATATTCATTTACTTTGCATTTATTCATTCATTTTATTATTTATTTGGACAGAATGAAATCCAATGCCTTATACAAGCTGTGCTTGTACTTTACTATGAAGCTAAATCCTCAGTCCTATGTGATCATTATCATTTTCATTCATTTTGGGTGCTGTAGAATTAACCTAGGGCTTCATGCATGCTATGAGCACTCTATCATTAAGCCCCAGCCTCCTTCCCATGTGGTATTTAAAAGCTGGGTTTAGATTTGGCTAAGTGCAGAAGCTTTGTTGAGTTTGGGTCTAAAGGTTTAATTTCACTCTTCAGACAGTGTTATTTGGTTAGGCTTGAGTTTTGAAACTTTTGGGCCATCTTTTATAAATAGATCAGATGTGAAGATAAGGTGACATCAGGCCAGCCTGAGAACAGTGTCTAGAACACAGTGCAACTTGCCTCCACTGTACTATGAAAAGGTGACCCTGGAGGCTTCTGATTTTGTGAGACTGGTTTCAGTTAGCCTTTGTCTATAGAGAAAGCTGGGGTCAGTGACAGGGTCACTGTTTTGCAGTCCTTTATGTAGCAAAAGAAATGGTTGGCATGGGAGACACAGTGAGCACTTCTCAGTCTCAGTTGCTGCATGGTGGAGGGAAAATGGATGTGCAGTTTTTCTCTTCTTGGGAAGTGACACATTTTAAGGATCCTAAGGCTCCAAGAGCAGAGGAGAGCTTATCCACTCTCATTCATGCATAAAGACCCATATGTAGATAGGTGGGTGGCGCCCACTGGTGCGTGTGCATTGTCCCCAGAGCCTCTGCGCTTGGAGCAATGAGTCCTTTTAGTCACTGAACCATTTCTCTAGCCCCCAGTGTTGTTGTTTGTTTGTTTTTTTTTAAATAATAGTTTTGATCCATGATTGACTCAATTTCTGGATGTGGAAACTGGAAACACAGAGAAACAACTGCACTTCATTTTTAGTTCAAAATTCTAAGTAGCCAGGATCAGAAATCTACTCAGTCTAGCTTAGACAAAAATGTTGGGCAACCCTAAGAACATGAAAGAACTTACTGACTCCAGGCATGGAGTCTGCACCAGGCTGCCTGAGGACCCTGGCCAGGTAGTATTCCTGTTGACTCAGAGGTTCTGCCAGAAGCTCATATCTTGAGAACGTAATGTGTGCGATGAACTAAGATTTACATTTATGAATGCTCATGCTAGAATTTTTTGTTATGAGGAAAACATGTAGAGACAATAATTAGCCAGTGGTAGATGATTTGAACAATTATTTCGTGGGCTGGAGAGATGGCTCAATGGTTAAGGTCTCTTAGTCCCATTGCAAAGAACCAGAGTTTAGTTCCTAGCACCCACATTGGATGGCTCACAACCACCTGCCACCCTAGGGCATCAGATGTCCTTATCTAACCTCTACAAGCACTTGTACACACACACACACACACACACACACACACACACCTTGAAAAAAAAGAACTGAGTATTTTCATTTCCTAAAAGTTTTTCAAAATAGCTCATCCATTTTCAATCACTACTAGCCTAGTTGGAGTCACCTCATTTAGCTACATGCTCATCAGCCTTCTGAATGGTATGTGGACAGTCTTACTCTGGCTTCCTTTTACAAATCTTTCATGAGTAAGCGAGTTGAATGCACTTAGGTATGTACTCACCACTATGCATACTGTCTCTGCATGCTTTACCCACTTTTCAGGTAGGATTCTTGGCTTTTTACCATTTACAGCTGATTTTGAGAGTTCTTGACATATTCTAGATACGACTCCCTGTTTGGATATCTGGTTTTAAATGCTTCTTCCCATCCTGCAGCTTGATTCTTTACCTTCTTCGTGCAGCTGTTCACAGAGTAAGATTTTTTACTTACAGCGAATCAAATTTACCTTCTCTAATGACTGAGCATGTATGCTGGGTGGGTGACCAGCCTCTGAGCTGTACCTCTATCCTCAAGGTTTATTCATAGGGAGGATGCCTCTGATGACAAGTCCAGGCACTCTGCCTCTTAGACTAGATCTGAAGGTTTTCCTCTGGTGCACTTTTTACATTTGAAGTTCTTTCCATGGTTCATTCTGAGCTAACGTTTCTAACAATGTGCCCTTCAGATCTCTATGTGTATGCTGTTCTTGTGTGCTCCATGGGGATCGTCAGCGTTCTGCTCTTCACCCTGGTCATTGCCTGTCAGTCTGTGTTTCACAAGAGGAAATCAAGAGGTAAGCAAACAGATAAGGTCATGTCTGGAATGGGAAGCCACCCACCCACACACAGGCGGAAGATGCTGGGCAAAGTATCATCTTGGTGGGAAGGCATCCTGGATCAGCAGTTGTTTACCTGGAGCCAGAAAGCAAAGGGAATGAGGAGACTTGCTTCTTATAGGCATTGCTGAAATAAACTGACGACTGTCACACCAGCTAAATTCCCTTTTCTCACACTTCTTCCCTCTTGGGGCTTTGGGTTTCTTACCCATGATCATGGTGGTCATCCTGAGCAGGGTGTGGCTGGAGCAGCTTTGCTTTGCATTTGGGTTCAAAGAGTGAGTTTGGGGGCTAAAGTTCTGAACCATGGGGCTTGCAAATATCTTCTTGGCAGGCAGGTGGGACCTGGGATGTCCCTCTCTGTTCTTTTCCTGTCCAGTGCTTACTCCTTTCTTGCCAGTGTCCCTGAATCCCTGGAGGCTGTCCTCAGTTCCCTCTCCTTGTGCTTTCTTTCTTAGACATTGCAGTCTATGACTCCTATCTCCCCATGAATGCTGCTGACTCTAACGGCTGCCCATATCTCTCATGGAGCTCAGTTTTCCAAGTCTAGCAGTTCTAAGACTCTGCCCAGCTGTCTGCCTCTGTTCTGTTCTCCAAAGATGGCTCAGCAAACCTTCTTACAGGGTGTTGGCTGACTCATCGGGGCTTGCTGGAACTTCTCTTTCTTTAAATCCCCCTCTGAGTATTCCTCATGCACACTATCCCTCAGAATCTCCAAAAGTAGTGGAGAGAGGACACAGTTACTCTCAGAAATAACCAAGACAAACAGAGCCCAGTTTCAAGGATACCTCACTGAACAGCCAGAGGGCTCACCTCTGTCCCTCTTCTTCTTCTTCACTGAAACTTGGGGGACAAGAGTGCACCCATCTGAGAGCTGGGAAAGAGGAGACACTCAAACCCCTGAGCAGATTTATGGTGACCTGTGAGTCACTGTCACTCTCACTATAGGCTTGAGGGTGTAGATGAGGGAAGAGTTAGCTTCTGTTCATGTTCACAGGGACCTTTAAACTGGGAAACTGAATGACAGCTACAAAGGGAACAGACCCTCCCCAGAGATGTGGGCAAGACTGAGGAAACCAGGAAGGGAGGATGTGCATCCAGGAACTGGTACCTCTGGGAAACTGTTGCTCAAGGGGTGAGGAGGAAAGGTTCTGGGAGCTGTAAGTGCTGCTGTTGCCATGGGATTCAGAGGTTAAGAGCACTGGCTGCTCTTCCAGAGGACCTGGGTTCAGTTTTTCGCCACCAACATGATGGTTAACAACCATCATTAACTCTGGTCCTGGGGAACTGACACCCTCTCAGGGCCTCTTCTAGCACCGTGTATGAACATACATGCAGCTAAAACAATCACACATAATAAAATAAAATAATAAAATAAAATAAAATAAAATAAAATAATAAAATAAAATAATAAAATAAAATAAAATGAAATAAAATAAAATAAAATAATAAAATAAAATAAAATAAAATAAAAAAATAAAATAAAATAAAATAAAATAAAATAAATAAAATAAAATAAAATAAAATAAAATAAAATATAAAATAAAATAAAATAAAATAAAATAAAATAAAAAATAAAATAAAATAAAATAAAATAAAATAAAAAAAATAAAATAATAAAATACAGAACTGTTGTAGGATAGGTGGTCCAGAAGCAATTCACCCAATGTTCAGCTGGTACAGCATGAGGGCTAGCTCAAGGATTCTGCATGCACTGTCTCCAGCACTGCTGTCCCTAGATGCTTCTTCCCTTTGAAATCAAACCAAAGCCAGCAAGTATGGAAGACAAAGGTGCCATCAGCAGCTTCCAGGGGTTGGATGCAGTTGACAGGGAGCAGAGAATAGCACATGCAGCCCTGGAAATGGAGCCAGGGCTACAGGCCAGATTTCTCTCCACTAGAGCCCGAATGCTTCCCTCCGGCTTTGCATTTCACTGTGCTGCCCTTGAGTACCTTCCTCCATGGCATCTGCCACCCCATTAAGATATCCCAGCATTTCCCTAGTTCATAGTCCTCAGCTGCTTCTCTGAGCTTGTGGCAAATGTTGCCCATGGGTGTTGGCCCTTTGCCTCTTTTCCAGAGAACTCTGTGTGAGGCAGAGGCCATGCATGTGACAGATCCTCCTTGGAATTTGGCTCATGACGGATGCTCCACAAATGATGAACAAATAGATTTGCTTTCCAGCTGCTCTGCTCCCAGCTGTTGGAGCTTAGAATGTACCAGCGCTAGCAATCTCTAGGCTGGGTGTGTGCTAAGGGCAGCTCTATCAGGGCTTGGGCAAACTTGAGCTGTAGACTCCGTGGGGTTTGAGGCAGGACCCAGGAATCAAAGAATTGCCAAGAAGGGCAGACAGGACACACAGGGGCACCTGGCCTCTTCCTCCAGACCTCACAGAGATACCTCAAGGAATGAGGCTTATAACTGGTTCATCACCCTCCCCTGACAGAATGGACTACAGGGCGACCACTTGTGCTCTACATCTGAAGCCCTACCCAGCTGTCAAGAGCATTGTCTGGGCACCTGCCATAGACTAGGCATGTGGTTCTACTTCTCCATATCTTATGTCACCCACACAGTTCCCATGAGACAGTGCGTGTGATAATAGCCCTAAACTAGGCAGTGACAGAGGAGAGGGCTCTAGCTGTATTCTAGAAAATCCACAGACATCGGAGGGTCAAAAGCTGTGACCTTTGTGAAGGGACTTTCCTCCAACTTTCCATGGAGATTATTGCTGAGATTCTCCCCAAGCGGACTCACCTGGCTTCTGTGGTTCTGCGGTACATCTTTTGATATGTCTGCCTTTCAGAGAGCGCAGTGATCTTTTACAGGTGACTCTCAAGGGCTACACAGGATGTGTATGAAGACCTAGTGCTATGGTTTGAACGTAGGCTGTCCTCACCACAGGTTCATGTGTTTGAGTCTGGATCCCAATCTGATAGGACTACTTTGGGAGGGCCTAGGAACTTCAGGAGGTGGCACAGAGCCAGAGGAAGTTGCTCACTGGGGTCAGGTTCTTTGGGTTTCCTTGTCAGTGGCCCTGTCCTTGTTTGTTCTCTGCTTTGTGTCCACCAAGAAAGAAAGCAGTCTCTGGCAGCTGCTGCTCCGCCTGAGCACATGAGGCTGAGTGTCAATGGGCTGAACCCTCTGCAGGCTGGGAGCCAGGAACTCCATCACCCCCTTCAGGTGTTCTTCCAGCTGTTTTGGTCACAGCTGTGTAAGGGTCAGCAATTGACATACATGTGACAGAAGCAAGTATGGACGGATTCAGAGAGACTTTAAAATCAGGGTCAGCAATCGGCATACATGAGACAGAAGCGAGCATGGATGGATTCAGAGAGACTTTAAAATCTGGAGTAGGGCTGCTCGTAAGCCCCCAACTTAGTTTTCAGGAAATTACAAAACGAAGTACTCACACTTGGTTTGCATGCCTTTGTAAATCCATTGTATATCAAAATGAAACAAAACCACCCTTGGAGTCCCTATGTTTAAATTAAGCAAGCTTGGGTCCTAAGTTCTTATGAATGGGGTCTTTCCTCCTCAGTGTAAATTCCAGAGGGTCCTTGAATGGAAACAAATCATTTGTGGATCGTGTTATTACCACTTGTCTAGCATCCCTGTCCTCTGCCTGCCAGGTAGAGTCCTCATCAGCACCACAGAGTTCTCCCCTGAGAAATCCAAATCCTCCTTGGTTGTTCGATTTCCCCTTGAATACTAAAGCCATTGAGCAGAGTGTTTCCAGAGTTGATGCTTTGTGCCCTGAGCTCAAGGATCTCGAGTTTTTAGAAACTGGTGGACAAGTCCAGTGGGTCCAAATCCTTGTGTGGCTCTATTTCTGTCCCAGTACTTTCTGGGATACTAATCCCACGAGTCTTCATTTCCTGATGGAGAGGAAGGGAACGCAGAGCAATGGTGATTGGTCCCAGGGTACTTGTCTCTCCCACTGCAGGACCGGAAGCTTGGGGAGGAGGAAAGGGTACAGTCCAGTTACCACAGGTGGCTGGGGAGTAACTGACACTCTGGTGGGTCTGGAGTACTGAGCTGTTTCCATAACAACCACCTAGCCAGGGCATACCACAGGAAGCTGCCTCTCTTGTGGGCTAGCTGCTGTCAATGGCTGGGGTTCTCATTGAGAACCGTTGAGCATCTGTGGGCCATACCACATGTGTCCAAATGATTCTGTAATTCTAAAGCACTTGTTTTTTTTTCCTAATGGTCTCACATCCCATGCATTGAATTATAACAAATTTATCATTGTGACTACACTAAAACTGTAAATAAAGGGCTGAGTATAGTGCTTGGTTTGAAGAGGGTCCAATTCTTACTAGGGGTCCTACTGAGAGCCTGTTGGTGTTTAGATTTTCCCCTCCAAGTGTGTTGTTGCTTGGACTTTTTGCATGCATGTTTGAGGAAGGCAGCCCTTCCTGTAAGGGTCACAGAGCACTGAGGTTTGTAGGCTGTTCCTACCCAACGGTGCTTCTTGGTTCCTGCAGCAACATTTAGACAGAGGACCTCAGAGTAGCTGACCCACTCCTGAGGACCCTGAAATAGCATTGGCTCTTCCAAAGCCAAGGGCAGTAGGCCAGCTTTCTTGTCTGCTGTTCTGCCCCAGCCATTGCTGCTGTTTCCAGGACACCCTGCTGGGCTATGAGCAAAGCTAATTGTACCCATGTGTTCCAGCCCAGCACAAACATACTATATTCTGCTCCCTAGCACAAATCACCGTCTTGCTCCATCTTAGTGCCTGCAGTGACCAGGACCTTTTCCCAGGGTCTCTTTAGCTGAGTCACCTTGGAGAATACCAGTCCTGGGTCCAGGACTGAGCCCTGAGTTCTAGTGGTTTCTCAGGACATTGGTTTTCAAGGCTACTGCTTTTCAGGAGCCCATCTGGTCTTGCTGGCCCAGGGAGCTGACCCAATGAGCCCTCAGCCTTCTGTGCCTGAGCTGCCAAAAGTATAGTCTCTTAGGCACCTTGGGACCAGGCAGGAGCAGGGGTGGCTTTTTTGTACCATGTATTTTCTTCGATGTGAGCTCTGGTTCCTTCCCACTTACAGTCTGTCTTCTAAGACCAGAGAATGGACTGGACAATCCAAGGTTCATTACAACTAATTCCTCCCCAGCCTGCATCCCTGTAAGGAAAACTCAAAGAGCTTATGGACTTTTCTTGCACAAGTGCAAGGAAGAGGGAACAAGGCACTGTGTCCCACTCACAGCCACACGAGGTGGATGAAGAGACTACAAAGGACATAATGGGTGGCAGAGAAGAGAAGGATGACCTAAGGAGGTCAAAGGGCTCAGCAGCCTGGAGTCAGAGACACCTGACACCCCAAGGTCAACTTCATCCTTTGTCCTGGGGCAGAAAGCTCCACTGGCTATGCTGAGTCCTGCTGGTTCCTGGCAGGCCTACTAAAAATGGTAAAAAAGAGGCCATTTGCCTTTGTGAGTCTTGTGAATCTTGTAGTAGGTTCCTTGAAAGAGTCCTTGACTTGGAGCATAGATTCAAGTTCTTTTTATCTACAAAATAGTCTTCAGAAACTGCATAGAAATTATATTTGAGCCCCCAAATCTTCAGACTATAAAGTAGTGAGGGGATCCCTCCTACTTTTCAAGACCCTGGAAGTCCTAGTCCTGGGTGTGGGTGGAAGAGGCATCCTGTTAGTCAGCCTTCCATGAATGTGAAAAGATCCCAGACAAAATCAGCTTAAAGGAGGAACAGGTTTTTTGACTCACAGATTTGGAGCTTTCAGTTTCTGATCACTTGGCCCGCCATCGCTTTGGCCCTCAGGGAGGCAGAACCTCACATCAGAAAGCATGCCGGAACACTTCATCTCATGACATCTCAGAAGCAGAGAAGGAGACAGGAGCCCAGAAGAAGCTGTGAAGCCTGGTATTGTGTCATAACCACTTGAGGCTGCTGACCACCACATGGGACAGAACATAGCAGACAGGGAACATACATGGTGCTTTTCATTGGATAAATGTGGCTGTTAAGTGGTTCCTGGTACCAAACTTCTGCATCCCCTGTGTGACAGAAGTGGGTGATACCATCCTAGTGGCTGTGCCAGCCTGGAGGGACTGTCTGGGCAGGTCTGCTTCCTGGAGGCAGGAATTCTTGGCTTCTACATAGTAAATAGATAGTGTTGTGCACAGGGAGTGGGTGCACCTCTGCCGTGACTCCTAGGAAATGCAGGCAGGGCTGTGGACTGAGCCTAGAAGTCAGGTAGTGTTTTCCCAGGCTGTGGGGCTCCATGACCTGGGGACTTGAGTGGGTAGAGAAAGCTCTCTGCAAACAGGATCCTGGCTACTATGGAGATCCCACTTTGGGATTGCTGCGGTGAGAGGGGAGCTCTTTTGACCGGAGTAAAAACATCCACAGGCTTAATGAGTGGCTTGGAAAGACCTGGGAGACTACAATGAGTGCAAGGGAGATGTGTGTGTGTTGTGTGTGTGTGTGTGTGTGTGTGTGTGTGTGTGTATGACAGAGACAGAAACAGAGACAGAGAGAGACAGAGAGACAGAGAGATCAGCCATACCCTGGACTCTGGCATTGCACTGGAGCTGCTGAGGTGGCAGTGTGCTTTCTCCAGCCTGTCTTCCCACTCCCATAGAAGCAGTAACAGTGATGGGCCCATCTGGGGAAGTTGCAGCCTTCAGGCCTGACATACTTTTGGAGGCCTGGGTGATGGCTTTGAGCGATGAGGCTCTAGCTGAGAATGAGGAGGACGGTGGGTGGCAGCAAGAGTCTAGGGCTGGAGTCTGTCATTAAGAGGTGAGAAATACTGACCTTCCTTCCAGAACCTTCAGAGATCACTCAGAACAAGACCATGTGTCTTGTGTTTTTATCTCTGAGGACCAATGCTACACAGTGGGTGCTGGGAGGCAGTGATAGAGGGCTGTTCTATCAGTCACCCCTGATGGGCTTCTTCTCTGTCTGGACTCCTAACCCCAAGAGCTAGTACCGTAATTAGAATGTCTCTGATTCACTGGACAGCCTCTCACACATTCTTGAACCATTGCTGTGTGGGCTCTGCCTCTACAGAGTCCAGGTTAAGCTGGAGCCACTCAGATGTGATTGGCATGCTCCTATACCTAATGATCAGAGAGCATCCATTTCTCAGAAGCTTACAGTGCCCAGAGTTACCTGTAGGCCTGGGTGATCCCTCTTCCTCAGTGGGAATGTTGACCCTGGATTCACTCAGAACAAACCTCACAGTCATCTGCCTAAACATATTACTGGCATGTCCCACCAGACTGGTGGCTCTTCATCACCAGTCCCTGACCCTGAAGGATGGTCTCCAGCTTCTCTCCTGTCTCTTTATTTCTAGTCTCCATCTACCCTGTTCTTTTCCATGAACCTGGACTGCACCTCGACAAACATAGGGAAGCTCCTGGTATTCTGTTAGGTCTCGGCCTGCTCTGCCAGCTTCCTCTGCACACAATGTACAGGCTATAAGTTCTGGGAGACTCAACGTCTATGTGTAGGTAACAGCATCTCTCAGTTTCTCTGAGAATGGTATAGAGCAGACATGCAGGGCTCTGAATCAGGTCACTCTGCCAGTGTAGCCCTGAAGCACTTGTCCTTGGGTTGCTATAGCACAGGACAGACTTGCTTGGCCTCATTGTCACAGGACCTGGAGGTTGAGATAGAGGTGCTGTAATATCATGGCTAGTTTCTCCTGTGGTTTCCCTCTTTGTCTTGTGTATGGCATCTCTCCTTCTGGTTCATATGGTTTTCTGTTTGCATTTGTGTCCTGGTCCCCTTGTTATACAGAAATCAGATCTGTTGTATTAGAACACACCCTAATGTCCTCATTTTAACTAAACCTTTTCTAAGATCCTATATCCAATTACAGTCTATTGCAAGTGCTGGGGGGATTGGATTTTTAATATAGGAATTTTGGAGGACACAGCTTAGTCCCTAACACCTGCTGTGTAGTTATGGATGAGTACACTACCCTCTCTGTGCTTTAGTGTCTTTCATTACCACAATAAGAAACAACATTTTTTAAAAGGTTATTGGAAAGTTTTAATTGGAGGACAGAGTTTGTGGCTTTGAACAATTTTTTTTTTTTTTTTGCTTGTATAATTCTTAAAATACTTTTTCCTTGTAACTTTGGTCTTTTATGTATTGTTGACACTTCAATGTTTTCATTACATACACAAATTGTTTCAAAGGAGGTGTTTTCCAGAGCACTGCAGAAGTAGATACCTTAAAATGATGTAACTTCGTCATGCCCTTTTGTACTCTCAGGTTTGATCGCCATCCCTGGTTATTGTAAGTGTACCATGAAGTAGGAGGAGGGGCAGCTTCTGCCGTTAGGAATGTCATTCTGTCCTCTCCTTCTCCTTTCTCTTCATCCACTTTTCCCACGGAATTTTATCCTAACTTCACACAGCTGTTGCATCGAGCAACAATCGTGCTTACTGCATGCATGTGTACATGCACACAAATTCAAGTACATTACTTCTCCATTCCCCTGTTTGTGTGTCTAGGTGTTAAAATATTGTTATAACATCAAATCTTTAAGATGTCACAATCAACAGCATTTTTGAAAGATTACTACAGAATGAACAATAACACAGAGAGATCATTATTTAGATTAAATAATTAATAAACATAAAGTAAAATTTTATTGGAAGTGTAGGTCTATTGATATGGATTTTTGCTTTTACATTATATATCCTTACATGTAGATGAGAAGACGAGAACTCAGACTTTGCTTAGAGGAATAGTTCCCCATCAATCCCATTTCTGTTTTGTTAATAAATGTGAGCTTGGGAATTTCATCTTCAATACAAAAGAAGGCAAGAATAGATAGAGTTTTCATATATTATCCAACACCATGCACAGCTTTTGAATTATATATATGTTAAGAGTTAAATAATGATCTATCATCAAAGATGTAGTTTAATATGTTGTCATTTGACACCTGGATTAGGTCATTATCCAATCCTTATTGGAAGCAAAACGTTGGAATCTTCACGACTTTTACCTCTTAAGCCATGAGCCACTGGAAGTCTCAGTGGGCACTAATGCTTTATGTCAGCTCATGATTGATTTCTTTATTCATTAGTGGATGGTTCACAAGAAGTCACCTGTGATTCACTCCTTGTCTGCAGCCCCTCCTGGGAAAGCAGAATTAGTGTCAACACCAGGGCTATCCACAACAGTCAGAACTCAGGCACATTGCAAGAGGACCCAGAAACTGATTCCTGTATACTGTTCTGAGAACATCTTAGGATATACAAACCAAATACTAAAGTCTATTGACCCATATGAAGTTTACAATACTGTCATAAATATAAACTGTTCCATATATACTATGGTTGCTACTGCTGTATCCATAGACTATCTAGCCCACAATAGGTATTCAACATATAGAATACACAAAGGGTTTAGATATTAGCATAGAGCTTGTTTATATGTCCTTTTAGCTCTCCAATGCTGACAATCCTGACTTTGCACTGGCTGACTGTGTGACAGATAACCCAAACCACAAGCACACAAAGCAACCATTTTATCTGCTCACTGTCCACAGGTCAGCAGTTGGGGCTGAGCTCAGCAGAGCAATTTCTGCTGCTGCTCTCAGATAGAGTCAGTCAGTCATGCAGCTGCTGTCAGATGGTGGATCAGTTGAGGCTGGTTGTTCTGGGAACTCAGCCACAATGCTTACTGCCTTCTCTGTGGGGACTTGTCTTCCAATGGGCCCACAGAATAATTGACAGCAGAGGAGTCGCCTGTCACAAGCCTAAAACACACCTCTTTCTATACCTCTGCTTGTGGCACATTGGCTAGTGTTTCTTGGATGCAAGGAAGTCCTGTGGCCAAGGTCTAGTTATCATGAGGTAGGAGGTGTCATACGTAGTTGTGAACAGATGCAAGAAGGTAGGATTCGCTGGAGGTGACTATATAAACATTTAGCATAAAACTCAAGATTTCCCTGGCTGTTTTAGCTCCCCTGATGAGGTGACCTTAACTATAAGTCTTAGATTAGGCACATCCTGGATTAGGTGTTCATGCATTCTAATTTTTCCACTATAGATAGAACTTTGCCTCAAGGAGAACCATTGTGGAAAGATATCTTGTTCCAAGACTGTTTTCTTAAGGATCTATTCTTATTGTTTTATGTTTGTTTGAAACAGAGTCACAATATACAGCCCAAAGCTAGTCTTGATCTTGAGATCCCCCTGCCTCAGCCCTCCAAGTTTTGCACCACCACATCTGATTAAGAAGCTCTTTTGAGACCATAAAGAGTATTAATCAGAGAATGCAAGCCTATTTTACAATGAGAAGACTCTACGAAGAGATAGCCTGTCTCATATGGTTCCAAAGGCTGGTCTCGTGACTCAGGTGGTGCTCACACGCTGGGGGACCTCACCAGGGGAGAATGCAACTCAGTTTGTCTTTGCGAAAGATGAATATTATGTTGACTGGGCATGTGTCTTCATACCTGTCACAGTCCATAACTGAAATAATATCAAATCAGTGGGGTGGCCTCTGACACCAGGATTTCTGCCCCCACCCCCAAACTTGTAGTCCAGAAGTCCTGAGAGTTGGTTGGTGCAGCCTCAATACCTGAGCAAGATCTGCATTCCTGCCTTTCAGGTAATGTCAAACTAGCCTATATTTACCAACAATTATTATTCTTTTTCCTTTCACAGTGAGACATTATTTGGTGAAATGCCCTCAGAACAGGTAAGAATATTTTCTTTGTTGTTTCAAATAAGATGTTTTGATAGTTTATGTTCTTTGCCTACTACCAATACATTGATTAAATACATTTTCTTACTAAGAGGTGTTGATCACAAGGAAGCCACACAATGTAAGTTCTGTGTATGTTTCCATGTGTGAATAGTCCTCATACCATTCATGATCCATGATTCCACATAGCATGCTACTCATGTTGGTCCAACCTGTATCTTTTTAGGAGCTTGAAAAGTGTCCTGTGGGGCCATGTGGGAACTTATGACTGATCTGAGCCACCTCTATTCATTTGCACCACTAGCACTTATAATTTTTTTCCATGAGTGCTGACTTTACCCACGCTCTACTTTACCTGGTGACAGGCTTCATTGGGAATATAGTGGTTTTAAGATACTCAAATTCATTGAAATTCTTTGAAAGCAAATGGTAAATAAAAACACCACCCAACAAAAAGAAGTTCTTTCCAAAGGTAGAAAGTAGACCAACAAACCACTGTCACACATGTATATTGTAATTCCAAAGTAACTGTTAAAATAACATTATCCCCAACACTAAAAAATAGCTATATAAAAATCAATATAATCCTTTAAATATATTCAAGTCACATAAAGAAATAGAACAAGAATCATAGGAAACGTGAAGAGAATAAATAACAAAATACTTTCATACCACCTATCTTAAATTGGTCTAAATGTATCAGTTGAATGACAGAGCCTGGCATAGTAGACAATATGTGTCCCAACTGTATTTCATAGAAATTCATTTCGTAAAAATGACATAGGTAGGGTGAAAGCAAACGGATGGAAGAAGAGATGCCACACAGTAGACAGTCTATGTATATACCATATATCTCTTAAAGTAGAACACAAAGAAAAATGCATACTAGGGATTGGATGGGACATTAGATAATAAAATGAGTCACTCCCTGGGAAAACAACTGTCTTAAATTGTATATGCACCAAACAACAGAGACACAGAACTCAAATAGCCAAATTTGAAGAGCTTAGGAACGTTGGAAAAATCCATGGTGATTTTTAGCAATCCATAGGCTTGACTTAGGTCCCCAACCTACAAAGTCACTGAAGACATAAATAATACAGTCCACCAACTGGACCCAGTTGGTCCATCTCAAACAACCAGCCTATGGAAGAATACTTTCTTTTTTCATGGCCCCATAGGCTATGAGACAAACTTCAACAAATTTATTTTAAAAATGGAGTCATACAGTATAATGTTTGACTGCAGTGAATCAAAATTGAAAGCTACAGAGAAATAACAGCAGGACAATCTCTAACCATGGACAAAATGAGGCACCATTCATTTTGTTTAAAGCTATAAGCAGAGTCTCAATAACAAATAGATACACCAATCAGGTCAGTATATGCAGTACACAGGTCAGAGGATACATGGGATGCAGAGGCATCCTCTATGTGTAATCTGACATGTTGAGCTCTGACAGGGTCCAGATCAATTCTAAATAGAAGGCATATACTTTTCATCAAGTGATGTCTGTTTCGTAGACAACCACAGGCAGAAACGTGAACTGAGGCACCTTTTCTCACAGCATCGGTATCAACTTAATTAAATTTAATTACATCATCAAGATAATTAAAGAGTTTTGGTCTAGATATAATAGCTAAAAACTGTAAAATTTCTCAAAGAAAATACTTGTGTCCTTGGATTCGGTAAGTGACACTGTGCAAAATTCATAAATGACAAAAATTTAGAAGCATTATACTTCTAAAGACACAATTATAAAGATGAAAAGATAAGCCACCAAATAAGAGGACATGTTTGCACATCCGATAAGTGATGAGCAACATGTTTTCAGATAGAGAGTTCTTCCAACTAGATGATAAGATGACAAATAGCACAGTTAAAACAGGCAAGAGTGATCTGAACAGGTATTTCCCTAAAGATGTACCAGCAGTTCATAAGGATGTGGAAACATGCCCAATATCTTTAGTCATTAATTAGAGAGATGCAAATTAAATAACAATGTAATTCCAGCACACCCCAACCATAATGCCCACAGTCCAAGAGACAGAGGATGCCAAGTGTTGGCATGGATACGCAGAAACTGCATCATGTACACCGCTCGCTGGAGCAGCCACTGGGGAACATAGTTTGGTAGTTTCTGAAGGTGTGATTCTTAATATGACCCGCAGACTGTACTCGTAGGGATCTACCCAAGTGTATACCTTCACAAAGATCTGGGTGGAATTATTCACCACTGCTCTATTCATAATAACTAGAAACTGGAGATGATCCAAATGTATTCATCGGCTGGTGAGAGAGTAAACGAAACACAGCAGATCCATCCAATAAACTTCCAGTTGGCCACAAGTCAGACCCAAAACAGGCCATTCTCAAAACACCACAAAGTGAAGGAAACCAGGTGCAAAATTTACAATTGTGTGCTATTTTAATAAAATGCTTAGAAAAGGGAGATTTATGGAGACAGAAAATAGAGTAATGGTTGCTTATAGATGAGGTTGAGCATGGGGATTAATTTTGGCTGTGATTAATGTGGTGTGGACTAAGTGTAGAACTTTGGGGCCTGTGAGTGCAGTGTCCTAAAAATGTATTGTACTGATGGTTGTGCAACTTTGTAGGTTTATAAAACTGCATGGGATTGTTTATTATGAGCTACAAATTGTACTGGACGTTAACTATGTTTCAACAAAGCTGCTTGTTTCTTTCTTAAAACCATGCCTCCTCATGCTCCAGGACGAGGGTGAAGCAGATGTGTCATTTGGAGGGAGGGTTATAGTGGGAGCAGTCATGATTGCAGAAGGCCAGTCTATCAGCCTCTCCTCATCCTGGTATACCTGACTCGGCCTCATGGAGAGTTTGCAAGTCCTCCTGTCTTGGGTCCTCCTCCCTACTCCTCACCCTCCCCATACAGCAGTCACATTCAAAGCTGGTGGCTACTGGGTCAAGAAGTACAGCAAGGATGTCATTCTTCTTGGTAGACTGGAGTTTGGTCTTCCTTAGCCCTGGAATATACAAGTGTGTTAGTCATGTTTTCATTGTTGTGACACAATACTTGAGAAAGTCAACTTAAGATGGGGAAAGGTTCATTTTTTGCTTTGGGGTCTGTGGCAAATCAGCACATCATGGTAGGAGACTATGGAAGAGCACACCATGGTGGCAAGGATGCAAAGAGAGCAGGGAGAAGTAGGGGGACTCTTAGTTTATCTGTTGGGTTTGCTTTGATAAAATAACCAACAAAAGCAACTTGGAGGAGAAAGTGTTACTTTGGTGTACAGTCTAGAGAGGACACAATCCTCCTGGGGAAAGTATGGTAGCATAGGCATGAGGCCAGCTTGTCACATTGGACCAGCAATCCAAAGGCAGAGAGAGAAGAGAAAGTTAAACCTCAAAGCCTGCCCCCAGTGATGTACATTCTCCAGCAAGGCCTCACCTCCAAATGTTTCCATAACCTTCTTTAGCAGAGCCAACAAACTGGAGACAAAATGTTCACACTTATAGGCTGTAAAGGACATTTCACATTTAAGCCATGATAGGATCTCAATGTGTAGACTGGAGTTTGGTCTTCCTTAGCCCTGGAATATACAAGTGTGTTAGTCATGTTTTCATTGTTGTGACACAATACTTGAGAAAGTCAACTTAAGATGGGGAAAGGTTCATTTTTTGCTTTGGGGTCTGTGGCAAATCAGCACATCATGGCAGGAGACTATGGAAGAGCACACCTTCTCATCCCATGGTGGCAAGGATGCAAAGAGAGCAGGGAGAAGTAGGGGGACTCTTAGTTTATCTGTTGGGTTTGCTTTGATAAAATAACCAACAAAAGCAACTTGGAGGAGAAAGTGTTACTTTGGTGTACAGTCTAGAGAGGACACAATCCTCCTGGGGAAAGTATGGTAGCATAGGCATGAGGCCAGCCTGTCACATTGGACCAGCAATCCAAAGGCAGAGAGAGAAGAGAAAGTTAAACCTCAAAGCCTGCCCCCAGTGATGTACATTCTCCAGCAAGGCCTCACCTCCAAAAGTTTCCATAACCTTCTTTAGCAGAGCCAACAAACTGGAAACAAAATGTTCACACTTATAGGCTGTAAAGGACATTTCACATTTAAGCCATGATAGGATCTCAATGTCTTCTTTATGAGTGTGTCCCCAATGATCTAATTTCTTCCCAATTAGACTCTGCCTCTCAAAGGTTTCACCACATCTTGTTGGTACCATAAACTGGTGACCAAGACTTAATTCATGACCTCCAGAGGACTTTTAAGATCTAAATTATAACTCAAAGGTCAGGGTCATTGTTTTAGGATTTCTATTGCTGTGAATAGACATGACCATAGCAACTCTTATAAAGAAAACATTTAATTGGGGCTGGCTTACAATTCAGAGGTTTAGTCCATTATCATCATGGCAAGAAGTGCGGTGGCAAGCATGACAGCATGCAAGCAGACATGATGTTGGAGAGGTAGCTGAGAGTTCTTTATCTTGATCCACAGTTAATGGGAAGAAACCGAGACACACTGCTCCTAGCTTGAGCATCTGAAACCTCAAAGCTTTACCCCTAGTGACACACCTATCCCAACACGGCCACACCTCTCAATAGTGCCAATCTCTATAAGCCCATGGCACCATTTTCATTCAAACTACCACAGTCATAGAGTTCTACCCAAATGTTATTTCTGCCTCTGTGACAGCCACACTGGGAGCTTCCAGTGATGTAGTGGATGCCCAAAGTGTTCACCATGGAATGCTTTCTGCTGAATCAACTACACTTACGTGTTTGTAAAAAAACATTTTCCTCCTTCAACCTGAAACCATGGTGGGGCCAAAGCCTTACCACCCATCTTACCACTCATCCTCTTGATCAGAGCCTAAGGTGCCCTCATGTGGTCCTGACCCCCTCCTGCAGTGCCTGGCTGGAGAACAACTCAGTTCCTTCCTTTACTTTGGCTTGAGCTGACTGTGTCCTGGGCCCAGGTACTTAAGCCCATCCTTTTTTATGACAAAGAGCAGAGTCCTAGTGCCCTTTTTGGTAACTGGGCCCTGAGTCTTAAGCTGGGGCATGATCAATGTCCTTTTTTGTCCTCTAATCACTCCCTTCTAAAGGGAAAATGGAAGAAATCACCGGACCAGGGCCATGAGCCAGGAGAGGAAACCCTTAGGCAGGGAGGGACCCTCAGAAAGAGGGCACATGCTGGTGCTGAGGACAATGTGGTCACAGGGAAAGGGGCCTTGCCAAGTAACCGGGGCAAGATGGAGACTCTAGGCTGTTCCATGACTTGCTAAGAGAAGTTCAAAGAAGAAAAGTGAAGTTTATTATCACAACTGTGTCCTGCCCTGAGGCAAAAAGCTGCTGTGGTCTAGGAGGTGTGGTGTTGGCCTTTAGGACTAACTGATTCTTCTTTTTCCCTGACCGAGTGTCCTTAGGAAGCAGATGTTCCAGAATAAAGCAAGCATTTCAAAATTCTGTGGAGTTTTAAACATGCCTTCCCTTGAAAGGTCAGCAATGAGAGCAGCAGTTCCTATGAAACGGCTTGAAAAGTCCCCGAAAAACAGTTTTAAAACACAATTCTACAATTACTCAGAGTTGTGATGCTTCTTGGGTGCTGGTCAAATTTAAAAAGCTGGAGAGGGAGAGAGAGAGAGAGAGAGAGAGAGAGAGAGAGAGAGAGAGAGAGAGAGAGAGAGAGAGAGAGAGAGGTGGGAGTAAAGACAGTTCCTAGGTTGGCTATCTCCTGTGTATAAGACAGTGTATGTTCCCAACGAAGACACAGGAAGGTGGCATCCTATCTCCTGAGCCAGTCTTTCTTCAAATGTGTATGTAGTGTTCACAAACTGTAGTCGAGATGTGTTGGAGTCACAGTCCATGGTTGTCTTAGTTTCCTTTAATGTATTGTCCATATTTCTTTGAACCATCAGAGATTTTTTTTAAAAAAACATCCCCTGACAATGAAAGCAAGGGATTTACTCAATAAGAAACATGCCAGGGTCTCAGGGTGGCAGAGGTGCAATTTCAGAGTCTCTAAGATCTTATAAGTTAGCACTCTGACGTTTTATGGTCAAACAAAAAGTATTGGTCTGACAAAGCCTATGTTGCAGTATTCATAAACATGTAGGTGGTGGAGGAGCTGACAGAGAGCAAGATGGGCTCAGTGGCTCTATGCTCACTTTGTGTGTTGGGCTAACAGAGAACTTGGATGATGTAATCCACTTGTGAATGGTCCTGGGAAAGCTGTCCATGGGAAAGGCTTTGGAAACCAGCTCACAAAGGAGATTTTATCCTGGTGCTCAGAATATGCTCACAATTAGGTCACGGGAGGACAGAAACAACAAAAGCTTGTGAACTAGTAGCTGCCAGGCCCTGATAGCCCTTTCTAGAGACACTGGCTGCAGCTTAGCACATACAGAACATGACTTGCCTTACTCCTAACTCATGCATTGAGAATAGATTCCACACTATAATTATATAGTTAGGACATTGACATTGATGATAGTCATTGGTGGTGATTGTTAAATGATTGTCATGAACTAGACATAATGTGAGATGCTAGGAGTGTCGTGGCAAAAGACCATAGCAGGGTGACACTATTTACCTATCTTAAAAGTGAAGTTACACAACCTCTAAGTAGCTCCTGGATCCACTAAGTAGCAAATGTCAATTGACCTTCATTTTAGTAGCAGTTGAGGGCTCTGGAGCCAAGGGTGAGATATCTGAAAAGTTGTCGAATTTACATGACCTCTTGGACTTTATCTGTGGTAGCTGACACTGAGAAAGGAGTGCTCCTGTAGTCACTAATATTTATTATTGTTCTAAAAGTAACAAGCAAGTTGACACTGTAGCTACAGCAACTAACAGTTCATCAAGATTCTACAATGAAGATGTCACGGTACAGGTAGTGTATGTGGGATGCTTACAACTTGAAGAGATGAGCAGAGAGCCAGTTGTAAAGGAACAGATAGATCCTTCCTGCAATACAAGTTGAGCATCAGCTCATCAGGACAAGAAATGAAGGAGGTGGACACTTCTGGACAGATCAGAAGTAAAGAAGCACTCAGGAGACCCAGAAGGATGCTAGCAGGGCCCAGGCAACATTGCTCCTTGAGCCCCACTTGCCAAGAGCTCTCTGTGTCCAGATCTTTAGTCTCTAGCTGTCTTATTTCAGATGATAACAAAATCTCCATGTAACACATGATGGATATCTCTATCCAGGGATGAGAAATACCTGCTCATTCAATGAAGACTAGAAATGACAGATCCCAAGGAACATAAGCTTCACAATGGTCAGGTCCTACAGGAAGATGGTCTTGAACCAAGAGTATCACTAGGCATCTGTAGTGGGGTTTTGTGGGAGCTCCTCAGTTCCCAGTGCTAGCATGTCTCATAGTGGCTGGAATCAGGATTAACATTTGGTGACCAGGGCAACTGAAATGGACATATGTTGTGGATCACAACTGTGATGTGATGTCACATTTAGTTAGCAATGGAAGCTGTGGTTGGGTGTAGAAGGCTTAGCTGTAATTATGTTCTTTGCTGGATTCATCTTGGTGTATGCTAGGTTCCCCCCTCCCTTCCTCTCTCTTCTCTCAAATGCTCCTAGCTCTCGAGCAGAGACACAGAATTTCCACCATGTACACTATTTAAGTGTGTGACATCATTCATTCCAGACAATTTTCAGGAACAAGTTGTCCTTCTCTATCCATTCTTGGGTGGGAACAACTTTTGGTCTTGGGCACCAGGCACAGTTCCAGCTCCTAAGACTCCAGCACTCATGCTGATCCATCCTTCTTCTACCAGAAAAGAAGTTTGAGCAGTCATACTCAATCTAGTATAAACATAAAACATAACAGAATGGATGCTACCTTTTGGTACCAGCTCTTTAAGGAGCTGGCTTTATCCCAGAGCTGGCTCAAGTAACAATCTTTCTGTCTTCATTTTTTTTTCTAGTTCTTTCTTGTCCAGGCTGGTCCCAAGGTCCTTGCTTCAGGGTTAGTGAGTTAGGGCAACCTGGATTGAATTCCACATCCCTTCTTCCTTGGGAAGGGCCTAGGCCTTTGTAAAATCTAGATTACTTATCTCAGAGGGATGAAGATTCCAGGTACCATGTCCTTTCTCCAGTGGCTTGAACCAAACAAACCCAGCCATAGCAATTACTACTAACTTTGTTTTCTGAAAGGCAAATAAAAGAAAGTTTACCAAGGATTTGTTCAAAGCCCTGCAAAATGAAGGTCGCAAGTTTATTGGCCTCTTGGGGAGGCAATGCATTAGTCGGTGGGTCAGTCTTTCTCTCCTTACTAGCCTGGTCTGTCCTACATTGTACTGGATACCACTGTGATTGTGGGAGAGCATGTGTCAGAGCAGGGCATGGCATACTAGGCTGGGCAGAAAAGTTTCTGATTGGTGTTCAAGTTGAAAGTCCTTCCCTCAGGGCTGAGACGTGAGCACCATGACATGCTACCCTAGTGACAACATCATTATTTCCAATGAGGTGCTGTGAGATGCATGTACTGGATTCCTGTTTGAGGTATATAATCTTTGTATGCCTGTGATGGCTAATTGTATTTGTCATCTTGACCAAGCTGGGGAGGATCTGAAGAGAAAGACTGGCCATGAGTGCACACAGGATCATCCCATGGACTGGGGGTCTGGACTGAATAAAAGGGAGCAAAGGAGATTGGAGTACAAGCCACCCCACTTCTTCACACAATCCCCACCCTGCTTCCTGGCCCATTTTGGTATGGACTGCTTTGCACCTTGAGCCATAACAAATCCTCCCTCTCTCAAACTGTTTCTGACACAACCAGAAAAGCAATCGATACAATGGCCCACACTACTCCATCTGACATCATAATAGCCCTGTGAGACAGCCGTCGTGGACTGGTCATCCATTTTATAGACTGAAGGGTAGAGGCCCATGGAAATGATTGACTTATCTAGAATCACTTCTGCAGCTACAGTGTCATCTTCTGCCCCATTTCCAGCATCTGTTCACTAAACCAAGATTCTGCCAGTTCCGGAGCAGTAGTTCTTTGCCTTGTGGGGCAGAGACTTCAGAAATTGACCAGGCAGGACCATGGTACCTCTGACAAGACTCTCATACCACATGTGTCACCTCCTGCCTCTCCCATGCTGGAGCCAGTAAAACATCCCCATTTAACAACAAGCTCCCCACAAACAACATGTCTCTCAGATTGCACTGCCCTCTAATTAGAGGGAGTTTCCAGGCCTGGCTTTCCGTCTTTTTGGTTTGACTACCACCAACATTTTGTGTCAGAGACAAACTGGAACTCTGCTCCCATTCAAATGTACATAACTTTTCTTGTAAGTTAATCATAAGGTGGGTTTTCACAGTTGAAAAGTCTTCCCAGGCTTGCTCCTTGGAGAAACAGAATCAGAGAGAAAAGTGTGGCCCGCACTGTGTGCTTGGAATCTTGTTGAACTATGAATTAGAACTGAATTTAGTGGATGCAGCCTTGCTGTTTTGGAGGAAAATGTTGGTGACAAGACAGATCCTTTTCAGCTTTCTAAAACCCCTGGGCATAGTGCATGTGTTCATAAAAATGATGTTATAGAAACTTTAATCATGCATGAAAGAGTGAAAGAATTAAGTCCAAGTAAAAGGAAGAGAAAGTGGAAACATTTAATTCTCCTATGAGAGAGATGTCCTAGGGATACTCTCTGAGTTCAGAGACAAAATGGAAACACTGTCAAAGGATATCAGCAGAAAGAGAAGAAAACTGTGAACTTAATGTAAGTCCAGGATTAAAGGGTGTCTTAGTTAGGGTTTTACTGCTGTGAACAGACACTATGGCCAAGGCAACTCTTATAAGGACATCTAATTGGGGCTAGCTTACAGGTTCAGAGGTTTAGTCCAGTATCATCAAGGTGGGAGCATGGCAGCATCCAGGCTAGCATGGTGCAGGAGGAATTGAGAGTTCTACATCTTCATCTGAAGGCTGCTAGAAAGACTGGCTTCCAGGCAGCTAGGATGAGGATCTTAAAGCCTATGCCCACAGTGGCACATGTCCTCCAGTAAGTCCACACCTCTTAATAGTGCCACTCCTTGGGCCAAGCATATTCAAACCACCACAAAGGGGGATTGGAGAACAATATTGCAATAAGTGTGTTAGCTTGGTGGAAGAGATCTATGCAAACCTATGTGAAAAGTCTAAGGCTTTAAGTAAATAATTAGTACGAGGAATCAGGGAGATAGACACAGGCCTTGATCATCCTCTGTGCCAATCAAAGACACACAGCCAAAGAGGGTCCTATGTTTCTTCTCTAACTGATAAACTTAGTGGTAAGACAATGACATGGGTCAGTTCTTCACTGACAGGACAGCCATAAACCAGCACTAGCTTGTTGGCAATTGCTTTGACAACAGGTAGGAAGATGGCCTTGAAGATGGTTCTCTCTAACATGGAAATTCCAGGTTTCAGATTCAAACTTAAAACTGACAGCTTAAGAATGGGAAACTATTAAGAACAAATATGTTAGAGAATGAATTAGTTGTTCATATGCTAGAGAATAGCTGTGTAAACTATAGCTTATTTCCTTATTGGAAAATATACAAATATAGGCTAAATAAAAATAAAGGTGTCAGATTGAAATTTAATGCAATTTCTTAAAGATGTATAAAATATAGTGTTAAATCTTCTATTCATATAAAAACCTGTTCATAGCAGCTTTATGCCTAATGGTTTGAATAGGGATCACCCCCATAGACTCATGTGTTTAACTTTTTGGTCCATAGGGTGTGGCACTACTAGGAGGTGTGGCCTTGTTGGAGTAGGCATGGCCTTGATGGAGGAAGTATGTCACTGGAGGTGCTCAAGTTCCACCCAGTACGGAATCCAGTCTCCTCCAGGCTTCTTTATGGTCAAGATGTAGAATTCTTGGCTTTTCCAGCACCAGGTCTTCCTGCATGCTGCCATGCTTCCTGCTATGATTGTAATGATGAAACTGTAAGCCAGCCCCAACTAAATGTTTACCTTTATAAAAGTTGCCTTGATCATGGTGTCCCTTCACAGCAATGAAACCCTAACCAAGACATTCCCCAAACTAGACACAATAATTATTTTGATAAATAGATGAGTAAACTATGAGACAGCCAGACAATGGAATATTATTTGGAAATATACATATATATATATATATGAGCCACCAAACCAGAAAAAGACATGGAGAAAGAAGCTTTAAGTGACTGTTATTAAGTGAAAAAAGCCAGTATGAATAAGCTACATATGATATGCTTCCAACCATACAGTGTCCTGGAACCAGCAGACTATGGAACCAGTCAAAGCAAGGTTTCCGGGACCTGAAGGATGTGAACAGGCAAAGCCCAGAGGACCCTTAGGACTGTGAAACCACTTGATATAATATGATATGCTGCAAACACATAAGGTCCAGACCCATAGAACCTTACTTAACATTACCTTTAGCCTGTGGATATTCCTGGCGAGTCTGCTCTCCAGTTGTTACCTGTTAAGCTGTTTTTCTGGGAGGAGAAAGCTAGGCATGAGAGTGCTGGGAAAAACCTCCATCCCTTCTCAGTTCTTCTGTGAACCTAAAGCTATTCTAAAAATAGTCGGGGTTTTTTGTTGGTTTATTTTTTTTTTTGAAGGAAAAAAAAAGTTGTGGAAATATTTACAAAATTCATGTTTTGGTCACAACAGGCTTACTTCCTTTCATTTCCATGTCTATAACTATCACTTTTAATCCACGGCCCCGACTGCTTTTATTTGAAAAGAAAAAGAAACAAACATGTCAAGAGTTTAAAAGGCTACGGATCCAAGCTGCTTGTGTGTTTGTCTATTTAAGCAAAGCCTTGTTTGCTCTTGGTGGTCAGAGTTTTGTAAACCCACATTCCTTTTTAGCTATTTGTGCATTTACACAGCGGGCCCTGCAGTCTACAGCTATGACCACTTATCCGTTTTGTTCCCAAAGAAAATAAGCTGTTCCTAGGGAATCCCAGTGGGGACACTTGGACTTTTTCCCACACTGAGTCTTCATTTACTTGTTTTTTAAATATTTAGGACTGTTGTTGCAATCGCCTGTGACTATGTGTATACATCTACTTGTGCATAATTGTAAATGTATCCAGCAGTAATTCTCTGTCTTGTCTCCCATCTGTGTCAATGCCCCAGCCTCTCTGTCCTCAAGACCCTTGACTATTCTAAAGTGTCTCTACAAATAGGAAAGCTCATTCTGGCTCATGGCTTGTTTCCCCTATTTTGATATGAAGTGCAAGATATTTCACAGTAGATTTTTTTCTTAGCAATGTATTTAAGACCTAGAATCAAAAATGTATCTTACTTCCTCAGTACATGGGATACTGCTTTATTTCTATCTCTAGCCACAGCAGACCTGGTGTAAGAATAACTGTACTTTACTTAACCGGTCACTGGTGACAGTTGGCCTGTTTCAACATCTGCTCAGATTTTGCACAGTGCCATAATGCTTAAGTCTTATGTATGCATCATTTCATGCATACATAGGGACATTCATGCAAAGATTTTCAGAAACCAGACTATGTGTGAAAGAGTCCAAAGCTCTGTCATTTTGGGGTAGATGTTACCAAGTTGTTTTTCCTCAGGAAAGGTTGTACTCAGAGAACTCTTCATGCTTGTCAAGAGTGCTTACTTAACGTTGACTGCTGTCATTCTGGAATGAGGGAAAGGGAAATGCCCTCTCTTTGTACCTTTTCATGATGAGTTTATCATGTTTACATATGTGGGGCTTTCCTTTGTGATGCTAATTGCCATTCTACTGACTATTTATTTTGATAGTTGGGAAATTGATCATGGTCTTCCACACCTCAGAGATTTTTCATGGTCTGGGGAGATAGAGTCTTTTGGGAATCACATTTTACATGTTGTACCCTATGCCTGGGAACAAAAGATTCTACAGGGAGCTTCCATGTGAAGTGTTGGAACCAATAGGAAAGTGTTGAGACAAGACTGAATGGACACCTGCATCGGGAGTCTTTAAAAGCTCTTGGGAGCCACTGGTTCCTTTTCTGTTCTAGTTTTCAGCAGTGAATGGACTTTGGCTTCATCTGGTCCTTTTTCTTTTATAGCTCAGGGGAGACTGTGACCAGTGTGACCAGCTTGGCCCCGCTGCAGCCACAAAAGGGTAAGAGGCAGAAGAAGAAGGTAGATGTTCCACCTGCAGTCCCTGCCAAAGGTAAGGACTTAGCCTTCAATTTCCTAAGTGAAGCCACCTTGACTGGTGCAGGGCTAGACCTGGGATCAAATGCAGGATCAGGGCAGAGGGATAGATGGATGGCTTGTCACTCAGTGCTACTGTGGTGCAAACAGTCCCCCTAGATTATAGACATAACAAACTGAGATGGTGTGGGACATAGCTAGGTTTGGGCCTTGACATTGAGGTAAGTCAACATGCACAGAAAAGTCTGTACTGGATTTAGTGAACTTTAAATGGCAGGGGCTGGCAACATCTTCTGGTTCTTAAAGGGAAAGAACACTTCTGACATTTTAAAGATGTATGCAGTACATTTCAGACTTATTCTGCTGATAAATATACATTCTATGACTGGTTATTCTGTGATTGGTGTTTTTATTTAGAGCAATGGGAGTGAGCAAGAAAGGTATTTCTTAAAGAAAAAGCAGGCATGAATCTTAGCAGGACCAAGATCATCTACAGATAGACACTACTTAGATAGACTGGCCTATTCAGATGTTCAATCCTCAACAAATGTGAAATATAGAGCTATAAGAGAAAAAGTTAACATGACAAGATGCATTTTTATCCCTTAACTGGATTCTGCTGGTATCCCACTGAACCCCGTGGAAGAAGTCAGAATAGGCATAGCTGGAAGGCAGGAAGACTGGGAAGTGTGAGACCTTGGGAGGGAAGGAGCAGCAAGCCAGCACTCGTGCCTCTATGTTGTGTGGGTCATTGCAGGGTAGATACTGTCTCAGTTACAAAAGATACAAGTTGCACTTGGGGACTATGAAACTTGGCTTTCAACTCCAAGTTCAGGTCATGACACTGGAGGGAGAGCTCAGTTTGCTTCTGTTGAGCTAGGACAGTAGCCTCTCCTTGATGAGCTAGGTGAGGGTCAGCTACTGACCTTAGAGTCAAGGGGAGATCGGAGTCTTCAGGGAAAAGTCCTGCCTCAGCCTTCACCGAGGGTTCCTGGTTATCTCCCATACACTTGACTTCTGTGCAGGTGGCAGCGACTAATACAGCTCTGTTGTGACCTGGGAGGCAGTGACATGTCTAAAGATGAGGGGATGATTATCCTTCAGTTAGTGGTACCCAAGGATACCTACTCCAGAAGCTTGAGTTCGTCCTTGGGACTAGGAAGGCTCTGGCAGTCTTCATGGGATGTCTGTAATGCCCACAGAAGGTGGGCATTAAGAAGTCTTGGAAGAATTTCAAACTAAGACTTGGTGTCCTTCCACAGCACCGATAGCCACCACTTTCCACAAACCAAAGCTGCTGAAACCGCAGAGGAAGGTCGCCCTGGTGAGTAACTATTCCCAGTTGTTGCAGTATCTCTAACACAGGGAACAGTGCAAGGGTCAAACAGTACCTCTACTGACCTAAGTATGTTAAAAAGGTGTCTGTTCCCAAAGGCACCCCCTCTTCTCAGATCAGATTTTGAGTCAGGTTTTCTCCACCTTCGCCTCTCAGAGTGACATGTCAAGAGAATCCAAATGAAATTATCTCTCACCATGTTACCTTTCAAAAATGAGAGCACGTCATCATCAGAAGGGTATAAGATAGAAAGTGGACCTTCTTGCATTAATTTATCTGATAATACCCTCTGAAGAGGATGCTGAGGAGCTTTCCAGAAAAATATGTCAAACCTTTTTATTTTGAAGTAACTTTAGATTTACAGAAGTCATTTTGAAGAATCAGAGTTTCGATATGTCCGTCCCCGCTACTGTTAACATTTTATGTAGCTGGTAGTTGGGGTGCTTGCTCAAGGTGTTAACAGTAGCATGCTGTCCACACAGCACTTCTGGTGGTAGTCCATTTTGGGTCCATTCCATCACCCCACAGTAGATCCTGAAACCATAGGTTGTATTGAACCCTACAAATGTGTGCTCCATTTTCTTCACACATAACCCTGGTAATGTTAGAGCCAATTCTGACATGGAGCAATTATAAAATGCTGTAATAAGATTTATTTGAAACAGTTATTCAAAAAGATAGGAATTATTTAATTCTGGAATTTTCCTATGGCTGCAAGTTGACTGCCTATAACTGAAGCTGATTGGTGGAGGGGGAGGGGGAGCGATGTGTCCTTTTAGATATGATGTCCATTTCAACCCATGCTGAAGGTCATGCTCGTCTGGTTCTTCACTTTTCTGTCTGTCTGTCTATCTGTCTCATATATGTCAGACACCAACCAGCCTCAATGTTTAGTTCACACTCAAAGCAGGTAAAGGAAGTTAGGCACAACCTTTCTAAAGGGAAGGCATCAAGAATTTGTGGACCTATTTGCCACTACAATGATTAATACTTATTGAAAAGAGCTGGGTCAAGGCTTCTGCTCACTTAACTAGCAATCATTGCCTTTGTGAAAGGAAGCGTGTGCTGTGGTGTGTCAATGGCCTTGCATTTCCCTCGGCCTTTCCATCTTTGTTGCTTAGAGTTCTGTAAGAAGGAGCCGCCTCTTTCCTTGGTAGTCACCAATCCCTTTGATATCAGTATGTGCATAGACATTTATGTAGTTTTTAGTGGTTAATCATCTGTGATTTGTTTTGTTGCTAACATTGTTCAGCAGATGTATGTGTGTTGTGTGTGTGAAAGAAAAAAGCTTGTCAGAGTTGTTTCAATGTTCGTCACAGCAGACAGAAGTTTATTGGAGTTCCCTGGACGTATCCCAATAATATGCATATAATATATGCATGCATATGCATTCTACATATCATCATATTTAATTGTACAGTAAGACTTGTTCCCCATCAGCTAGTTTTATCTGTAAGGTTACATGGACAGTCTATTTACAGGGAGTGATGGGGTTCCCAGTCAGTTGGGAGACAGTCACCAGTCTTGGATCAAATAACTTTCTTCAGTCTAAAGCCTGCTGGGCCCTTCTCTTTTATCCATTAACATAAGCTGGTTGTGGAATGCATGGGTATAAAATGCTGTCTTAAGTGGTTTTTGGTTTTGTGACTTATCAGAAGACTGGACAGAACAGCACTTAAGATAATGACTGCAATCCCAGTCACAAGGTCTCATTGCTGACCCTTTGAATGGATAAGCTTCCCTGAATGGGGACTCAGCACAGGAAAGTAAAAATAAAATGTATTTCAATAAGTATTCCAACTAAAGACTTCTTTATATATGTTTGTCTTATTTTAGTGTATGAGTGTTTTGCCTGCATATCTGTTTGTCCACCACATGCACGCAGTGCTCAAGAAGGCCAGAAGAGGGAGTCAGATGCTTTGGAACTGGAGTTCTAGATGGTGTGGCTGCCATGTGGGTTCTGGAAATTGTACCCAGGCCCTCTGGAAGAGCAGCTAGTGCTCTTAACTGCTGAGCCATCTCTCCAGCACCAAGGCTTCTTTATTGACATTAAAAAATTAGAGAAAAATATTTTATATGAATATGAGAAGATATAAAGTAAACTGTGAAATAAAATGTTCATAAATGGTCAGCATAGGAAGTTCATCACAAAAAAGTAGATCAAGGTGGTTATACACATCTCAAAATGATTGTTGGTTTGGTGAAACTGTTCTCCCTTTTGTATTGTATTTATCTTATTTTATGTATATGAGTGTCTTGCCTGTGCATGTGTGTATGTGTGTAGGGTGCTTGAAGATAAGTGGTCAAAAGAGACCATCAAATCCTGGAACTGGAGTGACAGATGATTGTGAACCCCGTGTGATGCTGTGAACTGACCCCCAGTTCTCTGCAAGGGTGATGGGTACTCTTAACCTCTGAGCTGTCTCTCCAGCCCCAGTGAGAGATTTCTTAACATCTAGAATTCTTAAAATCTAGAATGTAAAGGATTTAAAAGCTTTATACCAAAGTCTCATGGAGTCAAGTTAATTTTGATACCAGTTTCCACTAATAACAACTCACAGAAAAAAAAAGCTGAACTCAACCAGGACTCTGTGTAACCAATATTTTAGAGTCAAAATTGCCAAGCCTAGTATCTGCAGAGCTGGATGAATATTAAGATTTATTGCCCCAGGATGTTAGCATTGACCTCAGCCTCAATTTGATCGATATTTATTTCTCAGATCAATAAGTCTTGATGGTAGCTGAAACTTAAGTCAATAGCTACTTGTTGATTCACACAGATCTTAATGGATAATTTAGACAATAATTTGGAGCCACACACATGCACACATGCACACGCACACACACACACATGCACTCACAAATACATGGAGATATATATACACATATATATTCATATATACATATGAATATATATGTGTATATATGTATCCGTGTGTGTTTAAGTATGTATGTGTGTGTGTGTATGTATGTATGTATGTATGTATGTATGTATCTTAGTCAGGGTTTTACTGTTGTGAACAGACACCATAACCAAGGCAAGGACAACATTTAATTAGGGCTGGCTTACAGGTTCAGAGGTTCAGTCCATTATCATCAAGGTGGAAGCATGGCAGCATCCAGGCTGGCATGGTGCAGGAGGAGCTGAGAGTTCTACGTCTTCATCTGAAGACTGCTAGCAGAATACTCCCTTCCAGGCAGCTAGGGCTAGGGTATTAAAGCCCATATCCACAGTGACACACCTACTCCTATAAGGCCACACCTGCAAATAGTGCCACTCCCTGGGCCAGGTATATACATACTATCACAGTATGTATGTATATGCTCCTACTAGTTAGATGTTTACCTTTATTGTTGATCAGTTTACCTTACTCTGTAAAGGGGTGCATCCTGGCTGGGTCCTAGGCTACAGTACCTTACAAACCTTCCTAAAAACTCATCTAAACTCTCCTTTGAAAAAAGGGTTAAGGCTGACCTAAGAACCTTCACTCACTTATTGATCACTTAGTGTATATTAGCTTCTCTTCTAGATGTCTTATGATTCTGTCACTTGTCAGGACTGTAGTGTCAACCAGATGACACTCATTAATCCTAGTGTTTACAACACTCAGAGATCAGGAGGTTGAAATGCTTTTCAAATGTTTCTAAGGCAACATGATGGTTTATGAGAAAGACATATTTTAGTGATTAATAGTGGTGGGAAAGTTTTTGTTGCTTATTTTGGGAAATGATAAACAAGAAAAAAATCTACAGAGAGGCATCGAGGTATTGAAACTGCACTCCCTATTCCTTATAACAAATGCAGTGATCTGTTTCCAAATTCTGCCAACAAGGCAGTGAGGTCCCTGACCACTGGTTCTTCCTGGCCATCTGACAATGCAGTCTATCTCTTAATCTGTGTGTGTTCGAAGTGAGTCTTTATTCTAATACAGGGAGTCTTTCATCTTCTGGAGAGTGAGAGAACACACTCAGAAAATAAACGTATGGCCTAGAGACAGGATTCAGAGGCAGAGCACTTACCTAGCAGGCCTAGGGCCCCAGACTCATCACCAGAATAACACATCAAAACAAAATAAAACAAAACAAACAAAAACCTCTTGGCTTGCAGAACACTCTGGAAAAGGGATGCACCTATTTGTTTGTTTGTTTTGTAACTCAACCTCAAAAAAACTCCCTGAAACCTCTGGGAACCCCCAGTTCCCTCATCCTCGTCAAGCACCCTCATGGCATTGCCTTGGAAGTCTGTGAAAATAATTCCCATACTTCCAGGAAAAATTGTAGCTACAACCTTGTTTCAGGATAATCAGAGAACTCTTGAAATGCATCTGACTTTTTATTTAAATTAGTAATCCAGTTTATTGATTTAGAGGTTGAGGCAGGGGAAGAAAATACAGTGTCTGATTTGGAAGCAAATCAAGTTTAAAAGGAGCAAAGTATCAGGGAGGCGGTGAGGTTAGTATCACCCCGAATTAATGAGAAACAGTGAGAATCATTTTTAGGGTTAAATGGATTTGATGACCACTGTGCCCCATTCAGCATCCTATGTGCCTCTACATTCGCCCCTGAGACCTTCCTCTCTGTAATTAAGTCCCCCGAGCCAGGGTTGCCGAGGGGTCAGGCCACCCCTACTGTCCAAAGAGAAAATGAGTTTTTGTGAGCAGGAGTCTGAAGACAGAAAAACCGAGAACACTGTGGGCTTAATTACCACGAGTTTCCCAGTGTGTCTCATGGAGTCTGTCTTATTCCCTCTGATCCATCCACTACATTGTTGCCTAGGGGCTTTCCTAAAACAGCTCCAACCCTGTCACTTCCCTGACTAGAATATTCCAATGGCTCCCTCTTGCCTCTGGTATGAAACATGGCTTCCTGTGAGTGGGAGGGCACGGGACATCATCATCTGTCAGTGTTTCCTGGTTCCCACCCTACTCTGCCTCCACCCCTGGGAACACGGAGACCCCGTGAGGTCTAGGCTCTCTCACCAGGGCTTTCTACCCTACATCTGCTGCCATCCTCGTCTCCCAGAGCTACTACTGTTTGCTCCCCACAAGGCTTGTCCTTGAGGCCTCCTGCTCCTACCACAGGCACACACACCCCACAATCCCAGTGCATGAGCACGTTGTGTGGTACTTTATATGTTCTGGACATTAAATACGTATTATATAAGTATTTTGGCAGTAGTTTTACACAGTCCAAAGTCTTCAGTAAACTATCTCCTCTTATGGAAACCCAAAGATCAGATTGCTCAGTAGTAAGAAAAGAAGCTATCCATTCCAAAAGAAGTCTGCTTCCCTCTGCATGGTTGAAAATCATGAAGCGATCAGCTCAGCCCCTGCGGCCATTCTGTGTTTACCTAGCCCCTTCCTCCAGCCCTGTTTCCACCATCCTGAACATATTGCCAAGGCCAAAAGGAATGTTTCCTCTGATCAGTAGTAGAAAGGAGCTCTGAGGCCCACTAGGCACCAGTGATAGAGTTCTGAGAGGATTTTAATAATATTCCAGATCCCAACAAAATTATTTCCAGAGGACATGCTTTTCAGGTTTCTTGAAGGATGTTTATAATAAGCCAGAGAATTTCTCTTGTTGTCGTTAATGTGCTAGAACTGGTTTCAGCTAAATTTTACATGAAAAGGATATATTAACCTGCATAAAATATGTTCATAATCTCAATTTAAAATTAAAAAGAAGAAAAAAACCCCACAACCACATGTACAATATATTGCCCCAAGTAAAAGCCTTGGGAAAAAAACAAAAACTTTGCTTGTACCGTGCTAGTACCATTTTTACAGAGATAAAAATTCTATGCCCCCCTTGGTGCACATGCACATCCCGTTATTGTCACGGGGAGTTATGTATGTTGACTGGAGAGAGAATCGATGCTGAAGCTTTGAAACAGAGGAGAGTGGGGAAACAGAAGTCATTTGGTTTCATGGGCCTCTCCTCCGGGGAACGCGGGCGCCGGGGCTTCCAGAAACCGGAAGTGATCAAGCGAGAGTGGAAATGAGAGCATCCTCTGCTTAGGGAGTCTGTTCACTGGGACACGGGGCTGTCATTTCTATGCAAGAGCGTTTAGTCACAAGGCAATATCCATACATACCAGCCAGGTCGGGGGGCCTCTCTGCTGTTTGAGAAGCCAGGAGCAGTAGATAGAGGTTCTGATTCGTGTGTAGGGTGTGCGTGTGGGGGAGGGGGAGTGCAGAGACAGGGAGGGGGCGGGTGGTGGTGGTAAGGGAAGTTTTTAAGACAAAGTAATATACTAAGTATACGTTGGGAACATCACTGGGGAGGACTGTGAGAGTCCCACCACAGAAGTGCCACAGATGTAAGCTGCCTTTCCATTGTAAAGGCTGATGAGGTTCTGAGTTCTGAAGGAAAGGAGCGTCTTCCTCAGCTGCATGGCTGATTCATTCAGATCCCCCTTCAACCTCCACCGTAATTATCCCCAGTGCTCAGGGAAAGCTGACCGACAGTGTAAGGTGCTAGGCGGGAGCAGAACCGAGCTGTGGAGCCACATTGGCAATGGTGATACTCCAGACTACAGAACAGCCCAGGTGGGAGGCAGGCCTGGAGGAGCAGCAGGTTCTGCCCATAGGTGACCTTGCCTGGTGTCTAGCTCACTCTTTGCCCAGGAGTCAAGTGGAACCTCATTTTGGGCAGCCTGCCCCCTCCACCCCCGTGTTTGCAGGAGCTGTCCCTCCCCGCGCCATGGCTTGCTTTCCATCTCGGCTTAGCTGATTTGCTGCCTTTATTGGGCACTTCATTTCTAAGATCATTGCACTGCTGGGAAATTTTTTTCAGAAACTTTTTTTGCTCTATTTTTGTGTTTGTAATCTCATGAAACAATATCATTTCTGCTCACATTTGATGTTTTTTAAGTCTATTTCATTTAAAAGCTCAGTTTTGAACACAGAGTACTTTAGAGTTGTTATTAAAAGACTTTTTCAATCTCAAAAGGAGAATACTAAAAATGAAGTGCCATTTTTGGAAAGAAAGAGCACAAACCATCAACACAGCTAAGACGTGCATCCAGAGTACGGGGAAGAGAATCTGTGTGAGTCTGAGCTCAGGACCAAACAATGGTGCATCTGAGGGCTGCTTTCCCTGCGTAAATTAAATTATAACTTATAATTATACGTGTCTAGAGACAAGCTTATTTTGTCTTTCTCTCCAGTGCTGGAGGAGATTGAACCCAGGACTTTATGTTTACAAGGCAAGCTTGGGCTCTATGGACGAGTTAAATTCTCAACATATATATATGTGTGTGTGTGTGTGTGTGTGTGTGTGTGTGTATTGATATGATATATATATGATGACCAAAACCCAGCTGGATATAGCCTTGGGACTTTCTGTTCTGAGTGTGCATAAGGATGGAAGATGCAAATTATTAATGTAATCTATGTGCATTCATTGTCCACATTGCATATTGTAATGTGAATTTCATAAATGATCAGGTGTCCTCATCATCATTTTAGATTTAACCTTAATTCTTAGTTCATGCCCTGTATACCATGGCAATACCACTGTGATGGTGATGATTATCATGATGGCAGCAATGGTGATAGTGGTGATTAAAATGATGATGAAGGTCATGGTGTTGGTGGTAATGGTGAGGATTCTGGTGGTGGTACTGGTGATGATAGCTGTGCTGCTGCTGCTGCTGGTTGTACTGGTGATGGTGGCTATACTGGTGGTGATGGTTATGTTGGTGATGATGGTTGTACTTGTGATGATGGTGGTACTGGTGGTGATTTTTGTACTGGTGTTGATGGTTATACTGGTGGTGATGGTTATATTGGTGGTAATGGTGGTACTGGTGGTGATGGCTATACTGGTGGTCATGGTTATACTGGTGGTGATGGTGGTACTGGTGGTGATGATGGTGATAATTAAAATGATATTTCAGTGTCCCTTTTCATGTTCAGACCCTGTTCTGTTACTTTCAATAAGGATAGACATTTAATTCTTGGACAACTCCCTTATTGTGTCAGATGGGTTGAGATAGTGACATGTTTCCTTGCTGGTATATGTCAGACCTGATCCAACCAGGTACTTGGTGACAAGTTGCTATTTCTCCCATCATGAGCCCATTCCTCTTGTCAAAAATGCTCAGCTAACTCTGTTGGTTTCTAGGGCATCATTTTCTGACCTGACCTCATTGGACAGGAAGGACTACTCTGGCAATTCAGAATTTTCACATGTTAAAATACAAAATGCAGTTCCTTCCCTAGGCTCCGATTTCTCTGCCATTCATTGAGTTCCATATTCTTCTTGATTGACTGCCCAGAGTCATTCAGTCTCCCAATTCTTGGCCATATGTGTTGTGCTGATTTTCCACTTTTAGGAAGAATATTCTGGTGAGAAATATCCATGTACATATCCCTTTATTTAGTGCATTTCTGTGAGAGAAATTTTAAAACTTGGAGTTATTGTGTAACATATACCTCTTGCTTTGATAGAGTCTGTCCAGTCTCTTCCAAAAATCTTTCCCCATTTTATTCTGCAGCCAATAAAGGATGAGAATGGTGGTTTCCTCACATTTTCCTCAATGTTAGTTATTATCTGTCTGTCTGTCCATCTGTTTACCTATCTACCGTCTATCTTGATTGTATTTTAAACCTGAAAGCCATGTGCCTATGTTTTTCTCAAAGTTTAGAACTCAATTTGTGTTTATAGTAGAGTCCCCAGAAGTGCTGAAAGAGAGAAGTAAGTTCATTAAGGAGAGTTCTGGGCCTTCTTCCTAAGGTGGGAGACATCTCTGGAAGCATTTTTAAATGATGACTGGCTTCTTTTATTGTCTTATTCAACTTATACAATTAAATGCACATTTTGGACTAGGAAGATATATTTGCCAATAAATTACTCATCTTGAAACCCTTGAAGACTTGAGTTCAAATCCCAGAAACTGACCTAGAAGGCAAATATTTGTACACACATGTAACCCAAGCCCTGAGGGCCAGGCAAGACAGAGATTGGCAGATGCCCCAGAGCTGGCCAGCCAGTTTAATCAATTGGTAAACTCTGGATTTAGTGAGAGAACTTATCTGAAAAGGATACTTAATAGAACAATAGTGAAGACTCCTGCTGTCAACCTCAGGCCTTCATGTGTACCTGCATACAGATGTACATACACATACACTACACATGCATACAAGTTCACCACATACACATGTACATACCATCAGAAGTGGTGCAGCACATTTTTAACCAGCTAGATTGGGGTGTGAAGCAGAGACAAACAGATCCCTGAAGCTCACTGGCCAGCTAGCCTACTCAGTGAATTCTGGGTTTTTGCACATTTGCACAAGACAACCAGAGACACTACCCTTCAGGGCTTATTTAATTTTGTCCTGTTGCTGAACACTTACTGGATGGAGCCATGAATGTATTTGAAGAAGTAAGTCACTAGAGGCTGAGATCAAAGACCAAGTCTGCTACATACTAGCATTGGTCACAAACAGGTGTTTGTCTTCATTTCTGCATATGCAGAATGAAGATGACTGCAAGAGTCCCTTCTGCATATGGTTGTCATCACACCAGGAACTATTAGGTTCTATTGTCATAGTCTAATGGAAAAAGACAGAATGTAAAGGATGGGACTTTATAGTGCCAAGAAGCATTACATGCTGTGATAACAGCAGAGTCAGGCAGGGAGCAAGGAGGGACTACTGTGTTGGATGAGGAAGACGACACATCAGAGAAAAGGCCTGATAACATAAGGAAGCAATGTTCATTCACCCTGGTGCATGAGAGAGTCTTCTGGATGGAGAAAATGGTATGAACATAGGGCCCAAAGCCATCCCTGAGCAAAGAGCACTGCCTGGCTCTGTCCAAGATGTGCACAGAAACTAGTAGGGCTGGAGCTCTGGTCTGCAAGGAGTACACATGGAGTGAGCTTAGGAGAGGCACAGGACAAGATGAGGACATAAGGACACTGAGTCTTCTTGTGAGCATTATTAGGTCACAGATAGAGAGACTATTCCAGGCAATGCTTGTTATTTAGCGAGGTTATATCACATACTGCAGCACACACACACACACACACACACACAGAGAAAGAGAGAGAGAGAGAGAGAGAGAGAGAGAGAGAGAGAGAGAGAGAGGAGAGAGAGAGAGAGAGAGAGAGAGAGAGAGAGAGAGAGAGAGAGAGAGAGAGAGAGAGAGAGAAAACATAGCCTTTCCTGCATTTCTGGAAGGAATTCCTCTGTGGGTATCACATGAGTCAATGCATCTAGTCCTTGAATGTCATCCAATGAGAGGCAATATATATCTAATTGAGATATATATGAGAGGAAAGTTAGGCATAGAAAGGTTAGATGCATTGTTCATGAGCATACAGCTTATGAATGGCAGCCTTCTTGGTTTTGAGAGCAAGACTCCTGAGCACCAACCACCATAGAGACCCTTGTGTGATCCAGTGTGACAGGCCATGAGAGGATAGGGTTAAAAAAAATCTCATTCTTGGGTTACTGTCTTGATAGAAGCTGATAAGTAAACACTCTTTTTCTAAGCAAAAGTGTCATCTATAGTGGCTGTGTGTAAAAGCACTTTGGGATGGCACTCGGGATACATGCATTCCTGGTTCATGTGGAAAGATGAACGATTACATTAGCTTATGGAGCAGTCATTGTGCAGCCAGGAGAAGCTTCAAGTATGGGAGTCTCATTGAGACCATTATCTATAATCATATTTCCATTTGCAAAATATGGCTTGTAAAGTCTAGGGGCATCCATCTGTCAATTTGTAAAATCTTGAACCTATAAGGTTTATCCTTGGTCTTTCTGTGCTGGCTACATGTTACCTAGATGGATGGTGACTTGTGACTGTCCCAAGACTTGTTAACCTGGGCATGTGGCTGTCCATCATATTGAACATACACTGAGAATGCCCTTTAATAAATGCCCTTTGAACTGTTTGGACTCAAAAGTATTGTGTGAATTTGCTTGGCTGAGGACTTCTGGGCAAGTCCATCTAGTCCAAGGTGTTAACAAACTTCAGTAGATGAAATCCTTGTCTCCACTTCTTCCTTGAGTTCAGACTTTTCTGCTTTCTGTAGTCCTACAGTACACTGGACTGTTGGCCCTCAGAGCCTATGTAAGTACAAGAGGTTAGAAATCAAGGTGAGAACCATGGATACGACCCCAGGCCAAGGCAACAGAGCAAGTAGGTATTATGTGCTATGGAGATCTTTAGGTCTCTTGTGTCTCTGGATGGTTTTTGAAGAGCAGTCATAGTTCCATGATGGCTTTGGTAATAGAAAGGATAAAAGGTCTTGAGGATACTGGTCTACCTGGACCTCTGGTCCCAGCACCATAAATCATCTCAGAGGTTACTAGCATGCTCTTTCCCTGGAAAAGAGGTTCTCTACTCCAAAGAGTTGATGAACTGACCTGGTGATTGACTTAGGGTCACCTGAACTTCTCCAGTTCTTCCTATTCAACCCACAGCTTTGTCTTGCAGCTATCTAGCATGTATTTCCCATGTACACTGGCTAAAGCAGAGCCTACTTCCTTGTCATCTGCACCCCATACTGGTTAGAGATGGACCTGCTCCTATTCTGGAAGCATCATGTCTTGAGCCAAAATGCAAGGTAAGAACCTGGAGGATTTCTGGCAGAATTTTTCCCTGTCCCTTTATCACCTTCTCTCGTTGGTGGCAGTTCTCTGTGGCTGTCCTTACAGAGCCTTGTGCTGTGTGGCCTTGGCTCTTCCATCTCTTCACACCAAGCGTGTCTGATGAGGAAGAGGCAAGCCATGCCCTTCATCCTCAGATCCTTCCATTGGAGCTCTCATTGCCTGCCGAGTGCCATGAGTCTGTATCCAGGCCTTATGCAGTTGACCAAATGGTCCTCCACTCTTTTCCCCATTGGTGTCTGATGCCTGCTTCTAGGGAAACAGACTGCTGTCCACCTGTCTGACTCACCTAGATATGAAGTGTGTACTTGTAACTGTGTGCATTACCTTGTGCTAAGCTGCTGTATTGCCTATGTGCTTTTCCCAGGGGCCAGATCCCAAGCAGGATAGGAACTTCTGAACCCATAAGTACCTGGTACCATAAAACTGTTTTCTGCCATTTTTGTTTGTTTTTTGATACAGGCCATACTAGCCTCAAATTCGCCACTCTCCTGTTGCCACATCCCAAGTGCTGTGATTACAGGCATGTTAGCACTCCTGGCAGCTTCATACTTTTAACAGCTGTCTACTCATCTGTGACATGAGTGTGACTGTTGGCTCACCTCGCATGGCAAAGGTGAGAACAGAATGGGATAGTGAAAGTTACTTATCAGTGTGCTACTGAGTTCTGTTCCGAAAAAGGATCAAGTCTCAGCTAACAAACCGAGCTACCTCCCAAATCCACTCTGGACCATTTAACGCTTCTGTCTCAGAATAATATTTCTTTTTATTACTTTTCCTTTTCTAGTTTTATTTAAAAACACAACAGAAAACTCTAGATCCTCTTTTCATAAATATCAGTGTGTATACCAGGAAGCAACCCAAGCTACTCAACAAGGCCAGGTTCACGTACAGGGCATGTTGGCTGTGATATGGTCGTACTCTCCCCTCCTGAGTATGGATGTTCAGAGTCCAGAGGCTCTGGGTCGGGGAGAGCAGAATGTGCTAAACACTAAGCCTCAGCATTCTCACCGGCCATGATTGTGTGCAGGGGCTTCAGGGAGACTGTGTTTGACCAGTTTCTTCTCTGTTGAATAAAAAATGAGCACTTGAGGGTAGAAGAGGAAGTCTGGCCCTGACAATTCTTGTGGTCTCTTGGGGGAAGTGGATTCCTGATTCTGCAACTCTGTAGAACTCCATCTCATGTTGGAGTGCTAAGGTGACGTGAGCACAACGCTCCCGTGTCCTGGGTATCGATCGGCTGCTGTGGTAATAGTATTACCTGACTGAACTCTTCACATTGGCAACGGGCAGCCGCTGCAATTGCATTTCTCCTTATCCCTGCAAAGTTAATTCAACATGCACATCCAGCTGCAACCCCTACTAGAAAGTAGTGTTTTGCAGGAGTCTGCATAAGAGATCATTAAATCCCTGCTTGCCCAGAAGAGAAACTTTCAGTTGACTCCATGGAAACTCATGCACAAGATGAAATCCCCAGAATGTGCACATTAGGAGCCTGAAGTATGTGGGCTGTGAAGAGATGCATAACTTACGGATCTCCCGAGGTCGGTTTTCCTGGAGTCAGCAGTCGAGCCATTTCTTCCCCATGGGTGTACTTTCCATAACCACCACCCTAAACTGGGCAGAGAACAGCTTAAATTAGAGCTGAGAGAGGCAGCCTACACTGATTCTGTAGTCTCAGCTCCTTACCATTGGTGAAGCGGATGAATGAGGCTAGGCAGGCCACAGCAAGCTCCGAAACTTTCATTCACCCTTACACCTAGGATGCAAAGACTACATGTGTAGCCACTGTGATCACAGGACATCATACTGTGTTGAGAATTTAACCTGGCTCCATAGCCATCAATGACAACTTGGGTTTAAGTCTAGGATTAATGGTTTCCCCAAGTAAGGGGTATTAGTATGCCCCTGTCACCGACTAAAAAGATTAAAGAGACATTAAGGAAGTGGGGCTGGTGATGTCACCCTTCTCGGATGGGAGAGCAAACGGTACCGTCTGGATGACTGGCAGTTTCTAAAGAGCTAAACAGACATTTGCCGTATGACCCAGCTGTCCTACTCTGAGATACTAACTCTAGAGAAACAGAACCCCACCCCCACCCCCACAAAAGTCGCCCATCAATGCGTGTTTATAGTAGCACCTGCTGTGACTCAGCCACGTGGCTCCCTGGCTGCCTTGGGGTTTTCCTGAGGTCAGAGACCAGACACTACTGTCATTTCCCCTGCCACCCTGAACACATGGGCCTCAATTTTCATTCTTGCTGCCTCAGCGGCTCCAGATCTACTTCATCTGTTTTCAGGTGTGTGTGTGTGGTGTGTGTGTGTGTGTGTGTGTGGAGAAGAGAGAGAGAGAGAGAGAGAGAGAGAGAGAGAGAGAAAGTTGCTCAGGGGATATGAGTGCATAGATGTAACAGGGCTCTCCCCTGAGCAAGAAGTCCTTTTCTGTAAGATTTCTCTGACTTTCACATGAGGTTTGCATGTCCCAAACCTCAGCACAAGAGCTTCCTGGAGTGCCACATCTCTGCAGTCATTCTGCTGCTTCTGGTATTCTCAACAGAAGGAAGAGAGGCAACAAGAACAGCAGTAACAAAGTGGCCTTGTTGAACTGTGGGTGGCATGTGAGGGGTAGGACTGGGTAGAAAACAGCTGACTGAATGGGCCTCCTCCTTCAGACCTGTGTACAATCAGAATGATGAGAGTGAGTGCCAGCTCAATTCCTGTCCCAGACTGGGGTTCAGTCTGGAAGCCAGGCTCCTAACTTGGGGGTGGGAGCAGTCCACCTGGCTGCTAACAGCTGGTGTCATTCACTGCTCCCTCACGATGGAGCCCACCATCCCTCTTTCTAGGCAGCACACAGATGCTGAAGTCCGTATTTGGTTCTCATGGGCTGCCTACTTCATAGCTGGATTTACTGCAAACTCAAAGGTCAAGCTGTAGAGGGCAGGACAGCAGGTAGTAGGTGTCTGGGAGGATTGTGTGAAGGGGTTCCAGCACCTTCCAGTTCCATTTGCTTCCTCACTGAATAGCAGTAGACCTCAGGCACCTCCTTCCCTTCTCCCCTGAAGGTGACATGGTATGTCCTACTATGTGCCCATTCATGGGAAGGTAGTTCATCTGTTCTTTCCCCTAGAGAAAGCATCTCCTCCTTGTCTATACTGTGACCAATAGATTAGTGTGCTAGGGTGCCATAATCAAATTCCATAAACCAACTAACTCACATGCCAGAATGTGTGTTCCGCAAGAGGCTTCAAGTCCAAGATCAACAGGGCAGTGTCATCCCTCTAAGTGTCCTGTGTCCTGTGTCCTGTCTCATGCTGTAAAGAATAGTCACATTGGATTAGCATTGCCTCTACCAACCTCATCTTAACCTGTTTATTATTTAAAAAAAAAAAACAACCCATCTCCAACCCCATTCACATTCTGAGGTACTGCAGGATAAACAACATAGGGGTTTGACTGGGCGAGGGGCACTAACTCTTCCGATAACCAATTTCCCAGAATCTCTTCCTGTCAAAATATATCCTGGTCTGCATGGCCCACACAGTTCTTGTTGGTGTGTGAAGGATTCAGTGTGTGTATAGGTAGATGACAGATGGAAAGTAATGGTGACTGAAGGGTGCCTTACTCAGTACACATGTATTTAGTACCTTCTATGGGGCAGGGGCTGTGCCAAAACACTCACATGCATTCTGTTTACACACTCAGAACTGACTCATTAGCTAGTTACTATTGTTCCTGCACACCAATGGTAAAACTGAACAAAATCAAGTAGCTGGCATTTGTACTGGGTCCAAATTCCTCTTGCCCCTCAGCTCTGTGGGCAGGTACAGGCCATACCAAAGCTCTCCTCCCCTCCCCTTGAACATGATCACTGTGATACCAGCTACAAGAGTTTGTTATCTCAGATGCAGGATGCTTCACTGTATCTTCTCTGTCATCCTTTGCTGAGAGACCCTCCCTCCAGCTGTAGGAAGGATCCTCCCTTATCAGTAAAATGTATGAAAAAGAGATTAAAGGTGACAAATGGCAAAGGGTTTGGGTGTGTGAGGTCCAGGCAGCTGCACACAGATGGCAGATTCTGCATCTTGTAGGCTCAACCTGTCACAGGGAGAAATTGAATTTATAGTGAACTTGGACAGACTTTTTTCACTGTTGGAATCTCATTATTCCCCAAATGATACAGTGTAGCAACTATTTGCAGAGAATTTACATTGTATCCCATGTTGTAATTAATGTAGGGATGAATTCATTTAAAGTGTACAAGAGTATGTGGGGACAAACATGAACATGAGACTTTTACACAGAGGCCTTGAACATCTAAGGACCTTGATAAATGTACAAACCTTATGGATTTCAAGGCATGAACATTCAGTAGCTTTGAGGGACAGAAGAAGAACCATGTTGTTTTGTGGCCTGGGTAAAAGGGAAAAGAAGATAAAACCACACAGGGTGGTAGTGGTAGATCTTTAATCTCAGTACTTGGGAGGCAGAGGCAGGCAGATATCTATGAGTTCAAGGCTAGACTGGTTTACAGAGTGAGGTTAGGGAAGCCAAGGCGACACAGAAAAACTCTGCCTGGAAAAAAACAAACAAGAAGAGGAGGAGGAGATAAAGAAGAAAGAAGAATATAAGAAGAAGAAGAATGAGAAGAAGAAGAAAAGAAGAAGAAAGAGGAGGAGGAGGAAGAGGAAGAAGAGGAAGAAAGAGGAGGAAAGAGGAGGAAAAGGAAGAAGAGGAAGAAGGAGAGGAGGAGGAAGAGGAAGAGGAAGGAGGAGGAAGAAGAGGAGGAAACTAGACTGGAGGGGTGCTTCTGACCCATTCAGAAAGTCTCACTGCCTGCCTCCTACCTCTAGTAAATTCAGCAGCATCTGTGTATAACAGTGGCTCCATCAGAGCCCCATTGGTTCCACTTTGGAAGCTCCTGTCATGCTTTTGGTACAACCTAGGTTTTCAAGGGGGCTTGGAAACAGTGGGTTAGATTGACCGAAGCCTGTGGTCTGAGGCATAATGCCTGCATATATCCTCCCTTGTGATTCCTTGGAGGAATGCTTTTAGAATTCCTTATGTAAACCAAAAGACAAATCCTTCACATAAAATGATGCATATCTGCATCAAAATGTAGCCTTCTTATGTCCTCTATACACCTGAGATTGTCCCTTAATAATTCACCTACTAAAGATAATCCAAAATGCAAATGCAAAGAAACACAGTCCGTGTGCTGTGTAGGGAATGCCAGGGGAGTCCACAGGTTTAATACAGATGCAACTTTCCCTACAAACATTTTTAATCCACAGTTGGTTGCAGAACTGAGAGATACAGAGGACCGATTGTCATTCTATCTCCCCAGCATCCAGAAACTGCCACATAGGCCTTAAGAGTACCATCTTAAGAGTGGGTGGCCTGTAGAGAACTAACAGGGTGCTTCCTAGCCATCTCCATAGACCCAGCACTTCTGTTGTGGACTGGGATTGCTGTAGACACTGGGGATGGGATCTTAGCTAAGGTTATAGTGAGAGAGCCTGGGCTATAGCAATCAAGCCCTTGCTACAGATCCCTTACCTGGCTCTGTGCTATGGCAAGCCCTTGCCACCTGTGATATTTATACCACACTCCCTTTCTGGCTTCTGGCTTTGGTCTCTCTAGTCTTATCTAGACTTCCTGAGAAACCAGAAAGCATCTCTAACCTCTTTCTTTAAGTAGCATAAGATTTACTGAGGCATCAGTGTAAACAAAGACGGGTTGATAAAAACTATTGAGAATACATTTACCTGCCTTCCCAGCTGTGAGGACTTTATTTCCAGTTCACCGAGCTGGGGAGTGTAGTTAAGCACATGTTTGATAGTGCCAACCAACTGTGCCTGCCAGGAAAGCACTAGGTCCTTTAAAGGTGCCAAGCACTGATATTATGCGTCTTCCGTGGTAAACTGTATACACTTCACACTCCTGAGCCTCCTGTGTGCTACCTCATATCTTCAATCAAATTATTACACTCCAGAAATATGCATAAGGGAAATGATTGTACACATTTTATGGTGGGTTGTTGCTTGTAGCAGTAATTGAAGTACCTTTCCCACTTATGAAAGTACTAATTTTATTTGTTTTTATTGCTTTTCTAGATGCAATTATTTATTTAGTGTGCTTTGGCTTTATTAAATTATGTTTACTATAGGAACATCATAAAAATGTATGAAAACAACACATCAGCCAAGCCAGCCTGGTGACCTGTATTGAGAAAGCGGGTGTTATTTTTCATATCCAAACGTAATGAAATAACTTAAGAATAAACAGATAATCTACACTAGAAAACAATACAGCTTCAAAGTAATGCAATAAAACAACTGGACAATATGATTTCATAAACCTGGGTTCTAAAATTTACATGAGTTGGGTTTTGAGTACTTATTGGAAGACACGTGGTGTTTTTAAATGGAATCATTACAGTGTGAAATGTAATTAAACAAAGGCCAGAGCGTACATCAGGGTCTGTTGGCTGGTAAGATGTGGACGGCTAAGAAGCAGTGTAGAGCCATTCCATGTCAGAAGGAAAGCAGAGCCTCCATCCCTACAAATGTGCTTAACTTTGAACTTGAAAAATGGCTGTACAGGTGTGCTGATCGGTTGCTCAGAAATCACTTGGCCAGATATGCTGGCATGAAGTTCTTTGTTTGCCTTTTGCCTCTTTCTCCAGTCTTCTTGGTGTTTGTCTCAAAAGAACAAAGATTCTCTGCTTTGACATTCTGTTCGAGAAATTTCTCTTTGTCAACAGTTTCTTTGTCATGATCTCTATCTAAAAAAAAAAAAAAAGGTAAAGTCATATAGGTTTTGTGTGTTTGTTGTTTTAAAAGAGCGTGATACAAAAGCTGAAAACTGAAAGCTCAAATCTAACACCAAAGGCTAGAAATGCAGAATTGCTGAAATGAAAATATTGATATGGCCCTAAATTAGCTACCACTTTTCCTCGTCCAGTTACAGATTAAATTAATCAGTGCACTGTGTAAATAGAGGCCTACTATAACATCTAAAAAGTACTAAGCAAAGAATATATAATGAAGAGTGAGTCTCCTCTGCAAACCAATTTACACTCCTTGAAATGTGGCTATTGGGTTCTCCAGTTGCTGATCTCCAAGATCAGCATCCACATATTATAATCAAGCACACATGTTTTCACAAATGACACTATGCAGACCATGTACAACTCCATCAGTTTTAAATGATTTTTGAAACCAAGTGTCAAACCCCAGGCCTTGCACGTATTTGGTAAGCAGTGCACTCCTGAACTACCAGCTCTATGGATGTTTAAGATTACACCATCATATGTTCCATTCTGCAAATTCTCAGGTTTCCACTGAAGAACATGAGGATCTCTCATTTTCTTTGCTTATCCCAAAGAATAATCTTGTCAGGAATAGATAAGAGGACATGAGAGTTTGGGCATCTTAAAACGTGTTTGGAAACTTAAAGACAAAAAGTCACAAATAAATAGTGATTGTGTCAGCATGCACAATCCCCATGCAAGCCAGACCAAATTGAAGAATGGAGAGAGGAGGTGAACATGAAGTTCCAGCCCCAGGCAAGGAGCAATTGGCAATTGACAACTGGGACATTCAGTTTTCTTTATGAATGTTGCCACTTAGAGTTTGACCCTGCTCCAGTGAAAGGCGACACATCCATGAACATATTAGGCAGAACACATTGGAATTGATGGATGGAAAAAAATAATATGAGTTTGGGTGGATAGTGAAGACAGGGATCTCGGAGGAGTTGAGGAAAGGTGAACATGGTAAAAAAAACGCACCTATGAAGTTCTCAAGAACTAAGAGCAAAACTATGGGTGTCTTGGGATGAGTGAGGCTGTCTCACTTCATCCGTGCAAGACCTGTTATACATCCTCTCTCAGGAGTCACAGGCAGTCTCTGTCATGCCCTGCTTTCCTGGGAACCTCCAGTGGTCTCTGGTACCTCTTTCTTTCCTTTGTTTTCAAGTGGGTTGTTAGTCCAGATCTTTGCTGAACTGTAAGCCCCTTAGACATGAGCTGCAAACATCTTTTTTGTTCTTTTTGATTGTTCTTTGACTCTAGAATTTTGCCATTGCCTGAGCAGGACAATGCGCCATTTATAAAAACCATCTTACTCCTAAGATGATTTTTCTCAAAGTTCTCCATATGTTCTTTCCTTAATTTTAAAAGTTTACATATTTTAAACGTATGTGGAGTGATATAGGATGCGATTTCATTTTATTCTTTCTCCTAAATATTCCAATAGCATTTACTAAAAGATGAAATCTCAGTTAACTTCTGGAGTCTCTAGCCAGTCCCACTGATATATATGTTTATTGCCTCCCAGTATTACCATATTTAAAATATTTCAGTTGTATACTTTTAATATCACCAGACTTGGATTGCCAATTATTCACTATCTTTTTGTTTTCTTGAGACAGGGTTTCTCTGTGTAGCCCTGGTTGTCTTGGAACTTGCTCTGTAGACCAGGCTGGTCTAGAACTTAGAGATCCACCTGCCTCTGACTCCAGAGTGCCAGGACTAAAGTTGTGCACCGCCATGCTCAGTTTTTTGTCATTATCTTAACATCTCTTAATCATATTAAGAAGTCACATAGCTGTGACTATGTCATTCAAAGCCTGGTTTTGTTAAAGAGTGGTTTTCAGGGTAACCAGCTGGCTTTCCAGCATCTGTAGAGACCATCACAACGTTTCTCTCTTTTGAGCTTTTACTGTTAATTATTTTAAAATACTGGGCCCATGCTTGCTTTCCCATATAAAATCCATTTGAATATATGATTACCTATCATATTCAATACGATTATGTGCCTCTTCATCCTCCTGAATAAATCTGATGAAAACGTATACGAGCACAGGGTTTGTTCTAAAACCCAACAAGGTTCTCTTCCTTCTTACTCTCTGATCAGCTTAATGATGTGAGATGCTCCCAGGCTCTTCCTTCAGAGATGCCCTGCAACCGCTCTGCCAGTGCTGCAAAGAGGCAGCTCTGCCTTACTGGCCCTCTGAGGGTATTTGCAAATTCAGTTTTCCTACACTTAACATTTGTTATTTATATTTTTCTGGGACATTATCATTTTACCTTGGGTTTCAAATTTTCTTTTTAGTATATTAAGCCAAGGAATCTTTAAACAGTATGTAAAATTTCCTTCTTTTATATTCTATTTCCATTTTTGTTTTCTGTTTTATTAGTTCTTGCTTTCTTATATTTTTTTCCTCTTAATAGTGATCAGTTTTTTAGTATATGCTCATTATGGGTACTTTCAAATACCTGATTCTAGATACTTTTTGTGTAGTTTCTGGTTTTGCTACATTCATCCTTATTATTTTGCTTGGATGTTGTTGTTGTTGTTTGGTTGTTTGGTTTTTCATTTTTGTTTTTTGCTTATTTTGTTCATTTCCCAACTTCTTGTGTTTGATGCTTGTGGTGGTTTGAGTAGGAATGGCTCCCATAGATTCATGTCTTTGAATGCTTAACCCACAGGGAGTAGATTTATTGAGAGATGTAGCTTTGCTACAGTAGGTGTGGCCTTACTGGAGGAAGTGTGTCACTGTGGAGTCAGGCTTTGAGGTCTTCTATGCTCAAGCAATTCCCAGTGTAGCATACAGTCTCCTTCTGCTGCCTTCAGATCAAGATGTAGAACTCTCAGCTCCTTTTCCAGCACCATGTCTGTCTGCTTGCTACCATGCTTCCTGCCATGATGATAATGGACTGAACCTCTGAAACTGTAAACCAATCCCAATTAAATGTTTTTCTTTATAAGAGTTGCTGTGTTCATGGTGTCTCCTCACAGCAATGGAAACTCAAACCAAGTCAATACTTAACCTTTTTGTGTTATTAAATGATAAAGCACTTAAACTAGGATGTTTCATGACCACTCTTCTCTCTATACTCTTTAGCATGTATTAAGAAATATTTTCTTCATTATAATTTTCCAGATACTCTGAAGTTTTAGTTATGTAATGACACAATTCACAAATTTTCTAAGTTTGTTATTAATTTCCAGTAGGCTTGTTTCTGTGTCTTGTATATTTCCTTTTGACCAGAGCTATTAGTCTGCTTTGTGAGACAGAGTCCAGTGGCTTCTGTGAGTAACTGATATGAATTTAAACATTAATCACAGTGTCTCTTAGCAGAGCATGGTGTTCTACATGGAGCAATGAGCTACAACTTGTGACTTGTCTGTGAATATGTTCTTATTTATTTTTCCTTAAACATGTCCCTTATCATCCTATAAGTACTATGAAAGCATATACTTGATAAATGAGTACATGGTGGATGACTGACAGTAGTCAGCTTGAATTATGTTTTGCTTTTTGTTTTTATGTTTCTATATAGCCCAAGATCACTGAGGAAAACTTGACCTATGCAGAGCTGGAGCTGATCAAACCACACCGGGCTGCCAAAGGCATCCCCACCAGCACCGTGTATGCACAGATCCTCTTCGAGGAGAACCAGCTGTAGTGACAACTCTTCTCTGGCTGTCATCTGTGCTCCCAGTTATTTAGGACACTCAGAAACAAATGCCCTAGTTTTGTATTTTCACCTGTGCCTTCAGTGTGATGGGGAACCCCTTCCCACGGCATTCTGATGTCTTCTAAGAGGTACGCACTTCCCAGAAGAGAAGGGCCAACCCTTGGCCATGTCTCCCAAGACAAGATATCCCTGGCCTGGTCCTGAGTGCAAGGACTCTGCTTCTGAGAGCATCTGCTGAGCCAACCATATCAACTTTTCCTCTTCTTGAGTCTTAAAGTTTTGGAGGAAAATCAAATCTTAATTTTAATCAGCTGCCCTTGTTCTGTGTAAGACATCAAACACCCAGTTTATAGCCACAGGAAATGCCTGTAAAGGTCCCAGAGAGCAGGGAGTGGGGGGAATATATGGACTCAATAGTTCTCTGAGGCTCTAGGACACCCAGGGCAGAGCAATCCTCTGGTGGTGATGGCAGCAGCCACTTATGATGACATCCATTGTTTTTAATAGACGCTCTGAAGGCAGAAGTGCTGATAGTTGAAAGTCTGAGGTCTGGTTCAGAAAATTCTGGTACTCATGTCTTTAGATCCATACTTCATCGAGACTATAGATCTACAAGGACAGCATTGTAATGTGTTTGTCCCTCTTTGGCAGAATGGACCTAGAGTGCTAGGAAGACATATTGTTCTCTCTTTCCAAAGACTCGAGTGTGGTTCTGGTGGGTACATCACGTAAGTGAGCAAAGTGTGTCAAACTTAGTCAACTCCCATTCAAGAAAGAGCAGAGCTTTTTACCATTTCCTCAGCATAGAAATGAAAGTACAAGCCAAGCAGGAAAGTGTCTAGAAGGACTAACTCTTGGCAAGTGCTTTAGCCATCTCAGCCTTGGATGAGAACCATGAAGGCCTTGGGTGGACATCAGGGGACAGTGAGGCATAAGTCTGTGGGAAAGTTGTTCTGTGGACCTAAACAACATACAAAAATGTCAGACTTAATGGAAGTAAGAGTCACCTTGATTTCCGCAGTGCTATTAAGGATTTTCTTGATGTATGTGTACTCTGGTGGCCACTTACTACACTCTATAAACATTGTTTGGCTATGTAATTTACAATGTAATATATGAATAAATTATCTATTTTAAAACACATCTGGGGTGTGAGTTGGTCCTCTATATCACTATGGGGCTTCCTTGAGTTTCTTATCACCTCAGGTCACCTCAGATATTCTGTATTGTAAAAAAATGATCTAACCCCTCCTAGAATTCTGAAAGTTACATGGGACAATAAGCATTCTAAGATTCTGAAAAATATAAGCCAATACACAAACATCTCTCCTGGCCTTCATGCTAAAGCCACTTTGCATTTTTAAACAAATAAAAACAATCAAACATTTGTTTGCAGTATGTAGGTTTGAACCCAAAGCTTTGCACATAATCTAATGAGCCCCTACCTCTAAGTGGTATCCCTAGCTTTTAAAGGTTTTAACCTGAAAACTTAGTCCTATAGCAGTAATATTCCCACAGACCAGTTTCCTTGTGAATATTTCTTGTGTTCATTGGGAAAGGGTTCCAAATGGAGCAGCTGTTGTTTTCTGCAAAAACTGGTGTGGAAGTCCACGCTCTCTGATGGGCATCAGCATCTTGTTCCCTTCTCCATACCTGAAACAGATTTTGAAGAAGAAAGCCATTTAGATTAGTGTACTAGAGCTTTCCAAAGCATCTTCTTTCGAAGGGGAAACCAATATTAGCATACCATTGATACCATGATTATCATAGAGAATATTGTGTTTCATCACAATAGGGTGCTCACAGCTTTATGTGTAGTGCTTGAGGATACAAAATGTGTTCCTAATTTGCACTATAGCCACCCAGGCAGGTGGGGACACTGAAGGGACACTGAGAGTGGAGAGTGGGACAATGAAGAGGTGATGAGGACCTGCAAGCCCCAAGCCCACCCTCCTTTGAACACAGCGAAAGCTTAAGAGTCATCATACAGGGACATGAACACATTCCACCAAGAATGGGACATGCTTTTCAGGACCATCCAGAAGCTGTAACTGATACAGATTCACTTTAGCCCTTTTCTCTCAAGTCCTGGTCACAGCTACACAAGTTGTGGGAATGGGGTAACCCACTGAACATTTCCTTTTAATGGGGAACAGAAGCCTCACAGCACCCCTGCAGAGCTTGTCTCTGTGCCCTCTCCGAAAGGAAACCACACCAGCACCCACAGAGCAGGGGCAATGAGCAATTTGTACCTGGTGCTTATTTGAAGTGACATATTTTGGCGTTCTTGCTCAGAAAATGTGTCTAGTCGTTCTTTCTTTACCAAATAGACCACTAACTATGAATCAACATTTCTGAAGCTAAGTGAGGGGAAGCATCCATCATCTAGAAAGTGCAAAGGGTTCTTCTTGCGATCAGGCATCAATAGGAGCGATGATGTAATCGCTGAGTAGTTTCCCAAATGGACAGCTGCTTTCGTGCTCAATGCAATTAAAGCAAACATGACCTTGATGTTCGGAGTAATGGCTTCTCAGAGATGGAGTGCAGACAGACTCAAATTTGGGATGAACTTTGGCCTAGCTCATAGATGGTAAGGAATCTTTATAGGCAGCATGGAAGGGGACCAGAAGGAAGCTCACTTGATGATGAGCTGCAGTCAAGGCCACAGCCCTGAGCTGAAACAGTCCTGGCATGGGAAGGCTGGGATTCATCAGGATCCCCTCTTCACCACAGGACTAAAGTTCCTCAGCTCCCAGGAAACACCACACGGGGCCTGTCACCTCTTGAGGGGCATGAAAAGGACATGGGTACTTCCCATTCTTAGCCTTTAGTGTATCACTGTGTGGGTTGGCCAAAGACTGACATCTAGAGATCAGTCAGGGTCACTGTGATCTGATGGCCATACCCTCAATGCACCAAGAATAGGGCTCCTGCCCTAGTCCACAAATATAGTACAAAGGACACACATGCTCCATGTCAGCCAACCAGTCCATGTGAGAAAGAAACTCTCTTTTCCTTTTGAGGAGAACAGGCTGAAACCCATGGAGGCTGAGAAAGAAATAGGTAAAAATGTTCTGCCAGCACATAAACCAGTCTGGGTCCCCTAAATCCTTCCCAGACTCATCTCTTTCTTCTTTTAACCACAAACTGCCTCAGTATCTTACTACTTGAATCCAGATTCTGCCTGGTCTAGATAGATAGCAATGGATGTAATTCTGAAATGCTGTATGAGTCACACTTCCTTGCAGCATGGGAAGACAGACCACCCTGACTCAAAGAGCCTGCTTCCATCTATGTCACCCAATGGCTGTTTCTCAGAATTGTTTCTAGGACCCTGACGGCTATCCAAGCTGCCCATCCTTTATATAAAATATAACACTATGTGCAGCCTACTCACATCCTCTGAATACTTAAGTCATTTCTAGATTGCCTATAGCTCCTATACAATATCAATGCAATAAAAATACCAGTTAGGAAATAATGACCAGAAAACAAGAATGTACATATTCAGCCCCATACAGTTTCGATCCATGGCCAGTTGAATCATGTATTGGTATGGAAGGTGGACTGTCCTTTTCACTGTGAACCTTCACTGCTCTATGTCCCTAACTGTTTGAGTGACATCATTCTCATCGGAGAATCTCAGTTAGCATGTAAAATGGCTAGCTATTTTAGAACAGTAACCAGTTCTCTTAACTCCTGGCCAGCCCTCCTCTCAATTTCCAGCCCAGCTCCTTCAAACATTTTCCCCAACTACTCCCCGCTCTGTTCCCCAGCAGTCTGCTTTAACAGTCCTTTCTCCCAGTTTCCCCAATACTAGCAGCTCCAAACTTTAACAACTGTTTTAGCCTATTTGCTCATCTCAGCTTCTGCTGGCTCGGATGTCTCCTAATAGCATCTTCTCCACCAACTGCCTCCTCTTCTTACTCTGCTAGCCCTGCCCAACCTGCCTCTGCCTCAGTTGCCCTTTTTATATCCTTTCCTGTTACCAGAAATTCAAGAGGCAACACTAACGGTCATAAGGTCAAGCAGTTCTAACAGCTAAGAATTCTTAAAGGGCCAGTTGACTAGCAACTGGGAACCTTTAAAGGCACATAAGGTGAATCACACTACAGATGCACTCCCTGAGGAAGGGACCCTCAGGTTTAGAGGAGGGACGCCACATCTGGAGCAGTGCCACCAGGCTGACTCCAATACACCATGTCACCCATATTTGGAGGGTGGGTTTTGTATTGGCTTTGAGTTTTAAGATGGTTCCGTACAACAAGATGCCTTTCCAGTCCTGACTTAGGGAACTTAGGTTTGAGAGAGTAACCAGCTCGGTCATTTGGAGCGAGCCCTTTTGTGAGGCCAGGTAACCACCTGGTAGGGATGATGACCCCACCCAGAACCCCAATCCCCATGTGTGGAGCAGAAGCTGTTTCTTGTAAAAGAAAACAAAGCAGAGATTTACAGCATGGGGGAAAGGTTGCATTCAGTGCGGTCTCACTGGGCTTCTTCTGCAGTGGGGTGTGCAGGTGTTTGGGCCTTAGATGAACGCTCTCTCTCTCTAGTATACAGATCACTTGCATCCCTGGTGAACTGTAGATTGTGGTTTGGGAGGCCTGGAATGGAACCTGAGGTTCTGAGATTCTCAGTATCTTCCAGAGAGAATGTCCCTGCTTCTGAGCTGAGGACCACGTTGAGTAGCAAGCACGTTAAGTGTCGGAAACAGAAATATGGATCCTGAGCTCCATGAGAGTTGAGGTGTCTTCAGAGTGTTAGGCCAAAGCTGTAGCCTTGGCAGTAGGCACAATCCTCAATGGAGAACAAAGGTGGCCAGATCTGAATGGTGTTAAAGTGTCCAGTATGACAGGTCCAGAGATAAGATGCGAAAGGAGATCGGAAGTGAGTGGACAAGCAGAGGGGCCGGGGAGAGGGAGGAGATTGTCTGAATTCTTCTCAGAGGGGCTCAGTGGTCAGAACCCTACAGAGACAAAGTAGAGTTGATATTGTATCTTGGTGCATGCTGAACAATTCTCATTTTTAAAATGTGGGAAAATTTAAAAATCTGGGGAAATTTCCCCAGATTCACCAGGCTTGGATGTGGAGCTGTGTCTGTCTTACCTAGCATTTCTTTTCCAAAGCAATCTGCATCATTGTGCACCATAATTTGGGTCTGATTCTTAATGAACTCACAGGGCGGTGCATGAGAGATGGTGTGGGTGAGTTCTGCCCCATCTTTTATCATTGGTAAACATGACTTGGTACCTGCATTCCAATAAAAACGGCTTGACTGGTGCTATGCCAGTTCAGTGTCTGTCTGGTTGTTAAATGTTAATGCCCGGCACCTTATAGTTTAAAATAGAATTAGAGGTGTTTACAGCTTCGGTTTTATGCACCTTGTTCTTCCACATTAAACTTTATTACAAGTGTCTTCCGTCAGCAAACAGGAGAAAAGCTCATTAGCTCCTGGTCTGTGTGGGGACTGTGCTGCTGCTGAAGGGAGTGCAGGGGCATCCTTATTGCAGCTTGCAGCCACTGCAGGCAGCTGGGTCGGATTCTTCCAGCTGTCGGATGAAGGCAGACTCCTGGATTTAGGGTTGGTCTTAGAGAATCCTCTGACAACCTAGTCTTCTTAGGCAGATGTCTAGGCTGTGTCTAAGAGTTTGAAGTTCTTTCTTTTCAGTTTTCTAAAGGGACTTTACCATGTCCATACCATGTGGGACTTGTAAAGACAGGATCCTCATGCCCAGATCCTCCATGGCCATCATTGCCAAAAAGAGAAGGGTCAGCCAATTGGACCTGGGTTTTTGACTCTCAGTCTTGTGGCCTTCCCACACATATTCACTTTATTATCCATTTATTCTAGTTTGTGTGCAAAACAATATATTTCACCAGGACATTTTCAGGCCTGCGCACACTGTGGGTCTCATACACATGAACCATGACACCCACACTCTGGCTCCAGGAAGTCCACCTGCTACTTATGTGCTGTCTGGATGATACACTATTTTTTTTCTGAACTTGGTTCAGCTAAGGATGGAGGCCCATCATCCTCTTTGCAAGATCCTCTCAGTTCCATTCTTCCCTCAGCCTAGGCAAGTTTCAAGTTCCCTCAGATTGTCCCAGTCACCCCAGAGCCCTGGACTTCACTTTGTGCTGCTATGTGGTTAGTTTGGTATTCTTGCCCCATTCTTCCCTCTTCTTCTTCATTTGGATTCCACTTCCTGTTCTCCTGGCTGTCTTCTTCTCAGAGAGCATCTCTGTTGCTATTTTCCATCTTCAGCTTATCTCTGATCTCCAAATGGAGAAGGATCTTTCCTCAGGACAGACCTCCTTCCATGCTGTCAGTGTCCTCCTCTGGCTCCCTCCCTTTTCCATCTAGCTCTGTTCTCTGCAGGCCCAGTCTCTCTCTATACCCTCACAGAGCTAACTGCTGTTACACATCTCCAAAAACTCAGCTCTGATCACCAGCTTCCAGAATCATCGCTGAGCATGTGGTCTAAGGCAGGAGATCGACTCTGCATGTGCATGCATAGGGGAACTTTTCTCCTTTGAAGACAACTCTTCCATTATCTTGTGACACAACTCCTCTCTTTGCTTGGGACACCACTTGTCTTCTTTCATCTTTTACTCGGCCCTTCACTGAGGGAGTCCTAATTACCCTTTACCATTTGCTTTTCCTGTCTCATTCATACTCTTGCTTCTGACCATGCTCCAGCTGCAGTCTGGGGACTTGAGGACTCTGGTCCAGCTGGACCACCCTCCTGAGCTCTGGAACTGCCCACTGGCCTTCCACTATTAGGATCTCTTTTGCTTCCTTGGGGTCCAGTGAGTACTTCCCTGAAAGCCTGGTTAAGAGCTCCACCACTGAATAGGGCAAAGTCAGCATCCCTGGAGATGCAGAACTCACCACCAACTTTTACTGCAAAGCTCTGAGTTGAAGGCATCAGCCTTCTTGTCTCACATAGGTAGTACAATTCTATCCTGTCTATTGGATTAAAATGTGCCCCGATTTGGAATACCCAGATGAAAGTGCTAGAGCCATGATGTCTCCTATATTTCTTGTATTGCCACCACTGTTCCATCCTCTTCTTTTACGTGGTTCGTTCAGCTAGAATCAGCTCTCTCATAGACCACTATACTTACCCTTGACCTTCCCTTTACCATGTAATTCATGCCACTAGCAATGCCAGTGGTTGGCCCTAAAGTGCAGCATGCCCAAGTCACCTTCCATTCCACCTAAAATCCTGCTTCCTGGTTCTTAGGAGACAGAGCAACCTCCTAGAAAGGCAGCCAAGGCCCTTCAATACAAGAAGGACTGCTGTGTAGGCTATAGACTGCCAGTGCCGCAGCAATAATTGGTGAAGTGTATTGTGAGCTGAGTCCAGGGCTCTGGAGTGCCAGGTGCCTTGTGGGCAGCTAATCACAAGCTCTGGCTTTGGCACCATACAGAGTAAGAGTTGAGGATCTAGAAGTTGGACAAGGCTTTGTGCCACCCAATGTCACAGATAAAACTACTGGTTTTGGTGCAGCATCAATATTATCCCAGTCTTAATAAGTTCTGGAATAATTTCATTAGAGGCAGTGGAACAAAGAAAACTCAAGCCCTCAGTGATCCAGGATGGTCTACACAGATGAGGACTGACCATGATACCACAGATAGGGCCTCTGGGCACTTTGGACATATCAATGGGGAACACCATTGAAAAGCCAAAACCTGCTCTTGTGCTGGAGCTGAGACTCCAAGAGAGCCTCACTGAGCATGATAGATTTCATTTCTCCTCTAAGATATTGGCCTGTCCCAACTGCAGCAGGCAATGGCTTTGTGTATTTGGGCACCTTTCCATCACAATGACAAAACACTTGAACTACTTATCTTACAGAGAGGGAAAGGTGTGTTTTGTCTTAGGTTCTGGAGTTCTCAGTGCAAAGTTAAGCTGTCCTGCAGCACATCATAGCTGCCTCTTGTAGTAGAGAAACCTGTTTATATTCTTAATTAGGAGGTAGAGGACATTTAAGGTCATTTGTCCCCTGGGGACTAATCACTTCCTGCTGAGCCCCAATATCTAACAACAGTGGGCTGCATCATGAGTAGCAGTACCTGGGACTCAACCTGCATCGGCTTTTGACAGAGTCATCCCTCTGCAGAGCTGACAGCAACTCAATGATGAGCGGCTGCCCAGTGGCCACCATCCACTGGATACTCTCACTCTCTCATCTTGATGAAACTGGGCACTACCACACCATAGCTCTGCAGTGGCTTCGGATGGGTTCCTAGGACTCAGTTTTAACTGAGTCCTTATTTAACATCCGGTACAAATGTTGTATAAACGTCCTGCCAATTGACACATAAGGCATTTTACATAAAGGGATGAGATCACAAAGCCTTTGGTCATGAGATCAGAACCCAGGTCACCTCTGCACCTTCCTGTGCCTCTTCAAGTCCCCTCCTGTGCAAGCCTTCCCTCCAGCCCAAGGGTGTGGTAGTACCCAGTCTAATCAAGGGACAGAGCGAGACTATCCAGTGGATGGTGGCCACTGGGCATTCTCCCACTGACTTGAGTTGGGGTCAACTTTGCAGTGGATTGGGATCATGTACTGTATGTAATCTCACTCCAAGGAGCTTTCAGTGGACAAGGTCCAACTCCATGAGTCCTTCCCAAGCTCCTCCCATGTTCGTCTCTCTTTAGTTAGCCATAAGGCAGTACAGCTGGCGGTCAAGATTTGGCAGCTCCTGATCAGAAAGTTTGCCATGTACCATCTGTGGTGCTGGGATTTCCCAGCAGCTGTGAGAGGGAGATGACGCCTTGCCATTGCTTTGTGAGTATAGAAACAAGGTCAAGGCCCTCATACTTGACTTTCTCAAAAGCCGCTAGTAAACTCAGGGTTCCAGTTATAGACTAGTACCACAGTGCCCACGAAATCTAAAAAAAACGTTCAGAACTCCACTCTGAAGAGTTCTATTTGAGGGAGACTTCACGAAGGGGTAAGAAATAGCCCAGAAGCAGGGAGCAGGGACTCACATACCCACTAGGGAAAAATGGCTTCCAGAGAGTGAAATGCCAGACCCTGGTAGCTCCTCTAGGGGACTGGAGTATGAAGTGATATCCAAGACTAGAGGCAGCCCAGAAATGATCTGGACCACGGGGTTTTAACTGAGACCCCCAATAGTGAGTAAGAAAAGACTGCTGCTGAGCACTTCATGTTTTTCTTAGTGTGGCTCATGATGCTGGCCTTGTTCTTTGATGGAGAAAGAGGCCTTTCAAAGGGCGACATAAACCTGTATGAGAAGGATGCTAGGTCATGCCACAGGACAGCATGCGATAACGGGGTGCATCACCTCCATAAGTAGAGTCTTTAAAATCTCTACATTTTGGATTTCTTCTCATAATCTTTCCCGTTAATGAGAGCTTGGTAGGTGGTTAGTTTTAACTCTTGCTGTTTTTTATTTTGGAAGATAGGACATAATTCAGTTTATTACTATCCATGTGCTATTCCAAATAACCACATAAAGATAGGGGCCATTTTTAATACATAAACTCCTTCTGTCCATGGTCAGGATGCGGCTGGCTTGAGAGATGTCAGGGAGCTTATTCCTGTGTAAACTGGGGACTCCTGACCTAGTGGACATGGGTGTGGATGCATGCACCATGACCTTGCCCTTCTTGTGAGCCAGCCCAGGAAGTTTCTCGTCTATGACTCCTCTCACCTCTGTGGATTCTGAGCAGCAGATATATTACTTGTTGTGAGCATCCTCTGGTGGCCCTTCTTTGGAGTTTGCAGCTCTCCCTGGGAATTCAGATGGCCTCCTTATCACGTCTTGTAAGTTAATCCCGCTGCCTTCCTTTGCAGTCCCACAATTTTCTTCTTAATCAAACTCCAGTCTAAAATGCCTTTTTATTTTTTTATTTTATTCTGTCTTCTCTTTCCTTCTCTCCCTGCTCTTTGTTTGCAGCTGTAACTTCCTAGGGACTGACCAACTGTGTGTGAACAGGTCATTCTGGCATGGTCACCAGACTTGGGATTAGAAACCCTAGTAAGGCCTAATGTCTGGTGTCAACTCTCCATGCATACTATTGTCTGCTGTGATCCTGGCACTTCTCGATAAGTTGCATGAGCATTACTTTTAAATGTGATGAGATCTGGTCCTCACCTGGAACTATCTCTATATTGGGGGGTTTTTGAGCTCTCTTATTCCCTGTGGAGAAGCAAGCCTACCTCCAGGATGATACAAAACAGGATGTGTACAGATACTTCTGGGAGGGACAAGCGTGTGGGAGACTTGTAAGAGAGTTGCAACCTAGGGACAAGCTGTCCACCAGCCCAGACAGGGAGTGAACATGCTACTGAACAGCCTACCTCCCCTATCAACTTGTCCTCACTGGAGACTGGAGATCAAACTCCCTGCTCCAATTCAACATCTTGAGAACATACAAAGTGCTGTGCCAGGCTCAGAGGTTGCTCTACCAAGGTCAGACCCTACTGACCTTTCCTGACCCAGGGTAATGGGCCCAGATCCTTCCTTCTCTTTTGTAGCATGGTGTCTTCGTCAGAACGCTCTCCTTTGGGAATAGGGTTATGAAATGCAGCTTTCTTCTCTGTTGGAAGTTCAAGCCTCCTAAGGACAGATCCCTATCTGCTTTTTTCACCACATGGCCCTGCTGATAGACACAGGGCATGGCCTCTCCAACTTAGAAACAAAACCTTGAAAGGAATATGAATGTTCTTTGGAATGAAAACCTGAGGAAAGAGACGCAGGGGGTGATCTTTTTTCCATAGATTCTGTTTCTCTCTAAAGCGTCATCTAGCTCTGCCCAAACCGCATGCCCAGGCTTCCAAACTCGCAGAAAGACACTGCTATTTTAGCCTATTGGCAGACTCACTGCCATTTTCCATGAGAGAGCAGCCTGGAATAACACATTTGTCTGGGGGGGCAACAGGCTGTGTGGGCTTGCAGGCCCCTCTGCCAACCTCAGGCCCTGTGTCTGGGATTGGAATCCTGGGTGTTTATACTCTGACAGCTGCAGAAACTCCTCCTCTGTGGGACAAGAAGAAGGTGGTCGATTCTTTCATGTGAGGCACAGGACCTATGGACAATGGAGACAGTCAGGGCCAACCCCATAGACTCAGAACTTTCCAGCAGCTTCTGGGACCATCTATTAGTTAGACCTCGAGGCATGAGGGAAAATGCTCAACTTCTTAAGAAGATAGCTAGTCCTGGAATCGACTTCCAAGCCAATATATGCCGCTTGGGTTTGTTTCATAAGGTGGTCATGGGTAGGGTGCTGCTCAGTGATAGAACTCTTGTCCCGCATGTGCGAGGCCCTGGGTTCTAGCCTCAGTTATTGCTGATGAAATTATTTAAAATTTAGAAATACAGTAGTATATTTTCTTGTGAAATAGGCACTCTATTCACCCAAGAAGAAGAAGACGGAGTAACTTACTTCACAAGTAGCTTCTAGTTCCCAGAGGCCTGTGGTGGTATGGTGCATATCTCCTAAATTCAATACATGTGTTTAATGTGCCATGGATCAAACCTTAGGACATCAAGTACATGTTTTACCATGGAGTTCTACCCAAACCTTATAGCACACTTTTAAAATAATGCTCTTTCCAAGGAAATATCAGACTCCCCATCCCTCCTTGGCTCTTCAGTAAATGGGTTCCCTGATCATGCCAGCCTGGCCCAGCTCTCTTCTGCTTCTTTGTTGTCTCCAGCTGCCTTCAAGCCCCTGCTGAGTCCTCACTTCCTCCTTGTCTGACATTGAGCCAGGCTGTGCGATGGTCTCAGTAGCTCTCAGACTGGCTTCCTGAATCACGGATCTCAGCCTGCGGCACGGATGGGCCGTGATAAGACAAATGTCCAGTGGGACTCCACACTCTTCCTTTGCTTTCCAGCCTGCTGCTCTGGGTCTCCTGAAGTACAGCCACACTAGGGTGAACACTTCTTTAGTTTAAAACTTTTATTCACTCTGGGGAATATATATAATACAAATTTTTCTCTTTTAATAATTTTCATGGGTACAATTCCATGGCATCAGGGGTATTCATACTGATACGGAAACATCATCAACATCATCACTAGCAAGGTTTTATTTTCCCAAAGTAAAATAGTAATCCCCTGCTTTCCGGCCCCACAGATCACGAAAATCACTCTTGTTTTTTCTGTCTTTATAAACGTGGCTACTTGAATGACTCATTTAAGTGTGACTACGTAGTTTATTATATAGTAGGCTGTTGTCTTTTGTGTCTAGCTTACTTCAGTTGGTAAAATGTATTCATGGCTATCAGTGTTATAGCAGAGGTCAGAAAGTCCTTTATAAGGCTAATCCATTGTGGGTGTCAACTCGTTGGTCCATAGACATTTGTATCCTGAACAGTGCTGCCTTGAACATGATACATTGCCTGTTTGAGTCTTTGTGTTGAAAGTGTCCATGCTTCCCATATGACCAACTTTGCGGTCTTCCTCAACACAGGGTCTCTTACAGCATGATTATCTAAATAAATATAACTTGGAGGACTGTCACCACCATTTGTTGCAGTTTGATGTGTCCCCAGTGAAATAATGTTCCAAGATAGGGCCTGATGAAAGGTGATTAGGTCAAGAGGGATCTACCTATGAATGAACCGATGTGTCATGTAAGAATTAGATACCATGCATTCAGCTGCCTGGCCAGTGTGTTTTCTTGCCCTTCTGCCTCCACTGTGGGGCAATGAGGAGTAAAAGTCCCCCTCAGATATCAACTTCTTGACTTTGGGCCTCCAAGCCTTCAGAATCACACAAAATAACTAACTCCTCATTCTTGATAAGTTCCCCAGTTTCAGGTATTCTGTTACAGCCACACATAATGGACTGTCAGGACACCATCACCCCCTCCCAGGAAGAGCAGGTCCCCTACTATTGAATAGCAAGGTTTTGGAGGTTAAGTGTCTCTGAGAGACGCTGAAAAGTTGTGGTATAGTAAATTGGTAATAACCAAGGATAGTTTTCTTTTTACTATCTTCGGTAGTACACTGGCATTTTAAATTGTAGCTTAAAGCATCTATTTATTTAACTCAGTAATTGGAGGCGTGGAGAGTTGAGGTGATTGGAGGAGACCTTTAAAAAGCTATTTCAGTAGTATTTCTGGTACAACATTCCAGTAAATAAATTTGTAGGACATGGCTTAAGATCTAGATTTGCTTGGATCCTCAGGATTTCAGTGACACTGGTGAGCATGGCAGGGATCCAGTGCCTCAGGCTGGTGACCAACAGTTCACCAGACCCTGACGTGCCAGCTTCTCATTGTCCTTGGAGCCAGCACTCTTGCCTATCTGATCTCCCTCCCAGGGACCATCGCTTTAAATCCTCCATCTCATGTGCCCTGGCAGCTGTCACTATGGCTTCTGTGCTTTTAGTGGAAAGAACACTGAAAACACAGGACCAGTGAAGGCTTGGGATGAAGGAGAAGACAATAGAAAGAGCCATTTGACCATCAAAGGGGAGAGCAGAGGAGCCAGCCCTGGCATTTTCAGCACTTCCAGCTACTGTCTTGCTGTGTCATTTTCCCTGCCAGTTTCTTGTATTTTTCCCTTCATGGAATGGGGAGCAGGGGATGTTCTTCATGGGCTATTATACTCTTCATACAACTGGCATAACCCAAAGACACGGACTCCCACAGCCTGCTCATTGCTACGTGTCCAGAGGTCTGCTCCAGTCTCTGCTCCGGTCTCTCCCTGCTCCCACAAGTCACGTAGGTGGTCGATGCTGACCCTCACGTTTCATGTACACTGTTCTGACTATGGTGACATCCTTGGGGATGCCTGAGAGGATGAGTTGTAGATGCACAGTATGCATATATGCAGGGAGAGCCATTGGCAAGGACTGTGGGTGTGTCAGGGGCTTCTCCTTTCTCTCCTTCTGCTTCACATCTCTGAACTTCTACCTTGTGCCTCTGGTAGGGGCTGTTGGGTGGGAGTCTCCCTGGCAGGCCTCTACTCAAGCGACACTAATTGTGCCAGAGAGAACGGCTCACTAGAGTGGAAAATAGTCCTCATATATCTAGCTGAAGACGATAATGACCTTTTAAATAACAGAAGCAATTTTATTTCAATACCTCAATTACTCTGAACTCTCAAATGTCAAAGTGCTCGGCACTTTCAAAATAGCTTAATATAGACATTTATAGCACTTAGACACAGCTAGTTTCTTATCTAACCTAATTATGTGTTGTACAGGAAATGGAGCAGCTGACCAGCTGTGTTATTTTTCACAGCAGTCCTCTAGTACAGCTCTTAGCTCGGCTTGGCCTTGCTCCACAGGGAGGTCTCCCCCAGGAAAGGCAGCTGTTGCCTGAGAGAGAGGCTGGCAGAGTCCTCGGAGGGAAGACTGACTCTAGATATCTCAGAAAGGAGGCTGGTAGATATCTCAGAAAGGAGGCTGGAAGTGGGTCTCCCAGTCTGGTGATACCAGCTGCGCTGTGCCCTGCCTCAAGGGACCCATGCTGTATAAGGACCCTGAGACAGAAGGAAAAGCTAAGTAAGCTGGTGTCAGCTGGGGTGGGGCCATGGGGTACTCTGCTATCTCACTCAGTAGCATTGAGAGTTGCCTGGTCAATACATGTGGCTAAGATCACCTGGTTTGTCCCCCAGTGCCGTCTTTTCCCTCTCTGGCCTGCTCTCTGTCAATCCCATATCTCACCAGGATCACAGAGGGCTCTTCTGTTTCTTGCAGTAGCATGTTTCTATCCCAAGATGTATAGCTGGTCACTCCTGGGCCAGGGATGCTCTCCTTCTGACACATACATGGCTGTTCCCAGGCTTGCTTCAGGACTCAGCCTCACCCTGACCTTTGGTAGTCTAGTCTACATGAGGGGTACCCGAGTTGTGACCCTTTTTACAGCAGCCAGCCAGCATCCCTCTATTGCACTGGGCTGGGCTTGACACAAGGATTGTAAAGAAGAAGCAGTACCCTATGTGAGTATAGGGACTGCTCAGGAAGAGGAGAATACACATATAAAGTGTCTCCTCCATGGTGGTGTGTAGGTAGCCCATGTAAAAGGCAGAGGTAAAAGATCATACTGGTGACAGGGTCAGGATACATAGGGGAGGAACAGGCTGGGCTGTGTCTCAGAGCCAAAGGAAGGATCCTGGATCAAGCAATTGCCTGAAAGCTTATGTGGGTGGAGTTCTGTGATTTGCTGGCTCAGCTTCACAGCTCGCTCTTGACTATGTGTTGTATGGTAGAGAGACTCGCTGAATCAAGTACTTTCCTCTTGAATGTGGCATTTGTATGAGCTTCTTTTGCTATGAGAAGTGGAGACTCGGTGACATCACAGCACCTGCATCATTTTATCCTTTGCTATCCAGAGCTTTGAAGGGTGTTTCCCACTACTTCTTTCCTGGTGTCCCCTGATATCCATCTCCTAGGGCACTAACCAGGCACAACCCTTCCCCATAGCCATGAGCCTTCCATTCCCCATCCTTCTTGAGTCTATCTGTGAGTCCCCAAGATCAGGGAACCTCTGTCTTCTTGATCCCCATATGTTGACACTTGGGAGAAACAGATGCTTCATCAGTAGTTCTGAATAAATGTGGGACGAATTTGCAAGAAGCCTGGGACTGAGAGTCAGTCTAACAGTGTGAACACAGAGGCAGCCTTCAAAATAGTGGGAGATGGCGGTACTATTGCCAACTGGAAATTCTACCTAAGCTTCCCAAAGCACTCACCTCAAAGTAGTGATCACCTTGTGACCACAGATAGGACAGCTGCAGGCTCCACCTGGCCCCAAAGCTGCCAAGTGGGGGGCCCTGCTATAACCCCAGACTTCTGCTCACCATCCTGCATTGCTCTCAGGTTTGTCTCTGTCACCCACTGGGTCATTTTCACAGCATTTGTCTTCAGTGTCACTCTTTCATTGTTCTCAACACTAACCTCCTTTAAGCATTGATGATCTGTGACACCACAGGTTAGATGCAGTCTGTGGCTTTCTAACTACACCAAGACAGATGGAAAGGAATGCCTTGGCTATGCAGTCATGTGTCCCTGGGACCCTGGTGATCCTCCGGAGGAATCTGTCCTTACCAAAGGTCCTAGGGCAGAGAGTGAATTTTGTCTACCATCCTGAACCTCAAAGGGCTGGATGCACAGTTGGCAAAGAGGATCATGGTTCATCTACACCACAAGACCCCTAGGTCCTCAGGCTTCTCCAGCTATTGAGTGGGAATATCTCTTCCACCCGGGTTTGTAGCCTCCTCCCCTGTGGCTTGGACATTGAAAGGACTTAAGGAAATCTCTCTCTCTCTCTCTCTCTCTCTCTCTCTCTCTCTCTCTCTTTCTCTCTCTCTCTCTCTCTCTCTCTCTCTCTTCTCTCTTCTCTCTCTTTCTCTTTCTCTCACTCTCTCTCTGTCTCTGTCACCGTCTGTCACACACACACACACACACACACACACACACACACACACTCCTTAGGAACCAGTTTCCAGGCTCCTCTGTTCCACTTTTCTTGTGGATGTCACCTAATTGCAGTCCTGTAAGTGCCCTTCACCCACTGGTCCTGCTATGGGGCTTTCTGAGTTCTGGGCATGTGCACCTCAGTCTTGCTGGATGAAGTCACACCATGTCTTAGACAGAAACGGGTAATGACATACCCACACACACAACTTTGAGCTCACTTTGCTGTCTCAGTTTTTAAAACTCTCTCAAGGTCTCTTTCCTTTCTCATGGAGATTGCCTTGGAGATTGGCCCAAGCTCAGCCCTAATTAATATAGCCCAAGGTTAAGAAGTTATTATTATTATTTTACATTTTAAAATGTTTGAAGACAGCTAATATTATTTTATCACGTGAAAATGATTAGAAATTCTGTTCCATTCATAATAAATAAAGGACGCAGGCAACCTCTTCCATCATGTGTTTGTGTACAAACCTCCCAGCTGATGCTGTCCAGCTGGGGAGTTTTCTATTTTATGATTATGTGAACACAAAACACAGTCCACAGAAACCAAACTTCAGACTTGAGAGTTCACTCTGGTCCAGGCTGATGACAGGACCTGTAATCCTCTCGTGATACTGGGTAGCAACATCGGGCCTCTGCTCCCGTCCAAAGCGCCAGCACTAGGAAAAGCAACGGAATGCTCAATGTGTGAGTTGCACAGCAGTGATTTCAATGGCTGTTTTCAGTTCACTGTAGCTTTGGGAGGTACAACCATGTCCTGCATAGGGCAGCCCTGCAGTTTCTCTATGGCTGCTTTCAAACTGTGTAGACAGCACATTCTATCAAGCAAGAGTTTTCACCATTTTATGTCTCGTGGGCTGCAGAGTCCAGGTTCCCTCATACCCGTGCCAGCCCTCGGGGTGCTCAGTTTTCTGAGTTTTAGTGGTTTTTACAAATGCTGTCACTGTTTCCATGTGCTTGCTTCCTCCTTCCTTCTTCCCTCCCTCCCCCTCTCTCCTCCTTCCTCCCTCTTCACTCCCCTCCCTCATCTCTCCCTCCCTCCTCCCTCCCCCTCCCTCATCTCTCCCTCCCTTATCCTTCTCCCTCCCTCTCCTTTCCTTTCCCTTCCCTCTCCCTCCCCTTTCCCTCCCTTTCCCTCCTTCCTCCCTCCTTCTTGTTCCTTCTCTTCTTTCTTTCCTTCTTTTCTCCTTCCTTTTTTCCTTCCCTTTCCCCTACTTTCCACTAATCACTTATTTTTAAAACTATTTTGAGTCTTGAGTATCCCAGGCTGGCTTTGAACTCAGTAAGTAGCTAAGGATGACCTGATCCTCTCGACTCCACCTCCCTGATGCTGAAATGAAAGCCTGTGCCAATGTGCCCAGCTCTCGTTTGCATTTTTTAATGACAACGACATTGAGAGTTTTTCTGTATGCCTGCTTGCCAAGCAGGGATTTTCTTGGTTGAAGTGTAAGCCAAATATCTTGCATGTTTTTACTGTTTTATTTGTCAATAAACCAGGAATTTTTCATTAAAATCTGTATAGGTGTCTTTGGCAAGACAAGCGATTAGCAAATTGTTTTTGGCCCTGCTGCCCTGACTTGGGAGAATGTGTTCAGGACTTCTTCTCAGACATATGCTTCTTAGACAAAATTCACTCTCTGCCCTAGGACCTTGGTAAGGACAGATTCCTCTAGAGAGTCACCAGGGGGTCCAGGGACACATGACTGCATAGCCAAGGCATTCCTTTCCATCTGTCTTGGTGTAGTTAGAAAGCCACAGACTGCATCCAACCTGTGGTGTCACAGATCATCAATGCTTAAAGGAGGTTAGTGTTGAGAACAATGAAACGAGTGACACTGAAGACAAATGCTGTGAAACACACAAAGGCAAAACAGGCAAACAGCCAAGGTAAAATAAAATCTCTAAAAAATTGCTTAAGAAAAAAAAAAACTGAAAAGTGATGATCTTAATGTGATAGGGGACATACACACCCAAATAAAATGAACCTATTATGATGGTTTTATATGCTCAGCCCAGGGAGTAGCACTATTAGGAGGTGTGGCTGTGAAAATGGCTGAGGGGGTGACATAGACAAACCATTCTCATGTTGGACCCTGTGTGAAAACTGCCTCGGCCCTCATGGCTGTTACTGCTCCAGAGGCCCATGCTCTATACTAGGAGTTTCATACAATTATCTTATTTAACTTTCAGAGCAACTTACAGGTCATTAACTGCTTTTTGTCCTGTGCTATAAAATAACAACAAGGAGTAAAGACAACCGAGGCAGAAAGCGTGACGCCTGGCAGGGATGCTAGGTGGAGGAGAAGGGACTGTCGGGAGGGAGAAAGAGAAACCACTGCCTGAGAGGAGAAGAGACTGCGTGAGCTGTGGTCATGAGGATGCACCTCACCATCACAGCGCCAGCCACTACAGGACGACCTCTGCTGTAGGAGGGGTTCAAGCCGGGCTTCTATGACATAGGTCCTGACTCACTTTTTTCTCATCAACCAAAAGCATCTTAACCATTTCCTCTTTCTTCAAATCCCAGTGGGAGGTGGGAGAGACGGCCATTCTATTATTATTATTATTATTATTATTATATATTAATTTATTCTCTTGTATATTATATCTCGACTGCAGTTGTCCCTCCCTCCTCTTTCCAAGCCCTCCCCTCTCCACCCTTCCCCCATCCACTCTTCCTCCCTTTCTCTTCAGAATAGGGCAGGCCTCCTAGGTACATCTACCAAACATGGTATATCAAGTTGCAATAAGCCTGGGTACCTCCCCTTATATTAAGGCTGGACAAGGCAATCGGTGGGAAGAGGGTTCCCAAAGCAGACAAAAGTGTGACAGCCATTCCTGATGCAAGGCTGAGGCTCCAGACTTCCTTCTGCCCGTGGTCCAGGACTCCTGTGTACTGCAGGGGGTGTGCTGGGCTTGAGCCTCAGCCAGTTCTGCCACTACCAAGTCAAACTGTCTAAACTTGAGCAAGGCCTCTCCTCTGTATGTGCTTCTGCATGTGTGAAGTGACCAGTGGAGGTTTTGTGTGACCCACGTTGGCCTCAGATTTTAAGGAGCTATGTCTTAGGAGGCATCTGTGCCTGGACTCAGCCCCTTTCCATCAGTTTCTCAGCTTGGCATCGACTGTATACTCAATGGACCCTGTGCAAGGCAGGTGATTGAATGGCTTGCCAAGTGCTTCGGTGGATGGTAATAGCATCACTAGTGAGGACTCCTGTGTCCAGTGCCTGTGCAGACCTCACCTCAGGCTGCAAAATATCACTCTTATGAGACCTGTAGGGTGGTCATTGCCCTTTCCCATCACGATGGGACCATGAAAGCTACTGTGGTTCATTCCTGGCAAAAGGTAGTAAAGAGTCTTAGACAGGGGTGTTATGAGGATACAGCAGTTTGGGGGAGCTCAGCTCAGATCCCAACTCAAGGAAAACACAAGTGTTCTCTGAACCTCCAGGAACTTGGAGGCGGAAAGCAGTTTGGAGTATCCTGCTGTTTACTGGGGAGGCTAACAAAGGTGTTGCAGGCAGCATATCATAAGAGAAAAACTGAAACCAATGCACACACATGTACATGCACGCAGTGGACACACCCCAAAGCACGAACACACGCCTACCTCTGTCTGACATGTGATATGTGCCCAAGAACTCACTGACAGAAAGCTGATTTGGGCTCAGTGAGATTTGATTTTTATGCTAAACAAATTTCATCTAGATCTCCATCTGAAGAGTCTATTCCTCCCCAAACGTGCCCTGCCTTGCTGCAATTTAATATGGGCAAATCCAATCTCTGAGTTCTCCACAGTCCCTGTGACTCAGTTCCCCATACTGGCTCTTGCTGCTGGTTTGGGGCAGGCAATTGCTGTCCCATCCATGTTCTGAGATTTTCTCCTGGAGCTTGAAGGAATGAAAGATAGGAGCCAGTAGATCAGGAGGCCATGGTCTCTGAAAGATTGCCAGAAAGAACCTAGAAGTCTCTTGGTGGCCACAAGACCTCATGGGCCTTCTCTGAGATTCCATTGTTAAATGACTGTCTTCTCTATATAGACAATTCATTTGTTATCTATAGAGTCCTGATAGTCATTCCCCTGTCTAGGCAGCAACATCCTCATTTGGCAAATACAAACACAAGACACTTGGTTAAAAATTGAATCTCTCAGGTATGAGAAATACGTGGTAGGTGTTTGTCTCAGATAAAGCTAAGCCTGTCCAGATTCAGAGAAGAGTCTGTCCTGAGCCTTTGCGGGGAGCCAGTTTCTAGGGCTCCTGTGCCCACAATTATGCCAACCCTGTGCTTTCACAGTGATCCTATTTTCTTCAGTCCTATAGTTAGAATAAGTCCAACTGCACAGCTTGCCTTTCCTCATCCCTCACAGGATGTAGCAGGCTGAGTGAAGACAAGAGTACACATTCTGAAACAAATGGCTGGACCAGAGCATGCCCACAGAAGGTGACCAGAGTTGGCACTTCCCTGTAAAACAGAGGCTCAAGGTGGGATGAGTGAGGCCCTTGTAATCAGTGTGGTAGGGGCACCATAGCTGCTGGGCCATAGCTGAGCAGATTACAGTTGGTGAAGCTGACCTCAGAAGCTTTGGAACCGTAAGCTAGTTGGCCAGCTGTGTGGCAGAGGTGACTGCTTCTTCATTCCATTCTGTCATGTTTCCTCGTTGTTTGAAGAGGAAGCCTCCTGAGCACAGTGCCAGGACCTCTGAGGGCCTGGCTTCCATCCCAGCGTGCTTCTGAAGCAGCACCATCCAGTGTGCACTGCTGCAGTGGACTGAGATGTAGTGTGGGGAGACAGTCTACCTGCTATCCTCACCTCTGTTGCCCCCTGCCCCCACCCCCTTTCTTCCTACCCCCTGTTTCCCAGATTTGTCACAGAGCTCCAGTCCAGGGGCTGGCTCAGCAAGACACACTAGTGAGTGAATGGACGGACACATTATAAAGTGAAAGCTTGCAGCATGCCATGGATGTCAGCCTGAGCTGGCTCTGTCCCCAAGCATTTCATTATATTTATGATAAGTCATATATCATATAATGTGCCTTACTTTATGTTCTATCATTTTATTATACTCTGAACACTATTTCAATCTCATGACAAGTCCAAAGACAGACACCGGGGTCCTGTTTTACAGATGCAGAAACAAGCTGAGGTTGGCAGGAAGTAGAGATGCTAGGAGTGAATGGTCCCAGACCCATCACCTACTCACTTAATGGAGTATTTCTATCTCTGTCTCAGGTACCATCTGTGCCTACAGGCTTTTCATAGTCCCTGCTCAGACCTTGGCATGGCAGTTGGGATCTGTATAATCTCTCCTTGTCCCCAGCAGCTGATGCTCCTGCTTCGACAGACTATCCTTCAGTTGTGGCTGTGGTACCAAATCAGCTCCCTCTCCTCCATCCTCAGGCCTCTGACCTGTCTTCCCTCCATCAGACGAGGGTCCCTAGTACCAGAGGACTGAATGACTGAAGTCACTAAAGCCAGCAAGAACCTCCTGCTAAAGTTGCTGCAAATGCCTGGCCTTAGCCTCTACTGGATCAGAACCTCTTGACCTCACCACAGCTCTGCTCTGCTCTCTGTAGCCCCTACCTGACTCCAGCATGCTCTACTGCTGATGCCTCAGGAGCCTGCAACCCAGTCTCATCTTCCAGGGTTCAGGGACATCTGTGTCCTCCTCTGGATCAGTACAACACAGTTTTCCTCCTGCCAGTAACATGCATCCAAGACCCTGTTGCCAGATGCCACCAAATCTTCCCAGACACACAGCAGCGGCTGGTTCTTCTACATTGTTCCATTTTCCTCCACAGTGCCCATCCTCTTGCAGCCCCTCCCTGTCCTCACAGTACCTCCATCAGCTCCTGAACATAAGGGCATCCATCCTCCCCATCCACATTCTATCCTGCAAGAACACCCCAACACAGGTCTCCTTCAACTTCTTCTATACATGGAGGGGTGTTTGCCTGGGCCTGCTTTGACTCCAGCTTGTCACTCCTGGGACCATCAACTCTGGACCTTCTGCCACACAATCCTTGCCTAGCTGACTCTTGGGGAGCTGCTCCCTGGGGAGGACGGCCATCTCTGTTCCTTGCTCTCACTTATGCTGCCCTTCATCAGCCTCTATTCCCCAGAATAAGAGCAATAGCGTCCACTTTGGTCCATCGGCTCTTCCTTCCTGCAGCCTGACATGCCTGGGGCTTTTGCAAGGGATACTGATGGATTAGTATCCATTAGAACTGGTGTCATTCTAAGAAGATAGTAGGGCACAGACAGGCAGGGAGGAGGCCACACAAGGATGCAGAACATAGGAGAAAGTGACATCTACAAGTCAGAGTGGCCCAGAAGGAATCAAACCTGTCTGTACCTTGGGCTTTAACTTCTAGTCACCAGAATTATGAAATAAATTTCTGTCACTTAAACCACTCAGTGTGAGGTACTTTTACAGCAGCCTGAGCTAACAGGCAGCTAGAATGCCACTTGTGCCTACTCCGTAGTATGGGATATTGTTTATTATAACCTCAAATCTCATTTGTTTGCACTGACACCTTAACCCAAAGTTTCTAGCATAAAGACCCAAACTTGTCTACTCTTGTAGTTCAGACCCAGCAGGAGCCAGTTGAGGCTAGGCTGGTAAATCCCAGAACCATTTGATAAGGGGCAAATAAAAGCTAAAACTCTTACAGAATGAGCGAACTGAAGGCAGACTTTTGACCAGCAGACCTTTCAGCTCTGTATAAATGCTAAAGACTGTGTATTGAAAAACAACAGCAGGCCCAGCCCTGATATTTATGGCATGCCTCTTGGCCTTCCTAAGGAGTGGTACTCTCTGCTATTATATTTATAGCCCTACCGTGCAGTCCCAGCCGGACAAGGGATTGCAAATGGACTGTCTGCCAATAGTGCATGTGGATGATGTGGGAGGTGGCGTGATCCTTGATCCCAGGGTCAGACGAGAGCCTTCCCATCCGAGGAGGGTGTCCTGGACCTAAAAATAGGCTCCTCCCAAGCTTCCTCTTTGCTGAACCCTAGAAGTTTAGAGATAAATCAGGATGCCTGATTGTGCTCTTTTGCTGTGTTTACATGGCCACATACTGCCTCTCCTTCCTTAATATTTATCTTTAGGTTGACTTATTACTCCTTAAAGGTGGGGTGACTTAGAGGCCATCAGACACCAAGTTCATTTTCCTACCCCCTAAGCCTGGAGTAAAGACAGCCACCTCTTCAGGCTTGGAGAAACATGAGGTGTCATATTCCTACTTGGGCCCTATAGGGGAAATTTCAGGGAAAGGACTGGAGCTGAGTTTATACAATTGCTATTTCTCCAAGATGAGCAACAGCTCAAATCAAAGTGAGGGACTCAATGGAAAGCAGCGGGACAAGTTGATCAAGGCGGGGCCTGGCTGGGAACCTCCATCTGCTTCTATTGTAAAGTTGGGTAGTGATGCCTGGGCCTGGTGTATTGCCCTACCTGATGCTCCTGTGTCTGTGCCAGGTGGGCAGTCACATGTATGGCCTGTGGCCGTGCAACTGTCTGTTCAGCAACACCTCTCACTCTCAGGAACCTGGCTGACTTGTGAGAATTCAGATGAAATCAGGCAAGGTGATACTCAAGCAGCCTTCCATTTGGAAAATGGTGTTTTAATAAAATAAAGTCAACGGGGTTATTTCCGTGAACCAATACCCACCCTCTTGTTTTCCCAGTGCAATAAGCCTTGGTGAGACGAGTCACATGAAAATTTCCCATGCCACTTGTCACCAGCAGGTCAGTTTCCAGCATCAGTGTCTACCAGGATCCTTTGACAGAAGTCTTGTAGACTACAGACATGTTTGGGGTACACAGTGCAGATCATCAGGGACTCCTTGCGAACTGTGGGGAAGGGAGCCCCCCAAAGCTTGCTCTGGGTACACAGCCCAGGCTATACACATCCCCTTGGTGCCTGTAGCCTGTTGCTGCCAACCCCAGGGCACCAAGCTTCCGGGCCGGCACCTCCAGCACTTGCTTTCTCCTACCCATCAGCAGACCAGCAGAAGATTCTCCCCTTCTCATCACCAACCAACAGCTTGGTCTGGTTCCTTAGGAAGAAAAAGAAAAGGTAAGCGTGCTGGAGGCCACTGCATCAGAGCCACACATCCCAGAAATCACAGTGTGGAGGGCTGTAGCCAAGAAACCGCTCATGTCCTGTCTCCTCCAAAACTATGGGAGAGAATGAAAGAAATGAACTCTGGGTGGGCCTGCGCGTGTGGAGGGGGGCTTTGAACAGTGGCTGTTGCAGGTTGCAAAGCACTGGGAGAAAGCTGAGGTGCTGAGAGGCTGACTGAGGTCTTTCTCTCTGAGGATGGAGCTCTGGAAGAGCATCTTGGCTAGGAGGGAAGCAGCCACAGCCCTGGCAGAACAATCAGTATGAGCTCCAGTAAAGAGTGAAGGTCCACTCTCCTGCTGCCCCACCCCACCCCACCCCATGTAGGCCAGCCTGGCATCCAGAACACTCTATACTTCCTACACCAGGGACTCCAGAAGGCTACTGCAGGCCAGGGAGAGAAGAAAGAGTGGAAAGTCAGCTGCTCTTGAGACCACAACTCCTTAGAAGGTTTAACTGGATCACCATGACAACTAAAATAATAAACCAGTGTCATCTTTGAGATGACACTGCATTGGCTAAGTGATTTCAAAGAGCATTTCCCCCCATGTACCATGGTCATCCTTAGCATGTTATTATCATTAGTGGGATTCAGAACAAAAGGACCTCTTTAAGACAAAACTACAAATTATACTTCCCTACCATTTACATTTCTTCGTGAACCTATGCATATTCGTGAGATAGAGATCAAGAGCACATGGGGATCAGCGACAAGATGGGCCTGCCTGGGTCCCTATAGTGATTGATGTGAGCTTCCTGGGCTCACATCTCTTCAATGTTGAGAACCCAGCTGGAAACGCTGGGACTTAGCTAGGTTGGCTGTAGCGCCCTCTGCTGGAGTCCTGGAGAAAGGTCTTAGGCTTGTGGGCTGCTCTTACCTAGTGATGGCCAGAGCTGTCACAGCAGGGCTTGCCTTGCTGGGCTTGCCACTCAAAGCAACACTGACATCCAGCTCTCGGCTCAGGGCAAGATTCTTGGCCCACTTGTGACCTGTAGAGAGTGTGAGAGAGAAAAGTTAGCTCACCGGTGGCTTCATGCACAAAGGCCATGTGCACTCATACATAGGACCACACAGATACAAACATTTATATTTGTGGTCAGCAACTTGTTAAATTGAGGGGAAAAATATATTTAATCTTGGCCTGTGCTGTTGCAAAAAAGGACCGTCCCAATTTAATTTGCAGGCTGTGATAGTTACATGTGCTGACGTGCCGCGGTATCCATTGTGTACCAAATTGGATTTGTGTATTATTGCTTTCTAAATTGCATGCCTAGTTCAGCAAAATTGTTCATCAGTGTTTACTGGCTTTATGCTTAATAAGATGCCCCACAATACCTTGCTGCCAGGGTGTAATGCTGCCTGTAATTGCCTAGTAAAAATAAATTACATAAAGTCTGCATTATCAACTTAGCTAAATCCTCTCACACCCAACCAATAATTAAATGCTGAGAGAATTTTCTCAAAAAAAAAATATAACTCAATGATTGTTACCTCACTCATTCTAATGACTACATTTAGAGACAGACAGTCATTCCTTCGATGTGAAGGGTGAGATGGAGAGACAGCAAGTGAGCATTGCCCAATGAGAGCACTTCATTGTCTTGGGACCTGACTGCTGCTGTATTCCCCCAGTGATGTTGAAGTGGCCTCCTATGGGTACGTAAGAGCCAGTGCAACAGGGAGCACATGAGGATATGAGACAGGAACACTGCCCATGGATGGAGACAGACACTTGGAAATCCTAGCACAAGTCCTAAGACCACTCTTTCCCTATGTCCGGATCTAGGGGCTGTTTTCCGAAGCAAATCATGCTCCAGTGGGCTAGTTTTTACCACAGACGATGAATAAATGAGTTCCAAGCAGAAATTAGATTACAACTGCCCGCAATGCATATCCTCAATGTGCTTACGATCTCCCTTCTTGCCTCTGAAGACATTTGAGGGTGTGCAATAACATACACACCAATAGGACACATATGCAAATATTCACATGTCATTGCCTAATTCTGATCCCTTTCAACAAAACAGTTTTGAGCATTATGACGAGGGCATCCCGCTTCCTTCTTAGAGCCCTCCAGTGGGTTACGTTCACAAATCTGCTTTCAGATTCGTTGACTTTAACAGAGATTCTATCCGATTTTTTTTTAACTATTTGTGTACCACCTTGTCATTTAATCCTATTGGTAACCCAATCCTAAAAGCCCACTTTCTGTCAATTCTACAAGACAGCAGTAACCTCAGGTCAGGACAGTCAGCAGGGGAAGGATGAGGGTCCTGGGACTTCTTGTCAGCCAGAAACCACTTGTAATTTCCTAATGTCAATATCGCGTGTTCAAATGAAAAAAATTTTTTGAAGTCTGAGGAATGAATTCTGTGGAGTGGATTCTTATCTGTCTATTATTTCTCCATGCCCTGTGTGCTCTGCAAGATTGGAATCACAGGAAATACTCTTAGTTAGCAGAAAAGAAACAGGACCACAGCAAATGTGGGATGGAGTTGGGTCTACAGCCTGGTCCCCTTCCTGTTCCCAGACCACAGGTTACTACCGTTTGTGCCAAACAGAAGCTGGGGATCCATTGTCCCTGCACTGAGGATCTGTGAGTGAGGGGATGAGCCCATACTTTAGGATCTGAAGGGAGCAGTTGATCCTGAGATTAAGATGACATTCAGGATCATACATGTGTACATGTGACTTGCTTCACAGATAGCCAAGGGAAAAGGATTCTTGAGCTGGCTCCTCCCATGGGACAGAAACAGGACTGAGGGCATGTGGCTGCTGCTCTCCAAGGAAGCGTAGAGCTCCAGTGTGCATAGCATGTGCTTCTCATTCACACTGAGATGGACTGACTCCTCATGGCCTCCAAGCATCCCAGAGGGACCAGAACACTGAGCTGAACACAGTTCATGATTTTGTGATGTTTATGCTCTGACTCAACCCAGATTATGACAGATTCCTAGAAGTACTAAAGGAAGGGATTTTCGGTATCAGTAGAATGTACGACACAGTAGAGCCCCAGCAAATTCTGTGCGTCCCTTGGAGAACTCACAGTGGATGTCTGCATGAATCAGGAAGGTACAAAAAAATACAATAGAGGAAAGTAAACTAATTAAAAATGGCCACCATGCCCAAAGTATGCCTGAGATTGGAAAAGTCCCCTTCGGTGGGTGGTTACTGCTTCAGGGAGCTAACAGGAGTACGTGGCAGATTAGGAGACTCTATAAGTATGGTAATATGCTTCCTTCCTTCGTGGGTCAACAAGAGAGACAGCTTGGTGCTGAGCATAATCTTCTGAAGTTGTGGGTAAGCAGAAAGGATGTTTGCAGTGAAGACTGGGATGGTAGCAGGATGACTAAGTAGCTAGAGGTGCAGTGGTGTCATTTTGATGATGAGGGCTTTGCCTGCCTTTGTAGCAGAGGGGATGGTGAGGGCAACTGTGTGATCTTGTTTGAAGTCAGCATCACTGTGGCTGCTTTAGTGGCAGAAATGGACATGGCAGCAAGTTTTGGATAACTTTGGGCAAGTTACTGAGCAAGGAAACCAAGACAAAGGGAGAGGTGTACAGGAGGGCAACATGAGTCATGATCTCTAAGCAGTTACCTCTGGGACTTAGGGGTTCAGTGGAGGGCTCCTCCATCACTGCCTGCCTGGGAACAGACATCTTCACATCCTCTGTCTTCCAAATCTGCCCAGAAAAGAGAACATGTATGTCATGGTCTGCTAGAATTATACTGTCTTCAGGTCATGGTGGCCTATCTTTATTCCCTCGCACCTAGAGGGCCCTGGCGGATGGGGATAGGCCCTGAGCATTCATTTCTGATGGTATCATCGGGAAATGGGGTGTTTAGGTTTCAGCTACCCTGGTGGTAAGGATTGCAGTTTGCATGGCTTCACTTTTAAATAGATCTCCTCCTCCTCCTCCCCCTTCTGCAACCCTGTAATGGGTGTTGTGCATGTGTGTGTGTGTGTACGCATGTGAGTAAGCATGTGGAGGTCAGAGGTCAATTTCGGGCATCTAATTTTCACTCTCATCCTATGTTTTGAAACAGGAGCTCTCACCAAAGCACTTACCATTTCAGCTAGACTGGCTAGTTAGCAAGTACCTGTCACCACCTCCTAATGCCTGGACTTCACACACAAATCACTTTTTTTTTAGATTCAACTTTTGCATGGGTGCTGGAGATCTGGATTCAGGTCTTAGTGCTTGAGCAGCAAGTATTTAAGCCACTGAGCCATCTCCACGGTTCCTCCCCTGCCTTATCTAACCCTATTCTTATGACATCATCTCTGGGCCACCCACAGGATGACTACATATGGCTTCTCATCTGCAAGTCTGGACTTCCCTTTGGAGGCAAAATCAACAGCCATTCAAGTGTTTCTTTGAGCTCTCCAGTACCTCACTCAGTTCTGGGACTGGGAGTTTCCAGGAGCTCAGTCACTACATTAAAAGAATGAAGGCTGAGCACATAGTTATTCCTACACATGACTGAGGCAGACTCAGGGAAGTCATGTACTCATGGCTCAGTCACCCCAGCTCCTCCTTCTCATCTGGGTTCAGATCATACCCACCAAGCCTATATCTATGTGACCTTTCAATGTCTTGGCCAGCCAAGGCCAGGGGTCATGTGCCCCTCACTGAGAACACTGTAGGAGATGGTCCTGGGGCATCTCTCCTCAGGCTTATCTCTCACCATCTGTGCTGACCCACTGGCCTCCACATATACCAATTCTTTCTCATTCTCAGATCTCAGCCAAAATACCACCTCTCCTGAGGTATGTCCACCACAGGGAAATCTATTCTTCACCTGAGCCTGAGAAGTGTCACTGCCCTTCTCTCCAGAGGCAGCATCTTCTCACAGGTCAGGGTGTCGGGTGAGACTCCTGATTATCCACCCTCTTCCCCCATTCGTTCACCTTCCCTGCCAGTTTCAGAAAACCCATCTGGAGTCCTGCTCTTCCCACCTCACCCCCTGACTTCAGTGTTTCCTTTGCTTCTTGGCTTCCTAGAGGTCCTTCTGAAAGCTCCTGCTACTCTCTACTCTCAACCATGGCACATACTACAAGCAGAGCATATTTTTTATGCCCAATAAAAAGGGCCTGCAGTGGCTCATATGAAATCCTTGGCATGATACTAAGAGTTAAGTAAGTGGGTGGACAGATAGATGGATGGTTAGACAGCTGGATGGAAGTTCTGATAGGTCAATGAATGGATTACTGGATGGATAGAAAGATGGACAAAAGCTTGGATGAATAATGAGTGATGGGTTGATGGGTAGAAAGATAAGCAGCCAGTAGGTGGGTAGATAGATTAGTGGATAAATGGTTTGGTAGGTTGGCTTGATTCCTTTTATATATCTTCCAGTCTTGTGCTATAATCTACTGAACTTAATCATTCATTATTCATACCTTATAACACTTCACCATAAAAATGTACCACCCTTCCCTTGATTTGCTGTAGATATCTGGTATGGAATAGTTTCAAATTCTATATGCAGTATTTGACTCATGGAAGGAGTGAATAAATGAGATAAACACAGTCATCACGCTGGGTACTCATTCTGTCTGTCTGAAACTACTTACCCGGACCATGCCGTCCTTACTCCCCGTGATGATAACATGGCTTGCATCCCACGCTGGCCCCTCTACTATGCAGCAGCATGTTATGGTTCCTTCTGGGCCCCAGGCTGTGGTAATGCTGGCCAGGGGCTGTCCATTGACATCCCACAGGGACAAGTGGGCTCCAGCACAGGAGACAATGGTTCCCTACAGCAAGGAGATTTGGCTTCATTTTACGCAAGATTCACCAGCAGCTTACACAGTAATGCTCAGTCACCTACATTGTACACTGAAGTGACCCCATTTCAAGTCTTCTTATAGGACTCTGATCTCATCAACCCCCTTATACATCATAGTTGGATGGTGTTATCGAGATATGGTGGAAACTAGGTTTGTCCAGGTTGGTTACTGGGGATATGGCTTTTAAGGGTATATCTTGTCTCTGCCCTTTCTGAGCTATTTCCTGAATGCCATGATATAAACAACTTTGCCCCATCATGTCTCTTCTCTGTTTGTTCTGCCTTGACTCAGACCCTGGGAAATGGAGCCAGACTAGCATAGACTGGAGTGTCTGAAATGGTTAGCCAAAATAAGTCTGTGCTTTAGGACATTGGTGCAGGCTTTGGGTTCCTCCAAGATCCTGATCCTAACAAATGTCTTGATTTCCAGAAAAGATATGATCTGAAGATGTCCCCTGTCTCTCCAGATAAGGGGCCTACAACTGGCTGTCTAACACTGCCTCCATGAAGAAATCTGGATTCCATCTAATGGAGGACAGCATACAGAAGTGCCAGTGACAGTAGATGGCTCATAGAACCCTGCAATGTCCTTCTGTCCTTCAGGAAGACACTACCCTACTGTCTCCTAAAGGGTTCATTTATATCTTGAGCCTTGGTTTGGCATGGACATATCTTCCTGACCAACCTTGCTGTGCAAATCCTAGAGCAATATCTCCTAGTGCCCTGCTTTCCAGTGGCAGGGAATGGTTGTCACACATAGGGCCGCATCCACATTTGGGAATGATCATCGTATGTCTGTTCCTGGGTTTTCTTTTGCAGCACTGTCCAAAATACTATTGTGCAGGCTCAGAGACAGGGCAAGTGGACCCAGAAATGGAGAAATAAAGCAGGTCTCACCGAGACATCACTGATGGCAACAGCTGAGATGCCTTCCCGGTGGACAGGCAGGCAGGCCACACGAGAGAGGTGGTCCAGGTCCCACAGCATACAAGTGCGATCCTGGGATCCACTCACCAGGAGGCTGAAGGTGACAGAGGCTGTCAGACATGTGACAGCCTGGGTGTGTCCATACAAGGCCTAGGAACAGGAGGCACAGACACGAGTTATAAGGGAGATTTGAAGTATGGCTAATAATAGGTTGCCTCTGCTTCTGGGTTCCAGATGAGGAAACAGAGATTCAGAGCGAGTCAGTAATTTTATAGACAAGTGATAATGTGGGGGTGGGGGTGGGAAGAGTATGTGCTGGCCTCTTGGTCTCATCGACTTTTAGGACCTGGAGAGAAGCAATAGCCAGTAGTCCCTTTGTTGTAGTCCAGCAAAGGACCTGAATGTCCTTATGCCTGTCTGCTCCTTTTAGTCTCCTTGAATCTGAAGCAGCCCCTCGGACTGTTAGTATGCAAAGGTTTCAAATGGCAAAGGACACCCAGGCCAGCAGGCTCAGCAGATCTAGGATCTTAGTGGATATGTCCCTGGTCTGCTAAATGAGAAACTCTGGTGATGGCACCTTGGAATCTACATTTTCACACCTCCATCCAAGAAGCCTCACAAATACTTAAGTTGGTAATGTATTATACTATGGAAAACTTGGAGACAAAGCAGTTCTTAAACCAGATTGGAAAGAAAAACTGCAAGGCAGGTCATTATAAAAAGTGTTCAAACTTTTGTTGTTTTGTATTGAGAAAGGGCTATTAACAACCTAGGCTAGTCTCAAACTCATGAACCTCCAGCCCAAACTGGGATTACAGTGTCAGAATTATCAGCAAGAGCCACTGGGTCTGATTAAAGATGTGAATCAGAATCAGGTTGATAGGGTTGGCAGTGAGCACTTTTATCTGCTGAGTTTTCTTGTTGGTATAAAATGTGACTTTTTCAGATCTATGGATATAAGTTCATGTTCTATGGTGTCTTGGGGACTTGCTCTTGACCTTCAGGCTTTGACTATTTGATCTTAGCCTTCAGACTTGATTCATGACTGGCTTTGAAGACAGCTGTTTCCAGATATCTTAAGGAGCCAAATTCCTCCTGGGCCCAGTGCTCCTGGTGATAGTGAAGGTTCCACCCCAAGCATCCCAGAGAGATGCCTGAGGTGGTTCTCTGTTCGAATATACCTGCCATTCCTTAGTATCAGCCGGAGGAGTGCAGAGATGGCACTCCACAATGGAACTGGGCTGGCTTGACAACGGATAGAGCCCCAGCCCTGGCAAAGACAAACTGTTCACTCATTCGCGTCAGTGAGACTGAGCATCGTTTTTCAAAGCTGTCATTTTGCTTGGTCACAGCTATTAAAAAATTATTACCACAAGCTCCCATTTGCCCCCAACGGATCCTAATGAGACACCAACCAGATGCCAGTGGCAAATCTCTGGACATGACCCATTGAAGATTGAGTTGTCTCAAAAGCATGAAAATAGAGGGAAGAAGAGATTGACAAGAATCCTCTAACCTTCAGAATGACCTGAGTCTGATGATGAGGTTCTGACCATGAAGGACATAGGCAAAGGGATTCTGACAGTCCCTGAAGTGGGTAGTCTGGGTCTTCAGAGACAATGGCTCTGACTCTGAGTGGCAGCACAGGTGCATTATGGAATCAAGTCAGCCTGCTTTGTGCAGACAGGACCAGTGTGCATGGCACGGTATGGCATTGCCTATGTAGGCATGGTTTGCTGACATCCGTGGGCCCAGAAACTGCAGTGTCAGGAGACATCAACTGCCCACCATCATGAAAGGCAGGAAATCCAAAGCAGAGCCCAGCAGTTCTAAATGTGTACCCAGTGGGCTCTTTCTTCTTTCTTTCCTTTCTTTCCCTCTCCTTTCCTTTTTCCTCTTTCTTCTTTCTTTTTCTTTGCAGAATGCATGCAATTAAAACAACTTTGTTATATCATCCTATATCTAGCAAAATATAGCCCAGTAAAATCAAACCTCTCAAAATAATTTTCTATGACCTCCTTTTGTGGCAAGGTGGGTAGTCTCAGTTAATTGTTGAGGCATTAGAGAGCTATAGAATAATTTTGGAAAACTTTATATCACTACTCAGTAACCTCCCTCAAAATACATCGTAAGGAAACAACTAGTCAGAAGCAAGCAGCATGTATATATGACATGTCTTCCATGGCACTGTTGAAAATGGTTAAAAGTTGCAAATAACCTAATTGTCTAGTTTTAGAAGAAATGGTTTATTAAACCATGGTACACTGACATAACAATTGAAATGTAATTTTATGGAAATGGAATCATCTGGAACAATTGAAATGCAAATTATAGAGGCTGCAGAAAAGTGAAAACAATTTGATAAGCTAGCTGAAAATGGAACAAAAATATCTGTATGACTTGGAAAGGTATAAATATGCATATAGGGGTCGGTAGTGTGCAGAAATGAAACATTTTTATAGAGAAAGCAAAGAATTTCTTGTTTTTTAAAGTGAATTCCAAATTGCCTTTAATGTTTCACATCTTTAAAAACAAACACATTCTGAACTGTTTTGAACCTATTTTATAATGACCTCAAGGAATACAGGTCAAGGACAGATTCCTCCCCCCCCCCCCCCCCCCCCGCTTTGATGAGCAGCTGGAGGTCTCTGTTTTCAGCCTGCTGTGGGTTCTGTCCATGGCACCTCCTGACTGAAGTTCTGTTTCCTGGATCTATGAACTTGAAAGAGCCACTTGGCTTCTTTCTTTTCTCATCTTTTTTTTTTTTTTTTTTTTGAGACACAGTTTCTCTGTGTAGCCCCAGCTGCCCAGGAACTATTTTTAACCAAGACTCCAAGACTGTAGGGATGGTAAGAGTTCACCTTTCTCAGGGCCCTTAGAAGGTTAAGTGAGGTGAGGCTAATGAATGTGCCTTATAACAGCCCCTATAGGCAAATGCCCCACACATCACCTGGCCCAGGAGACAGATTTTTCTGACCCAGAGCTACATAGAAGCAACTGCATCATGCGCTATGTTCAGACGTCCATGGAGGTGCCTGCTCATCAGATCTACTCAGGGATTGAAACCATTCCCAAATGACAGCTGTCGACTCTCCGATCCTGCTTTGGCACCATGTTTGCCACAGATACCACACCTATGAGGGGCACATACCTGTCGGAGTTTCAGGCCTCTCGGGCGACCTTTGACCAGGCTGAGCTCCCAGACACACACCACTGAACTGGTGCCGGATGTGATGATCATTGTAGGGGACGGGCATACAGCACACAGACAGGGACCCCAGGCAGCCAGGTTCTCAAACGTCATCAGGATCTGTGAGAGATGAGTACTGAGTGCTGACACAGCAGATACTGAGCAGCCATATCAGAGAAGTAGGAATGCATAGCTGAACACACAGCCAGGCTTGGGTGACTGAATTTAGGCCATCCCGGATGTGTTCCCACGGAAGAGCTCCTACTCCAGTCAGTTGGGAAAGGGGAGCAGGCAGACGCTTGCTGCATAGTATGCAGAAGCTGTAAAAACCCATGGAATGTGATGTGGGGGTGAGGGAGGTGCAGCTCAGCCTGAGATAGTGGTAGAACAGGAATGGGGAATTTGGGGGCTAGTTGAAATGATTGCCTCTAGCAACTGGTGGGGCAAGGCTATAAAAAGAAGGGCTGGAAGCAAGGAATGTTGAGGATTCATTGTATAGCACAGGGGAGTAGTGTGGGGTGGAAGGGGGGTTGGGTAGTGAGGGGTCTGGAAAAGGCAGAGACAACTGGAAGCCTAAAATGTACAGTGAGACCATTACACAGACACAGGCACACACACATACAGGCACCACACAAACAGGCACACACAACACAGAGAGAGAGAGAGAGAGAGTGCTCTTCTTGGAAGCTGTTAAAGGCCTGAGCCCTTCTCCTGAGTTGTGCCTGTGGTGAGGGAGCCCAGGAACTCCTAGCCAGAGCAAGGGTACATCTGCATAGGCTTTGGGTAGCCCCACGATCTGTCAGATTTGGTTGCTGAGGTAATAGTGTGCTCTATCAGCCTGAAGTGCACCTGGGAGAGAGTCGAGACCCCCAAACCTTGCCCCTGTCACCCCACACCGTGTCCTATCACCTTGTCAGAGCCGTAGCTTCCCAGGCAGCAACTGAAGTCATCAAAGCCCCAGCTGAAGGTCCTGTTCCAGAGAGGAGGCATCAGTAGTTTGTTCTTCTCCACCGCTAGGATCGACTTCTCAGTAGGGACAATGTGGCCGATGGCCCCTTTTGGGGATTCTGACCCTAGAGAGAAAAGGTACATATCTGCTCCCCAGTGAGTATACTGGATATGCAACGAGGAAAGTACCTGCTTTCACTGGGCCCAGAGAGAAGACACTACAGAAAACAGAGCTTCATCAAGCATCCCGCCTGGCCAGGAGCCGCTGACTGAGACTCTGGTGCATTCCACTTAGGAGTAGCCTAAGTGTCCCTTCTCCAGCTCCATCTCTAACATGGACTTGCAAGTTTAAATGACTCTCCTTCAGTGATACTAGAAGCCCAGAGAGTATATTGGGACAGATGGTCCAAAGTCACAGAGCTTGGGTGACTCTGTCCATCTATCTTTCCTGCATACTTTGGAGTGGCCCTGATCTCACCATAGTTTCACTAGCTAAACTCTGGAAACCATCCCTGGCCCCAGTTGGAATCCAGCTCAGAGGTCAGCTCGCTGATGATCAGCTGGTATCCCAGGGAAGTCTACCCCTTCCTTCCGCAGTCTCTTTGGAGGAGCAGAGATAATGGTCCCCTCCCAGAGTATGCTTCCTGGCCAGCACAGGCATATATAATGCGGGAGGAGACTGTGTTCAATGCAGATACCCTGTCTTGCTCTGTGCAAGTTGTTACAAGAAAACTACCCTCTTGCTGTCAACTCCATGCATACATGCATCTGGATGCTTGAGAGCAACAGGGGTGCAGAGCCTGCCATTTGTCTTTGGAGGGGTGTGCATGGAGTGTGTTTTTGTATGTGTATGCAAGAGGTGTGTGTGTGTGTGGAGAGAGAGAGAGAGAGAAAGAGAGAGAGAGAAGAGAGAAGACAGAGACAGAGACAGAGAGACAGAGAAAAACCTGTGGGTCTTAGAAGCCAGGGCCTAACCTACAAGTCCTCGACACCTCCATATCAGAGATCACCTTTCAGTGCCCACTGACTGTGGAGACATAGCATTGAAAAACTCAATTCTTCCCAAGCCTGGGCCCTTGAACACCCAGGGCAATGTTTCTCAACCTGTGGGTCATGACCCCTTCAGGAGGTTGAATGAGCCTTCCACAGGAGTCACATATCAGATAGCCTGTATTTCAGATATGTACATTACAATTCATAACAGTAACAAAATTACAGTTATGAAGTAGCAATGATAGAATTTTATGAGTGGAGATCACCACAACATGAGGAGCTGTATGAAGGGTCACAGCATTAGGAAGGTGAGAACCACTGTCCCAGAGAAATCCAGGCCCTAAAGAGAGGACTGAGACAAGGCAAGCCCAGGTACTCACCTTTGACGTGACCTGAGAGGGTCTCAGTGCTGGCAGGCTGTGGAGGAAGGACTGTGAGTGGCCTGGAAGGCCTGCGGGGGTGGAAGTATCCTTTCCAGGCACTGGAGGTTTCCCTGTGGAGTTTCTGGATGGATGGGGTTTAGTGAAGATCTGGAGATACAGGCAAACACACCACACAAGTCATTAGGTGCATCACATCTGTATCCTCACTCTGGGCACTATCAGGGCTGGCTTTCCTTCAACAGAAATAAGGGTCAGCAGGCTTCTTATTTGTTATAGACAAGGGGCCTGGGGCTCAGAGAGGGGCTGCTATTTTCTCCAAAGTCATAGAACAAGCTGTTCTGTTTTCAGCTACTTGCTATCTCAACTCATTAGGAATAATAGTAATATCATACACCATATACATTACAGAAGACCGTAGCATTATCCCATGTTAATGACATCACCTTACCCTAGTTCTGAAAGCCAGGTATGACTTGTCCTTCACTCCTAATGGGATAGAACATCCTTGTTTTCTTTCCCAAGTATGTGCTGCCCGCTCTTGATGAAGCAAGATGGATGCTGTGGCCTGCCATACCTACCTGCTTGGGCACCTGTCCAAAGTTGCTGATGAAGCCCAGATAGTGCTCTTGATCAGGGGGTCAGTGATGCTGCTGAGGTCTATTCTATCACCATAGAAGTAGGGGTGGAAAGTGTTCACTGCCTCTACAGCAGCTGGTCCCTGCTGCTTATACCCAAAAATTAGGTCTATCCAGTGGTGGAGGTTGCTGCTGACGAAGTCGCTTTCCAGAGCCTGAAGTCAAAGCCCAAAGAGTGTGAAATTCTAACTAATGCTTTAAAACAAACAAAAACAAACCAGTTCTCTACATTTAAGCCTCTGTGTGAGGGTGTGTGTATTGTGCTCTTAGGTATGTATACATATAGGGCCAGAGAATAACTGCAGGTACCAATCTGCAGATGCTGCCCCTCCCCCATTTTATTTTATTTTTTTAATTTAATTTTATCTCTTTTAGACATGGTCTTTCATTGGAATTTTCAGAGCTGCTCAGACCCTCGTGAGACTTCCTGGAAACAGATATTTCTGTCTCCACCCCATAACACTAGGCTTACAAACATACACAGCACTCGTTTTTATTATTGTGGATGTGTCATGGCATCTCATTCTGGTTTAATTAAGTTTCTTACTGACTAATGATGTTGAGCAAAATTTCGTTTCCTTACCAGTGTTTCTGAGTGACAAGCTCAATCATCTTCCCTCAAAACCTCATGACAGGTGAGAGCTCTCTGGAGCCTCCAAACCGCCTCTGAGATACACTGAGAACATAGTCTGGGGGGTGGCCCTACACTGGGGCTGCTGAAGGCTCTGACAAGCCACCAAGAGAGTCAGGATCACTCCCTGTCACAATGCCCATCACAGTAGCCTAGTCAATTGCAGAGCAAACTGGTGTTCTTTAAACATCCAAGAAAACAGTTATTCCTGTCTCTGGGCTTGCTCTGGTTTCTCCAGACATCAAAGCCTCAAAGTTTATCCCCACCAGTGAGACAGAGAACTTCATGGAGACAGAGAGATGCTGAAGTGCCCATCAGGACAGACTGGAGTGTCTCACCTGTCTGTGCAAGCTGATGAATTTCCTCGGATCCCCGTCAGCCCACGGCGGGAGCTGCACATCCCCCAGTGTCGTTCCATCCTGCATGCAGCCTGAGTGTGAAGGGAAACAAGACAAAGTGAGACCTCTCCCGGTTCATCTAATTTGTGTGTAGGCAGCCGTGTTTAAGATAGCACCTGGGACAGTTGCAAAGTCGTATGACTAGCACCTGACAATGTAGCAGCTGGCTTCCAGAGTGGCCAGCTCAGCTAAACTGGTAAACAAGTCCTTTGTGCATGCGTCGGCCTCATGCCCCTCCCGAGCGGGCTTATGCTAATGAGGTATTGGCAGCTTAACCTATCCTGAGAGAACATGTCACCCAGCCTGCCTTGGGCAGTTATATAAGCAGCTCATTTCTGCTGCTTGGTGTCCCGGCCATACATCCCCATCCTGGTCCCGGTCCCTGCCCATAAGTCAAGAGTCGTTCCTGGAATAAAGCTGACTGAGAAGGATCCCACTGTGTCGTGTCTTAATTGCTGGCCAAGGCGGACGCGACATTCGTGTTCTCTGCAACTGCCAACCCCGTGCAGGTTGGAATGTGAGCTGCATCCTACCAGACCACACTGCCTCTTGCCACTTCTATCCATCGAACCCCAGGCCTCCTCTACTTGGCCCTACAATTAACATCCTTCATGAGGTCCTCTTGGCTTCCCAGGCAACACTAGAAGAGATTCCCAATTCACACACACCATTGCTGCATCTCCCTCACCACTAACAACTCCTTTCACCTGGATACTGACACAACAGAAGATGTCAATAATAACCCAAGCATACCATCATGCAGGGCTATCTATGCCAGGTACCACGTGAAGTTCTTGGCACATACTATCTTCCCAATGATAGTGGGTTTTTACATGGACAGTCTTCACACAGTAAGAGGAGGAGCCTGGATCCCAGCCCAAGTCTCTCCTGTCCACCAGCTGCTAACTTTGAACAAGCTACCTGACTTCTAAGGAACCCAGCTTCTCCATCTTAAGTGTAACGGTGCTGACAAAGCCACATGGGGCTGGTATAAGATGAGAAAAGCAAGCATATGACGCACACAAAACAACACTAGCCTAACCATGACCGGTGTTCAGCAACGCTCCTATGGTCTTGCTTGAACTTATGAAACAAGTGGAATACCACTGCCAAGGAGGAGAAGGGGAGGGGATAGTGGAGGGAGGGATTTGTAAGGGTGGAACTGGAGAAGAGAGGAGAGGGAGGGGAAGGGAAGCAAAGAGGGACTTCCATGAGGATGTAAAGTGAATAAAGAAATGAGTAAAAATAAAAAACACTGCTCTAGTCTGAGGCTTTCCAGCTGTACTGAGTCTCGTTTTCTCTTTGCTCAGACTCAGCTCCAGTCTCTTCTTGGGGAACAGAACAACACAGTCTCTCCAATTCACTCTCAAACTATGGTCTTGATTGTTTTCCTTACGGGACTTTGCAGCACCGAGCAGTGTTTTACTTCATTTGTTTATAGCCTAAACCCAAACCCCACTTCCTCACCTAGACCACATCTTTAGGACAAGGCACAATGCCCTGAGGTGCCTGCATACAGTAGGTGCCAGGCACATGGATGCTTGTTCTCCCAGTGACACCTGATTGTCTCGGATCCTGTCATTCCTTCATCTAAGCCCGTCACACCTTCCTCCGAGAACACAGCTGTAATCCATAGGCAGTGGTAAACTCTGCTTGGTACTCCACCCTCCTCTTAGCTTCCACTGGCCACCCTAAACTTACCTCCCATCCTGAGCCCCATCATGCCCTCTGGGAATTGTCCATTGTATCTGTATAATCCTGCCCTGTGCCTGCCATGAGGCATCCAAGAACATGAACACTGCAAAGCTCACCAAGGACCTGTTGTGGAGGCTACTACTGGACAGTATTAGAGTGGGTTCATGCACACATGGCACTGGGCCAATGCCAGGCTAGGAAACACATGTGATTTGTGGAAAAGTCTTACTCACATGAGCCTGTCTTGAGGTTCCAACTACCCTTGCTTAAGGAAAATAGGAGCCTGAGGAATGACAGGCCTGAGGTGTAACTACGAGCCTCCAGTATTTTCTGCAGCACCCACGGCTTCTCTGGACCTGGCTGGAGAGCTAGCCTACATCCTGTTTCAGCTTGACCATTATTGCTCACTACATGCTCATCTTACTCTCAACACAGTCACAGAGTGTTATAATTACACAGGCACATGTGTATCCTACTGGGCTCTTAAACTTCTTGCCTTCTCTGAAGCAGGAAGAAGGCCTGACACTCTGGCTGCAAGGTGGAAGATGGGCACCCAGCATTGGCAGCAGAACTGACTGGTGAGTCTGTCTCAAGTCAGGAGCCTCAGGGCAAGCAGTGTCCTAAGTTATGCAAGGTCTGATTGCAGACATCCAATACACTGATGGATCACTCAGGAACAGGAGAAGTACTTTCGTCTGGAGCTCCAGTCCCCTCAGACCAGTGCCCCCCACTCATACTACACACTGAAACTCCACTTGGCCCAGTGGCCACTACGAGAACTTAGGTTAAAAACTCGGGCAGGTAGAAGAATTCAGGTGTCAACTCCCTGACGTCGCTCATGTTCTCTTTGGAGGCAGATTCCCACGTGCTCTTGACACTGTGGAACATTCTGTCAGCCACATCGAAGCTTCCACCCTGTGGGAGAAAGGGTCATATGATCAGACACAAACACATGTGTGTGTCTCCATCTATACATTCAGCCTTAGGGGAATGAGTTCAGAAGTTGGGAATGGATTGGCACTTCCATTTTGCAGAAGAGAAAACTGGTTCTCAAGGTGCACTGACTTCCCCAAGGTCATCAAAGCAGTGAATGCCAGGCTGGGGCCAAACCCATGCCATAAAAGGGCATATTTTGTCCCTGCCAGGTCCTAAGGACATCTCTTGGAAGTAGTGCAAACTTGCTCTTCTGTGGTGGTGTATGGGGAGGGGAAGGTTCACTAGCTCATCTCTTTCTGGGAAAGGAGGCCCTGTCACATATGTAAGGCATGTCAACCCTGGGCAATCCAGTAGACAAGGACTGGGTGGTCCATTTTCTGAGCCAGAGAGTTGACCATTGTGAGCCCTGATCACAAAGATGTCCTGGTCCCATGAGATCTCGACATAATATGTATCTTAAAAAGGCACCCCCACCCAGGCCACTTTGCTCTGTGTTAAAATCAGGAACCGATGTCCATCATCAGATTGAAATGGGAATGGAAATGAAGTGGGGAAATGTAAATAAATCTGCACCTAACGAGTCGCTCATTGAAATGTATTAAGAGCTTTGTGTATTTAATCTGCAGCCTGAGCCTCACACCGTGGGAGATTGATGTCTTCTCCAGGTCCCATTTTTCCTTTTGCAGCTTTTATAAGTGCTGATGGTAATCTCCTGAGAAACAATATGATTTGGTAATAAAAAGATTACCTGTATTAAATAAAAATAATATATACATAGGAAATACTGTTAGCGCTACAAATCTGGTTAAAGATATTACCACAAAGAAAAATGTTATTTTTTTCACAGCTGTCTAATGCATTTTAGCAAAAGTAATATCTTTAAAACTTAAGCCTGTATTATTTATAAAGGAAGCAATAACTGATTTTCCTATTTCCTATATTAATAAATGTATTTGCATACATTTGTTTCAAAATTAATGGGTTTTCTCACTTCTGCAATACAAAAGAAAACGCCAAATTCCCTAGAAGGAAAAGTGGAGTTGCTTTGTTGTATTGTGTGTGGGTTGACATACACTCCAGTGGCTGCTGGCAGTGGGCCCCAGCCAGAACCTGATTTTTAAGGAAGAAGGCAGGGTGACTAAGAAAAAGGCAAGATGCAGAGGCATGTGCTGCATGGTTCGGCTCTACAGACTGACCATGGGAGGAAAGTCTACCAAATGGAGGAAGCAAGAGCCAAATGCAGTGTGGAGTTGGACAGAAAGAAAATGGCGGACAAGTGGTCCCCCGCTGAGATCCGCCCGGTGACCTGTGGCTTTCCGTGCATGTCATGAATACTGTGTATCCAAGTGGCCAGTGAGGAGGACATAAAGATCAACACCATAACACTTTCTCGATGGCAGGTGATTTCCTGTGTGCCAACTCAAAGCCAGAAGGCAGTGGAGTCAAACTTAGGCTACAGAGCTCAGAGACAAAAGGCTCACACACATGATATCACCCACATGGGAAGACACCAGCAACACACTTTGAATACAGTAAGGATCAGAGTACAACCTGAGGTATCCTGATCATTTATGATGTTAAGAAGGGCTCAGCAATATTGAAAGACACAAGTCAGAATTATGAGTGGAGTGCTGGAGGGGCAAGGACAGGCCAGGGCAGGTTTGGACACTCAGTTAAAATCAGGGAAATGTTGAGTCTTGGGCAAGTACACAGATTATAACCAACGTTGACCAAAAAACAATGCACTTTACTGAAGATAATGCTCCTTTTGTGTGTGCCTTTGTTTGCCAATGTCCCTGGGTAAGCCCTTCAGTCATGGCGCTCTTAAAGTTGTCTCCAGCACAGGCAGGTAGAGGAGGTCAGGATGAAAGCATTCCATTTTGGGCCCATACTCAAAAGAAACTCAGGCCTTAACATGTGTTCAAGGACATATGACTCCACAGATACTCTTTTTTTTAAAATTAAGATTTTATGTATTATTTTTAAGTGTGTGTGTGTGTACATTTGCACAAATGCTCATGCAGAAGGAAAGCCAGAGGCAATAGATTCCCCTGGAGCTGGAATTACAATCGGCTATGAACCATCTAGCATGGGTGGTAGGAATCAAACTCTGGTCCCCTGTGAGAACAGTACCCACTCGGAACCATCAAGCCTTCTCTTCTGCCCACAGTTATCCTTACAATATATCCTGAAACCCCAAGTAGGACTGAAGCAAGTTCGTCCACTCACATCCAGCTAAGGGATTGGATTGATCCTATGAGGAGGTTGATAATCTTTTAGATCTGTAGGCATTTTTCTTAATAGTTTAGAAGTATCTTGTGTATGCAGTGCACTTGCTTACTGGTGTCAGCTGACTTAAACTACTATCCGCCCATGAGGCAGTGAGCCACGTAGGGGACATTGTGCTGTCTAGGTGAAATCTCAGCACTTGCTTATAGGATAAACATGAGTTTTAAAATCTCTTTAATCACCTACCCCTCTTCCCCATGAAGCTTCAGTGACTGTTTTGGGTGTGAAATCAATAATGTATATGCCCAAGTGGATGAGAAGCAAGATATAAAACCCCAGGTGGCATGCTAGGTATAAGGAAAGCAGCACCAGATTAACAAGCCCTGTATGTTTTTAAATTTTTTTATTAAATTATCTGAAAGGATTCTCTCGCTCTCTTCTCTCTCTCTCTCTCTCTCTCTCTCTCTTCTCTCTCTCTCTGTGTGTGTGTTTGTGTGTGTGTGTGTGTGTGTGTGTGTGTACACCATGTGTATGCAGTGCTCACGGAGGCCAGAGGAGGCATAGATCACTTGGAACTGAAGTTACAAAAGGTTGTGAGCCACCACATGGGTGCTGGGAATGGAACCCAGGTCTTCTGGAAGACCAGTCAGTCTATTAACTGCTGAGTCATCTCCCTAGTCCTAGCCCTGCATCTTTATCCTGAATACTCCAGGGACTAGGGAGGGATCCTAGTCTTAGGATACAGGAAAGAAAACCAGGGACTCTCTGAAAGGATAAAGAGAAACGGAGTGGAAATCGTTGGAAACAAAAGGTAGGGTGTTGGGAGTCAGGATCCTCCAGTGCCTGGGATGGGAACAGGAGGGTAGTGAAGAGGCCTTAGGGTGGGAACAGGAAGTGAGAGGGGCATTGTCAGGGCAGCTCATTAGCACTGAGGGAAAGGGTGTACAGGTAAGAGAAACCCATGAGCCTCAGCTAACAGCCCACTTCAGTATCCTACCCCAAAATATAATGCTGTGAGTGGCATTTGGCAAGCCCATGCAGTAGTTAGTCCTGGTCTCAGTAGGCATGGGTTTGACTCAGAGCAGCCCCTGCTCTCCTTTCCATACATTGAGACCTTTCCCTTAAGCTAGTAAACCCCAAAGCATGTTGACACCCATACATTTTGCTGGGAGCAAATGTATCACTAGGGGACTAGGCAGACAAACTTTCACCCTCAGTGCTCAGTCAGGAGGTTGAAAAGGATGTCAAAGCTGTAGCTCAGTCACACAACCACCATGGAGAAAGTCTAGGGACAGTTTATCTGGGGCAGTCAGACATTACCACATGTGCCTTTCCCAATACTCGAACAATCAAAATTTGACCATACTAGAGACCTTGAAGAATTCTTGTCAGGTTAGTTTAGGCCATTAAAGACCCTATGTCCTGTCAATCCCTTGGCTCAGAGGCAGGGGCCTTGCTGGGAGCTGTGATGACATCAGGTAGGGTCTGAAGAGATATGGCCATTGACACAGGCTCTTTGTCTTCCTCATATTACCGTCACCCTGATGCTGACTGGAAGCTCGTAGGTAACAACTCACACCATGTCTACCCCAGGGTTCTCAGTTCCTGCAGATAATGACTGCCTTGCACAATGCCCACCTTCTCGCCTCAGGTACTTTGGAAAACCCTTCCCCACTGCTGGTAACAGCTGACTTCATAGGGTAGGACTTAATTAGCACAGCACTTTATTTCCACTTCTTATTAAATACAGCAGCTGCCTCCACACTGTGTCCTTGCTGGGAACAGGCTGACTTGCTGGGCCCTACCCAGGCTGATCTCATCTTAGCCTGAGAATATATGGCACTTTTGCTAGGACAGAAACAATTGCCAAGGCTAAGGCCTCGCAGCAGGGTTGACCTCACAGCAACTCAGCTTTCAAGAGACTCACACATCCCACATCTCTATAGGCAAAGCTCATGAAAACTATAGAATACTTAGCTTGTCATTAAGGTGCAGTACCAGCTACTTGCCCTGAATACAATAGTCCATTCCTCCCAGACAAAGTGGTGGGGACTGCAAAGCACATAATTAACACGAGTCTGGTTACATTCCACATATATTCTACCTGCTCAGACCACAGAACACACACATCTACAGCTGATACTCCATATCTGAGGGATCCACATTCAAAGATGCAACCATAGACTGGAAATATTTGAATAGATCATATCTGTCTCGAGTTTTTATACCCTTTTATTCTTTTCAGTCTACTGAGCCATACAGTATTACAACTGTTTATAAAACATTTGCACTGAAGTGGTTATTGTAAATAATCTAGAGGTAGTTTAAAGTATGTGGGGGGGTGTATAGGTTCGATGAAAATATGATGCCATTTTATATAAGTCGTCTGAGCAACCTCTGATTTCAGTATCAGAAAGGGGCTCTGGAACCAATCCCACAGATAAGCAATTATTTCATACTTTATAGACTATAAAAATCTATCATTGTATTGACAAGTTTGGGCAGGAAGATAAATACATCAATACCAGAAGAGCATCAATTCTAAAACAATCTAAATGTAGTTGCATTTAACCACAGGCTGTAAAGAGCTTCTTACACAGAGCCAGGGCACAATATGCAGAAGTCCTGTGTCAAACTCTGTGAAAATCCTGGTGCTGTCCACACTACTGGGCCATATGGTGAGCCAGCCATAGTGCCCAGATTGTTCCATGCCAGCCTGTCAGCTGCTCAGCAGGCCACACCAGATATGCCACATAAGCACATGGTATATGGTAGCACAGACACACTGTGGCTGATCCACTGGCATGCACTTGGCATGTCACTCTGGTGCTTCATATCACTGAACTATAGGTATAAAAATAGCTACAGGGGGTACTGTAGCTGAGATGGCTCAGCAGTTGAGAGTGCCCTCTGCTCTTCTAGAGGTCCTGAGTTCAATTCCCAGCAACCACATGGTGGCTTAGAGCCATCTGTAATAAGTTTGATGCCCTCTTCTGGCATGCAAGCGTACATACAGATAAAGCACTCATATACATAAAATAAATAAATAAATCTTTTAAAAATAGCTACATGGTAGATACTATGTGATGTATACTTTGCACACTAGGAAAGATTAAACTCTTTAAAGATACATGTAAGGTATTTGATTTCGCACAATCCAGAAACATAGTAGGTACTTGAGTATTCCAGATTAATGCTGTTATGAAGCAGACTTCAGATGCAGCATCTTACCTCCCCCCCACCATCTACCTCATGAATAAGGAAACCAAATCCTGGAGAATGCAATAATCTAGTCAACATCAGATGGCAGAGCCAGGACACAGAGCCCTGAGGCCCCAGCCAGAGGCACACACATCCTCACTTTAAGACACTTACATTAGCAGGTGAAGGGCAGTCTGCTCTGCTCAGAATGGAAGAGCATGCCAACACTCATAAGCACACTGGCTCCAGCCTCCTGCAAATGCAGAAGGCTTCACTGCAGGCATCCTGGACACAGACACACACACACACACACACACACACACACACACACACCCAACCCTCCATCCAACTCATCCACATTCAACTTAGAAGTCAGACCCTCAGGTGGGTGAGACAACAGGGAGGGGTGGATCCTTCTTGTCGCCATGGAGGAGGACCACCAACAGTCTCTTGTGAAGAAACAAGCCTGCCCCTAGGAGGCAAATGAACTCATACAAAGATGCCAGGACATTCCTTAGAAGATCTGGTGAGCCCCAGGACTCCTTCAGCAGATGTAGTCTTTGCACTGATCCTTTTAAGAACTAAAACGGTTCTCATTTTATTCTAGGAAAGGGCAGAGGATTGCCGGGTCTTCAGGCCAGTGATGAGCAACTAGAGAAGTCACTTAAATTTCAGCAGCTAAGACAAATTTATGTGGGGCAGAGGAGATACACAGGGAAAGCAGATGATTCCAACTTGGATGGGCCAGTCTACCAAAGACAATCTCAAGCCAAAATCCCTGAGAGTCCCATTTGAGATTCTCAGTGTGGTTACTCCAACAGCTACACAGGTGCCTCCTAAAAGCATACAAAGTTGGCTCTGGTCATCTCACCCTGGGTTAGACCATCTCAAACTAGTTTGAACTAGTTATTAGAAGAGCAAACTCACTAAAGTGAGCTCACCCTAATGATTAGTGGCAGGGTAACCATTATCCAAATATTCTGGTGTGCTTACAGGACCTGTTTAATCTGACTCATTCTGCTTCAGGATGCCTTATTGTAATCCAGGCTACCTTAACATTGTTGCCAGAGGAGACAAGCTTGAACAAGTTCAAATCTGCTCAGATCAGATCTGGTTGGCCACTGAGGGAAGAGGGGAAATAACCATGATTAATCACTGGAGCGAGGGGCTTTCCTCACATTTCCTTATTTGCTCTTCTGGATGATCCAGTGGTCTGTGTACCTCATGTCCAGAGGTAACACAACATGTGGGATATTTATATCTGTTAAGTGGCATGGCTGAGTTGTAAATCTCACAGCACACCCTGTCTCTATTCCTCCCTATCTCTTCCCTATGTGGAAAGACCCTTAGCAACAAGTAAAGCTGGGACCTCTGGCTTGAACGCATCTGTCGGAAGGGCCACAGGGAAGCTGTGAAGGCATCCTGAACGTTTGACTATTTCAGCTCGCTGGCTGGAAAGCAGCAGCAGAATCCATCATTATCACCAGCAACAGTGATCATCATTTCTTGTGGATTAATGAGCAACATCTGGATGAGATTCTTGGCATGGGGTACAGCTCTGGGATCATTCATTCTCCAAACTAAACTTACTTAAAATGCTTGTTGCCTGAGAAAGACCCATGGGAAGCCCACTTATTATTTTGAGTGGATTTCCAGAGATAGGGGGTTATACAAAGTCTAGACAAGCCACACAGTCAAGGAGAGGGAGTCTGTGCCAAGACATAAACAATGTGAGTGGGTTCACCCTTACTAGAGACTATGCCTGACCCTCCTTGGCTTTCCATTTTTCCAGGATGGGGAGGGCTTTCAGTGCTGACTGAGGGTGCCTCTTGTCTCAGGGACATTGTTGTCTAAGTGACCAAAATGCACAGTTTCTCAGACACTAAAACTCCTCTGAGATAAGGCTCAAGCGTTAGAGCTAGGCCATGTGTGCTCGGTGAGCTTCTGGTCATGAGACTCACGGCTTTCTCTCATAGGACACTGTAAGGTAGTGATCACATCAGCCACACACTCAGCCTTGTATGAGTTCTCCTCTGCAGTGAGCTCGGCCAGCTGGCTCAAGCTCTGCCTCTGAATGGGGTTTTTGGGTGCAGGATTCCAGTGAAGAGTTTTATGGAGGGAAGAGGAAGGAGGAGCATCTCGGCACTGTCCCTGTGCGGTCCACAAGGAACTCTGACTTAGCAATTGTGCATATCCAGGACTCCAGCAATGGCTAGACTCCAGCTCCTTCAGGACTGCCAGACTGAAACAACACAGGCTACCCAGATAACTGAAACTTCAGATAAGCAGCCAATGATCTTCCAGTATGTCCTTTTTGAGTGAAAATATCCAGAACCCAAACCGAGTTAGGTATCTGCTTTCTTATTTGTGAAACCTGACAATCCTAGGCTGGTAAGATAAAAGTTTGTTAGCTTATGGATGAGTAAGATGACCAGATGACCAGTTTCTTTTTCTGGGTTAGCCAGTTTTTGGTTTTTGTTTTTATTTCAAATATCTATTTGTCCCTTGGAGCCTTTTGGTTGGAGTGAGCACAGATCTATCCTGTCTGATGGTCACTTCCCTGCTCTTTACTGAGCTTTGACTGTGACATTTTTAGTCTCAACATTTTCTACTTTCTTTTTCCATTCTATCATATTTGTATTAATTTTTTACATGTCCCATGGGTAACTTTATTTATTCTGTGCTATTTGGTGTATTTCTTATGGCAGTTAGGCAGATGTGCAAGTACTTATGATTAAAAATTATCCCTCCTATAAGTATAGGAACCAATATCAAGTTAAGGTTTGAGTTCTCAGAGAGGAAGCACTGCCATTATCCAAGCCTGGGACTTGGGTGTGTTCATTCCCTAGCACTCTGGAAGAAGTGACCACAGCTTACCTGTAAGGAGCAGAAGGCCTGCGTGAAGGGTGGCATTCTGACCAAGTAGGAGGCAACAATGATGGCTGAGGAATAATGGGTGTAGTAGTGGCACTGCACGGTCATGTCTCCTGCAACACAACGGCATGCTTGAGGGCTGCTGTGCTGTGCTTGAGAACAGTATTTCTAAACGCATTCATTGAGATTCAGGAAGCAAGTACACATACAGAGGAACATGAAGGCACTAACAGATCCGACAGCACACAAATACGGCAAGGATTGTAAAGGTGATCTACAGAGTTTGAGGACTGAATTCTAGAGCAAGTCAAAAGTAGACCTATCACTCAAAGGTTGTTAAGTGCAGATCCTTCCATCTCCCCTACCCTTAGAGACAAAGTGGTCAGGTCTCAGCATGGATGTTTCCATCCAGGATGGCCATCAAAATCTCTCCATAGATTTTTTTTTTGTAAGTTTTCCTTTTATTTTGTGTATGTGAATGTTTTGCCTTTATTAAGTGAACCACATACAAGCAATTCCCACAGTGGGCAGACGAGGACATTGGATCCTCAGGAACTGAAGTTATAGATAGTTATAAGTAGCCATATGGATACTGGGAATCAAACTGGAGTCCTTTGCTAGGGCAGGAGCTGCCCTTAAGTAGTGAGCCATCTCTCCAGTCACCTTAGTTAAATTTCTAAAGGTGACACCAGAACTTTAGTATTGTTCACAAATTCTTCCAGGTGATTCTCTCATGCAGTCATAACACAAACTGCTGGATTTGAGAATTCTTTATTTAAGTTCAATGACTGCTAGACTGGGTGACCAACTAAGTCATTATTGATCTTTTTAAGAAGTTGAGAAAAGGAATACTGTGCGCGCTGCGCCACACACACACACACACACACACACACCAGTCAGTCAAAATCAAGCAAGTAGGTACCCACCTTCAATTTTTTCAACATCTTTAAACCTCTGGGTAAATTTTGACTTTCTTTCCTTAGTCTGAGCTCCCATTGGCTTCGAAAGATCCCGGAAAGTCTTGGGATTCGTCAAGTTCAACATCTAGAAGGCAGATGTGCAGCTGGATTAACTCCCCCAGACCCCTGGTGCCCCAGGAGCCACGCTCTTTAGTTTTATGGCTCCCTTTATTGGTTTATTGTCATTTGGTCTGAACCCCTGTGGTGATTAGCTGGCTACTTGGAGTTTTATGGCCCTGAAGCCAGTGATCCACAAAGACTTAATAGGGGAGAGAGGAGAAGTAAGAGGAGGGAAGATTGAGTTCAAGCTGAGCCTGTTCCAACTTGACCCAAATCAGAACAGGACCACCAGGTACTGAAAAGGGACTTTGAAAAGAATTTCCATTGCCTATATGACTTTTAACTGTTGCCCTTACTAAATAATTTACTGCAACAGTTCAGGAACCTGCTTTGAGTCAAAGTGTTTTACAGGAAGCTAGAAGTGATTTGTTTGGGGTTGGGGTGGGATGGAAGAAAATGCTCATTTTTCTGAGGCTCACTATCTTTTGGACAATTAAGATATATAATGCTGGCCCTGCTCCTGACCTTGAGAATTCACCTTGGTGGGGATGGGAAGGACACAGGTGTCTTCAGAGACATGCTCTGTGTGTTGAGGGTGTGGCATCAGGGGGAACATGAGTATCCTTGAGGTCTGCATCTCCTTGAGAAGGGTTGTTTCTTCCTAAAGCTCTCTTCACTAGCTTGTGCACAAAATGCTCTAATTCACTGGGCTAGCACTGAGTCACACAGCTCCTTGATGGAGGGACAGTGTTGTCACCACCTCAAAGGCTGGCAGAAAAGCAGTTAAGGACAAAGGGAAGTAGCCCCTCCACAGGTTCCTGACAGGTCAGAATGGTTAATAGCTGCCCGAGCTCCTCATTTCCACAAATTTCTAGATGTTCAAGAGAAATGTCCGTGTGTGTTTGTAGTGGTGTGTGTGTGTTGTGTGTGTGTGTGTGTGTGTGTTGTGTGTGTGTGTGTTTAGGAGAAGGTTACATGTAGGTGGTACAGGTATGCAAGTACTCTGGTGCCCATGCCATCCAATATGCTTGCAGGGTAGAGGATGGGTCTTCACTAAACTAGAAGCCCAATGCTTTGGAAAAGCTGGCTAGCTAACAAGAGTCCTGGGATTCTTGTCCTCTGCTCCCAGCACTGCTACTATAGGACACAATGCCGTGTCCTGCTTTGTATGCATTTATGCTTGTGCACAAAGTACTCTAATCCACTGCATTTCCCTGTTCCCCTCCCCCAATTAAAAATATTTCCCAATTTTTAAATACAAGAAAGTAAACACAGTTCTAAATACAAGGTGTGTGATAAACAGAGAACATTTATATAGTAACCACCACTTTGCAAGTGTGGGTTGATCCTGAGACTTTGAAGGTTCATCATTGTATGGCCTTCGTCACAGGTGACGGACCATTAGTGTGAAAAAAAAAAAATGGGGCTGGCGGAGAAATGCTGCTGCATTCCCATCTTAAGTGGAGATGGGAGCTCACAGAAGACTGAGCCTCCGTCTTCCAACCCTGGCCTCTTCCACACAAGCCTTCATAGGTGAGGGTAGTCAGGCTGCTCTGACCCATGACACATGAACTTCTGTTCTTCACACACTGCCCAATCCATCTCCTGATAGCCATAGCATCAGAGTCCAGACCCAGTTGTGCACACCACACACACACACACACACACACACATACCCACTTATACTTTGCTGTGTGGTTTTCCTCCTTCTACTCCTGTGTGCTGAGATGAAGCAATGGAGGCTGAGAGAGAGAGATGAGAGGTTCGATCTAGCCATGGCCTCCCCACTCATGGAATGTCTTTGGGTGCCAGGTAGAGCTCAGATTCTAGAGCAACAGCGGGCAGAGTGGGACTACTATCCTTTTCTCTTTAGCTCTCTGCCTCTAGCTCCTTTCCCCTCTCTCTGCACATATTGATGCTACAAATAAATCTCATGGCCGCCTCACTGTGAATGCCGCATCTTCAATTTGTCCTACACAAGCATCTCAGGAGATGGGTGACAGTTTCCTTCAGGGGTAACAGGGAGCCCTCTGAGGCTCATGTCAGGCACATGTTGATGAACATAATCACAGATGTGTTCATCACTTCACTGGTGCATCTGGGGCAGGAACCCAGGTTAAGACTGCCATGGCTTCAGGAGAACCTAGTGGCCTTGAGGGCCAGGGAGCTGAACCTCATAGCAAGGCTCTGTGTGCTCATGACAAAGACAGAAAGCCTCAGAAAGCCTGTGGTGTGTCCCGGAGAACACCTTACCTCTGAAGTATAGTCAGCGAGGACCCAGGGAAACACGGGATACTGCATGTAGTCATTGTAGGTCCTTCCAGCCAGCGTGTTGAGGTACATGAGGTATTCAAAATTGCTGATCTCCCTTTTCTACCAGAAGAGACACAAGGAGACAAACCAAACACATCTGATACCTTTCTGAGATCATTCAGACCTAACCCTCAGCCCACAAGAGGAAGCCTAGACTCCAACACAAGAGCACGGAGGTGACTGGAACCTAAGCTATCTATCTACATTTTATGCAGGAACCCATACCAATGCAGAGCAGGCATTTATGAATCTGAGCATAATGGGATAAACCATGTTGGCCAAAGAAGAAGCAGACCAGCAATCTGAAGGAAAGTGTCTGGCTTTCTCTGACCTGAAACCTCAAGTACAACACTCAAATGCTGACTGAATGCCAGCACAAACGCTGGGGATGACCCATTGCTGACCCTTCCACCATCAGAAAAAATGATCTGAAAATGGTAGTTACGCAAAAGGAGGCCCTCAGGAGTCTCCCTCTGATGCTCTGGGAAAGGCTTTTTTCCCTGTCTGTCTATATTCTTTAACACTCTCTTAAGGGCTCTCTGGCTTAAGCTAACCATGCAGAAATGGAGATGTGAACTACATGTGGAAAGATCTGCAGGGTTGGCTTTTTTGGGGGTCTCTTCTTCACTGAGAGCACAGACTAGTGACTCATTTGTGCTGGGAGCCATGCATGTCTTCCTAAGAAGTGGTATGCATGACAGTCCCTTCTCAGCATGTGTATGTGTGCACGTCCTCTAAGAGGGGAGGATGTACACCCACGGTTCCCATACGTTCTCCTGTTCCTATTCAAAGACTGTGCAAAGACAAACCTTCCATCCTTGAGATCTTGTCAGAGAAAGATCTGGAAATTAGGAAATTTAGAGCACAAATTTCCTCCTTGAGTATGCGGCACACCTCCTCTTGCTGGGTCTGATTCCTTTCTGCTGTACATCCTGCAGGGTACCCCACCACCACCACCACCATCACTGGTGAACAACCATTACCTGCCACCTTTGCAGCATGGTCCTATCGAAGCCCGGGTGTCTCCTGTGATACAGAAAAACACAGTGTGACCAAATATCCCAAGAGCATGGGAAATGGAGCTTCCTGGGGATTTGTGGGGCCAGGGAATTCTGAAAATCCCCAGATTTCCACAAGCATGTGATAGTTTTCAGAGGTCAGCACAGATAGATCATCATCTTGGCTCTTCTTGCCTCAGTCTGCCTACTAAAGGCTAGTTTTTCACACCCACTACCCTTAAACACATTTCAGAAAATGCTGCTGTCTTACGTGTAACCTCCAGAGATATCCCAGAATGTGCAGAATGGGGTCATGGACCTCATTCTCAGCTCTCCTGGATTCTCATGGCTTCTTATCACTTAGCTTTCTTTGCCCATTATCCTCTTAGACACCAATATAATTAGATGTGATTGGGGGAAATGCAAACACCACAAGGGGAACTATACATTAGTCTACAAACTACTACTTGAACTCAATAAGCTTAATTAACAGTTTCTAAGTATGCTGGTGCAGAAAAAAGTTTCCCATATGAATGACCATATCTTGTGGTATTTTGTTTTTAATTATTATACATAGTCTCTGGTCATACCACCTCACTTGTTCAATAGGCTCCTAGAGATCACTCACATTGCCCTGAGTTTGTGTCACAGTCTCAGGACTGTGCCACCAGGTGTAGTTCTAGCTGTGGCACTACTGGGTTAGAGAGTAAGGTATATTTTCAGTTTTGAAATGTTCAAGCACATGGCCAGATATTTCTCTTAAAAGGTAGCACTATCTTACACTTCTACAATTAAGACATATGGAGCAAAACAAGGAGGAACAGTGGTTGGTTGGTCTATCTGGAAGAGAGCACTGAAGGGTGCATCAAAACACACTATTGGGAAGGGTATGGGAAAGGAGCCCTGTCTCCTGCCATTCAGCAAAGACTTATAGAGCTCAATTCTTCAGCCTCTGTGCTGTCCTTGCTATGACATTCAATGTCCATGAGGGTTCTACTCCACCGAGTCAGGTCTCTGTTCCATCAAGCCAAACTATATCACACTTCCCCAGATTGTTCATCTTCTGATCAAGTGTTCACAAATGTTCCCCTACACACATGCCACCTGCCATGCTAGGACTTCCAGTATCCCCCTTCCCCTCTATAGTCATGGGGGATAGGCTTCCCTGATGGCTATAAAAGCAAGCAGAGACAGGCTAGCAACAGTGTTTCATTGCTACTTGGAACCCATGGGATATCCCAGAACATCCTGAGTCCTTCCGTAGCCATAAGCATGTGGGACCTGACATGCTGAAACCTCCTAAGCTTAGTTTTTATTTTAAAATACAAAAGAAGAGGGGGAATTTGGAGTAAAGTATGGCCTTTCAGAGTTCAGGAAGTATAAATGCCTCTGTCACCTGTCCTTTCAGATACATTCTAGAACTCTGCCTGTGGTCATTTGTGAGGTTTCTCTAGAGTGGAATGGAGTTGGGGAGAGCAAGGGCTCTCCTCTCCCATCCGCTAGATCATCGGCTATGAGATCCAAGGAAGATCCATCCTTTCTGTTACCACCAGAAAAAGACGCCATTACCAAATGTTGGTAAGACATCCAGCCAAAAGTGAGTTCTACTTTTTAACATATGGTTTCTCAACCATATCTTTTTAAAGTGAGTCTATCTCTTGAAATACTACATGAGTTGCCTATACATACCTGGTGATTAATTAAAAAAAAATCACTTCTTTAAGTGACAAATTACACTGTCTATCATATAAAGTGTGTTTGAGATTAAATAAGATGTCAGATGTGGCTCTTGACTTCCTGAAGCCCTTCTGAGTTTTGGGAGAGGCAGTAATAGAAAAACTTGTGACTCTGAAGCTGAGAAAATCTGGGCTTTCATTCACTTGACACCATTTGACTAAGGGACTCAGATGAGGACAGCAGGACTGTTTGAACCTTTCTAAGTTCACATGTTCAACACGCTAGCCACACTTGTGTAGTAGTGTGGAGAGCAAGTGCTATCATGAGTATGGATAAGGCTGGAACAGGTATGGGGACAGACACCTTCCTCATAGATGTGGCACTAACAGATACAGGCACCAATCAAGCCCAGCAGGTTGACTGTTTTCTACTACAGAAGGAAGATGACTGTGGTAGCAAGAGTGGGGACCTGCTTTCTAATGAAGTTGAGCTTAATTCTGCCAATACCCTTCTAGGTGATTCAGGAATGATGTAAAACCTCCTCTGTCAACCCAGTTGGCTCCCATAATTAACCAGGAATCCATATGGGGTCTGGGCCTTTGGGCAACTTGGAGCTGAGTTTAGAAGAACAGAAGGTCTCAAATGAAACCATTGAAGATGAGGGAGTATGACCTTGTCTATCCTGAAGGTGGCCCAGCTTGGCTATCACAGAAGACACACCTCATCTACTTCCACTCCATCCCTAGGTACTATTATCCACCCTCTTCTGGATGACTTCCAAAGATGAGAAGGCAATCTCCCAAGAACTTCATACTGGATCCACGTTTTTTATTCTGGGGGATTTTCGCCCAGGCTTCTCCATTGTGATATCATGTTACCTTGAGACCTTCCAGACTCCAAGTACCATATAGATCAATGCTTAAGGGTTGCTTCATGATCATGGTTTGATTCTGCTTTTGGGGATAGCTCCACCAGACTAATGTCTCAACACCACATGACACCAATCTTCTGGAAGGGTGGTAGTGAGTAGAATCCCAGCTGTGTTGTTTCAAGAATATATATCTTCCCTAGAGTGCTCAACCAAGCTACCTAAAGATGTTGGGTTAGTCCCTATAAGAGATTTTTTTGCCACGTACCTGGACTCTGAATCCTCTCCATCCAGGAGAGACCTGGAGTATCCTCCCCAGCCCCTGCCTCTGAGACTAGGAGGCTAGGTCTAGTCCCAACTTGAAAGACATTCAATGAGGATCCAAAGTTTAACTTGGGCTTCTGAGTCATAGCAGAAACATCTCCATACCCTGCCTTCAACCCTCCAATTTCTCCCATGTTGCTTTGTCTTTTACAAAAAAAGTTGTAGAGACATGATAGACCAGTCATGTGTAACTGGGAGATCTGAGTCTATAATGAAGTAATTTCAGAAACAAAAACAAAACAAAAAACAAAAACAATCCCCCACAGATCCACAATGAAGAAAATTTGCTAATTTTAGCAAACTGGAACTATATCTCTGCTGGTGGGGGTGCTGTGCATCTCAGGACACTGTTCTGGGCCTCATAACATTCTCTGGATAGGGAACGAATGTGCTAAATGATGCTGGGGACAGTGACTGACATGAGCAGTGACCTACCAAGAAGCCAAGAGGCTGACACTGGAAACCTACTTTGCAAGTTGCCTTGTTTGATGCTCAGAAGCAAATTCAGGTTATCTTGAACTCCAATTTTCAGATTCAGGTAATAGATCAATAAAAATCAAGAAGAAGAGCTAGGCATGGCTCACACATTTAAACTCACTACAGGGAGGCTGAGCAGGAAGATCACAGATTTTCAGGCTACCCTGGGCTACAGGGTTAGACCAGCCTTTAAAAAAAGAAAACAGAAAAAAATCCAGAAGACAGAAATACGCTTTCAAACTAGCGACTTCCCCTTAGATTAATGGACTCTTGATCTTTCTCTTATGGCTTTCTCTGCCACCTCCCTAGCATGTACACCTTGTATACAATTCTAGACCTAATAAGAATATTTGATGACTAGCCTGGTCTAGATTATATGGATACCTCATCTCTGTCTGATTCTCACTAAGGCCTATTCCTTCAACATAACTGGAGATAACGGCCTTTCATCTCACCTTCTACTACATCCAGCTGCTGAGTTATAACTGTTTCCTTTCCTTAAGAGTTTCATATCAGTACTTTAAAGATGTTTTTCTTCTTGTATATTTCTTTTATGAAAAATATGATTTTATGTTTTTACTTGACTTCTGACTTTTAAATTATATTTTCTCACTTAAATTTCATATATATTATATTAATTTCAATTATAAACGTACCTTGCAGTAAATTTTTTGAGTATTTTTAAAAATTTCTAATTATATTTGTTAATTCAATTAAATCACTTATTATAAATTCAGCAATGCAGTTTGTCTTTATCTTTAAGCTAAAACATAAAACAGTAGTGGTATCATGCCATCAAAATCTTTATTTAATGGTGATTTTTTATATTTTTAAATTAAAATTAGTTTATTTTGCTCTTCTATACTTTAAATTTTTTATTGCTTGGATTAATTATGAATTTAAAATATTTACTTAATTGATAGCCATTTTATTTCCTAATTTATGTTCGGTTAGAGGAGTTTATAATATTAGTTTTTATTCACTTCTGCAATGTAATTTTCTTATTTGCAGAATAATGTTGTTTGGCTAGTTTTCTTAAATACTAGAAACTTAATCTAAAGCAGATTTTCCAACTTGTGGGCCACGACCCCTTTGGAGGTTGAGAGACCTTTTCACAGGAGTTGCCTAGGACCATCAGAAAACACAGATACTTACATTGTGATTCGTGACAGTAGCAAACATACATTTATAAAATAGCAGTGAGATGATGATTGGGGTCACCACAATAGGAGGAACTGTGTCAGACGGTCATAACATTAGGAAGGTTGAGAACCACTGAGCTAAAGGAAAATACTCATTGGCAAGAAAAAGCCAAGAAACACACAAGTATATGAACTGCAGCCTTCTTCCCTGATGGCATCACAGCAGCAGCAACAAGAAAGCCTGTGCTTGAACCAGAGACATCCCAGCCACATTCACTGACACCAGTCAACAGAGAGAAAGTGATTGCCGACTAGGGTGACCTAGGGAGCACAGTGGTTGCTTTGATCCAATAGGGTTAAAAGAAAAACAAAATTGTAAGAAAAATAAATAAATTCAAGTAAATAAACATATAAAAGACAGCCCTCCCCACAAATGAAAAGCAGGAAAAGCCACAAATACATGAGAAATAAGAAGAAAATCAAATAATAGGTCATGGGGCTGGGTGCCCTGAGGACTTTTCTGTGTCCACTAGGGTAGTTGCCATGGGAAGATGCTTTGTTGAAAATGCTTGCCCTGTTGCTGGAAGCCTGAGAAAACAGCCAGCTGCAGGGGTCACGTGTTTGGATCATGGATCAGATTTCCTCTTCCTGGAAACAGGTATCCTGGAGACACTTTCAAGCCTGTTTGCCTTTCACTTTGTAGGCTGGCGTCAAGATTATGCTGATTAACTCCAAGTCCCAAGACTCTTGTTGCCTGGAGACAAAGTTTCACAGTGAAGGAGCTTCAGGACAAAAAGCAGGTAAGGCTTTGCTCCCTGGTGGCCTTCACCTATTATTTTGCTTTGAACTTGCTTTACCCTCTCCTCTGAGGAAGCAGCTCACAAATGCCTACTCTCCTGCTGTTTCCTTTACTAAGCCCAGAAGCCAGCTGATCAGCCGGATGAATTATTTAGGAAAGGAGGCCACACACCCTGATTCCTGGCCAGGACAGCTGGCTGGGGACATGGGCTGGTCTTCAGGTGCCTGGAACAATTGTACAAGCGTGACAAGGGAGATATATGACCAGTGGGTACATGGGGTTTCTCTAAACACCTCTGCTGCCCACAGCAGGGGGAGATAAGATCCAAGCTCAGAAGGGCCAAGAGTCTTATGCAAAGTCACATATAAGGAGGGACAGAGCAGTGACTGGCCTCCAGGCTAGAATGACACATTGTCCTCTGGGTTTGAGTGTGAGCCTCCAGAGCTGAAGGGAAGCGCTCAGACAGTCACTGTCTCCTGCAGAGTTCTGAAGTGCCCAAGCTTGTCTCTGGGGTGGTTTGTCTGTGCTGGTACTTGGTGTCACTAGCTTCTTTGTGAGTCTCCAGGGGTCCCCTGGGGCTGGGAGGCAGACAACTCCCTAAACTGCATCCTTCTGTTGGCAGAGTGATGGGAAACCAGGTGATCTTTCCAGGCCCCTTGTATCTGTGCTTACAAACCCCCAGGCATGTAACTGAAACCACCCCTCATCTTGCCAGTCGAGCTGATGCAATCGGCACCTTAGATCATCACTATGATTCATCACTGTCATTCCCGGCTCTCTATCAGTCTCAGATAAGGAGACCTGTCTTAATACCATAGCTAGGTCTGTGACCTACACATGCCTTCTTTTCTGTCTGTGAAAAGCCATGAGGACAGGACTTGGCCTGAACAGGACAAACATTCCCACAGGACCTAACTCAGTTCCCTCCAGCTCCTAGAGAAGTGATGAATCAGGAGCTTGCCTCTTGGCTCAGAAAAGCCAAATAATTGCAGGACACTGTAAAGTCAAACTTCCATGGAAAAACCAACTGGAACAGCACATGGAAACAAGAGTTGGTAGTGTGTGGCCCGATAAAGGAAAGGCTGTCAAGGCTTGGACTTTATTCCTGGAAGTGGGGTGTATGAGTTAAATGAGATGAGACTCAAAAACACTTCCACAGAACCTAATACCCATTAAAAGGAGAAGAAATAAATAGTAAACGCCAAGGCCACTAGAATATTTCAGTCTATGTTTGAGTTTTGTCTGTCTGGCTTACAGTCTAGAAGGCTCCAAACTGCTCATACAACAGATACAAAACATACCTCTGGCTGCACACTCCCTTTCTCTCCTGCTACCCTGCTCTGCCTTCATCTACCCAACGTTTCCCCTTTTCTGTCTCCCCAGCAGCCAGCTATTCCTAGCCAGACACATGCAGACCTGCCCTCAGCAGGTGGCACCTTCACACAGATTAACCTGTCACCTGACCTATAATTACAACCACAACAAAACCCCATGAATGAATGCATGAACAAATGAATGAATGAATGAATGAATGAAGTGAGTGAATGATTAGCTTGAACTGTAGTTGTAAATACATCTATAAGATGCTTTTACATTCTTTTATTGCTGGTGTGGTATTAACAGCATGTGTTTAAAGACTGTAGTGGTTTTGTTCAGGAATCTGCAAAAACTATTTCCCAAGCCCACTATTGACATAACAGACAAACGGAGAGTGTCCAGGGTGATGGTGGGAAGGAGGAAATGTTGTTTCCAGATTAATCTTAGTCCAGAGGTGCTGACATCACTAAGAACCCATCACACCCCTTAGTATATGTTAATCACTTCATTCTTTTTAACAAATTACAATTTACTGACCTATTTCACAGATGAGAAAACTGAGCCCAGCCATGTTATAGCACCCCAAACAGGTTGGCAACCATGGCACCTGCAGCTTACCACTCTGTAGTGCTTGCACACACATCTGGAACGGAAGAGACCAGATGGCTCCAACATGGGTGGTCTGAAAGATTTGAAAATTTTCCTTATCCTATTCACAGTAGCAATAGTTCAGATCATTCTTGGTAGCAGTCATGTCTATCTGTCCAAAGTCAGCAGGAAGGGGTCCACTCATATGCTTAACATCTTAAGAGTCTTGCTCTTACACCACATACACACACACACACACACACACACACACACCACTAAACAGGGTAGCAAAAGTTATTAGAATTTGTATAACATGAAAGTGTCATTTTGTATGAGTGTGTATGAATATTTGCTGATAAATAATGCTCTCATCTCCAGAAAGTGCAATTGTTGCTGCTTATATGCTTCTCCATTGCTGCTTCTGTGTATTCATGCTTGCTTACAAGGGCGCTGGGCTTATGTGGGCAATTAGTACCTTGTTATTATCTTAAGCATCTTACCTTTTGTTTCAAGTTTCTGTTTCGTTTCATATTAATTCATTCTGTGGCTCTATAGTAATTACTTAACAATCATCTTTTACTCTATGTTTCTATTTTATGTGTGGAAAGTTCTCTGTTTCCTAAAGAGACAGTCTTAGAAACTGCTTCCTCCATTCCCAGCAGCTGTGTGTATCTATCATCTCTCCATCCCAACCTCCTGTGTCCACCCTAGACGATCTCTCTCTCTCTCTCTCTCTCTCTCTCTCTCTCTCTCTCTCTCTCGATGTTTTCTCTTCTCTTCTGAGTTCTGAGTAGAGAGAATTTCGGTTTCCTTGAAAAACATAGAAATATTATGGGAATATGCTTTCGTTTTAATCCCAGGTGTGGGATAGACATAGGTCTGCTTCAGATTGTCCACAGCAGCTGACTATGATTTTTCTCTTGCTCTAGCAGGGGTGTGATTTTGCCAGATGCGGATAGTTTCTTCAAGTTTGTAACATTTGGAAACTTTTCAGAGGATATATAAATGCTAAGGCTCTGAGAGAGGGGGTTATGGGTTGTTGGTTAGTTGCGATTTGTTAAGTAGTCATGCACAAAGAAGAAATGACAACAAGAAGAAATTAGATATATTGATGGCAAAGATCAAACTTGCTTCAAGGAACTCAATGCTCCCAATCAGCAGGAAGTAGTCTAACAACTTCACCCCTTTCCCCCTCTATCCTTTTATCTCTCCTATCAATTGTCAGGGGGTTGAAAGGGTAGAAGGAGAGGGGTGGGGAAGAGTGGAAGCAAAAGAACCCACAAAGTAGCCAGTGTCCAGCTACAAGGTTTAACATAATAAAACCGGCTCCAACTATGATGCTACCAAGCCCTTCCAGTGCACTCACATCCCACCACACATGTTACTGTAGAGGTAGCATGTCTGGGGAGGTGAGCCATTACCTAGGAGCACTTGTTCCTAGAGGACTCAAGCATGGTTCCAAGCATCCATGTAGGGTGGGTAGGTCAGCCACCTGTAACTCCAGGTTTAGGAGATCCAACACCCACTTCTGGCCTCTATGTGTGGTGTGTGTGTGTGCGTGTGTGTGTGCATATACATATCTATATCTATGTCTATCTATCTATCTGTCTATCTATCTATCTATCTATCTATCTATCTATCTATCTATCTATCTTTCTTCCTGACCCTAAGAGTGCCACATCCAAAGCTAGCCATCACATTCAGTGACCAAAAAAAACATTGGCATGCCTAAATTTCCTTTCAGCCATAAAACTTAAAAAAAAATGTGCTCTAGAAATAATTTCAACATATACAGAAAAACAATGAATCAAGTTAGTTGTACCAGGGCCATGAGGTATTGTGCATACAAAACTACATGTACTGCAGTCCTCCCCACATGACATGGGCCCTGTGCACCTTGAAGGGTCCATGTGTCCCCTTGTCTCCAGGATGAAGAAAAGCCTATATGAAATGATGGCTGTCATAGTACATCAGCAGTTCTCAACCTGTGGGTCGCGACCCCTTTGGGGGTCATGTATCAGATACTCTACTTATAAGATATTTACATTATGATTCATAACTAGCAAAATTACAGTTATGAAGTGGCAAAGAAATAATTTTATAGTTGGGAGGGATCACCACAACATGAGGAACTGTATTTAAGAGTCACAGCATTAGGAAGGTCAAGAGCCACTGTAGGTATGTGAAGGTGCCAGGCTGAACCTTACAGGAGGTTTCTACTCAGCATAGGTATACTGTTGGCAGGTTCTATCCCACAGATCATGCTCCCCTCCACCCTCTCCAAAGGCTGCCCTGCTCTTCCCCTGTACCTCAGCCTACCCTTGGACTGAGCGCTGTATTCTCTATTGCCAGCATTGGAAGCTGAGGTTCTGGGGCTCAGAAGGTTGTCCAGTCTCCCTCAGATGGTAAGTGGGAGCAGGTGGTCAAGTCTGTACATCCACTCACTCTGCCATTCTGCTTCTCTGACCCCAGTTTTCTGATCTGTCAGAGGAAGGGTGGATGTAAAAGAAAAAAGGGAGCAAATGTGTCTACGAGAGCAGAGCTTAGACCATGGCACTGCCACAGAGCTGAGCCCACTGTCCAGTGTCTAGAAGCAGTGTCTGACAGGGGGTCCTTTGTCCCTTGCTTGTGTTCAGGCTGCTTTGCGTGTTTAGAACTTGGGGTTGATGAACAAGGCCTTTCTAGTCTGTTAAACTAATAATCTTAAAATTTTATTTTAATTGTAAGGCACCTATTCCCTTTTGTTCCTTTAACAAATCCAATTAAAACAGAGTACATCCAGAATTACAAAATAGATGCTATTAAACCAATAAGAAATCATAATCTTTCGTTATGGGGCCATGTGACCCTGGGGAACTTTTGCTCCAAATAAAAGTTGAATTCTTATTACCCACCAGGGGAAAGAGGGCAGTTTGACAGATAGTGGCTTCCAGGCGGCACGTATGCCAAGCCACGCTGGTGCACAGAGAGAAGTAAATAACAGAGGGTGGGCAAGCCTGCAAACACAGACGGTCCCAGCAAGATCCACAGAACAGCATTACCAGATTAACCAGATAGCTGCCGGATCAATTCGTGATCACCACATGTACACACTACTGTTCTTTGGGCTGGGAGGGAGCTGGGATGGGTTGGGAAGAAGATTCCTCCTCTCCAAGTTTAAAGCAAATCTCTGGTGAGCAGGGCCAGATCACTCATCCTCCTCAAACCTCTCAGCACCCTCCCCTGCAGAATGGGAAGAGCAGCCCTGATTCTGAGGAAATGTGTAAGGATGGAAGGAAAGACAAAGAAAAAAACCCCAGTGAAGACCAGAGCATGCGTATGTGAGGCTGATTCAGCTAGGTGACACCAGGAGAGATGGGAAGGGGGCAGGAAGCACCAACTGACAGGTGGCAACAGACGACATGTGTACAGCTTGCTGCCTGCCCATAAACCACAGGCTCTTGTGGAGGTACCTCTCAGAAGACTCTCCTTTCTCTCTTTCTCTCTCCCTTTTCCTCCCTCCCTCCCTCCCTCTTTCTCTCCTTTTCCCTCTCCCTCTCCCTCTCATTCTCCCTCTCCCTCTTCCTCTCCCTCTCCTATATGTGTATATGCTTATGAGAAAAGGACTCACTGTGCAGCCTAGGCTGACTTTAAACTTGTGATGATCCTTTTGTCTCTGCCTCTCAAGTCCTGGAATTGCAAGCATACCCCACCATTCCCAGTACAAGAGTTAGCTTTTAATGTGAGCTCATGTGAAGAGCATCAACCAGCACTCTCCAGGGCAGAAGTTCTACTGCTCAGGCAGGACCAGGGAATGTAGTTAGCTTCTTATCACAGGCCATGCCAGTTGGGAATCCTGTCTCCTTACATTCTCAACTCATTCAGTATAAAAATGCTCACACTAAGTTGGCTTGATGGGTACAGAAGGAGCTGAAGGACAAAATCCTGGTCTTCATCCCTGCCCATATAGGCAAGCAAGCACACACATTTATGTATGACTTCTAAAATCTTTTTCTTATTTGCTTTTAACAGTTAAACTACCCCATCAATGCTACTGAGCATTATTAAAATTTATACTACATGTATGCACATATATGCATATATATACATCTCATATATGCACATATATCTCTCATATATATATTCCTCAAATATAGACCCTAACACTGAGAACCTGGAAACCCTAACATATTTAGGTCCCACTGTCATGAAGCTTACTAGTAAGAATTCACCTTCTTGGGATCAAGTATGACCTTAATATTGTGTTGCAGAAAGCTGGGCAGGGCTTTTAGTCTAGGAATACTAGGATTCCAGAATGCTTTTCCCATTTGGAAATCAATGAAAGCCAGCATTGTGACCTCTTCAGGAGGCACTTGCCACCACTGTAGTACAGGTAACATGAAGGAGGTTGAAGGCCAGCAGAGTTTGTGTATATGTCTAGCTATCAGAACATCTAGGTTTGACTTTGTGCTCTTTGTGACCTGGGGCAAATCACTTGACAATTCTGTCTTAGTTCCTTTCCTTTAATAAGCAGGATTGGTCTCTGGTGTAATGGCATGCCAGTTTAGACTGGTCACATGAGGCCCCAGTAACATGTTCACATCAAGGGCCTCAGCACATCTCACCTAGTCAATGATGGCACATGCCTCAGCAGCTGGGAGCATTTCCATAATAAACATCAGAAAACCCTGAGATCATGTCCCTGTGAACTCTATCCACACTGTCCACATCTGTCCAAAGTGGAGGCAGTTCTTGGGAAGATCAGAGCACCTCCCAGTTACACTCACAAACAGCCCACAGTCCTTGGCCCAGAATGGGTACTGGACAAACAGTAGTTCTTTGCCCCTGTGGAGACTGCCTAAGTCAGAAAGCAGAGCTGATTTGGGGGAGATCTGTGAGGAGTTCGAGAATCATCATCTCCACACAAGAGACTCAGTGACCTCAATGTCTCTACAACCCAAGTGACTAACATGGCTCCTTGGAGTGAGTAGACCTGTTTGGAGGAAGGCATTGAGGACACAGGAATGATATGTGGGAAACCACACAGGAAGGAAGCCAGCTTGTTCTTATAAATGAGATGGGAAAAAGAACAAATGCTACCTGAGGATGCTCAACCTGTGATGATCAGGCCTGGATTTATTGACTTCCAAGTGGGCTAAAAGTAGCACGTACACAAGCATCCTACTTGGAAGTTTTCATTTGAATTTTTTCCCAGTCTAGCAATGTGAGATATGATCCCCCTCTCCTCTCTCAACAGCACTGTACAGGTGCTGTGTGGCTAAGCTGGGATGTTTGGGATATTGGCTAGAGTTGATGCATTGGTCACTTACAAGTGAGGAGGGTTTATTGGGGTATATAACATTATACCATGTTGATAAGCATCTGTGCTTTGGTGTTAATGGATTTCTCAGGGAATTTCTTGTTATCGCCTAAGAGACAGCCCACAAGCAAAGGGTATTTCTCATTCATGTGACACAGTTTCCTCCAAACAGTGGCCTTTGGCGGGTCCAGTTCAATTATATCTACGCTACATCTAATGTATCAGCCAAAGAATGAAGTAATTACTGTGATACTAGGTTGGGAAGTTATTCAAACATATTGAACTTATAAAAACAGTCAGTGTTACTTAAAGATGAAGTCAAAGACTCTGAGTGTGAAGCACGAGACACATACTAGCATTATGATGGTTACAAGGATCTTAGAGCTGAAGATGCCTGCAAATGTTTTGATGGTATTATTAAAATATAGGTTGCCATTACATTTTTAATTTAGATATCCATGGGGTGTCCTTCCATGCTGTTTCATTCACAATGACTAGATAGAAAAATTATTCACAAATTAAAATCAGACCAACTGGCCCACTTTTTCCCAAGTAGAAAACACAGCTAACTGTAAAGGACAAGAAAACAGGGCTCACTTGGAACCCTCTTGTACTGGGCTTTGTAGTCTGTTCAGGTATAAAAAAATCTATGACCCATCTATTCCTCCCTCCGTCCTTCCTTCCCTCCCTCCTTCCTCCCTCCCTCCCTCCCTCCCCATCCATAGCCCATCTATCTGTTGTATTCCTGTGTCTTTCTCCCTGTGACTGTAGGGTTATGTGTGTTGTACACTATGGTACTTGAAGACTTCCATGAACCAAAAAAGAACAGTCTATTTAATAAGTTTTGGTTATATGGAAAGATCATCTGTTTTACTTTTCTACTGTCAGTATTTACTCTCTTATTCCATGAGTGTATGAGCCTGGCCTTAAACAAAAGAGTAACAGGGGAAAGGTTTCTGTTTTCTCTGCCCCTGAAATAGAGCTCATGCACTGCCTGATTTCAGTGGTGCTAAAGAGCTTCCAGGATCAGAAAGGTCTCTGATCAGCACAGCACACCAGACCTTCCATAGCTGATGATCCCAGCTATCAAAGGGTGGCCTTGAGGAGATGCATTAAGGAGGGGAGGGTGCTCCTTATGCTCCCACCTGGCTTGATCTATCTGGGGATCCAGACTCACTAGGGAGGTTTCAAAGTGCATTAGTCCAGTCAGGCCCTGCTCTGCCTTAAGCTGATTAATGGCCAGGCTCTGAGCCAAAGGTCTCACTGGAGAGAGGTTCCTTAATGCAAGGGTTGCTATAGCCAGGTCCTCACTGTTTAGACCTGGTAGGGCTTCTTCCCACAGCATGGGTGGGCTGTGCGAGCAGGTTCAGCTGATCTGGCTGGATCCCAGTCTAATGGAAGCATCCTTTCCTGTCTAGAAGCCTTTTAACCAATGCTTAAATTTATCTCCAATAGAAGAAAACCAAATGGCAGCCAACATTTGAATATGCAGGGCAGTCTGGTGGCCAGGATTAGTGACCATCTGGATTTTTAGCTAGTCAAACTTGAGGAGTGAGCGCTTTTTTAAGACGCTTGTGTCATCCAGAGGTTAGATACCACACAGGGCTCCAGTACATTCAATCAATGAGTAAACAGATGGATTCAGGCAAGAATAAACAAAGGAACTTGGTTTAAATAGGTCCCAAAGGATGAAGAAGGACCTCAGACAAAGGGCAATTTTATTTACTACGTTTTCAGGCCCCAGGCTATGGCTGTCAAATATAGGACTACACAGGATTTGAGCTGTTCAAATTAGCACGATTTCTTGTTTATCTGAAGCTCAAGTTTTACTACTCATTTTATTTTACTATGTCTGGGCACTCATTTTATTTGCTATGTCTGGGCACTCTACAATGGCGAGACACTGATAAACAGACAGTCATAAGTATATGGGCTTTCCTGAACTTGAGTTCATCATACATAAATATACATATACATATACATATACATTATACATTACATATACATATACATATACATATACATATACATAATTATCTCCAAATAACCGTGCCAGAGCAGAGTCTAGGCAGCTCCACTATTCCCAGAAAAGTCACACACACTGCTCCATGGTAGCCTAGTGTCCCCAGACCGTATTCCCTACCCTGGTGGATACTTTTCCTGCAGCTACATAAATGGATTCACTCATCATGCAGACCATTCCAGTGACTTCTTCTGGGAAGCAGTGTGCTTTAGGAATAACTTAGATTGTTGTGTATATGAGTGAATGTGTTCTTTTTTACAAACAATTCTTTATAATATTTGAAATGCATTTTTATTTTTCATAGATACATCATAACTATGCGGGCTGAGGTATGACACTTAAGTGTACACAAAGTATAAGAAACAGGCAGAAGTAGTCAGCATAACCACTCTATTTATGCTCAGCCATATGCTAGGTAAGGAATCCATGTACTTAAGGATGTATCTTCCCCTTTGGGGCAATTATGAATGGAACATTGATAAAACAGGAATAAGCTTTCATACGAATGTGATGTTTTTTTCTTTTCCTGGAGTAAATACTTGCTGGGAAGATGAACCTTCTTATGATGAGAATGTGGTTAATTTTACATGAAATAGTCAAACTGTTTCAGTTTTGCTATTGTGCCCTACTTGTGCCACTGTGTGCCCTACTGTGCTCATTCCATCTCTGTGCCATTGGTTTTATGTTTGTATTCACTATAGATCTTCTTCCTATATTCTGGATTCCAGACATTTGCTTATAAATATTTCCCTCATTCTCTGCTTTACCTTTACATGCTTAATAGTTTGCTCACAGAGCAAAATTTTTTAATTTTTCAAGCCCATTATATTTTTTTTATAACATTATCTTTTGGAGAATGTACTTTTGCCAAACTGCAAGTCATAAAAATTATCTCCAGCTTCTTTTAAAAGTTTTTTTTTTTTAGCTTACATCCATATCCATGATCCACTTTGTGTTAATATGAGTTATTCATTAAGTTGTTAATAGTTTATTTCATTTATTTTAACATGTGGACGAGCAATCATTACACAAAGTTCTTTTTCTATTAAAATGTTGTCAGAAATCAGGGACTGTGTTGGTTACATTAGTACACATTTATGTTTTGGAGAGTGTTTCCTGTCTCATTAGTCTACATATCTGTCCTGCTGATAGCACCTGTTAATCACATGATGAGTTTTTAAATTATTGTACATGAATTCTCCATTTTTTCCTTTTTTCAAAATTTTTATTTCTAGTTCCTTTATCTTTCAACATTTTAGAATTTCAAAATTTTAGATATTTTTATGCATATAAACATGAAATATAAAATCCAGTAGTATAGACAGACAAACAGATAATCTTGCTGAAAGTTTAGTTGGAATCATGGTATTTTGACTAATTTCTGAAAAATCATGGGTTTTCTATTCATGTGTGCTTTGTTTTTACATTTATTTAGATTCTTTTAAGTCAGTATTTCATAATTTTCATCATAGAAGTCTTCATTATTATATGTCTGAAATATGTAAACTTTTCTTTTGGGAACATTTTTTTCCTCGAGTTTTAACTTCTGATCATTACTTAATAATATGCAGATATGCAGGGGGTGGTTGTAGTGTTAACATTGCTTCCTATGATCTTGCTAATCTTGGTTATCAGTTTAAAGAATGTTCAAGAAATTGCGTGATAGTCTTTATGCTGGACAATCATATCACCTGTGCATATAGACATCTTTCCTTCATTCATTTCTAATGGTATGCTCTTTTTTTCTTGCATTATGTCACTGCCTAGAGTTTCCAGTGTTATGCCAATAGGTACAATAGAACCCCTGACTTATTCATACACCTGGGGTCAGGTAGACATTTAGTTTCTTTTAAAAGAAAGGGCTTGCATTTTAGTTGTGTGGGTGTGTGTGAGTGTGTGTGTGTGTGGCCTTAATGTAGTATGCATGGAGGCCTGCAGAGGGGCTAGAATTACAGGAGGTTGTGAGTTGCCCAAGGTGGGCACTGAGAACTGAACACTGTCTGCAAGGCAAAATGTTCTTAATGGCTGAGCAGCCTCTGTGGGCCCCAGTCTTCTCTCCACTTTGAGAACAAAGGCTCCTAGTCTGCCTTGAATCACTGTTTTGCTTTCATGTCACTGGTTTTGATTTGTCTTCCATTTTGTTCAGACTGTGGATTATCTGTGAATGTCTGCTCCCTGGCTGACTACCTGGAACAGTAGTCCTCAACCTGTGGGTCACCACCCCTTTGGGGGTCACATACAGATACCTGAATATCAGATATTTATATTACTATTCATATCAGTAGCAAATATATCTTATAAAGTAGCAATGAAGCAATTTTAAGGTTGGAGGTCACCACAACCTGAGGAACTGTATTAAAAGGTCATAGCATTAGGAAGGTTGGGAACACTGCTCTAGAGTCTACTTCCTCCTTAGCTGTGACCTCCCTCACTTCTGGGCTTCAGTCTTCCTCTCTGAACGAGCAGAACAGCACTGGATCTCCTGGGAGACATTATGTGTACCTAGTAACTAATGTTTACGAACCAGCATCATGGGTGCTACACAGTACTATATGATCTATACTCCTAGGAGCTCTGTAAAGGGGCTATTTTAACAAACAGAGGCAGAGTTTAAGAAAATTGCTAGCTACAGAACTAGACTTCTAAGACAAGCATGCCAAGGAGGCCAGGATCTTCGGTCACCCTCTACATTCTAGGGCTCTGTGTTGTGCTCTTCCTTCCGGCTGCCATACCTATTTATGCAGAGCAATCTTTAGTTGATGTCAGTGTGAGGGATGTGGGAGAGGCTGTGGAGCACTGGAGATGAACGGACATTCTCCGGGATCTTTGCCAGGCCCACCCTGGGTGCCTCCAGGAGCTTTGCCAGGCCCACCCTGGCTCCCTCCATGCCTGGAGAGAGGAGTGGAATTCTGGGTGCTGCTGTGAAGATAAGCCCTGACTCCCCAGGCCCCAGGACTGTTCTCGTCACTCTGCAGTCACAGTAACCAAGGCCTGCTAGCTCTTCTGGGTGCCAAATGTGAGAGGAATATGACAGTCATTTTAAACACTCACTCTATTTTCCTCCCTCCAGGCTTTTGCTGCCTCTGACAGCAGCATCCCCTCCCTTCCCAGGATGGTCTTTTGACAATACTAAGAAGACTATGTGAGTCTGTGAGGTAGCACATAGCCAAACACACACACACACACACACACACACACACACACACACGCACACACGCACACACATCTACCCACCCACCCATGCACGCACGCACATCCACATGCACACACACAGACAACCTGGAGTCATAGTTCCCAGGACAGTAGCCAGAGAATGAGAAAGAGAAGTATTGAATATCCTTCAGTCCTGTATCTCTAACATCTGGGAAACTGAAATCTGAAGAGATGAGAACAGTTGAATCCCTCTGGTGTTGATTGCTACTGCAGCTGCCTTGACTCCTCTCTGTTACCCTGTTTGGTTTTGGTTTTGAATTTTTGCCCTTCTGTATCATCAGGGATCACAGCATAGCGTGGTGTCCCCTACTAACTAGATCTATCTCTTCTGTTCTTATCAGAGCCTACTGTCTAGCAGTTTCATGTAACTTCTTCCTCAAACTCATCACCACCAACTCGGGAAAACCATTCTTCAAATACACTCCCATAATTAGAGACCATGGCCAAAGGCAGGGAAAGGCCCCAAGGGCAAAAAGATCACCCTTAATGTGGCAAAGAATTGCATCAAAATCACATTTGATGGGAGAAAACGTCTTGATCTGAGCAAGATGGGAATCACCACCTTCCCCAAGTGTATCTTGCGGCTCAATGATATAGATGAGTTAGATCTTAGCCGGAATCTGATCAGAAAAATTCCTGACTCCATCTCCAAGTTCCAGAACCTGCGATGGCTCGACCTGCACAGTAACTATATTGACAAGCTCCCCGAATCCATTGGCCAGATGACCTCCCTGCTCTTCCTCAATGTCAGCAACAACAGGCTGACCACCAATGGGCTGCCTGTGGAGCTGAACCAACTCAAAAACATCCGCACCGTGAATCTGGGCCTTAACCACCTGGACAGCGTGCCCACCACACTGGGTGCACTGAAAGAGCTCCATGAGGTGGGGCTACATGACAATCTGTTGACTACTATCCCCCCCAGCATCGCCAAGCTCCCCAAGCTGAAGAAGCTCAACGTAAAGAGGAACCCCTTCCCAAATGCAGATGAAGCAGACATGTTTGTAGACTCCATAAAAAGGCTAGAAAACCTCTATCTGGTGGAAGAGAAGGATCTGTGTTCATCTTGTCTACAGAAATGCCAACAGGCCAGGGACAAGTTGAACAAAATCAAGAGCATGGCCCCCTCTGCACCGAGAAAGGCCATCTTTTCCAATTTGGTTTCACCCAATTCAATGGCCAAGGATTCCCAAGAAGAATGGAGGTGACCTGGGACCCTGAGGCAGGGGGAGAAAGGAGGGAAGATGAGGCAGTGGGCTGTACCCAAAGGAGAGGGCTCTTGTATTACTGTGGGAGCCTTCCCATCCAAGCCATAAAATGCCATTCCCTACCTCTTGGACTATGGTTTGGTTGATTGAAGGGCTTTTGGTTTCTTGCCATTCTGTACAGTTCACTTCTTTCTTACACACACATACCATGTTTGCAAGCACAGGGAACCAAGAAAGGATCCTTATCTATCTGTCCATCTCATTTCTGTCCTGAACTCTCCTGGTGACCAATTATGTCCAGGAAACTAATGCTACCAACATACTCCTACTATCTCTGGCATTTAGGAACATATTGCCAGTTCCCAAATGTAAAACTCATTCTATCAGAAAATGTTGGATCTAGGCCTTAGAGGCCAGCAGTCTGAGAGCGTGGGTTGGTAGGAAAGTAATGGCTGAGAGATAGAGAAGCACCACCAGTGAATATCACCAGGAAAGCCAGAAGCATCTCTTTCACTATGCTTGCCCAGTTGCTCTATGAACTTTCCTGAAGGTCCTTAGTTGATTGTATATGTGCCCAGTGCATTTTCAGACCCTTAGGAAGAGTGAGAGGTGTGTGGGGGTCATTGTGGTAGGTGCAGGGAGTATGTGCCAAGGAGAAAAGCTTGGCTGGCATTGTACAAGCTGGAAGAGAGGCCAAGTAGAGAGAGATGGGCAGAACATTCTGACCTGAGGAACTTAGAGGTCAGGGACTTTACCATTTCAACTTCCACAAACAGTCATTCTCAGGGACTTTGCTGCTAGGCATTCACTTTCACAGGCTGGGCTGGCAGAGATAAAATCCGAAGAGTCTAGAATTGGGCAGATGAAGGCTTATGGCAACTCATCTACCTCCAAGGGGCTCCTTACTCCTTACTGTCTGGTTCCTTCATCTGAGAAAATGAAATGCTAGAGCCTATGGGCTTCTGAGTCAGGCAGCCTGGAGCAGACACCAGGAGACTTCAGTTTCTTCCATGAAGGAAAGCCTGGTGTGCAGCTCAAAGACGGCTGTGGGAAGAGTCAGGAGTTATTAGTTCTTCAGGGAGAGATGGCAAGGGTGGAGGGAATGTTCCCACCACTGTAAGCTCTCCTCAGATCTATGGTGTCCCTTTCATTCACAACGTCATAACCATGAGAGGAAAGGACAGAGGAAGACACCTTGCCCAGGCCTTTTCCCTGACTTTGCTGAGTGGGTTGGGAGCTATCCAGTAGTGGCCATGTGGAGACCTCGGTGCTGGGGCTGGCTCATTTCTTCTTCACACTATAAATAACAGCAGGCAGCACCCTTCATCTTCCAGCACCTAGGGACTTATTTCCTTTCTTGATGCTTAGCTTGCAATACTCCGAATCACACATTCAAAATCTCAGAATAATCTAGATTCAAAATTCCCATTGTGGTTTTCCCAATTATTAAATATTTTTTACAACCAAAGCACAATCTAGTTCTAAATACAGTCGCTAACCACATCCACCATTTTGTGGCATAAGCCAGCTACAAAAGGGACATGTTTTCTTCCCAGTTATTTTTCTGTGTGTATGTTTCTACATGGCTAAAATTAGAGTTTTCATGTCATTTCTACCCTGTGTTGAAGCCCATGTTGTCACATGGTCTTTGGAGCCAACACTGTAAACATCTGCACGACAGTTGTTCTCACGACATGCATAACAATAGGTTCTTGTGGGCCTTAAAGTTGTTTCCAATTTTGCACTAATGGAAATATTTCTGTGATGAGAATCTGGATTGTCACGTGGTTTAGATTATTTTCTGGCTGTTCTGCACCCTGAAAATAGTGTGTTCCTGAGTCTATTTTAAAATAGTTGTGACACACGCCATCGAGTAGAAGTATTTAACCCACCAATAACATACATCACGGAATCCACAGCCTCCTCAATGTGGCCACTTCTCTTTATATCTTCTCTTCCTCTAATATAGCTGATGATTTATTGGAAGCCTGTCTAAAGATGAGGCTACTGCCATATCTGAAACAGGGCCCTAGGTATGAGGATCTCTGCAGGAAATATCTATCAGGAGTGGAAATGGTCACTCAAACAGCCCTGATCGCAGAAGAAAGATACCCTCAGGTCTGTTGCTGGCAACCACAGCTACATCTGCATGCATGGATTTCCTGTTCTTTGTTTCCTTTTATCATCTTTTTATCCCCCAGACAGGGTTTCACTATGTAGACCAGGCTAGCAATAGCTAGAGGATGAGACAGTAAGAGAAGACCAAGCATCCTTTAGCCCACCGCTGTATCTCTAGCATCTGGGAAACTGATGTCTAAAGATATGAGCTTTGGTGTGGGTTGCTGTTGCTGATTCCCTGACTCCTCTCTGATATCCTCTGTACCACTGGGGATCACAGCACAGGTTGGTGTCCTCTCCTAACTAGACTCTTCTTTTCTGCTCTTCTCACTGGGGACCGTCATCCAACAGAAGTCAGCCTGTCTCTTCCTCCCAAGTGCTTAGATTAAAGGCACCACCCTCAAGCTGTTTCCTCTTCTCTATAATTTCTAACACTGCTATGGAGAAAAGAAACACTTAGAAATCTCTTTTCCAAGTTTTAGGCAAAACTCTAAATAAATAAATTCATAAATTTACTAAGGTTGGGAGCTCTGCTAACAGAATTTGTCAGACCACACAGAAATAGCATATGGTTCTGCCTTTCAGATGGGAAGCTAACGGGGCTTCCATTTGTGGCTTGATAGCCATGGGTGAAAGCAGACATGATGATAGTTCCTGCTGTTGCCAAAACTAGTGTCTGCTTTCTTCCTCTCTTCTCTCTCCTCTCCTCTCCTCTCCTCTCCTCTCCCCTCCTTCCTCTCCTCTCCTCTCCTCTCCTCTCCTCTTCTCGCTTTCTCTCTCTCCCTCTCTCTCTCTCTCTTTCTCTCCCTCCTTTCCTTTTCTTTCCTTCCTTTGTCCTTTCCCTCCCTCCCTCCCTCCCTCCCTCCCTCCCTCCCTTCCTTCCTTCCTTCCTTCCTTCCTTTCCCTTTAGCCAGCATTAACAGCTTCTGCCTTGCTTGTGATAAATAGCAAAGCTAAGCATCCCTGCAGTCCCATGACTTGAGAGACTAAGGCAGGAAGATTGCTGAGTTAGGTGGCAGCCACAATTAACAGGATTAATCAATCTAAAAAAATTTTTAAAGAGAATGTTTTGGAAATGACAGACACTGTTCCTATTTGAAACACAGGTTTCATTCCTTTTGTTTCTTCCTCCATTGTGGCTTTTAGCCAGTTTGTGACCCCCTCATTAGGATTCTGTGGTTCTCTTTTGAACCCAAATCTAGAGTTGTTCTTGAAACTGCTTATTACACAACTTTGGATTTTTGTTTGTTTGTTTGTGTTTTTGATGCTAGTATGTAAAGACAGAAGAGGCTCAGAGCCCAGTGCTGTTTGGACATCCTTGGTGTGGTCTGCATGAGAACCTAAAGTGTCACTTCTGAGCCCCCTGGAGAAGTGTGGATGGTTACTTCATTCTTTCGGAACTGCATGGTACATGTGATCTAACTGTACTCTGATAATGCACCTTTTTTTTGAGAAGTGGTTGGCTGGAATATGCGGGCTACTTGTCTTGTACCTTTCTGAGGCCCTAGGTGAATTCAGCGTTTTAGCCATTTTCAATCCAAGCATGAGGATGTCTACAGGGATCCCAACCTCTAGTGCCCCAGTTAGCATGTAGAGTCCAGGATGTACCCATTAGGAAGCCAGGCTCATGACAAGAGGCTCACCCTCTCTGAGCCTGATGCTTCTGGATCCACACAGAAATGTGATCTAGAAAGAGCAGCAGCCAGTCTGTGGGTGCTGTGTAGACCAACTGCTTGCTCAAAGCACTTTCTCTAGAGAATGTGTATTACATTTTTTAGGCATCCATAGAAATAAGTAAAGAGGAGACATTAAGGAAAACATTGCAGCTACAGCCTGTGCCAGGAAGGCTCTGAGTCTTGACTGTAGATTCCTCCCTCTGCTCTCTCTGCTGTCCTCTCCTTAACTCATCCCCAACGAGCTGCCACATCTCAGCATGGTGGTCCTCAAATTTTCCTCGCAGATTTGAAGCCCTCTGACTATCTGGCATACACGATATTTCATTTTCATTCTCAATGAAGCTGCTTTCTGCACTTTCATCTTTTCTGTGTCTTAGAAAGGGTTTAAGCATATTACTCCATCAGGCCTGAGAAACAAGCAGGCAAACATCTTTGATTTGTCTGGCAGGTACTCTAGTTAGACACATTTTTAGCTAGGAAGTGCTGGCTACCAGACAATGACTGGAGAGATGGAGCAATTAGCAGTCAACTTCTGCATATTACTTAATATTAATGGTTTTTTTCCTGCTATGAAATACCACTGCCATGTTTTCCCTTATTTGCAGTAAGCCTAGAAAGATTTGATACAATGCCATGGGTTTCTCTTTCCTCAAGCAGAACAGAAACTATGCACAATGACAATAGTCCTTGTTCCTGAGAGCCAGGTACAGCCTGGGTGACCCTGGTGTGACCTCAGTATGACCTGTGTTTTGCCCTGGTAGCCTGGAGCAGTTGCCTTAGTCTCTTGTATCTCCATTCCCCAGGTTACGCTCAACATCCACCTCCTAGAGTAGCTTATGGCAAAATACATGAAGACCAATCAGCTAAGAGAAATAAACGACTCTGAAGAGGAAAAGTCCTAAATTAGGAAGACTGAGTGGTACAGGGAACATTCTGGAAGACAGGCTCTCCGGTGCTGCCCAAGTCACTGAATTGCTTTATGATTTTCACTTTATTTACCTTGTTTCTATGCTACCTGTTTGTAGAAATGTCCTTGAAAGATATTTCATGTGGTTTTCTAGATTTATGTAAAGAGAACACATAAGATAATTGTAGATATACATTGATAGACAATTAAAGACTTAAGAGTCTACAGTAAGATTGAAAAGTCGTTCTCTACATGTCAGTCAGAATGGTACAATATCACCACCAGTAACTTGTGAAAATTACATGTATATAATTATAGACATCAAGGAGCCAAGACATATATAAAATGCACACCTAGAGAAATACATGCACACGATGAACAAATCAAGGGGAATTTTAACCATTTCCTTGGTTGTACACAAAAGGTAGCAAAAGGAAAACAGAAATAAAGAAAACACAGACAAAAGTTAAAAGAGCCTTGTGTTCTAACATTTTAATAATTACACTAAATGTAAATGGTCAATTTTATGTGTAGTGGCTCTAGAAATAACCAGGTGGCTTTTAATCCACAAGTAGATAAACAAACTCTGGTGTTATATCTTATATAGAGAGTGCTAGTCAGCAATAAAAGGAAACAAATTATTTGAAATTACAAGAACTTGGACAGAGCTCAGTGGTAGTATTCTGGTCTTTAAGGGCCAGTCTCCAAATATTGCACATTCTGTGATTATATTAATAGAAAACCTCTAAATGATAAAATGAAAGTGATGACAGAGCAGGTCAGTAGTTGCCAGTAGCCAAGAATGGCAGGCATTTCAGGGGTGAGCTTGATAACAAAGTGGCAGTGCAAGAGCTGTCTTTCTAATGATGATTGCACACTAGGATCATGGTAGTGCTCACATGAATCTGGTCAGAATGCAAAAATCACAAAGATGTAAACAGACATGGATAGTTCTGGTTTTAAAACTGTGTCAGTCAGTGGTTAAACCACTTGCTCCCATGGAGGATGGGGAGTAGATGATGCATGTATAGAGACTCCACTGTTTTACAACTTCCTATAAGTTTATTGTTACTTTAAAAACAAACCTTAAAATAATTAAAGCCTAAACTCAACAACAGGCATATCTTTGTACCTCTCTCCTTGTACTTAAGAGTCACTATGGCATGGTTAATGTGATACTCTAGCATACCCAGTAATCCCTGAGCTGTATGTAATTCTTCAATCATGCCATAGAGTTAAGGCATTTCAATCAAAGGAACACTGTACTTTCAGCTCACTAGATTCATTTGAAAGTACTCATTGTGATTGTATCCTTGCAGGTTCTAATAGATTCACTTCAAAAAAAAATACGTGGCTTCTGTGTCTATGTTCTAGGCTTCTTGGAGTTGGCTAGGCACAGGTTTATCTGAAGTAGATGAACAACTAGGCTGCTTCCCAGCTTTCTGCTATCTCTGGACATCACACATCTGTTCCATAATCAGATGGTGTCCCAGGAATGTGTTAGAAACATCTGAATGCTGGGGTATTGGTTGTCACACTTGTTCTGAGTTAGTGGCAGCTTTATTCTATGTCTGGTTATACATGTTATTCCCTAAGCCCAAAGGGATGGATTGTTTCAGCTTCCACCTCTCAGAGCTTCAGATCATCAAGAAACCCTGGAACCATATTGCTCCATTTAGGGAGGAGATGAAATGATCCTTACTAAAACAATCATATGCATTACAGATATCAAGTCCCTGAGCTAGTCAGTGACCCTGACCTCTGAGGAGGGGAACTAGAGGTGGAAACACAGTAAAGAGGGGAACTTGTTGAGTCCAGGCACTGTAACTGACCACAGAAGATCACCACCTTACAGGTCTGCTGTAGCTTTTTGTCACTGACATTCTAAATTCCTTGTCTTTTATGATTTTCAAATAGCATTCATAAAGGAAATAAACAAAAAGTCCTCAATGGTAGAACACTGTGTTGAAACATGTGTTTTGTGAACTCTAGAGCACTCTATGATGGTCTCAGCAGATGACAGGTTTCCTACAAGGACCTCCATGCTAGAGAGCATGCAGGAACTGTGCCAAGAGCAACACAATGACCCAGGCAAATCCTGCCACAATGTGAAAACCATCACAGCGGAGCTAAAAGAAGCTGTTGTATATGTGTGAAGAAGCATGCAAGGATGAGTAAGGACATTATACACGTTTGACGCATCCCAGAGACCCATCATTGTACCACCTGACAGGCATCTCTGTAGGGATCCCCAATGTGGTGGGCACAGCTTGTTCATCTACATTATTTCCCCTATCCCTTCTCTGTCTGCCTCCTCCCTAACTGGACTAGAAACTGAAACAGGTAGAAAGTATGCATTGCTGGGGTAAAGCCCTTTAAGAGTCTGAGGACAATAGCCTAAGAATGGTTACACCCAGCTGTGGAATTCCTAAAGGCTTCACATGATACGTTTTTAAGAGGATGCTGTCCTGATTGGATCAATGAAATAATTTGGTTGGTTCTCAGATCAACATGTACCCTAAATTGAGAAAATGAAAAACAGTTTGTGAATATTTTGCCAAAATAACCCGTATACAGTGTGTGGTTTGAAGCAGACATCCTATGTGACTGTTGGTCAGAACATGCTGGAAGTATAGATGCTAAAGTGTTCTTAAATTCTGGCTAGAACAGAACTGCCTAGAGAAGTCCTTGCTTGGCAGACAGCCACAGCTTCCAGCAGACTTTCATGAACTTAGAGTGCTAGCCACACATGATGATGACCTGGTGTGTTGTGCTGTGTTGTGTTTGCTTTTTGTTTTTGTTTTTTCTTCAGTTACATGAGTTAATGAGCCTCTCGCTTGCTTCTATTCATTCATTCATTCATTCATTCGGGTGGCTGACGACAACTTATAGTCAAAATGTCCAAGAGTAATATCAGCTGACCTGCACACTCAGGCTTAGCTTCATCAACTATTGAACTGTGTCCAGTATGGCTGGCAAACAACCACCTCACCACCAATGACCTATGGCAGTGCCCTGCACAGCACCCTGATTCACCTTGACTTTCCCCTCTGTTAGTGAGAGAACTTAAGTTCCGCTCCTATCAGTGGGAGCCACCCTCTGTTGAAACTGTCAGCGACTCCATGTTGCCAAGGTGAGTCCTCTCACCTCAGTCCCTATCCTGCTTGGTCTATGGAGAAAGTCTGACCATTCCTACCTTGAAGCACCTAATAGTCTTCTAGGAGCTTCCCCATACCTGTAGCCTGGGCTAGCTCTCTGCCTCTTCCTTCTCCACCTCTAGCTGGCTCATCTCTATGTGCTACCTCTCTGGAGGCCCCTTTGTGTAAAAGCTCTCCACCTCTTTTCCTAGTGCATACAATCACACGTTGACTTTGTTCACTCTCTTGGTTTGAAATCCTCCAAATTACACCTCATCAGGATCTCCCCGTGCTCCTTAAACTCACAAGTTGTGATGATCTATGTGATGTTGTCCCCTGGCCCCTCCTGAAAGTGTGGCAAAAATCTCTAAATTCAAGTGTCCCTAACAAAGTTCCAGATATGCAGCACCTACTGCCGCTTGTTCTGACTGTCTTCACATCATTTCCCAACTACTTGGGACTAAGCCTTTCACTTCCTCTAAGTCTTAGTTCCCCCTCATGAACACCTCGCACTAATCATCAAATTCCACCACCATATCTTTAGCACACATCCACAGTCTGACCACTCATATCTCTTCTGATAGCTCTTACCCACTACCAGCATCAGTTCCCCGGGGTCACAACAGCAGGCTCCGAACCATTCTTTACTTTGGCCCCTGACCTATATGACCTATTCCTGATCTAATTGCCAAGGTAATTCTTCTCAAAGATAAGTCAGGTCTGTCCTTCCTCTGTTGACCCCCATCCCCTACCTCCCAGATATTTGTAAAATAGCACATTACCAAGATTTGCCTAGGACTTTATAGACGCACCAATAAGCTTCTTTATCTCTTTCTAGTAAATCCCTAAAGGCCCCACGCAGCAGCCTTTGCCAGGCTAACCAAGCTTGCTGTAGGGATGCATTTCTGCTCCCTGGTCCCAGCAATGTTCCTTCCAGGTCCCTCTATGATGGATCTGCCATTGATGAAGTCTTAACTCAACTTTATTTTTTTTCTTACTAACTCTTCCCTCACTACTCTCTCTCTTGTTTCTCAGACTAAATTGAGATGTACATCCTCCTCATGAAAATAGAATAAACTCAACCAGAATAAGAAAGTCTGGCATTGTTTAGCTTGTCAATTTCTTGAGCCCCAGATGCTACAAGCTATCAATACTTTAAATAACTAGGCCAGATCCATCCATCTTTAATACAAAGTTACTAAATACCATTCCTGGGATGACAACTGCCCTGCCCTCATATACTCCTGGATAAAACCAGTCCCTGATTTCCTATTCTCATTCCCATCAGAAATGAAAATATTTACTAATTCCAGGTTGGCATTTCAAGAAACTGGGCCTCTGTAGAGGAGATGCTAAGTCTGGGGTCAGAACACATGCCATTCACAGCAAAATGACCCACATAATAGACTTTAAGTTCCTTTCTAACTCATTCACTACTCATTATACAGTGTATCCCTTATCCAAAATGCTTACGACCAGAAATGTTTGACCTTTGGATAGTTTTGGAATTTTGAATATTTGCATATGTATAATGAAGCGTCTTAGGTCTGGGACCAAGAAATTCATGCTGGCCTGTTGATAGTCAGCGTGGCTCCCTTGTCAGCAGGCTCAGTGTCGCTCTGCATGCGTCCTCTAAACAAATCCTCGAGACAGCTTTTTTTGTTGTTGTTTTTTCAAGACAGGGTTTCTCTGTGTAGCCCTGGCTTTCCTGGAACTCACTCTGTAGACCAGGCTGGCCTTGAACTCAGAAATCCGCCTGCCTCTGCTTACCAAGTGCTGAGATTAAAGGCGTGCACCACCACTGCCCGGCCCTGGAGACAGTTTTATACACTATTTTTAGTATGCCTGGATGGACTGTGACCCATGTGTCGTCTGAGGTAACACACAGACGTTTCTACTTGTGACAATGGGAATTGGTGCTCATAGATTCAGCTTTTGGAGAGTTTCAGATTTTCTAAAGTATACTGAGCCTGCCTTGATCTAGTTTCTGAACATACAGAAACTCTCATGGCTGGTACACACCTCTTCCCCAGGGCCCGGTTCAGGCTGTGCTGGAGTTAGGCCCCCTGTGGTAGGGGATACTTGCAGTCAGGTTGGAAAGGAATTTGTAAACAAACTGTTGTGCCCTTTTCATAGCTCCTGAACAGGCGATTGAAGACAAAGCATGTCTCTGCCCCAACATTACCTTAGGTCGAAGGGGTCCTCTGTGGTACCTTTTCCTTTCAAGCTGGGTTGGAAAGTACAAAAGCTAAACAAAAAGAGAAATAGTTTCATCAGCAGAGTCATAGCCCTCCCACCAGCAGCAGAAGAATGATCAGAACCGATAGTTCTACATCCCCTGTCCACGTCCCTTATTCCATCCTGACTACGGGGCCTCAAGTGCTTCTGAGGTACCCACCCACCCCTTTAGCAGTCTCTTGCATCACACATTCTAGCTCTAGTGATAACAACAATACTGAATCAAAGAGTTTGAAGGTCTTTTGGGTGGTCTAAGCACCTTACATGTCCATGACCAATTTGACAACTACTTCTGTACATTCCTGTGTATCACTGTGGGTTCAAAGGTTATCTTAAGTCTCCTAAAGCACACACACTGCATTAGAGCTTCCATTAGGCCACCTCCACAGCCTAAGCTCTGGGTTAACATTTGAATCTGACATGCTCTTCACAGACTCCATGGTAAAACTTGGTTCCCGAGGTGCTGCTATTGGAATATGGCAGAACCGTGGGGAGATGAGACAGAATGAAGGTCTTTAGGTCATGGTTAGGCTGAGTCTTAAAAGGGACTGTGGGACCCAAGCTACCTCCTCTTGCTCCTGTTTGCTTCCCTGCCATGGGGTGACACCTTTTCCTCATATTGTTAGCATGATGCACTGTTGGACAACAGGTCAGAGTAATGAAGCCAACTGACCAAGTACTGGCACCTCCAACATGTGACACCAATAAACTATTCCCTTAGAAAGTGGTTGTCTCAAACATACCATTGGAGTGGAGAAAGGAAACTCCACATTGCAGAAGAAACATGAGGCAACACTGTGTGTCTGCTAGCCCATTCAGGCAGCAGGAGTTGCACCAACTGTTTGAGAAGGCAGCTGACCCAAAGAGGAGTGTCCCTGGCAGACACAAACCTGTACACTATTTTCCTCCATCCACATACTGAGTCCTGAATGTGGCAACTGACCCTGGGGTCACTTACCAGCCAAGGCCACCAGAAAAACAAAGCTGGAAGCTCCCCAGGTCAGAGGGTCAGAGGTCACCTGCTCCCCACGGACCCCACCTCTGTGTGCTCTGCTGGTGGCCAGGACCATGACTTTCTCTTGTCCAGTTCTCTGTGACTTCAGTAACAACAGAAATAAATAACTCTGCATTTCAAGAATCCAGATGCTGGCTGCCATTTCTTAGATTGACTCATATACTTGGAGAAGAAAAGGGGGGCTGAAGCAAAACAGCAGGCTTCTCTTAGAAAAGATGCTTCAGCATGCAAGTGGGAATCAGTGTTTTGGAGTTCTTTCCAGTGAAATACGAACTTGGGATGACTAGAATTGCAATGCAAAAGAGAGATTAAGCCAAAAAAAAAAAAAAAAAAAAAAAAAGACTTGGAAAATTAGAAAATACAGCCAAACTATTCTGGCAGGTTTGTTACATACCAGCTTCTTAAAGAGCCTGTGTCAGCATGGCTTCCTTCCTTCAGTCACTGGACCCGTCCCTCAAACAGGCTCTCTGTTTTGGTTTGTACTTTGTTCCAAAAGTCAGAAAGCTCTTTGTGCCTCACCTAAATTCTGCTTGCTATGGGTTGGGGACATGTCCTCAGAGCTTGGAAATCTCTGCTTCTCTATTCTCAGTTTAGGATCATTGCTTTGAAAGGAGAATTTGTCAGTCCTTACCTTTTGAAGGCTTTACTCCGGTCACTGTTGTAGAAGACAAGGAGTTTGGAATATCCATTTTGGAAGAAGATCTCCAAGGCAATATCCTATACAGAGAATCTACTTTTATTATGAATGACAATTCCAACTTAGAGGTGCTCCTGGGTGTCAGAGCAGGCGGCAGTTGGGTACATGGGTTTCTGTGGTAGGAGGTCCTTATGGTTAGTGCAGACCTCTCTCTGGGGGTGAAAACCTTGGCGATGGCTAAGTGGGGCTCTAATAATAACATGTGCAGATGAAGCAGGAAGTGAAGGCTTTGTTTGCAGGAGGGTGAAGAGCCGACAAAGAGAGCATGCTCAGTTGCACACTCAGTTGCATGACATTTCTGCGTCATAGGCTTGGTTTCCTAAAGTAGGACTCACTTCACCAGAAACTCTCAGAAGCTATAGAGTAGGGCTGACTCTCCAGCTGAGCACCATGCTATGTCCCATCATCTTACATCTGCAGATGAACTATCCCAGAAACTGCAGAGAGGGATAAACCCTGGTCCTCTCCTATTGGGAATGGTTTTGTGTACTATGTATTCAGATGCTGATTTCTATGTCCAGACATCTGGTAGAAGTCTGGGAGTTGGCATGGTCAAGCATCTCAATGTTATGCAAAAATTGTTTTCCATCACCTCTGATTGGTTAATAAAGAGCTGATTCAGCCAATAACTAGGCAGAGGAAAGAGAAAAGACAGGGTTTCTGATCCCAGTCAGAGGATTCCAAAGATACAAGCAAGTGAGGAGAGGAAGAGAAGGTATGGAGGGACCAGAAGGAGTCATCATGAAGACACACATGGATCAGAGAGATCCTGAGCAAGACTCAGATTACATGTAAAGGACCACATGGCTGGGAAGTAGCCAAGCTAGCATAGTAGGGTTAGAATAGATAAGTACCTGCCCAGTTATAGGGCTTGCAGCTTGTTAATAAAATATACCAGGTTTCTGTGGCATTTATTTGGGAGCTAAAACAGGATAGAGTGGCCATAGAAATGCATTGCCCTTGGGAGCAAAGGGGGCTAAGCCAGCCCCTTGAATTACATTGACCATCTCTCATCTTCCTATGTCCTGAAGCTGCCTTGAAGGCCTGGGGAGGCAGCCCCGTCCTTGCTGATGGTCAGACTAATGGTGGTATTTGAGGATGTACAACAATGGGGCCCAGAGCTCTTCCTCCTACCCATGCTGCAGGTGATGCTTCTAAATGGAATGTTCTGTGCAGAACGTTGTGCAGGAGCTCATGGCTGAACTTATTCCCTTACGGGAGCCTCTCCATCTCTGTTTAGGACATAGGAAGCCCTTGTAGGCAGTGGAGATGCTCTGGGAGATGTGTCAGAGGGGCCAGTCATCAGATCCCTAAATCATTTGGCCTAGAAGATAATGGGAAGCTCAGAGCTAGGCAAGCTCAGGGTGAAGTCAGGAGGAGGCTGGTGATATATTCAGGATGCCTCTGGTTCACAAGCTCTCTGTGAGGCCCACAATTCCTAGAGCTTCAGCATAGTTTTATATCACAGAGAAAACGCTGACTCCCAGAAGATTCAGTGAGCTAGAATAGCCCAGCCGTTTTTGCCCTGGCTGGAGAGCCTGTTGAGATTGCTAGAGCTCCAAGTCCACTGGGATCCAGATGAAGCCCAGGGAAGTGATACTCAAGGTTTCTCCACAAGAGTCCTGGGCTATGTAAAGGAGCCAAGAGGAATCACAGAGATTTATCTCTGATGACACCTGGTTCACCTATGTCATGATAAGCAAGCAAACTCTCCTTATACCTTGGGTGGGTCAGGGCCCCTCAACTAACCTGAAGGAGAAAGCGGGCCTGCCGGAGCTCTCTGAGGTCACTGTAGGCATGGCGCTGACAGGAGTAATGGTCAGAGGACCGGTCTTTGCTGCACATGTTGAAAATGAAGGGATCGCTGATACTGAAAAGGAAACAAGATATGTTATACACACATGTGGACATCAATAAGAGAAGGTACAGGCTGCCCCCAGTTACTACCCTCTCCTATCCCCACAGTTTTCAGAGTTACACTGGAGGAGGGCTGTAGTTATGCCAACTGCTTTATTGATTTGATGAGCTGATGGCCTCCCATGTCTACTCAGTTCTGCCCTTGAAGAGTACAGGAAGAGCTAGCCTCATGGGTGGAGTGTCATATGGACCCAGGGTGCAGGGGCTGGGTATATGAAAAAACTTTCTAGGTTCAGAAGTCTGCAAATTTGTTACACCACATGGATCTTTGATACTTTGGACCCACTTCCTCCAATCCTGAGTCTTTAGTGGCCCTGCAAGCTGTTCAGATAGACCATCCAGAGTTGTTGAATGTACTTGTCATGAGATAGAGAGCCATTTAATTAGAAGACATGGTATAATCACATGGCAGAAAGAACCAGATGCTGGAACTCATTTGGTTTGTGATTACCTTCTAAATTCTCTTTTAAAGCTAGGCCTTTGAGGGCAACCAGCATCCTACCAAAGAGCAGAGCAGAGACATGTGTGACCTAAGTCCCACCTCCTGCAACATGGAGGGGTAGTCTGTAGGACATAGAAGACGGTCCAGGAATGGGACTACATAGGGAACTCAGGAGGCTTTCCATCAAAAGGTTCGAATGAGCCTGCCTCCTTGGAAGCAAGTTGAGAGAGCAGAGAACCTTAGATTTGTCTGGATACTTATTCCCAAAGAGAACATTCTGTGTATTTGAGGTGAGTGGGGGAGCTCTCAGCACTCACACAGATGGAGTCTTGGGAAATAAAATTAACTCTCTTTATAGTCAGATCCATTTATGAATAGCTAGGCCATGTAGCCAGTTTTTTATATTTATTTATATTTTATTTTATCTCGAACTCTGTATATATCACCACAAATATTCTGAACATTCTGATAAGATTTCCCATTCAGATAAATGACACCTGCCCAAACACATCAATGTTAAAGAAATTCATATCCTAATCAGAGGCCTAGAGAGGCCAGAGGTGAATGAACCATTGCCAAGGTATAGATATGGGGGAGAGTGGTAGTGGTAGGGAAACTGTTTCATCTCTCCTGGTGCTAGCCCCAGAGGAGCCCATGAGGTTGCCATGCCACTGTTCTGTGGCTGAGAGGAATCAAGTTCTTACAGACTTGGTGGGGGTTTCTAGTCTAATCACCGGTGGCCCAGGTTCCATACTATGAGGAGCTTGGACTTTCACATTGAGTTGATGGTTCCTGTAGGACAAGGTGGAAGTCTAGACTCTTTGGGTAGCTCCTTATACAGATATCTTCAAGAACACAAACTCAGGCTCCTTGCAAACCCTCCTGTCCCTCCTCAGAGCATCCCTACTGGACTCTCTGCTCAGAGTTACATCACTATAGGGCTAATCAAAGAGAAAATGTGGTTTGGGTTTTGAAAGCCTTGGCCAGGAGGCTGTTACTGGCTGGAGCCCATTTCACATTACTAGAGCCACCGCTGGGTCAAAGTTGGGTTGTTTCCAAGTATTTCTGACTTTCCCAGGGGTGGGGGTGGGGAGGGGTGCAGGATTGGTGATTATTCTACTTCCTGCCTTTTGCTTATGCTAAACGGCATTCAGGCCAAGGTCTGGTGGGACAACCACTAATCTTTCTTGTGCTCCATAGGTTCCTGCTATGAGACTTAAGAAATCCCTCTCTATACCTTAGCTCCTCCACAAAGTTGTCCAACATCTCCTGTGCAGGCTGGGTAAAGTAGAGTCCTTTGATAATAGCTCCTGTCCCCTCATCTTCCTGAGCTTTGTGTATGCTTGCTAAGTGACTGCCATGCTCCCTAGCTGCTCAGTACTAGGGAGTTTTATCCAGTGTTTATTTTGATCCTAAAAGAGTCTCCCCAATCATGTACCACGCTCCTTTCCAGATATTTTTATGGTGCAGCAGCAAGGCTCTTCCAAGGTCTAATGCTCAGCTATGCTCAATTCAATGGCTTTTAGAGAAGCATTTCAGGGTTGGCTGAGCTTTATTTTTAACAGGCTTATTTATGTACCTTCCTTAGTCTCCATGGTCAAAATAGGACCTAATTCCCATTGATCTGACAGGATCTGGGAGCCTGGCTGGGATAGCTGCTTCTCTAGTAGTGCCAGCACCTTCTCATACCTTAGAGAAGATTGGGGGCAGTGACTGTCTGATTAACAAACACTCCTTGGAGTGACTAAAAATACCCAGGCAATTCCCTGGAGATACCCAAGGTAGTCAGCCAGTCGTTTCCACTCTACCTGCATTTTAGAAAGTAAATTTCCAGACAAGGGAAATCACTCTCGCCATTACAAGTCAAGTGTCCAACCACTGGGCTTCTATTACAAGTGCAGGGATAGACAACTTGATGATTAAAACAAAGTGTAGTTGATCAATAGCATCTTATCTAAGGCCAGCTTAATCCAAGCCCAAGTGAATCCAAGCAATAGGTTGTACATGTCATTACACGGACATGCTGAGCAGTAGAAAGAGCAGAGAGCTTTCATCAGCATAGAAGGCCAGCCTGCGGACCCACTGTCTGTATTGATCAGTATCAATAAAACATGAGTGAGAAGATGGAATGAGTGTGCCAAGTATTAATTATACTCCTCCAGCTTTGGAAAATCATCAAAGACTTGTAGCAATGGGAGAGGTTTTTGTTATGAATAAAAGATGGAAATTAACAAAAGAGGACATCAGTAAGTATAATAAAGCAAATTTCAACCCTAATCTAAACAGGGTGGGCCGGCATACACTCTTGCACATACCCTTTAACTCTGGCTTCCTGAAAGCATGATAGCTGGGAGTTAAAATTCTTCCTCCAAGGTCAAGACTGGATTCTTTGCCAACATCCCAAAATGATGGCTTTCAAAGTATATAGTCCCTGGTGACTAGTAGAATCAGCCTGAGCTAGGAGCTGGCAAAATATCAGATCCCACCAGACCTACTGAATTAGAAACTAGAGAAAGGGCAGAGCCCAGAAGTCTGTGTTCCAATGATCCCTCTGAGTGACTCTAGAGTAAGCCACTTTGAAAGTCACTAGACTAAGAAGTTGCTCTGTTGTCATAGGAACCATGGCAGAACACAGTGAAAAACTTTCCATCTATCAATAGCAAAGACCATGAGAAAACATACAACTTGATAACTGCAAAACACTATTGGTCTGACTTCGGGTGGTTGTCCTTCATGAGCACAGAGTGGAGTACTAGTCAGTAGGAGCTGGCTAAACCCTGAAAGAGCAAACATCTGTCACTACAGAGGGGCCTTGAAATTTCTTGCTAACGACTGCTTCTAGTTGTGGTAAAGATGGAAGACTCCACTTCCGTTTCTCATTTGGTCACTTTGCATTGTCTTTCTTGAGATAGGATTCTCACTTATAGTTCTTGCTGGCCTCAAACTTGGCAACTCCCTGCCTCAGCCTCCTAAGTGTTAGGATAACCCATGTGCCACCCTACCTGGATAATGGCTGGGAAAGTCCTATCCAAATTGCAGCCCTTATTGGATCTTAGCCATATCATCAGGCAGCTCTCCATTACTACATCAGAGGCAGGATGCCTTACAACTATGATAACAGAAGTGCCCACGTATCATGTATGATTTGTTCCAGAATGATAGTGTGCTCTGACCTTTTTCCAAGAAGCCTGTCTGTAGCCCATGTCACTCGAGTACCTCAGACAGCAGCCATTGTCTCATATAGAACAATGGGCAATCAGCCAGTTGTGATTGAATCAGCCTGATGTGATTGAAGTCTGTTATCCAAGTAACCTGAGGGAAGGTCCCCAAGTGCTATGATACATTGCCTGGCTGAGGAGACAGACAGGGCTGCCATGATGTTACCCAGCCCATAGATGGGCTTTGGAAAATCAGGACCATAGCTTCTGTTTTATTCCATAGCTCTAGCCTATGGTAAACAGTAGGAAGGGAAGAGAGGGAACCAAAAGTTGGCAGGGCTTCGAGGAATCTGCTGGGGAAGTAGAGAACTCACTTGGATAAGCAGTGCTGGGTACAGTAGACATCTCCTGTAGGAGACAGAGTAAAGTTCTCACAGATGTAGAAGTGCTGCTGGCCAAAGAGTAGGATCCCCTCTGAAACCAGGTGACCCTGCACAATCACCACGGGGAGCTTCTGTGACACCTGGAGGGAGAGAGGGTGCCAGAGTCAGACTGCATGCCTGGCTAACATGCCCATAATTTTTATGAAGAACTCAAGGACATTTGGAGATCTCAGTGGTAGTAGCTTGCAAGAATGACAGGCTATTCTAGCTCAACCACAACCAGAATGGAACATTGATAGCCATCACCCCATGTAGTTTTTAATCTACCTATGGGCACAACCACCTTAATCAATCCATCTGGATGTCATTTAAAATATATATATTTCTTATTTTTGAGATTATAATTATACCATTTCTCCTTCCCTTTCATCCCTCCAAACCCACTGACATATCCCTCCTTACTCCTTTTCAAATTCAAGGCTTCTATTACTATTAATTATTATATATATATTTTAAAATACAACCTGTTCAGTCTGTATAATGTTACTTGAAACATTTGGTATTGAATAACCAATTGGTGTGCTCCAATGGGAGACTATTTCTCCTGCTCTCAGCATTCCTTAGCTGCCTGCAGTTCTTTGTATAGGATTAAGCCTCTTTTGCTTTCTCCTATCCCCATTAGCACATCTCTTGTTCTTGTTTTGGCTTTGCTCATGTTTAGGCAGTCATGTTGATAAGCTTTCTAGGAGTATCTTCTGACATTCCTAGGAGACACATATCACAACAAATTCCCTGATTCTCTGGTTCTTACAATCTCTCTGGCCCCTTCTTCTGTAACATTTCCTGAGCCTTATGCTGGGGAGCGTTTTGTAAATGTACCACTTGGGACTCACTGCTGTGGTTCCTAAGCATGTCAAAGTCATTTCTCTTACATTAAGCTCCATAACAAACAAAGCATTCCCCAGTTCATAATAAGACGAGTTTTACTGGGGACAAACATTTGTCCAGGGACCATCTGGTGAGAGCCAATGAGTAGTTGAGACAGTAATAGAACCCAGGTATGTTAGAACAAGTGCAAGCTTGGTACTGTTGTCTCTGTAAAGCCAAGGCAAATATGGGTACAGGATGTCCATTGTCCATGTAGACGCTTGCTCCTGGACCATAGGCCACACTCCTTCACTGACAGAGAGCACCTGAGGCAGGATTGTATCCCTTCCCAGTGACAACTTGCCCCCAGCAACAGACCAACATGGAGCTACGAGGTTAGAGCTCCTTTGCCTCAATTCAGAGCCACTGTTTGGGTGTGATCAGCTTTGTATTACAACCATACCAGGCCAGTTCTGATTTCCCCACTCCAAAATACTTCCTGAGAGCATATCCATGTGGAGCTTTCCAGGGATTCTGACCTGTGACAAAGACTTAGATTCCAGCACGAATGAATACATAATGAAAGAAACCCAAAGGGACTAAGAATAAGGCCAAGGTCCATATTATCTCCAAGTATTTCCATCCTTACAAATGCAAAACTAAAAGGCGGTGGTGACACACACTTATAAAGCCAGCACTAAAGTGTGAAGGGGCAGGGGTGACTGGGAGAGATTGACCCAAAGACTGAGAGTGTGGTGCATACCTGTAAATGCCAGTACTAAGATCTGACGGAAGGTATGTGTGTAAGTGGTGTGTGTGTGTGTGTGTGTGTGTGTGTGTGTGTGTGTGATGTGTGTATGGAGTCTGTATGTGGTGTGTGTGTATGTAGTATGTGTGTGAGTATATGGTGTGTGTGTGTATGTATATGTATGTGTGGTATATGTGTGTGTATGTGTGTGAGTATATGGTGTGTGTGTGTATGTATATGTATGTGTGGTATGTGTGTGTGTGAGTATATGGTGTATGTGTGTATGTATATGTATGTGTAGTATATGTGTGTGTATGTGTGTGAGTATATGGTGTGTGTGTGTATGTATATGTATGTGTGGTATATGTGTGTGTATGTGTGTGAGTATATGGTGTGTGTGTGTATGTATATGTATGTGTGGTATATGTGTGTGTGTTGTGTGAGTGTGTGTGTATGTGATATGATGTGATGTGTGTGGAGTGGGTATGTGATATATGTGTGTGTGTCTGTGTGTGTATTGTGTGGTATGTGTGTATATGTGAGGGGGGTATGTGATGTGACATGGAGGGGAGTGAGTCTGTGGTATGTGTGTGTGAGAGAGAATGTGTGTGTATGAGTGTGTGAATGTCTGTGGTGTGTGTGTGTAAGTTAGGGAGTGATCTAAAGGCTAAATGTGGCATACATCTGTATTCCCAGTACTTGGGATTCTGAACCAGGAGGATTAGTTGCAAGGCTTGTTTGAAGCCAGCCTGGACCACAAACCCCTTCTCAGAAACTAGATAAGCAAGTAGAAGTCTCACCACAGTCACCAGCACTGTGGTTTGAATGAGGTTTGTTCTAGCAAAGTCTATGCTAAGGCTCAGTTCCTGCAAACACAGCCTGAGCTGGTGAGGCCTTTAGAAAAAGATAGTTAGGGCTTTATCATAGATCCAATCAGTTTGCTATTTGGTAGACTCAATGGTTAGGTTTGGTGGATTCAGTGTGTTAGGTTAGGTGGATTCAATGGTTTAGTTGGACTCAGTGGTTGGGTTTGGTGGATTTAGTGGTTTGGTAGACTCGTGGTTCAGTTTTGTGGATTCAGTGGTTTGGTGGACTCCATGATTTGGTTTGGTGGATTCAATGCACTGTGGTCTTGGGATATTTCTTTTTACAGTGAGATTACAAGGACTACAGGGAACCAGGCCAGGAATCAGGGGATGTCTGGCTGCTTGGCAAAGGCCTTCTGAATGCAAGTCTGGCTTTCTTTACACTTTTCTGTCTTTACATAAGCACATATTTCAGTTACCTTGCTGCAGCTCGTCTTTTCCTTGCACAGCCACACAGAGCCCCTTCCGAACAGCCTCCTGTAGACTTGTCTGATTTTCGCTATAGTTGCAGGCTATTCCCATGCAACATATTTGACCAATCTTTTATAGATTAAATTTCTTTCAAATATTTGGCATATGCAGTGCTGTCAAATTCATTCTGGACATGTCACTTTGAATTGGTGGGTGTACTGAAGGAATAAAGTTCTATGAACAAGACTGGAGGCTCAGGGTGAGGGGGTTTTAAGTTCCCATAGCTATTGCCAATTGCTCCTTTGCAAAGTATCACTAAATTTATGCCTTGCCAGCATTGCTAGGAGGGTGTTACAACTTGAATTCAGTTTGACTATATTTCCCAAGGACTTGAAGTTTAATGCCCATTGTGAGGTAAGAGGGTAGAGAGGAGGGGCTCTCTGGAGCCCCTAGTATGTGTAGTATATTTATAGTATAGTAATAATATGTAGTATACTAGTATATAAAGAACTTCATCAGGGTGAAGCCTCTAAGACTGGGTGCTTTTCTTAAAAGAATATAGAAGAAAGACACACATTTACACACACTCCCTGTATCTTGTTGCATGATGCCCTGTGTTACCCTGAGACTCTGTCATCTAGAAGATAATCACCAAATATGGGCCCTCATCCATTCAGACTCATAAACCTAAAGAAATCTCTTTTCTTCATAGAGCAATGAGCTTCAAGTTCTTTAGAATAGTTATCTCAATACAGACTGATAATAGAAATCTATGCCAGATCGCTTAAACTTTTTCTTTTCTTTTAATTCTTGTATTTCATTCTTGCAGGTGAAATTTGGAGGTCCTATCCCCACGTTCATAAGGTGATACATGAATCCACAGCAGCAACACTGGCATAGGCACCCCTAGAACATCTCCCCTCCCCTCAGTACCATCCCCTTAAAAACCCCACAGTTCCTGCAGAGGGGCTTTGGAGCACATGCCACAATCTGATCTGATGCTTCCCTTTGGGAGGCTTAAGTAACAACCAGAATAAACCAAACCACAAGAAAAAAAAATGTCTAAAGAGAGCTGGGTTAATAGCTTAAAAATTGATTCTGCTAGAAAAGAAATGGCATTTTAAAAACTAGAAAATGAGCCCAAGTGAACTATTACCTGCTCTTCCATTTAAATTAGCCCTGAGAGGGCTCCATCCGTGTTTACTCATGACTAAGAAATCCCTCATGCCTTGACGCTATCGATCACTTCAGACAAGGGAAACTTTTGCTTCTCCAGGAGAAGTTTTTAAAGACCTGCTAGATGATGTATGGTCATTCCCAGTGGGTGGATAACTAAGAAAGTAAATATACCTCCATCTGCGGATGGTGACCAACAGGTTGTCTGGAAAGCCAGAGAGGCTGGAGATAAAACATGAAGGACAACAGCAACCAGAGTCACTTGGTGTCAGCTCATAAGAGAACATGGTCCCAAAGCAAGGTCTCGGTGATGTGTCTAGGAAGGGCAAGGTCAACCGCACGTCTTTGGAAGCTGTTGGTTGCATAATTAGTCTATAATCTTGTGCAGCACTAAAGTTTGTATGTGGAACGGCTGAGGCCCAGAGAGGTCAGTGGAAGCAGCCATTATTGAAGAGGCCCACACGCCTATTCTATTCTCTCTCTTCTATTTGTGAGCAGGTGAACAATGTAACTCTTTCTTGTGCCCTCAGTACATACAATTAGACTAGCCAAAAGCTCAGGTACAATCACCCCTTGGCATCCTTGGGGATGCTTTTAGAACTTCTTCCACTGTACCAAATTTCACAGTACTCAAGTCCTTCTACACCTTCCATGCTTTAAATAATTTTACAGATAATTTAAATACTTAAGATCATGCCGTACTGTCTATACGCATACTGTATTGCCCAGGAATTGAATTGGACAGATTAAAGCCTGCAAGGCTCTAATATATATATTATATATAATCTAATATACACTTGATTTTGATTATATACTTGATTTTCAAAAATATTGCTGAGAAAAAACTAAATTAAAACTATCAAGAAGGGACAGGCTACCAAAATCATAACTGGGTTCATTCCCATGAAAAGTCCCTGCTCTTTCTAAGTGGACCACAGTTACCTCGAGCTTCAGTCACAATAGGAATGAGAGAAAAGCATCCTAAAGCAATGTGGAGGTCCTGCTTGCTTGCATGCATCGACACAGCAATAAGGCAAAGAAGCTCAGTGCTGGGCCTCTTTAAGAACTCTTTCCCAGACAAGGAGCAGGGATGCCCCCTGCCTGCCATGCTGTGCCACTTTCACAGTAAGCAATGAAGACAAGCCTCCCTCCTCTCTCTGCAGGCTCTGGGGACCAGGTGGAAAGATAGTGACTTCGACACTGTTCGCCTGCTCCAGTGTAATGTGAAACACACCACCGTACCACAAACCCCAAAGATAGTTCAAAGCACAGTGCTCACCTCAGCAGTCCCTGAGGATACGCTCATCAGCCCTTCACTGACAGTGTGTCTAGCCAGGGTCTCTGAGTGTTATAAACCTGGACTCGAGAGTCTGCTGAGATCTGATAAACTACAAAGGCTTCCGTGTTGAAGGCTTGGTGGCCACCTGGCTGACAGGATAATTGACAGGGACTGGATCATGAGGGATCTAGCCTAATCCATCAATGTATTAGTCCACGGGTGGATTTGCCATCTCATGCCATGTGGGTCCTAGCTGGAGAAAGTGAGTCACTTTGGGTCTTTCCTTTGTCTTGCTGCTTCCTAGTCACCAGTGAGCAACGAATCCCTGCTATGTTTCAGACACCATGATATTCTCCCTTAACTCAGACCTAAAGCAGCAGAGCCAAATAAAGCTAAAATAAATCTTTTTTTAAAAAGTTGTTTTTCTCAAGTGTTTTGTCACAGTGACAAAAAGCTAACTAATAGGGTATTTCCTGGAAAGGGCAGAATATGCAAGAGTAATCAAGACTGCTGCACAAACCTCTTTCCTAAAGGTTTCAGTTTAGCAGGTGCAGAGTTGGGCTTAGAAGTAGCATTCTGAGAACACACCTAGAAGATGCTGCTGTAGGTGATATGAAGAAAACTCACTAAGAAGATGAGCCAAGAACACCAGCTAGGCAGAGAGCAAAGCTGTCTCATCTGATGTAAGCATGCTGCTCTGAATACACCTTTCTATTTGTTTCTCCCTTAATTTACTCTTACACTGCAGTATTAGCAAGTGGCCCACCCACTGGAGACACAGAAGGAATAGAATCCTGCCTTAACTGAGGCTGCTGTAAAGCTGGGGTGGGAAAGGACAGGCTTTTGAAAATGCAGTGAAGGTTGTCTACCATAGGCTACATGGGAGCGACTAAGTCACAGAGAGGTGACCCCAAGGCTGAATTAGTTACCATAAATATTTAAGAGTGTGTGTGGTGTGTGTGTGTGTGTGTGTGAAAGAAGCACTTCTGTATAATTAGGAAAAGGGTCAGCCATGAACATGCATGTGTGTGCATATATGTATGTGTGCATGTATATGAGCTTGAGAATGTACAGAAACGAGGAAGGCAATTTATAGGTCAACTTGCGGCTACCTTGTGTAAAAAGTATGTTGCAGAGGCCTCAGAAGGCATTAAGCAGGGATGATGTGGGCAGCTGTGCTTTTTATTAAGTCCTAGTGATTCACCGAAACAGGCAGTTCGGAAACAACAACATTAATACCCTTGTTAGCCTCCTGCTAGCAGCTTTAGTTAAAAATACCTGGGAGTTTGTGAGAGATGCTGTCCAGAGCAAAAATTTCTCCCTTTGACCATGGTCAAAGTCACATTTGACATTTAGTATGTATGCAAAAAAATTAGTTGTTTAATTTTTCATGTAATCAAACAGAATAACAAACAGCAGAAAGAATCTAACACTGGAATGAAGTTCTAAGTCTGGATGGATCCAGAAGCTCCATGGAAGGGTATGTAGTGACTGACGGGCCCACAATTAACATGCATTAAATCCACCACACAAATGGCAAATGGAGTTGTTTGCAGGGAAATGTGCTGTAGTTCTGGGAATCATTAATCAATGGTGCAAAGGCAGCGCTGAGTAACGGAATAATTACCTTCCCAGGTATTGCTGGAGGCAGCAAGGGCTCAGCTGATCACACAAGGAAATGAGTTCTGATGAAGCCACCCTGGAGTCCCAGGGTTGTGACTTCCCTGGGTCCTGGATAGATCCTGCAACTCCAAATGTCTCAGAGACAGACCACCAGGTTCACTAGAAGGAAGTTATGCCCTGGGGTCTCTAAGAATAAGAATAAAGGGCATTGAGCCATCAGGGGAGGGGAGCTAGAGGGAGAATGAGACAATGAGGTGCAAACATGGCTACATTGCCATGTCCTGTCCTAGGAAATCTGGAAATGTGGGAGGTCAGGTGTCTTGTGAAGACATAGGTAAACTTTACATTTGCTTGAGAGTGTTCATATTTCGAAGTTCCCGCACCTGCACATCCTACCTCAAAGTCTAGTTCCATGTTTGACAAAAGACAATGGTAGGCCAAGCAACATCACAGAGGACAAGGGATAAGACCATGAAAGCACAGATATAAGGTAATCATACACTAGTAATCAGGCATGGCAGACTAGAGATAAAGTCAGAATATGCCAAGCACAAGCCCATGGTGTGTAGTGAGAAAGTTCATTTCCCATAACATAACAAAACAGTTATGTTAGGGGAATATGTTTTTGTTTTAATCCCAGGTGTGGGATATACTTCATACTATCCCCAGCACCTGATTATGATTAGTCCTGCGCTCTGGCAGGTGCATGATTTTGCCACCTGAAGATAGTTTTACATTTTGAATTCTGGTAACTCTTCACAGGGTATATAAATGCCAGAACCCCGAGAGAGGCAGGAGCTGCTGCTCCTTCTGGTGTTGCTTGCTGTTTGCTGTTGTTGTTTGCTGCTGCTGCTTACTGTTTGTTGTTTGCTGTTTGTTGTTTGCTGCTTGCTGCTTGCTAGACTGCTGGTTGTTGGTTGGAGATATCCTAACAACAAAGACCAGACTTGCCCCTCGGAACTCAATGCCCCTAATCAGCAGGAAGTAGTCTAAAAAGATCAACACCCTCTTTCCTCTCTAACCTTTCTCTCCTACCTCATGGGTTGGAAGTACAGAATAAGGTTTGAGACAGAGGTAGATTTAAAAACCCAATAAAATAGCTGAAAGTCCAGTTACAATGGTAGACTAGGGATAAGAATCTGGTAGACCAAGATGAAGTCATTATAGATCAGAGCTAAGGCCACAATAGACCAACACTATGTTTTGAAGACCAGGCATGTGACCTATACAGGAGACATCAAGCACAACCTAGAAGCAACACTTGGAAAGCACCAGTGCTCAGCCTGGGTGAGACTCATCTCCTACAAATGTCTGTTTCCAGTTCCAGGTTGCTGATGTTGGATTTACTTTTCCCTCAAGCAGCCTCTCCCTATCACAAACCCTAAGTGGGAGCTGGCAGTTTTAGCTTTCTTACATCTTTCTACCCCTGCTGGGATTCAAGCACATTCTAGGGACCCCTGCTGGGCACTGTGACAGCGTCCTGCTGTGTGACAGGGAAGCCAAGGAAAACTGAAGCTTAAATAAAATCCCAGGGAGGATGAAATTCCTGCTGCCTGTCTTGCCTCTATATGGGAAAGGCAGGCAGTCACTTTACACAGTGCAGATCCTAGCCCCCTGGAATGAGACTCCAAGAAGGCTGGATGGTACATGTTCCTGAGAAAATCATACAATGGCAAAGACAAGACTCTCAGACAGGGAATGTGGGAAGGAGTTTTGTTGGGTGCAAGAGGTTGGAACTATGATTCTTCTGAGCTAGGCCTATAAACCTCAGAGCTTACCCACAGTTGTACCTAGAAAAGGCTGACCCCACCACCACTAAGAACACTTGGGTGTCTATAGAGTTTTCCCAGAAGCTGAAGATGGGCATTGAGTGAGAAGTGCACACAGGGAATACCCAGTGTAGCAGGTTATAACCCAAAGACATCCCCTGCGATCCCAGTCTGGTATCCCACATAGGCTAGATGGCTGTTCTGAGGGGGTCCGACTTCTGGGGAGCTTCCTAGATCATCTGGTGAGGCCAAGGTGAGCTCTGATTCCAGCAGCAGAAGAGTCCAGCAGAGATTAGCAACAGAAGAGAAGACAAAGGAGGGGTAAGGCAGAAGCAGAGAGATTCACCAGTAAGAAAGGTTTGACACAAGCTGCTTGCTGCCTAGGAAGATGGAGAGAGGGGACCACAGGGTAAAGGATGCGGGCATTTCCCAAGAAGCTGAGCAAGATTCAAATGACAGCCATCAAAACTCTCACACATGCAAAGGCATGGACCAAAGTCTGCCAGCATCTGAATGAGCCTGGAGAAGAACGGATTCCCAGAGCCTCCAGGAGGCTCCCTAGCCACTGGCAGCATCCCTATACTCTGAGGCTCTACCTTAACCAGCAGAGCCCCACAGTGCTGGATTCTCCAGGAAGTTAATGCACATTGTTTCAAGTCACTAAGTTCACGTCCATATATTAGCGATGGAAAACTAACACGGAGCATTGCAGAGTTGGGCATCTTTCATACTTACTTATTTTTATTGGTTTTATATGTATGTACGTATGTATGTAGTATGTATGTATTTCACTTTATGTTGGACTTAAACTTTAAAAATCTGGGCCTAAACAAGTTTTTGTCTTTATAAGTAACCTTTCTTAATTATTTCGTTGTAGCAATCTGAAGCTAATACACATTCCTGTGGCCATGGCAGGACATATAGTTTGAATTGCCCAAATACCACCCACTAGGACCCAAAATTTCGTGCCAACAGCTCTGGCCTGTTCCCCAGGTTTGCACATACTTCCTCTCCATACAATCCTTTGGAAGATTCATGACACTACACACAACTCAATCCATGCACTCCTAGGCCTGAGTGATGGCCTAGGTACATACTGGTGGACATGTCAAAACATAGTGCCTCTCCAGGTGTACGTGCATTTTTCAGGGTGGCCAGATTTTGATGCAAAGTCCAGGAACTGCTACAAGGTCAGGTGAAGCATTTAGAAGACATTTTATTGAGTCTTGTAGATGTTTTGACATAGGGCATAAAAGGAGACCATGGAAATTAGGAGTCTGGCCCCTCTGCTCATTTTGTATGTAGTGGGCAGGTATGAACTTTATTGAAGATTCCCTGTATGAACTATGTCATCCTAGTTCTGTGCCATCAGACAGTCTTAATGGATTACTGAGACTCTACCAATGTGTTTGTTACCTTTTCTCCATCAAGAAGCTCTTGTAAAATGACTTGTCTTTCCCGGCATAATTCCAAGAAGTCTTCTGAGTGCAGACTTTCATGCAAAGCAGGAAAGAAGGTCAACTGTGTGCAATCCACTCCCACCTCATCCGGCCTGCCCTCAGCTTCCTCTGCTGTCAGCTCATCTGCAGTTGTGAAAACTGGACACATTGCCTTGGTGTGAGCCACATGACATCACAATGGGAAACAGACAACATGAGCCTTTGTCACTGAGAGGATCTGTGAGGCCCTAGTGTACAGGTAGCCATTGTGCCCTTCCACTGTTCCAAGAAGGAAGCTCAGCTCGTTGACAGCTTCCAACCTGGGAATCTCACATTTGGAAGGATGAAAGTGTCTGCTGCTCCCAGAGCCAGTTCTCATTGGCTTTGTCATCTGAATGGAGCATATTTTGTACAGACTGTCATCTAAGAAGGCCCTTATTGCTCTTTTGCAAGAGGTCCTCCATATTAGGGTCTGTACTTGCAATATTAGGAAGCCCAGGGTTACAGATACCTGTGGGTTCTGCTCATCCAACTAGAGGAGGAAGCAGTCCAAGAATATTACCTATGGAAAGCCAGCACACACTTCCCACCACTTAGCTCCTCCCTCAGAGAGGTAGAGCAGGTGAGGATGCTGTGATGTCGGAGCTGGGAGCAAAGGTGTAGAGAAAAGAAGCTAATGAGCACATTGTCATCTTGAGTCCCATGCCACTACAGTGGAACCTCCAAAACAAACTGAGATCAGAACCTAAGGTTCTCAGTTCTGGGTTCTTGTTCCTGCCAGCTGGCAGGCAGCAATCCTATCAGCAAACCTGCTACTCAGGCAGCAGAGAGCCAGTCTGTCACCAAGGAATTCACAGGCTGCAGGTGTGGTTCAAAAGATACAACTTTACTGCTCAAAAGATAGTCATAAGTGAAAACACAAAATTGAAACTCTCTCTCTCTCTCTCTCTCTCTCTCTCTCTCTCTCTCTCTCTCTCTCTCTCTGTGTGTGTGTGTGTGTGTGTGTGTGTGTGTGTGTTCTAGATTTTCAGCAAGTCAGAAGTGATCTACACATTGTCTTTAAGCCTGGCATATATGATGATTGTCATGTCATATTTTTGTAATCGAAGAGTTCAATGTGAAAGTATTAAATAGCTATACCATCCATTTTTATTCTAAGACATATTATAATCCTATCCTTCTACATGTTGTGATCACATACTAAACATGTATTTGAATTGATTTAAGGCACTTTAAAAGTCTTCCCAATATATCAAGTTGATGAGGCGCCCATACTTACTATTCTAAGCTTGCTAAACCTTGCCCACTCATAGAGGTCTGGGTCTGGAGTAAACCCCCTTCATTCTGAAGCACAGTACTAAAAGGCTTGTGTGCCAACAACTCCTGTTCCTAGCATCCCTTCCCCTCTACACACCACACAGTAATATCTTTAGTGAAGTATTAAATGAAATCAGCAACATGTTTAATTACTGAAAAGAAAAAAGATAAATTTTATACACTTGATACCTTGGTTTTCAGCATTTGTCTGAGAAACATCACCCTTTTGGTCTTGGATCTCCTGAAATAGGATGAGAGAGAAGAGAAAATAAATCCCAAGCAGTGTTTGTGCCCGATTCCTTTCCACAAATTCACAGATAGATGTGTAATCCCCTCAAGTTACTCCAGACTCAGATACAAGAGAAGGATAGGCTAAATCCTACAGGATCGTGTAAAAATGCAAGTGTTTATTGTTTCTGAGTGAGAGCGGAAACTGCAGTCTTCCTTTAAGCAGGATTTACAGTAATTAGCAAAGGAGATGCCAAGGTGGGACTAGACAGCATGCTGGATGTCTACATGTGGTCAGCCTGGAGAGGATCTGGGCTAGACAGCCAGCCGTAGGGACCAGTAACCAAGTGACAGAGCCAAGCCTTGCATTGTTGCCCACATAGTGAACAAGATACCTTTCTCCTACCTCCAAATCCTAAAAAAACATTTGAAGAAAAATATACTATAGGCTCCTAGTCATTGATGACAGTTAAAATACAAGTGCTTACTACTAAATAAATTAAATAAAACTTTCTTATTAAGTTTCTGGGAGGGGCTTAGGATGAATAAAGATGCTGGGGTACAGACTGGAAACAAAACTAACACTACATCTTGGAATGGATGATGGGAAATACCCAGCATCCCAGTGTTCCCAGAGGCCGTCATAGGATAATGATTTTAAATTAGAATGTTCAATGAGCACATGAAAAACTACTGCCAAGTTTTTTTCTTTATTCATTATGAAATAGATTCAAATGACTTCTGCCCCTTAAGAGGAAGAAAATATGTTTCTGATGATCTAGTTGTATGAGTTCAGAGGAGCCAACTCACAGGGACCAGCTAGATCCCTCCACTTGAAGCCAATACAGCGTGGGTGCTGTGCAGACTAAGCAGGTCACTGGTTTGAGCTTGCAGAATGCTGAGTTTAGGAGGTTTTATTCATTGTAAACTTATTAAAGAATTTTTTTTGTGCAATAACTAATTCCTAGCAGTACAGATACCAAGATCCAATGACAAAAGACTCATGTGAGCCAGCAGTGGCCATTTCCAAGCAGGATCTTCTGGATTTCATGGGTTGCCTTGTGGTGATGTGTCAGGGTTTAGAAAGTATAACCCATTCGCACATTCCCCCACCCATTCATGTACCCATTCATTCAGGCTTTGTGGGGAGGAAGGGGTTAGTGCCTCACTTTTTTCCTTGCTAAATTACTTCAAGAATCAAGCTTGAGGATTCTCCTGACTTATCTAGGTGCATTGTCTTCGTGGAGAGGGTAGGGGTGGAGAACACATAGCCACTTCCCTACATACTTCCCACTATACCCATCACCTACCTTGCACCCTCCTAGGTTCAGGGCCTCCCATGCAAACAAGCGTCTGATGCGTTTCCTCATTCGAGCTGGTCCTTCTCTCCTGTCCAGTTCCCACTGGGAACAGCCTGTGGATTCTGTCATTTGACCCCACAATCCCAGCTCCCCAAAGAGCTGTTCCTGCATCCTGGTCCAGGCTGTGGCTGCCTTGACGCTGCCACTTTTCCTTCTCTGCAAAGCAGAAATGCAAAACCATGCTTAGACATCTTCCCCTTGCAAGCCTGACCCAAAGCTCCTATGGTGGTTATTGGAGAAAGATGGCCGTCCAGGTAACCCTCAGGCTTGTATGGCATCTTCTCTGGAGCCAGAACCAGGCAAGGAGAAGGAAGTTATTACTCAGGTTCCAGATCATTCAGATTCAGGTGGGGAAGGAGAAAACTGTGCAGCCTTTGGCTCTCCTCATCATAGACTGTTGGTGAGATTGGGCAGGCAGTAGTGAGTCCCAAGGACATGAGGTTTTCATAGCCCCTGCCTTCTGAAATAGTGCTTGGCCCTCCAGGAGGCCCAGTCTGCTGGCAGAGTGGGGCAAAGTCCTGTGATGACTTATGATTTGAGAGAGTCATTCTCTTCTCTGGACTTCAGAATCCACAATGATTAAATAAGACACTTGCCCTGCATGATGCACAAGGGCCTTTGCATCCTAAAGTCATATGATTCTTGAATATGTAAGGGTTCTAGAATAGTCAAAGAAATTAAAGCTTGAGTGTACTTGTAAGTAATCTGACATTCATGAAATCCTCAGTTTGTGTGTGTGGTTTCTACTTCCCTATCTTCTGCAGCCATGCAGCCTGAGCCTTTTAAAAAGCACATTGACACCCCACACTGTTTTTGAAGGCCATACTAAGGTTTCACACCACACCTATCAAAGAAACAGTTTAGTTTAGTTTGAATAGCGAGATCAACTTCAAATGAACTTCTGTAGTTGTTCAAATATTTGATGTCATTTGTTCTATATTTTCATTCCTCAGAAAATGGACAGGTAAATATAGTAATGGAAGCAACAGATGTCTTTAAAAAAAACATAAACAGACAAGAAATGTACATGTGTGTTAGGCCACTTTTTGGGCATGGAACTCTCTGAAACCCAGGCAGAGGAATTGTGTTTGGCTCTCTACCTCCACAGGGCATTTTCCCTGGGCAGGGATGACCCCAAAGACATGTAGCCTGACACTGAGAGTGGCTTTGGACAAACTAGAAAGAGATCTTGTTTCAGAATGAGGCTCAGTGATCAGGGGGAGCTAACCCAGGCTTTTATCCATGTGCCTTTGAGCGTAAAACTTACAGGCAATCTCACACATGTGTGTTTGTGCAAATGTGTGAGAGGAAATAATGAGTGGGAAAAACAGACAGACAAAGGAGGGAAATAGAGGATAAAGAGTGAAAGAGAGGAGAGGAAGAGGAAAAGAGAGGTGGAGAGGGAGAGGGGAAGGAAGGAGGAGTCAGGAAGGAGGGAGGGGATGGATGCTGGCCTTGTGGGTCAAGTTCTGCTTGAAGCCTGCCTTTCTCCACAGTTCCTCATCATTTTTTCAGTTGCATAAGCCAGTTAGAGCTGATGCCCTGACCCCAGCTCCTGAAAAAGCTATGCAAAGACTTAAAGAAACGGAGACTGGGAGAGAAAGGAGACAGCCCATAGGTCCCCAGTGAGCCCAAAGAAGAGCACGGCTCTCGTATATAAAGAGCAAGGGTATTTGCGGGGTGACCGGTACCTCGGAAAGAGTTTTAGGAGGCTCAGGCAGGCTCAGGCATGCCTGTCCATCATATAAAGGCCCCAGAATGGGAATAGCTTGGTCCAGGCACAGAACAGAAAGAGTGAGAGCAATTTCTGCAGAGAAGACGACAGACAGGGCTTGGAGAGAACAGAGGGACAAGTGAACACATCAGAGAGGAGGGACAAATGGTGGCAGAACTTTTACAGCTGATAGAGATGTGGCAGGGAAGTATCTATCAGATATGACAATCCTGGGTTAACCTCCAGGGCACTGGGAGGAATAGCCAGGAATGCTCTGGGCTCCCTCCATCTCTGAGGACCTCTAAATGATGGGTAAAGTGAAGGCTGGAGGAGTCTTGTTATTGGGAGCTCTGCAGCAATGGCCCCTGACTCCACTGTCACCTCCCTGGGAGAGGATCTCCTTGGTATCACAGTGATTTTCAACATTCTTGATGCTGTGACCCTTTAATATATAGTTCCTTACGTTGTGGTGACCCGAACATAAAATTATTTCATTGCTATTTTGTAATTTTGCTTCTGTTATGTGTTGTAATGCTAATATCTAATATTCAGGAGGTCTGATATGCCACCCTAAAGAGGATACAACCCACAGATTGGGAACCAGTGACGAAGCAGAGCTGACCTGTAGAAAACATCAGATGTCAGAACATTGACTTCTGCTACACTTTGAGCTTATCCCAGGAGTCAGGGCTCACACCTTTAATCCCAGCACTTGGGAAGTAAGATGAAGGTGGATCTCTGTGAGCCTACTGTGGCCTGTGTGGTCTACATAGGGAATTCCAGGCCAGGCAGGGCTACATAGCAAGACTCTATCTCAAAACACACTAGAAGCCAAGCTTGGCTTTTGTGGACATGATATGTGCTGAGAAAGCGTGCTGGCCCTCAGAAAAGTGGGGTGAGTGCTCCAGACCCCATTATCTCTCGCAGACAGTGATTACATCTGCATTCCTCTAAATATTGAAACATTTTAAATATTTAAAGACTTGGAAACATGAAATATCTTCAAAAATGCTGATTTTTCTAGTAATAATAAGAATAATAAGCCCTAACCAACGGTAAATCACACACATTTTTCAAGTACTTTCTGAACCTGAGTCAAGTCTTGCTTATGAAACTGAGCCAGGCTGGCATTTCAGGAGACTGGTGCCTCCCTTCTGGGCTGGCACTTCTGTTGAGTCCTAGTCCCACCCACAGGACCTTTTCATTTTGCAGAGTCAGCAGAAACTTAGCATGACTAGATCACCACTCTCTCTCCTAGACAGAAATTAGTGGCCCAGGTTCTTGCAACAAAAATATAAGGCTCTTGGTGAGTTCCTGATTAAAAAAATGTTTTCCTATTGCCTCAAAATGACTCAGGTGTGAAGAGAGATTCCTTAAAATAAAGACTGCAACCCAACCTCATCCATTTTTCCTTCCAGTAATAACTAAACATATTAGCCACAATGCTCATTCCAGACAAAATGTGCGAGGCCATTCAGAGGATGAACTGATATTCGAGGGTCTGTCTCACAGCCACAGAATGTACCCAAATATGTCAGAAGGCACCCTCCAGCTATGTAAGGCAGACTGCAGTATGTAAGGTAAGCGCTCATGGCAAAGTCTTGGTCCAAGTCTTAATACTAGATACTCTGGTTGATCCCTGTAACAGCTTCCAAGGGCCCACCTCAAACCTGTCTCTCATACCTGCAGAGTCTAATGTCTGACTAAGTTGTGCTGATAAACTGAGTAGCTGGCGTAGGCTACACAGCTCAGGAAACCCTAATCCCAGAGCAGGCCTAGGCTGCCAAGCCTGTTACTTAGGTCAGGAGGCCTTCTGGGTCTCAGCCCCTGGGCTCTGTGTTTCAACCTTTTGGACCTCCTCCACTGCACACCTGCACGCCTGTGTGCTTATGATTCCGTTCCCCCATTGAGCTCTCACAGTAGAACCTTCCAGCCTTGCCACCCTGTCCTGTAGATTCTTCTTCACTCTTGGCCTCACTACTATGTTTGAAATGCCTTCAAGGCAGAGTGGAAACATTGTAAGTGCTGTGTTTTCAGACAGGGCGTAGGCTTTGGCACAGACACATTCCTCTGTAAATAAAAGATTGATAAGTTTGCATATTGCATACCATGCTCACTTAAAATGTTCTATTTTAAAAATCAATTAAAATCCAACTTCTTAGCCATTATATAATCTTATGTGGAATATCTGTTGTCTCCCAGTCACAAGTCAAGGACACAATCTTTGCTCATTCTATCTTCATGGTTAGGATATATCTAGGAAGGGGAAAGCCTGGGGTTCAAACAGTGCTCTGGCTGGTTGGAGAGTGATCGGCCTTGACTGTGCAGAAACCACACCTGCAAGTGTCCTTATTGGTGACAGCCCTCTGCATTTAGAGTCAAAATCCCTATGTGACAGGAACCTCCTGTGCTTTGGCCCCAGTTTCATCTTCACTCTGTATCTCCTGGACCAGGCCCTTCTACCACTTCTTCTAGCTAAACAACGGTACCCAGTTCCTTCCTCCCTCAGGACCTCCACATGAATTTCTCTCTGGCCAAAACACTTTCTTAAAAATATTTCAGCCCGTAACTTCCTCTACAGATCTCTACTTAAATGTTCCCTTACTCAGACAAAACATCTGGGTTGTCCAAATTAGATTCCACCTTTTGTTAAAATCTCTTCTTTCCTTGCTAAATCCACACTATGCCACAACTAGCTACTGAGCTGGGGTGTTACTTAATATGAAACTTTCCCTTATAGTGAAGCCATGCAAACATTAGGCCCAGTTTGGTGTTTTGTGATGATGCCTCCAGCTCCCAGCAGGCTTTGGGGCACCTTGGGATCTCAGTGTTCACCTACTGTCTGGTGAATGAGCATAGGTACAAACAGTAACAGGGACCAGCAACAGAGGGGCTATGGGTGCTATGGGTGCTATTGGTGACATGGCCACTGCTTAAGCCAAGAAATGTGAGCCCATCGCTGATGAGCAGTTGTTGATTTTTGTGCTCTAAAATATAAAACAAAGGCACTCTGATTTTCTCTCATCTTTCTTCCCTTCTTTCTCTTAATTCAAGGTAACCCAAGCACACTTTGTGGTAGGAAGGTATGCTTTGTTTCTTACCTGCACATAGTCCTTGTATATAGATGCATACAGCTCCTGTCCTTTCCTTCTGTAATTCTCTATACAGGACACAAAATCCTGGAGAAGAGAGAGATAGCCACAGCTTAGTGATACTTGGGTGACTGGACTATATGCCTTCAGTCTGACCAGTTGCCACAAGAAATGATGGTCAAGACTCTGCTGGCAAAGCCAATCACAGTCTTGTGACTAGTGATTTCACTTGTGCTGATCTACCAACAAGACACGTTTACATCCAAACTTGCGTGTCCCTTTCTTTTCCAACCATGATAGGCTCAGTCTTCCTTTTTAGAATAATCACCAAAATATAGCTTAGGGTAACCTGCTTTACTGCAGCGGAGAGGCAGTCAAAAGAGGTAAGACTGGATCCACAGTCCTAGAAAGAGAGAAAACTCACCAAGGTTTGCCTAATATTAATGTTTTTGCATCTTTCCTTGAGATATTTGCATATTTTAAAACAGAACAGGAGGTTGGGCCACTAAGCAGAAAGTAAATGGCTAAGTTTAGTAGGGCTTATGGCTGCAAGCGGGTGGGTGACTGCAGCTGGAGAGAGTTAATCTCTAAGTCCACCAAGACATCCAGACACAAAGAATCAAGATCTGGGAAACAGGGCAGTAAAAAGAATCACACTGGGCTTTTTGCATCAGTGACATCCTCTGGCAGCTAATAAGGAGAAGCAGGTTGAGATGGAGAAGCTGAGAAGGTTAGAAGCTGAGAAGGTGTGAGAGGGCTGCTGCAACCTTCTTTATTTTGGAGACATCTGTAGGATGAACACTTATAGGTGGGCTTCTGATAGATTTCAATTCTCGAACCCACTAGTTTAATAGTCCATGTGCTTGTTAAAATGGGAAGTCTACATAAAGCATTTCTGGGTACCCAGACAGCTGATGGCTGCTTTAAGGCATCATGATTATGTAGTCAGCATACTTATGAGCCAAACTAGTGGTTTCTGACACACAATGGCACTGTTTTTATTTGGATAAAACCACAGTTATTACCATTTAGTATTTGGCAGGTATTCTCTTGAAAATGACCCAACTGAATAAGCCACCTCCAGAGAAACAAGTGCCAGCATTTGTTACCAAACGTGACCAAAACAGAGAGGTGAAGTGTCAGGATGCTGGAAAACCTGGATCCGCCCCTGCAAAGGTCAAATGTCGAAGTTTCCCAACAGCCAGGAGATTTTCTGACTAGGCAGCTGGTGACTTCAGCATGCCCTTTCTATGCTGTGTGTCTTAGAGTTTTTATTGGTGTGATAAAACACCAAAATCAACCTGGAAGGAAAGCATTTTTTCACCTTACAACTCTCAGGTCACAGTCCATCACTGAGGGAGGGCAGGGCGGGAATTCAAGACAGACACCTGGATGCAGAACTGAAGTACGGACCACAGGTGAGCACTGTTTACTGGCTTGCTTCCCCTGGCTTGAGTACCCAGAAACTCCTGCCCTGGGGTGATGCTGTCCACAGTGAGCTAGGCCCTCCACACTGATCATTAATCAAGAAAACACACTACAGATTTACTTACAGACCAATATCATGGAGGTGGTTTTATTTTCTAAAATTGTGTAAATCTGGATTTCATTTATTCCAGAGCCATGGTGCTGAACACCATGTTTTCCATGTTTTTAACTGTAGCACATTTGCCTCATTGTTCCATTGTAAATATTCTCTTGTAAAACTCCTTTCTGTACCAAGGTTCCAACGTGGATCTTTCTTGTTTGTTTGTTTGTTCCTTCCTTTCTTCTTTCCTTTCTTTTTCTTTCTTTTTTTCTTTTATTGAAAATAGTTTTTTCCTCCTCACTTAATCTATCCTGATTAAGGTTTCCAGTTTCCTTCCATCTACTCCTCCTGGTTCCTCCTCCCCTCCCCTCCCCTCCCCTCTCCTCCCCTCCCCTCCCCTCCCCTCCCCTCCCTTCTCCTCCCCTCCCCTTCTCTCCCTTCCCCTGTCCTCCTCTCCCCTTCCTTCCTATCCTGATCCATCCCCTTTTTCTCTCTCATTAGAAAACTAACAGACTTCTAAAGGATAATAATAAAATAAAGCAAGATAAAACAAAAGCTAATACATTGGACTTGGACAACACAAAGAGAAGGACAGAAACCCAAGAAAGGACACAAGAAACAAAGACCACGCCTTCACACATTCAGGAGCCCATAAACACTACACTTGAAGCCTTAATACAGATGCAGAGGGCCAGGTAGCCCCTGCAGGTCCTGTGCATGCTGCCTGAGTCTCTGTTGAGTGCTACATGCTTTAATCATATTGATTTAACGAGCCTTGTTTTCTCTTGTCCTCCATCCCCAATGCTCTTACAGCGTTCTTTCCACTTAGTGGTGGTGTTTGTTTGTTTGGTTGGTTGTTTGGTTGGGTGGGTGGTTGGGTGGTTGGGTGGTTGGGTTTTGTTTCTTGGTTTTTGTGTTTTGTTTTGTTTTTGCAACTGAGGTTCCTCTCCAGATCTGTGTAGGTTTGTGTTGAGTTGACAAAAACCTACCGGCACACTGAATAATGAAATGTTTCAACAACTGTGAATGCAGCTCGGGAGAGCAGTATTTCTAATGTATGTGACACACATGCTATAATGTGCGTTCCAAAATACCATATAGATTAAAGTCTCTCTTCTTTGTGCAATGCAGACAAAAACAGTTAATGTTACAAAATGGAACTATTTCACTAAGATTCCAGGTGAGCTTTAAAAGCATTGCTATTTATTGTATCTTGCTGTGCTAGCAAAGGAAAATGCCTATATTTCTTTAAAAGTAAACTGTTACTTCCTCTCCAAGCACACAGTTAGACATTAAATTAAAGGTATTTGTTAAAATATAAAATAACATATTTTTTAATCCTTTTGTTTTAAAAATTGTAATTATTCATTGTTACCTTTTATATTTACAAACAATAGATTTCTCATTAGTATTTCAAATTAATTAATATATGCACTATTTTTTAAATTCTGGTTTAGTTTCCTTTACAACAAATGACAATATGTTTATTACTTATGTAAACAAACCTTTTGGTTTGATTTTTCAATCACTTTTAAGGACGTGAAGTGTTCCTGAGACCTAAAGTCTTGAGAATTCCCTTTCCACAGAGAAAATCAATTGCTGTTGCATGCAAGGATGTCACTGAGTCTTACAGACATAATTTGAAGAGAAAGAAGCCTACAAAAAATATATATGTTGCTACTTTATTTTTTTAATTTTAAAATGTGCAAAAATAATAGCTAGTATTCGGTGTGAGGAGAGATGCAGAATTTGGGGCTTAGGAGTTGTGGAGGAAAGACATGCCCCTCAGTGCTGCAACCTTGTGCTTTTGATCTGGGTGACAACCATACGTTCTCTTTGTTAAAATGCTGATTTTACCTACTTGTCATTTGGACATTTCCCCTGTATATTATGTTCTAATAAAATTAAAAAGTGCTTATTGACAAATTAGGAAAACAATATAATTTTTAAAATCCAGTTCTGGAGTAATGAGTGTAGGGTGACTTTTTCTTTCTTTTTAAATTTTGTTTGCAAAAATTTCTTCAATATTTCTGTTGCATCATTTGTGGACATTAATAAGTGAAGCAAAGCTTATGGCCAATACTAGTGACATAGTGTTGAACAGCTCACAGCTGCTGCGTTGGCAAGAACCCCAATTCTCCCAAACACAATGCTTTGGAAACATGAATTAGGAATGGGGTACTCTCAGGGACCCTTGAGATAAAGCAGATGCCTTCCAATAGCAACTTTGGCACCTGTCAGAAAGAGCAGGACCTAGTCTGACTGCCCTGGGGTGGTGGAGCTGGGGGGGTTGGGACTGCCCTCGGGTGGGTGGGCGGGGTGGGGAGGAGGAGCCGGGCTCAGGCATACCTTTCAGCAAGACTATAGAAAAGGCTTTGCATTGGTCTGGTATTGCAGGATGCAAGTGTGAGGGAAGAAAGCAGGGACATAAGACCTTGGTTCCTGACTTTTGGCAGCCACACTATATGACTAAATCAAGTAATCTTTCTAGAATCGAATCCATCATTCGTGGTAACACAAAGTTGCCAGCATCTCCTTGGTCTTTTATCTGCTAAGCTGGTAGGAAGATGAAATGGGTCTATGGAATAGAAGTACGTTATAAACTGTCACCCAAAGAAATCGTAGGTATAAAACACCAGAATTGTAAATACAATCGGTTGGGAGAAAAAGAAGATTTAGCTACTCTGTTCAAAGGTACATTCATGGAAACTTCTAGCATTTGTCTACAGCTGTCTTATCCTTAACTAAGAGGAATTCTGGTGAGGATTCAGTATTGATGGTATAGCAGAAGCCAGAGGCCTCAAACCAGACCCATGACTCATTGCAATGAACATTTACAAGTAAAGATGTGTGGACAAAAGGGTGTACTGTGGGACACACTACAGATTTCGTGACAAAATGTTTTCTATGATGCTTTGTTATTTTTATTTTTTGTTTTCTTATCTGCTTTTGTCGGGGAGGTTGCGAAGGCAGAATGTGGATACGAAGGGATAAGAAGATGAGTGGGATTAGGGTACATGATGTGAAATTCACAAAGAATCAATAAAAAGTTAAAACAAACAGACAAACAAGCCAATGTCCTGTCTGTAGCAGCTGTGGCCAAGGCTGTCTATATTCCTGAAGAGACCCTCACTTATGTCCAGATAGATTCACCTCTCTTGTTATACACACAAGCATTCACTAAGCTTCTATAATTTCCAGGCCCTGTAGTATAGAGATGACCCTCATGTCTGGCTTGTAACAGAAGAGATAAGGCTTCAGGTGATGTGTGACCCAGAAGAGAAAAACCTCCTGAACCGATGTCCAGACGAGGCTTTGTGGATGTCACACAGTCCTCAGTCTCACCACAGAGATCTTACATGAAAGTCTGATGTTATTCACCTTTTCCTCATTTTTAGTATTTTTTGATATATCTCTTCCCTAGCAGAAATTTTAGGATGGATTTGGTGATGGTAAGACTGAATGTAGGGTATTCCCTGAAGTTACAATCATAGAAATACAGGGGAAAGTCCACATGATGTAAAAGCATCAAGTTTAAGGACCACCAGTAAAGAAATATACATAGGAACTGGTGATTGTATGAGAGGGCAGGGACAACCCTAAAGTTTATGGTTTGCTTACCCATGTGAATTAAATCTGATATGCTGAGAAAATAATAGGGGAGATTAAAAAACAAGAGAGAACAAGTAAACTTGATTGTATGATTAAAAAAAAAAAAAAAAAAAGACAGCTGGGGCTTCCCAGAGGAAAGCTCAGGAAAGTGGATCTGGTCAATACGGATTTGTGAGTTATTAGCAGTCAGGGATTATTAAGCCTCCATACATGATGCCTCAGAAGTACAAGGTGGTTACTGATGGGACAAAGTCTGAAACCTAGAGAACCCTAGCAAGATTCCAATCAAAGGCTCAGGCAGTTGTAAGGGAAGTCGAAGAAATAACTGGATTAAAACTAAGGACTCAAGCTCAGTGAGAGCACAGGAGACACGGTGAGGTGAGGCCAGGAAACAGACGTGACTCCACACTTAGAGAGCATCTACAAGGCATTCAGGAGAACGACTTGATTGGCCATAGCTCAACTAGTGATGGACAGAAGACTGTGGACATAGCAAAACAGGAACAACACATTTGAGAAGCTTCACTCTTCAAGAGAAGAGAAAGGAAGACAGGGACAAGGTCACAGGCTCCAGTGGACCTTGCATTCTAGGAGTCAACCAAGTGAAGACCAAAAACCTTAAATCCACATTCTTATATATAGAGAGCTATGTAGTTAGGTCTGTGATGATTTACCTATTCTAAATATTTGGTGATTTTTTTTTTCTTGCTTCTATTCCTTAAATAGTACAGTGTAACAACCAGGCACACAGTGCTGGCATTGCAGCAGGTGTTATTAGTAATCTAAAGATAACTCAAGGTATATAAAAGTTCATAGGCTAGGCAAGAATATCTATTACACCATTTTATATAACACACGGGAGGATCACGGGAGTGAGTAGTGGACAGCCCTGTAATCAATCCAAAACATGTACCAATGACTGAGTGGATATTAGGCAGAGGTGGGGCATGGAAATAGGAAGGACACGGCCAAAAAACAAAGACAAGAGAAAGGTCCTTGGTGGCACAGGATATGAACAATGGCAGAGAGAGGCCCCCTCCTGTTTGGACACTGGAGGGAAGGCTTGCAACTGGGTGTTAGAGGTTGAATATGAATTAGAGGTTGGTGTCACCTGGAGAGTGAGGGGGTTCACACCTGATAGTTCCCATCTCCAGTGCAGAGAAGGGAAGTATGAAGTCTCTGCTTTCTCCCTAAGGGCTCAGCGGGAGTCCTGGGTAGAACAGCAAATGGGAGGGGCGGCTTGCCAGGAGCTTGGCAGGGTCAGTATAGAGAATCCAAATGCTGCCCTATTCTCTCTACTGACAGGCACAGAACACTTTGCAGCTGATAAAGGGGTCTGTATGTGCACAGCACATCTAATAGTCAGCTTCCCCGTAAGCCTGTGCCGCTGTTACTCCTATTAGTGGAATCAAACACTGAAGCAAAGCGAGGATGATTGCCCGCAAGCCGAGTGAAAAAGGAAGATGCATGCTGGACTCTGTGACCACAAACATCTCCCCCATGTTCACCTCCACCTAGGGCATCTCCCCAATGCTAAACAAACCTTAAGTGCCTCTGACCTCAACCTGAAAAGTTGTTATCCACGGAATGCAGGGATAAGAGTAAGGAGATTTGAGTCAATTCAAGGGCAGATGCCCATCTGCCTGGACAGCAGTCGATGCTGCACACTGATTAGGGACAAATTCACAGCAGAGTTTTGTGTCCCTTACTGGAACTGAATAGCCTTTGCTTAGCAACTGTCAGTCTGTTAAAGAACTCGAGAGCCTCTGAAGCAGAACAAAGAGCCTCAAAGGCTGTTGGAGGCTTTAAGAGAAGGTACCCATGGCCCTGCTTTCTCCGAGTCTCCTTAGGGAGGAAGCAAGTGCTTCAGGATGCAAGCCTGATTCTGACATGGGGAATGGATTACATCCCTTCTAGAAATCATGTTTAAGTCACTGGTCACAGCTTGATGATGTCACTTTGCCCTGGGGCTGGCCTGTTGCTGGTGACACTACTGTCCAAGCAGGAAGCACCCGCTCTTTGCTGATAGGAGTCATTCTGCTTGCCTATGTGAGGGGTCATTAGTCCTGTAATCACAGTTCTGCAGCCTCCAGAAGGGAAAGGCCAATGGTGGAGGGCTGAGGCTCAGTCCCCGATACAGAGCCACTGTTCTGAGTCCTGGCTTCTGCAGCGCAGCACAATGCTGTCTTTTAGTGTTCCGACCACGAATTTCATTGCTGATGATTTATCCCAAGGATATTATCAGATGTCTACACAAACACCCAGTTGGCCTTTATTTTTATTTTTGGCCAACCTATTTATAGAAGCTGACAATGAAGCAATGTACATATCTGCACATAGAAGAAAGCTTTGGCCCTGTCACAGAATACTATGCAGCCATTGTGGATAGTCCTTTGACTGTCACAAGTCTCCTCAGTAAAGATGGAAGCTTCCTTTTGCCAGATGTTCTACACAACAATTCACTGCAGCTCTAGTATCAAAGAAAGGTTTAGTGACATGGGACCATGTTTCTGCCATGCTGTGATTTCTTTTTTTTTTTTTTTTTTTTTTTTTTTTGGATGAGAATAAGAAAATAATAGGCAATTACAATGAAAACAATGACAATTACATCTGCATGGAAAAGAAAATGAAAGCACATATATATTCTAATATAGATAATCAAAACATTTATACACGAATATATTAATGAAAACATACACACACACACACACACACACACACACACAGACATTAGTGCCCTTTGACCATGAGTTCTAGATCTTCCCTCCTGTTTTTCTATGGTATCAGAGTTCTTGCTAACTCTGAGCTACATGAGATCAGGGGAATGTGTCCTTAAACTCTACTTTAACCTGATCATACTGGCTGCTCTGGGAGTCAGAGTAACCAAGGCTAAGGCCTCTGAAGCCATGGCCAGTTTGCAATATACATGTAGTATAAGAGTAAATGTGAGAAAGGAAGTTGCTGTTTTAGGACAGTTGGATCTAAGAGTGCTTGTCACTGCAGCTAAACCAGAATTTTTCTGAAGAATATACACAACAGACATGGTAGGATGGTTTAGGATACAACTGTAATCAAACATTTGCGAGTATTGGTAGTACAGCTCAGTGGTAGACTCCATATCTATTGTCTGAGAAAAACCAAGTGCCACCCCAGTAAAGCCCCACCCACCCAAACAAGAACAATAAAAACATACTTGAGGTCAAGGAAGGATATCAAGAGGGTTACAGTAAAGCAATTATGAAGCCAGTTATGAGTAATATGTTAGAACATCTTGAAAAATAAGGCATGTGATCTGATGGGCTTAATGGATCATAGCCCTAATTCTGCAATAAATATAGATGAGTCCATACTGAGATAAATAAAAGATTGAATGGATATGGAGATGGAGGAGAAAGCATAACCCTACCTCGCAGGAGAATCTCAAATGAGGAACCTGATGGCCATCCTGCACCAGCAGGAGGCCGGGCTCACTCACCCCTGCATTTTAAGGGAGGGGTGGACTTAGTGGGTTGAATCCCAGGGAATAGGGGGAAGAAAGAAAGAAGCAAATGGCAGTAGAGAAGGCTGGCAGATACAATCTCACAGCGTGATGAAGGTTGATACCGAGTGATGATGTCACATGACTATCACATACTCATTAACACGGTCTTTCCAGACCTTTGTCTTCTCCTTTCAAAAGTGCTGTGACCCCAGAAGAAGAGTAGGCAAATAAAATTTGGCAGACACTCTTAAAAATAGCTGGCTGGTGCTCCTCAAACCATCAAAATCATAAAAAGAACAAAGGCTGTGTTGACTGTCACTGAGCAGAGGAGGCTAAGGGGGCGGGGGTGTCAAGTCCATGCAGTGTGGCTCCTCAGTGACCCTGGATTAGTGGTAAAATGGAGAAGACAAAGTGACATCTGGAGTTGAGTCAGTAACCATGTCCCAGTGTCAGACCCTTGGCCTTGACAGATGGCTACAGACGAATGTCCCCTCCTCAACACCTCACAGGCAGAAGATGTGTTATGTCCACAGGTCTTAGCATCCTGGCCATGTAAATTTTGTCTCTCTTTTCTTGTTGACAACTTCAACTTTCTCCGCATCTCTGGCAATGTAAGTTAGCAGCCCTATTGGCTGTGGCTGAGTGGGTGCTCTCAGGCAAAATAAAAGATATTTGAACACAAGCACTAGGTGCCTCAGCGGTCTGTGTGATCATCAATTGCCGGAGACTGCTGAGTTTAATAAAGAAATCACATAAGCAAGATGGCTACCCAGTAACTGATGGGAAGTGGGTGTGTAAGGCATGGGGATGTCAGATGAAGATTTACAGCCTGGGAATGACAGAGTAGGGTCTGAATGTCTTCATCACACATATACCATCAACCATAGCAGTGTGGAACTTCAAACTTAAAAATTATCTCTAGAATTTTCCATCTGATATTTTCAGACCACAGGTAATTGATACTACAAAAAGCAAAACCATGGACGAAGGGGATGGCTATACCTCAACAGTTCCTGTATTTTACATCCTGAAAATAAGGCTGACATAGAAACCCTGAATTGTGCATTCTTACAAAAATCTGGATGAGGGTAAATAATAGAAGCAATTAATGAGAAAGAGAAAATTTTAATGTGATACTTTCCCCCGTTTGCTGACAAATCCCGTGTCATGTCTGTCTGTGCTCTTAGATCCTAGCTGCCCTCTGTGAAGACAAGAGTCACAGAGCAGCCCAGGGTCTGTATCAGCGTCAGCGAGGTCCGGACAACTTAGGCCAGGAGATTTTCTTACTCTGAGTGCCCAGATAATTGCACTTTTCTCTGCTGTGGAGGCTCAGCTCCTGGATCCTTAATAAATGTCAAGCAATACCAGAGTAATAATCATATTTCCAGCAATAATGACAAACAACTGGGGCCCAGAGTGGGTGACGAGGGACCGGCTCACCACAGTACAATTCATCTCTGGTTAAACTCACTCACATATTAATTTCTAAGATGAACAGTGGGTTCTAATTTGTCTTTTTTTTTGAACTGTGATGTTTTTATTAAATTCAATCGTCATGAGTACATGGAGAATGACTGCTTGGAAAAAAAATAAAACACTCTAGTGTAGCCAGGAATAAAGACTTTAAAATTGCAAGAGGCAAGATGTCTTGAGGAAACAAGCCAACTGTCTCTTCTTCCTCAGGGTGTCAGGGCTTCTATGTGGCTCAAGACAGCTGGAAAATGTCACTAGGCTGGCCTTTCCCTAATGGTGTATTCTTGCTATATCTCTGAAGTCACACTCACAAGACTCTTTCTCAGAGAGGGACAGATGTTTAGGAAATACAAGAAGAAACCCAAGTGAAAGGTGAACATTGAGTTCTGTCCAGGAATTTACAACTCAAGGAAACATGCCCTGAGGCTTAAGATATTATAGGGGCTGGACTGTGTCCTAATCTCTGGTTCCTCAAAGTACTACATGGGAGGAAGAGCCACCAAGTAGACAGAGGAGAAAGCTCCCAAGGAAAGCAGATCAACCTTCTGCTATAGCTTCCAAACCAGTGACAGAATTAATATCTATAGCTGAAGCTGCTCCATACACAGCATTGTGTTATGATGGCCTGAGCTGTGCCAGCATCCTTCATGCAAATGCCAAAAGTAATATAGTTTGGCAGATTCTGGAAGATTCGCAGATTCATGAAGAGATATTATAGATAACTCATGCATATAAATCACAAACCGATGTATGCTCCGTATGAATCACATAGCTTCATGGACAAGTTGATGGATTTTCAGGGTAGCCATGTTTGGGCTACAATTTATCAAAGGGAGTCAAGTGTGAAGTCTTCTGCTTCTGGAGCAATGTTGGTGCTCAAAAGGTGTAGGGTTGGGGACTTTGGATGCTTTGGTTGTGGAGGCTCAGTCTATAGCAGGTGCTTTCACTCCAAGCAACACCTGACACTGATGTGCTTGAACAGCACCGCTGATATTTCATGGACACAGAGAAAGAAAATAGGAGCTAGAACTCACACAGAAGATGCCTTCTTTAGGCTTAGTGAGGACCCTTAGCCACGCCTACTTGCTGCTTCTACCCTCAAAGAAGACCTTTGCTCTGAATTCTTAGGACAGCACTGGCTGTCACCCAGGGCTCCAGATGGAGCCTTCTGAGAGACACTCACACACACACACTCACACACACACACACACACACACACTCACACACACACACACACACAGGAGGTGGAGCCACCCATAGAACACTCAACCAAACTGTTCACCCTGGCACTCTTGAGACTCACACCAGGGCTTCCTAGTAGGTACCCATTGTTGATCCACACCAGATCTCCAAATCACCTGGTCAGCAACTAATTTTCTTCTCCCTTTGTCTGGATGCTCATAGGGAAATCCATTGTGGGGGAAAGAATGCATAAAATAGAGCCACCCCTTTGTGCTGACTCCAGAGTCTTAGAGATGAGCAGGGCATAGAATTTTCCCAATATGGACATGAAACTCTTCTGAGAAGAGTAAATAAGGCTAAGACGAAGCAGCTCAGGGTTGTGGTCAGTCTAGACAAGGTTTGGTGGGCTGTCAGAAGTAGTTGTGTTCTTTAAGCATAGGAAAGGGGATTGGCCAATGGAGGGAGGAGGCTCCAAGTAGAGAGGACCACAAATGCCCAAGGGAAGAAAGTCTATTCTTACAACAAGGGGAGGGACTAACAGGAGTAAAACATGATTGCACAGCTGCACAGGAGGTCTTGCCCAATGGTTCTGGATTGGAGTCTGTTCCAGACATTGTGGGACCTGATGGTGGTTTTTAGGAAGTGACAGGACAACCAATGGGTATGATTTTTTAAAAGTCACAGTAGGAGAGTAAAGGCAAACTGAGGCATGGCTAAGCTGCTAGGCAGGGGCCATCTGTTGTGTTCTTCCTGTTCCCTTAGTCTCAAGCTAGGCCCTGAATCTGGGTAGCATCAGTCACTGGATGAGATATTAGCATTTGAACTTTCAAACCTCCTAGCATACAACAGTTCCCAAGAAGTTGGGCTTAGATTGAAGCTTTGACTTACATCTTTATAGACCTTGTATTTATGATCCTAACTCCTCAGAAACCACTTGCTTCTATTATGTTTCCTAATCTCATTTCTTTATTGAATGCATCTTCATCTAAATGTATCATAAATAATTTGTAGAGTGAGTCAAAATATAAATAAAATACATAAAACTAGATATGGAACTTAAGTCATTCCAAACTGGCAACTGGCCCATAGGCAGATGGCCATGGTCATAACTGACTGTCGCTTTGCATCAGAAGGGGCCACTTTCTTCCCACCAATCTGTCTTTATTCCCTCTTTCTTTTTCAAGTCTCAAGTTGAGTTCTTCCCAACCCTGCTTAGGCTCTGGTTTCCTTACAAAAACCTTCTCTCATGCCACAAGTATTTTACCTACCTAAAAGGGGGCGATGTTACAGTCAGGGGGTGATGCCTTTTGTTTTTTGCATCCCAAACCCCAGCCGGAACCAAAATTCTGTATGTGAAATGCTGGGGGAGTGAATAATGGAGAAGAACAATGACAGCCAGAGATGGATGGAGACAGAGACACAGAAGTAGAAGGACTCACAGACAATTGTATCCCTCTCTGACCCTAGAGAACTTGAGATGATGCTTAGCAACTGGCCCCTCTCCCCCTCCTTCTGGCCCACACCTCCCTCTGATATCTACACTCAGGAAGAAGGGCCTGTCTATAGCCTCAAGGTCATTCTCACCTAAGACCTTGCCATTGGCTCTTTCCCTTCACCCCATTGTCATTTTCCTGTGAGGCCTTCTAGAACTCTCTGACAGAGCAGACATTTCTCCTCTGGTTGTTTGATTCTATCCAGGGCTTCTTAATTATTCATCCCTTTGGCTTTCTGTCTGGCTCTCCTCAGAGAGAAGGAGCCTTTCTATTTTTCTCCACTGTCACCAGTCTGTAGACTGGGTCCTTGATGCTAAAGTCTATGAATCCAAATTGATCCAATCCAAGTTTGTTCACTTACATTGTTCCTTTTACTCAAAGCTCCCAGCCACTGCCTTAATTCTCTCTGCTAGGGTAGGACTAACTGATAGACTAGTAGCCAAGGACCCCTGAGTCTCATGCTCAGTCCATTCAAGATCAGACTCAATGGCCTTCTTATACTCTTCCCATACTGTCTCCTATGTTCAACCTTTCCTCTCTTCTTTGTCAAGCCAATGAGCCAAGTTTGCACCAACCCCCATCAACAACAGCAAAGAGAAGAAATTTTCTGAACTTCCCGTTCGGAGACTTTGAAAGACTTTTTTAATTAACCAAAATGGTTTCTCATAATAGATGGGTCCCAGGACGAGAACGCGGCTGTAACTCACGCGACAGGCGCCCCAGCGGCCGGGCTGCTAGCGGGGCGCCTAGCGGGTTGTGAATGGCAGCAACGCCTCAGGAGGGCCCCAGCCTGATTCTCCACTCCACGACCATCTGCCGTTCTATCATTTATATAGTTGGGGACACTTCTGTCTTTGGGAACAATAAAGCTTTTTTTTTTTTTGCTCTGATGAATACATTTAAGTCTTTAAAATTTGAATTTAGAGAAATCAACAAAAATGTATGTCATATCATTCTAAAATTCATAATGCCTAATTGAAAGCATTTCCTGGGATGGGGTCACTTAGCCCAGAACATCAGTCCAGTTTTCAGGTTATAAGGTTACAAGGAAATTTGTGTGCAGACATCAGAACCTCAGAACAATCCCTGAGGATGGCTCTCCTTTCAAGGCCCATGTTCAGTTTTCAAAAGGATTTGAGGCAGGCTTCCTTTAAACTGTAAGACGAAATATGCTTTCAAGTGATTTAATTTACAAAATCTTAGTACAAGAATAATTGAGAAATGACACATCCTTCAATATGCAGTGGCGACTCCAGGTAGAGAAGGAGCTGCCGACTCACAGGACCTGCACTACCTCTGCACCTGCTCTCTTGAATGGCTTTGAACTCTTGCCCCATCACCCCAAACAAACCATTTGTGAAAGACTGAATGACTGAAAGGACAGTCAAAGAGGTGACTGCCTGCAGAGCTCATGGAGCACTGTGACAATTGTCTGAGTTAAAGGTACAGACCAGACAAGGGTGAGCATGAAAAGGTCTGCAGGCAATCACACTTAGGCAAGCTACATCAGTACTGACTAGTGCATGAATTTTACAACCTCAAGTTGTAAGGCTATACTAAGAGAAGTTTTCAGAATAAATCAAGAGGAAAGTCATGCTGTAGAAAATCATATTGGGTAGGTCAGGTAGATACTTGCTGCACATCAGATTGGCATTATCTTGCTGGTTCATCAATGTCTGTTTATGAATGAGCTAAGGGAAGTCCACTTTGAATGGATATATGAGAGTAAGCCACCCTTCATTAAGTGGATGGTAAGCACAGCATAGGTCACAGCTCAGAGTGAAGTTGAGATATGAATTGGAGATAGGATACCATGTCATCTCTGTGAGCCTTTAATCTGGATGCAGGTCGGAATCCTGGACAGTGATGCTTTGCTTACTCTGGCCAGCCACCACAGGACCACTGTCATTCAATGCATTTAATAACACCACTCTGTTTCAACCATCAAGTGTCTGTCTATACCCACAGTGATGGGCAGTCAGTGGTTCAGTGAGTTCTATTCACAACCAAGCCATGATCTTGACCTTTTTATGGGAACAAGACAGTCTCAGATGCCTATGTTCTCTGCTTTCATCTGAAATCTATTTAAAACTGAAAGGCCTAAATCCAGCATATCCATCTCTAGAGTCATGATCATCCAAGAAGAGGTTGAAGTAGTTTGATATCAGGACAAGAGAGTACACCGATGAATCAGATGGCTTCAACTGAATCCTCAAATGACACAGAAATTCATGCCAAAGATGACAGAGAGAACATCGTGTACCCTGGACCCTCTGCTATATAAGGAGATAGATATTCAGGATCTAATCTCGATCATCCTACTAATGAAAGCTTTGGAGCTTTGGATAAAGAGGCTTCTTTCTTGGGGAGCTTTTCTTCCAGCAAGTATCTGGGGAACACCATAATGTTTCAGAAAGGTCTTAATTCAAGGAGTCTCCCAATTTTATTAGTCCTACCATGGGCTAATTGCAGTTCTACTATTGCACTAGAAACTACAGGCTACATAAAGAAAGCAGAATGCAACTGTGGAACCAAAGACCATTGGACCACATGTTTGACGGGTACAGTCTCTCTTTTCTGAGTAAGTAGAATAGATCCTGCATTCCTTAAAACACTAGTTAAATTCCCAAACATAACTGATAGAAAGAGTACATAAACATAGATTTAAAAAAAAAAAAGATGGCACAGACATTAAGAGTGTTTTCTGCTTGCACAAAGGACCTGGCTTTGGGTCCAGCACACAATAGACATCTAACAACCACTTGTAACTACAGCTCCCAGGGATCTGACACCTTCTTCTGGTTTCCATGGTGTCTTGCACATCTATGTTGTGCTTACATAGGTATATACATTCAGGCACATAAAATAAATGAATCTTTAAAAAATATATGTTAGCTCTGAAATGTCTTTAAAAAGCAAGCTTGGTTAGAGAATTTAAAATATGAATTACAGACATCTTTTCAAGAAAGGATCAGTTGTAATTTTTTTTAACAGGAAGAGTACAACCATAAGGAAATATTTTAAATAAAGTTACCAAACAGGAAAAGAAGACCACAACGAACAGCAACAAATCTCTCAGCACACAGTCAAGTGTCATGGAATACAGTCCTTGCTGTAATTCAAACACAGAACAGTGCAAAAGCAACCTTAATGCTCACTGCTAATAGCAAAATGATTCTTTTTATTGAAGAAGAAGAAAAAAATAAAAACGATGTTGCTCTAAGCAGTTTTGAAATGAATATCTGATTCAAAACTTCCCCTGTGCATATAATTGCATGCTAATTTACATTTTAATTACTTCCTAAGAAATCAAAAGCATTTGTTGACAGTGGAACATAATGTCAACTTCACGGTGCACTGTTGGTGGATGCTTAATGAACTTAATTAGATAATTAGTGATGTTAATTATCCTTCTATTATGAAGATAAAGATGCCTCACAAATGATGTACTCAGTGAAGAAACATCATTAAAGGTATCACTGTTTGCTTTTGTTCATTTACGTCTGTTTTTCAGATTCTTGTAACTGGCTCATGATAAACGGTGACAAATAAAATTTGCTTATAACAGGGGTGGTGGGGAGGGGAGTCACTGCCTTCCTCCAGTCTGCTGTTGATCGGCCGCAGGATTCTGGGTGCTGGCACCATGGTGGGGCTGCTGCTGTTGTTGACAAATGTTCACTGTGATAAACTACAGTTACACATGTGTAACTTTCGGATATGACATTGGTCTGTAAAACTATAATAGAAGAGCAAATCCCCATTGCCTAGTGGCATTGTTGTCATCCTAATGTCACAGCACCACAGCTTGTACACATTGGTGGTGACGCTGGGGTGAACAGACCTGAGCTGGCAGTCTTTAAAAGCACAGCACCCATACATGCAAGCTCCTTGATAATGGCCAGTGGCAACTGCATAACTAGCTCTGGCTTTAAAACTCTATGCTTTGGGAAGCTAGCATGCACTCCATTTCCTCAGGAAAAGTGGCCTGCAAACAGTGCCTAGGCTGCAGCAGCCACAAGCTGCAGCATGCCATGCATCTCAGAAATGAGTCACCCATTTCAACTCAGAGTGAGCTTGATCTGTTAGCCACTGGCTCTGGGATGCACTTCTTTACCCTTGTTCTTTCTTAGCTCAGTCTTATCACAAGGTCCAGATCAGGACATTCATGGAACATGACTACACTGGCAACAGAAGGGACTCAAGGATTCAGCAGTTCCTGCCCTCTAGTCCTGTAACATTTTATAAGCCATAAGACTGTATTTGCTATATACTTATGAAGAATTATTCAGTGTGACAACCCTGTGGGCTTCAAATTCTCTAAATGTTTCATTACGCTCTTCAACATCTCTGACTCCAACTCTTGACAACAGAGCATCTGAGAGCTCCGGCTTGCTTTGATAATTGCCTTTTTCTTCCCCAGCTCCTACTCCCTCCACGATCACACACCTCGACTTTGTCTCAAAGCTCATTCTAGCTATTTTTGAAAAATCTGGTCTAACCCTTGGCCTCTCGAGATCAGAAGTCTTATATTCTAGGGAGTGAGGTCTGTGGCTTGCCCATGAGTACATTCACTCCAGACTGAGGAGGGGCAGGGACACTAAACTAAAAGATGGAGGTGTCACTAGCAGACTGCATTCCTCCTCCAGGCTCAGCCTCAGCAAGAGCATCCTCAGCCCCTCATCATGAGAGAGCTAGCATAGACATGACAGCAAGCCACTCTCTCATAACCCCCTAGTTCTGTACACTCACTCTCTCATCCACAATTACCTTTTAGCTTTATGACTTCTTTAAGGAGAAGACAAATAGACACAAACATTGTAAAATGTAGGTGAAGGTGGGGGTGGCAGGGAAGAGAAAGGGAGGAGGAGGAAATTCTTGAAGGAATGGATTGATACCAGAGATTCATTACTATTGCTTCCTTTGCATCTGTATATGTCTGAAATTTTCCAAGAAGAGGTGAGGAGTAGTGTTTAGAGTAGATGGTCACAAGTGTCACTTCCTTTGACAAGGACATTAGCAAGAGTGTCCCTCAATGGAGCTGCCACTGATTTGTTGGTGTGGGCCTTGGTCATGGGTAAGGCTGCTCCATGGGAGGCTGTGTCTATGGTATATGATCAGGGATGGAGCTGATAGGATATGGGCTCTGAGTGGCAGATTATCCAAGGTCCCCAAGTATGGCTACTCATGGTGTTATGCAGGTGCTGATACAATCGGCATATATGGTCAAGGACAATCTTTAGAGAACCCTGGAAGCAACTGGAACAAAATTAAATGTTCTTCTGGTTTTGGCAAACACCACAAAAGCTTATCTTTGGTGTTTTAGCATCTCCAGTGAAAACTTTGCCCAGCTCTTCTGTCCCTCCACAAGTCCATCTCAGCATCCTGCTGTGGTATGGAAAGCAGCAACCAGGAGGATGAGCAACTGTGTGTCAGTGGAAACATAGACACAGGCTCAGCACTTTGTCAAGTGCCCTTCTCCTACAAACGGCCTCAGGCTTTGATGGGAGACTAGTACAGAGTCTCTTTCCTCAGATGGGGCTAGTGGGTGCTTACACGGGAAGCTGTGCACAGGTGGACAGCATTTGTGTTATTTTCCAAAGACAAGTAGGGAGAAGTCCAGCTCACACTCCACACAATAAGACGAGGATTAGTGGATGTATGCTTTCAGATGAACTCTCCCCTCTTTCAGGACCCCCTCATCCTCTGATTCTCATCTTCCTCATTGCCAACTGTTTCTCTACACTGCTCTCACTCCCCTCACATCCCAGGCCTTCTCTCTTCTCAGTCATTTCCTCTGGCCTTGGCAGACTCCTGACTTCATCAATCCTGGCCTTGGGTAGCAGAATTTTCCTGTGTTCTTTGATGTTGGATGCTCCTACCACTGTAGGATTAGGATTAGAATGCTATAGCCTTCTCCACTTAAATGATGGAACACTCTCTGGACACCGTTTTGCCTCAGGACCATCACCCTTAACCTAATCATTACATGAACAAAACCACATACCTCCCATTCAACTTCACACTTATGGACACATCCAGCATGTAATTTGCTCCTTATCTGGCACTGGTCCCTGTCTTGCCCTTGCCAGTACCCTTGAGCTTTTCCTGCCTGGTGTTTCTTCCCTACACTGCCTTCCAAGCCTCTCCCTTTCTTGCCTCTAACTTAAAGTAATCTCCCTTGTTCCACTCCCCAGGGCCTCCCAGCATCCAGGCCACTCTTCTGTTTGCCAATGCTTTTCTTTCCATGTGAGTCAGTAGATTATAATATGCTTTGCATTTTGGAATAACTTTAGATCTGTAGAAGAACTGAGGAGACAATACAGAGCATTTCTGTCTACCTGACCCTCACCTGACTTCCCATGATATCAATGAAGACTGTATGTCATGACAGTGTTTCTGCCCAAATAAGATGGTGTTTGATTACGGCTGTGGTTTGAATACAAATTGTTCCCTGTGGGCTCATTGTGTCATTGTATCAAGCACTTGATCATCAGCTAGTGGCAGTGCCGTTATTTTGGAAGTTTTAGAAACTTTAGGAGGTGAGATCTATCTGAACAAGTCTTTCCTACCACACAGTCTTGCCTTCCATGGTGTTCTTTCTAAGCACACGGACCAAGTCACCATGGATTGAACCCTTGGAAACCACGAACCAAAACAAATCTTTCTAATACAAGGTGGGAAGGCAGCTTCCCAACTTGTTCTGAAACAAGAGCAACTGAAATTGAGTGAGCAGAAAAGCAATATCCCTGCTAAGGAGAAAACTGGCTGGCCAGAGTATCACTCAAGATTCTCCAAGCAGACAATGGTTAACTGGCTTCCAAAACACCCTGCACTGGCTTTCGGAGGTCTGAGGAGAGGCCAAGACCCCAGCCTCTATCCTACTCTGAAGGCCTTTACCATGTCAGAGACGACATCACATCACAATTTGATTCCCAGAAGGGACTGCGATGGGGCTGGGGCTGGGGCTGGGGGCGGGGCAAAAGGGGAAGAAATCACATCTATCAAAGTAAGTGACATCTATGAAATTGGCCTTGACTCAAAGCTCAGCTTCCATGTCAGGATGAGTCCATCCTCTCCTGTAGAGGAAGAGAGGTGCAAGCCATGACGAATCCTACCTCATATGCCTCACTCCTAGGAACAATTTATCAGTGCTATAGAGCTGTCAGTGCTGACATGATAAGGAATAACACCGGATGAATAATGCTTCCTTCAGTACCAACTCCTTTAATTACAAGCCTCTTCTTTCCAGAAGAGAGACAGAAGATGCGAAAACACCAATTTCATGCACTCGTGCCTGAATAATGTCTCCATGCTGCTTTTTCCAGATGGCGACCTCCTCACTGGAGGGACTAATGATGTGGGCATATTTAGGGAAAAACCAATAACGGAGTCTTTAACCTTCAACAACAAAAAGCGTGTTATACAAAATGTTCCTTGGGATACATTAGAAAATATCAATTACATTGCTCACTGAGGTGTAATCAGCTGTAATAATCAAAATTAATTTTTAAAAATAATTAAACAGACCCCAGGGCAAATAGTTGATGCTCTTATCTTATGACATCACAGTGTACATATGTACCTGAGAACTGTGCCTTCTGGTAACGACAAAGGCAGTTCATGGAGATGAGTGATGGATGTGGGGTCTGAGGGCTGCTGGGTCTCAATGCAGTGTGAAATGGGGAGACCTCTGCTCGCTCCTTCCAGAACCTTCCATGCCCATTCTTTAGTATCCTTGTCTGTGGCTGGTTCTGTGCCCATTCCAACAAGGTGACCAGTGTAGGGAAGTCTAGCCGATTTTAAAATTTGAAACATGTTCTCCTTGTTTCAAAATGAACTTGTTTTTAAAAATGTCAGTGTTCCAAGAATACCTGCTCTTGGTACTGAAGAGTAACCCAGATCCAATTCCAGTTAAAGCCAGCTTTAGACCTGGCTTTTCTATATGTAGCCTCAACTGGGAAGCCACATGCACATTCTCAGACACTCAGAGATTGTGGAACGTGATTACAAGTAGCAACCAGAGAGGAGACACCACAACTGGGATTTGACTCAAGGGTTCTAGACTCACCTCTGCTCTGCACTCAGGATCCTTTGCCTGCCGCCCTGGCATCAGTCTCATGGCTGAGGATAGACTCCCACTCCACGAAGTCACTTTGCTGTGCTGTGAGACACTTGAGCGACTGGCCAGTGACTTCTTCTCAGATGCTGTGGGAGGAAATCAGAGCTGAAGCTGAAAGAAGAGCATGCATACCAGTTCCACAGCTGGCTTGGCTAGCAAAGGGTCCTCTAGGTCCCGGATGCTGCATCCCTTCTGCCAAAGAGAAGCAGCATAAGCTATAGGCTCACATTACCGTCTTCAGATGTTCCTTCTACTAAGAAATGTGTGTGGCCTCTGGGGCCCCTAGACTTGTTCCAAACTTCTGGCTCCAAGGCTCACTGGTGTCTAGCAAGACATGAGAACATGTGGTGGCATCCCAGAGTTACTAAACCTTGGTGTTCTCGTAGGATGGAATGAAGATGGACAAATTCAGTCATGAGGGCGGGCTAAAAGAATGTGCTTAAAGGCCCTGGAACATTTAAAATGTTCAGTACCTGACTGCTAGCAGAAGAGTGCTTCAGCGTCAGTCTCAGCTTTGTATACCTTTGCATCTCCGTGGGCATGTGTGTCTTGTTTTATTACACTTCTCTCTGGCACACAATCTGATATTGTGGCTCCAAACTACATGTACACCTGTTGCTACAGCTTAAGTGTGCTCCCTCCAAAACTCCTGTTCTAATATCCCCATTGTGATGCTAGGAAGTGGCAAAGACATGAGGCTTCGTTCTCATGGATGGATTCGTGTCTTATAAAGGGGCTGAAGGACATGGGCTCAGGCTTTCTCTGTCCTTCCATTCCTTCTATGAGGTAAAGAAAACATCCAAGCACATCTTAGAGGATATCACAACAAGATCTGACTTGGAAGCAGACCGATCCCTGACTAGACAACCAATCTCATATACCCAGATCTTGGACTTCTTAGCTTCTAGAACTCTAAGATATTGAATTTCTGTTATTCATAAACTATCCAGCTTATGCTTTTTATGTAAGCAGCATGAATAGACTAAGAAAGACATATGCATGCATATCTTCCAGTGCAATTTGGAAAGCCAGTTAGATAAGGGCTCTGAATGTTACACAGTAAGCCAATAGATAAGCAAACACCTACCTCTTGAGATGCTGTAAATTTTTGTGATATTGAAAGACTTTAAAGAAGCATATGAATTTTGAACCTTACCACCAAGCAAAATCAAAAGCTCATCACTGAATTGATAACTATGAAGGCACAATATTTGTTTTTTATGTTAATATTTTAAGGATAATCATTCACTTCATGAAGTGACAGTACATAGCCTGAAGCTCAAGGCTGCTGTGTAGTTTGGAGTAAAGTTTCAAAGCTGATCAGTGATCAGTGGGGCCGGACCTAGTGCTCCAATCTCACAAGCCTTAGCCAGAACCCTGGACAAGGAGCCAGTCCCTCTAAGGGATTATTGCAAGCTGTCTGCTTGGTTAGTACTTCCAGCCTTCCTTTCCCCCAGCAAGTAAATATAGCATTCATTCTTTGTGAGGACAGACAAGAAATGTTTCAGTGATGTAAACCACACCCACCAAATGTATGAAACAGAAAAGGTCCTGGCTTTGGGTAAAATCCTGGGTAGAAAAGGCTCTGGCCATGAGTGGAACCCTGGAAAATAATGACTCTATGAGACCTAGCAGTTTTTGTCCCTAGACTTGAGGGGCCAGAGACCTAAGTAATGCTGCCAGGCTCTGAGCATCGTCTCCTCCCAGAGTGGGGTGACCTCTTCAATCTTCACTTCGCTTTCCCCAGCCTTCACGGAGAGATCAATCTTGAAGGCATCTTCCAGGGTCTGTCGCCTCTGTGCCACCAGCTGCTGCCAGAGCACCCGCACTGACTTCTGGATGCTGTGCTGGACTAAGAAAGAGAGTACACAGCACAGTGAGGGTGGCCTCCCCTAAACAGGATCAAGAGGGCCACAAGACTGAATATCACATCTTGTTGTCTTGATGATTACCTCAGCTTTGCAAGCTCCCCTCACAAGGCAGTATGTAGAGCCAAAGCTACCAACATCCATGTAAGTTGGCTTTTTCCTTCTTTCTGTGTCTAACCAGCTCTTACTAAGTCCTGTCTGCCTCTTGTGCCCAAATCTAACAAATGAGATCAAGGGATAGAGGAGTCTCTCTCCAATCCCCAATTCTGTCTGATACCTGTGGCATCCCTTGCATGACTCCTCAGTAACTATGGTAGTTTGAATGTTTGGCCCATGAGAATAGTTAGGAGGTGTGGTCTTGTTGGAGTAGGTGTGGCCTTGTTGGAGGAAGTGCATTACTGTGGGTGTAGGCTTTGAGGTCCTATGCTCAAGCTTCACCCAGTATGGAAGAGACCCCCCTTCCTAGCTACCTGCAGAGGACAATCTCCTGCTGCTGCCTTGGGATCAAGATATAGAACTCTCACCTCCTTCTCTAGCACTATGTCTGCCTGCATGCTGCCGTGCTTCCAGCTATAATGATAATGGACTGAACCTCTGAAACTATGAGCCAGCCCCAAGTAAATGTTTGCCTTTATAAGAGTTGCCTTGGTCATGGTGTCTCCTCACAGCAATGGAACCACTAACTAAGACAATAGCTAAAGAGTTACCCAAGCATCTCCTAACGAACCTTCTTAAACTTGTTGGTCTCTGTGGAGAATGGCACCCAAGTGCAAGGGTGTGCCCAGGTGAACCATTTCATTTTCCTAACATTGAATCTGCTTCTCAGACTCTGTCCTTCTCAGTGCCCTGGGTTATCTGAAACCTAGACATATCTACAAGCCAGCTCTGCTTGGTACACTGAAGTCTCTAGTTCCTTGAACTGTGTGTGTGCAGGTTTATCCAGACACGTGGATACATAGAGGCCTGAGAACAGTGTTGGGTGTCTTTATCACTCTCTACCTCACTTTGGCTGAACCTGAAGCAGGAGCTTACTGGCTTGGCTAGGCTGATTGGCCAGTAAGTTTCTGAGATTCTTCTGTGTCCAACTCCCCAGTACTGGGATTACTGGTATTTGCTACCACGTTCTGCTTTTTACATGAGCAGAAGGGATCAGAACACATATCCTCGTGCTTACTCTGTAAGCATTTTGCTTACTGAGTTACTTCCTAGGCTGGGGTCTGTTTTGCTAATCCCACCTCTACCAAATTCCGGAGTGTAGCCAGACATGCTAAAACTGGCACTGTGTCTGTTTAAAGTTTAAAGCCACAAGCTTCTGAAACTGGAAAGGCTTAGGAGCCTTTCTGACCACAGCCCAGATGTGCCACTCATCCTAATGGTTCCTATTACAAGGTGACAGAAAGTGAGTGGTACAGACTTCAAATCCAGCAGCAGAGGCTTGGGCCTTCTCAATCAAGACAGAAAGGATGCAGTTCTTAAACACATGGATGAGTGTGCATGTGTGCTTTGGTGCATGAGCATGTGTGTGTGTGTGTGTTATAAACTGACAATTGTGGGAAGCAAAGCTGAGAGGTAGTGAGGTACTGGTTTGAACTGTCATGTCAGTTTCAACTTAGGAGTGAGAAGCCAAGAGATTGAAGTAAGATATGTTTCTTTGTCTTTTTTCACCCATCCCTCTAATCTGACCTTCTATATCTTCATCCTCCTATCCACTTCTCCATCCTCTCATCCGTGCCTTCATCCTCCATTCATACATCTCTCCTCTCATTCATCCCTTGTCATTCTGTCTGAAGGCTACACTGCAACTGCTGCTGTTCAACTCACCCCCACACAGAACAGCCAGCAGAACGTACCATCACCCAGACTTAGGAGGCCCTCCTCCTTCTTATCTTTCACTTCTTCATTTGGAGAAAGGAAGACTTGATGATAAGGAGTAATTCTGGGCTTGGGCTCCAATCCAAATCCTTCTGGATAACTAGTAAACAAGAAAAATTTCACAGTAAACTCAAGTTTCCTTAGGACCATATCATGGTTCTTTTGTAAGAGGCCAGTCCTAAAACTTAGTATATATCACCATAGAAAAGTATGCCAAGTAAAAGAAAGTACAACTTAATGATGTCCATAGCTGATATTGAACAATGGATTTCCATACAGCAGAAAAAATGTCTTATCATTGTAGATTGTCCTAGCTGTGAAATCGTTCTTGTGCCTCCAGCAGAGCCAATGATTCATTTCTTAGTGTCTCTTCCCTGTCATCAGAACTGGACCTCCCAAAGCACTGATACTTGACTCTGTTGGACCTTGATGTCATCCAATAGCCAGAGCTAGTTTCCAGGGCATGTAACTGCACAGAGTCCTATACGTTGAAGGGCTCTGTATTACCATCTTAACAACACTAGGAATTATTAAACATATGCTTCATATTTTGATTCTTTTTCAGGGGCGACAGTTCTAATGGGAGTGCATGGGTCATATATTGGATTCCCCTGCAACCTATACTGCGGCAGCCCCTATTCCTGATAGTGCCGAGTGCCCTCTTCTAGAGGACTCAGCCTCCTGGGAAGAAAAAAAAATACTCATAATATGTAGATAAAATCTAAAACAGCAAACATAGAAATACAAATCTGCCTATGTTCAAGAAAGACCATTGTTGAAATGTGAAGAATGAAATGTCCTACAGTGGGGCTTGCAGAAGCCGCTGTTCCCAGTATGTGACAGGGCGTTCTGCTTACCTCAGCTGGGCTCCCAAATAAAGAGACAAGGGAAAGCCTCCAGACCTAACCATACGCTGAACACGCATGCTTTTCAAATTAACAAATGGAAGAACTGGTGCCTCTCTGGGATGGAGGCTTTCCCGGAGCTGCTGCTTCACCCTCCTAAGGGCTGGAATGATAGGCTGGTGTTAAGTTGCGTCAACCCTAGTGACAACAGATGTTCAATAAGAAGAGCTACAGAACGGAGGTTCTTTAATTCAAATGATTGAACTTATAATTCATACTGGTGTAAGTATGATTGAGAAAGGTGGAATCAGGCATGATGGTGGATTCAAATAATCATAGGACCCTGTGTGAGTCAGCTCAGTCTACATAGTGAGACCCTGTCTTAACAGAGGGATGTGTAATATCCTGCTGCCTTGTTCTCCCTTCACTCAACACGGCTCTCTTGATAAGAAGCCACATCCGCAGGCTCAGTACAGCCAAGCATTCCCAGTCTCAAACTGAAGTTCAAAATGCCCCAGAATCCGAAGCCTTTTAAAACAAGATGACACTGCAAGTGGAAAATGCTACACTTGACCTTATGTGGTTCCCAATAGAAACAAAAATGTATTAAACATGATGTACAAATTTATTGTCAGGCCACAGATGCAAGGTATATTTGAAATAAATGTACATGATGTTTACTTCTGGGTACCATCCTCTATATATTTCATTATGTGTGTGTGTGTGTGTGTATACACATATATGTAAAAAGGAATATATATATATATATATATATAAAATGAAATATATAAAAGATATACATATAAATAAATAGATATCCAAGTATTCACAAAATTTAAAGAAATATAAACTATGAAAGACATTTGTTCCCAAGCATTTCAGATGAGAAAGTAACTCTCTTCTACCATTTGCAGGGAGATGAGTTGAACACAATACAGTCAAGAACCGTAGATTCAAATGGGGCTTCCAGAAAGAGGGCTATTCAACAGCAGTTTGTCAGTGTTTCTTTGGTAAGTGTGCTTGTTGATATTGCTCTGAATTCCACACATATTGTGTGTAGTTTTCAGCAAAGAAGATTATTTCTAGCTTGTATAGTACATTGAATTATGAACATTTTTTCCATACTGAGATTGCATTTATCAAATATTAATGTTTCTGAAATCTGGCTATATAAAAAGAAATCAATGTATACACTTAATGTTTTCATTTTCTGCCTCAAAAAATGAAATCAATTAAATACCTTAGAATTGTGGAAATGAGGTAAATTATTATTTTTTGATGCCTCTAGCTGCTTGGTCACACAGACTTGGGGGTGGCTTGTCTATCAAGCACACAACTTCAGCTCTCCAGCTGAACAAAAAGCTTCTCTCATTTATATTGACTTCCCCTAAATATCCTTCCCTCTGCATCTTGCTTTTCTGCCCTGACCACCAGCACAGAACACTTCAGTTCTTACCTCCTGGCATTCAGCTGCAAAAGACAATGCATGAGGCACAGGAGGAAGCTGACATTGGAATTGTAAGTGGCAAAGATGATGTCCCAGTGCTCCTGTAGGAAGTCCAGGATGCTGAGGAGGGCAAGGCACTCGGATAGGGACTGCTGGGGTTTGCAGAGGCAGTACAGGATGACTTTATTCAAACTGCTATATAACGCACTCATGACAGTGTCCTTCTGGGAAGATGGGTTCTCGATGACCTGCACCACCAAAATGAGACATGCGCGAGCTCGTGAACAGTTTGCAATTTTACACATCGACCCAGTTTACCACGGAAACAATGCTATCAAAAAGTCACACAGTCACAGGTGCTTCTGTGTACAGTGGGCACCTCTTAATGCAGAGAGACTCACAACTGGTCAGTATGAGGAAGCTCAGCCCTAACATCTCCTCCAAAGGCTCAGAGAACAGCACACAAGAGGGGAAAGAAAGACTAAGAATTGGAGGATGAGAAGGAGTTCTGTGCAATATTTTCTGGTCATGATGTGGATAATGCATCTGGAGCTTAAAGCAGCTGTGGCCACCAGCACATGACCTGTACAAGGATGGGTCCACCGACATTCTATCATAGACTGGGGGGCGGGGGTCTGGAATGGCCCTATCTCTCTCAGAGGAACTCTAAACAATTAATAGTTGCTGAAAGAGCAGGAGCCACATTCCCACACTCCTCAGTGGTACATGACCTCACTCAAGTAAATATAATGAAATGAAGTGGGCTGCAAAAATAAAGGACATGAAAAGGGGGAGGGGTCTTGGGAAGAAGGAGATGTTCAGGAGGAGGGGGAAGGGAAGAAGAAAGGATAGTTAGGAGGACTTTGAAAAGAATGCATGGGGTTGTGAATGAATGTATTTTTTTTAAGTGACACAATCTGACCTGTCAACTAGGTTTCTATACTCTTGAGCCTCTTCTGAAGAGTGGATCAATAAAGGCAATTTGCAGAATTCAAAAAGAAACTCATAAAGACAAAGAAGCTAAGAGCTGACCACAGCCATATTTTGGAACATGGATTTAGTAATCACTGGTTTCTGAATCTGGTGAGGTGGCTGACATTCAGCATATGAACATATGTTGTTCATATTTGTTTTAAAACAGGTACATTGTTAATTACAATAATGTTAATAATTACAAGAGCAATTAACAATAGTCCCAGTGTGTGTATGTGTGTGTGTGTGTGTGTGTGTGTGTGTATTTCATTTAAATGGCATGACATTATAAAGTAGACTATCATATGACCTTGCTCTAGGGAGGAGAAGCTGAGGTCACGGTGGTTAGCTGGTAAGCGAAGGTCAGGCCCACCTGGGACACCTGAACTGTGCCTTCTAACTCTTGTCCCCTAAAAGAGTTAGAAGCAATAGACTTTATTCAGTTTATTAAAAACTCAGGGAGGTTGCAGAGGGCCAGAGTAGAGAGTCTTAGCACAGGTGGCTCAATAAGTCCATCCGCCCTCAACAGGACACAGGTCAATAATGGGCAGTTTTTTATTCTTTCAAGATGGCTTGTTTGTTGAGCTCCCTTGGAGTAGACCAGCTAGTACTGTTGTGAAGTTCCATTTGCTTATAGACTGCTGAGAATTAAGACTCATGGTTTCATCACCATCCTGTCTGCACTTCTCAAACCACAGTTAGGACTGTGGGTGTGGATTGCAGAAGGCAGGAGAAAGGACTGGGCCTCATAGACCACCTTCAGGGTATGCAGTGACTATCAAGCATGCCTGGCTTTCAAAGAGCTTCCTTTTTTTCCGATCTACCTTGGATTCTATCTCAGCTCCAGGAAAGATGATCTGTTGAACTAAGAAGACTCCCAGTCCATCCAGGATGCTTTTAGCACCCCGGTGAGGCAGCTTCTTACCGCTATGACGTGCTCTGTGATGAACAGGAGGATGTGCCTGGGATCTGCTGAGAACATCCCACTATACAGCTTCTCAACCAGCTTCTGGGTGAAATAGGAAATGCTTGCGAGGGAAGGCACAGTACCAGCTTCTGTATTTGGCTGAGGTTCCTTACTGCCTGTGTAAGGTAAGGAAGCAGACCGAGATTAGTGTCTAATGGGCTTCTCCACCCCACAGCCTACAAATCCCTTGTGGTACCCAGGTCCTAGTCACCTGTGTACCCCAGTGTTATGAAGATGGAGTCTCTAGTAGGTACACAGAGAGCACATATTTATTCAAAACAAACCGATCTTAAATAAGCCAGTTAGTGATATAAATCAAGAGATGAGGGGACAACCAAGAGAACACTTCCTCTTGGGGTCCTTTGACATGAAAACAAGATAGTTGAATATTGAAGGCCAATGAGAAGGGGACTCATGGTATGCTCTCATGCTGGAATGATGTGTGAGCTAGTTTTTACACAACTTGACACAAGCTAGAGTCATCTTGGGCCAAAAGTACATAAATCGTGGATTTTCCTCCATGAGATTGGCCTGTAAGCAAGGCAATGGGGCATTTTCTTGATTAATGATTGATGTGAGAGTGCCCAACCCACTGAGGGTGGCAGGAGCCCTGGGAAGATGGTCCTGGATTGTAGAAGAAAGCAAGGAAACTGAGCAATCCATGGGAAGCAAACCAGTAAGCAGTTTCCCTCTATATTCTCTTTGTGCATTGCTGCCTTGACTCCCCTTAGTAATGGACTAAATCAGGATGTATAAGCCAAACACCCTGTCCTCCCAAGTTGCTTTTGGCCACTGACCTTTATAACAGAGTAGAAGGCAAACTAGGGCAGTTGTGGAAAGAGCCACAATGTAAAGCAAGTAGCCAGACTCATTTACACAGCAGGCAGCGTGTTCACTTCAGTGTATGAAGATCTCAGATGATTCCTAGACCCGCCCTGAGTTAGCCAAGACTGTCCCATGCACAGTCCAGGTCAGCAACCCAGTCACACTGTCATCCAGAGACAGAGACAAGATGAACACTGGGTTGCCATGTCAGCATTCTGCTTATACAGCCCCCTACTCTCCTCCATGCCAGAAATTAAGAGAAAGACACAAGCCAGGTTTGCACACTGTGTGGCAGGGGAATATCCTAGAGGCAAGCTGTGTTGCATGGGATTCCTGTGGGTCAGAAAACGCTGGTGGGATGTGGCCTTGATTTTTAAATGAAGCCTCAGCTGTCCTGAAACTAAGGTCTCAAGTGTTGCAGGATAGCTGTATCTTTACCCAGGGCCTTTTGTTCAAGAAATGCTTACTGGGCAGTGAGTCTATCATTAGCATGCATAAGAAGGTTCACAGTGTATTTGGCTCAATTATCTCACAGTCCCCAAGCATGAGTCAGGTTTCTCATGAAGTCGCTGGAGATTGATCTGAACCCAGAAGACAGGAGGAGTGTCTACCTCAGAATGGCCCAACTATGGTAAGTCTCATGAAAAATAGCAACTGTCCCCCTATCCCAACCCATGTCACTGAAGACAGATGCAGAGGTGGACATGCCAGGATTCCTCAACCTGAGGATCTTGGTGTCCCAGCGAACTGCGCAACACTAGGAACAGAGAAGAGCACAGAAGCCACTCACTCACCTCTTAGGGTTGACATGCTACCCCGCTTGGGACATGGAATATGTCCATGGTGGAAAGTAAGATTTCAGACTGGAAGTCTCGCTTCTGCTGGCTGGTGGCACCATCCGGAGAAGCCTGAAAATATGGCCCAGGACTGAGACGCCAGCCATTGAGTCGTCGTGTCCCCTTAGTGACCACATTCCCCTTGGTATGGGCTAGTGAGTATGGGCTGCTGACTGGCCATGACTGCCTTTCTCTGAGGTATTGTCCTCTGATGACCCAACCACCTCACTCAGGAGGTAAAGCTCTCTCTTTGGGTGAAGAAGCGAGTCAGAGGAGTCCATAGTCAATGGCCACCTGGCACATATCTCAATGTAAAGTTGACCCTAGAACACGTATGCCACTGCCCTTAGGGACCAGAGCTGAATCCATTCAAGAACAAGCTTCTGCCTCAGAATTCTGCTTCTCTTCCCCTTCTCCTGAATACTTACTTACAAATCACTTCTACAAAACCCTTGCCTGAGGCTCTGCTTCTAAGGACCTCCCATCTATTCATCTATTGGTCCTATTTGGCCTGAGGTTCACAGGCCCCACCCCCAAGACACTGCAGTGCAACTTCCAATGGCAGCTGGTGTGTTAGGTCTGGGCATGCCCTGCCCTTAAGGGCCAGTCTCTTCCCACTGCACACAGTCCACCAACACGCCCCTTCTAACCTACCTCCAAGAGGACCTCCAAGGGCAGCCACTGCTTAGGACTGGACACTCCAATCAGCAGCTCCCCCAGGAGGACTTGCATGAACTCCCTCAGCTGCCTCCGAGCTGGATGTGGTTTGAAAGAAGCTTGGAACCCCTCAGCAGTGTGACTGGCTTCCGCAGAGTCCCCGGGACTGCTAGTATTTCTAGAGGATTCGGGTGTGGCCTCCTGGGAAAAGTGACAGAACAATGTAGTTGGCTCTGCTTGGAAGCCTTTGCCCACAAGCCACTGTGAGCAAGATCCTTGTCAAAGCCACCTAATTCCCAAATGCAAACCTGTTCTGCAGAGGCATGAGATTGACCTCTGAGGTCAAACTTGTAAGGTGGCCACATCTGTCTAAGATCCACTTTGAGAGTCACAGAGTCAGAGACCAGCAGGGAGGTCTAGAATGCCATACTGGGCATGGCAACATCTGGTTCTGGGACTCAGCTCTAAGTCCCCAGCATGTCCCAGCCTTGCTAATGCTGACAGAGTTCATCCTTGGATGAGAAGGACAGAGAGGTAGTGCTGGAGGATCTCTCCCATATCTCCAAAGCCAACTGACACTTAGGCTCTCACTGAGGATTTGCAAGCAATAAATAAATAAATAAATAAATAAATAAATAAAGCAAACAAGCAAGCAAGCAGGCAGGGCTCATTCTCCTAGATAGTCCAGGACAACATGGAGATGCCAAGAGGCCACATGATAGACCCAAGGACACATGGCCAGGGACTCTTGACTCCCGCCCTGTGAACTTTCATGTGCCTTCATCTGTTGGTACCTCCCTTTGCTCATTCATAAAATTAATGCAGCCATTCTTAATTAAGTCATAAAATGAATTTAATGGCACCTAGGGAGGTGGTGACTGCATTAATTAGCTCTGTGCGGCCTTGACTGGAAAGATGCCATATAAATTCACAGCAAATGGAAGGTTTTTGGCCACCAGCCACCTGCAAGAGGAGGTTCTGTCTCATTGTTTGTGCAACAAAGACCTGGCAGGGATGACTTGGTTGAGGCTAGGAAGCGTGAGAACTACTTCAAAACTGGAGCAGAAGCCCTAAAATGGGGCCTGCTTGGCCCGCTGAGATGTTTGTTGGCTAGAGAGATGATCTGTGGAGGAGAGACTTTCTCCTCTGTCTCCCTCCCACAGAGGTGACAGGTGGCTGTGGAGGAAACACCTTGGGCCAGAGTGCACTTGGTAAAAGTCCTTCAATTCAGCAGATGCCAAATCTGGCAGACACAGGCTGAGGTAGCACCAGGGTCACAGTGCCAGGCCACAGATTTTGGGAGCCTAGTTCCCTGTCTAAGACCCACTGGGGACAGTAAGAGCAGCCTGGAAGACTGTCCTCCCTGCTCGGCCCAGGTCTCCTGGCCAAGCTTGTATTTGGGTCTCTCCCAGCTGCAGCCACCTGGGCCTTCTTTGGGTCTTTCTGGCTTTTTTGCTCATTTCTAGCGAGTTACTTGAGTATATATGGATTTGTCAAACCATTGTGCTACTCTTTTCTCATTTTTTATGCATCTTCTAGTCTTTATATTTAATCTCTTTATTTAAACTAAATATGCTTGTCCCTTAGAGTCCATAGGATATTGATTCTAGGAACCCCTGAAGATACCAAACTCCGCAGATGCCCAACTCTGTTATACAAAATGGTAGCGTATTTGCATAGATTCTGCCCAAATCCCCCTACCCTGATATTTCATTATCTCCACATGAGTAGCAGTGCTTAATACAACATCAATGATATTAAAATGTAATGTTTATGGAATAATAATAAAAAATATCTGCACATGTTGGGGACAGACAAAAACATGTTTAATGTCTACAAGTATTTCCATCTGAGACTGGAAACACTCCCAAACACATACTTATAGATATGGAGCACTGGCCAGACTCTTCAGACCTAGTCAGCTGCTTATTTTAAGCTGATCATAATACCACTTTAAATCTTGAAAAGGTGGCATTTCTCAGTCTTGCCACCTTTGGCCAAATGGGTCTGAGCCCAGGGATACAGAGGGATATTTTTCTTTATGAGGCTCTGTTCTCTTTCTGGCACTGCCTTCATCTGGGGCTTCACAAATCACCAGGTTCAGGCCTGTACCCCAGGGACTCAGGAGATGAGCATTTTCTCCATGTACACACCTCTGGAAGGGGCAGATTCAGGGCCCTTCACTCACTCCACTGGCTTTCTTAGCACGTGGTGATGAGTGGTCACTCCATGCTCAACTCTGGAAGTCAGGGGTCAAAAGCCCTGATTCTATTATGCCCTTCTAACTAATGTTACAACCTGCAAACAAACATCACATCTTGGTCTCTGCTTCCTAATCCACCAGGGTGGGGACTGAGTGCAGATTTCTGCCTGTCTTCTTCCTGTGTTTAATCCTCTGCGCCCCACCCCCACCCCTGTTCTCACAGCCTGCTTTCACTCAGATTCCCAGGGCTCCTGACTCCTCTGACCCCACACCTGGGATTGGTTCTCTAACTCAAACTCACAGTCCTTTCCAAAGCCCCTCTTCTAACCTTCCAGCAATCAAGATTCAAGACCTCATCTTCCAGACCTAAGTGAGTCCTCTCTCTTCTTGATCCATAGAGTTCTGAGCTGGGCCCCTCACAAACCCACTACCCAGAAAAAGAGCTGGATCAAGTTCCAGCAGCCTGAAGATAGAAAAACTTCCCGAGAAGAAAAGATGGAAGGAAAGACAGTGGTACTACCTAGTCTCTGTCCATGGCACAGGTGACAAGAGGTCCCTGGCATGGGATACTGATTTCCCAACATCAGGATGTTATGTATTCCACCAAATATATATTTGAACTTAAACTATGATCACATATCACATTACTGAGATTTCTAAGGACTAAAACAAACAAACTGAACTCTGGAGCTGAAATTGACCTTGGGCTGCACCTCAGCCAAGAAAAGAGAAATTACCCATGTTGTTTATTCCATGTTCAGTCAAGTTGCTTAATGTGCATTTTAACTTTGGGAGACAGGGAGGTACGCAGCCCTTCACCCGTGAAGGATGATGATGTTCATAGCTGCCCACCCTGAGGCCTTAGAGCAAGGCGAGTCCTACCTTCTGTGCTTCCAGGGGGAAAGTGATGATGGCCACAGTCTGGAGGAAGTCAGGGGTCCTCCATGCTGGGTCCTGGGGATAGGAGCGGTGCACCAGGCCGAGGAACTGAAGAATACTGCTGGGGAGTGTCTGCTCCAAGGCACTGTCTCCTGAGCCTGTGGGGGGCTGAGGACACACTCTGTGAGACTTGGCATGTGAGGCAGCATATAGCAGCAGGACAGAGGGACAGGGGAATTAACTGAGAGAGACCAAGGAGCTAGAATATAGGGGGATGTCTTCCAGAGACTCAATACGACATGCTTCTGGCAGTTGCCTAAGACAGCTGGGCAGTAGCAGGAGCTTGTCACATAACATTTAAGTGTTTCACCTATGATCCTTCCCTCATCCTAAACCTTAGGGAATGGGTTCCATATTTACCTCTGTTCTGCAGTAGGAAACACAGAGGCCTAGAGAGATTCACTCTTACCACAGACCACCCAGTATGTGAAAGTCAATGAGAGTGAGCCTAGGAGATCTGGTAGAGTATATCGTGTCCTCACACCATCCCTGTGCTAGTGGACTTGGCATACTGGGCTCAGGGAAGAGTGCGCCTGTCAGGACTCAGCCCAGCCTTTCTCAGCCTAGAGCCAACTTCTCCACTAGAGACTCCACCCTGACCCACACTGAGGTCTCCCTGGTCTGAGTACGGCTTGACGAGGAGTACTCCTGCCAACCAGGAGCCTGGAATGTGCTGTGCTGTGCTGTGCTGTGCTGTGCTGTGCTGTGCTGTGCTGTGCTGTGCTGTGCTGTGCTGTGCTGTGCTGTGCTGTGCTGTGCTGAGCTGAGCTGATCCCCAGTACCCTATCTGAGCTTGAGTTTCCTTCCAGGCTGTGCTCTCTTCCCCTCTGGTCCAGGCTACACAACTAAGTTTTCTCCACTCAGTTCCCTTGTGTAACATACTCAGCTGCCCATTCAGAAGTTGACATGTGCCCCAGCCAAGACATCCAGCTGCTGTCTAATGTCTTGCTATTCTGAATAGATGTCTGGGACTTCATTTTTGCCAGCCTTGATCTTAGCCTCTTTCCCTGCACAGCCACACCAACACACAGAACCGACACCCAGTCTATTCCAAGCAACTCATAGGTAGATATTAGAGTTGTTCTTATGATTAAATTCCAGACTTTGTCTCTCATCCTTTACAAGTTTACCACATGTAGAGTCTTATCTACTGAAACAGGCAAATGTCGCCTTCATAACAGGTATGCTCACTGCATTAGATCAGTTATTGAGTGGCCCCATTATTATGATGTTAAACTAATATCTTTCACATATGAATTTAATGTGCTTGTTAATGCGTTGCAAACACTTGGCCTTGTACTTTCATTTTCCTCTGCATATTTTACAACTTACCTTTTAAGTTTTAAATGAGCTTACATGTCACTTTTTGCTTTATTTTTGATAACATATTGGTTAGGTAGACAACTGGTTCCTTAAACTACGAACAGAAAATATTCATCTTAGATATCCCCCAAATTAATTGCATATTAGCTCCTGGTAGAATGAATGCATTTTTTTAAACATGAAGAATATAAATAAATATATATTTACATATACATATATATGTTCAGCCACATGGACACTGAGAGTATGAACCAAGAGATCTTTTAAAATGTAGCCATAGGAATTCTGGGAAATCACAAAATTGAAAGATGCCAAGTATTACAATCTTAGAAAGTGACATAAATAAGTCAGGATATTCATCAATATATCCAAGATAGCATTCTTAAATAAGCCCACAGGCCTTCAGGTTCCTTTAAAAAGAAAAGTAAAACTACGGTAGAAAGAAAGCTCAAATCTCAAAGCTGAAGTGAGAAGGTGGGAACTGTGTCCCAGAACATGAGTTAGAAGACACCTGCTGGAGCTGTCGGGTCCCTTAGGGGCCCACGTGTTAAAGAGTTGCACTGTTAATGGTGTTGGCAATTGTACAAACTTGGGACAACTTAAGAAGTCTTGAATCATTGGGGGTGTACCCCAAAAGGGCACTGTAGGATTTCAGGGTTCTTCTCCATTTTCTGAAGTCAAGAATCACGGAAAAACTCAGGCCTGGGAAACTTGCATTTAAATAATATAAAACTTTGTAAATTTAACATACTTTTTAGTATAAAGGAGGACCTGTATTTTATTTTAAAACTTGCACAATACCAATACCAAACTTCACAATAGCACAGTGCAAAAAAAAACCTTGGTCCATTAGCCTTTATAAATGTTCATATAAAATCATAAATGGAAATTTGTTAATAGAACACGTAAGTGCACTGAAAGTAAGAACACAAGGGCTGAAGATCTTTATGAGAATGCAAAGAATCCTGTTGATGGAATTTTATCACATGAAACTGATTGAAAGACACAAACACATGATCACTTAACAATATGGCCAAGACAAAGCAAAAAATAGTTATTCTTTAAAGGCTAAAACATGTGTCAGGGAGATGACTCCACCAGAAGAAGCAAGATGGGAGGTAGACACAAAGTTGGTCAGAAGATTATGGGTGAGTCTGCCTGGAAGATGCAGCTATGAACAGCTAGAAAGATCCTCAAACACTGAAGAAGGAGTGGATTACCAACACCCCAGGTTATCTTCTGATCTCCACGCTTGTGCCACAGCATGCACATGCCTGCACATATGCACACACAAATACAACTTTTAAAGTAAATGACTTTTTAAGCAAAAAAAAAAAAAAATAGCATTCTCATTTTGTGCCCTCTTATCATAGCCACATCTGCATGCAGGAGAGAGACTGGTGAAGGCTAAAGTGATGTAGTTTTGATCTAATGCTAAAGAACTCGTCTATGGAACTGGTGTCTGTGTTGCCATGTTGCTGAGATTCTGAGAACAGGCTGAGCATCTCTACACAAGATGAGTGCTAAGGTGAGCAGTGGATGGGGTGTGTGTTGTGTGGCTGTGGGGTGTGTGTTGTGTGGCTGTGGGGTTGTGTGTTGTGGGGATGTGGGGATGTGTGTTGTGTGACTGTGGGGGTGTGGTGTGGCTGTGGGCTGTGTGTTGTGTGGTGTGTGTTGTGTTGTTGGCTGTGGGTGTGTTGTGTGTGGTGTGTGTGTTGTTGTGTGGGTGTGTGTTTTGGTGTGGGGTGTGGTTTTGTGTGCTGTGGGGTTGTGTGTGTGTGGTGCGTGGTGTGTGTTGTGTTGTGGGTTGGTGTGTGTTGTGTGGCTGTGGGTGTGTGTTTGTGTGGCTGTGGGTGTGTGTTGTGTGGCTGTGTGGTGTGTGTTGTGTGGCTGTGGGTGTGTGTTGTGTGGCTGTGGTGTGGTTTGTGGTGTGGGTTGTGTTGTGTGTTGTGTGGGTTGTGTGTTTGTGTGGCTGTGGTGGTGTGTTGTTGGTGTGTGTGGGGTGTGTGTTGTGTGGCTGTGGTGTGTGTTTGTGGTGTGGTGTGTTATGTGTGCTGTGGGTGTGTTTGTGTGCTGTGGGTTGTTGTGTGTGTGTTGTGTGGGTGTGTGTGTTTGTGTGGCTGTGGGTGTGTGTTGTGTGGCTGGGGATGTGTGTTGTGTGGGTGTGGTTGTGTGGCTGTGGTGTGGTGGTGTGTGTGTGTGGTTGTGTTGTGTGTGTGTGGGTGTGTGTGTTGTGTGGTGTGGTGTGTGTTGTGTGCTGTGGGGTGTGGTTGGTGTGGGCTGTGTGTGTGTGGTGTGGTTGTGTTTGTGGTGTGGGATGGTTGTTGTGTGGCTGTGGTGTTGTGTTTGTGTTGGGGTTGTGTGTGGTGTGGGTGTGTTGTGTGTGGTGTGTGTTGTGTTTGGGTGGTGTGGTGTGGTGTGTGTGTTGGTGGTGTGTGGGTGTGTGGTGTGGGGGGGGTTTTGTGTGGTGTGGTGTGTGGTGTGGTGGTTGTGGGTGTGTTGTTGTGTGTGGTGTGTGGGTGGTGTGTTGTGTTGGGGTGTGTGGTGTGTTGTGTGTGTGTGTGGGTGGGTGTGTTGTGTGGTGAAAGTCAATGAGAGTGAGCCTAGGAGATCTGGTAAAAGTATATCGTGTCCTCACACACCCCGTGCTGTGGACTTGGCATACTGGCTCGGGGAAAGAGTGCGCCTGTCAGGACTCAGCCCGCCTTCCTAGCCTAGAGCCAAAACTTCTCCACTAGAGACTCCACCCTGACCCCCCACTGAGTCTCCCTGGTCTGATTTACGGCTTGACGAGGATTTACTCCTGCCAACCAGGAGCCTGGAATTGTGCTGTGCTGGGGCTTTGCTGTCTGTGCTGTGCTGTGCTGTGCTGTGCTGTGCTGTGCTGTGCTGTGCTGTGCTGTGCTGAGCTGAGCTGATCCCCAGTACCCTATCTGAGCTTGAGTTTCCTTCCAGGCTGTGCTCTCTTCCCCTTGGTCCAGGCTACACAACTAAGTTTTCTCCACTCAGTTCCTTTTTGTAACATACTCAGCTCCCCATTCAGAAGTTGACATGTGCCCCAGCCAAGACATCCAGTGCTGTCTAATGTTTTTGCTATTCTGAATAGATGTCTGGGACTTTCATTTTTGCCAGCCTTGATCTTGGCCTCTTTCCTGCAAGCCACACCAACACACAGAACGACACCCAGTCTATTCCAAGCAACTCATAGGTAGATATTAGAGTTGTTCTTATGATTAAATTTTCCAGACTTTGTCTCTCACCCTTTACAAGTTTACCACATGTAGAGTCTTATCTACTGAAACAGGCAATGTTGCCTTATAACAGGTATGCTCACTGCATTAGATCAGTTATTGAGTGGCCCATTATTATGATTTTAAAAATAATACCCTTACATATGAATTTAATGTGTTTGTTTAATGCTTGCAAACACTTGGCCTTGTACTTTCATTTTCCTCTGCATATTTTACAACTTCCCTTTTTAAGTTTTAAATGAGCTTACATGTCACTTTTTGCTTTATTTTTGATAACATATTGGTTAGGTAGACAATGGTTCCTTTAAACTACGAACAGAAAATATCATTTTTAGTTATCCCCAAATTAATTGCATATTAGCTCCTGGTAGAATTGAATGCATTTTTTTAAACATGAAGTAAAATAAATAATTTATTAAATATATTTTTAATATAAAAATAAATTTATGGTTAAAAAAAGGGCCAAAATTGGACATTTTGAGAGTTTATGAACCAAAAAAAAAGATCTTTTAAATAAGGGGGTAGGGCCAAAATGGGGAAAAAATTTTCCCCTGGCCAGGAAATTCACAAAATTGGGGAAAAAAAATTTGCCCCAAGGTATTAAACACTTTTTAGAAAGAAAAGAAAACTGACCTTTTAAAAAAAAATTTTTTTTAAAAAAAGGGAAATTATTCCAAATCCAAAAATATTCCAAAGAATAACCCAATTTTTTCTTAAATAAGCCCAAAAAGGCCTTCAGGTTCCTTTTTTAAATAAAGGAAAAAAATGTAAAAACTACCAGAAAAAAAGAAAAGGCTCCAAATCCCCAAAGGCGGGGGAAGTGGTAAAAGATAGGGTGGGGGAATCTGTTGTCCTAGGAAAACATAAAGTTAAAGGACCACCCCCGGGCTGGACCCTTTGTCCGGGTTTTTCCTTTAGGGGCCCACGTCGTTAAAAAGGAGTTTTGCACTGTCTAATGGTTGTTTGGCAATTTGTACAAACATGGGATCAACTTAAGCAGGAATGTTTTTTTGGGGGATTTTTCTTGGGGGGGTTTGTAAAAGGGGGGACTTTGTGGATTTCGGGTTTTTTCTTTTATTTTCGGGGAAGGTAGGTCGGGGGGGGTGGCCCTGGGGGAAACTTGATTTTTTAAACTTTGTTTTAAATATTTTTGGTATGGGGGTGGGGCTTGTTTTTTTTTTAATTAGGTTTCTTAATTTTTTGGGGGGTGGTTTGTTTAGGCTTTTTTTTTTAGGGCTTATTTTTTGGAAAATTTGTTTTTGGTGTGCCGGGGTTTGGAAACAAAGGGTGGTTTTTGGGTGGTCTGTGGGTGTGTTTTTTCTTATGTGTTGAACCCCATGTTTTTGGCCGCTGATGTTTTCTTTGGTTGTGCAGGGTGGTGGGGGCTGTGGGAGGTTTGAAAAAAGTTGGGGTAGGTTTGGGTGGCCTGTGGTGTGGGTATGAAGGCGGGGAAAAGTTGTGAGTGGGTGGGGATGGTTTTTTGATTTGGGGTTTGTGGTTGGGGGCCCCCTGGGGGTGTTTTTTTGTTGTTTTGTAGGCATTTCTTTTGGGGGTTTTTGTCTGTGGGGTGGGTGGTGGGCTTAGGTGTGTGTTTGTTTTGGGGGTTTGTGTTTTGGGGGTGGTGTTGGTGCATTTTGGGTGGTTTGGCGGGGGCTGGTTTTTAAAGGGGATGAGTTGTGTGGCTGTGGATGGGGTTGGGGTGTTGTTTTGGGTGTGGGGTGTGTTTATGGGGGGAATGTGTGTTTGTGTGACTGGGGGGGTTGGGGTTTTGTGTGGCTGGGGCTGTGTTTTTGTGTGCTGTGAGGTGTGTGTTGTGTGGCTTGGGGTGTGTTTTGTGTGGCTGTGGGGTGTGTGTTTTGTGGGCTGTGAGGTGTGTGTTGTGTGGCTGTGGGATGTGTGTTGTGTGGCTGTGGGGGTGTGTTTGTGTGGCTGTGAGGTGTGTGTTGTGGGCTGTGGGGGGTGTGTTGTTGTGGCTGTGGGTGTGTGTTTGTGGCTTGGGATGTGTGTTTGTGTGTGTGGGTGTGTGTTGTGTGGCTGTGGGGTGTGTTTGTGTGGCTGTGGGGTGTGTTGTGTGGCTGTGGGGTGTTGTTTGTGTGGCTGTGGGGTGTGTGTTGTGTGGCTGTGGGGATGTTTTGTTGTGTGGCTGTGGGGTGTGTGTTGTGGGGCTGTGGGATGTGTGTTGTGTGGCTTGGGGTATTTTAAAGTCTACTGAAGTGTCCCTGAAAAGGTGCATTCAGACAAAAATGCATAAAGTATGCTTTACCCCCAACGAACACCGCAGATTTTGCACCCGAGAGGTCACCAAGTAGAGAGCAAAGATGTGCACTGCAGACACTTTGTAACAATGAATACAACCAAGCAACACCATACTTTGGGCTATTACAGATATGCACACTGCATAATAACAAGTCTTTTTATTTTTTTTACTTATTGACATCAAAAATAAGTCCCAAAATATTGAGGAAATAAAGAAAAATTTTTTTTGAGACTCTAGCCTCTGTAAGGACATGGTATGATTTCCTAAGTGCCCGCTGGTTATTCTGCTCTAGCACACAAAGAATGAATCTGGGGCTGGGATGGGGGCGTCAGATGATCACTAGGTTGGGTTTCTATTTTTTGCAATGTGAGAGACAATACTTATACAGCATTTTGGTTTTTTTTACAAGAACAATGGCATTTCCTCATAGAATCAAGCTTTGGGATCTTCAGAAAGAAACTGACTTTTCAGCCTTTTACCCTTTCTGACCTGTTCCCAGACCAAATAGACTTCACCTGTTATAGCTGCCACAGTGTTTAAATTAATCCCTTCACCCATTTTCATGAGCCCCGAAAGTCAAAAATCAAGCAAACCCTGCACCAAAATCTCTGTGCAGGCCATCCGTTTTCTCTGATTCAGGTATCTGCCTCACAAATATCTCTTGAAAAAGGCCATCTGTCCTGATGCATAAAAAAGATAAGCATCTTTATTTTCCTCAAAAAATATCCCCCACTGAGGAAAAACCAAAAACTTAAGAAGGAGTAGTTGATTGTCTCATGGGTGACAAATGCATAAATCACCTTTTGTCTTATTTAAGAAAGAAAAGAGAGACCCAAGGTAAACAGTTGCTCAATGTCACCATGGGGTCCCTCTACCATACTATGAGATAGCAGCAGGTTCACCCCATGCCAGGCGATGCTGAGTACCATGCTTTCCCGGACTTCTCACCCTTCAGAACTGTGAGCCCAAAATTTTTGCCTCAGTTCCTTGTAAATTACATAGGGACACAGGCATTTTTCTATATAACAGAGGATGATGAATACGAACCTTTTACTAGGAAGATTCTGGAACAAAAACAAGCTGAGCTTCCAAATCCTTCCCATTGGAACCTTCTGGTTATTGTGTGAAGAAAACAGATCTCACCGTGGCTCATGATGGCTTTCAGCATCCCCAGGGTAGCAGGGCACCTTCTATGCCCAGCCCAAATGAAGGACTTCTTGCTGGTGATGTTTCTGGGAAAAAGCCATGAAGCATCAAATCCAAGCTCTCCTTATGGGGAAGAAGAACCATAAGGAGATCTTCCCACCAGAGGCTAGCTTTATCACAGTGTATCACTTTTTCCCAGGTTCCCCAATAGGAAAAATAAGAGGACAGAAACAATTGGCCCCTGGCCCTTATGGAAACTTCCAGCCCCATGTGCATTAGAAGCACACAACTCTAAGGTGCTTGCTACCAGGACTTGCAGCAAGTGAGTTCTTCAGGGCTAAGGTATAGAGCAGGGAAACAGCTTTGTCTGGCATTGTACAAGGCCCTGGGCTCTAACCTCAAAAGTATTCATTGTCCCAACCAAGTTGTATGATCAATGAACATATAGAAGACAAGAAGGGATTCCAAGGTTCAGGGAAAGTGCAGAGAAGGAGCAGGGTAAGAAGGAGCCTGACACTGCCCTTTTTAATAGCTCAGCCCAGCACTCAGCAAGCTGTTCAGCCTCTTGATGGTTCAATTTCCTTTTTCTATGAAATGGAAACTACATTTCTACTTCCCCGGGGATTGTTTAAATATCAAGTGAAATGGAATATGTAAAGTGTCTCTTACAGGTCTTAGACTCTTAGATGTTTGTTTCCCATAATAAGAGAGAAATAAAAACTCTGAGTCTCAATGAAAATTAACACAGCATAGTCAGGACCTTGGGCTGAAGTGATCTACATACTATTTGGTCTATCAAGTGTACACCTAATCCCTAAAGAAGGGAGCATGCAGTGGGCTGAATGTTTTTAGCCATGACTTTTTTCTATTTCGTTCTTCAATACAACTAAACTAAAGGCTAAAAGAAATGATTTCCAGTTATGCTATTCATCAGGGAAACCCGGAAGATGAGTCAAAGGGTCAGGTTGGTCTCCCACCTGTCAGTGTTTAAGGAGGTGCTCACCTACAGGTCCCCAAAGTTTATGTGAGGTACAATGAGGCACAATGGAGGAAATTGTCTGGGCTGTCAGCAGGAATTGGGAGGTGACAGTGGGAGGGAAAAGGAATAAGGGCACACAAGACTGTGACTGGTGAGACACAGCTGTCTTCTTGTGGACATAACTCAGCCGAGTTATAATAGGAAGATCAGGTAAGTTGAAGCCAGCTGGAAAAGGGTAGTCAAGTAATCAAACTTGAAGGAGCCCTGATGCGGCTGGGGTCTGCATCTGACCTGGGAAGTATTAAAAGTCCAGGAAGCTTGAACCAAGTGTGTGAGTGGGTATGGTGGATGGGGAGGTGCTTTGGCCTCTTCTTTGGGGGAAATTTAGCAAAAAAAGTTCATAGAGTGAGAAATGGGGCAGGTAGGCCAAAAATATGAATTAAGGAGCAGCTCCTGGTCTAGGAGGACATGGTTGGCTGTGCTTGTGGTTTTGCAAGGGAAGGGTCAGTGAGAAGCGAGGAATAAAAAGAAAGAGGGGGAAAATGCTGATGTGGTAGTCACTCAGGATTAAGAAAAAACCCTTTTTTTGGTGACAATGGAGTGGGATCACCCCTGATGAGCAGAGCTAAGACCTAAGGTGGGGCACTGGGGCATGGGCCAGCCCCAGCCCTGCTGAGATTTCCTAACCAGAAAAGAAGTAGATTTAGATTGGAATAAGGCTGTGGGGTGTGTGTTGTGTGGCGTGGGGTGTGTGTTGTGTGGCTTGGTTGGTTTGTGTGTGGAGTGTGTGTTGTGTGGCTGTGGGTGTGTTTTGTGTGGCTGTGGGGTGTGTGTTGTGTGGCTGTGGGGTGTATGTTGTTTGGCTGTGAGTGTGGTGTGTGGCTGTGGGATGTGTGTTTGTGGCTGTGGGGTGTGTGTTGTGTGGCTGTGGGATGTGTGTTGTGTGGCTGTGGGGTATGTTTAAAGTCTACTGAAGTGTCTCTGAGAAGTGCATTCAGACAAAAATGCATAAAGTATGCTTTAACCCCCAACGAACACCGCAGATTTTTGCACCCGAGAGGTCACCAAGCTAGAGAGCAAAGATGTGCACTGCAGACACTTTGTAACAATGAATACACCAAGCAACACCATACATTGTCTATTACGATATGCACACTGCATAATACACAAGTCTTATATTTTTCTACTTTATTGACATCAAAAATAAGTCCACAAAATATTGAGGAAATATAAAGAAAAATGTTTTTGAGACTCTAGCCTCTGTAAGGACATGGTATGATTTCCTAAGTGCCCGCTGGTTATTCTGCTCTAGCACACTACGAATGAATCTGGGGCTGGGGTGGGGCGTCAGATGATCACTAGGTTCGGGTTTCTATTTTTTGCATGTGAGAGACAATACTTATACAGCATTTTGGTTTTTTACAAGAACAATGGCATTTCCTCATAGAATCAAGGCTTTGGTATCTTCAGAATGAAACTGACTTTCTCAGCCTTTTACCCTTGCTGACCTGTTCCCAGACCAAATAGACTTCACCTGTTATAGCTGCCACAGTGTTTAAATTAATCCCTTCCACCCATTGCTCATGAGCCCTGAAAGTCAAAATCAAGCAGCTCCTGCACCAAAATGCTCTGTGCCAGGCCATCCGTTTTCTCTGATTCAGGTATCTGCCTCACAAATATCTCTTGAACAAGGCCATCTGTCCTGATGCATAAAAAAGATAAGCATCTTTATCTCCTCAGAAATATCCCCCACTGAGGAAAACCAAATACTTAAAGAAGGAGTAGTTGATGTCTCATGGTGACAGTGCATAAATCACCTTTCTGTCTTATAAGAAAGAAAAGAGAGACCCAAGGTAACACAGTTGCTCAATGTCACCATGGGGTCCCCTCTACCATACTATGAGATAGCAGCAGGCTTGCACCACATGCCAGGCAGATGCTAGTACCATGCTCCTGGACTTCTCACCCTTCAGAACTGTGAGCTAAATTAGCCTCAGTTCCTTGTAAATTACATAGACACAGGCATTTTTCTATATAACAGAGGATGATGAATACGAACGCTTTACTAGGAAGATTCTGGAACAAAACAAGCTGACGCTTCCAAACTCCTTCCCATTGGAACCTTCTGGTATATTGTGTGAAGAACAGATCTCACCTGGCTCATGATGGCTTTCAGCATCCCCAGGAGTAGCAGGGCACCTTCTATGCACAGCCCAAACTGAAGGACTTCTTGCTGGTGATGTTTCTGAAGAAGCCACTGAAGCATCAAATCCAAGCTCTCCTTATGGAGGAAGAAGAACCATAAGGAGATCTGCCCACCAGAGGCTAGCTTTATCACAGTGTATCACATTTCCTAGGTTCCCCAATAGGAAAAATAAGAGGACAGAAACAGAATGGGCCACTGGCCCTTATGGAATCTTCCAGCCCCATGTGCATTAGAAGCACACAACTCTAAGGTGCTAGCTACCAGCGACTTGCAGCAAGTGAGTTCTTCAGGGCTAAAGGTATAGAGCAGGGAAGCAGCATTTGTCTGGCATGTACAAGGCCCTGGGCTCTAACCTCAAAAGTATTCATTGTCCCAACCAAGTTGTATGATCAATGAACATATAGAAGACAAGAAGGATTCCAAGGTTCAGGGAAAGTGCAGAGAAGGAGCAGGGTATAGAAGGAGCCTGACACTGCCCTTTTAATAGCTCAGCCCAGCACTCAGCAAGCTGTTCAGCCTTTGATGGTTCAATTTCCTTCTCTATGAAATGGAAACTCACATTATCTACTCCCAGGGGATTGTTTAAATATCAAGTGAAATGGAATATGTAAAGTGTCTCTTACAGGTCTTAGACTCTTAGATGTTTGTTTCCCATAATAAGAGAGAAATAAAAACTCTGAGTCTCAATGAACTTAACACAGCATAGTCAGGACCTTGGGCTGAAGTGATCTACATACTATTTGGTCTATCAAGATGTACACCTAATCCATAAAGTAAGGGAGCATGCAGTGGGCTGAATGTTTTAGCCATGACTTTTTTTCTATTCCAGTTCCATTCAATACAACTCAACTAAAGGCTAAGAAATGATTTCCAGTTCTGCTATTCATCAGGACCTGGGAAGATGAGTCAAGGGTCAGGTTGGTCTCCCACCTGCTCAGTGTTTAAGGAGGCTGCTCACCTACAGGTGCCAATGTTATGTGAGGTACAATGAGGCACAATGGAGGAAATTGTCTGGGCTGTCAGCAGGAAGTGGCAGGTGACAGTGGGAGAAAGGAATAAGGGCACACAAGACACGTGACTGGTGAGCACACAGCTGTCTTCTTGTGGACATAACTCAGCCGAGTTATAATAGGAAGATCAGGTAAGTTGAAGCCAGCTGGAAAGGCTAGTCAAGTAATCAAACTGAAGGAGCCCTGATGCCGGCTGGGGTCTGCATCTGACCTGGGAAGTATAAAAGTCCAGGAAAGCTTGAACCAAGTGTGAGAGTGGGTGATGGTGAGATGGGGAGGTGACTGTGGCCTCTTCTTTGGGGAAATTTAGCAAAGAAGTTCATAAGAGTGAGAAATGGGGCAGGAGTAGGCCAAAAGTATGAATTAAGGAGCAGCTCCTGGTCTAGGGAGGACATGGTTGGCTGTGCTTGTGGTCTGCAAGGGAAGGGTCATGAGAAGCGAGAAAATAAAAAGAAAGAGGGGGAAAATGCTGCATGTGGTGAGTCACTCAGGATTAGAGAAAACCCTTTCTTGGTGACAATGGAGTGGGATCACCCATGATGAGCAGAGCTAAGACCTAAGGTGGGGCACTGGGGCATGGCCAGCCCTAGCATGCTGAGATTTCCCTAACCAGAAAGAGATAGATTAGATTGATCACATCAGGTATTCTAAGAGAGAGGGTGGGAGGTGGGAGTTAAGGATGTCATTATGCTAATAGAGAATCTTAGGGAACAGCCACAATAGCATGGAATCAGAAATTGAAGTGTGCCTCTCTTCCCCAGGCATGCACTCTGAACATACTCTGGGCCCATCGGTCAGCTCTGTAAGTGGTGTCTGGAGGAAGAAGGAAGACACGATGAGGTACACTTCCGGAATGAGAACATGGTAAGCCAGAAAGTCATTCAAGACCCGGAACCCAGGAAGCAGGCAGGGGCTCTGGTCAGGCACTGCAGGGCGGCTCTTCAGGTTGTCTGTTGATCAGGTAGGAGAGGCACAAAACCAGATAAGAACAGTTACTGATACCACGTCAGTATGCTGACCACACCACAGAAACACTGAACGAAACATGTTTCATATACAAGAGCACATGCAAGCTCCTTGAGATCATTCCTGGCCAGTTCTTAACATGCTCATCCATTCATTGATCCATGTACCCATTCATCTCTCCAAGCATTCACTCATTCATTTATCAAAAACAGACACTAAATGCCAACTATGCAGAAAGCACCAAGGCAATGCTGTATTGGACAGAGGAGCTATCACACTTCAAAAAGATGTACAGATTCCCGCACATATGAAGCACACAATGTAGTGGGAAGGGCAGACATAAAGCGAGTCATACAAATTATTATGTGCTTATGAATCATGATGGGCATTAGAGAGATGTCATATAGAAGCAGAGAGATGTTATTCAATCTCCCCATTCTGGTTGCCCCCCCCCCACTTGTCCTGGGAGAAATGACATTGAGCTGAGACATGAAGGACAAGTCAACATTACTGGAAGAGACATCCAAGGAGAAGAATCAAAGTGCAAGGAGCCCTGTGAGTAAACAGATAAGGAGATTTGAGGGCTGGAAGGCAGCCCACAAAAGCTAGTGAGCATGAGGCCCTAGGATTCAGCAAAGGGAATCTAAGAGGCAAGGGTTGATCTCAGGACTGGGCTACCCAGGTCCCAAGTGGGAAGGGTGTTGGGTAGGGCTTGATCTTCATTCATGCCCAGGACAAAATAGTAATGGCTTCATGGAAAACAGCCAAGCACACTCACCCATCACAATGTCTACCCCTTCCATGCAGCTCTCTACCCAGCATCCAGCAGACAGGCCATCTCTAAATCGTCCACAGAGGGAAGGGCTTGACAGAAAGTACAGCAGCAGCTTCAATGCCAGAGTGGTGGTGCTGGCATGCAGGTGACCTTGTAGGAGCAGCAGGAACCAATCAGGCCCCAGGCTCAGAAACACTTGTTCCTTTAACCTAGAGGGGCAAGACATGCAAGCAAGTCATCTTTCAGGCTATGAGCAAGAAGCATGCCCAGAAGAAGACAAGTCCAGCTTCATAAGTCACCACAGGAAGGGAAGTAAGGCAGTGCTTGGCCATTGTACATGAACATTTGATTCATATTATTGAAGGATTTCAGTTAAAGTCTTGCAGAGTTGTTGCAACAATGGATGGGTTTTGTCCATATCTTCGATCAGTCAGCTGCTGTGAGTGTGCAAGCAAGAGCTTCTTAGGGCGAACTGGTGGGAACTATAGTCCTTAGGCGTGGGGATGTGAGCACTCCTTGTAGCCCTACTCACTACTGCTTGTAGGCAGCCGTGGTTATGACCAGCACCTGACAATGTAAGCAGCTGGCTTCCAGAGTGGCCAGCTCAGGAACTGGTAAACTGTAGGCAGCCGTGGTTATGACCAGCACCTGACAATGTAAGCAGCTGGCCAGCAAACAAGTCCTTTGAGCATGCGTCGGCCTCGTGCCCCTTCTGAGTGGGCTTATGCTAATAAGGTGTTGGCAGCTTAACCTATCCTGGGAGGACACATCACCCAGCCCGCCTAGGGCAGTTATATAAGCAGCTCCTTTCTGCTGCTTGGGTCCAGGCCCTTCCATCTCCTTCCTGGTCCAGGCCCTTCCATCTCCTTCCTGGTCCAGGCCCTTCCATCTCCTTCCTGGTCCAGGCCTTTCCCTTCCCTTCCTGGTCCAGGTCCCCGTCCAGTTCCCCATTCCTATGTCAAGAGCCGTTCCTGGATTAAAGCCAACTGAGAAGGATCCTACCGTGTCGCGTCTTACTTGCGGGTCAAGGCGGACGCGACATATGGTGGCCCGCACGGGGAAACTGAGGACTTCACCTTCGTTGGATTCAGAACTCAGCAGCTAGGAACGGCGGCGGTACAGGTATAGTTATTGCCACAGAAAGTGCCCAGTGAGTAGGGCCGTCACAAGGTCCGCGGTAAAGCGGCGTCACAGAAAGTGCCCAGTGAGTAGGGCCGTCACAAGATCCGCGGTAAAGCGGCGTCATAGAAAGTGCCCGGTGGATAGGGCCGTCACAAGGTCCGCGGTAAAGCGGCGTCATAAGGTCCGTGGTCATAGGTCCATGGTAAAGTGGCAATTGAATCATGAGAGACCTTAGAAGTATCATGTTAATGTTTGCTTTTTGTGTTTGTGTTTGTTTGGTGTGGGTCTGTCTTGGTGCCGTAATTGTGTTTTCTCTGGGGTATTGGCAAGCATCAAATCAGGAAAGTGAAACCATGGGGAACTCACCATTGTGCCCCCTGAGAAGTGCCTTAATCACGAGAGACATTAGAAGTATCATGTTTGTGTTTGTTGTAGACCAGGTGTGGGTCGGTCTGGGTGTCGTAATTATGTTTTTCCTAGTATGTAGTCTTTGTTTCTGTTTAAATTGTCATTGTCCAAGACATAAGTGTAAAAAAAATAATAAAGGACGAAAAAGGGCCTCCAACATCTATCCTAGCACAAAAGATTTAGAGACAGAGAGTTCCTCCAGCTCCGATAGCTCAGTTGAGGAGGAAGGAGGGAACTTAGGCAAGATGGAGGAGGAAGAAAAGTTAGAAAGATGGAGGAGGATCAAGAGAACCTATCAGTTGAAAGGGAGTCTGTGACCCTCCCTAGGCGGAGGAAAGGCAAACATGGGGCAGAGAAGCTTAAACCACCTGCTTGGGAGACGCCCACAGCTCCGCCCCTAGGCCCGCCTCCATATGCGGAGGTTCCTCGGGCCGGTCCACCCCCAGGGACTCCAGGGACTCAATCGTTCTGCCCACAGACTTGGAAGGAAGTGCGTATAGCCTTCCCAGTTTATCTTGACTGGAAATCCATTTACAGTACTGCGTTGGATACCGGGTGATTTTATACCATTGTGTGCCGTCATACGCACCTGGCCAGTGCCTATGCCGGTCCATTCTAACTCCCCGGTCCTCCTTACCTTTTTCCCTACCTACTTCTTGTGCTCAAAATGCACTTCCTGCTGGCTAACCTATATAAACCTATTCAGCTTTCTTGCGTCTCCTCTCTCAGGACTGTATATTATTTCTTTGGTATATAACTCTTCTCAGTCTCTCAATCAGAGTCGTCTCCTGTCTGAGTACCTGAAAGGAAACCGGTCGAAAGAAGACGAGTACCTATCCAGGAGGCTCCTGTTGCAGATCGCTACCCTGAATGGCACCCGCCTGGATCCCCTTACTTTGGAGGGGCTCACCACTTGGGTCAAGGGTGCCCTCAATTTTCTTTAAAAGAATGAGCGGGAGTATTTATCTGGGGAGCTGTTGTTCTCCTAGGATGTGGTTTCTGCCTTTGGTTTCTGTGTCATTTGTGCCATGACCATGCAGGACATAAGGTTGTTGTTTACCAGGCGCTGACTGCCATGAAGGAAGGCACTCCCCAGGTATTTGGCTGGCCTCCCTTAGGGAGGCATAGTGGGGAGCCTTCTGGACCCGGTAATGGCCATCCAGGCATAATCCCTAGATCCTGACCATCTTGACCATTGCCAAAGGTGTACACTCATGAGGCTCCTACAGCATCACCTCAATGTTTCTGAAGCGGGGAGTACGAGGAGCGCCTCGACTAGAGATGTTCTCAATCCTGAGATAGATTCTCTGAAAGCATGTCCGAGTGCATAGAGGTTTTGTGCCAAATGTACCTCTCCCTGAAAAAAGGCACGAAGGCGGGTATGGCAGAAATATAAACTTTCCCATCACAATGCCTTCACTTTGCACAAGGGCTCGGACCTCTGTTTTCCACCGCTGACTTGCTGCGCTAGCGGCGACTCTATAGGTGTGCTTTATCGCCTCACGCCAACCACCTAATGAATGAGTTCAAGCATGCTTGGGTGTGGGATGCCTAAGGTCTGAAGGGTCCAGAGGTAACCTAATTCAAATTTAATAAATAATAAGGGGAGATGTAGGCAGCCGTGGTTATGACCAGCACCTGACAATGTAAGCAGCTGGCTTCCAGAGTGGCCAGCTCAGGAACTGGTAAACTGTAGGCAGCCGTGGTTATGACCAGCACCTGACAATGTAAGCAGCTGGCCAGCAAACAAGTCCTTTGAGCATGCGTCGGCCTCGTGCCCCTTCTGAGTGGGCTTATGCTAATAAGGTGTTGGCAGCTTAACCTATCCTGGGAGGACACATCACCCAGCCCGCCTAGGGCAGTTATATAAGCAGCTCCTTTCTGCTGCTTGGGGTCCAGGCCCTTCCATCTCCTTCCTGGTCCAGGCCCTTCCATCTCCTTCCTGGTCCAGGCCTTTCCCTTCCCTTCCTGGTCCAGGTCCCCGTCCAGTTCCCATTCCTATGTCAAGAGCCGTTCCTGGATTAAAGCCAACTGAGAGGATCCTACCGTGTCGCGTCTTACTTGCGGGTCAAGGCGGACGCGACAACTGCTCATGCTTGCCCATCTCACTCCATTACCATCAGCAGAGGAGTCATCTAAGACATACATTTATTTACCCCTGTCTTCAAAGCATCTCGACAAAACTAATCCAATGGTTAGCTGTAATGAACTGTCACTCTCAAATGTGGGCGTTAAAATGCTGACTTTAGATTTGTTAGAGGGAACTGACAGCAGGGAGGTCAGAAGCCTGTCTAGAAAAGACAACAGAGAGTAAAAGTCCCGGCCACTTAAGAGTCATAGACAGAGCCATCTGAGCAGGGCAGGCTCTCAGCATTAGCTGCCACACTGGGCCTGCCTAGGGATGGCTACTGACTGTTGCAATGAGCCAATACTGGACTAGAAATGAAGAGACCACCTCCCTTTTAGTATTGTCTTTGGTGCTTACTAACTGGATGGCTTTGACAGAACTCTTAATGTGCTCCGCCATTTAACTCAATGATAATAGAAATGATAGTGATGAAAGGGATGGTGGTGATGTTGCTGCTGATGGTGGTGGTGATGCTGATGATGGAGTGGTGGTAACTATGACGATGGTAGCAATCCTACTCATGGTGGTGAAAGCAATGTGATGGTGATAGACATAGTGGTGATGATAATGATGACGAGAATTAACTTTGGATGCCATGGTATCCCAGGCACCCTTCTCAGAGTCATCTGTCAATCACTTTCTCCTCACCCAAGCCCACCAGGAAAACTGTCATTTTCCATCTCACACTGAGCAGAAAGAGGCATATGAAACTCATGAGACCTTTTGGGGACCTTAGGAAAAGAGCTGAAATTCCAATCCCAGGTTGAGACTGAAGAGTTCAGCTGTGTGAGAACCACCCTAGGGTCTCTTCCAAAGAGATAGAAAGGGAAAGGGCTGGGCTCACTCACCTCTAAGGCATCTTCCAGCTTGTATTTTGATTCTAGGAATGTAAAGACTCATGGGCTGATGAGAGTGATTTTTGGTGTGTGTATTGTGTGTGCATAGTGTGTGTGTGTGGTATATTTATATGTGTGCACACATGAGTGCAAGCTAGAACTAATGCTAGGTGTCTTCCTCTATCACTCCCCAGCTTATTTTTGGTAACAGGATCTCTCACTGAACCTGGAGATCACAGTTCAGCTAGACTAGCTGGTGATCTCCTGAGATCTACCGGCCTCCACCACCCTCCCCAACAGTAGGTTAACAGATAGACATCACATCCAACTTTTATGTGAGTGCCAAGGATCCAAACCCAGGTCCCCATGCTCACGAAGCAAGTACTTTACCGACCGAGCCACCTCTCCAGCCTCAGCTGGGAAGTCATTAGCTACTATTTGCTGTTTCTTTGCTGGGAGTATCTCTCAACTGTATCACCAAATAAGCCTACATTTTGACTCATAAATTCAAAGGGGATGCAAAGCCATGGAACGACTGGCTCAGGGCTGCATCCTCCAAGCCAGGGATAGTGTCTGGTATACAGTAGGTACTCAACAAATAGTTGACTCAACAAATAGTCATCTGAATGACTCCAGAGTCTTAGGCAGGCAACAGGAAAAGTAATATAATCAGCTGTGTGACTAAACATGACTCTGAAGGTTAACTGAAGGCAGATACTCCTCTTAATCCAAGTTGGAAGAACTAACTTAAGCACTCAATGAACAGCAGAAGAATTTGGCAAGCCTTCTCTACGATAGATGTAATTTACACTAACCGTTTCTCCATTCTGTTGTCTGCCAGGAATAAGACATCAAAGAAAGCCATTGTCACAACTGCCAGAACAATAGTCATTACAGGATAGGATGGTGACAAAAAGAATTTGTTGAAATGATCTCAAATCTGTTTCTTGTTCTCTGTGCCCATTGAACATTTACATCAGGATATACCTCAGGGCAAGGTCTGGCTTATTGAGTGGAGAGAATATTATTTTCATTCTGACTAGCGCAGAACACACTGGAGCGAGCAGACTCGAGGATGCTAAACTTTTCATTAAGAAGAGGTTTTAATGCCCCACCCTGTGTGAGGCAACCCCGAGCCAACTCACCCTTCCTGAGTCTACTCACTCAGAGGACAGATGAAGTTGGGAGGAAGATATTACACCAAACAGCATCTCCAGCAACTGGTTTCTAAGCCAGATTGCCTTTCCAGATGTTTGGCTTCCAGCTACAGAAAAAAAAGAAAGAGCGAAATTCAGATTTGAGCGAAAGCGGATGTAAAGAGACATACTATTTGCTACAGCATACAATTGTATTCATCAGATACTTAGTTTACTTGGGAATTGGGCCACAGATAGGGCTCAAAATCTTGGCATTGAATTCTAGACTTCTGTACAACACTTTAAAAAGAGCTTCAGAATACTGCTGTGTTTCCCTTTACTTGGGGTAGCTTCAGTGTTTACTCTTGGGGAAAAATAATTTTTAAAGTAGTAAGGTCAAAACTATCTTTCAATGAGAAGCAACTTGACCCTTGAAACATCAGAAAAACTCTAAAGGACTCACTAGCAATGTTTAATAGAGGTTTACATTGAAGACTGATAACAGGCATGGTGATTCCATCTTTCATCTCAGCACTTGGGAGGCATAGGCAGTCAATTTCTGTGACTTTATGGCCAGCCTGATCTACATAGGGAGTTCCAGACCAATCAGAGCTACATAGCAAGACTCTGGCTCAAAAAATAAAGAGATGTGGGTAGAAGTTTCACCATGAAATCCATGTGAGAGGGAGGTCTGGCCAACTATGACTTTCGAATCCCCCCCAGACACCTCCCCCCACATCCATTCACTCATTCTCTGGTTTTGTGATCAATTGAAGGAACACACAGCTCACAGCAGAAGCTTGGAGAAGAGTCCCATTTCTCTCTGTTTGATTCTGGTCCCATCTCTCATTAAGGTTCAAATCTCTCTGACCTTTCAGTTCTGTCCTCTGAAAGGAAGGAATAGTAATTTCCGTTTTTGAGGACTAGTCTAAGAAGAGGTGGGCTAAGCAATGCTGTCCCAGAGGCCATTCTGTGACAGACTGTTTTACTTCTTCTCTGTCCCATGAAGGGGACACTAGCCACATGTAGTGGCCATATTTAGAAAATGGCCAATGCGAAGATCCAAAATCACCATTTTTAACTATTTAAATTTTGCTGTATTGTTATGTGTGTAGTGTGTTATGAATGAACATGCTTGAGAGTGTGCATGCACTTGCCCTTACATGTGGAGAGAAGACAGAAGTCCATGTCTGTTGCTCTCCACTTTATTTACTGTGATAGAGTCTCTCACTAAATCCTGAGGTCACTGATTCTGTTACACTAGTTGACCAGAAACCCTACAGATAAATGTCTCTGCCTCTCCAGCTCTAGGGTCACAGACATAGGCTAGTGTGTCTGACTTTTCATATGGATGTTGGAGATCCAAGCTTAGGTTCTTGTGCTTATGTGGCAAGCGCTTTACCATCTGAGCCATCTCTCCAGCTTCCAATTAGTTAAATTTTCCATTTAAATGGCCCCATCTTGGGCAACACAGACCCAACGAGTCAAGGACAAAGTGGTGGTATTTGCTACACTATGCCCTTCTAGCAAAGCAGACTGAGTAAGATGGTGAAGCTGTTACACATGGGTAAGAGAGTGGCTCAAACACATATCATAAACTCTACATTATAAGAAGCCATTGGACTTCAGAAATAAAGCCTAGTGGGACTGGAAATGACTAGTCTATTAGACAAGGCAGAGAATGCAGTGGGCAGGGTGCCATTCCAGAGAGACAATGTGTTCACAGCACTCACAGAGGCTATGCAATCTGTAACACTTCAGAGTGTTAGCCTGAGGCTCACTGATACTGGGGACAGTGAGGATTCAACCAGGAAAGGTGAGGACTAGCATACAGAGGTTGCCTATCCCGTGAGCCTTAGAAGCCATTGCAGGCTTTGAAGCAGAAATATATGGTTTGGTGTATTGTGTAATCTGAACTGTTAATATAGCTTACTCAGCCACTGTTTGGCCATCATAGCCGTGGGTGTCTCCCTTCTCTCACAGCTCATTTCCATGCAAAGTGGCCCCCAATATGTGCTTTTAGGTGCCTTGAGAGGTCATCCCAACTCTCCGATCTGATGTCTGAAAAAGAGGGCTCTCACCGGGTATAGAGGGGTCCTGGGCTCCATCCAGGCAGATCTGCCTCTCGTTCACTGATGAAGGCTTGAGGGTGTATATGACAAACAGCCCAACCCTGTGTGCCATAAGATGAGAAGGGTGTGCTTAGGCAGTGGTCTCAGCTGTGCCTGCTGGGTTTGTGCTAAGTATTTTCTATGTGATCCACTCAAGTGGGGCTTCTAGTGAAAATCTAAGGGAAATGGGATTCGGCTGTGATCAGCACAAAGCTTCAAGAGGCTTCCAAATATACCAAGATTTAAAAAAAAAAATTAACTCTAGTTCTTTGAGGTCAATTTTTCAGCTAGGAGTTAAGAAGAAAGGGTGAGATGTGGAACTGGGCTGACCACCCTGAGGGAAATTACAGGAGGTAGACAAGGGGCTACTGCTGCTAGCTAGTCTGTGGGAGTGGATGTTCTTGAGTTCTTGAGCATGGCACAGGTGTCCGAGTACCAGAGGCTGGGAAACCTGCCATCTTCCACCCTGAATCAAGCAAATCCACTCTTGTCCTGATGCCCATCCCTGACACAAATTTCTACAAAGTTCTGAATTATGTTACCTATTGGGGATGGGGGACACAGTCCCTTGCAAAATAGTTCTAGGTTCTTCCACCTGTATCACCCCCTGGGGAGCTGTACAAGTACCTGAGTAAGTCCTGGATGTTGAAGTGGCCCTTCAGCTGACAGCCCAGAATGGCAATGATGGTGGAGACCTTGGACAGAGCCAGACTCGGCTCATTGAAGAGAAAAATGAGCTTGGGTACCAGCTGTGCCTGGTGGGCTAATTCAGCATTCCTGGGTCCTTCCCTGGTGAGCCCAGGAGAGAGGCAGTAAAAGCTTTTACTGGAATGAACCAAATCTGCTGTGTTTCTGCTAAAAAGGCTTTGCAAGCTAGGCTTGTTCCATGGCCCTCTGACACCAGTGGTCTCCTGGCAACTCTTCAAGATGCCATCAGACACCCATCAGGTATGTGTCTGCCAAGTGTCAGAGTGGCTGGAGCATGCGCTGCTTGTCCTTCCAATCTCCAGAAACCGCCTTTAAAGACAAACCCAGTTATTGACTTTAATTCTGAGCCTTAGGGAGGACTAATGCTGGCCTCAGAAAACCCAGAGCAAAGACAGTAGACACCCGTGTGACCCGAGAGTACTCCCCAACAAGCAGCAAAAGCAGCTCAGACCCACAGCGTCCGTCTGCCTGTGTGACCTTCCTGTCCACCCCAAACCACAAAGTGGATGAGCGCTCAGTGGAGAGCCAGAGGAGAGAGACAGAATTCAAGAACCCACACCCCCTCCCCAGGATAATCACAGTCTTACTTCCAGTAAGTTTGACTCTTCTAAAGAGAAGAACCACAAGGGTAATGTCTGTTGCTTAGACAACAGGTACAGAAAGTGGAGCCCGGTAGAATGAGGGTAGGTGAATATGGGTGGAATTGCTTTTTGAAACTTTCTTGTTGACATTAGCATGTTGAGTTCTGCAAAGTTCCACACCCCATATACTCATGGGATGGACACAAGATGGTTGCAGATCACAGAACTATGTGACAGGAAAAGACCTATGACATTCCACCCAAAAGCTGGGGCCACCTAGGTGGATAGTCAATAATAGCCTGGATGAAAAGCTATTTACAAATGCATCCCAAACAAGGCAGGCATTAGAAGTTACTTGGAAAGCAAGCAAGGGGATAGCCCATGGCTCTGCTGCTTTCTTTCTCCATTCACAACCCTTACAGATTTGGAGTAAACTCTTCAGTCTCTAGAGAGGCAAAGCCATGCTCTTGACCTGGCCACGGGACCACAGTGGCCCAGCAGGACTCAACCCTATCCTAGGACTATGGTATAAAGCTCATGGAGGGTGCCCAGCTGAGACAAAGATCCAAGGAGGTGTCCCATAGCAACCCAGCTGTCACAGAAGAGTGCCTGTCCAACTGAAGCAGCACAGGCTGAAACAAGGCAGAGAAAGAAGAGGGGTACTCGTGTGGTACCCAGCATCCTTAAGGATCTATGCCCTTCTTCTACACACACTAAGGAAGTTCTTAACTACCTTCCTCCAGCCCCTCTTCCTCCAGCCCTCCTCCATGCATTCTTCTTTCCTTAAAATTTGGGCTTTTATTTCTTCCACTGGCAACTCCAAGTAACTGGTTCAAGTCACTTGGAGAGGTCAATTAGAGAAACAATGTACAGAAAGCAAGTTAGGGCCTAGAGCAGCCATTTCTTCTGCAGGCCATATTCACCACTTGCTGAGCCCCAATTCATCTAATTCTGGACTAGTCCTTGAGGCTACAGGCCTCTGATTCCCCAACACCTATCCCCTGAGGTCCAAGTTTGTCAAAGGAGCAAGAGCTAGCTGTCCTACTGCCCCACTGGGGTGGGTGGTAACCAGCATTCTGGGGACTAGTAGATAATACCACTGGGCTCTCTGGTTCCTTTAACCCTTATCCTTTGTTTGAAGATACTAGTTCTAAGCCCCAGGCTACTGAAACCCAGCCAACCTTGGTGACTGAAGGATCTCCAGGAGATGAGAAAAAAGAGTGAACTCCAGGTTGTCTGCAGTGTTTGTCCAGAGCTGGAAAACAGAACAGATGTGGGTTAAGACCAAGCCATGGGTGTCTCGGAGTCCAGTGAGTCTGAGACTAGCACCCTGACACTTAGCAGGCAAAGAGAGAATCTCTAAAGGGAATCTCATACATCTTTCCCAGGGCTGCTCACATGCTGGAACATTTGCAATATACCCTCTATTTGACATGGCCTTTTCTATTTGAACTCTGTAATCATAACCCAGAACTCCTGGTGCCTATGTCTGCCTCTCTGTGGCACTGAGGGGGGTTGACAAACTGTCCTTTTGGTCCTTCTGGAAGTAACAAGGGCCTGGATCATGGACAGCATTGAATCTCCAGGATAGGGCCAACCTGGGTGCTATGAGCACCCAGTAAATGCTGCTACATTTGGAATGGGTTGGTCCGTCCATAGGTCTGTTGATCCGTTCATCTGACCTCAGTGTCCCCATCTCCTTCTCTCAAGTCATTCTTAAAAAGAACACTGGGAACAGCAAACACCATCCAAAGGGGTTGGGATATTATCTTAAATTCTTACACATAGATGGTGCTTCACAGCTTCAAAATCCTAAGAATGTGTGTGTGTGTGTGTGTGTGTGTGTGTGTGTGTGTTTAAATCTTTAACCCTTATGACAGCTGACAAAGAAGAAGTAATCTCACTTTCATAAATTAGCATAATGAATCAGGGTAAAGTCACACCTGCTTGGAATCTCAGCACTAAATAGACTAAGGCAGGGTCTTCTTAAAACATGAGTTCAAATTCAGCCTGGTCTATATATACCAAGACTATCTCAAGAGAATAAGGAAGATCAGAGTGATCAAGACCTATCCCAAGGCTATACACACCAGAGACAGCAGGGCTAAACTGTAAACCCAGGTCTCTGTGCTCCAAAGCTATTGTGATTTTTCCTGCTCTTAATAAGACTAAGAAAGGAGGTGAAACACCAGACAGTCTTGTGGTATTTTACCCTTTCACACGCATACTCCTGAAGGCCTAGGTGCCAGTCTTTGATTTACCTCAAAATTGCAGAGCACATGCTGGAAGATACACATGTTAGTAACAGCAGATGGCCTGAAACCCAGCTCCGCTGTGCCAGCCACCGAGAGGATCAATTGGAAAATGCGGTGGTTTAGGAAGGATGTCTTCTTCCGCAGGAGAAAGGCTAAGATCTGGAAAGGTAACATGCACAGTGGGATTCCTAGATGTGTCTACAGCTCTCTTTCGCCTGTACTACTAGTTCCCACAAAGTCCCTGATCTCAGACCACACCCTTGCTCTCAGACCACACCCCCTACTCTCTGGAACTGCCATCCTTCATTCTACGTTCTCACAAGATAGACCCGCACCAGTTTCCATGCCACTTTGCTTTCTGTACCTGTCTTACTGGGCTTACGAGATGTTACCTCCTGCCTCATGTCTCCATGCTTTCCTCATCTCTTACTGGGTCTATATATTCATCACTATGGCCTCTCTTCAGTGCTATAGCACTGTCAGGAAGCCACCACAGGTCCACATCTATATCGCAGTCTCGAGTCAGGCTGTGCCATTCTATCCTGCCATAAGGTGAGCATGGGCAGTAGCCACTCTAGGATGGAGACAGTCTTGGGATCAGATCAAGACACTTGTTTCTGAAAATGCATCTCAGAGCTGAGAAAGATGCTTTCCAGAAAGCTTTGTGCCCTCCTGATCTTGGAGACATAAAACTCATCCCCCTGCTGACATCTGAGCTGTCACCCATCCCTTTGGGACTCAGATCATGGTGTACATAACCAGTCTCCTACTTCTGGTTCTCACAAAGTCTACTCTCTGTCTCGTTCCCCCAAGACACTTTCGTTGGTCTTCCAACACGCCTTCTGAAAGCGGTGCTTGTGATCAGCAAATGTATGACAACTTTTCACCCTGTTCTGGTCACTTTTTTTGACACATCTGCAATCTGACCTCCTTCTTCCCCCAACTAAGACCTAAGCTCTGGTCCTTCTCCCTGCAGTTCCTCTCAAAGCCACGGCCCAACCAGGCAGGAAGTTACTGGACGGCAAGATGTGATCTCATCCATCACAGATAGCCATGGCAATGATGTGAGTGTATCTGCAGCAACTTTTGTGAGTCGACGCTCTTCTAAGTTCCCTGCATACATATAATACACACAATCATCCCCATCTGCATGTCTGTTAGTCATACTGTTTTACAATCATTGCCATTTGCGTATCTGCTAGTTGTCCTGTTCTACACTTGAGAGAACTGTCACAAGGAGATTAAGAACTCAAAGCAGCTAATATTAGATGAGCACTGATTCCTAGTCAGGCTTATAATTTGAGCCCTGTCATTTGTATGAAGTCTTTCAATCCTCACTATAAGTGAAGGGACAAGAGGGATGAAAGTCCAGATCTTACAGGTTGGGAGACTGAGCAAATGTAAATAATTCTTTCAAAGGTTGAATAAAAAGGTAGAAGATGAGGCAAGATTTCAAACTTGGATCTATAACATGGACTCTCATCCCCTATGAAGGAGGCAGAATCAGTCAATCCTAAATGATTCTGGAATGATCAAGGAGAATGCTAAAGCAGCAGACAGATGAGCAATCTGGTCTAGACAGAGCTCCTTGCAGCTGGCTGTCACCAGGCCCTCCTCTGTTATGATCTATAGGCGGCAGCATGTCTGTCAATGGATAATTGAACAGTCTCCATTTGGGGTGACCAAGGTCATGGGGGAGGCAAGACTTGCTGGGGCACTCTTTTCCAGAACTCACTTCTGACCTACTGGGGCAAGAGAAGCTTATCTTGGAGATGACACATCTTTGGGAGGCTGCAGGGTCAGCCGAGAGGGTGGGATTACCTGGTACCCACAGATGTGCTGCATCAGGTAATCACACATGGCATTGCTGGTCAGGACTGAGTGCAGGACTTTCATAGCTGCATACATGGTATGGTCATCTGTTGCCAGGGAGATAAGGCCTAGGAGGATGGCAGGCCCTCCAATGTAGTCCAGGCTGCTGGCAGCAGGGCTGGAATGGAACACCCTCACCCCTGAGGGAGCCAAAGAGGACATGTCATCAGTATGTCCCAGCAGTACTATAATACAGCACCCTGGCAGCTGCCTGCATCTATGCCCATGTACAGCCAGAGAGGGCTTATGCACTGGGATAGGCTAGGAAGAGAGACTAGAGCTCCAGAAGTCTTGGCAACATATCTGTTCTCTTCACTCAGACAAATACAACCATGGCCCCTGCTCTTAGGCCACACTGTGCTCCAGAGGTCAGCTCCTGTGGGGCAGGGGTACCAGTGTGGTCAGTAGTTGAGCTCATCAGCCAGAAGCAGTAAGTTGACTGAGCTGGACTCTTTGGTTACTCTCTGGCTGGGCTTGTTCTCATTCTGGCCCTTCTCACAAGACCTTCCCAGTTCAATCCATCTTGTCTCCCACCCTCAGAAGTCTAGGATGCACAAGCCCTCCTCCCCAAATCAAAGCAGAGTCTAGCGCTTGACCCACCTAACTGGCCCACAGCAACAGCACCAAGAGTCCGCAGAGACCCCGAGAGGTGTCCAGCACAGTTTCTCAGCAAGAACACAGGGGTGGCATTGTCACGTGAGGAAATATTCATCTAGAGGAAATGACAGCAATTAGTGCTACAAAACCCTGGAAAAGAAGGGTGCTATTCAGGAGCCCCTAATGGATAGACACCCTGAGGCCCAAGGCTGGTGCTCTACATGTCACAATTAGTGGATGAGCCAATATTGTGGGCGGAAGTTAATGTGGGAGATTGCTGTCCCACTTCCTCACTGCGGCACAATTGCAAGGGAGTCAGCTGTAAATACAGAGTCTGCATTCTACTCCTGCTCACCAAGAGGAGGCCATGGGGTAGGAAGAGCCCAATGACAGCAACCATGAAACACTAGTGCCAAGACCTTCTCTGTCCAGGCTCTGCAAGGCCCAACTTCTGCTACTTAACCAGAGATCCAGGAGGAAAGGAATTCTGCCTTCCTTTATCAGGATATAGAAGAAGACACAACATTGGTGCATGTCAGGTCCTCAATCCTGACCCCTGGGCCTCTGTTCATGAGACTCAAGAGCTCTGCACTCAACTCAAAAGAGATATTTATGCAGGAATTAGGAAACGGTTAATCACCTGGCATCTCTCTTTACACAAGCATTTGCTTGTTGTTTTGTGAATTCACTTTAAAAACAAAGTTACAGTCACTCAGCCACTTTTCAGAGTTGTAGAGTCCAAAGCAAAAGTCAGTGGTAGAGTTTCCAAAATCAAAATGATATTGGAAGTGTTCTTAGTTCTACACCAGGAAGAGCCCACATATTCCTCTCTGAGCAATTTTAAAAGAAAAGCTTTAGTCCTGCTTGGGGAGCAGGCTGTGGCTTAACAAATGAAGGCAGAAGTGTGGTATGCATGTATCTATCCATTCACAAATGAGCAAGCACACAATAGTCACTGGAGCCCCGAAAGCTGAAGAAAGGCACACAGTGATGTTTGCCATGGGGAAGAGTAGGGGCTGGAGGAAGCTGTACCTCCTTGGCGATCAGACGGCTGTCCACCTCATTGTAGGTGTTTCTGATGTTCATTATGCTGGTGATAGAAGAGCTGGGTACATAAAGACCAAAGGAAACCCTTTCCTCCACAATGAGGGGTGTGACTTCACCGTCTGGGTCTTCTCCTGCAACAGCATAATTTTAGTCAGTTCTAACCTCCCTATACAGAGAAAGAAATTGACCCTCCAACCAATAAATACCTGCTGCCACACTGCAACATGATCACTGAGAGAATGTCTGCATGTTGTTACATTTTGCAATTTGTGTGTGATATGTTTTACCCCCACCTGTGCTTCTCTGGTATTATAAAAATGAGGGCAGTACCAGGTGTGGTAGTGCACACCTTTAATTCCAGCGCTTGGAAGGCAGAGGCAAATGGATCTCTGGGAGTTCAAGACCAGCTTGGTCTACACAGTGAGATTCTAAAAAGACAAAACCAAGTCAAAACAACAACAAATACACTTAGGGCAATCTCTCAAGATTGACTCTTTTAGAATAAAAGAAAGGTGTTTCAGGTGTGAACCTACCAGACTAGAAACTTCTATCAAATCTATCAGTTTACTTCCAAATTGTTGCTAAGTAACATTTTCTTAAGGAGGAAGGGGATAAGGCTGACAGACTTAAGAGCTACATAGTTACTGTGAGCTGCATGGCTACTGTAAACATCCCAGTTAGCATTAGCACTCTGGTTCCCAGGAGACTGGCAGCAAAGCTCTGCTAAAGGAACACTATGCAAGTACAGAGTCAGTGCAACGGACTCCAGACCTGACCTAGCTGCTCTGGTCAATGCCATTTGCTGCAGGAAATGAAGTTCACACAAGACCTGGTCCTGGAAACTAAAGCACTCAGCATCACTCAATCGCCCTTGGCCACACATAAGGCCTTCAAACTCAGATGCATTTGTCTTTCTTTCCAGATGGGAACTGACCCCCTGGACCTGGCGGAGCTCAGAGAGCAAGCTCCTTGCTTGAACAGCCAACAATCAATAAAGCAAATGGGGCTGCTGTCTGCCTGTTTAATAATTGAAGACAACGGTATACTTTAGTTAAAAAGCGTCTTCATTAAAAGGAATGTAACTTATTTATCTCAATCCCCTCCCTTTCTTTGCTGATGGTATTGCTCACCGACCCTCCTCCATTAGGTGCTGTGGAGTCGAAATCTAAAGGATATTGTCATTTCCTCTTCTATGACAGTTTCTCTTGGGTTGTAAATATATAATGATCCAATTACAAAGGCCTTCCCTCATGATTGACCTGTGCTGAGTTTATTCTTTATAAATATGCTATAAATAACTGGGTGCCCACTTAAAAACTAATACCAGCAGAATCATTATAAATCAACGCACACCGTACCTTGACGGTGCACAGCTTGAAAGTTACCACAGTATCTCGGGCCCAGTTTGATGATAAGTGCCAGAGTATCCGCAGATATGTCTTCTTCAAAGAGGTATGCGGGCCCGAGACGCCAGATTAATGATGATTTTTGTTTCCAAACTCTGGGGGTCCCAATATAGCCATAAACATCCACAAATGATGATGGATCCATTGAAAAAAAAGACCCCGGTAATGCCTGAATATATAACATCTGTTCAAACAGGATAGAGAGAGAGAGAGGCACTTAACCCCAGAACTGATCAAAGTGGTATACAGCGATACTACATCGTGAGCCACATCTCTCACTAAAATAAATTTTTATCTAAAAAGTCATAAAGATGCACAAGCATGCATACAGAAACACACAAATAACAAGAAAAATGGGCAAGCAAGTAATTAGCAACATCTCAGCTCTGACATTGACCTTGGCTGAACCAATGGCTTGTCCATCCAGGTACATGGTAACACTGCAGCTCCTCTTCATTTCTTTGCGGACCACCACGGCCAGGTGATACCACTGACCACAAACCAGCAGCTGGTTGCACCTGACCTGGAGCTGGCGGCCTGCAGAGGGCTCCGCCTCGTCCTCAGGCTCCATGGCATCTGTAAAAGAGAACAAACGCTGGATGTCACACGCTGCATCATGCTACAGAGACCCAAAAGCACTGGAAATGGAGCTATTCCTGGTCAGTGCATGTGGGCCTAGCATCCTGTGGAGCTATAGACCAGACACTCACTCTCATTCATTTAAAAAAAAAAATGCCTACAGCATTAGTTGCCCCCATCACCTTCTGAGCTCAGACTTTGTACCAGACATCAGTTAAGCACAGCTACAAGCATTACCTCATTTTACAAGCCCACTGCGCTGCAAGACAAGGGGCTGCTGTTGCTCCCACTTATTACCCGAGGCATAGAGCTTAATCCAACAATCCAAGGTCAGCTCCAGCAGGCTTCAGTCAAGCACTATCCTTTGAGTACCAGGGTGATGGCCTATGTCAGGTGACCTGAGAGGGAAGACTGAAGCAGTCTGGCTGCGTGCCAAAAATGTGGCCATGCTCGGGACCTTCCGTACACTTAGCTGAGAGACAGTGACTCTTAGCCTTAGCCTAGGATGATGGCTGAGATATCTGGGCTTAGCCATGAGGCAAGTGAGCTTGAGAATGTGCTGAAATCTTAAGGCAGAGTCAGCATCAGGCTCCTGGCACCCAGAATTAGCAACCTACCATACAGAATGCCCATGGACCCTGTGAATTTGGGTTATTCATGGACAGGTCTAGGGCCACTTCAGCTCCGACTAAGTTGTGTATATCCTTCATAAACCTTGCTCTGACGATATCGCTTGTGTTCCAATGAGGCAAACCCTAAGTCCTACCAGTGTTCCTCCTGTCAGGGTAGAACTAGTATTCTGGAAAGCCAATGAGCATGCATTTTAGAGTCAAGCAAGACCCAGACCACAGTGGTACACTGCAAATATTTCATAGACATTTTACCAGATTATGCAAGCCAAGGAAGCAATTTCAAACGATAAAGAGATACCAGAAGTTTCCAGGCTTCCAGGTACATCCATGTCAACATCTGGCTCAGCCCAATTCCCCAGGTATGGTCCACACAAGCTTTGGATCCCAAGGCCTTACCCAGGGGCTGGAACTCTTTCTCTTCTGTGGACACAACCAAGGAGAGGTCATCCATGCAGAGGCTGATGGAGAAGCAGACAAAGGGCTGCTCTGTCCTGGCCAGGTGGCGCACCAGGGTTAGAAAGCGCAGTGGGTGGCCCTCCATGACATTGGCCTGCCGGCTGATCAGAAACCAACAGGAGAAGGTGAGACCTCCAGGTGGTGGGAATGGCCTGGGAGCTCCTGGGGGTAGAACACAAGGATAGTTTCACACTCTGTTCTGCCAAGGAAGTGAGATGAGACCCCAAGCAGCTCTGCCTGCACCTTGCTGGGCCGCCTACCAGCGCTACATCTGGCTTACTCCACTCTCCACGCTCACTCCTCCAACTCCACCAAGCACAGGTCACTCCTCAGAGTTCACACCAGGATAAGAAGGCTCACAGGAAATTGGTGATATTCCTACAGACCTTGAGCCCTCTCCGGTTCCTGCAGACTTTCCAAGGGAACAGAGAAGTTGCTGTCCCTGAGACTTCACAATATCTGAGCTTCTACAACTGACCGAAAGTCAGGCTTTGGGCTCCATAGAGGAGCTCAATTAAATCTAAGGTAAAGAAATAACTTAGTCCAAGGAAACTCCACGTCCTCTCATGTCAGAGCAGGCTTGGCAGCTCCAATGGGGCCACTGTTTCTATTAGCCCAGTATTGGCAGACATGTTAGCACACTTGGTACCACCCACAGAAAGGAAGTTTGTCCTGAACTGGTAGAACAACCATGTTCTCACTGAAACCTGGGACCTGGCTTTGATAATAGGGAGATGCTGGGCTCAGGCACCTCTGGGAACTTACACTTCCCATTGCCTAATGTGTTGTAAGCTTAGTGCCATGCTTTAAAAAGCCTTCCCAGTCTCCAAGCTAATGTCCGGAAACCATGTACCATGGTTACACCTCCTCCTGATGACGGAGGAACTTACACTCCTCTCTGGAGAAAGCTGACAGAATCTGATGCTCTGATTCAGCCTATCCCAGGCTCCCATACAATGAATGGCTCAGACTCAGATCCAGCATCCTATAGCTGTCAATGCTACCCAAGTCCCTGGCTGTGAGCCCATGCAAAGGTGAGTAGGATACCCGCTCTAAGAGAGTATGAGCAAATACAGTAGGCTGAGGGATCCTCATCTGCAGAAATACTTGCCTGATCCAGTCCCTCCAGAGATGGAGTGCTCTGTGCTGGTCCCCATGACCGTAGACAAGGTTGGAGTAAACAGACAGCTGGAAATAGTAAAGTATAGCAGGTCAGCGGGCTGCATGCCAACCGCTTGCATCAACCACCAGGCTGTAACACCTCCCCACTCCATCCTACTTCAGAGGCTATATACCATCTTAGGCTCCAAGGCTCCAAGAACAGAAAGCAGTTGGTGCCAGTGTGATACTCAGAGAGGATGAATCCTCACTGGAGACCAGACAAGATGGAGAACATTCTAGAGCAGGTACAGTAGGGAAGAAGGCAGCTCTGGTCCTCCATGGCTAGACACTGCCCTTCTCTGTTGGACAGAGGGATATCTACTACTTAAACACATCTGACATCTCTGATTCATCCTATCCAGGCTCCAAGGACCAGTGGAGGCCACAGTTTTGTAGCCAATGTTATGGATCATCAGAGGTTCTGAGTAAATCATTTTCCAAATGTAGGAGAGTTCTCCATACCCATAGCCTTCCGCAGACATGTCAAATTCCACAAATGACGGCGTCAGAGCTGCCCTCTGAGGCTGCAGGTTGCGAGGGGAGGTCATGGAGATGAGGCTCAGTGTTGTCTGGAGGGCTGTGGCCGAATCTCGGGAGGTCCATGAGGACCTGAGGTCCTGAGCCCCTCTAGAACATGGGCTGGCATCTGTAGATTTCACAGCTGTATCTGCACATGACCCTGAGGCAGAACACAAGAAAAAGATGTGTCTTTGCCTGATGAAGTTCTCTCCTGTTCTTTCAATATCTCAGATCTATCTGCCACCTCCTGATGGAGCATCCTGCAAAAGCCACCGGGCACAAATGGATCCCCAGCCTGGACTCTGCTGGTTTAGATGCCATGGAATGGTGGCGATAACCAGGTCTAAGTGACTTATTTTAATCCCAGCACGTTCCTCTTTCTGACATGGCACCTGAAGCTGCTATTGGGTTTGCTAACCCAGCTGGCATTTCTTGCGAGCTCCACAGTGTCTTAAGCAGCTCTGTCCCCCATATCAGCCTGCCTCTGGCTGACAGCTCCAAGCCTAATTCTCCACCTTTGACTCCGAGCTGGCCTTTGCTTAACGTAGTGCTCCGTTTGGTCTTACATTCAGGGTGTCTACACTGTCCTTTTTAATGAACGTGTTCCCTGGAATGCCACGCTTTTTGACTCTGGGCATTATCCAATGCTTTCTCTCTCAGTGACTCACTTCGCTCCTACACTATGAACTTTACAAGAAGAAGGAGGCTCTGGTCCCACCTTTAAAATACATTTGCTGCCCAGCTCTGTCCAGTATAGTACCTGTTATCCCCTGGGTTGTACAGGAAACAGGATCATTGTTTTGTGATCTTGGATATAAAGGGTCAGGCAGATGCTCACCTAGATCTGCCTTTTTCCAGGATGCCCACCCTGTGTATATTTCATCAGCACAACTGAACAGCAGAAAAAAATAGACACCTTTGAGGTCTCCTCACTTTTCAGTCTTATGAACAATCACTTATTGGGAATAAAAAAATGTTAACTATTTAGTCTCACAACTTGTCCTGTTCTTTCTCCTCACCTGAGCACCCAGGATTGTCTTCATGCCCAGGAGATGAATGGAGGCTTTTCACAGCAGCTGACCGAGGTGGGTGAATTCCAAGGCCTAGGAACTGTCTGTAAACACCATAACATCAAGAGAGGGAAGTAAGGATATGTTGCAGGCAAACTTTTCCAGACCACTTCCCTAGACATCCAATGTTCATGGCTCCACCTTTAAAATGTTCATGGCTCCACTTTCCAAAAGCCATGTAGAAACTCTGCCTCTGCTTTGTTATCCAACTCAGAGTTAATGAAGCTGGAAACTTCAAGAGAGTGCTCGTGCTACACACTGTTTACAGCTTTCTAAAGAGATGTCCCGTATGCATAGCTGGGTGGCCTGATTTTGCAGAGCTGAGAGTGACTAAGAGGGGTTGCTCTAGCCCGAGTCCCAGACCTGCTGGCTGGAGGGGCTATCCTCTGCTTCCTTCAGGTAATAGCAGGCAGGTGAGTATGAACATGGGTCATCCTCTCTGTCTTGCTCCAGGGCAGTAAGGGTTTTAAAAGACTCAAGCTCTCTGGCATGGTGCATGTCCCTCCTCTACATTATTGTCGCTTCTCATGAGTCCTTTTTATTCTTCCTGTGTGCAGGATTTAGTGGACTCCTGCCTCTGGTTCCCTCCATGCTTCCCTGGCCACTGCCCCTACAAGCCCAGCTCTTTACAGTCTGGCCTCTCGATCCAAGGCTTAGCTCAGGGCTAAACTCTAGTATCATATTCTTGAGATCTCCATTCCCCAGAGCATCCCAGATGAGGCTATGTCTGTTTTGTGTACATACGCATCTGGTGCTGGATTGGACGAGGGGGAACCTTTTATCCTGCCATGGGCTCTGTGGGGTTTAATGCTTAGTGCATGCAGTACCTTAGCACATCTGGCTCGATGGCTTGGGAACCAAGCTTTTCAAAGATCCTGATGAGAATCGAGTGCAGGACACTGCCACCAGTGCTGAGGGTCCTGTGGCAAAAGGTCATGAGTGTCCGGAGCATCCCGGCCTCGCACATCACCTGGCGATTCTTCTCTGATTTCACCAGGGACAAGAGGTGACGGGCCATAGAACACTGGATCTCTTCCGAAAGCTGAGAAGCAACCAAAGCAAGCTGTAAGTCTAGGAGCACAATGTCCTCTTGGTGGCTTTGTGAGGCCACCTGTGCCCACTACAGCCACTTGTACAGCACCTGTCTCTTCTGTTATTCTGAATGCTAACCTCACCTGCAATGACAGGCCAGGCAAGGCCGGTTACTGGGGGCAGCTATCAGCTCAGACTACGGGCTACACAGCGGCAGGTGGGGGTCTGGGACATCCTCAGAAATGTGATGTTGGAACCATTTACACTGAGGAAACTAACTAAATTGGTTGCTAACACTGAAAAATCTAAATATTTCATATTAAAACCAAGACTTACAGCTTCTATGAAGAGTTGGAAAGTCTAGCCAAACGAAGTTATGGCCTTCTATCAGGAAGTCACTGTTCCTGGAGAGAGGCAATTTACATTCCCCAAGCTCACTGAATTGACTCACTGAATTTCTGCATCTTAGTTTGTAGCCCTGTGTATAAAAGGTAGGATCCACCTAGATGAAAGAGCCAGAAAGAGTCAACACACACACAGCACAGAGATACAGAGAGACAAAGAGGAAGATGGAGAAAAAGAGAAACAGTGATAGACACAGAGAAAGAGAAACAGAGATGGAGAAACAGAGAGACAGAGATAGAAACACAGAGAGACAAAGATGGCAACAGAGACAGAGACCAAGAGACAGAGGCAGCAACAGAGACAACACCACTGGCTCTGGCAGACACTGTCACTGCCCTCTTTTAAGCCATCCTGAAGGCTGACAGGTCAGGTAGTCATTGGCTCCACACTGAGGCATCTGATGAGATCGAGTGCAGGACACTGCCACCAGTGCTGAGGGTCCTGTGGCAAAAGGTCAGTGCGAGTGTCCGGAGCACTACACCCGCACACATCACCACACATCACACCACACACCACACACAGAGCACACCTATCTTACTGTTGTTTTTAGGCTGAAGTCCCATTTTCTTATGTCCCTTGAAGCACAGCAGAACAGAGACAAAGTGACCAATAACACTTAACAATACAGGTGTCTACTTATCATCTCCCCTCATGGATAGACAAGGCCTGGAATTCCTAGTCTCCGAGAACTGAAGACCTAGCCAGGGCTACTTTTCCTTAACAATAAGACAGGCATTCTGACAAATAAAGTCCAAGTAACAATATAAACAGTTATAAATTCAGTTCGGCCTTGATTCCGAACTTCCTTCGTGGGACATATCTTTTCAATGCCCTGCTCTGGAGGCATGCCTCAGCAGCAGGTAACATTACCTACAAGAAGACTGTTCCTTATTATCATGTACAGAAAAGTTATGTCATAAACCTAATATAAAACATGATATATAATATTTACATTGACCTTGTCACAGGCAGCAATACATCTCTGTGCAGCCATATACTTTTCAACCCGCCTACACTGCATCAAGACATCACAACTACCAACAAGGACACAGATTCCTTATTTTCATGACAGCAACATATAGTGCATAAACCTACATATACAAACAAATATTACACCATCATATACATTACACAGGCATGATATACATTCACAGCCATAATTTCACACCCACACTTACTAACAACCAGAACATATCTTATGAGAACGCATCCTGCTACCTTAAAACTAGATAGATCACAAGGACTTAGCCTCATGCCCCCAAGTGTGTCTTCTTCATTCAATTGTTCTTCTCCTATAGTAGTAATCTTGATACAAGCTGAAAGCAGAGTCCACCACACATTTTCTACTGTTTCCAGTTCATGAGATATGCTGATACAGAGGCCAACTGTGATGTCTTTCTCATGAGTCCTGGCATCTGGTCTCACTAAGTCACAGTCATTTGCTACTATCATCCTCTATGGAGGTTTCCTTGAAACCTTCCCGCTCCTTTCTTACTCTTGTTTCTTACTCAAGAGTAAGAGGCCCTGCACGGGTAAGGCAGACACTGCCTGTTTTCAAGAGATTCATGGACTAAAGGGGATATGGGTAAGAAGCCAGGGAGTCTAACTGTGCACAGTAAGGGCTATGCAATAACAGGATTCAGTATCCGGGAGAAGCGATGTTTACCATAGCCCTGAGCACACTTTGTGGAATCTTAAAGGTAGAAGGGAGGCTCAGCCTGATATTTACTTTAAGGCCCACATTTTATCTGTGCCATCAGTAACTTCTGAGTATTTAGGATGTGTTCTCAGCATTCAACAGAGATACACTGTGTAATCATGATGTCATAGCCATCTCTATTCTACATATGAGGACACTGAGCTCAGAGAAAGTAATTGCTCAGAGCCACATGGCGTGGAGCTGATGGTGGCCCTGCGTTTCGGGCTTAAAATGGCCGCGCCACCTCATCTTCCAGGTACAGCCTTTTGAGTATCAAAACACAGTCAAAATATCTTCCTGTCACTAAGGGACAAAAAATGACTAAGACTGTTCCTCCACTGGTTTGCAATTTTGCAGCACATGGGTTTCAGTGAAGAAAGAAATATATTTATATTATTTGCCACTAGTTACTAGATTTTTTAAAAAGTGTTTCTTACAGCCAAGTCCTGACCTACCTAGCCCCTGTAGCTCCTGTCTCAAACTTATGACTTCAGTAATTTCCCTTTCTTGTGTGTGTGTGTGTGTGTGTTATGTGTGTGTATGAGAGGGGGGAGAGGAAAAAGAGGGGGAGGGAGAGAGCACTCATGTGTGTGAATGAGCACATTGGTGTGCCGTGTACACATGTGGAGGTTAGAGGACAACTTCAGTATCTTCTGTCTTTACCTTCTCTCTTAAAACAGGAGCTCTTCACTGCTGGTTTTGTTTTGTTTGTCTGTCCCCCACCCCAACTCCCCGCTGTGTCTGGCATATAAGCTTCCAGGGTTGTCCATTTCTGCTTCCCATCTCCTAGTAGGAGGAATGCTGAGATTACAGACGCTCATGTTCAAGGGATTGGGACTAAGTCCTTAGACTTGTTTGGCCAGCTGTCTTGTCCTGAAGCTCCCTCCAGCTTTTTAATGTTCCATGTGTAAGTTACCTTCTGACTGAAAATCTGGGAGGCATACACTTTTGTTAGAATGGTTCCAATGACCTTCCTGCTGAGTAGGATTTTGCCATTCAAAAATGTCACTGCTTTGTCGATACTACTGTTAGCTGATGTTGAAGACATATCTCATCACATGGAGGAGATAGCATCAGCCTGGTTTCTGTCACTGTAGTGAAATGACTGGTACTGTATATAAAAACAGGTCGATTTGGCTTGTATTGTATGTCTGCCGAGTCAAGAGTACATTTGCTTAGCTCTAATTATGGTAGTATCCCTACTTGACTGTCACATGCAGATGGTACTATGGCAAGGACAGAAGTAAAGGTGGGAGGTCACAAGGTGAGGGCCAGAGATGATAAAAGGACCAGATAGACAGTATCCCCAGTGGTCTTGCTCTAGGCTCTGCCTCTTAAAGGCCTCACCACCTCAATACCTCCCCAGTAGGAATAGAGCTTCCACCACAGGAGCTCTTGAGGGTCACATGCAAGCCATTTCTGAATAATACTAGGCTTCGTGTTTAAATATGATCTCTGCCAGATAGTCTGAGCTTGCTGACACCCACGCTTAGCCCAACAGGGGCTAGACTCTAAAAGCAACAATGTTGACGATACTATGTATCAAACATCTCCAGAGCCCTTGCTGGTACCTCCTTTCTGTGGGGATGCATCAGATTCCCTGACTTGTTCCTCTACATCTTTCTTCTGATGTCTTTTTCTGCATCCACGTGAAACTCATCTCCTCCTTTCTCCAAACTCAATGTTAGAGAGAGAACATCATGCATCCCCCACCTCGATCATCCTCTCTATCAGAACTTGGGCTGTCATTTGGTAACTGTGTTCTTTTAATTTGGGGTGAGAGTTGGGGAGACAGGCTGTATGAAGCAAGATGCAAAAAATAATATCAGAATGTATTATTAATAAGAATTAAAGAGAAATGTCTCCAATCTTCAATTTCTTTTGTTACCAGCAAGTATTTACTTATTGCTTTGGGGCTTTGTTCTTGTGTGTGTTTTTGTTCCCTTCCCCCAACCAGAGACATAATTACAATCTAAATATGCAAAAAGGAAAAAAGAAAAAATTTTCAAAGGAGAAATGCTGATCCTGTCTAATGTTGCCACAAGTTCACTCCAAAACTGCTCGATACCCCATAATGGAGGAGTCACAATTGATTGTCCTCGTGATCACCGCAGCCCCATCAATACCAATATTGTCTTGTTTTGAATAAAATGTGCAGGTTTTTTTTTCAATGCTGGTTCCAGTAAAATGGGGTTTTAGTGAAAATATGAGCAGTAGCAGGAAGCCAGTCTGGTCTCTCCCTCTGCAAATGGATTGATTTCCCTAACGCACACTACTTCCAACGAGGAAAGGGGAAGGTGCTTCAATTAGGACTCTGAGGTAAGATCAGGGGTCACCAGGCAGGCTGGCAGCTGGACTCTCAAAGCTAATTCACAAAGCACTTGTGAGGTGGCCCTAAGGTGGTTTCTACTTTCTCTACCTAACAAGACTTAAGTTCATTCTGGGTGGTGGTAGTGGTTGTTGTTGTTGCTGCTGCTGCTGCTCCTCTTCCTCCTCCTCCTCCTCTTCTTCTTCTTCTTCTTCTTTCCCTCTGTCCCTCTTTCTGCTCAGCATTCTTCCTGCTCCGTATCATTAAGTCCATAGAGTCTAGAAAGAACTGTGTCTCAGTGGAATGGTGACATCATTTAGATGTGGCTTGTCCCCTGAGGAGTTTATGTGCTGGAAGCTTGGTTTCTACAATGGAGGTATGAGATGTGGTAGGACCTTTAAGAGAAGGACACTAGTGGGGAATTGATGTGTCATTGGAGATTAGGCCTCCAGCTGGAATTAGCCTACTTCCTGTGGGTTCCTGACTTCGTACCATTGGCTTACTTTCTCTCATTTCCCTCCACCAGGATGTCATCTCTCAAGAGAACCTCACCAGAGCAGAGCTAATTCCAGTACCACAACAAGAATCTTTTCAATCTCCTCTGCTTAACAAAGTCAGCATCTCATTTACTTCCTTACAGTAACAGAAGATGGGCTCATTGAGCTAAGCCTATTCAAGGAGGCTGGTCCCACAGTGGAATACCCATGTGCCATCTGAATCCCTATTGAGACTACAAAGATGTGCCCTGTAGTTACAGACTCTCCACTTCTGAAAAAAATTCATGCATTTCCCTCATTTCATGAATGTGCCTTTAAAAGACCTAGGTAGGACCTGGTAATCCCACTGAGCTCTGACCTAGTGGATTCCAATGCATTGCTCTGGCTGGTAGGAACCTTCCCCTTTTCTCTTGCCATCTCTTACTCTAGTCATATGCTGACTGACGTTTGACTGAACTGCATTACCTTCCAATGAACATTTGCAGGATTATCTATGCCATGACCTCGCTTCCAAAAGCCATCTACGAGAGATGAGGCACATATCTAGCGTGTACATGAAAGGACACAGGGCTAAAGCCTCCTAGATTCCCTCTCCACTGCTTTTCTCAATGGGAACCATTATCACTTTGTAGGTGAGGCCCTGAGGCCTGAAATACCTCCATCAGTTTCCTTAGATCATGATAACGACTATCAGAACAAGTGCCATTTCAGGCTGTCTTCTGAAGCCCACAGTTCACTGAGGATGGTGCTGTGTTCACTGTGTAGAGGAGAACTTGGTGTCTCAGAAAAGACATAGCTGGACAGCCACAGAAGTGTTTGGTTTGCTAGGTGCAGTTCGCTCTTATTCTATTGTTACTGTTAGTCAAATGTGAACCGCTTTACATGGGTAAATTTATCTCCTGTGGCCAGAGACCTTACCACTCCCTATTACCTGCCTTTATTAATGCATTCCCATGATCCCTGGTCCTAAGAAATTGAGTCTACAATTTTTGTGCCCTAGACAAAAAAAATAATCTGTATAGCTGAACTTGAGGGAAAAAAAAAAAACCCAACCAACCAAACAAACAAACAAAACAAAAATAAACCACAAAACAGACTGTGGAAGAAACTAGAAAAAAAAAATGATCTGCCATTTTGGCCACATGAATCCCAGCTGACTACAATGTCTGCCCCATCATGCCAGACCCACTGAGCCCTTCAACCTATTTATCTCCATGTAAAACTGTGTCCATTTGCTCTGCTTAATAGATCACCCCAAGAGGCCTCCTGGATTCTGAGTAAAGCCTGAAATTTTTACTGGAGAATTATAAATCAGTGGGAAAGGCAGAAGACACAGAATAGGCACTACAATACAGTGTAGCAAACATGGATCTCCACCAAGTTCCTTGTAGGAGAAAATAGATCTTTTCAATCACCTCCCCTCACCTAATGCTATCCATAATTATTGGCACTGTCAATATTTTAGTTATTTGAAACCCATATGATTAGTTCAAATGTTTGAAATATATGGACAAATTCCAGAAAATGACACCCTTTTCCAAACTTAGGCACAAACGTTCACAGATACATACAGCTTATGTCTCTCCTGTCTGTCCCAGTGAGCTACGCAGGAAGTCTCTACAGCTACCACCCTGCCCAGAGCTTTCAGGTCTCTGCGGCACATCTCAGACTGCAGAGTGGAGATGGCAACAGTTGCCCAGATGCCTGTATCTGGCTGGGTAACTGTTTTCAATGCTCTCTCCTGATCATGCCACTTGCAAAAAGGGAAACCTGGCCAACAGCAAGCGCCCCAGGCCTCACTTTGAGAATATACACCCAGCATTCAGCAACAATGTTAACTTTGCCCACTGTCGTCTGAAGCCTGGGGTGGGGGCTGTATCTCTATTGAACATTGTACAAACATTGGCTGATTAAAATATTCATGGTTGTGGAGTTGGAATGTTACAGATCCCGAGCAAAAATTGTTTGGGATACTTAGAAACCCCTTGAAAGTCAACTTGTTACCCTTCTTTGTGTCTGACTTAACTCCTTTCATCTATCAGTTAAAGCCTTTGAAATGTATCAAGTCAGCAGACCACTAGCTTGTACCAACTCCTAAGCTAAGAATGTCATCAAATAGCATCTAAAACTCACAACAGGCTTATGCCTCCTTTGCAGTAACCCACCTACCTACCTTCCTCACCCAAGTAACTGGGAGATGCAGTGCTTAGAATGGCTTTTGTGCCATGACTGTAACAGTCATGTGACTATGCTCATAGTGGAAAATGTCATTCAAGGAACACTGAATATGTGTCCCTAGGCCATAGCCACTCACATTTAATTCAGAATAAACTATTTTTTATTTCTTGAGGGGACCTTTGGGTGGGGGGCCCAAGGACAAACCATTTTGATAAAAGGACCCGTCTGCCAGCACACGGCTCTTGTTCAATCATCCATGTTGCCTGAATGGGTGGAGTCATTGAGTCCTTCCTGGACCTGAGCTTCTCTCTCAGTTTAGCTGGCGGCCCAGCAGTTTACTCTGGGGTAGTTGCTGAACATCCTTTTACTTGCAAAAGCATTTCTCAGAACCACTGTTAGCCAGCAGTCTCCCCTTTTCTCCCTGTTCCTCTGGTATCTATCCACTCTCTGCCTAGGGAACCTTCCTCTTTTAGTTTAAAAATATGGAGTGCAGGGAGGGGCAAGGGGGATGAGAGATGTAGCCAGTAGGCGCACAGGCTACTCTTCCAGAGGACTCAGGTTCCATTCCCAGCACCCATATGGTGGCTAACAACTGTAATTTTAGTTCAGGGAGCTCCAACAGTTTCTGTGGGTACCAGGCACACAGGTAAAATGCCTATACATATAAAGACAAAAGAAGAAAGAAAGAAGAAAGAAAGAAAGAAAGAAAGAAAGAAGAAAGAAAGAAGGAAGGAAGGAAGGAAGGAAGGAAGGAAGGAAGGAAGAAGAAGGGGGAAAAGGGAAAGAGAAAAGAAAAGAAAAAGAGGAATAAATAAATGCTGAGCCCCTGATTATAAAGATGCTGAAGGTAAGAGGACCTTGCTCCCTCCTGCCCAGTGGAGACTCCTCAGGACATGCAGCACCCTCAGCAGAGACAACAAACCCTACCCCACTGCCTTGGGCCCCTTCATGTCCACACAAATGCTTAAAATGAATCCAAGAGTGGGAGGGACCGACCTTGAGGAGAGCCAGGAAGCTCCTCCCACAGGCACCGCCTAACTCTCCCCAACTCTACACATCCTACCAGCCAGCAAAGAGGCCACAGTTTGGAAAGATGCTAAAATGGAAAACAGGATCTCAAGGAAGGAGGAAATGCTCTGAGAAAGACCTCTGTGACACCAGTAGGTGCCACATTTGGTGAATGTGGCAGATCAACTTTCAAGTGTTTGAGTCGAAACAGGAACATTTGACATCTTAACTTGTTTTTGCTTTGTTTTGTCCACACTGAACTAAATAAAGTTGATAAATGACTAATTTATTTGTATTAGCCAGACTTAATTGTAATTTTAAAACAACTGGAAGCAAAACTATGAGATTCGCTAATTCTCAAGAAATTAGAAAATATCTTTAAAAGGCAGATGTTTTAACAATAGATATGTATGATAACCACATAACTGTAGAGGCTTTGTCAAGACTGATGATAAATTAATTCGGAGGAACTCACTTTTCTCTACCCTTTCCTCCTCTTTCCTCTCTGACCTACTCTTTCCTCCATCTTTATCACCTTCCTTGAACAGTTTCTTTAAAAATCCCTGAGCGGAACAAAATTCAGTATGGAGGGAAAAGATTGTTATGATGTCCCCTAAGATAGATCAGGAAGCAGAGGAGAGTCTGAGACAGTTCAGTCTCTGGGCAGAAGCTGACTGGGGTGTGCCTGAGCCGAGTTAGCCTATTCTAAAGCTTTCATTAAGACTACCCTGTGGACCTGACACCAGGATTTCTGAGTCTTAGTACTGAGCTGGAAGTTTCCGATTGTATGGTGCCTCCCCTGCAGACTAGCTACTGAACAGGGGTCACTAACCTGAGTTGCATGGGAAGCCTTCTCCTCAGACCGCTCTGTTTTCATTTAAGAGATACCAACTTCTTTCCTTGGTTCTCATAAGAGTCACATCTTTGGAAGTGAAGGTTCAAAATTAAGGGTTGCTTAATGCTTGGTTAAAATAATCAGATCAGTGGTCTATTAAAAATGGCAAGTAGTACATCCAAATTCAAGCTACAATGTCTTCAGGGACAGTGGCCTGTGTTTTGTGTATGTATGGCTGTATATATAACCCTGTCCTCAGGAGTGTTATGTCTGTCTGTACCTTGTTTATACAAAAACAAAAACTTATGAGTGTTCCCATAAACTAAAGTTGTTAAGTTAGCCCCAGTTCCTTGTAGCTCACGGTATAACGGAAGTTTAGGGCAAAGGTGTCAACTTGAATGACAGGTGAAGCTCGGTCTTTGGTCACAATGAGGTGGGACATAGAGGAGATTTGGTCCATGTAACACTTTGAGAAAAACAGATAGAGAGTTCCAATGTTAAGGTAGTCATCTCCAGGTACTGACCTGGCCTTTTGTATTTAGATGGAAATTGAATTAAGCAAAGAGGAAAGAGATACTTGTAATCACGCAGTCTTGGTAAAGATGAAGTCTACTTGATCATCCTCCTTTATGGTGCTATAGGGTGGCCAAAGGAGTACTCATTGTTGGATAGAGAAGTTGGTTCTGCTCTAGGTACAGTCTCATCCTTAACAAGAACTGCCTCACACAGAAGAGAGCCTGTCCTGGGGAGCTTTGCAGTTCCTGGAATCCAAGGTGACTGCAGCTTTGGAACCATCATTTATTTCTGTGTCTTTGGCTTTGAGAGTCCAAAATAAACCATGCAGTCATACCTTAAGTGACTGAAATATCTGTGCAGAGTTGTGCATTTGTCTGCCTTAAAGTAAAAGAGACAGACAAAAATAAAGACAGAGATGTCAAACTTTATTCTGTTGGGAGTTCCCTTGTGGGCCCAGCGAAGCGTCAACATTTTTTAGCAAAAGCAATAGCTGAGCACTTGTTATGTTCTGAGTCTTTTAACTATTTAACCAATTACCTAATTTAATTATTTTTGGTAGGAAAAACAAAGCAAATGTCTCCAGGATCATTAATGTTCTTTACTGTGATCTGCAAAACTTTCTAGGTTTTCATTAGAATATGATATTATTTTATTTAAAAGAAAGTTTCCTAAATTTTTAAAGAAAACTAAGACACAAAAGAGCCATCAAGTAACTGCAATAGCAACAGTTAAAGCGTCAGTTAAAGTTAAAACTTTAAAGAAAAAAAATGCTTTGCACAAGGAAGGACCTTGTATGGTGAAATCAAATTTTGTCCTAATGTAAATAACTTTCCAATAAAAGGAAGGGCAAGGGAGAGACAAAGCTGACAGGTTAAAGTGTGTGGCATGAAGGTTCGTGGAAGATGAGGCTTAAAGATAATATGTCTATAGCAAAGCTTATTACAGTAAAGTTATTAAACATTCCTGAGGTCAGCATGAGATTCATAACATGAAAACAAAGCTTAATTTCTATGCCTAACATGGGTTCATATTTAGAAACACTAACTTAGAAAGCAAGGACTTCATGTTTTATCCCTTCATTGAATGAAGCGCTTAAAATCTGATGATTATATTTCATTTAAATGCTTTTAGCACAAAAACATAAATATGTCTTAAGGCTAAGTCAGTGTGGTTCCCCCTATTGAATTAAAGTCAGGTGACCACAGCCTTAGCATTCATTCATCTTCATAACTGTCATAGAACAATGATATTGTTGAATGAGAGGTAAAGACGTTCCCTAACTTCCCCATGGTTCTGTGATTATTAGATGGCACTCAAGAGGCCCGACTGGCCTACTGTCTAATAGCCCTTTAGAGTACGTGGTCATTACATCTAGAAGTGCCTGTGGTCACGACATTTGGTAACCCAAGGCAGTTCAAATCTCTCAGCTTGGCATTCAGACTCTTGACATTATGGCTGGCCTTCCCAGACTAACTCACATGATTTAACACAGCTGAACAAATCCAAATATGCCCCTTCCTTAGTACCTCTCAGTGTCTGACCTCTCCTCCCTCCCTTCTCTTCTGGATGGGGGGCATGCCTCTTTAAGTCTTCACACCAGCATCAGTATATCTCACTATGCCTGTAGACAAACCTCTCTCAGCCAGCTCAGTGCTGCCTTGCTATCTCCTATGACTTCTGCCTTTCCATCACCAAAGCCAGAGCATAAGTTCTGGTACCATTCATCTCTGAAGAGCTAGAGGTGCAAGCTAGGAGATTCCAGTCATTCATGAAAGCAAACCCACCCCATTGGTTGCTCCCACACAGGCTAAGTACAGTCAACTCTGTTCTGTTGGATCTGACTTCCCACCCCCAGAGCTACAGCTGTCCCGTGCATAAGCAAATATCCCTCAGCCAACAACTGACTGAACAGGACTCCAATCCCACAACAGTGTTCCTGCAGTATCCTTGTAGCTGCTGAGAATGCTGGGAAAGGAAAGCATCTTCCAGTGGGTTGAGTATTTCCAAGATCAAGAAACTGAGTTGAATTTCATTTTTTCCCATTGCACAACTAAATTCCTACCTCCTGGTTTCTAACATGGGTGAAAATGCTAGAGGTGGGGAAAGAGCCAGGCTATCCATTTCCAAGAACAGCCTGCATATTAACATTTTTGAGGGCTGCACATAGAAAAATTAAATCTGGCTGTGACTGGAAATAGACCAGAATGGGACACCCATCAGGTCAGTAAAACCTCTGTACCATCTGTTTCTCAGCAGAAGGGAGGAAGGCTCAGAGTAAGATGAAGAGGACAGCATTAGGATGGGCCTACAGACCCTCAGGAGCTGAGCAGGAGCAGGAGCGGCTCTCCATCCCTTCCTAACACTGCCATCTACTGAGAAGTCCCACTCCTCTCCCCTGCAGCAAGGTCTGCAGGAGCTTTGAGTCAGATTGCTTTCAGCGATTTCTTGTGTGGTTTCATTTCTCCTTTGATTTACTCTTCTATCTTTTAGCATGAGGTTTCCTCCACCCACCCCCTTTCAGAAATTAATTACTGTAATTATCATCTTTTAATAGCTGCTGATTTGGCATCTGCAGAAAATATCTGAGAAAATGCATCTCTATGTTCATTTACGTATTTGAGAAAGAATGAAGATGAATTGGGACTTTTCCTCAATTACTTATTGACCTGAATAGAAGAAAAGGGTTGTGCCAAACGGATTTCTTATTTGCATTCTTAATTTGTGGGGTTGATATCACAGAGTATGCAAAATATCTGAATGCTGGGTTTAGCCACTTCTGTACAGGTGAGCAGCAGCAGGCCAGCCGTCCGCCCATCAGCTCTGTCTCTTCACTGCCTATCACTGGAGTTTGTTTCTGCAGAACACAGACATCAGGTTGACTGCCAAGACACCGACCACTGGCATGGCCATTCTCATAGTACTGTATTAAACAGCTGAAGAAGCCAGCCTCAAGATAAAGTGAATGTCCCGGACAAAATGCACCATTCCAGTGCATGTCCCTACATTCCATAGGAGCTACAAAGATCAGAAACCCACTCATTGAGCATGTGGTCAGGTTGGGTCTGGGTGAGTTTCAGATCTTCTCCTCACCAATTAGATGACCTTCGGATACCACATAACTCTCCTGACCCTCGAGCACTTGCAAAATGGGGCAGGGAACAGCTGCTCATGGACTTTTAAGAACTTCTGGGACGACGGCTGATATTGGAATCCTGGCATAGAGGGGCTATCCAATGGGTGTTGAGTCTCCAGTATGCTTAAGAGAGGTATGTGCTAGGCATTAAAGTACAGAAGCAAAGACTCAGGTTTCAGGTAACTCATTGGCTACAAGCACATGTTATAAGGGTAGAGTGCTTTAATCTGTCAATTAGATGTCTGAAGGAAGCTGATCTTTAAAGCTGAGGCCCAACTAGTCAAGTGCCCCTTTCCTATGCATACAGGACATCCATCACTCACATTGATAAAGGGTGTCTATCTCCCTCTGTACTAAGCCTAAACGGAACCTGTGACTGACTCATTTGGAATGATGAAATGTTGTAGAGACAATGTTGACTTGTTCCAGACCTGAGTTTCCAGAAGAATTTCTAGAAGCTTCTGCCTCTGTGCCTTGGAGAGCCCTAGTCTGCTGTGTTCCCTCCCAAGAACCCACATAGAGACACAGGTAGAGGCAAGATGCAGATGGCCATGAGGCAGAGACCCAGGGCACACTGAGAGCTTGAGACAAGAACATAGGTAGACAACCAATCTGAGTTAGCTCTTCAATGGCCCCTTATCTCATGTGTTGGCCCCCTGATGTGCCGGATACATTAATGGAAGAGTCTCTGTGGGGTTCTATCCCAGTCAGTATCATGAGGAGCATATCCCCACCCTGTTGACACACAGTGTCAAGAGAAATACGCTACTTTAAAAAATAGACTCACATTGTCAGGCAAACTCACTGTATGAACATCATAAAGTGTGCCTACGACCCAGATGACTACCCATCACTGGGCTGTGGAAGTTAGGGGGTCCCTGATACACAAAGTCTGTATCATCCCATGACCTGGGACTGTGATGGTGTAGTTATTACTAACTTCATAGCCGTTTATCCAACATGTTCTGTGCTGCTATGCTGCCTCTCTCCATTCACCAGCTTCATGTTCACTTGGTCATTGCTCTCCAGGAAAACAGAAAGCAGAGTAAGTGACGTCACCAGGGAACATGAACATGGGCCATATTTGGCTATTTTTACTCCCACACCAGACACCACTCTTTCTTAGTATGACCAGTATCATCCCTACCAGTAAGTCTCCTCCACACTCCCTTTTCTCAAGTCTCAGAGAACCTGCAGAATTTGTACCAGGTCACAATTATGTTCAGATGACATGAGCATCAATTAGCTGTCATTTCTTCCTAAAACGGATGCCCTCCATAGATAAAGCAAAGCTGAACCATAGATAGCATAGCAGAGATCCTTCAACCATGTTTTTTCTTCTGTTGCTTTTAGAAGATTGCCTAATGCACAGGAATGATAGCTGTCAATGCCCTTTGACAAGTGGTCACAGATCTATCAAGGGTCCAAGACACACTGACACAACCCTTCCAGAGGTTCTGCCCAGGGATGGCTCTGATAATCATGGTATACTAGAATGAAGAAAGTCTCACAGTGGAAGGCATGCCACAGATCAGTCAAGTCACAGAGACAAGGTACACGTGTTCATCAGAAGATACCTGTGGGTGATCATCCAGGTATAGGCGAGGCAGCAGTCTCACCATGATGCATATGATCCCAGGATGCATGATCATGACGTCACCTTCATCCATCCTACAAAGAGAGGGAAAACAGAACATGTGACATAACCTGTGCAGTTTTCTAGATCTTTCTAAAACAGAGCATGATCCACATTATCAGTGGACCATCTAATAAGTGAATGACCTTGAGCTGATACGTCTGAACCTAATGTAGCCCAGTTGTAAAATGGAGTTAACAGCATCACATTTTCCTTCCAGAGATATAGGCATATCTCTGTCTCAACTCGTGGGTGCTGGGATTACGAACAGGCACCACTACTCTGGTTTGGTTTCTTCACATGAGATCCAGGGATTGAACTCAGGTCTTCATGCTTGCAAAGCAAGAACTTTAACAGCTGAGCTGTCTTCCCAGTCCTTCAAAGGGAAAAAAAGTATTTCAAGATGAAATTGAAAAGGGTATAAATAGAAACATTTGTGGAACACCTGATAATGCATTGCTTTGAGAAGATATGGGGTGAGAAATGCTTACATTACACAAGAAATAAGGTCTCAGATCAAATAGCCATGTGTCTACCTTCAGATACTATATTTAAAAATAAAATATATAAACTCAAAGCAAGTGAAAGAAATATAATAATAAAAATGGGAAAGCTCACTCAGAAGGTGGAGGTGGAGGATGAGGAGCGAGCAGTATGTTCCAGCTTCTGAGACCTGCTCAGGATGGCACTGGGCAGACCATCTTTAACAAGTCCTTCCCACTCTTGTTACTTGGCAAACTCAAGTCTGTACATTTTTCTTTCCCATGGAGTCCCACTTATATCAACATGATTCCCAGTCAGCATTTGCCCAGTCATCCAGTGTGTCCCCAAAGGATGTCACTGAAGCAAGCCCATTGAAGATGTGTGCAGGAGAGGGAACAGATGTATTTCACAAGAAGAATAGATGTGCAAGGCAAACAGGGAAGGGACTTGTCATGGACAACACAGTCACCCAGCAAACTCCTAATGGTCAGTGAGGAAAGAGGAACCAAATCACCAATCAGAACAACCAGACATCCCCAAAAGCTGGAAACACTGAAGAAATGGACACATTGCTAAGCCATCAAACTAAGACAAGAATGTACTGATAATTTAAACAGATCCATAAATGATGAAATTGAAGAAATAGCAAAAGACCCCCCCACAAGGAAAAGCCCTGGGCCAGTGAAGTAGTTCCATTTGTGAATTTGCTGCCACCAATCATTAAGATCTGAGGTTCATCCATAGAATCTACATGGCCGAGAAGAGAACCAACTCCACAAGTTATCCTCTGACCTCCATACCAATGTGTGTTCACATGCATGAACACACACTAATACTCACACCAAATGAGTTCATCAGTAGAGAGAGAGATGTAATTTAAAAAATATTTTAAATAAATAAATAAAAAGAAAAGCTTAGACTGACAGATTTGTGACTTAATTCTACCAAACTTTTAAGAAAGAGCTGACACTAATGCTTCTCAAGCTGCTCCACAGAACAACAGGGGTTGGAGGAACACTGACAGATTCATTCTGTGAAGTCAGCGTAACCCTGATACCAAAACTGGATAAGCACACAGCACCACCAACACAGCTACAGACCAATTCCCAGGTGCACACAGACACAAAGTGTTCCACGGTGCTGTACACCAAATTCCAGAGCACACTAAGAAGATCAGACATCCTGACCAAATAGGTCATCCGTCTGCACAATGAGGCAGTCGCCTCCCAATGACAGAGGTGAATACAAACTGGTGGGATTTCCAGGTGCCCTCAAAGCCTCAGTCCCAATGAAAGGAAAGAAAGAGGAGAAGGAAGGCAAGAAAGGAGAAAAGAGGAGGAGGGAGAAAGGAAGGGAGAGAGGGAGGGAGGACTTCAAAGAACCAGAAATCAGAAACCAAATTTGTCACTTGAAGGTAGGAATCATACATGGAATCTAGCCAAAGGTTAGCCCACATGGTCTATCTGGGTCTAGTCCAGGAGTCCCCTCTTCCCACAGCAGAAATTGACACCGAGGAGGCTCATGGGGAGGAGTGAGCACTCACAGCAAGCAGCCTCGGAGGAAATATGACTGATGCCATCTTAGCTCCACTGTATTTCCTTTTTTGTTAAAGTTTTACTTCTTAGATTACTGTGACTGATGTTAAATCCTTGAGTCTGCCTCATTTGGCTTTCCCTCCCACCTAAATACTCACGAGGAACATAAACCCAGAGGATGACCATTCACCAGGACAATTCTGGTAAAATAAAACAAGCAGAGAAATAGTGTCGGGGAGGGAAGTGGGAACTATCATCCTGTCAGACACATAAAACTTAACAAAGAGACAAACAAAAGGCTAAGAAGACAAGCCACTATGCATCCCACAGCTTCACAGCTTCTCAATAGCAGGAACAGAAAATAACGAGTGAGCTAAGAGCCAAAGAAAGACTGCAGAGCCCTGCTTTTAAAAGTCTCAGTGGCCACATAGGAGACTAAATGAACGGATGACTAAGGTAAAGAAATCAACTTAAGACCCAGACAAGAAATTAGTAAAATATAATAATGACTAGCTAACTTTTATTATATGAAGAAAATGGCAATTGATACTGAGAAAAATGTAAAAAGCATAAAGAACTAAAAGTGATTTTTGGAAATGAGTTGAAAGCAGGGTACAGGTACCCAAGGATAAGTCATTTCAAGCAAAGGGTGTTACCATTGCAAAGACCCCACAACAAGAGCGCGCCTGGCATAGTCAAGAATCAGCAAAAAAGCCTGGTTATCACCTGACACCAAGGCCACATAAAGACCATACAGCAAACAACCTATAGAACAATATCCTATACAAATACACATGTACCCCCCCCCATCCACGGTGTTAGGATTGTGGCATATCCTACAGCATGCAGGAAGAATTATACACTGGGACAAACAGGACTAAAGCCAGAAATGCAAGAGTGCTCAGCATAGAAAAGTCATTGATAAAATACCCCACTTGGGAGAAGCAACGTGATCATCTCAACGTGATCATCTTTTGTTGCACACAAAGCATTTGACAAAGACTGGCCAGCCCCATTTCATGCTGGAAACCAGAACAGCAGTAGAACATGTCTTCAATATGACAAATGACCCTTATGAACAGCCTATGGTACCAAAGGGTAAGGGTCAATTGGAAAACTGAAAGAAACCGTAAGCACCAAAGCCATTGTCCACAAGAGAAGAACCGAGGTGTGTAGCTCACACATGCTCACTTTAGAACTTACAACAAACTACAGTAATCAAAACAATGTAGTGTTAGCATTAGGACAGACAGTGAAATCGATTTAAGGATCCAGAAACAAACTTAAACATCTACTGCCATTTGACTTTCAACAAGGCTACCATGTACCCCACCATGAACTCGTCAACAAATTATGCTGGGACACCTGGATGGCCACATGTGAAAGATAGGACCAATACTCTGCTTCACGCCATATGCAGAAGGTAATTTAAATGGGTCAACGGCACATCATGAGAATTGAAATCATAAGCTTGCAGAAAAGCCATCAAGGTAAATCTCCATGATCTTTGATTTGGCCATGGACTAGATACAATGGCAAAATCACAAGCAAAGAGAAATGAAAAAGAACATAAGACTTGACACAAATTAAAACCTCTAGTGCATCTGGAGACATCACTAAAACATGGAAGAACAACTTATAGAATAGGAGAAAATGTTTGTAAATAATATATGTGATAATGATATAATATCTGCAATAAATAAATAGCTCACACAACAAAAAGTCTGTAATTTTTACCCAATTTTAAACAGCCCATGTTCTTAAATGGACACTTTCCAAGGAATACACAGATATCAAATAAACTACTCACCATCATTAGCCATTGGGGGGGGATCAAAATTTCCCCCACTGTGCACACACAAAAATACTCTTTTAATGGAACACCAATGTTTGCAATCATCCAGAGAACTAGACCCCTCATAGGCCACTGACAGGGATGTGAGGCTGCCTCAGCTGCAGTGGGAAAAGGCAGTTGGCAGTTCCTCAAAGAGTTAAGCACAGGATCACCATCTAACCCAGCATTTCATTCTAAGTATATTTCCAAAAGATTCAAAATAAGAACTCAAACATAGTCACAGAAACGCTGTTTATAGTGGCTTTTGGCTTTTTTGGTGGAAGCAATCAAGGATCCCTTAACACTTACTAGGGCAGACAAACCTTGGTGTGTACACACAATGGAACAGTATTCATCCTCTAAGAAGGAAAGAGGTATTTTATATCTCATTACACGAATGAACTTTAAAACATTAGCCCATATGAAAGAAGCCAGATCAAAAGAAAGGACCACCTACATTTTTCTGTTTCTGTGCCATATTCAGTATAGATGAAACCACAGAGCCAGAAAGCAGACTGTTGACTGCCTGGGGTTTAAGGGAAGGAATGGGGAAGGTATATGGACATAACCTGAGGGTGGTGAAAATATCTGGGACCTCGATAAAGGAAGTCATGCCCCAACACTGAATGAACGAAATACCACTGTACTGTCCCCTGACAACTGTGAATTTCACCTTAGTAAAAATTAGCACACATGTAAGATGTTAGCAAAGGAGGAGACACTGAGAGCCTCAGGGCAGACACTCTGAACTTTTACTTTGCTTATCAATCACAAAAGGAACTTAAGCACGCTTGCTGCTCTTGCAGAGGACCAGAGTTTGTTCCAGCATGCTTGTCTGGTAGTTTAACTGCCTGTAATGCCAGTTCCAAGGGGATATATGCCTCTGGCCTCCATAGGAACCTGCACTCACACACATACAGACACACACACACAGAGCGGGGGGAGGGAGGGAGGGGAGAGAGAGAGAGAGAGAGAGAGAGAGAGAGAGAGAGAGAGAGAGAGAGAGAGAGATTTACTTTATATCCTTAAGGGGACACTGTTTTCTCAGGAGACAGGGCAGGGCTACAAGATGACCAATAACAAAGTAAGACAAGAAAAGGGCTGCCCACAGGCGGCTCTGCTCTGCAGAGCACACACTGAAACCTTTCCATTGCCCAGCGCATGCCAAAGTGCATTAAAATCATGTCCCCTATGAATTTGCTAGATGCTGTTGTCTGGGAGCCATTGGGCACATCTCATTGACCACTGCACAATGCAGCTGGACATCGGTAGATTAGGGATACAGTCACAGTTTAAGCTCAGTCGTAAGAATTTAGGATTGCTACTTTGACAGATATAAGGAATCAAAATTAGTCTCAAAGGCTGGCCAAGGCTGAAGACGTCAAAGGTTAAATAAGATGTGAACCATGAAGAAAAGGGAGATTCCTGATTGGAAGTGACTTCCTTCAGGACTCTAAAAGATACAGCCACAGACAGTGACTCTTGTAGCTCCCAATCCAGGTCACATTACAAGCCTATCAACAGACTTCCATACCCAACACTGTCTATGGAAAATAGGAAGGCCTCGATGGGGGGATCAGGGGGAGGACCCCCAGAGCCATATTGCACTCCCTAATTGTGGAGAGCTCTTGGTGCGGCTTCTAGAAATTTGGCAAGCATTTGTCATTGGGCTCGGACAAGGAAGTAGGCTCAGATTAAGAATATTCACATCTGGGCTATTACAAAACTCAAGGTAAACTAAGCCTAGGAATGTGTGGTGTTCCTCTTATCTTGGTCATCCTGATAAACTCCTAGAAACATCGACCACAGGGCTTCGTTTACTGCTTTGCTTGATTTTTACCAGGAGTGATCTCTTTGTTTATTGCCTTGCTTGATTACTTTGCCTTTGATCTAAGAACAAACCATGGTTTTTGGATGTACCTACACTGATATAAACGCAGCCTGGGAAAAAGGCTTCAGCCTCAGCACTGGCTGGAGTCATGTTATAATGTTGTCTAATTGTCTTTTTGTTTTCAATCCTCACTCCCTCCTTTGAGACCCTGTTGACTGACTGAGCTGGCATGGTCACCTAATCTACCGATGTCCAGCTGTATGGGGCAGCAGCTAATGAGAAGCACCTAATGGCTCCCAGACAACAGCATCTAGCAAATTCCAGAAAGATCAGCCAATCAACATCCCGAGCACATCTACACACAGGGTGTGTACTCACATGCTTTGCAAATAGTTGTGTTCTGTAATGTTCAGTGTGTTGTATGCATATAGTATTTGATGTGTGCATCACATGTGTCCTGTGTACATGTGCTCCTATATTGTATATGACATATCTGTTCATAGAAATGGCACTGTATGTACTGGAAATCACAGCTACGCTTTGGGATTACATAATGCATAACTTTGATTTTATTATTGTTTTAAAGATGTTTTCTAAAGTTCTTAAAAATTTATTTATTGCGGGGGTTGGTGGGGAGATATGCCATGGTATGCACAGGGAGTTCAGAGACCAGCTTGAGGGAGTTCGTTCTTGCCTTCCACCACATGAGACTCAGGTATTGTGCTCAAGGCATACAGCTTGACGGAAAATGCCTTTACCTACTCAATTACCCTCTGGAAACTCTTATCTTATAAAAAAAAGATTTCTTAAATTGTAGCTATTACTCATGTTAAATGAAGTGTTGCTGTGAAGAAGCCAGCAAAGCACCTGGCACATGCTTGCTCAGAAAGCATCAGCTGTGACACTTCCAATGCTCTGCTAACCCTGGCCTTACTGGGGTCACCAGTGTAGTCTAGAAAATGAAGTGCAGGCAGACTCAGTGTGCCGGGGAAACACATCACTAGCCAGCCCGACTCCAGCTTCCATACCCTCTTCCTTTAACCCCGGAGACTGGGTTGGCACTGCAGAAGAGAGAACAGAGAAGCTTCCTGCCCCAGAAGATTCCCTGTTGGGGGTAGGAAAAAGATGGATAGCCTGCCTGTTAGTCCCAGCTTGCCCTTGGCTTTGCCCTCCACCCCATGCCTCTCTGAAAACCCAGAGTTTCACTTCCTGTTCTTAAACACCAGGAAAGGACAAGGCCAACTGTCTGTCTTACTGAGGCTTAACAAGTTTTAAAATTAGTAAACTAGTGTGGCATCAGACACATCTTTCATTCATAAAGAAGCAGGGCTGTGCATCACGTAGAATAAAGCATGAACTTTAAACAGCAGCTTCTCAGGCCACAGTGAGACACTGATTTGGCAGTTCACCTCTATTGTGGGAAGAAAACATGAACGAAGCAAGCATATGTACACACACACACCACACACACACACACACACACACAACAACCTTTGGAAGTAAACTAGGTTCACATTCTGACTCTCAGACATGACCCTGGGCTGTTCCTCACTCTCAGACTTGTTTTCCTCACTGGTAAAATTCTACGATGTGGGAGGAAATTAAATGAAAATAGACAAGCATTCAAGTACAATCTTAGGGACAGTCCTCAGTGGACTACTGTTTCTCCTCTCTTGCTCATTGCTCTCTGATGCTAACAAACAAGCCCCCCAAGAGCTGGTAGGATTACCTTGAACAAGCTTCCTGACCAAGATAGCAAGTTAACCTGTGTGGCCCCGGGTCACCTGGACAGAGGTCTCCTCTGAGCACTCTCCTGGAATACAGAGATCTGGATTTACTGAAAATACATGCTTCCCAACAAAGAGAAAAGAGGGCAGAGCACTGGGGTCTGGCAAGGCCTGGCTGGTACAAAACAGCCACAAACTCCAGCAGGCATTTCTATAGCATCAGAAAGCCAAGGGAGCCAGGAAGGGATCCCTTTCATGGAGACCGTATGAGATACAAGTGAAAGTCACGCCACACACAGGCAATCTTAAAAGACGGCCTCAAAAAAAACAATCAGACTCTCAAAAGACACAGAAGATAAAATTGTGATTCATGTGGTTGAAGAAATAAGAGAGACATAGATGTGACCCCAGATAAAGGACCATAAGAACATAAAGCTGATTTGTAAGGGACCAAGAAGCACTCCTCTCCCTCTCCCTCTCCCTCTCCTCTCCCTCTCCCCTTCCTCCCTCCTTGCAGCCATCTCTCTCTCTCTCTCTCTCTCTCTCTCTCTCTCTCTCTCTCTCTCTCCATATACACAAATGCATATATAAATTGCATTCTTTAAATTTTTAACCAAAGCCTATGTATCTAATAGTATACATCAGATTAGGTGCAGTTTGTAAAAGACTCTGGTGAACTGGAAGAGAGGCCAACATACTTCGAGAAGAGTGAGTACCAAGATATAATAAGAAGAGAAGAGAGAGGACTGAGACACAGGGGGAAGGATGGGTTAGTGAGGCACATGTCTATCTTAGGTACAAAAATCTATAGCATATATTTTTAAAAGGTAAGAAAGGAGCAATAAAAATAACATGTAGAATTGATGGACAGAGATTTCCAGATATAGTAATTTCCATGGATATCAAGCAAAATAAAGTTTCAAAATAATCCACACCAGGATACATGAAGTAAAACCACAAACAGGAATAATGCAGCTCTTTAAAGAAAGCAAGCAAAGCTGAAAAATCAATTTACAACACTAACAAAGATTTTTCCAAAGAAGAGAAGTCGAAAGCAATAGCTAAGGGACCTTTTACGTGTTCCAAGAAAACAACTGTTGGTCCAAAGTGCATGCCAAGCAAAACTATTGTCCAACCATTAGGAAGAAAATAAGTATTTTTTCAGACTAATAAAACTTAAGAGAGTTTATCACAAATAGACTTTAAAGAAAGAAAAAAATTCCAATGGTGTTCTACGGGAAACAAAATAATACCAGATTAAAAGGTTCAGGCATAAGGAGGAAAGGGGAATGGGAAATATATAGATAAGTGTAAATAAACTTTGAGTAAAAAAATAGATAAAAGGCTTGAGAGGTTAGCTGAAATAAAGTGAAACTCAATTACTAATCAACACTAGTATACAAGTTACTGTAGCAGTGCTAAGAACTCCACAGTTCTTTCTGTATTAAAACAAAGGGAGGTGAAGGCAAAATTTAACTTTAAACATTTTGAGAAGGCCTGTTAAATTACTTCAGGGCAATCATTAAAACACCAAGCAGAGATATTGTGCACAGAATACTAATAGAAAACATTGAATTAAAAATCCAGCTATTCAGATACAAAGGAAAAGTGGGTCAAACATAAAATAACACAATGGAAAATGGATATACATACACCTGAAGAATAGTTAGATCCATGTCGCTCACCCTATACAATAATCAATTCAAAATTAAATGTCTTAATTGAAAGCCTGAAACATGAAATTGATAAAGGAAAATGTGTTATAGGTCCAGGCAGGAATTTTCTGAGCAGGACTCTAGTCGCACAGGAAATAGTTGCAAGAGTTGGCAAATTAGCTTATATAAAATGAAAGAACTTCTCCACGACAAAGGCAGCTGTCACCTTTGTTTGTTTGAGTGAAAGGATGACAGGCTACAGAGTAGGAGAAAATCTTTGCCAGCTGTATTTCAGACTGAAGTTGATATCTAAAACACATGAAGTACAGCAAAAATGAAAAAGTAAGGAAACAAAATTTCTGATCATTAAAATGAGTGAACGAATAGACAGTTCTCAAGAGGAGAAACACAAAGTGCCAGTATTTTTTTAAGTGTTCCAAAATCATTAATCTTTAGAGAAGTGCAAATTAAAACTTCTGTAGGATTCCATCAAACCCCATTCAGAATAGCTAACACCCAAACCAGAAACTAAAACCAAGCAAAACCTGATAACAAATGCTGGCAACTCTGTGAAGGGAAGTGGACTCTTAATCATTGCTGGTGGGGAGATAAACTTATACAATCATGATACAAATCAACATAGAGACTTCCAAATACTGCAAATAGAACTAGGCTGAGACTAAGCTATGACATTCTTAGGCACGTTCCCAGTGGACTTTATGTCCCACCATGGAGATACTGTCACATCTGTGTTTAGCACTGCTTTATTCATAATAAACAAGGAAACTAAGGGGGAAAATATATGTGTGTGTGTGTGTGTGTGTGTGTGTGTGTGTGTGTGTGTGTGTGAATAGAGACTAGGAAACTAGAAGAGTCTGTGGGCTGGGTGGGAGAGTTTCAGGGAGGGGAGTTGGAAAAGTTGCTGAACACATGGGATATATAAGTGGAAGGGGATGTTAGGGATGGAAAAGGTATAGTCAGAAATGGGCCAGGGAGATAGGAAGGGAGAATCAGCCAGAAGTAAGTTATATATGAAATTACCATAAAGAAACATGTTATTTAAGAAACATGTTACTTTGTATGCAAATTAAATATAAATGTTAAAACATTAATAGATATATATTCCCCATTATGGTGGTTTTAATGTATCTCTCTTGATAAGTGACAGGCCAAGCTGACTTAATAATGTAATAATATGGGAAAACAACTCCAGATTTGATTCAATGGTCAAAACCTGAACATTGCTCTAACAATTAGAGGGAATGCGTTCTTTCCATGGCCATGTGGAGTCTTTATGAAAGTTTACCACCTTTATGGCCATGTAGTTAAAGCCAATTCATTCTAAACAATAAGAACAACACAGTCAACTTTATCTCTCTACGTGAAGATGGCAGTGAACGGCAGAAGATGAGGAGGGCTGGTCTGTAACATTGCAACAAAGACACCAAGCACAGATCACACAGGAAGGCAGAAAAGCATGGAGCAGCATAACAATGTAACACCAATGGTATTGAGCACACGGACTGTAAAGGATATAGGGAAATGCACAGATTTAAAACACAGATTTCTCTGCTAACCATCCAAGGCAAGAAAGAGATTCCAGGTTAAGCCCAAAAGGAGAAAATAATAAGGACAAAGGAGAAAATAGAACATTGAGGTAAAAGAAACAAGAAATGCCAAAAACTGTTTACATGACAAATTAAAAATGAATCTCTGGCCAAAATACTGAAGGGATGGAGGCAAGGCCATCGCTATGCAGGATGTTCAAGATGCGAGGTGGGACAGCCCAGCCGAAGACAAATGCTAAGAGGCGCCAGGGCCTGCCAGCACTCATCTGAATTCCTGGCTACTCACAAGGCTGAAGCAGGAGGGTATCTTGAGCCCAGAAGTTTGAGGCTAACCTGGGCAACATAGGAAAAAGCATATCCCCTCCCATCTTGAGAGAGAGGGGGCACAAGAAAGAGTAGCTAGCCAGGCGGTGGTGATACATGCCTTTAAGCTCTGCATCTGGAGGCAGAGGCAGACCTCTGAGTTCAAGGCTTCATCTACAGGGTAAGTTCTGGTACAGCCAGGGCTGCTCAGAGAAACCCTGTGTTGAAAAAACAAACAAACAAACAAAAAGAGCAGCCTCTTCTAATAAATTGAAAAACCTTCACAAGTTCAAAATAAATAGAAATTTGTTCTCCAATAAGAATTGTTCTCACAAGAAAACACCAGGCTCACGGAGATTTAGTAGTAAGTGCTAGCATACAGTGTATAGAAATATTTATACACTGACTACCAGGGAACAGGGACAGGCCAACCCTTGACTAGGGAGCTTAAATTCAACAGTAAAAACAGCTACAAATGGAATATGAAAAACCAAAGGCTCTCAACATAGATACTAAGTCCCTTCTAAAATTAGTGAATCAGGTGTGACAATACACTGTGAACACCTTGGCTTACGCAGGGATGCAATGTTAGATACGATTGGGTATGTTTATAGTAGTATGGCCACAGATGCAGGATTAGAAATAGAAAACCCATTAATAGACCAAATTATCCACAAAACAAAAATTGTCTTATGATTGTCTCAGTATATGGAAATTTAACAGCTGTCGCTCACACCTCTGGAAAATAGGGATCTTTTTGGGACAAACTGTACTGACTGACTTCCAATATAAATGTCACCACAGCATTGACATCATCTGTCTTTTTTGCTCGTGTGAAATGAAACAGGACATACCACGAATATGATCTTTCCTCCCCTGCCACACCCCAACTTGTGGGATGTGTCCTCACATTCTTTGCTTTAGTAGAATTAAGTTCTACAGTCAAACGTTTCTGCAAAAGTCTGAGCCATTAAGAGATAAATGGCTTATGGAAAGAAGAAGGTAATCTTTGCTAGGAAAAATAGCAGTGATACAAAAGACAAGGAAGAGCCCTGTGGTTGGACCAGTAGGTTTCTGTCATAACAAACTGAATGAGCTCACCCAATCCCCTGACAGCACTATGCAAGGGAGATGAGACACAGAGGCCAAGGCAGCCTGAATACCCAGGAAGACCCACCAAAACTCCAAGGAGCTCAGAGGGTCCAGAGGAGAAAGTCTGTCTCCATGGTGGCCTGCTCTTGCCTTCCAGGCATCCAGAATCTTGCAAGTTCTTATATAAATCAACAGACAATTCCAGACCTATGCTGACTTGGGTTGAATTTGCTATGAGCCCCCAGAATAGAGGAGCTTGGAGTCCTCCAAGGGACTTAAAGTCTGGCAACTCTCTGGCACATCCGCCTATAGCTCCCCTACCCACTATACCCACAGGGATATCTGTATAACAAAGGAATGGACCACAGACCCAATGGTGGACCCACAGTAGAAAGCAGCCAGCCCAGCTCTAACCTCTCCTCCAGATCTGGCCACTGCTTGAATTTGCTTCGAGCATCCACAGAAGGCTCCTGCCCAGCCCTGGCTGGCTCCATCAGGTCTCCGCGCAGTGGAGGGTACCACTGGCCATGCTCTCTAGAAAGCTGAGAATCTGTAAGCAGCTCTGCACCCTGGTGGGAACTGGCAGCTGGAGGAAAAGGCACAGCTCAGCAAATCCATGAAGGCTTGGTATTCTTGTCAGATGAAGAGTACTGCCGAGTGCCTTCCTCCTCTGGGGCCCCAAAACAGCCCAGCAGACAGAGGTCCTCAGCCAACTTCTCAAAGAGCCCATTGCTCCTAAAGAAGTGTTCGTTTACAGGGTCCAAGTGGAGAGCGGCAGACACCACACAAAGGGTGTGTAACACCAACTCCAGGGTCTGGCTGGGGGACACTGCACCCCATGTTGGCACTGCAGGTACTTGGAGGGATCCCTCTAGGTCGGAAAGCAGGGACAGCAGCCCATTGAACCCACTCGAGACACGGAATGCAGCATGGCCCTTGGGGGTCTCCAGGATGCGGAGCAGAGACTGAAAAGAACAAGCAAAGAAAATACGTGAAATCCAGCAGGCGGGTCCTGACCACCTATGAGCCCATCCACCAAGGCACAGCACTGTTAGTCATATACTCCAGACACTGGGCAACCTAGATGGACAGTTCTCAAATACTGTGATATCAATCTTGTTCATTTAGTTATTACTTTAGGTTGTTCACACGTGCCTTTTCTTAAAGGGTGGTCTTTAAAGGTCCATCTACCTGCTGGCATCTTTACATAAATGTGTTTCGCTCACAGAGGTTCTCAACTTCTGACTCTGGGGATAGGGGAGATCTGTATATCAGATATTTACATTATGATTTATAACAGTAGGTAAATTACAGATACAAAGTAACAAAGTAATTTTATGGTTGGAGGAGTCACCACAACATGATGAACTATATTAAAACATTGTAGCATTACAAAAGTTGAGAACCACTGCTCTAGAACCAGTTTTTGACCCTGGTCCACAATCCTTACCCCATCCGGAGAACATAACTTTACACACGTACACATGCACTCACACACGTACACTTGTAGCTGCTTGGAAGTTGTCTCAGCTCTCCACCAAACTGGGAATCCATTTGATTAAGAACCATATCAGACTTGTCCACCCCAATAGAATTCAGATGATTTAATTTTCTGGGTGAGGAAAGTGCCATCTCTCCAATGTGAAGGAGATACATAGTAGCATTGTAAAGCTTCCCTTACTATCCTTTACCTCCTTCTCCATACAAGCAGCGGGCACTGCCACACGAGGAGCGAGAGGAAAGGCATCTAACATCAGCAGGTTATAAAGATGAGTATTTCCCAAAGGCAGGACAAACCTAGAGCAGTGGTTCTCAACCTAAATGCTCCGATCCTTCAATAAGTTCGTCAGGTTGTGGTGACCCCCAACCATAAAATTACTTTTTTGCTACTTTATTACTGTAATTTTGCTGTTATAAATCATAAGGTTAGACTGTTATAAATCATTATGTATAAGTTGACAGATAGCAGACAGCCTAGATCCTGTGTGGGAAATGTAACCCCAACTAGTCAAAGCATACACAGAACCTAACACCCTCCAGTTGGCTGAGACATCTACAGGCAAACTTATTTCCCTGTAAAATCAAGTCTTCACAGAGCATGTGCAAAGTACATTTACTGGCCACTGTGCATGGTGTATAAAAATATTCCATACAGAGAAGAGAAGAAAAATAAGAAGAAAGAAAGAAAAGAGGGAGGAGGAGGAGGAGGGAATGGAGGAGTTATGGATAAGTTTACATAAATATTTTAAGCCTGTGGTCCTGGGTATGGGCCTCAAAGATAGCACTAGAACACATCTGAGACCAGACATCTCTGACACATTTTTGGATAGTGGATGACCTTTGTAGTAGGCTCTGGAGATGGGTTTGAGTGCTTTATTTTTTAGAAAGCTAGTACTGTACAGAATCAAAGAAAGGGGCATTGTTCAGAATCATCTCTGAGAGGTTTAAGATATGATTCAAAGGTCAAAAATGAAAAGAGACTCCCACTTTGGGCCTAGAACCAATGCTGTGAAGTAACCACATGGCTTAGGATGTGGAACTAAAGCTTGACAGGTGAAGATCAACAGATAGGGAAACCTAAGTACTCAGAAACTCAAGACACAGAGCAGCCCTTCAAGACAGGTATGTATTATGGGGTCAAAGCAAGATTCCTCCAGAAAGGTTGATGCTCAGGAGATGTGAAAGCTCATGGTAGACCCTGGTCAAGCCCCTTGTCTGTACAGACAGTCAGAACTACCTGCCATTATCTCTGGAGACCCCTTTCTGCATGAGCAACTCTCTTCCAACTAAGAAGCATTGCTTCAGCTAAACAGCAAACTCACTCTAACTCTGAAGTGGGCTTAAGTTTAAACTTTTTTCCTTCTAAGTGGCAATCCACACAGCAATGTAATTTACATGAGTATCTACTTATCTGAGACTGACTTTGTGCCTGGTCATGGGATATACTCCATGAAAAGATAAGTCAGTCACCAAGACATTAGAAAACCTCATAAGTACTAATGTCAAACTGTATACGTTTCTCTGAGAGTTTCTAGTGACTCATGACCACTAGGAGGTAGGCTCAAGCTAAAGGAATGAAGGAAGGCCTTTGCTTGTCACATGACATAGATCAAAGCAGATGCAAAAGGGGACAATGGCAAAGCAATGCAAAATGGAAGATTTCATAGATTGTAGGCAATTGTCTGAGCACTGGATGGTCATGGGATATCCCCTGATCCCCATAGGAAGCAAATTGCAGTGGTCCAACCTGATGCCAGACATGGCTAAGCAGAGTTCCATCCACCCTTCCAAGAGTGGTAAGAACAGATATTTTAAAAGAGAATCAATTCAATGGTAATTTTTACCCATGATCTGTGTCTCTCAGTGGGTGTCACCTAGATGGCCACTTTCTTCTGTCTAGTTGGGAGGGGGAGGAGAAATGGCTGCCCTTAATTGTTGCTTTGTTCGATTTATTAAATTCCAGGTCATTATCTAAAATGGGGGTAATCTCATTAGAATGTAGACTGCTCTATTATTTCTTGGGATGGGGTTAATTTCATATTTGCAGAGTCATAAAGTAAAGAGTCCAAAATCCAATTACAAAGGCTTAATTTCATAGCAACTAAAGAGAAACATTTCTATCATAAAGGAAAATAAATATTTCGGGACTTCGGGAAATGATTAGTCAGGAGCTGGGGGCCTGGGAGGAGGGGTCTCCATTACTGTCATTCAACTTTGCGTGATAATGCATCACACAGGGTTCCGAGTCTGCCGAAAGGAATAAATCGAATCAACAGAAGTCAAAGTAATCAGGCTAGGGTTGACACACTTCAAGAAAGGTCAGCCTTAAGCACATTTCCTCGTTCTTAACTCAGTTACCGTGTCATCGGCTCTGAGTTAGTTTTCCTCTAGCCTGAATCTATAAAATGGATGTCTGCTGCACAGTGCTAACTGTGTTACGACTAACAGGATTTATTTCACACCCTGTTATTTGTTATTCCTCGTAATTGTCCATGTGTCATGCTGGAAGACTGGGAAGGAAATGTGATTAAGCTTAGAGTTGAACAGCTAAATGTATATTAGCAAATCAATCTGAATTTGTGCATAACCCAATCACAGCCCCCTCCTCCCCCGGCCATGGGGAGGAAATTCATTTGCTTATATTATCCTTTAACTCAGTTATCCTTTGCCAGAATTGGTGGTGTAGTCTCACGGTTTGGTGTTGGTACAGAAGTGCCACTGGATTCTAGAAACATCTACCTTGGGGTGGTCTTCTCCATATGTGTAATGTGACTGCTGCTCTCCCAGAGATAGTAACTTCACTGGGAAGGACACTGCATGCCTGGGGTCCCAACACTTCATGATGGCCTCCCTCACCCTCTATCTGACCCTCTAAATAAACCCAATGCCCTGGGCACAGCCAGCCTTTCTTTAGCTTCTGAAATGGTGATCCAGCCAGAGAGAGCTTGTTTCACACGGATGTTTGTGAAGATGCAAGAGGCTCTCAGATGGTTTAAAAGCAATCAGAGATCCCACACCAGATATCAGCAAACATTCACCAGCTACTACTCATGTACTCAGAATCCGGGCTAGGCTCTGGGGATCCAGATTCCTCTACCACCCACAGCAATGTGTGGCAATCCTAGTCCACTGAGGGTGACAGCAGCTCCTGAGGCCTCCTAACTGCCCAGCAGAGCCTTGGAGTGAGGAGAAGGCGGGCGGAGAGCCTGTGGGCTCTGACTTTGTTAAATGAGCTCACAGAGGGCTCGTTCCTTATGAACTCTCTTGATGCTGTGTTTCTGAAATTATATTGAATCTGTAAAACACCATAATGGCTTTTCATTGCTAATTCTAGAAGTTCCGTCCTATTACCCAGGGGCTAGCTCTCCAATAAGATGCCTCTGGGCTACATAGTAAACAAGACAAACTCGCCGTGAGCAAGACAGAACACTCTTCTCCACATTGGATAGAAAACTCCTTTCTGTTTCTTAGCAGAGTCAGAGAGTAGCTTTCTTTTCTACAGATCTGTCTGGATGTCACTACAAACATCAGACATAATTTTGTCCCCAATGGAAAACCAAAGTCCTGGCTATGGTCCTACCTTCCCTATTCCTATCAGAACATGCAAATCCTGACAACAAAAGCTTGACCACATGGAGCAGTAGGTCCATTCTTGGTTGCTAGGATCATTTGAGTGACAGTAGTCTTTGAAGCACTTTGGATGCTTCTGTTTCAAACAGAGAAAACTAGCCCATACTAATCTCAAGCCTTTCCCAGCACTAAATTTCAATGAATTCTTCACTTCTTTCTGGTGCTAGGTATTGGATCCTAGGGCCTCCCTTGTGCTGGGCAAGGCCACTGCTATAGAGTCCCACCCAGCCCTGATTAGTTTTTGTCTTAGCTCACATCATTATGGCACTACTGTGTCTTTCAAAAGACATTTGTCTTTCCTTTTCTGTTTATTAGTAATCTCCCTCACTCATTTTTTGTCCTGTAGTTAAATTATTGCTCCAGTTCTTATCATCCGTGAAATATATAATTATGATCATGATGTCATTTTCTCTTGAGCCCCTTGGAATGCTGTGGCTCTACTTTGTACTTCAGGCTAGGACACATGATCACAGGAATGAGTCCCTCAAATGCCTGGCATGGACTCTGCAGAGAATTAGACACAGAGACCCAAACACCACACTCCTCCTCACATTAGAAAGCATAGTGGAGAGTATACCATAGCTGAGCCTCTTCAGTTTAGATATCAGGGCAATTTTGTATTTTTCATAAAGTTCCTCAGTAATCAGCTATAACCTCAGGAAATAAGAATGTGTTTCTTTTGGGTTGTATTTCACAGAGAGTGACAATTTCTGCTTAAATCCACAGGGAAATATTTACATTTGCTCCCTGTTGCTCAAACAGCATAAAAGAAAGGAGAATTGTTTTTTAAAAATTACCAGTTGATGGCTCAGCCATTAAAGACTTAGGCTCACAATTGAAAAGACAAGCTAATTAATTTATTGATTAATTAAAAGAGTAGTTGTTTGCTTGCTTGTTGAAGCACAAGGTCTCTATATGTTTATAGCTTTGGACTTCTCTTATATAGATCAAATTGGCCTTAAACTCACAGAGATTTGCTGGCCACTGCACTCTGAGTGCTGGGACTAAAGGAATGCACCACCATACCAGCCCCAAAAGAGAATTTTTAAAAGTCACAAGCCACAAGAAAAATAAAGAAAAATAGCAAAAAATTATAAAAGGATGATAAATTAATATAGTACATATTTCTTCAGCTACTTTAAGATAATTTGATTATTATTGGCAATATTAAAATAAATGCTTTTCTCATCTGTACAAATGTGATAATGCAGCCTCAGTAGTCCATTGATGTTCCTGCCCCGACAGCTCTGCCTCTCTTTAGCTTCCGTGCTAGCTCATACTCTCCTCTGTGAGCCCCTGGACCAAGTGAAACTGCTCTGGCCTCTTATCGCTCTCTTCCCTCAGCTACCAGTATCCATTAGGCATCTATCCAGATCACTTGCCACCTTCCTTGAGGTGTGATCCACACTCATGTATTATGAACACTGGTTCCTAATATCTCAGAGATCATGGGCTATGTCTCATTCTAATGTGTATCCCAAGCACTCTCACCAGACCTGGTCACGCCTGTCAAGCCACTACTAATTCATACCCCACTTTCATGATCTACAGTGGTGCCTGGTAGTTGCTGCCTAGCCAAGGACTACACTTCCCATCACCTCCTGCTGAAAAGTCTGTCCAAAGAAAACTGAAGCTGGAGTATGTAATTCCCAGCCTGAATGAGGTCTTATGCTATTCTTCCTAGCCTGTCTTCCCTTATCCTTCAGCTGAGTTAAGTCCCTGCATGACAGCTGTTCCGGAATTGCAATCCTTCCTGATTCTTCATTAAAAAAAAAAAAAAAGAAAAGAAAGAAAGAAAGAGAGAGAGAGAGAGAGAGAGAGAGAGAGAGAGAGAAATTAATTAATTTAAGGTCAGATTTGGGCATGCACATTTGGAATCCCAGTACTTGGGAGGTGGAGGATCAGGACCTGATCATCCTTGACTACATAGTGAATCTGATGCCAGTGTGAGTTACACAAGACCTTGTCTCCAGAAATTTATATGCCAGGCAGCTTAGTATATGAGATTTATTTGTTATGCCAGCTAAAACTGCCTGGCATAACTATCTACCTATCCAGAACAATGTCCCAGTGCATGAACAAAGGTGACTCACTTGGTGCATAGGTCTGAGAAAGCCAATCACAAAGGAGGGCTTGACCTCACCTTGAGAAGATCCAGCTTCAGCTGCAGCTCCCCTGAGTGGACGAACACAGAGCACCACGATGATGCTCATGTACTCCTCTGCATTGATGACTGACAGCTGCTCCAGGATGCTGAGCGAGGCCCCCCGGTAGCACGCATCATCCAGGAAGATCTTGATGAAGGGAACCATGCCGTGGTCCTTTAGGACAACTGGGGACAAGACAGACAGACAGTGCCAGAGAAAGACAGGCCTTGCCACTGCAATCCCACCACAGGGAAAGCTTTTGCTTCCAACTCCCCCAGCCCATGACACTTCATCCTCTAATCCACACCCACAATGGGTTCATGGGAAAGAGAAACATGGGTGCTGGAGAATTCAGAAGAAAAACTGCATTCTTCAGCATGAGAATTCTATCTGGGGAAAAAAAAATTCTTTGGCCAACATCGTCCCATAGGAGAAAGTTCAAGATAGGATGGAAAAAAGTACAAAGGACTTACTGTATGACAGAATGCCTAAAGTTAACGACAATGTATTGAGGTTTTGAAAAATAATTCCAAATCTAAGTAACACAGCCCTGAGTGATCCACCTCTCCATCTATTTATCTTCCTTCCCTAACCCATGACCTACACAAATTCTTTATATTCTCTGCCAAGGTTCTTTGTCAATGATTTATTTATTCTTTGAGAATCACATACATTATATTTTGATTATTTCCCCTCCCCAACTCATCTAACTACATACCCAATTTTATATACTTTCTCTACAAAACATAAAAGACCCAACAAAACAAAACAAAATCACCAAAAATATAACCTGAGTTTTGTTGGGTGTTGTTAGTCAATATTCCTGAGCATGGGACTTGCTCTGGGTGTTTTGATAAGTTCCTTGTCACTCTGTTGAAAATAAAATTGATTCTTCCCTTTCCCAGCAGCTATCAATTGAGAAAACTTTCTTAGTTTGGGTTTGGAATTCTGTTTCCTACCTAAAGTTTATAAAACATAAACAAGAATTTAAGTTAAAGACATATTTAATTTCCCAGGTCTCTCCCTGGGGAGAAAATTAAAAGAATCTACTTTATGGTTTGCTTTCATTATAGGCACTCCCAGGTTTTCCTTGCCAGGCCTGGCATGTGGATTCATTCTCACTGAATAAAGACTCAACATTGACTTGACCAGATTGGTTAGTGTGGATTTGAGCCCTTCAGGTCCTGAGCCATGACATTCAAGCCATGGCCACAGCCCACTAAGTGGAAACCATGATGGGAGGCTCCTGAGACCGAGCTCCATCTACTACTGATCAAATGTCTGAGGGTCAGCCGAGAAGTGTGCTCTAATGAGTACTTCCAGGCAACAATTTACAGGCTTTCCCTATTAAAATGGAGTAACAGGTTTTTACATTTAGCATAGTCTCTCTATGAGGGCTTCAGTGCCCTTGGCATCTAAATCACCAAGCCTGTTGACAGGACCTATTGCATCTGCTTCATGTCATATAGTGATATATGAAAAGGAGTTCCTTTTTAAAAGAAAACATGAGGGATTAACATTTTTAGATTTTGCTCTATGGTTTATAAAAAGCAATGAAGCAGGATACCAGTATGTTTTACTTAAAAAGAAGGGAAAGGGGTTCTGTGGCCTCGTTGATTTAGAAAAGGTTACATGAAGCATTTCTTTGCCCACCGACTTTGTTATACAATATTAACAATGTTGACCAAGGTATCTATTTTATAGATGATCACTATCAATTGGCACATAGACATTAGATACTGTGCTGATACTGACTATTCCTTGAATACCACCTTGAATACCACCACAGTTCATGTTTTATTGCAGATAACAGGGCGAGGTTAGAACTAGCATTACCTGCATTTCGAACAGAACCTTGCAGAAGTGTGACCACGGTGTTCAGCATCACGCAGGTGAGTTCCCTCTCTGGATCCTGCACACCAGGGCTGCACTCTTTGTTTCCTGCCACGTTTAAGAATCAATACATATGTACTAAGTCTACATGGTACAATCCACAATCTCTTTCTCCTTTGGGGACCTACCTTCCTAAAGAGGGTGGGATGCAGGGTCGTATTAGAAGGGAGTTCACACCACAATTCTGAAGATACAACCCTGAAAAGCCTAACTTCACTGGTTCTCCAGCTTGAGCACATCAGAAATCGGGACACACAAAAGATTGTGGAGCCCCTTGCTCAGAGCTGCTGGGTTAGATCGTGAATGAGGCCAGGTAATTCTTGTTTCTAACATGTCCCCACGTGAGGCCAATGAGGCTGTTGCAGGGGCCCCTCTGAAAGAAGCACTCTGCTCATGATCCCAAATCAACTCTGATCTTCCCCTTAGAGCCTGCCACTCATGTCTAGAAGGAACAGCTGCCAGCTCCTTAGCTGAGCTAAGAAACAACCGTAGGAATCTGGAACAGATAGGCAGGCCACTAGATCCTTGAGACCCAAACCAGGTTGCTTCATTCACCCTGGTCCGCAGTGCTGCAAATGTAGCAAAACAAACTGAAAATTTAGCTCCTATTTGGAGAATTAAAAACAAGTAAATGAATGAGAACAAGAAGAATTTATTTACCAGACATAGAGTGCATAAGAATCAATAGGCCACATTTAAAATGCAAAGTGCTAAGGAAGACTGGAAACACTAGCTCACAGAAAAAGCTAAACTCTTCTGGGAATAGTTGTAAGCCTGGGGTCAGATTGAAAAGTGAATCTGACATTAAGCTGTTGAAAGGCATCGTCTGTCTAGGGTGCCATAGGAACACTCAGTGAGACTGTGTACTGCCTTCCCTGTAAACACAAGGAAACCAAGGGAGCTGATGTGTTAACTTCATGCAGGAGAGGATTGAAGGCAAGAACTTGGCTATGATTGGAATGCTTCCCCCAAAGCCCTGTGCTGGGAACGTAGTCTCTAACTCACACATTAATAGTATTTGGAGGTTTATCCTCAGGAAGTAATTGGGGTTGGATGGCATCATGAGGATGGGTATATAAACTGGCAGAATTGCTCTGTCTCACCATGTGATGCTCTTTGCTTTATTATACTAGAGCAACAAGACCTCTCCGTATGCTGGTACCCTGACACTGGAGTCCCCAACCTCCAGAACCATAAGCCAAATAAACTTCTATTTGGGAGTATAGCTCTGCAGTAGCTCAATGGACTGCAAGTAAACTCCTATTCTTTATAAATTTTCTAGTCTATAGTCTGTTACTATAACTACTTTGTTATAGTAGAAAAATACCAAGTAAGAGAAAGAAGTACAGAGCCACCTACAACCAAGGCTCAGTCTCTCTAAAGGCCTAGAGAGGGGAAAATATCCTGGAAACACTTTGTCCTAAGTCCTCATTCTATTTGCAAATTTTCTGGGTAGGACACAGTTCCTTTCTGAACTCCTGAAGGTGCCCAGACTCACCCTCCCTCAGAGCAATACTGAAATGATTCCGAGTGCAGGAATTCTCAGGCACCAGTTACATGCCACAGCCAACAGTTTGGTGCCTTTCCTTTCATTCCTATAAGGCCTGTGACATAGCCACTGTCATTTTACAGAGGAGAAAATGGTCTAATAGAAGTGAGGTAACAGGATAAGGAGTACTGGGGGTCTGTAGAGACCTAGACTTTGAGGGGACCACAGCTGTGTCCAGCCGAAGCTGACGGGCTACCACATTGACATGCTCTCCCTTAGTTTCTTCCCTTCCAAGAAGCAGAAAACAGACAGATTAGCAATGTTGATTAAAGTCTGAAGCAGAATTCCAAAGCATTTAGTGGCTGGAGCAGCTCCCAGGACCTGCCAGTGCAGCAAAGGGGAAGGAGAGAAAGGAAAGGCAGGGCAGGGTAAGGTAGAAGGCCTAGATCCCTGTGTCCTGCTGCCTCACCTCCAGCTGTCTCCCAAGGGCAGCAGGAAGTGACAGCTTTGAAGAAACCAAGAGGAACAGGGAGAAGAGACTTTGTGCCTCACTTCTATTTGAAAATTGCTAGAGGGGAGGATCTCAAAGATCTATGCAAAGTGTCCCCAGCGGGCCAGTGTGAGGCATGGTAAAGTAAATGTAGAGCCCATTAGGACTGAGGGGCATGTTGGGTCAGCAGGATTCTGGAACCCCACCCTCAGTGGGAGACTGGGTCATACCCCAGTAGACCCCACAGGATCCCCCAAAGTCTAGGTCTCTGCAGGGTCGCAGTACCCCTTTGCTTTCAGTAAATCAAGGATCACAGTCCCTGGTAGTTTTCACCTGTATACCCAGCAAGGAGTCACTTAAAAATTCCTTTAGTCCATTTCTGGAGTTTGCTTAAAGTGGTGTCTGTTCCTCTCACCTCTGGGGAAGACTTGGAGAGTTGCCTGTTCTTTGTGAAGCTACGACCCCAGGCTTCCTTTGTCTATTCATCAAATATGATCCACATGTTCTCACTCTCAGTTACCCTGCAGGGGGGTCAGATTGGCCCAGCCTGGATAACAATGGCCTCAGCCCATTTGCCTTCCCCTCTGAAGACGCACCTGACTTCCTCATGATCTTGGCCTGTTTCCGTAGCTGGCCCAGCAGCAGGCCTAGTAGTCCTGAGTCCCGGAAGATGTCCGTGAAGAGCTGGTCACTGGCTGTGATCCTGAGGATGCTCCGCAAAGCCACAAGGGTACAGGATAGCTCGGGGCCTTCCTTGATCAGACGCTGCACTTTAGCCAGGACCTCGTGGGGCACATAAATTAACTTGAATACCAGAGTCTCCAAGAGCTGGAAAAAGTGCTCCTGCACTGGGGTCGGCTTCAGGGAAATGATTTCCACAAACTGTGAGATGGGCTGCAGGGTCCACTCCAGCAGGAAGAAATTGCGAGGGTTCCAGGCCCACATAGGGCTTCATGGCCAAGAGCACTTGAATGCAAAGGACAGAGTCACTGGCTCTGTGGAAAAGATTCTGCAGGACCTGGAAGGCCTGGAGATTCTTAACGGTCACGCCTGGGGATGAGAAAACAAAACAGTTCTACAAGTTAGCTCCCTGTCTGCCTGTCTATGCCTGCTTGAGCTCTCACAGGGGCACAACATTTGACGGTTCTCTTTTTTAGTTCCCATGAGTACACATTTTAGACATCTAAAACTCCTCAGCCACTGTGGTGGAGAAAGGGCTGCATCTACATTCCAAAGATAGGCAGCCAACTGAGTGTTCCAGCCATGGACACGCTGACCCAAAGCATCCCCATGAGGGAAGAGTCACACGGATTTCCAAGGAGCAGCATGGGGAAAAAAGAAGCAAGAGTCTCATTAACTGCCTGTCTGTGGCTACACATAGAGTATTTGGGATATATTGAGGTAGATAAACAGAAGTTATCAGACATCATCTAACCAGTTTCTTCTTATCAAAATCAAGATAGATGATTGATCTACCTTATATTTCCACTGAACAAAGCTGGGCCAGGAGATTTGGTTTTATCAACTAGAATCAAGCAATGCTGTAGATGACAGTTCAAGATCAGGTTTCCATCTAGACAGCTTACCCACTAGGACTTTTTCTCTCTAGGTTACCTGGTTCAACCTGTTATGTCTTTCTGCCTTGAATTTGCTAAAACTCTGAGGCTCTCCACTGCCAGCCATCTCTGATCCTCTTTGTCTAAGTTCTGTTCAACACCCTTCTCCAGCTGTTGCTTGCAGCATTACCAGCTCCTGTCTTTCCCCATAACTCGTTACTTCCTACCCGAGCTAGCATCTTCAGATCCACCCAGCTGCCTCAGACCACTGCTCCTTCTCAACTCAGTACTTTGTGCCTTTAAACTCTTCCCTTCCTTTTCAACCTAGAAGGTTCACATTTAAACCTTCAAAATTTCCTCAGTAGGACATCTGTGCAGGGTTTCCTGATAGACCCACTAGAGGTAAAGCATGTGCCAATCCAGCAGCCTGTGGTTTGATATATGTGCAGCTGTCTCTGATAAGGATTTAGAGTTGACACTAGTTGTTCACACCAGCACCCAGTAGGGGGCAGAGTACCTGCTTCTCAGAGAAAGTATCAGTGTGTTCACTAGTATTCTCAATTCATGTTCAGCATCTTAGGAAGAAAATCCACTGACTCTGAGCCAAGGTGGCTGTGTCTGGGTCATCAGTCTCCATTACACAAGCAAATGATACACGGTAAGTCATCCCTAGAGAGGGGTGGAATTCCAAAGGCTGCCTCCCTTTCTTGGTAGGGAGTTTTGCCTCTGGGAAGCAGTATTTCCTCCACTTGCCACACACAATGAACTTTTTGTACAAAGCTGAAATTGCACAGATGGAAAGTAGATTAAGGGGAGATTTACTATCCAAGGGTCTGGGTCATGTCTCTGAAAGTCACAGAAGCATCAGGCTTTGTGACATGACGGATCAGAGACCCACATAGCCTGATCGGGAAATCATACTGGCTCTCCAGTTACCTGGAGACACAGTGAGGACCCACCAGAAGCCTCCTGATGGAACTTGAAGCCTTCCAGCTGAGGATAGGTGACGCTGTCAAACACCTTCAGCTCTGACCTCCCACATGTTGTCAGCCACATCACCAGCTCTATGAGCTCCTCGAGATGGGGATCCACCACACCCTGGGTCAGCCCGTTATACCTGCAGGACAAACAGGGTCAGCTCCTGGAGGGAACAGCTACATTTGTGAACAGTGCTCCTCAGCTCCTGAAACTGAAATTACTTATGGTTGTAAGCCACCAGGTAGGTGCTTGGGACTAAAACTGGTCCTCCATAAAAGCAAGGGCTTTTATAACCACTGAGCCATCTCTCAGGTCCCCAATAATTCCCTCTTATGGTGTATGTACTCTATAACTTCCATTTCCACTAGTCATCTGTGGCCTCCAAACATCAACTGGAACCTGGGTGTAGGTTGGTTGATAAAGTGCTTGTCTAGCATTCAGAGGGACATAGTTTTGATCTCTAGTAGTCTTATGATGTTTGCTAGTAGCCATGCTGATGTTTGTCCATAATCTCAGAATTCAGAAGGTATATACAAGAGGGTAAGATATTCAAGATCTTGGTAGTATAGAGAGCTTGAGACCAGCCTGAGATTGAATTACATGAGACCTTATCAAAATAAATAAAATTTCAAAGCACACACACAGAGAGAGACAGAGAGACAGAGAGACAGAGACAGAGAAAGAGTCAGAGAGACAGAGAGACAGACAGAGAGATAGAGAGAGATCAACAAAGAATTTCAGAAATAAAAAATCATGCTTTAAACTAATTTGTTATAACATGGCTACATATAAATATTGAATTTTGTTTTTAACTATTGTTATTAGCCTCTCACTGTACCCAATTTACAAATTCAACTTGATTATTAGTATGTATGTATGTATGTATGTATGTATGTATGTATAGGACAAAACATGTATGTGTCATGTTCTCTAAGATTCATGTTGCAGATGCCTACTAGAGCTCTTTGGAGCCTACCACTCTCTGAAGGTAAGCAGAGATGGCTACATAGATGAGCATGCAAGAGACCACAGTCCTGTTTAGAGGAAAGCTGCTTTCTGTGGCTAGATTCCCAAAAGGCATGAGTTAAAGAGGCTCACAGAGCAAAGGACACCTCCAAAATGGAAGATTCAATATTCCAAGGAGGAAAAGGAAACCTCAGACAGCATGGGAAAGATGTGAACTTCTGTAGTCTTCCTCACACCTAGCCTATGGCTGACATGTGGATTTCTGTAGTCTTTTTCACGATTAGCCTATGGCTGATAGCTTCAGTGTTTATCTGATACCTTGCTCTGCTTATGGGGCAGAGGGAGTCTGGAGTCTCTGTCCAGCTCTGCCCCATTCCAGATCAGGAGTGTATGAAATATGGCTCCTGAGAAGGCAGATAAGAAGGGTGTGAGCTGAGAAGTAGCTTCCTCACTCTGGTTTCCCCTTCTGTCTTCTATAAAAATCTAATGCCCATCCACTGAATAGAAGAAACTTGTAGAAAATGCTATCCAGGGTACCACAGGGGACACAGCCATCTGACCACTAACAAAGATGCTTACTGTGCAATGATGGTATACCCAAAGAAACACTTATCCTTAGCATCCTTTTGAAGAATGCCTTTTCTTTATTAAAACTTTATAGAGATGGAGACTCTACACCGACAGCCTTCAGCTTCTCTCATCCAAATCATCTCCAGTACATTTAAGGCATGCTTCTGTCATGAAGCCTGCTAAAGACATTGCTAAGGCCCACTCCATTGAGGAGAAGCCAAGCAAAGCCCAGAGGAATGTGCCTAGCCTTGCCCTGAGGGAGCTTCCCCAACTTCAGTGGAAGAGTTTGGGCCACAAAAGGATTTCTTTTATTTCTATCTAATGTTCATGCCAATACCTAGGCACCCACCCCCTGAATACAATAAGTGAGAATAAAAAGTTGGTCCAGCCCCAGATACACAGTATCTTTCCCACAGTATCTTTCATGGGTCTCGGAAGAAGACCTTCACGTGAGAGTTGATCTCAGAAACCACAAGCAGGGGGCAGACCTGTGAAGTAGCCAAAGGAAGGAAACTTGCTATAATGCATTCTCAAATTGGCATCTCCCTAGACTATAGTACTTAGTCTTTCTGTGATGGTGTGTACTTAGTCCTTCTGATGGATTTGTCATGGTGTGAAGCAGAAGCATCCGAAGGACAACTTTATTGGGTGGCTACCTATCAGTTCTGACCGTGGTGGAGAGCTAAGGTTGGCCCATGGTTCCCACACAGCCCTCCAAACAGTGAGGTACGGTAAATTCCAGCAGATCACGGAAAGCTTCTGAGAGGCACGGTGAGCTCTACAAGGTGAAATATGCTGGTGGTGTTTGCCACTGCATGCTCAGTTACTGCTACCAGGACAAGGGTCTTGCTAGCCATGCTCTTAGGAGCCTTGAATTTCATAAGACATGATTAAACACTCTTGCTCTCTCTCTTCCACCAAAGCAGCAAGATGATTCTGAGCCCCACAGCTTGAGGGGTCCTGTTTCTCGCCCCTCTCACCAGGTCCTGCACTTACCGCAGCAGTACCTTGAGTAGTAGAGGGTAGCCCTCCCCGTTCTCGAACTCCAGGAGCAGCGCAGAGGAGATAGGGTAGGAGTCTTTCACAAAGTTCAGGATGAGGCTCACTGCCTCGCTCACCTCGGGCGCAGGGAGAGTGTCTGCCAACTTGGAGAGGTTCTGAACTGAGAGCCGGACACAGTCCGCAGCTGTGGGAGGGGAAGGCAAGCCGTACTGAGCCAGGAAACAGGAGATTTTGCTGCTGCTCTTCCCTTTCCCCACCACCTACCTCCACTTGAATTTGCACAGCAAGGCTTGTGTGAGACTAATTTGAGACCATTTTGTGTAGGCTCTTAGATTCAAAAAGCAAGTCCCTGAGGGAGGTGCCATCCTGAGAGCAACTGACATGGGTGGAGGTGGGGCAGCCTCTTAGCTCCTCCTTCCTAGAATGTAAGAGTGTCCCCTCCCCATCACCCACCCCACCCCGGCTCTAGATACTGAGATACCATGTAAGACCGGAGCACTGGGGAGCGCCTTAAGAAGCATCATGGAGCCAAGTATGGAGAGTTGAGAAAAATCAGTTTGATGAGAAGTCCTAGGAAGGAACAGTGAGTGAGTCTGGAGGTGGAAGGCAGTAGAGGGAATGTTTCAGAAACTCAAGAAGCCAGGGTATTCAAGCAGAAGCAGGAACTGTGGGGAAAGGAGGTGGGGTCTATTTATGAAGAACCTGCCATTGATGTTTTTTCAACCTGGGGTAGTGGGAAGTCGCAGAAAGGTACAAGTCAAAAGAGGAGTGCCCTCAGACTGAAGACTCTTCTAAGTGGCAGGAAAGTAGCAAAAGTGGAACCAAGAGGATGCAGGATCAGACTCTCAGCTGTTTAAGGACTCAGAATTCTGACCCTGAAGTGGGTCCTTTGACAAGGAAGAACCCAAGAGAAGCTGATGATGCAGTGGAGACCAGCAGGCCAGCCTTTTCAAAGGTCCTGCTAGCCCCATAAGCCCATAGAAATTACCCATGCCTATAAGAAGCCTCTGGGCATAGGGGCCCTGGGGAGGAAGCTTTCTGAAGCCTTGGTTGGGTCAGCAAAAACCTCCATGCCTGTGGCCTTTTCCTAGCCACTCAGACTCCAGCTTGGGGGTGGGGGCTGAAGGAGACTGAAATGCCAAGGCACAATTCAACTTCAACTATAAGTACAGAGCTCACAGGAGGCTTTGAGCCCCATATGTCTCCTCCAATGACTGATTTACAATAAGAAAATAATCTGGTGGTGCTTTCTCAATTCTAACCAATAGGTGATCCTTATTACAGAAAGAGGACAGATCACAGGATATGTATCTGTGAACATGCAGGTGATAGTGGCAGCTCAGAAACCCAGCTTCTCCATATAGAGACCATTCTTTGGCATCAACCCAAGATGAGAAATGCTGTGTTCCAAGATGGCTGCTGTGCTGATCTGGGAGGGCTGAGAAGATGTTGGGCAGAGGGGCGGGAGGTGAGTAGAGATAAACACGAGCCTTAACACGTCCTTTTTAGAGCCGTGCATCCTCAGAAGTTTTCATGCTTATCTGGAGCATTATCTGGGTCCTGCAGTCACAGAGGATGCTAAGGAGAGCCCCTGAAGTAGCTCATGGAATTGACTCACAGAACATTTCATTTCTAATAAAACACAAGTGATGGATGTGATGCAGAGGCCAAGGGCTGTAGACTAGAGCCACTGCATGTATGTCAGGTATGTATACATGAATGTCATGTGTGTATGCATGTATGTCACGCATGTGTGCTGTATGTCACGTATGTGTGCATGTATGCACTGTGTGCATGTATGTCATGTGTGTATGCATGTATGTCATGTGGTATGCATGTATGTCATGTATGGGAGCATGTATGTCATGTATGTGTGCATGTATGTCAACACTCACTGGAAGCCAAGGCAATACAAGTCGAGCAACACTATCATTCTGCCCACCTTATAGATGAGACAGACAGAATAGCTCTGTGACTATGGATCACTCAGCAGAGCTGGAATCCATAGCCTGGCTGTGGTTCCAGAGTCTCTAGCCTTCAACCCATACATGCTTCCTAACACAGGCACTAAGGTGCAGGAGTCAGACATCTTTTGTTTAGAAACAGCTTGTCAAGATCTTCTACCAATCTTGAGCTCCACTTTCCCCATTCCAACATCTGTCTCCAAGAGGCTAGTGATATAATGAGCAAGCAGGCCCTGCATGCTGTCTGCATGGGAGTCCACGTGTGGAAAATGAGTTCCCTTTCCTCCCTCCTCCAGTGAAGCATCAAGAGGAACAATATTCATGTTTTCACAAATGGGGCCACATAAGGTAGGATCATGTACTGAAATAAGTTGTCCATTTCTTCTTTCCAGGAACCTGCAATGGGCCCTTGAGCTTTGCTCCGAGCTACAGGAACCCCTTGAGTGACCTACAGCCCACACCTGGTCTCCTGGAACCTACTTCGCAGATATTGGATGACGCTGGGGCTCTGAGCCTTGGAGATAGCCCGCAGCACACAGAAGGTAGGCTGTTTCCAGAAGAAGCAGCTGTGTTCCCTCAGACAGGTGGTGGCGATCAGTAGAGACTGGAGCTCGCTTCCTGAGAGAAGTCCCTCCAGACCCTGAGACTCACTGCAAATGTTTAACAACATCTGGGAGAAATACAAGACAAGGATGTTCTAGTTAGGAGGGGCTCTCCTATGGTAGCTTGCTCCCTTATTCTATCCGGAGCATTGACAGTCATGCCTCAGCCAAAGGAACTGGAGAGTGTGCATGATCATCCTGTCTCCCCAGCCAGCGATGTCCACATAGCCAGCTAGGAAAGGACCATCCTGTTTCTACTTACAAACGCAGCGTCCTGTAAAGCATATACCTCTTGAGCATACCAAGAGGTCACACTGGGTGAGTCTTAAACAACCCTCTAGGTCTGTGTGCCTGTGCTCTATGCTGCTCACATCATGATGGGACATCACCTAGTGATGCTGCTCACACTGTGGTGAATGATATCACCTAGTGATGCTGCTCACACCATGATGGATGACATACCTAGTGATGGTGCTACACCAGATGGATGACATCACTAGTGATGCTGCTCACACTGTGATGGATGACATAACCTAGTAATGGTGCTCACACTGTGAGAATGATATCACTAGTGATGCTGCTCACACTGTGATGGATGACATCATCTAGTGATGGTGCTCACACCACGATGGATGACATCACCTAGTGATGGTGCTCACATCAATCTAGTGATGGTGCTCACACCACGATGGATGACATCACCTAGTGATGGTGCTCACATCATGATGGAGGACATCACCTAGTGATGGTGCTCACACTGTGATGGAGGACATCACCTAGTGATGGTGCTCACACTGTGATGGAGGACATCACCTAGTGATGCTGCTCACACTGTGATGGATGACATCACCTAGTAATGGTGCTCACACTGTGATGAATGATATCACCTAGTGATGCTGCTCACACTGTGATGGAGTGACATCACCTAGTGATGCTGCTCACACTGTGGTGAATGATATCACCTAGTGATGCTGCTCACACCATGATGGATGACATCACCTAGTGATGTGCTCACACTGTGGTGAATGATATCACCTAGTGATGCTGCTCACACCATGATGGCTGACATCACCTAGTGATGCTGCTCACACCACGATGGCTGACATCACCTAGTGATGGTGCTCACACACGATGGCTGACATCACCTAGTGATGGTGCTCACATCATGATGGAGGACATCACCTAGTAATGATCCTCACACTGTGATGAATGATATCACCTAGTGACACACTTCTCAGAAGTGATGCATCAAGTGGCATGTGACAGTTTGGGGAAATTGTTGGCTCCTATTTTGCAAGTCAGACAGAGGGGAAAGATCCAAAGAAAGGCACTTCCAGGTGCCGGGAGGAGTAAATCTTGAGAGCACAGGTGGAAGGAAACAGGGACTGGGGCAGTGAGGGGAGCCAAGTTGGAGGACGCCACTCTTCACAGAGACCACAGAGAAATGTGGATGTTGGTACATGGAGCCAACTGAAGTGGTGCAGAGTAGAGACGGAGAACCATTCCTGGAAAGGGCAAGGTGCTTGGGAACTATGACTGAGACAATAGGCTGGCCCTTGCAGAGCAAGCTCAGGGCAGGGGGAACCCAGGGTCCTGCTAGCTCACCTGCACAAACATCGTCTGCCCTTGAACATCTCTCTCCACAAGCTCATCTTTTTCCACAGGAAAAGCGAAGAAGAGATAGAGGCACTGAAGGAGCAGGGCCGGCAGCCCTGAATCCACCACTCTGCCCAACGTCTCCTACAAGGGAAGGTCACACAGGTCACCCACAGGCAGAAGAAACTGACATGCAGCAAGCCCCACATCTGTGGAACTGTAGGAAAGCCACGTCCTAAATTGGGAAACGCAGGTGATCATGGGATCCACCTATGGACTTCTGCTCCTTTGAAAGGTAATGCCCTCCCTCCCCTTTAATGGAGCCCTGGTTTTTCTTGACTCCCTTGGGCATTTGTCCCTGTCTTCAGATAGCACTTACCTTCCCTCACTGCTTCAGGGATGTCTGCTTCTGTGGTCATAAAGTCCCACTTAGACAGCAGACAGGTCCCCCTCAAGGGCAAACACTTGAGCACAAGTCGGGGTTCCCTTTGCAGCTAGCATTTATGATAAGGCAGTAAGCTTGCCCCAAATAGCCATGACAGGTTATGCCAGCCCAGCTCCACACAAACATCTAAATGCCTACCTGATGCTTCATGCTGAGGGCTGCTGCCCCCTACAGGTGACTTACGTACACATACTCAACTCCCTTTGCCTCTGCGCACCTCTTGGCCTGTCTTACAAGGGTCTCTGGCCATTTCTGATGCTGATTCCTAATGTCAGATTCCCAAGAGGAAACTAGCCTCTCATCCATCAGTCACTCAAGAGGAGTCCTGCGATTCTCAGTTCCATAATGAGAGGACACGGCCACAGCCAGCATGGGGCACAGTACACTTAGGACAAGGGCCAAGAGGTAAACGTCATTCCAGTTGGATGAGGAGCTGTAGGGGTGGTGGACTAGAGTTTCGCACAGGAAGCCTGCCTTCTCCATGTGTCTCTGTGATCCAACTCAGGGTCCCTGGGAGCACTAATTGGCACCATGCACTGGACACACCCAGCCGGACCTTTAGGTAGGGAGTGGTTGATAAACTCAACCATACATGTTCTCACACTGACCAAGTAAGAGAAGCCTAACTGACCCAACTCTAAAGTCAGAAATACAACACAACCAAGTGCTGGAAGTGAACTGATTCTCTTGTGGTCATACACAGTTTGTCCATTGAGAAGGCAGGGCCTAAGCCTGAACCTCAGGCCCTGAACTCCATGTGTGTTATCAGAAAGGGAGAAGGGAGTTGAATATGAGTCAATCATGGAAGAGGACCTTGGACCTTAGTTGTCTCTGTCCCCAGATAAGGGACACCTGGGAACACCTGAGAGACCTGGAACTCACCGAATCTGTCCCCGTCAGCACGTACACTGATTTTAGGAGCAGGTAGCCATCCTGATCTACGTCACTCTTCCACTGAAGTAACTTCCCAGCTGCAGCCCGGGCTTGCTCTGCAAGATGTCAAAAGCTAGTTGGTGATGGAACCTATCCACCCAGCTCCCAAGACCTCCTCTTCCCTGAAGATGTGTCTGTGTCCTGTTGCAGAGTGTGTCTCCTTGTCCATGTGTCTCAAGGCTACCTGAGTATGTCCCAAACATTACTCTCATCCAGATTAATAACCCTGGAGGAGGCAGATTTATTACCTACATAGTCATCCATAGTTGCCTACTGCAATGAGTAATAACTAACTCTCCACAACTGGGCCCCTACAAGCCAGACTTTTCATCTCACTTTTTGTATCACCCAACACCTTACACTGCTGAAGGCTCAGCAGTTTGCCAATCTCAAGCTTCCCTCCACCTGCAATGCCTTCTGTCCCTCAGCCCACAGACCCTGTAGCACACCACCTAGCCTCCAAGGGCCAGCCCACATGATTGGAAGAATGCTTATCAGGCACCCCAATAAAAGATGCATTCTCTGAACTCAGTGTTTTTACCAGACCCAAGCTCCCCACTGAACATATGGGTCCTTCTCTGACCCCAAGACATTCGCTAGATATCCAGGATGGCGCTCTCTCTCTCTCTCTCTCTCTCTCTCTCTCTCTCTCTTTCTGTGTGTGTGTGTGTGTGTGTGTGTGTGTGATGAGAAAGAGAGAGAGGTATTCAAATGTCTCTGCATATCTGTGTCCGTGTGTCTCTATGTATGTATTTGTATGTAGTATCTGTCAGTAGTATCTATATATGTGTATACATGATATACAGGTCTCTGTGTGTGCCTCTATGTGCGATTCTGCATATGTGCATATACTTTCTGTGTATGACCTGTGTCTCTTCTTCTCTGTGTGTATTTTTTTGTATAAATATTCATGTAAGGCATGTATAGTTTCTATGTGGGGTATAGTGTGTGCTATGTGTATAGTGTGACTGTTAGCATGTCACTGTTTGTGAAGATGATATGTTTAGGGTCTGAATGGGCAGTAGGTATAGAATGGTTGTTTGTGTGCATATGTGGAAAGTCCTTTTGTTTTGGGTGTATTGTGTAGTACAGAGTATATTACTGTGAAATATATCTATGTGAAATAGTCTGTGCATGCACACACATGCACACATGTGTGATATGAATGCAGCCTCTGTGTAGTGAAGCATTTATATTTAGCATGGTGTTCAGAATGTATGTAATGTGTACAGTGTGGCTATATGTGGCTATGAGCATCTCTGTGTGAAATTTTTGTGTTTTATGTCCATGTGTGCAACGTGACTGTGTGTGTCTGTATATGTAATATGTCTGGCGTGATTCATGGTGTGTGTGTGTGTGTGTGTGTTGTGTGTGTATGTGACTCTCTGTGTGGTGGGAATACATGAGCCTATGTCACAGGCTCCACTCCTTCCTATGTCCCTGCCTTTTCCCAGATCCCTGCTACTGTCCTTTCAGAAAAGAGCAGAGACTAGGGAGGCAGGTGGGTCTGCAGCTAATTTTGTCCTCCATCCTCCACTTCAGAGCCTCTTCTTTTACCTGCGGGCTTCCCAGCAAGTGCCTGTTGTATTTCCTGGGCAAGCTGGTCCGACACATCTTCTGCTAGCCTTTGGAGACTGCGAAAGCAGATGATGCCCACAGAATGTTCCCAGGCCTGAAAGGCAACAATCAGACTCCAGTTAGAGAGGGCCGTGCAACAAGACATACATGAAAGTCACCTAGCCTGCCTCCAGCCAGCCAAAGGCTCCACTCCTGTCCCAGGAATAACCAAAAGTCCACCTATCATCCACTGTGATTGGCAAGATCGGAAATAGTCATGGCATCTTACCTCTGTGCATGCCAAGAGATTGTCTACACTGGGTTATCTGAAGTGGGAAGACTCACTTGAATATGGGCATAATCTTTCAGTGTACTCAGCCCAGACTGAATAAGGAAGGGAACTAAGCAACAGCATTCCTCTCTGTCTTTTTGTCTGTCTGTCTCTCTTTGTCTCTGTCTCTCTGACTCTATGTCTCTGTTTTTCCTCTGTCTGTCTCTCTATGTCTCTGTCTGTCTGTTTCTCTCTTTGTGTTCCTGTGTCTCTGTCTATTTGTTTCTTTCTGTCTCTGTCTCTCTCTGTCTGTTTCTGTCTGTGTTTCTGTCGCTCTGTGTCTCTATCTCTGTTTCTCTCTGTGTCTCTCTATCTCCCTCTTGCTCTCTCTCTCTGTTGTATTCTATCTGTCTGTCTGTCTGTCTGTCTGTCTGTCTCTGTTTGATGACTGGAAATGCAATGTGATCAACTGCCCCATGTTCCTGCTGCCATGACCTGCTGCTATGGTGGGCTGTACCCTGGAACTGTGAGCCATAACCAGCTCTTCCGTTTCTGATATGCTAGTTGATGAGGATTCATGAACTAGGTTTTGAGCTAAATGTTGCATGGGGTCTGAACTTTTTGTTTTGTATTTTAAATTTTTTATTCTGTAAATGGTGACCTAACTGGCAAAGAATTGTAAGTGGAAGGAGGTATGATAATGCTTTAGAGCTTTGGTCAAACAACAGAACTGCTGATGACTGCTGGACACAGTAAGTCCTCAACAAATATTTGACAAGAACATTATTACAGTACCCACAATACACAAGAATACTGATAGCCAAATGTATAATATGGTGGTCTTAATCCCACAATCCCCCTACCAGCCTTTGAGGTTGGCACTACTTTTAGATACACTTTGCAGAAGTGGAATATGGTGGCTAGTTCTAACTTGCCACAACCTTGAATCACCTGAGAAGAAAGCCTGAATAAAATTTTTTCTAATCAGGTTTGCCTGTATTCACATCTATGGGGATTTGTTTTGGTTGTTAATTGATATAGGGAGACTCAGCCCACTATGGGTGGCACCATTCCCCAGGCTTCGGCCTTGAACCATAGAAGATAAGATAAAGTGTAAGTAAGCAGGCAGCATGAGTGTATCCTTTCTTTCTGACCTTGACAATAGATGTGATGTGACTAAGTTATTTAAGTTCATGCCTTGACTTCCCCACAATGATGGACTGTATCCTGGGATTATGAGCCAAACAACCCCTTTGCTCCCCATTGCTGCTTTTGCTCAGGGCATTTTATCATAGCAACAGAAACGAAACTGGAATGCTGAGAGTGAAGGAGAAAACAAGCAAAGGAATCTGTTGAGATGCAGCCTCAAGAGTTAAGCTGTTTCAGACAGGCATGATGGTGCATACCTGTAGTGCCAGCACTCAGGCACTGAGGCAAGAAGATAACAAGTTCAAGGCTAGCCTGGGCTACATAATGAGACTGTGTCTTGGAAGGAAGGAAGGAAGGAAGGAAGGAAGGAAGGAAGGAAGGAAGGAAGGAAAGAAGGAAAGAAGGGAGGGAAGAAGGAAGGAAGAAAGGAAAAATAAAGAGAAGGAAAATAGAAAGAGGATGAGTTCACTAATTTCTTCATCCACAGAGAACCCAATTAGGTAGGCTTTTCATATCCATGACCATGGCAGCTACCACCTGGACTCAGTCACTCAGACACATAATCTCTAGATAGAAAACAGTCCTTTGATCTTGGAATCTCTGAGGTAGGGTACTGTCCTTCCCTGGGACCATGAACTCTGTGGTACAAACTTTAAAATAAATGCCTTACCTCCTCCCTCTACTCCCAAGCCCTTCAAAGACCAATTTTCAGGCCATTGACTCTGGAGCACGGAAAATTTTTTCTCGGGAGCAGGGGGGGACTGGAGGCACGCGAAAATTTAAAAAAAATTTGGGGCCCACTGTGACTTGGCAGAAATTTTGTTTTTCAGAGCCGGGGTTTTCCCAAAGGCACAGCTTTTCCCGGGGACTGTGATGGGCGCTTTCTCCCAGGGCTGCTTTAGCTTTTTGGGGGGCCGGGGGGGTTTTCCATTTGATGCACAGACCCAATTTCAATTCCCGGGAAGGTTACCACGGGGGACCCCAAAGAGTTAAAGGGGCTTCCAAAAGGCCCTAAGGTTTTTCCCAAAGGGGTTTTTTAAAAAAAAATTTTTTTTTTTTTTTTTAAAAAAAAAAAAAATTTTTTTTTAAAACTCCCCCCCGGGCCCCCTTCCCTTTCCCCCAAGGAAAAAAAAAAAATTTTCCCAAAAAAAAAAAAAACCCAAAAAAAAGGGGGGGGGAAAAAAAAACCCCCCGGGGGTTTTTGGGGGTTTTTTTTAAAATTTTTTTTTCCGGGGGCCCAAATTTCCTTTTTCCCCCCCCGGTTTTTTTAAAATTTGGGGGGGGAAAAAAAAAAAAAAAAAAAGGGGGCCCTTTTTTAAAAAAAAAAAATTTTTTTTTGAGGGGGGGGCCCCCCCCTAAAAACCCCCAAAAAAAAGGGGGGGCCCCGTGCCCCCCGGCCCCCTAAAAAAATTTTTAAAAAATTTTTTTTTTTTTTTTCCCTTTTTGGGGTTAAATTTTTAAAAAAAAAAATTTTTTTTTTAAAATTGTTAAAGGGGAAAAAAAAAAAAAAAAACCTTAAAAAATTTTGGGGGGGAAAAAATTTTTTTTTTTTGGGGTTGGGGGGGGGGGGGTTGGAATTTTAAAAAAAATTTTTTTTTTCCCCCCCCGGGCCCCTTTTTTTTCCCCCCAAAAAAAAGGGGGGGGGATTTTCCCCAAAATTTGGGGCCCCAAAGGGGGCCCCCCCTTTCCCAAAAAACCCCCCCCTTTTTTTGAAAAAATTTAAAAAGAAAAGGGGGAATTCCCAAAAGGGGGCCCCCAAAAAACCCCCCCTTTGGAAAAAAAAAAGGGGAAAAAAATTTTGGGAAAAAGGGGGGGGAAGGGGGGGTGAGGGTTTTTTTTTTAAAAGGCCCCAAAAAGGAAAAAAAACCGAAAAAGGAAAAACAAAAGGGGAAAAAAAACCCCAAAAAAATTTAAAACCAAAAAACCCCCCGAATTAACCCCAAAAAAAAAAAAAAAAAAGCCCCCGGGGGGAAAACCCCCCCCAAAACCCCCGGGGGATCCAAACCCGGGAATTTTTAATATAAAAAAGAAAATTTAAAAAACCCCCCCAAATTTTTTTTTTGGGAAAAAAAAATTTTTTTTTTTTTTTTTAAAAAATTTTTAAAAAAAAAAAAAAATTTTTTTTTTTTGGGGGGGGGGGTTTTTTTTTTAAAAAAAAAAAAAACCCCTTGGGGGAAAAAAAAAACGGGGAAAAAAAGGGGAAAAAATTTTAAAAAATAATTTTTAAAAAAAAAAATTTTTTTTTAAAAAAAAAAAAAAAAAAAAAATTTTTTTTTTTCCCCCCCCCAAAAAACCCCCCCCTTTTAATTTCCCCCTTTTTTACCCCGGGGGTTTTTTAATATTTTTGGGTTTCCCCGGGTTTTTTTTTTCCCCCCTTTTTTAAAGGGAAAATTTTTCCAAAAATTTTTTGGGGCCCCCCAAAACCCCCCCCTTTTTAAAATTTTTTTCCCCCCAAAAAAACCCCCCCGAACCCAAAAAAAACCCCCCCCCCCTTTTTTTTTTTCCCCCCTTTTTTTAGGAAAAATTTTTTGGGGGGGGTTTTCCCAAATTTTTTTCCCCGGGGGGGGGGGGGGGGTTTTTTTTAAAAGGGGGGAAAAAAAAAATTTTTGGGGAAAAAAAAAAAAATTAAAATTTTTTTTTTTTTGGGGGGGGGGGGGGGGGGGGGGGGGTTTTTTTTTTTTTTTTTTTTTGGGGGGGGGGGGGGGGTTTTTTTTTTTTTTGGGGGGTTTTTTTGGGGGGGGGGTTTTTTTTTTTTTTTAAAAAAAGGGGGGAAAGGGGGAGTGGGTTTTTTAAAAAATTTTTTAAAATTTTTGGGGGGGGGGTTTTTTTTTTAAGGGGTTGGGAAAAAAAGGGAGGCCCTTTTTTCCCCCTTTTTTTGGGTTTAAAAGGGTTTAAAATTTTTCCCCCGGGGGTTTGGGGGGGGGTTTTGGGGGGGGGTTTTTTTTTCTTTTTAAAAAACCCCCCCCCCCCCCAAAAATTTTTTTCCCCCCAAGGGTTTATTTTTGGGCCCCCAAAAATTTTTTTTTAAAATTTTAGGTTTTAAAAACCCCCCCTTTTTTGGGGAAAAAAAAAATTTTTTTTACCCAAAAAAAAAAAATTTTTCCCCGGGTCCAAATTTAAAAGGGGGGGGGCCCCCCCCCTTTTTTTTTTTTCAATAAATTTCCCCCCAAAAAAAATTTTTTTAAAAAAAAAAAAAAAAAAAAAAAAAAAAAAAAAAAACCCCAAAAAAAAAATTTTTTTTGGGGGGAAAAACCCCCCCCCCGGGGGGGGAAAAAAAAAAAAATTTTTGGGGAAAAAAAATTTTTTTTTTAAAAAAAGGGGGGGGGAAATTTTTTTTGGGAAAAAGGGGTTTTAAAAAAAATTTTTTTTTGGGGTTTTTTTTTCAAATTTCCCCCCCAAAAAAAGGAAAGGGGTCCCGGGGTTTTTTTTTAGGGTTTCCCCGGGGGGGGAAAAAAAAGGGGGGGGTTTTTTTTTTTCCCCTTTTTGTTTTCCCGTTCCCTTTAGGGCCCCCCTTCCCCAAAAATTGGGAAAACCCCTTTTTTGGGTTTTGGGGGGGTTTTTGGGCCCCCCCTTTTTTAAAAATTAAAACCCCTTTTTAAAAAAAAATTTTCCCCAAAGGGGGGGGGGGGAAAAAAAAAAGGGGGCCCCCCCCCTTTTTGGGGGAAAAATTTTTTGGCAGGGTTTTAAAACCTGAAAAAATAAACCCAAAAAAAAGGGGGGCCCCCGGGGAAACCCCCCCCCTTTTTTTTTTTTTTTTCCCCGGGGGGGAAAAAAAAAAAAACCCCGGGGGGCCCCCCCAAAAAAAATTACTTTTTAAAAAAAAAAAAAACCCCCCCAAAAAAAAAAAAAAACCAAAGGAAAAAATTTTCCCCCTTTTTGGGCCCCCCCCTTTTTTTTTTCCCCCCCCCAAAAAAAACCCCCCCCCCAAACCCCCCCTTTGGTTTTATTAAAAAACCCTTTTGGGAAAAAAAACCCCTTTTAAAAAAATTTTTAAAAACCCCAAAAAAAAGGGAAAAAATTTTTTTTAAAAATTTTTTTTGGCCCCAAAAAAAAAAAAACCCTTTTTTTTAAAAATTAAAAAAATTTTTTTTTTGGGGGGTTTCCCCTTTTTTTTTTGAAGAAAAAAAAATTTTTCCCTTTTTTTTGGTTTTTTTGGAACCAACCCCTTTTTTTTTTTTTTTTTAAACCCCTTCCGGGGGGGGATCCCCCCCCCCTTTTTTTTTTAAAAAGGGCCCCCCAAAAAAAAAATTTTGCCCCGGGGGGGGGGGGGAAAAGGGGGGGGCCCCCCTTTTTTAAAAAACCCCCCTTTTTTTAAAAAAGGTTTCCTTCCCCAAAAAAACCCCAAAAAAAAAAAAAAAATTTTGGGGGTTTTCCCCCCGGGGTCCCCCCAAAAAAATTTTTCTTTTAAAAAAAAAAAAAAAATTTAAAAAAAAGGAAAAAGGGGGGGCCCCCCCCGGGGCCCCCTTTTTTTTTTTTTTTTGGAAAAAATTTTTTTTTTTTGGGGGGATTTTTGGAACCCCCCGGGGTTTTTTTGGGGGGGGGGGGTTTTTTTTTTTTCCCCGGGTTTGGGGAAAAAAAAAAATCAAAAAAATTTTGGGGGTTTTAAAAAAAAAAAAAAAATTTTTTTCCCCCTTTTGGGGTTTAAAAAAAAATTTTTTGGGAAATTTAAAAAAAAAAATTAAAAAAAGGGGAAAAAAAAACCCAAAATTTTTTAAAAAGAAAAATTTTTTGGGGCCCCAAAAAAGGGGGGAAAAAAAAAAAAAACAGGGGGAGGATTTTTAAAAAAACCCCGGGGGAAACCCCCCGGGGAAAAAAAAAAAATTTTTAAAAAAAAAAAAACCCAAGGTTTTTTTTAAAAAAAAAAATTTTTTAAAAAAAAAAAAAAGTTTTTAAAAAAATAAAACCTTTTTTTGGGGGGGGTTTTTTTCCCGGGGGAAAAAAGGGAAAAAGGCCAATTTTTCCCCCCAAATTTTTAAAATGTTTAATTAACCTTTTTTTTTTTTTGTGGGGGGGGGGGGTTTTTTTTTTTTTTTTTGGGGGGGTTTTTTTTTTGGCAAAATTTTTAAAAAAAAATTTTTTAAAAATTTAAAAAAAAAAAAAAATTTTTTTTTTAAAATTTTTTAAAATTTTTTTAAAAATTTAAATTTTTAAAAAAAATTTTGGAATAATTTTCCCCCTTTTAAACAAATTTTTTTGGGGGCATAAATTTTGGGGGGGAAAATTTTTGTATTAAAGGGGAAAATTTAACTCCTCGTTGGCAAAGCAGATTTTGAACCCAGAACAAACAACTCAAATGAAAATCCTGCTGTGCACTTCCTGGTGACTGATTGGGAGAAAAATCCAAAATTATTCAGTTCAGCTTCCAGAAGTGTCTAAGTGTCAGAAACCTACTAGAATGAGGAAGGGTTATCCAAAAGAGACTCAGACTTAGATGTGATTAATACATAGAATTAACAGTACCCCATGTACCAAGAACTGTGCAGGAGTCAGCAGACAGACTGCATATGGTGACACTGATGAGGGATCCTCTTTGCAGATACCTAAGGAGACCCACAGGGCCAGAGGCATAAGAGGAATATACATCAGGCTGTTGGAAAAGCCTAAGAGATACTCCAAGATGATCCTCTCCTAAGAGACTGCAGAATTACAAGAGATATGCAAATATTTGAGCAATAAAGGCATGAGATTCTTTTAAAAAGCCTGGGAGGCTAGAGAGATGGTTCACGGGGTAAGAGCACTTGCTGCTTTTGCAGAGGATCCAGGTTTGGTTCCCAGCACCCATATGATGGGTCACAACTGTTTGTAATTCCAATTCCAGAGAGTCTTACACCCTCTTCTGTTCACTGTGGACACTGGGCACACATGTGCATATGTTGTGTGTGTGGTGTGTGTGTGTGTGTGTGTGTGTGTATGCAGACAAAATTCTCATGCACATAAAATAAGATAAAAGATTAAAATAATTTTTAAGTCATAAGCATTTTATAAATAATGTTAGCTAAAATATAATTTATATAAGACACAGTTCAGTTATTAACTTTTCTAAGCTAAGGCCATATATGTTATGCACACATATACATACAAATGGAATGTATGTATGTGTACATACACATTTAGGGCATTTTAAACATTCTTTAAGTAGTTAAGTAGCATAAGTATAGCTAAGGATGGCCTGATGCACACACCTGTAATCCCAGTGGGAAGGTGAGGAAAAGGATTGCAAAGTCAAAGCGACAGAGAGAAAGAAAACAAGATGAACAACCATCATCATTAGTAATTTCTAAAAGATTTTTAGGCATTCAATCTATATTTATAGGCATGCAACCTATACATAAACTGTAATGTCTACAACTTAAGTCTGAAAGGATAGGTTCCCCATTTGCTGTCAGCACTGTTTGCTTCTTAGTCAATATTTTTGGAGAACTGTGTCCTGAAAATGACTCTTGAATCTCTGAGCTTGCTAGAGCCCCTCAGTAAGTACATACAGGAACAAGCTATGAAGGCAGCACCCTTAAGTCAGTACACAGAAAACAAGAGCCTTTGGGGTGGAAGCAGCTATAGCCAGTTCACCTGCTAGATTTGCCTGCCCCAGAAGTTGCTTTTGTTGTGTCCTTGACTGTTCATTGTCAAACATTTCAGGGGAGATGTGACTGCTTCACAGTACAGCAGGGCCTGTGGTTCATTTGCCTGAAGTGAAACCTACTCCAAATAGAGATAAAAAATGTCTAGACTTCCTGTATAAATATCTCCCCAAACTCAACATTACCATGTCAGAATCCATCCTGAACTCAAACTCAGAGGCATGTCTGCTACATTTGACCATAAAGAGGACCATAGAGGGGACCATAGAGGGGACTAGATCATTGTCCCTGTATTTCCTGACAACTACTAACCTCCTCCAGAACGTCCTGACCTTGCTTAGGTTCAAATGTGTGCACCCCTAGCCCTTTTCTGTCTGTCACTTATGCCTCCTACCTTCAGACTTTATTCCCAGAAATCATTTTTCTTGGTTTTTTTTAATGGATTAAAAAAATGTGGTATATCCATGTGGTGGGAGGAATGTTGCTAATTAATTTAAAACATAATGATCAAAACATAAATGTAAGTATCAAATAATTATTCTGGATGAAAGGATCAGGACACAGAAGATCACAATTAAAGGATTCCATGTTTGTGAAACTCGAAAACATTCATAATATCTGCTGACCTAGGACAGCTCAGTGACCACCCAAGTCTGAGATAAGGGGAAACTTTACTAGGCAGGGACATCATTGAATTTTTGTGGCTATGCAAATATTCATTATTGATCATAATGTTAGTTACACAAATTCACTATTTAGCAAAACTCATGAAATGCAAGTTTTAAATGGGCACAGTGGTAGTTACTGTGTGTGTAAAATGCCCCTGAAGTGCCCTGTTTAGGCAATGGAGTCACTCACATCCCTCAGTCTCTTCCCTGGCCTCCGCAGGCTCTTCTGGCAATATCTGTCTATCTTCTTAGTCCTTACCTTTCCATTGCCCATGTCTATACTCATGTCTGCATGATGGGTAATGCTCTACTGGTGTAGATACTTCGGGAACACAGCCAACAGCACCTGGTTTCTGTGTGCCTGCTTTTCAAGTACCCTGATGGCCTGGCCTTTTTGAGATCTCACTCAACACAATGTCTTCAGACAGAAACATGCAGCTGTGCATTTGTCAAGTCTATGTCCTCCAGCTGCCACCTCTTTGCAAAGTGGTGTTGTGTGTGCATCTACTTGACAGCTCTCCCAGTAGCAGAGGGCTAACTTACTCTCAGCCTCTAGTTCAACGCACAGTGCTGTAGGGGACTAACCATGCAGACTGCCTCATGGATGGTATGCATTGGTATGCACCCAAAAGCAGCAGAATTGAGTGAAGAACCTATGCACCATGCTCGGTTCCACCAGATTCCACTGAGGTGCCTCTAGCAAACAGGCATGGGGCACCCTCCCTCCAGCAGATACTGAGAAGCTCCTCAACAGCCTGGAATGGCATCACCCTGTAGTCTAGTGATTGACAATGCCTTTGAACTGAGGGCTGCTTTGCTGTCATGGTAACGTGTCTCTGGACTCCTCAGTAGGGAGCACCCTCCCTGTGCCTTTTGGCCTTCTGTTTCCTCCTTGGTGAGCTGACTACTCATAATCTTTACTTATAGTCTACGTCTTGTTGAGTTCCAAGAGTGTATTATAGAAGATGGTCTTGTTTGTTTCAAAAAGTATCAAGAAGATTGTTCAGCCAGTAAAGTGCTTGGGTTGAGGTCCCAATTTCTAACTCCAAAGCCATATATAGTCAGGCATGATGGCTCACACTATTAATCCTAAAAATGGGAATTGGAGACAGGTGGAGCTCTGTGCCAGCCTAGCCTGCTCAGCAAGCTCCAGTCCAATTAGAGAGCCTATCTCAAAAAAAAAAAAAAAAAAAAAAAAAAAAAAAAGCATGATGGTGCCTGAAGAGATGGCTCAGTGAATAACACTTGCTGCTTTTCAAGGGAGCCTAGTTTAGTTCATAGCACCCACATGGCTGCTAACAACCTTCGGTAACTTCAGTTCCAGGGGCTCCAAACGCACACGTGATACACATACATACATGGAAAATAGCACATAAAAACACATACACATAAAAAGTAACGATAAGTAAGTCTTCTATTTTTAAGAAAAGATGAATAGCTCCTGAAGAAAGAACTTGAAGTCTGACCTCTAACCTCCACACACACCCACAAGCACCTATACACACACAGACATGCATACAAGTATACACACACAACACAACACACAACACACGCACACACACAAAAGTGCAAGTATCTTTTGGGATATTTTTCTCTTATAAACTGCTTTATAATTTTTTTGTCTTCTTACACTGAACATCTATCTCCACAGAGGCTGAACGTAGGAGGCATGGCAGTCTTTGAGCTCACAGATAAGCACTAGGGGAAGCTGGCATCTTGGCACACAGGGTTGTCTCTTCAAGAAAGGAACGCAATAGCTGTTATCTATCCAGAAGCAGGTGAGCGGATTTGCCTCGAGACTTTTGCTCTAGCTGTGTGGCTAAGAGGCTCTTCTGGCACCAGATTCTCTCTCTTGTCATAAAGTTGTTTTTGTCAATGAATCTATAAAACCTATTATCTGCATGTAGCTGATTTTACTCCTCAAGGGGATTTACATAAGCTTCGTTGTACACGTAGGATTGAGTCAATTGTCAGCAGAACAGTTTTCACCAAGTTGTGCCGCGCTTACATATGCCTAAAATAAAACTACTCAGGCTCAAATCCCAGGAGTTTAAACCAACACCAGCTACTGAACCATTTTGAATCAAACTGCCTTCTTGGCTTCTCACAAATCATCTCTCTCTGGCTGTGAGGGTCACAGAGACTGCCACAGCTCAAGAGTGATATCCAGCACTTATTTAATAATGCCACAGATATAGGCCAACTACTCCCCATTACAGACAGTCTTGCCATCTAAATAATGAATCATAATGCTTTTCTAAATTTCTAAAAAGGAAACTGCCAGTTCTAAAAGTCAGCAAATGTTCTACGCCTTTGGTCATGTTCTCAGCACACGGGCACCACTGGGCTCAGGAGCATGCCATCTTAGATAATCCCAGTTATTCTATTAGCCTGTGTTCATTTTACAAAGTTAGGGCTTTCCTTGCGACATTTCTGTACATGTACATGGCACACTTCGATCTTGTTCATCCCTGTATCTCCTCTTGTCTTCCACTCTCCCAATACCATTGACTTCAAGCCCTGCTGACTTTACAAACACGACACAAAACAAACACCTCCCTGTAGCTTCCAGCTGTGGATGTGCTTCAAAGTGAGGGGCTGTGGGTGCCATCTGTCTAGCCTGTGCCTTCAGAGACCTCCATAGATGCTATTCTGCAGTCAGATCCCTGTATGTTCTTGCCACTTGCTTCCTTTTAGGGGTCTCAGCTATTTTCTATAACTTTATCCCCAAGAAGACATACCCATGGAGCATCAGGCTTAAACATAAAGTGTTGTTAACCAAGTACAGGAAATAATGCTAGAGCCAATGAAGGACTCTGATTCCATGTTTATTGTACACACATGCGTGCGCGCGCGAGAACACATACACACACACACACACACACTTCCCGTTTCCCTCTTTGTAACATGTTTTTTTTTTAATCAGTCTAAGACTTCCACGAGCTTTCCCCAAACACTAAGAGACACTCAAACTGCTATCCCTACAGAGCTGCATGATATCCAGAAAAGAGCCACCCAACACACCATCCTACTGAGCATGGCTACTATCCTATGAAACAGTTGTGCTGTGGCCACAGCCATGGTGTCCGCCAACCAACATGTTCAGAGCACTTCATCTCGGGAATAAACACAGAGAGACAAGGCCACAGGTTGGAAAAGAAAGTGTGAATGTGATGATGGGCACCTCTAGTCCCAGCACAGAGACAAGGCAGGAGGAACTCTGTGAGTTCGAGGCCACCCTGATCTACAAAGCATGCTCTAGGGCAGTCAAGGCTCCAAAGTGAGACTGACCCTGTCTAACAACAAAAAATGACAAAGAATGAAGGACATGGGGTTTAACAAGCAGCAGACATTGTGTGTCCTGTCCCCTCTGGATGCTGAAGCTGGATTTGTTGAACTGAAACACTTGACTCACATTGGTAGGAACACACCAAGACAGCGGAGAAACAGAAGTGTCTAACAAATACGGATCCGTGAAATTAGCTTCTGACTCAGATGTAGAGCTGTGGCCATAGCCCTCTGTCTCCTGGCCCTTACCTGTGTCTGCTTCAGTTCTGTTTATCAGGGGAAGGAAAACCAGGAGGTGGGTTAGGGTAACAACCATCAAGAAGAAAACACCACAATGGCCTCTTTACCAAGAAGCAAGCGCCCTAGACAACTCCCACATTGGCTTCTACCTACAGAGAAAATGAACCAGTTTGGGGAGAAGGCCACTGGAGAAATCTCTGGAGACTGGGCCAGAACAAGGCATTCACCCCACACACAACATTCAAAGATTCGACTGTGTGTCTGTTTAATTTTAGTGTGTGTGGAGCATGCACACAGCTAGAAACAATGTACTCACGCAGTTTAAAAATAAATAAAATACTTGCATTTCCTGCCTCTTGTCCCCAAGCTGCCATCTTGAATGGACACATCTGGGTCCTACAAAAACTTCTGAGTTGCTGGTGTTTTGCTACTAAAGAAACATTCTGAGGGTTAGGGAAATGGCTCAATCAGATGGCCTACCACACAAGCAGGTGGACCCAAGGTCCCATCCTAGCATCCACTAGAAGCCAAAGCATCAGCGCACATCTGTAACCCCAGGGCTGGGAAGATGTATAGCAATAGACCTTTAGAGCTCATTGGTAGCCAGCATAGCTCAACCAATGAGCTCCAGTTTCAAAGAGATATCCAGTCTCAAAACATAGAGTAGTGAGCAGTCAAGAAAGACACCCAATGTCAACCATTGACTTCCATGCACACATGTGCATATATCCACCCTCACATATACATATACCAGAGAAAGAGAGAAGGGGATTGGGAGATTTTATTGCCATTCTTGAATTTCTGTTGAGTTACAGGCAGGTACACCTTTCAAGATGTGAGACTTGGCTTATGATCCTTTGGCACTAAGGTGCTCTAGGAAAAAGCTAGTCTAAAACAGTCGGTTCTCAACCTTCCTAATGCTGCAACCCTTTAATACAGTTCCTCATGTTGTGGTGACACCCAACCATAAGATTATTTTCATTGCTACCTCAGAATTATATATTTGCTACTGTTATAAATGCAAATATTTGTTATGCAACCCCTGTGGGGGTCGTGACTCACAGGTTGAGACCCACTAGTCTAGCACAGGAAGGCATATGAAACAGCTCCAAGGGTAGGCTAGAGGGGGCCCTGAGCTTCACTCCACAGCACAGGGAGGCCTGGAGATGAATCGTCGATTGCATGAAATGGAAGATAAAGTCTTTCACGCTTGATCTGTTTCTAGTTTGAAAGCCCCTAGAATAGAGATGTTACATATATCATAGGTATCATATATTGTTTGTATCAATATATTGCTACATATATATCACAGGTCTCCTTAGAGCTAAGAAGCCTATAGACCAAGAGCTACAGAATAGAAGAGTGGCTGCCCCTGTGTGTCTGCTTTCTTTCCACTCATCTAGTGAGTTCTCCACATGAGCCTGTGTCACAGGTTTTGCACCATCAGATGGACTTAGTTCTCCCCAAAGTACAGAATGCCCTTCCCTTCCTTTCTGTAAAGATGAGGACACAAGGGGTCCATTTGACAGTAAGCAGCATCTCTAGGTGTGCTCAGATGGCCCATTCCTTCACAGAGACATATGAAATCTCTTCCAGCCTGAGAAGTCAGGAACATTTGCCACATTTGTGGCAGTCATTGAATCAAAAAGGTAATGGGAAATCAGTTACAGGTTGATAAATGACAAGCTCCAGGCAGAATTGATGCCTCTAAAAGAGAAGGAGCACACAATGAGTCCCAGCAATAAGACCAAATAATAGGAGAAAAGTATAGTGGAGAACACAAGGAGAATTTGCAGTGTAGGCAAGAGCTTCAGAATTCCTGGAGAATGTAGATCCAGGGCCTAGAGCAGCATGGCTCTATTAGTCTGGACCCAGAGCTGTCTGCTGGGCTTGCAGGAGCATGTTAGGATTGCATGCTGGGCTAGGAGCTCCCTCTAGGCCTCTTCTGCTCTGTTGTGAAGCCCAGGCATCAGCCCCTGAGTCCAGTATGCACTCACCGTCCAAAAACCACTCTCTTGTCCACAGGCTTCAGGCAATACCAGCATCCTTGATTCTGCAGTGTGATATTTAATTAGTCTTTAGGTTCAGCCCCAAAGCAAATTAAAATGTTCCAGTCCCATCCAAGACCCTACTTCTGTCCTGCATCACTTCCTCCTGGCCTGGGCACTGGGTTGTTAGGTCTCAGGTTTTCTCCCAGCAAGGAGTTGGTCTGGATGGATGCCACGAGCCATGTACAAGTGAGCCTGAGAGTTCACCAAGGCATGGCTGGATGTAAGGATTGAAGAAAATGAGCAACACCCAAAATGAGAGTACCATCCCCCAGACTATGAAGTGACATCAGGGGACACATCAGACATAGATGGAACAAATGGCCATACCAAAGAGTAGAGCAGAGAAGGAAAGCAAGAGGATCCCAGAGGTGCTGCACAAGGGCTCTGAACATCTAGAATCTCTGATGGAACAAGGCAAGGACCAGGTCACCATAGGACTTGACCTCTCAGATGACTCCATGAAACACGTTGGTGCATGCCCATGCCCCTGCAGTGAACAAGAATTCCCACTTTCTACCCAAGCAAAGTGTCATATGTACTTTGGAAGAGAACAGAGAGCCAGGACCCTACAATCTGCTTCATAGGCCTCAGAAGAGGGAGGCAGCTCAGGTTGTTTCCAGAAGCTCTGGAATTCCCCTAAAGACTAACTGGGCCGCCCTTGTCAGGAACTAGGCAGGTCTGCAGAAACTTATAAAGATTGAAGACTTCCTTTTTCTAATTCCAGACCTCAATGCAATTAGGCCAGCATACTCACCTCTGTGGGTTTTGCAACAGCAACTGAACACAGAAACTCTCCATATCCTGCATAAGAGGCTGGTTTTGTATCTTGGTATGTGATCAATTTCCACATTGCCAAAAATGGCCAAGAACTGGTTCCCTGGCTGAGACCTTCAAGCTTTGCTATGGCATAAGCTGGGAGCAGCTCAATGACAATAGATTCAGCTATTGGCCTCTTCACCATAGAAGCAACATGTTGCTTAGACTCACTGAGTCTTAGAAAACATTGCCTCAGATCTTCCAACAGAGTGGCTGGCGTTTTCTAAACACAGAAAATCTACAGTCAAGGGTCATTATTCCCACTATGTGGAGGGCCGTGCAAAGACTGAGAATTCTCAACTCCAGACTGAGATTGATGGATCTGAAACCAAACTGCTAGCAGCATCAGGATCAATGGCAAACACTGTGCCACTGACGCTGTAGCTCCCCCTACCATTGAGGCGTGCTTCCTAACCCTCACTCCAGGCTGGCTTGGCATAGTGATCAATCATCTAAAGAATATGCCCGGGGCCTCCTCAGATACTCTTGCCAGCTGCATTGCAAGGCATTCCCAGGCTGAACTTTCAAAGTTTGTTATGCTGTTAACCCCAGATAAGAACAAAGCCAACCAGGTCTGAGCAAGAACCCAACTCTCCCCAGAACTCCAGCACATCTAGCACCAGTCATTGCCTTGCAGCCTATGCCAATGGACTAAACTCTATTTGCCAGACTCCGTATTGTGAGTTATTGGATTATTGATCACGGAAGGAGCATCATCATCTAAATCCACACCTCAAAGTTCAGTGTCAAGGAAGTCAGGTAAATTGCTACGTAGAGGACAGGTAGACATCTACATAGCATGCCTGAAGACATACCTAACTAAGGCTGTGGAGAGATCTGTGGTCCAGCCTGAGTAGAGCTTGGAGATCTGAAAAGGCTGCTGAGTCCCATGATGGGCACTGTAAGCCTGGGATGAGCAGCTGAGACAAAAGGACAGCAATCTAGGCAGTGTGAGCATTTGAGAACATGTTCTGATTCTCAGAAGGAAACCAGAGCAGAGGAGGCCTGCAGCAGAGAGGGACACGCATAGGCTGAGAATGCCTAGCTGACAGGCCCTAGTCCCATAAGTCTTCTCTGGGGTGATCTCAGTAAAGAAAGAGATAGGAATCTTATAGCAGCCTTCTGCTGGTTTCTGAGGAGCCAGGCCCATTCTCCTATTGTTCACAGCCTCAGGAACAAGAGTCAGGGAAAATGGTGCTCAGATACAAAGCCTGAAGTAGCCTTGGGAGGAGGGCAGAGTCTACTCTGAGGGGCAGAGATGAAGCTGTCAGTCAGGGATAACGTGGGGTTGGTAAGACAGTAGGAGATAGACATAGAGGCTCTGAAGAATCAGGAGCAGAGTAAGCCATATGGACCTGTGCTGGGAAACTGAAAGTTTGTGGAGTAGTTTGAATTTGAATGGCCCCATTTGGGGAGGATTATGAGGTGTGGCCTCCTTGGAGGAGGTATGTCACTTCAGGTGGGCTTTAAGGTTTCAAAACCCCACTCCATTCCCAATAGCCTCTCTCTCCCTCTTTCCCTTTCTCTCTCCCTCTCCCTCTCTCCTCTATCCCCTTCTTTTCACCACCCCCATCCCCCTGCCTCCTCCTTGTAGCTCACGTGTGAGCTCTCAGTTACTGCTCCAGTGCCATGCATGCCTGTCCACTGCCATGTCCCCTCCATGGTCACCATGGACTCACTCTCTAGAACTGTAAGTAAGCTCCCAATTAAGTGTTTTCTTCTATAAGTTGCCTGATGTCTCTTCACAGAGATAGAACAATGTCTACGGCAGCACGGGAGAGGCTGAAGTATGTCTGCTTCTGTGCAAATGTAAGTGCATAGGGTAGGTGTAGGGCAGAAAGCAGGAGCATGTCACGCAGGTCTCTAGACTCAGCTGCCCCCCTCTTATTTGTCACCCTCTGGGAGAAGCACAATGTTTATACCTCTGACATCATCAGTTTGGGATCTTCCTAGATAGCTTAGGTTGTTACACATACATTCTGTTTAGCTTATTCTAATCCCATATAACTTTTTCAGAATTCAGGAGAAGAAAGGCTGACTGGTGAGGCATGCCTGGGAGTTCACATGCTTGGCCTCTGAGAACTGGGTACCTCGTAATTCTCAGGGATCGTGAAACACTGCAAAGCGTGGCCCAAACCACCTTGGAGAATCATCAAACGTATCACAAAACAAGAGCCAATCCACTGCAGTCACTGGGAGTTCCAGCTTTCATGCTAGAAAGAGAGCGCTTCTCTATTGTACCAAGAGAACCTGGGCCTGGGGATGCTGCTTTCTCAAAACAGACACTTTCTTATGCAACTTTTACCCATGATGCTTTCTTCACCAAGCATGGTGAGACTTCAGCCTGGGCAGAGTCTCCCCGCCTCTGTGATTCAGTTTACCAGCTGCAACACCCCCACAAAGTGCTTGAATAGATGTTCTCTCAGCTGTTTGCCCATACAGGTCTGCCTTGCAAATAACTACTGCTCTTCCCAGACTTCAGCCCCTGAGAGCTGAATGATTGTTTAACCAGAATAAGTTTCCTGTGAGAACTTCTTAAAGTGCCGGAGATATTCCTTAAACCAGACCTAAGTTTTCTATGTGCCCAGGAGGTGCGAGAGTGGGACCCAAGATAAACGGGAGGTGCCAAGGGACCCACACAGTGTTAACCAAGTGGTGTTTTGTTTCTCTGGGGTGTCTCAGGTACTAGGGGCAAGTGCTACACTGCCCATCACTCAGACTTTACAGCCCTTCCCTCACCTTGCCATGGCAAGCCTGGCTGCCTACAGCTTCCCATGCCACCCTACCCATGGTTCTATCATGTGCCTAAAACATTCACTCAAATGTTTTCATGGCTCCCCATAGCCTCCAGGGACAGTTCCTAAGCATCAAGACTAAGGCAACATGAACCCACTATCTTCCTTGCCTCATTTCCATTGTCCCCATGGGATCTGGCCAAAGGAACTGTTCACACCTACCCATCATGACCTTTACTCAGCCATCCCTGCAGCAGACTGCCCACAGCCATCCTCTGGACACCACAGATAACCCCTCCCTCTCTAGCTCCCAGCTCCTCACAAGTGAAGTCACCACACTGACTGTAATACAAGGGCTCTCTCAATTTCTCCCCGATTTCTCAGGACTCATTGAACAGAATTTCTTTCCAGGGCTTATATTTCCTCAAATAGGTTTCTATCAGTTATGAAATGTCACTATGACATCAATTATGAAATATCACTGTGATTTCATTAACATGTTTTAGGGAATTAATCATATCAAACCCATCAAAAAAAAGCAATTTATTCAGGCATGTTAAGTTGTGCTTTCTTGGTGTAAAAGCATTGTTTGGGGCAGGTGATCAGGATACCCTTCTTGCCAAGAGCAGAGGTACAGTTATTCTGCAGGGCACAGGTCTCCATTCCCTCTGCCAAGTACTCCCTGGGCACTCAGCTAGAGTAAGTGAGTGCCACAGCCCACAGGTCCATGAAAGGAACTGCCCCTGCATACTGATGGCAGGTTAGTAGCCTGAAGTTCCTACCCACCCATCCTTGGTTGGAGGATGTCTTCTCCCTGAAGATTTTGCGATTCTCCTTACTATTGCCACCTAGGCAACCCTACCACTTCCTTCAGAGCTGCTGCTCAAACATAGACCCCGACCTTCACTTCTACCCTGCCCCCATCTCCCCTGACTCCCACCTCTAGCCTGAGGGGAAACCAGGGCTCCTCTCCCAAGCATCCCAGGCAGAAGCTGCTAAAGTCTCCCTTTCCTCTTTTAAAAGGCCTGCGCTCTCAAGGCAGAGACGCAGGGTGGCACAGCTACAGAGCCTTTGACCCTGCCTGGGTTACATTAACCTAATCTCACCTGCTGCACTGGGGCCTCTCTCTTTGATTCTATTTATGGTCCCAGGGAGCCAGGGACAGAGGTGTGGCACTGTGACACTGTGACACCAGTAGACATTTCAGCCAGCCTCCAGCACATGCCCCCCCCCATGTGTATATACTCTTATTCATTGTTGACTGAATATCTCAAAGGTTTTGCAGATATATTTTATTAATTCTTTGAGAATTTTATCAATGTGTTTTGATTATGTTTGCACCTCATCCCACTCCAATTTCCTGTCCATTTCTTTTATTTTTTATAATCCATCCAGTCCAGTTTCTGCTGCTCATTATACCTTGGATGTGGCATGACCCACTGGAGTGTGGCAGACTTTCCAGGAGCCATGCCCTTAAAGAAAACTGACTCTCCCTCCCCAGGAACAATCAGCTGTCCATAGCTCCTGAGGCATCAGAGCTTATGGACATCACACACACACACAACACACACACACACACAGGCTAAATTGCTCACTGGCTTCATCTTGTACTGGAAACTACAGCTGCTGCGGGCTCATGAGTGCAGTGGTCCTGTTGTATCCAGGAGACGCTGGCTCATTCTGATCTCCCAGCTCTCTTACTCTTACAGTTCTTCTTCCCCCATTTGGCAGTGATCCCTGCACCTTGGGGATGTGTGACAGAGATGTTCCATGTATGGCTAAACACTCCACAGACACTTATGCTCTTCACTTTGATCAGTTGTGAGTTTCTACATTAACCACTGTCCACCGCACAAAAACTCTCTCTAATGAGATCAATTGATAAATTGATAGGGATGCACAGAAGACCTCAAGTAGTCTGAACAATCCTGAGCAATAAAAATGATGCTAGAAAAATCCTTGATGTCAATTTATACTACAGAACAATGGTAATCACACACACACACGGGGGGAGGGGGAATCAGTGTAATTGACTAGAGGACCCATAGATAGCTCTATGTAACTACAGATACATCTTTAGAAAAGATGTCAAAAATACACATTGGAGAATTTACAGCATGTTTAGCAATGGTGGTAGCAAACCTGGACTTCAACCTGCAGAAAAATGAAACCAGATCCTTGCTCTCACCCTACACAATTACACATGGATAAAGATCTCAGTGTTAGGCCTGAACTCCAAAACCTCTAGAAGAAAGAGTACAGAGTGCACTGGGATATGGGTTCAAGTGGGTATTTTCTGATAGAACCCAATTGCCCAGGAAATGAGACCAGCAATCAGCAAGTATGACTACATGGAATTAAAACTCTTCTCTGCTGCAGCAGCAACAGTAACTGACTGAAGAGGCATCCTGCAGGGAGGAAAGCTTTGCCAGATGTACATCGACAGAGGATTTGTGTCTAGAATGTACAGGTACAAAAAAATTTAGAGCCCTAAACGTCAAGAAAACAAACAGCTATATTAAACAGGAGCTATGGAACAGGGAGTCCTCAGACAAAATACAAATGGCTAAGAAATATTTTTAAAAGTTCACCATCCTCAACCATCCATTATGGAAATTAAATAAAAAAAAAATAAATAATAAATAAATAAATAAATAAATCAGCCTGAGGCTTCATCTTGCCCCAGTCAGAATGACTAAAATTAAGAAAGCCAAAGACAACCAGTGCTAGAGATGGTGGGGGAAGGAAGGGGAGCCCTTATTCACTGTTGGTTGAAGTTCAAACTGGGCCAACTACCATGAAAGTCAGCATGGAAGTTCCACCAAACACCAGGATCAATCTACAGCTGTACAACTTCCTAGGCATAGACTGTTTCCTGCTCCAGAGACACGGGCTCATTCCTGTTCACCGGTGCTCTGTCCACAGTAGTGAGGACACAGAAACAGCCTAGCAGTCCATCAACCAATGACTAGCTAAAGAATTTTATTCAGGTGTAATGAAAAATGGAATTCTGAAGTGTGCAGGCAAAGGGTTGAGTAGGAAAGCATTACACTAAATGAGGTCAGGTTGACTCAAAGACGAGCACCACATATTCTCACTCACATGTGGACCTTTGTGGCAAATCCTTCCATCTACGCTTTTAATTTGAAGCGCTTGTGGAATCCAGGAAACTAGAAAGAAACCATGGATGGTGGAGAGAGGGAAGAAAGGTCTTCAGGGAGGACAGCATAACTCTGAAGATACAAAGAGGAAAGCTGACTAGTGAAGAGGGAGACTTAAGTGGAGAGAGGGTGAGAAGGAAGAGCAGAGGATGAGCTGGGTGGAATAATTGGCCTTAAAGATGTCTTATATGTATTTAAAACTGTATATTAATATTTTTTTTTTTTTTTTTTTTTTGGTTTTTCGAGACAGGGTTTCTCTGTGTAGCTCGGGCTGTCCTGGAACTCACTCTGTAGACCAGGCTGGCCTCGAACTCAGAAATCCATCTGCCTCTATTAATGTATTATTTTTAAAATTGGTAAACATGTATTTAGAAAGTTTTCTCATTGTTTGAAGTAGGAAACACGAGAAAATGTATTTTGCATGCTCTATTCCAATACAGACACAGTGTATAACTGATAGGTGAGATAGCTTGATTGTATAACTCCCTACATATCATAAACACATGATATGTTACCGTTTTTCTTAAATCATCAGGCTGAATTCCCAGGAATGGTCCTCTTCCTTTACCTGAGCTGCCTCTCCCACGCCCAGTATCCTGTTGCACAGACTGTTAAGAGGGCTGCTGCCAGAGAGACCTTTGCCACAGGAAATTTGTTTCCTTCACATCATCTGAGACTATGAATTCTTAAGGATGGTCTGACTAATCATCTGACTAAAGTGAACAGAAGCTTCACAGTTCTGACACAGTGACTACGGGGATGTCTTAGTCCTTCAACACAGGTAGCACTGTCCGATGCAAAATGCACGGCTTTGAAATCAAGTATGACAAGTATCAAATCCCAGCTCAGTCACTGTCCTGGCAAAAGGTTCTCTCTCTCTCTCTTCTCTGTCTCGTATCTCTCTCCCTTTCTTCTCTCTCCTCTCTCCTTCCGTCTCTCTCTGTCTCTGTCTCTTCTCTCTCTCCCCTTTCTCTCTCCCTCTCTCTTCCTCCTCCTCCTCCTTCTCTCCTTCCTCCCTCCTTCTCTCTCTTCCTTCCTCCCTCCTTCTTCCTTCCTCCCTCCTTCCTCTCTCCTTCCCTCCTCCTTCCTTTCTCCTCCTTCTTCCCTCCCTCCTTCCCTCCCTTCCTCCCTCTCTCCCTCCCTCTTTCCCTCCCTTCCTCCCATCCCCATTTCCCCCTCCTCCTCCTCTCTGAACCTCTATAGAATGGGGGTGAAGCTAATCTAGCCTGGAGTTTAGATGATTATGAGTTCTAATACACTGTGTGGTTACTGTGACCCTAACTCCATTGTTAGCATCAATACTTTCTTAGAATTAAGTGGGACTGGCAGCTTTGCACTTCTCTGGCAAATCCATCATAGAAGCCATGGGACAAGAATTACCCTGTCTCTGACAGACGCTAAGCAGTACAAATATAAAGCCAGCCAGTGAGCCTAAGCTATTGTGTAGTTTATACTTTCTGGTAGCCACCATAAAAAAACAACTAAAAACAAATAGATTAAATTCACTTTAAAATATGTTTCCCAGTAGGCTCTCTATATCTGCAAGTTCTATATCTGGAATGGAAAATAGTACAGGAAAATTTGCATCTGTAAATAGGCATGTATAGACTTTCTTTCATTGCTTACTTATTAATACAGTATAACAACTATTACATATCATTTGCACTGCATTGGTATATTTTAAGTATTCTTAAAACCATTTATAGTAAATGGGAGTTGTGAGTAGGTTGTACACAAATGTTATGACATTTTATGTAAATTATTTAACATCCTTGGTGTTTGGTGTGGGAGGTAGATCCTAGAACCTTGTAGATGCTTGGTTCTAGAATCACAAGTCCAAAATAGTTTATTATTTACCAACATTTTCAAGTGTTAATAAAACACTTCACATTTTGATGTTAATTCGTAATATCCTTGAGTGTCTTTGTGCACCTCCAATTTACAGCACATCTCAAATGCACAGAGCATCTGAATGTACAGCACATCTCAATTAGGACTGGCCCACATTTTAAATATGGCATCTCTTGTATTTGATACTACAGATCTAGACCTTGAGATGCAAGACTTTAACATGTGCAGGAGCTTCAGATGGGACCAACAGCCAAAGACTTAGGAATATAATCTGGAAACATCGTTTCATCTGGACATTTGTGCTTTGAACTTGGAGGGAGATAACACGTGCAAACTGTTGCATTTCTTGTAAATAAAATGAGTGATGGTCACACCATGATGTACTCTGGATCTCCTCCCTCTCCAGGTGACCAAGCTGCCTTGTCTTGTTAATATGAACTGGGCTGTGGGAGGTGGGGCCAACGCTTGATTTGTTGGGTGAGATATCTGTCTCCCCCTTCCTGTTCCTGAACCACCACTGCCTCCCACATCTTTGTCTCTGCCCTTGGCCCAGCTGTGTAGTGGGCAACCCCAGTCTTCCTGACACTCTGAACTCATCTCTCATTTGCCTTTTCTCCCACAGTCTGTACATATAAAGTGTTCAAACTCCACTCTCAAAACAGTGTCTAAAATCTAACCAATTCACTCTATCTTCCCTCCTATCAGTTTGCGGCAAGCCACCATCACCCAGCCTACAGTATTGCACAAACTCCAAAGCCTTGCTTTTCCCCCTTACTATAACCTCTTCCTCAGATAAGAGCCAAAACAACTCCTATATAATATGCCAGGGCATATCAACAACAGCACAAATTTTTTTTGTTTAGTAATGTTGAAGTGATATAAAATGAAAGCCAGGCAGGAGTCAAACTAGACAGAAGACATACTGCCATTAAGAGAAAAGGTATACAACTTTATTGGGATATCTTTGAAAACCTAATTATATAGGTAAACAAACTGTGTTTGTGAACTGGATGAGTTGTCTTCACAAAGACAAGACTTCTCCCTGAATTCTATTTTCATTAGAACATGAGCTTTGCTCTTCTGTTGAGCTCCATAAGCTGATTCTAAAAATTTATGTGAAATAACAAAGTACTGCAAATTTCTTTCCATATATGATGATTTATAATAAACAAACCTTCAGTGAGTAATGTTGCTTAGGACTGGGAATGACAGACAAATTGACAAAACAGAAGTGTGGGTAAATGGTGAGCTTACTTCAGGGCTCTTGTGTAACGGTAGACCTTAGCTATCCACGTGGGAAAACCAACAAGTACTTACAAGTGACCTGGGAGTGGAAGGGAGAGAATCTGGGGAAGGGGAGGGAGAAAAGAAATCAGGATTGTGAATGTGCTGGATGTTTGTGATTGACTGAATGGAAGCATCTCATTAATATGGCACCAGAGAAGACAGAGACATAGCACCCCAGCACGCATAGTGCTCATCTAGGATAGTGCTGCAACGCTGAATAGATGCTTATCTGGAATTTATATAATGAAAAAACCCAGCTAAACTATGGTCATTTCTTAAGGCAGTATGATTTCTAACTAAGTTCTAAACACTGATATTTACACCCCTCGTCAAGCAGCTGCTTTTTGCAGCAAAGATCATTACAGAAATCTATCACTGTTCAAAATGCAGAGAATAAGGAACCATGAGGTGACCCATGCCAACTGATACATCTACAACGCAGCCTAGGAAGGCTGGAAGCTCAGGGGAAATCACAAAAGAGAGGGTGGGAAGATTGTAGAGGCAGAGGGGAGGGCGCCTATGCTGGATAGTGTCCCCTAGACAAAAGGAAACACACACATGAATCTGAACAGTAAGGTTGCCTGAGTGGGACCAGCCTGATGGCAACACCAGTAGACATGCCAACAAAGAGAGGGGCAACTCCACATGGTTCCAACCCTACAACAAGAGCTATAGTTCATCAATGGCACTGAGAGACTGAGAACAATTTCCTTCAGGCATGTGCTCTCTCATAGGATGTCACCAATCTTAAGTTGTCAGCCCTGGGCACGTGTACATATGAGCAACATTAAATGGACTAAGTCGGTTCTGTGTGTGTGTGTGTGTGTGTGTGTGTGTGTGTGTGTGTGTACGCGTGCGCACGCATGCAAGCATGTGCTCATACATATATAGCAATTATAAACAAAGAGGGCATGGATTTTGGAAAGGAGGAGACGGGAGTCTGAAGGGAATGTGGGAGTGATCTACATACAAAAATCTCAAAAAATAAGTTCAAAAACAAAAACAATTTTTTAAAAGGACATATTTCAACCACACTGAACAGGAGAAAATTAATTTTCAGCTAGATAAAGGACTGAAAAATGAAAGGTTGAAGTGCACTTTAAAATATTGTTACAATCAAATGTTTGTGAAAAGGTGGAACAGAAGCAGCTATGTACCTTTTCTAAACTGCTTCTCCATCTACTTTGTTAAATATGCCTCTGGTGTGGGGAATGGCTCAGCTGTGAAGAGCATTGGATGCTCCTTAGAGGGCTAGGATTCAATTCCTAGCACTCACATTGGTAACTCACAACCATCTGTAACCGCAGCCCCAGAGTGTCTAATGCCCTCTTCTTACTTCTGTGGGCACTGCATCCAGGTAATGCCCAGAGGGACATGCAGGCCAAACACCTATACATACAAGATACTAAAATATTATTTTATTTAAGAAAACAAAATGAAAACTCTTTCAGGCTTATAGGAGTTCATACCAGACACCCAAGATGGACAGACAAAAAAATTGTCCCACACTTGGGCCCACACTCAACTCTCTGGCTAGTCCCCAGCACACCCTTCACCCCAAGGAACCACACTGGCCTCTAAGCCTTCCTGAAGGCTTTTAAGAGCAGTCCTCAGAAACCACAGTGCAGGCCTGGGCTCCTTCAGTGTCCTCTCAGCAGATGTGAGCCTCCTGTCCTTCTTGCACATTGACCACCAACCTACTTTATGTCACTGCACAGGGCACCACGGGCCCCATCTGTTCATTGTCCCTTTACCAGGTTTGAGTGTTCATTGAACAATTAAATGGATAGAAATACAAACAATCATATAGAAATATTCCCTAGAAAGGTAGTACATGATGCCCAGTTATCACTTCAGAGAGACTGGGACAAGGATTAGGTTCTTGAAGGTTGAGTTTTGAAGGAGAAAAGAATCAACCTTAATGCCCGGATGTCCCGTTTATACAGAAATGTTGGCATTCAAAGGTTGGGTGTGCAACTCAGGTGAAGAAATGTCGTCTTAAGAGACTTCTACTTACCAGATCTGGGGCAGGCAAGGGTGGGGCTAGCTAATGACAAGACCAGGTCTTCCCAGCCACCCTAAAGGCCAGGGTAGGCGGTCCACCCTTCAGAAGCTACACTAGGGCTAAGAGGGGATTGTCTCAGTCAGTGCCCCCTCTGTACCTTGACAGTGGCACAAGCCAGAGTTGTTTTCCCAGCTGTGGCAGACCCCATGTTTCAGCAGAGCCTAAAGAAGGGACTTGACCCATGGCCAGAGAGTGAGGAATGAGCTAGTGGCTAGTCAGCTCAGCAAAGCTCACAAGTGACAAAGCCCTCCAGCAACAAGGGCACTGAGAGGCACTGACCACAACGACCTCCTTCACCCCTCACTTCCTGACACTCATCCCTCCTCTCTGCCACCCCGGGATTCAAACTAGGTACCATGTCACACATGTGCTCCACAGTTGTCTTTGCAGGAGACAGTCGGGTATTCTACCACAACAAATAGCCCCCACCTGGCTGATCTGTTGTCCAAGAGCAGGAAGACGTACCTGTAGGGGTGGCAGTCAAAGTCTGCAGATGTCACATGGTGTGGGTGCTTCCATCTCCAGCCTCCAGTGACTCAACTCAGGGGAACAGTACAAGACCCGGCCTCGCATGGCAGCCATCAACAGCAGTGTTTCATTATGAATCACTTGTGCTGGGTTTCTCTTCATTTCCTGGAGAAAGCAGAAGTGGGAAGTCAGCAGATGCCTGCCCTTCCCATCCTGAGCCAATGACAGAGCTACTTCACTGATGACTGGCAGGACAACTCGAATTTCACAAAAGGTCCCCTGGGACTGTGTGTTTGGTGGTCAAGCAGAACCAGGTGGGACTGAGGAACAGAAGGGAAAGTACAGCCTGGCACCCATGTCTGAATTCTGTCTCTGCTGTTTACTAGCTGTGTGCCCAGCGGGCGCTGGCCCATGTGGCTCCCCACCCTAACCCTCACCTCCCAAAGCTCAATTTCAAATCCCTAGGAACTGAATCTAAATGGCTTCCCTTTTCCAAATGGATAAGGTATGGGAGCAGGCTGCCTTCATTCATGCTAATAATGTTCTGCTCAGGTGACCCACAGGACAATGTGGGTCAGCAGGGAAAGGACAGGGTCCAGGCATTTACAAAGGGCAGAGAGGGATCTCTGATTCGATGTTGCAGCTCCATGCCTTTACATCACTCTAAGCAAGTTCCCATAACTCCAACTTTTCCTGTGGAGGAAGTCTCACAGTTGGGCTCAGCAAACAACTCAGGCCTCATGCAGGAGCCACCCACGAGGGAAGAGAGAGACTCCTTCCAGAGGTGGACATTGCCACATGGAATGAAACACACTTAGGCTCTTCATGGTCAAGGTCCTGAAAATCAAAAATAACACTACCCAACCAGCAGTGGGAAAAAAAAAAAAAAAAAAAAAAAAAGAAACAAAGGGAACAACTTGATGCAACTTCATCTAATGCTGTATCAGAAACAACAGAAGTCAAAGGACAATGGAGGCTCAGATGCCCCTCCTCTATCCATGATAGGATGCTCTCTGACTTGACTTTAAGCAACTCTTATGCATGCAGCCGCAGCTGCTGTTGGCTAATGAGCTCAGCAGTCCTGTCGTGCCCAAAGACACCCTGTCCTCCATCACCTCTGACTCTAACAATCTTTCCTCTCCTCTTCTATGGTGTCCCTGAGCTACCGACAGTCAACTGTGGCTAGAGGAGTGAGAGTCAGTTATCTCGGGCTGTGTGGTCCTTGGTAAGTTGGCCATGCTCCAGTGGCTGATCCCACAGGACATGGGTGGTACTTACCAGACTGGGCTATTAAAAATAAGAAAGAAAGATAAAAGAAGAGAAACAACAGGAACACGAGAAGGAAATGTGGACTGTATCCAGCTGGAGGGGTGAATACGCTGGAGATGCACTGCCAACCATGTATGAGATTCATAAAGAGCTAGTGTTTGAGATCATAGGAAATGAAAACTCTGAAGACGGTCGGAAGATGTCTCTAACCTCCTGAAGAGAAAATAGCAACAACAACAAAGTTAACCCATTCCCACAGTCCTATAGCCAGTGAAGAGAACTGAGCATAAAACAGCTATTTCAGATAAGTGAAAGCTGAGGCCAATCGTCTCCAGTAGGCTTGCACTAGGATCCAAGGACATCCTTGAAGTTAAAGGAGAAAGCCTCAAAATGCTCTTGGGTCTACAGAAGGAAAGAAAAGCACTGTCGATAAACAGTGTGGGAGGAATTGTGTTCTCACCCTAATTTCTCTAAGATGGTATGAGTATTTTTAAAAGTTGCAGCATGTGCTTTAGAGTTTATTCTACCTATAAATTATATGCAGATGGTTTTCAACTTTATGCTCCAACTTACAATTGTTCAGTTTCACAGCGATGCAAAAGCAGTGTGAGTTCAACAGAAGCTTTACAAGCAGTTTAAGGATTGAATCTCATCCAAAGCTAGAGAAGTGTGTTCCAATCCTCTCCCATGATGCTAGGCGGCGACCAGAAGTATAACTCCCTATCAGCCATGAGGAGAACAACACAGACTACAGTGTGTTGTGATATGAACAGTTTCAAATACAAATATTTGATACATCTCATGATCTATTCAGTAGTTCAGTGTAAACAGGCATCGTGTGTGCTCTAGACCAATTAAGTGTTCTGAGCCTGTGAAAACAAGCCTAACCCCTGGAGGCTGCAGACATGGAGCAGTAGGTAGTGTTTTGTGTACAAGCATGAGCACTTAAGTTTGGATCCCCAGGACCCATGTAAAGGCTGGGCGTGGCAAAGCACATTTGTAACTTCAGCTGACTTACAAAATAAAGCATATTAATTTTGCATATTATGTAAATGTAAGGATTAGGAAATAAGATTAAAAATGGCTACTGTCCTAACAGCTGACAAGTATGTGAGAATAGTCCTCCCATTGTTTTGTCATAGTATATGTTTGGTCATTGTTGTTGTTGTTATGTTGTTGTGTTGTTGTTGTTATGTTGTTGTTGTTATGTTATTGTGTTGTTGTTGTTATGTTGTTAAAGCTTTGGAGTCAGGGTATTATTCTTCTCTGTAACCTGGGTTTTTGGTGTTGTTTCACTGCAAAGACCTCAAGTTTCCTCTCTTCAGAGACTCAGTGTCCTCTTTAACACACCCCCTGGGCCTGGCACTATGCAGCATTAACATCCCATCTGTCTTTGCCAAGTTCATAGACATTGTTCAGACGCCTGGAACTGCAGCACCATGAACAAGGACGTATGTGTTCTGGATGAATGGTTTTTCTTTGGGGAAAGTAGGAAGAGACAGCTGAAGCTTTGTTTTCACTCTTGAATGCCTTTATACTGTCTGGATGTTCATGTGGCACTGCTAGAAATGGTGTCTGTATGGCTTAGATTTTTGTCTTGGTATAAGCTAGAGTCATCTAATAAGAGGGAATCCAAATTGAGAAAATGTACCCCATCAGATTGGCCTTGTGGACAAGGCTATGGGGCATTTTCTTGTTTACTGATTGCTGTGGAAGGGCCCAGCCCACTGTGGGTGGTGTCATTCCCTGGAAATTAAATGTATAAGAAAGCAGGCAAAACAAGCCAGTAAATAGCGTTCCTCTATGCTCCCTGTTTCAGTTTCTAGATCCAGATTCCTGCCTTGATTTCTTGACTTGACTTCCCCTGTTGGTGGACTATAACATTTATGTCAAATAAATCATTTCTTCTCCCAAGTTGCTTTTGGTCCTGGTGTTTTATCACAGTAATAAAAACTCGACTAGAATAGGGAACTATCAAAGGAGTACCAGGAAATCTAGGGTAACTAGAGACAATATAGAGAGGAGGTGGCTTCAAAGGGAATGGTGTATGGCAAGGGGCATACTAAGGTTCTTTCAACAGCATTGCTATCCATAATGAAAATAAATCAAGGCACCTCTTTCAGAGATCACCTGGCCTGTCTGGCTTTACTCTGAGCTCTCTATCGTGTTATACTGGATGTTGTGTCTGTTTCATGTCAGTTACTGTGACTTTGTAACAATATTTTGAAATTTGGCATAATAAGGACTTTCATTTGCCAGTTTTGCTGAAAATTCGAGCCTTCTGTGTCCAGATGAACTTCAATATTTTTGTATGTTTCTGTGAAGAATCACATTGGAACTTTGACAGCGTTTATATTGGTTTTAGGCATAAACTATAAAAATAAAACCATTATGCTCATAGAAGGAAACAGAAATAACAATTTCTGCTCAAGAAATATAAGCTGGAAGAGAGAAACTAGTGTAGCTGGCTTCATCCAAATCCAAGTTTTCTCCTGACCAAAAGAAGACACTATTAGAAAAGGAAAACACATGTAATGGATCACTGAAGTACCAGAACACATACAGGTATCCCAGGGGGCGGGGCGGGGTGCTACAGTGGTAGAGAACTGGCCTAGCATGCACAGAGTTACGGGTTCCAAGCCCTTTAAGGAAGAGGAAGAAGAGGAAGGGAAGGGACAAGGAAGAAGGGGAGGGGAGAGAGGGGAGGCAGGGGCAGCTAGAAGAGGAGGAAGAAGAAGAAGAGAGAAAGAAAGGGGGCAAAGCAAAGGTTATTCAAACAAACTGATAATCAGAAGATAAGTACTTATGCAGCAAGTGAGCTCTGATGGTAGAAATCCCGCATTCTGAGTTCAGTCCCTAAACCACATGTGAAAGAAGATTGATTTCAAAAGTCTGTCCTACGCGCATTACTTGTAACTAATTCAGTACATACATGCCTACACACGCACTAATTGGACATATCATTCATTAATCACAAAGTGAAAAATCTGAATGCACACTTTTTACCCGAGTTCACAAATGACAAAAAGTTGGCTCAACACTTAGTTAGCAGAGAGGTAGAATTTAGACCACACTAAGGTGACTGGGCCTCCCTCCAGCCTACAACCGACTGGTAAGAATGTGTAGACACCAAGGTTTTGTAAACGCCTTAGCATCCTCACAAAGTGAACAGATGGGTGGATCTATGTATAGCATGGAATTCTCAAAGAATCAAAAATATGACACATGCTCCACTAGTTCATAGCAGACATTTTTTATAATAATCACTAAGCTGGAAAGAACCCAGATGTCCTCAACAGAGGTAATACAGAATGGATACAGAAAATGTGGTACATTTATACAATAGGCACTACTCAGCTATTAAAAACAATGACTTCATGAAATTTTAGGCAATGAATGAACTAGAAAATATCATCTGAATAAAGGTAACCCAGTCACATAGAACTTAACAGTAGGCACACATGATAAGTGGAAATTAGCCAAAAGTCAGAATACCCAAGATAAAACTCACAGACCACATGAAGCTCAAGAAGGAAGACCAAAAATGTGGATGCTTCATTGTTCTTAGAGGAGGAACAAAATACTACTGAGAAAACTAGAGAGAAAGTGTGGGGCAGAGACTGAAGGAAAGGCATCCAGAGATGCCCTACCTGGGGATCCTCCCATATACAGTTGTCAAATCCAGACACTATTGCAGATGCCAAGAAGTGTATACTGACAGAACCTGATATAGCGTTCCTGAGAGGCTCTTCCAGAGTCTGACAAATATAGAGGCAGATGCTCACAGCTAACCATTGAACTGAGCATGGGATCCCCAATGGAGGAGTTAGAGAAGGACTGAAGGAGCTGAAGGGTTTGCAACCCATAGGAAGAACAACAATATCAACCAACCAGTCCCCAGACCCCTCAGAGCTTCCAGGGACTAAACTACCAACCAGAGTATACATGGAGGGACCCATGGCTCCACCAAATATATAGCAAGGATGGCCTTGTCAGACATCAATGGGAGGAGAGGCCCTTGGTTCTATGAAGGCTCAGTGCCCCAGTGTAGGGAAATGCCAGGGTGGGGAGGTAGGAGTGGGTGGGTGGGGAACATCCTCATAGAAGCAGGGGGATTGGGATAGGGGGTTTCTGGTGGGGAAATTGGGAAAGGGGATAACATTTGAAATGTAAATAAATAAAAATGTCAAATAAAAAAATAAAAATTAAAAAAATTTAAATATGTAACTTTTAGAAGTCAAATATACAAGTGCCAAATGACCCAGGAACAAGATTCTAAAGAAGATAATGCATGTATATTCATAATAGTTGTATCGTTTTTGCTAAAACACAGAAGCAACCCAAATGTCCATCAAGAGGTAATAATAGTCAAAGAGCTAATGGTAAATACATTCAATATAAGTCAGCTTAGCAATAAAAAGATTACAATGATTGATCCACTTTGTAAAATGAATGAATCTCATAGACATTTTAAATATTTTTTTAATATACAAAAAGTACATTTCAAACAAAATTCTCAAAGGGTAAGAGGTATTGACTAGAAAAAGTAATAGTGAAACTTTCTGAAGTGGTGAAAGTATTTCTATCTCCTAGCTTCATAGCAGTTTGGACTATACACATGGAGCCACTTGCCAAGATCATAGAGCTAAGACTGTGTAGTAAATATTTATAATTTTTCATATTTAAAAAGCTATAGAACAAGGCTGGGGGGATGACTACATGGGCAAGAGTGCCTGCCGTCAAAACAAGAGGACCTGAGTTCAATTCCCACCCTCACTCTATAGCTCTTTCTTCCGATGGAAGAGATGGGTGTTGATGCATTTGTATGGCCCCAAGACAGCCAACTAAAAGACACGTTTACTCCCACAACCTCCTTTAGATATGCAAACACATGCTCTAATAAGAAGGTGTGGCCCTGAAATCCGGCTAGAGACGGAGGTTTTAAGCTGTGTAGTTCAGCTCCACCCTATGAAAGATCCCCTGGGGCTAGGGACACGCAGCTGCACTACACAGACCAGAACACCCAGTCCCAGATTCCAAGAAACGGGGAGGGGCACCAGACTCATGGGCGTTTCTCATCCGGTATCTTACAGATGCTGGGTTCCTCCTCACAGACCCTGCGAGACACCTTCACTCAATCTCCTGAAGAATCATATGGTAACATGGGTTGAAGAGAAGCAGAGGGACCCAACGCCACAGTCAGTGGCTCTGGGAGGCTGGGGTTAACTGCAGTAGAGACCCCTGTGGGGTCAGCAACCCTCCTGGGAGTAGCGTATCTTGGGTGATGGAGCAGAAAGAGCAAGATTATTTCCGTTCTTGGATGTGTGAGCTTGGTCGAGGTTGAACGCCTCTCAGACTGAATCTCCCTAGAGACTGTGAAGATAGATGAAATGGGCAAATCCCCTATCCCCTGCCCCAGGGACAACATCTGCTACAAGAATAGAGGTCATGCCTAGGGTCTCTGCTTGGCACAACCCTCTTTCTCGGGGTTTTTAGTTCGGAACGGAAGCTGCAGCACTGCAGGTGTGGCAGACTCCATGCCCGTCCATCGTGCCAGCAACTTGGCTCCCCATCATGCTACCCCCAAAGATATTGCCAGATGAGCTCAGCACCATCAGCTCCTACCGGATGTACTGCACCTGTGCTGAAGAGGGTAGCAGGAGGCCTGGAGGAAGAGAGACAGAAGCTGACGCACGCATGCACGCACAAACCGGCTTGGGGATTAGGAATACATACTCTGACCAAGGCCTGCACATTTAACTGCACTGTGGCTGTTTCTTCGTCTGAAATGGAAAAAAACCGTCATGGTTTCACACAGATTCTGTTTCCGTGAATTTAAATATTGTAAATTATCAGGGACCTATTATGGGCACGTCAGAGATTTTCTCTAGAGTGCACTTCCGGAGGCTTCACGGGCTCAAATGTTCCAGGCCTTCTCACTGAATGTCTGGGAAAAGGTTCCTCATCTGAGTGAATGAGACAATGAAACAAGACCAGATGTTTCCTCTTAGCTGTATTTTCTTTTCTTTTGCAATATAAATATTAATATGCATTAATTGTATATATTAAGAGATTAAGCAAGTGATAGTTCCAGGCACACACAGTCCTTCTTCCGATGGTCTCCACCTTGCCCAAAGCGCTCCCCCATCCTCTTCTCCCTCTCCCAACCACCCCCATCCCCTTACTCTTCCTTGTTAGATCCTCTGCTGCTTGCTTGCATGGGTGCGTGCTTGCATGCATATGTGCGCACGTGGTATTATCTCCTTCTGTGGGCTTTCTACTTAGAAGGAGAGTGGAGCAGGAGGCATAATACGCTAGCCAATTCTAGTTTACCTCCTCAAACCCTTCACCGCAGAGAACGGGAAACTGCCAGTTGAAGCCACTAAATTGCAGGACTCTGAGCATCTATCTTACACATCTAAATCTGGAGTAGCAGAGATTAAAAAGAAGGACACACCGTATGGTCTAAGGCAGCGTTCCGTACCCTGTGCATATCTGTGATGTTGACAGGCACCTGGTGTAACCAATCCAACCCCTCCTGGCTGTCAGGAATAAGTGGCAAGAGAAGGGCCGTTCAGAATGATGGTGCATGTGACGTAAAGCAAAGGACCCTGTAGATGGGATTAGTGCAGAGCAGATAAGATCTAGGCAGAGGAAAGTAAAAGCTGTTTTCAAAATACTAAGTGTGGCTTGATGGAGTTTATTTATGAAGTTATTCCTACATGTGGCAAAGAAAAGTCCATTTGTAAGAGCCTGAGAAATGGCTTTGCCTTTCGCCTGGGACCATCTTCCACTTGGACAAACGGTCGCTGGCCATGAATGACTTGAGAGCACGTGCTGGTTGCACTGAGAGCTGTCACTAATTTTCCTCCAGCGTTTCTTCATCTTAGGCAGCATCTTTGAACATAAAAATTAAGGAAATTGGCCAGGCAAGTAGTTTAGTGAAAGCACATTTCTTCCTATGATCACAGCCTTAGGTTAGATCCACAGCCCTGGGAAGAAGGAGGGGAAGGAAGAGAGACTGGGGGTGGGAGAGACAAATGAATGTGAAAATCAACAGGCTTACAATCTTTTTTGTTTCCCTGGCTTCTGTGTGGTTTATAATATTGCATTCGGCTTTTCTAAAATTGGCTTTCAGATTTGTCAGTTATATTTTCTATGTCTGTCCAGCAAGTTTATCCATAAATTTAAGCACTTGTGTTCACCCCAGTGGGTATCCAGTTAAGGCAATATTTGCTCTACAAAGAGCAAGGACTTCAGCATAGCTTACCCCACCCCCACTTCTCACTGAAGTCTCATTTTGCTTGTTGTGTTTATATCACCGTGGTTAAAATTATTTATGTGAACTAAAATGCTCTTACCTGTTCTACATGTAGGTCTTTTTTTTTTTTAAGTATATGAGTGTATTGTCAGCATGTGTGTCTGTGTACCATGTTTATGCAGTACTTCCAGAGGCCAGAAGAGGGCGCCATAACACCTGGAACTGAAGTCACAACCAGTTGTGAGCTGCCATATGGGTGCTGGGAATCAAACTGTGGGTTCTTTGGAAGAACAGCAAGTACTCTTAACTGCTGAGCCATCTCTCCAGCCCATCTCCTTGGAATTTAAATCTGTATAGTTGATCCAATTCCTGCTCCAGTAATAATTTAAATTATGGGAACTTGTAATTAAGTGATGTAGATTAAAACAAAGACAATGAATGCTGTATTTTATTACGTTTCTGTGACCTAGATTGGCTAGGTTCATCCACTGGATACAAGTCACAGAGATGGTTGCTGCGCTTCTTCTCAGCTCTGGATGTAGAGATGCCCATTGGTAGCTTAAAATTGGCCATGGAGGAAGAATCTATACCATAAGAATTGGGGAAAGCTACAAACAAAGGCTTGGCTTATTATTTAGGTCACTAGACATTTTTTTTTAATGGATGAAAAATGTTTTCTGTTTGTTGTTCATTTGTTTGTTTCTCCTCTCATTTTTAATCACTTCTTTGAGAATTTTCTACAGTGTGTTTGATCTTCCCTTCCAAACCCACAAACAAGTTGCGTGTGCGTGTGTGTTTTTTCAAACAAGTAATACCAAGTACTGCCCGAGTACTCTTGGATGGGTGGTCTTTGCTGAAGGGTAGTCAACCCACCAGAGACCTCACCCTTTAAAATAAAACTGAACCTTGGTCTCCCAGTAGCTATCAATTACCAATAGCTCCTTGGCCAGAGTGAGGTTTGGTACCCACCTTTCCCCTCCGTGCTGAAATTTTATCTAGCTTGAGCTCATCCAAGTCTTATGCATCTGTCTCAATTCATATGTGCAAATGTCCTGCTGTGTCCAGAAAACAAACACAGGTGGCTCTTAAAATCATTCCACCTTCTCTTTCACAATAATTCCTGAGCCTTGGGGAAGTGGGGGAGGTGAAGAAATGCCAATAAAATGGGTTGAACTTAAATCATTCTGTATTGATAAACCCTACAAGGGGAAAAGCACAGAAAATTGCGGGAATGTTCTCCCTTGTTTGAAAACTGCTATCCAAGTCAGCAAAGTGATTTGTATCATGGGTAAGTGAGTGGAAACCAACCCATATAGAGCTGGAGGTGAACGCAGCCTCCATTTAGCAACGATCATGTGTATGAGAATGGTAAATTTTTGCCAGTAAACTGTAGGTCAGATTTCACGACTACAAATATATTGGTAAAGCATTGTGGACTGAGCTGCAAACCCATCTGTCAAGTCACAGTTAAATTGAGACCATAGTTTGACTGAGACCAAGAATTTGGCAAAAAATAAATAAAAGCATTGAGTCAATCAACTGTGCAGAATTCACAAGAAAGAGTACTGCATGCCTCATTGTTGGAAGATAATTGCTGTGTATCCTTTGTATCAGTGCATTTATTTCTATTTATTTTTTATTTATTCTATACCAAGCTACATTCCCAGCTCTACCAGTAAGCCTATGGTAAACTTAGCTGTTTTACACACAGAGAGACAAATCTGTCCCCTGGCTTCCATGGTAGTTAGATCTGGAAACGCCAGTAATCATCAGAATCTGCAGGTTTCTCAGTCCCTTCTATAAAATGATTTGCATAGAACTAGACTCACAGCCTCAGATATTTTAGATCCCCTCCAGATGAGTCTCATCCTGAAGGCAATGTAAACACCATGTGAGTTGCTCTCTCTGCGGCCTCTCATTTAGACAAACGACAAGAAGACCGTGCGTTTATGCTCAGTACAGATACAAGTGTATCTGGGTACTTTTTATCTGAAGATACTGAATGAAGGGCATGAAGCTGCAAATGCAGGCACATGGCTACGCTGTCTCTTACCACCAAAAAAAAAAAAGTCTTTTTTTTTTTTTTTTAGTACTAAATGTTGAGCACTGACTGAATACCACTTTCTCAGAGGTTTATCTGACCTTTCCACTACATCACCTAAGAAAGCAGAAGGAAATAAACAGAAATATCCTTCCTCTTTTTCCCCAGAGCCAGCGTAGCCCATGGGCTACAGGACTGACCCAGAAGACTAGTGAAGCTGAGGCTGGGAGACAGGGGCAAGCCAACTCCCCAAGCCCCCAGGACCATCAACCCTCAAAGGGCTGGCTGCCTGTAGCTCTCTCAGCCTCTTCAGCAGTTGAAAGTGACATTGTAGCTGTGAATGAGGATACATAGGTCAAGAGGAAGGCTGGGCAGTCATAATTCTTTTCACCACCCCTGTATCAGTCCCCCACAGAGCATGTGGCTTCAAATGCCTCATGACCATATGGCCATTGATGGCAGGTCCCACCAGGAGACGCTGGGCAAGGGTCGCCCTGAGCCCAGTTCTAAAGTATGAAGATCAGACAGAGAAACAAAGCTACTTCTGCTTTCTGCCCAATCCACCAAGGGACCAGCCCAAGGAGAAAATTTGAATTCTCAGACCTCAGCACAGGTTCACTTCAGGTTTTGAGGAAAATTTGTGGGCAATTTCATTACAGTTATGTCTGGGCTTTCCCACTTCTGGAGAAGCTGTGGAGGGTAGGAATCCTTGTTCTAAATGCGATGGCTGTGACTGCAGTTCACACACTGAAAAACTGATGGCTTTTGCTTCCAGACATTTCAAAGAAGAAGAAGAGTCCTCAAGCTCCATCCACTGTTGCTCTGGATGTCTGTATCTGTCTGAGTCAGCTGCTGGTTAGAGCCTCTGAGAGGACAGCTTGCCCCTGTCTGTTCTCAGGCTGGAGGTTTAGATCCTGGGAGCTCTGGTTGAATCTTTTGATACTCGTTCTAAAAAGGACAAAAGCACCCTCACTTTGGTCTTCTCCTTCTTCAGTGGATGGAGCTTGAGGACTCTTATAGAAGAATAGGCAGAAGGATTGTGGGCCCTAAGGAGATAGAAACTCCACAGGAAGATCAACAGAGTAAACCAACCTGAACCCTTGGAGCTCTCAGAGACTGAATCACCAACCGTGGAGCATACCTAGTCTACACAGAGCTACCTCCAAGGGCTGGACATAGGCCTCCCTGCACATATGTTGTAAATGTGCAGCTTGGTTTTCATGCAGGTCTCAAACATCTGGAGTGGGGGCTATCCCAAAACATGCAGCCTGTATATGGAGTATGGTCTTCTAGCTGGGTGCCTCATCTGGCCTCAATGGGAGAGGAAGCACCTAGCCTCTCAGAGACTTAAAGTGGCAGGGTGGGGGATACAGGAGGAGGGGGTACTCAGAAAACAAGAGATGGGGAAGGATTGTGGGAAGGGGTGACTGGGACGGGTTATAAAGTGAATAAGCAAAAAATAAAATTAAAAAAAGGAAAAAAAAGAAGAAGAAGGAGAAGGAGGAGGAGGAGGAGGAGGAGGAGGAGGAGGAGGAGGAGGAGGAGGGAGGAGGAGGAGAGAGGAAGAAGGAAGAAGAAGAAGAAGAAGAAGAAGAAGAAGAAGAAGAAGAAGAAGAAGAGAAGATCACCTTTATTTCTCCTAGTGTGGATCCATCCTAAGGGCATGAGCCAGTAACAGATATTTTTATACTTGCCTGAGGTCCTTGTAGAAGTGGAGGGGAAACTGGGGTGTATGGGTTGGTTCTGATGCTTTGGTCGGGAATCTGCATGCGAACAATGAAGGTCCTGTTCCCCAATTGGTTCATGATCAATCAATAAAGATACCAGTGGTCAACAGCTGGTTCCCCCAGGCAAGCTAGGAAATAAAGGAAGAGAAAGGGGTTTCCCATACTTAGGAGGAAGACAGTGCCAGAGCCATGTAAGATCTCTGGTGGAGTGGCCACTGGCTGCTTCCTGATTGGGCCTGAGGTAGCAGGTGGGAGATTAGAAGTGTAACTAAGCTAGGGCAGATTTAGAAGTGTTGAGCAAGGAGAAGGTAACCAGGCATCTAAGTTGAGGGTAGGTTCAGAGGTGTTGAGGAAGGAGTAAAGAGAAGGGCACGTTAGCCAAGGGAGGCTCAGAAGAGCCCAACCACTGAGCTGTAAGTAGAAACTGCACACTACACTGTGGCTACCGCTACGTATAAAAGCAGATTCCTATGTGGAAAGGAGTTATCTGCGTGTGGGAGACAACCTGAAGCGGGACATCTCAGAAGACTTTAAAATCACATGCTCTACAACCATTCAAACTCAACAACAGATGTTATAGTAGATGCTTGGCTTAGAGCGTTCAGTTGGAGGGCTCCTGTGTGGCTGTGAGCTCTGGATTTGGAGCGCTGGGTTTGAGCAGCCTCTGTCCCTCCTCAGCCTTGCATTGGGCATGTCACTTCAGCTGACTATCTTCTTCCCCACTGGTGCAGCGAAGACCATCACATCCTTCTCTGTGAGTTGTTTTGAGGGAAGGGACACTGACTGACCTATAGGCTAAGTGAGCTGCAATTTCCAACCCAGGAGCACGGAGTCTAACCTCCTTACAGGGAGGTTGTGTCTCTTACCACTGTGACCATGGGACTCAGTATCCAGGAGCTGCAAAGAAGCATTATCTGACTCTCCGAGGACCCTAAGCTGGATCCCATGGGCTGTACCCTGTAGATGGACAGTGTGAACAGGACAGATATCTCCCCTCTCCAGAGAATTTCACACGCTCTCTAGGCATGAACTTGGCAAAGCATTGCCACAGAGACACCAGGATCTGCCTGTCCACAGAAGTTCTGGAAGAAAGTATCACCTGTCCAGGAAAGCAAGGGGGGTTCTGAATAGGGCCACATGCTGCAGATACTCATAAGAACACTCACACACCACACAAAGTTGGGCTCCTCTGCCTTTCAGGATTTGGGCTCAGTGATTCTCTAGCCTGACAAGCCCCCTGACCCAAATGTCTGCATTGTGGACAAGTGTGCCCTTCTCTTGCTCTGTGTACAGCCTCCAGAGGAAGATGAGTGGATTCTAGTGCCCTGGATTTGAGATAGGCTCAGCACTGGGGTGTAGAGTGTGGAGTGTGGGGTGTAGTGCAGGTAGAGTCATCCTGCTTCAATATTCAGGGAGAATTAAACACGGACATAATTACACTAAAGGCTTCCGACCTTCCTGTCAGACCATCTGAGCTTAACGTCTCTCCACAGCATAGTCTCTATTTCCAGTTATAGAATACACCGATTTATGGCTTCTCCCCAAGTATAAATTCACATCTCTCAAGTTTGCACATCCAATAAGTATGTACATCTGATAGGTCTGCACGTGTGCAGGTACAGTACATGTCAGTGTTGTGTTCACAGTGGCTGTTTCTACACAGCAACCTAGAAATGCATCATGCAGTTGAACAGCTCACCTCCTGTCTCCACACAGAGGCCTTCATGCTGGCCATTCAGTGGGGAATGAGGCTAGAGTCTGCACAGTGTGCACTTATTTTATTTTTTGAACAAAACTTCATTTTCTTAAAAATAATTTTACTTACTTTTTTATGTTGGCCATCACATACATTTGCTTTTTTTGAAGTTTAGAAGTGGAATATATTTTTAATATTATTTATTTATTTATGGGGACATATATCTTCTTTAATACTCATATCTATCTATCTATCTATCTATCTATCTATCATCTATCTATCTATTTAATGTATGAGTGCTGTGCTGCATGTACACCCACATGCCAGAAGAGGGCCTCATATCCATTTATAGATGGTTGTCAGCCACCATGTGGGTGCTGGGAATTGAACTCAGGACTTCTGGGAAGTCAGCCAGTGCTCTTAACCACTGAGCCATCTCGTCAGCCCTACACTTGTTTTGTTTTTTAAAAAAGGAATTATTTTTATTTTATGTGTATGAGTGTCTGCCTGCAGGTGATTATGTGCTCCGTGTGTGTGAAGTGTTGAAGAATGTCAGAAGAGAGCATAGGTCCCTTGGAACTGCAGTTACAGGTGATCATGAGCCACCTAACATGGGTGCTGGGAACTTAACCTGGGTCCTCTGTAGCAGCACTGGCTTGGTTAGGGTTTCTATTACAGAGATAAAACACTGGCCAAATGCAACATGGAGAGAACACAGTTTATTTCCTCTTAACGATACTCAAGTCACACTTTATCACTGAGGAAACTCAAGCAGAACAGGAACCTGGAGACCAGCAATGGAGCAGAGACCATGGAGGGGTGCTGCCGACTGGCTTGCTACCCATGAATTGCTCAGCCTGCTTTCTTATACCACTCAAGACCACATGCCAGAAGTGGTCCTGCCCACAGTGATCTGGGCCCATCAACATCAGCCATTAGTCAAGAAGATGCCGTACAGATGGTATGACGTGAGAATCATCTCAACTGAGAATCCTCTTTTCTGATACGTCCAGCTTGTATCAAGTTGACAAAGAAAGAAAGAAGGGAGGGAGGAATGAAGGGAGGAAGAAACAGAGAGAGAAGAAGGGAGGAAGGGAGAGGGGGAGGGAAGAAGAGAAGAGAAAGAGAAAGAAGAAGAAAGAAAGAAAGAAAGAGAAGAAGAAAGAAGAAAGAAAGAGAAAGAAAGAAAGAAGAAGGAAGGAAGGAAGGAAGGAAGGAGAGGAAGAGAGAAAGAAGAAGAGAAAGAAAGAAAGAAAGAAAGAAAGAAGAAAGAAAGAAAGAAAGAAAGAAGGAAAGAAAGAAAGAAAGAAGGAAGGAAAGAAAGAAAGAAAGTTAGTTTTCAGCACTTGGGAGGCAGAGGCAGGCGGATTTCTGAGTTCGAGGCCAGCCTGGTCTACAGAGTGAGTTCCAGGACAGCCAGGGCTACACAGAGAAACCCTTTCTCAAAAAACCAAAAAAAAAAAAAAAAAAGAAAAGAAAAGAAAGACAGAAAGAAAGAAAGAAAGACAGACAGGAAGGAAGGAAGGAAGGAAGGAAGGAAGGAAGGAAGGAAGGAAGGAAGGAAGGAAGGAAGGAAGGAAGGAAGGAAGGAAGGAAGGAAGGACAGGCAGCCAGTGCTCTTAACTTCTGAGCCATCTTCAGTTACTATGCTTACCTTTAGATTTTTTTTTGTGGAAATATTTTTTAATTTATTCTTCTCTCATATACTACATTCCCCCCCAAAATTTCCCCTCCCTTCTCCCCTCTACCTCTTCTCTCTCCCAGATCCACTCTCCATTTCTTTTCAGAAAAGGGTAGTCTCCTGGGGATATCATCCAAACATGGCATATGAAGTTGCACTAAGACTAGATACATCCCATCATCTGAAGGCTGGATGAGACAGCCCAGTAGGAGGAATGGGTCCCAAAGGCAGGCAACAGAGTCAGAGACAGCCTCTGCTCCCACTGTTAAGAGTCCCACAAGAAAACCAAGCTACACAACCATAACATATATGCTGAGGACCCCTGCTTAGTTGATTCTGTGGGTCATGTTCTGCTTGTCCTTGACTGCTCTGGCTCCTAGAATCCTTCCTCTCTCTATTCCACAGAAATTCCCTGAGCCTGGCTGTGGTCTCTGCATCTCTTCCCATCAGTTGCTGGATGAAGCCTCTCTGGTGTCAATAATGTTAGGCTCGGGTCTGCAAGTATAGCAGAATACCATTAGAAATCATGTCATTGACTTTTTCTTTTTCCAGTCCTATTTGGTTCTATCCTAGGTCTCTAAGCTATTTAGTTTCAGGTTCCTGGCTCTCTGGGCAGTATCAGGCATGGGTCCCTCTCATGGCATAGTCTCAAGCTAGACCAGTCATGGTTGGCCACTCAACAAGTTCACCTTTACCCCAGCACATCTTGCAGGCAGGACGAAAGGTAGGTCAAAGGTTTTCTGGCTGCGTTTGTGTCCCAATCCCTCCACTGGGAGCCTTGCATGGTCACAGAAGACTCCAGTTTAGACTCTGTAGGAGTCACCACTAGGAGTCTTTGCTAGGGTCACTCATAGATCCCAGGGAGTTTCCATCACACTAGGTTTCTATCTCACCACTGACATACCCCCCACTCCCAGTCATCTCTCCAGTGCTCTCTCCCTCCAACCATCACCCGCTGATCCCTCCTGCTCCCGTCCCCTCACCACCCACAAAATCTATTTCCCTTCCCAGGGAGATTTATGTGCCCTTGAGCCCTCCTTGTTACTTAGCTTCTCTGAGTCTGAATTGTAGCATGATTTTCATTTAACTTTACAGCTAATATCCACTTATGAGTGAGTACATACCATGTTTGTCTATCTGAGTCTGGATTAATTCACTCAGGATGTTTTTTCTAGTTCCATTCATTCACATCCTGAATGTTGTTATTTTTAACAGCTGAATAGTACTCCATTGTGTAAAGCACCACATTTTCTTTATCCATTATCTTTTTATACACATTATTCATCAGTTGAAGGACATCTAAGTTGTTTCAGTTTCTGGCTATTATGAATAAAACTGCTATGAACATAGTTGAGTAAGTATCCTTGTGGTATGGTGGAGAATCCTTTTGGTAGATGTCTGTAATGGTTATTCCTGATTGTCAACTTGACTGTATATGGAATTAACTACAATCCAGAATTGGAAGGCTCACCTGTGATCCAGATCTGGAGGCTGGGAGATACAATTTCTGACCTGGATCTTGGCATGGAGATCTTGAGGCATAGCAGCTATGAATCCCAGGAAACTAAGGCAAGGAGATCTCTGAATTCAAGGTCAGCCTGGGACAAAATAAGTCTCAGATACACATCTTTAATCTGGGCCACATCTTCTGCTGGAGACCTACATAAGGACATTGGAAGAAGAAAGATTCACTCTTCTTTACCTGCTTGCATTTACTTGCCAGCAACAACTAGTAAATTGGAATTTACTAGCCTTGTGGGACTGAGCAATTATTAGATCTTTGGACTTCCTGTTCACAGCTGACCATTGTTAGGGAGTTGGACTACAGATTGTAACTCATCATAACTATATAAAGACTACCCATAATCTCTGTGACTCTAGAGAACCCTGACTAATACAATGCCCAAGACTGGTACAGCTAGGTCTTCAGGTAGATCAATTCCCAATTTTCTGACCGCCATATTGAGTTCCCAAATGTTGTACAAGTTGGCCCTCCCACCAACAATGGAGGGCATTTCGATTTATATTTTCCTGATGGCCATTTGAGACTCCTGGTGAGAATTCTCTGTTTAAATCTGTACCCTATTTTTTAATTGTATTATTTGATTTGTTGATGTCTTGAATTCTTTATATATTTTGCATATTTGCCTGCTGTCAGATATGGAGTTGGTAAAATCTCTTCCCATTCTGTAGACTGCTATTTCGTCCTATTGATGGTGTCCTTTGCTTACAGAAGCTTTTCAGTTTCATGAAGTCCTATTAATTAATTGTTGATCTTAGAGCCTGCACTATTAGTGTTCTGTTCAGAAAGTTGTCTCCTATGTCAGTGCATTCAAGATTATGCCACACTTTCTCTTCTATCTGATTTAGTGAATCTGGTTTTGTGCTAAGGTTTTTGATCCACTTGGACTTGAGTTTTCTGCAGGGTCATACATACATACATACATACATACATACATACATACATGTGTGTGTATATATATATATCTGTATATATGTGTGTGTATATATACATATGTATATGTATATATATATATATGCATTTTTCCCAATTGTATGATTTTGGTTTCTTTGTCAAAAATCAGGTGTCTACAGTTGTGTGGGTTTATTTCTGGGCCTTCAGCTTGATTCCATTGATCAACCTATCTGTTCCTATACCAATACCATGCAGTTTTTATTACTTATTGCTCTATAGTACAGTTTGAAATCAGGGATGGTGATACCTCCAGAAGTTCTTAATTTATTGTACAGGATTGCTTTAGCTATCTTGAGTTTTTTGTTTTTACATATGAAGTTGAGAATTGTTCTTTCAACATCTGTAAAAAATTGTATTAGAATTGATGGTAATTGTATTGATTTGTAGATTGCTTTTGGCAAGATGGCCATTTTCACTATGTTAATCCTACTCATCCAAGAGCATGGGAGATCTTTCCATCTTCTGATATTTTTTTCAATTTCTTTCTTCAGGGACTTGAAGTTCTTGTCATATAGATCTTTCAGTTGCTTGGTTAGAGTTACACCAAAGTATTTTATATTATTTGTGGCTATTGTGAAGGATATTGTTTCCATGATTTCTTTCTCAGCCATTTTATTGTTTCTATTAAAAAGGGATAGTGATTTTTTTTTTTTTAGTTAATCAAACATCCAGTCACTTTGCTGAAGGTATTATCAGTTATAGGAGTTTCCTGGTAGAATTATTGGGGTCACTTATGTATGCTATCATATCATCTTTGAATAGTGATACTTTGACTTCTTCCTTTCCAATTTGTATTCCCTTGATCTCCTTTAATAGGCTTATTGCTCTAGCCAGAACTTTAAGTACTATATTGAATAGATATGGAGAGAGTGAGCAGTCTTGTCTTGCTCCTGATTTCAGTGGAATTGCTTTGAGTTTCTCTCCATTTAATTTGATGTTGGTTACAGGCTTGTTGTAAGTTGTCTTTATGTATGTCCCTTGTATCCCTGATCTCTCCAAGATTTTTATTATGAAAGGGAGTCGGACTTTGTCAAAGGCTTTTTCAGCATCTAATGAGAAGATCACATTTTTTTTTCTTTCAGTTAGTATATATAGTGAATTACATTGACAGAATTTTGTGTCTTGAATCATCACTGCATCTCTGAGATGAAGCCTACTTGATCATGGTGGATCATCTTTTTTATGTGTTCTTAGATTCTGTTTGTGAGTGTTTTGTTGAGTATTTTTCTATTAATGTTCATGAGCTAAATTGTTCTGTAATTCTCTTTCTTTGTTGAGTCTTTGTGTGGTTGGAGTATCACAGTGACAGTGACCTCAAAAATGAATTTGGCAGTGTCCCTTTGTTTCTATTTTGTGGAATAATTTGGGAAGTATTGGTATTAGAACATCTTTGAAAGTCTAATAGAATTCTGAGCTAAAACTTTCTGGACATGATCTGTTGTTGTTGTTGTTGCTGTGCTGCTGCTGCTGCTGTGGGGGGGGAGTCCTTTTAATGACTACTTCTATTTCCTTAAAAGTTATAGGTATATTTAAATTGATTATCTGATCTTAATTTAGCTTCGGTAAGTGGTATCTATAAAGAAATTTGTCTATTTGTTTAGGATTTTCCAATGTTGTAGAGTATAGGTTTTAGAAGTATGAACTAATGATTCTTTGGCTTTCCTAGCTGTCTGTTACTATGTCCTCTTTTTTGTTTCTGATTTTGTTAATTTGGATATTCTCTGTGTGTCTTTTAGTTAGTTTGGATAGATAAGGGTTTGTCTATCTTGTTGATTTCCTCAAAAATAAATAAATAAATAAATAAACCTTTTTGTTTTTTGTTTCATGAATTCTTTGTAGTATTCTCTTTCTTTATATTTTTAATTCTCTTCTTTTTTATTTCAGCCCTAAGTTTGATTATTCCTTCCTGTCTCCTCCTCTTGGGTGTTTCTGTTTCTGTTTGTTCTAGAGCTTTAGATGTGCTGTTAAGTTGCTAGCGTGAGACCCTCTACTTTCTTTACAAAGGCCCTTAATGCTGTGAACATTCCTCTTAGCACTGATCTCATTGTGTCCCAAAAGTTTGGGAGTGTTTTGACTTCACTTTCATTGAATTTTAGAAAGTCTAAAATTTAATTTCTTTCTTTGTTTTCCCTGACCAAGTGATCATTCAGTAGGGTTGATAGGGTTTCTGTTGTTTGTGTTGTTCTTAAACTCCAGCTTTAATCCATGGTGAGCTGATAAAATACAAGGGGTTATTTAAATTTTGTTGTAGCTGTTGAGGCCTGCTTTGTGCCTGACTATTCAGTCAGTTTTGAAGAAAGTTCCATGAGGTGCTGAGAAGAAGGTACAGCATTTTAGCACCATCATGTCTCCGTTTAGTTTCTGTCTTGATGGCCTGTCCATTGGTGAGAGTGGAGTGTTGAAGTCTCTGTCTATTAATGTGTGAGGTTTGATTTAAGGTTTGATTTGAGGCTTGATTTAAGCTTTAGCAATTTTTTTTAAACAAATGTGGGTGCCCTTAAGTTTGGACCGTAGATGTTAAGCATTGAGATTACATCTTGGTAGATTTTTTTTCCTTTCATGATTATGTAATGTCCTTCCTCCTCTCTTTTGATTTATTTTGACTAGAAGTCTATTTTGATAGATATTAGAATAGCCACACCAGCTTGTTTCTTGCATGTATGTATACAGTAGATTGGGGTAGGTGTCCAGGGTACTAGTGGGCACTCTGTAGTTCTCTGTTAAATTTTTTATTTAAAATACTTATCATTGGCCATGGGCCATGCCCAACCCTCCCTGGGAAAGCATAGCAGAAATGAGCAAGTAGGTGATGGAGAGATGGGAAAGGAAGAGAAGCCAAGTGGTGTGTGCTGTGAAGAGAGGCAAAACTGGAGACTTGAAGGTGGTTTGGCTCCTTGGGAAATGGTGAATTACACTGCTCATCAAGAGAGCCAGTAACAAACGCAAGTGCCAGTGGGCCTGTGCCTTCTTCCTTTTTGAGAAAACCCATCACTGTGTGACTGGCTGTGACTCTCAGAGCTATGTTCTAGCCCAGGAAGAAGAGCAGCCCCTGCAGAGTGGAGACCACAGCTGACTGACATGCCCTGCTGTGTTTGCTTCCTGTCACTGGTCTATCTGCTCAGCTCTCTAGCTGTTCATGGTGACTGTTCAACCATGAGACTGGACGACTCTATGGTGAATTACAGTTTCTTTGTGCTGTGTTTAACTTTGGCAAGGGGTTTGTTTGTTTTTGTTTGTATGTTTGTTTTTTGGGGGTTTTTTTGGGGGGAGGTTGAAGGGAACTCTTTGGGTTGGACTAACATTTAACCATCCTACCTTTCAAAAAAAGATGTCATTGCTGATGCGGTTCTGGCAGACAAAAGATACCCAAAGACCTCTATTGGAGCCGCTGTGATGAGCAAGTATGTGGTGGAGAGATGGGAGAGAAAGAGAAGCAAAATGGTTTGTATACTCTGAAGAGAGACGGAATGGAGTCAAGAAAGTGGCGAGGAACAGCTGATGTGAATACCCTGCACTACCACCTGAGACCATGGTGATGTCCTGGCCCTTGCTGCAGCTAAGAGCCATGGCCCCGCCCCTCGCCTGGGCAGTGTTGGAGAGCTGGGCCTGAGGGTGTGAGAGCAGGAGATGAAATGGATGGCGTTTTGCTGGGCAAACAGGTGAAGGAACATTTAGCTGAAGTGGACACAGGTGAAAGACTAAGGCAGACTCATGAAGGAACGTTTCACTGAAACAGACACAGGATGTTCTGTTAAAGCAAGCACGTGAAAGGACACTTGCTAAAAGATTCTTTGTTAATGACATGAATATATTAGTCCACCTTACACTGCATAGTTGAGCTGCATTTGTCAGGACTCCATAGAGAGAAACGCACCAAAAAACTTCTGGTGGTGTGCTGCAGTTTCTGGCCACTTCTGAGGACTCAGGCTGATTGGCAGAGTAATGTCAGCTGAGACAGATGCATGTACTAAGGTAAGACCCACCCATGGAGGACATGTGATGTTTGAAGAGAGTATAAAAAGGACCAAGAGACTGTGGTGGGAGCTGAGGTTGGCTTCCTTATAGAGCTAGCTATGCAGCGCTTGTGGGTCTGGATGCTTTGCTGATCTCTGCTTCTCTGAGAGAGGCACAGACAAGAACTTCTCTGCTCACTCATGCTGAGGCTGAGGCCTAGCTGTCTCTGCTAGGCAATGCCACCTCTACTGATACATATTTGCTATCTCAACTCTACCGAACTGGACTGGGGTTGTATCCTTGAAGTGTTTTCGAGTGGATCAAGCTGCCTCTGCTGACCTGTGAACTGAACTGCTGATTTCCAGATGACACAGACAGGAATTACTTCAAAAAAACCCTTCTAAACAGGACCACTTCCCCCATATACTTTTTTCCCCACTACCTCTGCTGGGTGGTGGGCTAAAAGGGAGATTAAAGTGTTTAAGAACCATCATTAAGCCGGGCAGTGGTGGTGCACGCCTTTAATCCCAGCACTTGGGAGGCAGAGGCAGATGGATTTCTGAGTTTGAGGCCAGCCTGGTCTACAGAGTGAGTTCCAGGACAGCCAGGGCTACACAGAAAAACCCTGTCTCGAAAAAACAAAACAAAACAAAAAACAACATTGGCAAGTAGAGCTTTCTGGGCGAAAGGGTATACTACATAATACACCATAGTTTCCGTGGTGGTAAGATTCTGTTGTTTGTTTTTACTTATTGTGTCCTGTGTGAGGGAGGTTGCAAGGGCAGATATGGAGGGACAAGGCAATGTGGGATTGGGGTGCATGATGTGAAATTCACAAAGAATCTATAAAAAGTTTTTAAAATACTTAATATTGCCAAAATGGCAGTAATTACACTTGTAATCTCATCACACACAAGGCTGAGGCAGGAGGATGAGAAGTTTGAGGGTGTGTGTATGTCTGTATGCATATATGCCTGCATGTCTGTGGTGTGTCAATTTTTTGTGACATATGTAGACATATGCTTGTTTGTCTAAGTGATAATTGTGTGCAGGGCCCATAAGGACAAGAAGAGGACACTGCCTCTTCCTTGAATTGAAGTCCCAGGCGGTTGTCAGACTCCTGATGTGGGCACTGGAACCCAAAATCTAGTCTTCTTAATAACAAGTGATCTTAACCACTGGGTCGTCTCTCCAGCTCCAGACTGGAATGACTTTATATGTTTGAAACAAGTGCAAACTTTCTGTCCCAACTCAAAGTTGTGTGAAATCCAAATGAAGGTGAAATATTGCCTAAGGAAATTTAGTATACAAACCTAGTAACTAAAATATACCCCAGAGTTAGAAGATGTAGTATAAAGAGGATACAATATGCATCAATCAACAGTATTGTGGGAAAAGGGGCCGAAGTGGAGGAGTCCTGGAGGCTTCCAGGCGGCGGGTCCCACGTACAGGAGAAAGGTCTGGAGTTCCAGAAGCTGGAAGCTTTGGCGACGGCAGGCCCAATGATACGAGGAAGTCCTTGGTTCCAAAAGGGTTTATTTTCATGGCTGGTGGTGGATGGATCTGGATGTAACCCCCTGAAATCAGGGCAGACCTGAGTAAATAGGGAGGGAGAAAGGGGGAGGTCTGGGGAAGGTTTAATTGGCTCTGCCCTCTGGCCTTCATTAGTATGTAAATCTCTCTAGAGCCTGAGGCCTATACTCACACCCTCTACCTGTGCACTTTGGGAGGGGCTGTAATGGCCTACCTGACTGAACAATGTAGGTCCATGGAGATTAGACTGCTTGTCAGGACCCTAGGTCCTGGGGACGTGGCCGAACTCTTGCCGTTTCTCCCTTGGAGTCTCAGCCATGCCCAGCCAAGAACCAAGATACTCTTATGCAGTACCACACAGTATTTATACTAATGACATGTTGAGATGATGTTTTGTATGTGTTGTATCATGTAAATACATTTGGAAACTGACTTCTGACTTTTTCCCCATTATTAGTAGCAAGCTTCATACCCCTGTGGCACGTATATCTTTATTACAGATCACTAGGCACTGGTTGAGGCTCGGGAGTAGAGCACCTGTCTCCCGTGTGCCAGGCCCTGGGTGCCATCCTCAACACTTCAGAACGTAAAGCTCATAGTCCTAGAGCCTGAGGCTCTAGAGGCTTCTCTGTTTCACGTGTCCTCTATGTCACTGTGCAGTGACAATCACTGCAGTGTTTGATCATCATGTCTGGGCCACGCTCTGCTCATTCTCTGCTCATTAAGAAGCTTCTGAGTTCACGTTGGTCCAGGCCTCCTCACGGTATGCGGGTCAGCCTGAGCATCAGACACAGAGCCCTCCAAAGCGTATGTTATCCAGCCTCCAACTCTATTGGCTACCTGAGATTGGACTCTGACACCCAGTGAGACAGGATAACACTTCTCCAGTCCCGCTTATCCCCACTGCCTCAGGACCATCCTACCGCAGCTTCTGTTTTAGAGCTTCTACTGCAAAGCACTGCCAGACGTGAGGCCAAAACTGCTGCCTAGACCTGGCGTGAGGGGCGGTGACCTCAGAGTGCACATAGAGAGAGAGAGAGAGAAGAGAGAGAGAGAGAGAGAGAGGAGAGAGAGGGAGGGAGGGAGAGAGGAGAGGGAGGGAAGGGGAGGAGGAGGAGGAGGAGGAGGAGGGAGGGTGGGACGGATGGGGACGGACACACACACACACACACACACACACACACACAGAGACACACAATCTAAACAGCATGCTGAGGGCACCATCTTGTGGCCATAATTACAATTACAACCGTATTGTTTAGTACGTCCATTATTGCTTCTTTTTCCTTTACAACTTCCTTTGTAGCTCACACATACTTTGTTAAACATCGTTATGATGGTATTCAATAAGTGTGTCTTTTGTGATTCTCCTTACCCTATCCCCCTACTCCTCTGGAATCCCATTTCCTCCTTGTAACAGCTCCCTGATACTGTCTCTTCACATCCCTCCTCCTTTGGCCACCTCCAAACTTGCTCCCTCCTCGCCTTCTTTCTAGGTTTTTAGATTTCACCCAAACCTATACCTGTTCACATAAATACATCACAGGCTAGGACCCTCAAAAGGGAGCTCAGGAGAATTCTTTTTTCTTTCTGAGTTTTGGTTGTCTTATGCTTTCAAGATTCATTCCATTTCCTGAAAATCTCATGCTTACAGCTTTCTTCATAGATGCCTGGCGTTGTTTTTAGTTAACAGGGGAGATCTGAGCTTTGCTACGGTGTTTTTATGCAGTATAACATTGTAACTAACTTCACCAACTCTTCCCCTTTCTCCCCCTCTGAGCAGTCTCCTTTTGATACAGATGAGTTGAGCTACATGACTTATAGTTAATACAGACCATGCACACCAGAGGGAAAGGGACATATTTCACTCTGCACACCAGAGGGAAAGGGACATATTTCACCTCCCCACCCCACTTCTCATCCCTTCTTTTACATTTGCATTTCTGTTATACACATATGTAAATTCCATGTCTATATAAAAATATTCATATGCACTTATATGCATAAGAGAGAAAGCATGCTATTTGTCTTTCTGAGTCTGTCTTATTTAACATAATTTCCATATCTACCCATTTTTCTGCAAATGTTATGATTTTAGTTTGTGTGTGTGTGTGTGTGCGCACACACACTCGTGCATGTAATTGTGGCAGTGGGACCTGTGTGAGCCATGACTACACGTGTAGAGGTCAGAGTTCAGCTCTTGGCAGTCCATTATCCTCTTTTGCTTTACTTTGCCTGCCATGCTGTAGCCCAGCTGGCCACCATCTCCAGGCCATCTTTCTTTCTCCACCTCCCTTCCTGACTTAGGAAAGCTGAGATTACAGAGGACAACCAAAAACCGTGGCGTCTGACTCTTTTGCATGGATTCCAGAGATCTCGGGCTTGTACAGGAGCACATTTACCACCGAAGCCCTCTCCCCAGCCCACAGCTCCTCCTTATAGCTGAATTAAACCCCTCTGTGCATTATCTCCATTTTCTTTATCCATTCATCTGTTGGTGGACATCGAGGCTAGCTCCAAGTCTCCTTGTCCCACTGCTGTGACAAAATCCCAGACAAGAATCAATTTCAAGAAGGGGCAGAGTTCTGGCCCCTAGAGGCCTTGCAGGTGTGACTGCTGTATCACAAATGCGCCAGTAGGTGGCAGAGAGGAGACAGGCTCTGTCTACACTCTGACCTGTCAACATCTGAACAAATAGTAGCCTAACATTGCCTGAAAAAAGTGAGCCTTAAACAGTCATCAGTCTGGTGCCAGGCAGGCCCAGACAGGCTCCCAGGAGGGGGAGCTAGCCTAAGATCACTACAGTCCTCCTCCGCACAGGCCTAGGGGACTATGCCAAGATGACCCCTGCCACCTTGCGTTATGGCCATAATGCATGAGAGGGGTAAAGCACTCTTGAACCACACCTGAGATGACTCCAGACACCCAGAGGTCCTGGGTATCACTAAGAGAAGCACATAAGTGGTGGAGAGATGGAAGAGAAAGAGAAGCAGGAGGGTGTGGGCACAGTGGAAAAGGCAGAAGTGAAGACTCGAGGGTAGTGAGGAACACCTGGTGTGAATAGCCAGTGGTGCCACCTGGGATCATGGTGAGGTCCTGGCCTGTGCTGGCACAGAGAGCTGTATCTGAGTCTGTGGCCCTGTAATAACAGGGGTTTGTTACTACCAATGGCCAGGCGATGTCCCTGGTCTGAGCTGCTGCCCAGGGACATGTTGATGTCTGAGGCCGGTGCAGAACTGGACTCACCCCTCACTTGGGCATCCTGGGAATGCTGGCCCTGAGGTCCTGAGAGCAGGAGAGCTGTCCCTGCCCCTCACCTGCTGTAACTCTCCAGAGAGCAGACCCTGGACCTCACCTGGGCAGCAGGGCAGAGCTGGCCCTGGTTGCAGTGTTTGCCTGTGACCCAGTCCCAGGGTGTGAGAGTGGGAGAGCCAGCAGGCTGACAATCAGATAGACACCTCTCAGGCCAGACCCAGGGCTTTGAATTGGCCCAGTCCAACATCTACCCCCACCAATGAACTACTGGGGTAAATGAAGGAGCCAGCCCTACAGATCCAAAACTACAGGATCTCCATGGCACAGGGCAACAACAGGATATCCGAGAGGAGTCTCAATGAGGTGCCAGTATTGAGTACAGAAGCCAGAGGGTCCGTACCAAACCAATGAGTCACTGCAATGAACATTTACAAGCAATAAAGTGTGGACAAAAGGGTAAACTGTGGGACACACTGTGACACACTGCAGCCTCCACAATGATTTTTTGAGGGGTAAGAGGTAAGGGTGGAGGGTGGATACAAGGAGAGGGGGAAATGGGTAGGAATGGGGTCTGAGTCAGGGAGAGCTGAGGACACCCTTCACTTTGCATATATAGTTAGGTTGCAGAGAGATCTGCACTAGGTTCACCCCTCAGTTAAACCCTCTGGAGATGTCCTCGCCAACAGGTGTGTCTCCTGAGCCTGTTATAAATCTAGTCACTTTGGCAATGGGGTTGACTGTGTCACAGGTTTTGGCTATAGTGACTAGTGTCTCAGTTAGCACGCTCAGGTGTCTCAGGAGGATCGCTGGGTCATATCCATACTTGTATCTTCATGTGGTTTCCATAGCGACAGACCACTTCACACTCCCACCAGCAGTGACTAGGGGGCGCTGCACCCTCTCCAGCGGGTTCTTTTCCTGATGGTAGCCATTCCGACTAAGGCGAGTTAGAATCTCAAAAACAGTTTAAATTTGGCTTTCTCTGGTGGTTGAACATTTTTTAAAATATTCATCAACTGATAGTGTATTTCCTCTTTTGAAAAACTATCTGTTCAATTTACCGGGCCATGTATTGTCTAGATGATTTGGTGTTTAGTTTTTAGAGTTCTTTATTTGTTCTGGATATTGAGCCCCTGTCAAATGTGTAGCAGGAAAGGATTTCCTCCCATACTGTAGACTGCTTTTCCCTCTGCCGATTGCCAATTGCTCCCCTCGCTACGCAGAAGTTTCACAAATATTTTACCAGCATCGTCAATTCTTGGGACTGTTCCCTAAGCCGTGGCGGCCTTTTTGGAAAGCCCTCTATGCTACATACTGAAATGTTTCCCCTGCCTTCCTCCAGCAGTTTCAGGATTCCAGGTCTTCCATTAAGGTTGAAGTTGGGTTTTGTGGGGGACAGGAGATGCGTACCTAACTTCATTCTCCTTGGGTCTGATTTCCAGGTTCGCCAGTATCATTAGACGAAGATGATTTCTTTTCTCCAAAGTTTGGAAGCTTTTTCAAAAGTTGGGTGGCTGAGGCTACATGGGTTTATGTCTGAGTCCCTGTTGTCCGTGCATCTGCTGCGTGCCAGGACGCGCTGGCTTCTCACTGTGGCTCGGCAGGGTAATTAGAGATAAGGTGTTGTGTTGACTGCAACATTGCGCTCTTGTTCTGGAATGCTTTTGGCGTATTTGGGGTAGGATCTTTTGTGCTTCCAGTATGAATTTTAGCCTCTATGTCATCAGGGAAAATGGCTATTCTCCTCTCTCTCTTTCATCTCTCTCTCTCTCTCTCTCTTTCTCTCTCTCCCTCTCCCCTTCCCTCCCTCCCCCTCCCTCTTCCTCCTTCTCTTCCTTGTAGGTGCAGTTGCTGTTGTTGCTACTGTTATTGTTGTTGATGATGAAAGATGATGAAGATGATGATGATGTGCCCCTATCCAGTTTGGGCACCGGGGTAGTGCTGGCTTCATAGGATCGGTTTATTGGTGCCCATTCCCTTTCTAGTTTAGGAACTGTTTGGGGAGCATTGGTGTTAGCTCTTCTTTAAAGGTCTGAGGAGACAGGGCAGTGAATTCAGTGGCTCTTAGCCTCTTTTGCTAAGAGACCTTATGCCAAAGCGTCAATCAAGCTGGCAGTTATGAATTTCTTTAAGTTGCCGACATCCTTTAAAACCCTTTTGGTTCCAAAAAGTATTTTCAATTTCATTTCACTCAAGAAATTTTTAAATTTCCTCCATCTTTTCTTCAATGATCAATTGGTCATTCAAGAGTGTGTTGTTAGAACTCTCTGTAGCTGTGTAGTTTCCGAGGCTTCTCTTATTACTGATCTCTGTTTCATTCCACTGTGACCTGATAACATATGATAAATTATTTCAGCCTTCTGTGTCTGCTAACACTTCCTCTGTTGTCTGAAACATGGTCCGTGTTGCCGTGGACTCCATGGACTGCTGAGAGGAACGAGTGCTCTCCAGCTGTTAGGTGGAGTGTTCTGTTAATATCTGTTAAGCTCATTTTACTATGATGCGAATAACTATGGAAATCCTTGTTCATTTTTTTTTTTTGGTCAAAACAAAATATGCATTCCTGAGAGTGGAGTATTGAGGCTATGGTATCAAGACCTGTCTGCCCTTTGTGTCTATTAGTTTTTGTCATATGAAATAGGGAAGCCTGAAATTGGCTGTATGAAACATAATAAATACTAAAATTATCATTTGATCTTGATGAAGTGTTCCCTTTATTAATTTTCAGTGGTCTTTTATCTCTCTGACTAGTTTGTATTTGAAGTCTACTTTATCAGGTAAGAGACTCTCTGGGCCAGCTTGCTTCAGCTTTGCTTTGCTTTAGGTTGGTTTGCTTTGCTTGTAGGTTGGTTTGCTTTGCTTGTAGGTTGCTTTGCTTTGCTTGTAGATTGGTTTGCTTTGCTTGTAGGTTGCTTTGCTTTGCTTGTAGGTTGCTTTACTTTGCTTGTAGGTTGGTTTCCATCCTAAAGTCTCAGTCTGTGGGTCTCTTTGCAGTGGGATATTGTTTCAGAGAGACAACAGATAACTGAATTGTAGTTTTCAATTCCATTACACTGGAGAGTTGAATCCATTTGCATTTATAGTTACTATTGAGAAAGTTTTGCTTCTTTTTGAAAATCCTGTTGCTTGGTGTTGGTTGGACTCTGGTTGGGTTACTCTTTGTTGTTTTCTGTTCTCCTACTCATGTTAGGGCTCTGCTGATTTACTGCTTGGACACAATGAATTCTCCCTTAGTTATTGTTCATCTTCCGACTCATGACATGTATCTTTTATGTGTTCCCTTGGCTGTGATGTTCCTCCGTGTTTAGGGCTCCTGGGTGTCTCTGGCAGTGCTGGCTTGGTGGTCATGAATTGGTTCATGCTCATCTTCATGTTTCTATATGTTCATGGATGTTAAAAAATAACTTTGTTCATCCCTGTTACTGACTTTCCTTTCCAGGCCATGGGTTGAGTTCTTACTCCATGTCTGCGTATTTATATCCTCTTTGAAGTCATTGGTTCTTTTTATTACTAACTTTTGAGTTCTTCATCTGGTCTTTTAACTAGCTCTGTGTCTTCACACTTGGTATCTGAGTTGCCATCTTGTGGAGAAGCCACATTGCTTTCCTTTGTCATCTCCCTGGTTTTCTGTGCTGTCGCTTTCATATCTGTTGGTTTGGGCCTCTTTCCTCATCTCTGTGGGATCCTGTCAGTGAGTGAGTATCTCTTGAGCGCTTCCTCTGAAAGGATCCACTGAGAGGGCAGAGAGCAGCTACTGCAGTAGCAGCAAAAATCATCCAAATGAGCTAAACGCACTTAAAACTGAAGAGAGCCTACAGATACACCACCAGTGCACAGGGAAGTGGATGGTGGAAGAAAATGAAGGATAAAGGAAAAAGAGTAGAGACAGATGCCATAAAAGAGCAAGAGATTAAAACAATAATTCATGATAGGTTGATAATGAAAAGTCATGAACAGAATAATTTAATAAATGAAGAAGAATAATGAAAGATAAAAACATAGGGAGTGATTAAATACATATAAAGTCAATGATTAAAATTCAAATAAAGTTAATGATTAAAAATACATATAAAGTCAAAATGCTACAAAGAACACAGTACACATGGAAGCAAGTATCAGAAAGTTTCTTGATAGTGGAAAATTGTGGAAGTAAAATCAGATAAACACAGGAGGGGGAATAAAATATATGAAACCCTTGGGTGTGTGTGTGTGTGTGTGTGTGTGTAATAATTAGGGAGAAAAAAGACTGTGGGTTTAAAAACAGGTAAGGAGTGTTTGGAGGGAGAAAAGGGAAGAGGCATATGATATAATTACATTATAATCTCAAAAAAACAGTTTAAAATAAGATAAAATAAAAACACTACCAAAGTTAAGGTGAAAAGAAAATCAAAGGAACCAGAAGAAAGGCTGTGAGGTTCAAGCTTCCCTGGGTCCCAAAACGTGGGTCTTCCATTAGAGAAAACTGCCTTCCCTCTGCCAGCGGTGTCCGGGGCAGATGGCTTCATGGTGAGGAACAAGGCAGTCACTTAGCAAATTGCCCAGTGTGACCTCCTGCACTTAGTCCTCTAGGGGATGGGCTTAGTCATATCTCTACCCATGCTTTAGGGATAGGGAGTGGGGCTCAGGTAGGCTGTGAAACTACCCAGTGAGCTAGCTGTGTCCACTACGGGAGTCAAAATCAATTCCACCACAGCCTTTCTCTACCTTTGTTCTGCAACCCCAGCCAACTTTCCAGAAAGCCTGGACAGAATTGAGTTCCTCCTCCTGGTGCACACAGGAGGCCTGGTGAGGTGTTTTCCAATGAGGCTGTCAGCTTTCCACATCCCTGTCTGTAAGCTTAATCAGAAGGGATGCCAGCAGTCCCTCTGCTGAGCCCTGGTGAGTGGGAAGCTAGCCCATTCTGGAAGAAGTGGCCCCGCAGTGGGGCCACCTGCCCACTTCTTTCCTGGCCTTTGGCTTTGAAATGCTTTCAGTGAACCTTATGGTTTGAGAAATGGTCATTTATGTCCTCTGCCACTCGGGGGTCTTCTTGCTGCAGTTCTCAGGGCTCAGCCATGGAGCAAGGTGGAAGGATTGATCTGATGGGAACAAAAATCCATGTAAGCCTTAGGAGCCGCACACAACTCCAGCAGCTCAGGGTAAGAAGGTGAGGCCATAGGAAAGCACAGACTCACTCTAGTTGCCCCCAGATCCCAGCAGGAATGCAAAATGCAACATCAAGGAACAAGACCAGGGTTCAGAAGCACGGGCGACCGCGCCTCAAATGACCACCAGAGGGCGCTCCAAACCAGACAACCTAGGCCCTTCTCGGCGCAGCACTTCCCTGCAGAGGTCAGCCTTTTGAAGAAACACTGCGAGCCGCTGAGGCTGCTGCAGCTTTGAGAGGCCAGCCAAGGACAGCCGTCAGAGCATCATCCCCAGAGGCATCGAGGAGACAGGAAACCTGCATCCTGCCTGATGATGTTCAGCCTGGGTTGCATCCCCTGGTCCTACCAGCGGGCTCGTCCCATGGGAGCCAGGGGCAGGGCCAAAGGCAGGGCGCCTACGGGGTGAGAAGAGGGGCAACAGCCCGAGTGCTCCCTCCGAGAGCAGAAGAAGGAGACCCCCGGAGATTCAGGCCAAGGCAGAGAAGCTTGCTCTCCAGGTCCAGGTGAGCAAAGGTGAGATCCAGGTGAGCCAGGACCACTCCAAGAGAGTCAACACAGCAGCGACCCTGTGCGGGGTGAGTGGTGAGTCGGGGCTGCCCAATTTTCCTGACGGCATGCTGTGAGTTCATTCTTTAAAGATGGACTTTAAAAACCCTCCTAAGCCACATTAAACTACTGCGTGGCTCGGAGCATCACGATTCCACACTGAGACCCCCACCCCCGCCCCAGCTACTGTCAGGTGTCACGGAAATGTGTGCACTGTGCAGTCCTATGCTAGCTGTTATTAATGCTTGCAGGTGGGGTGAGGTAGGGCACAGGGGCACTGGCCTGAGTCCAGGGCAGACAGATCTGTTGTGAGCATGGTGCGGAGGAGCCATGACTAGAGCTGAGTCACGCTCAGAGAAGCGTCCAGCTCGCCCTTTAGGCAGGCCCCAGCTGAACTGGGCTTGGCTGGGTGTGGCCTGCTCTTGACCTTGCTTAGAAAGCCAGGTTAGGAGAAGACTGAGGTAGAGAGCTAGAGCAAACCTCTTCCTCTCTTTGACAGAGGTGACCTCCTCTACTACAACCGCACAGGTTTAGGAGCTCCCCCCTCCCGCAAAACCACCACACACACACACTTGTTACAGTCTCCCGGGGTCTATTCTAGCATCCACCTGTCTCCTCTGCCTGCCCTCTATAGTCTGGCGGAAAACAGCACCATCCAGTTCCTGAGATGTGATGAGACCCAGCTGCTTTAGCCAATCAGCACACTCCACCGGTTTGGATCCAGTCGAGTGGGTTGGTTAGCGCCCCAAATCAAGGAAAGAAGGCATTTGACTGGCGCTGGGAAGAAGCTCCCTGGTTTGTCTGAGACTGGAAAGTCTACTCTTTCCTCTGGCTCTGGGGGAGACAAGAAATGTTGGCCCCCAAAGCTGATTCCAACATAAAGAGGGGGGAGGAGAAAGGGGAGGAAGGGAAGAAGGAAGGAGGAAGAGGAAGAGGAAGGAGGAAGGGAAGGAGGAAGGAGGAAGAAGAGGGGAGAGGAGGGGAAGGAGGAGGAGGGGGAAGAGGGAACATGCCAGAAGCAAACAGAACTGGAAAGAAACCCAGACTTGTTTGACATGTCAGTCCATTGGATCCAGCCAGCTGTGTCTGCCACCAGTTATAAGGATGTTCCTCCTAAAGGAGCCGATACAAGCCCTTGTATTCATGAATTCAACTTTGACTTTAGCGTTTTTTTTTTTAAACAGGCTCTTATGTAGCACAGGCTAGCCTTGAACTCACTATATAACTGAGGGTAACCTTGAACTTCTGATTCTCTACCCCACACCCCACCTCCTGATTGCTGGGGTCACAGGCATACTACACACCTACCTGGCTTTGTGTCCTGCTAGGGACTGGACCTAGGGTGTGAACCCAGAGCATTCATTCTTAAGGCTTGCTACAGTGGGTTTGGGTGTCCCCACCCTCAGAGCCCTTACCCCAGTTCACCTATGCTTCCAAGCTGTGCATGCTTCTGGGACAGAATGAAGGTGTCACTCCAGATCCCTCAGGGTCTCTGAGCTCTGTACCAACTCCAGGGTCCTCATTTCCTAGCCCCAGCTCCGTCTCTGCCCTGGAGGCTCCCAGCTCAGCTGTGCATTCTGGGCTGTCTGTGTTCCTGGGTCCCAGGTCATGCTGACATCTTGGGCTTGGGCCCTTGCAGATTTAGGGCTTAGTGACTGCTTCATTCTCTCTGCTCTCCCAAAGGCAGTCTGCCTTCTCCATTCCAGGTGCTGTCCCTTCTCTCCCTGGGGACCCGTCAGTGACAGGAACTGTGCCCACATGCTAAAGTGTGAGCCAGAAGCATTCTGCCCCAGCATGACCCAAGAATAGCAGCCATAGCCCCAAGCATCCGTTCTCTGTGGCACAATGATGGACAGATTTCAGCCCACATCTCTGCCTCCTCCTCATCCCTGCTTCCTCCAGCCTAGGCTGGAAGGATCCACCAGTAACTTCAGGTTGATACAAGCTCAGCTTGTAGAAGCTAGCAGAGTGGAGACGGTTGGGTAGGGGAAGAACATTCTGGGCTTTATCCTCCTAGGTAGGAGGTGCTCGTCCATCTGCAGGTGCATCATATGTCCTAAAGACAGGTGACAAATGTGCCTGCCATCTTAGAGCCTGGCTTTGTTTTAAGTCACTAGGACTGCTGTGTGAATGGTGTTAATGGCTGCAGAAATACCACTTGGCCAGTTTCTTAGTTTGTTAGTTTGTATCCATTTTCCACAACTGTAGATGATGTAATGACAACACATTTCCAAAAATAGAATGGAGAAGTGATACCCTGAAAATGTGACAGAGCTTTCATGGGTCTACCCCAGCACATGGACCACAAGCCCAGGGGCCATCGTGGGAGCCAGGAGCCAGCCGGCATGCTCAGAGCAATTTGCATGTTCCCTTGCTTAGCTTCATATTGTTTCCTTGGAAAAATCGAATCCAGTAGCTAGAGCCCTCGACTCACAGAGCCCTTGCTTCCTCTGGTGAATCTGGCGCCTTCTCCCTCTGAGACACAATTGTCACTGCTGGTCCCATTTTACAGATTTGAGGAACCGATACTCTGACTTCCCCAAGTCTGCTCTCAGATCCCCCAAGGTCCATGCTCCACAGAGAAACTTGTCCCTCACAGCAGGCTTGTGTTTGAAATCCAGGCAAATGCCTGGAAAGGGCGTTCTAAATATATTTCTTTACTATAGAAGCTGATCGCCTGCTACTGAAACTGGGAATTAGCTTGTCTGCCTGAGGATGTGGCTGCTGCCTTCCAGAGAAGACAGAGGAGCAGTCTGCACACTGCCAGCGTAGAGATGCTGCCGACGGCTTCCAGCAGAAGAAGAACCTTCGCTGCCAGATACTTCAGTAAGGATTGGGCTCTGTGTGTGGGGGGGGGGGGTAACTGCCTGTGTGCTTGACTTCTTACTTAAGGGTGGGGCCGCTTGCCGACACTGAGAGGACCTCCCTGTCTGTGGGCTGTGGGCAGCATGCAGTCGGGGCTCAGTCTCCCCTAAGCTCTCAGCACAAGCAGTTACCCAGCACTCAGCCATGACCCCAGCATCTGCTCAATGTGCCTGAAAATCGGGCTGCTAGCATGAGAGCAAGTGTCAAGGGTCCTGGGTTCCAATGGCTGGGGACTCTAGTGACATTTGATGTCCATAGGATAACTATGTCTGTAGACTGCTTGGACACCAGATAAAGCTTCCACAGGGAGAACTGGGCATCCCAAGGCTCCTCTGTCTGTGCCAGGAAACAACCCAGCCTGGCAGTGAGCTGAAAGATGTAGATGATTGAATAGCTTCAGGAAGTTCTGGGAAGGCAGCAGCTAGTCACAGTGGGACTAGTGTCTGTTTGAGTCGCTGGCAGATGATGGTCTGGTATCCCTTAAGGTGCTGTGCCCTTCAAGAACTGAGTCTTGTAGGTGCTGGGTCGCACAGATGTAGATCCTGAAGTTGCAAGATCATACAGGTGCTGGGTCTTGCAGGTGCTGGGTCTTGCAGGTGCTGGGTCATAGAGGTGGTAGGCCCTGCAGGAGCTGCCCTACTTAAATGTGTGGGCACTGTCTGGACCTCAGGCAGGAAGGAGCTGGTTGTGTTTGTAGCTGGGTGGTGTTCTCGGGTAGTCTAGACCTGAGCGTCATCTGGAATTCTGGAAACAGACACCATCAGTGGCATCCTCGGGGCCCTGGTCCTGTGTTAGAAACTGAAGGAGCTCTTCAAGCTCCCTCACCTCTGGAGACTTCCGTTTAGCCAGCCTTAGGGGGACCTCAGGTTTAAGCACATTTTTTTTGTCTCTGCCAGCACCAAGAAAAAGTGAACAGAGCCATGGGTTTTGAACTCCCGCTGTGCCTCTGTCATCCTGAGCAGGCATGTGTTAGGTGGGGAGAAAGTTTCTTCTATCACAAGGACAGGGTTGTGTGGGCTGGAAGCCAGGACTGAGCTTTGAGCCCTGGGCTAGAGTCTAAGTGGAAGCTCCACTCCGGGGAGAAATCAGGCTGCAGGCAGCTGGGATCACAGCATCTGACACTCTGAGGGTATTCTCCTCCAGCTGGGGTCACAGCACAGTCCAGCACGGAAGGAAAGGCCCTGGCTTCTATGGGAGGGTCGACTGCCAGATTTGTCTGATATGATGGATTGTCCCTGCTGTCCCTGCTCTGGAGGGCATGTGCCAACCTGTTGAGAAAGGGACAAAGACTGTGTTACATAAGAATGTAATGAATAAGATTGAATTGATTTTTATATTTAAAGTAAAATTCACAAGGCAGAGTTGGCCTTTTTGAAGTGTAAAGTCCAGCGGCAGTCCAGACAGGCAGTGCGCCGTGCAGCCGCACCTCAGACTATCTGATAAGTATGTCATCCCACTTGGATTAAGCAGCCCCTCCCCCTTCCAATTCCTATTTTTCTGTCTGCAGGGATTTAGCTGCTGCACAGGTCTGATAAGTGCATGCATGTCTCTCTGTGGCAGGCCTTTTGTGCTCAGCATGGTGTCACCCGGGTTCATGGGTGATGTAGCAGGTGTCTGTGTTCTCTTCCTATTGACTGCACTGGTTCTAAGCAACAATTATCACAGACACTTAGGCGACTTTGGTAAAAATGGTACTGAATTTTCACAGAAGGCTTCAGAAAGGGAAGATGTTAGTGGGGACAGGAGGACAGTGGGGACAGTGGGGGCAGTGGGCACTGGGGACAGGGAATGATGGGGACAGTGAGGACAGGGGACAGTGGGGGCACTGGGGACAGGGGGATGATGGGGACAGTGAGGACAGTGGGGCAGTGGGGCACTGGACGGGGGATGATGGGACAGTGGGACAGGGACAGTGGGGCAGTGGGACACTGACATCTTCTATCTCCCCATCCTTGATCTGCCCTTCTCTCCATCCTCTGATCCTGGTTTAGTCATTTACAGGAACAGAACTGATAGAATGAACTGTGTACACGTACTGCGTGTGCACGTGTGTGTGTGTGTGTGTGTGTGTGTGTGTGTGTGGTGTGTGTGTAGGGGGATTTATTGGAGTGACTTATAGGCTATATAGTCCTGCTAGTCCAACAATACCTGTCTCACAACAGAAAGGCCAAGAGTTTGTTAGCTGTTCAACATAAGAGTCTGGATATCTCACCTGGATCTTCAGTTTATGTTGAAATCCCAAAGAAGGTTCTAGAACCAGCAAGCTATTGAAGGATTCTAGTGCCTGCCTCAGGAGGAGGAGAGATGAACTTCCTGTCAAGAGTTAGGACAAGCAGGAAAAAAGTTTCCTTCCTCCATGATCTTCCATATGGGCTGCCACCAGAAGGTGCGGCTCAGACTTACGGTGGGTCTTCTGACCCCAAATGATCCAGTCAAGAGAAATCTCTCACAGGATGCCCAGATGCTTGGGGTTTAGTTAATTCCAGATGTAGTCAAGCTGACAGCCAAGCTTAGCCAGCACACCTGAGGAGTTGTTGAGGACTGTAAATTTGCTCTTGACTGTTGTTTGCAAAGATCTGGGACAAATATACAGTTCTTGGAGACTAAATCCCGCTGCTGTACCTAATATCATCACCTTGCGCACCACTGTTCTGCCAGAAGACCTGCTGGAACTTTCCTTGTAGCAGGAAGCCAGAGCTCCTTGACGTCAGATGCTTTTGTGCCTTGTGAAAGGGTCACATAGTTAATGTCCTTGATTCTAATTATGTTAACAAAAGGGGCAGACATACAGGTACTGCACCTCTCAGGTGTTAAACAGCTGTGTTTCTGAAATCAACCCTATTTGCTAATGGTTCAGATTTTTAATCTTTCTGGAATTTACTTTGCTGGCATACTTGTGGTTGGCACTGCTTTGTGTGTTCCTAAGGAATGATAGGCAGCAATCTTCTTTTGCACAATCTCCTGTCTGGCTTTGACACCAGAAGAACAGTGATCTGGGAGCCAATCCCGTTCTTTGTCTGTTTTAGTCAGGGTTGCTGTGATGAAACACCATGGCCAAAAGCAAACTGGGAAGGAAAGAGTTTATTTGGCTTACACTTCCACATCACTGTTCATCATCAAAGGAAGTCAGGACAGGAACTAAAACAGGGCAGGAACCTGGAGGCAGGAGCTGAGGCAGAGGCCATGAGGAATGTGCTTCCCGATTGCTCATCATAGCTTGCTCAGCCTGCTTTCTTACAGAACCCAGAACCACCAACCCAGGGATGGCCTCACCCACAGTGGACTGAGACCTCTGACATAAACCACTAATTAAGAAAATTCCCCACAGACAGATCTTATGTAGGCATCTTCTCAATTGAGGTTCTCTCCTTTTAGATGACTCTAGCTTGTCAAGTTGACATAAAAGTAGCCAGCACAATGTCAAAGTTTGCTTTCTGTTCCTGTGATAATTGCCATAATCAAATCAACCTGGGAAGGAACGGATTTATTTGGCTCACACTTGGTGGTCACTGTTCATCACTGATGGAAGTTGGGCCAGAGGCTGAAGCAGAAACCATGGCGGAAGGCTGCCCTTTCTGGCTCAGTCTCTGTCTCATGCTTAGCTAGTTTATTAGCTAGCCCAGGACCGACTTGCCAGGGATAGCACTACCCACAATAGCTCCATCTTCAGCATCCATCTTCAGTCAGAGAGTCTCCTCCAGTACGTCAAGAGTCTCCTCCAGATACGGTCAAGGGAATCCACATAATTCTTCAATTGGGGTTCCCACTTCCTAGGTGACTCTAGGCTGTATCAACTTGATGATAAAACTAACCAGAAATTCCTTTGATGAAGGAATTGGAAGCATCGTTGTTCAGGACATTGGATCATTGTCATTCTTGGGCCTTGCCTGCTTTGGGGGTGCCCCACAGTTTGTTGGCATTAGTTGCTCTGGTATTCCCTTACAAGTCTCTGTAGAGTCTGTAGAGTTAAACCAATGACTCCTTTTCAATTCCTGGGCCTTTTTATTATTGGTCAATCTTATTAAAGGTTTGTTGAGTTTATTAACTCAGCAAAGACCTTTATTTTTGGCCTTTTGATTTTTTCTCTCATGTTTTGCTTTTTCTACTCCAGAGGTCTCTGAATGTATGTCCTCATCTTCATGGCTTCCTCTTCATTTGCTTTGGGTCTGGTTTGATTTTGGTTTCTTAATATAGACATGTGTATTATTGATATCCTAATGGACACACCAGATGTTAAAATCATGTTAACATTCAAGTATTTGACAATTTCTTTCTGTTATTATTTCTAATTTAATTCCAGTATAGTAGGAAGACATACTTCATATAATTCCAATTTTAAGCTTATCACAACTTACTCCATAGCCTAGCATACAGTCTACCTTGAAGGGTGTTCCAAATGTCCCTGTGAAGAAAATGTATCTCTATGAGGCATGCCTTGTGTGCCCATTAAGTTAAATTAGTGATGTCACATCTCCTACGAAGCTTCTGGTGGCCTGTCTAAATGTTCTTCAGTTACTGAAATTGGAGTTTGAGAATCTTACTATTTAACTCTCAGGACTTATTATGTCACTGCTGGTTTTTGCTTTGAGGATTTTGAGGCTTTCTTCCCTGGCATGTACACATTATTATCTACTGTGCCTTCTGTGTTAGCTTCCTGTCACTGTGACAAAGTGCCTGAAAACGTCAACTTGCTAAGACTTTGAAGATGGTTCAGTAGGTAAAGACTCTTGTCATGCAAGCATGCGGACCTGAGTTCGAATCTCCAGAAGACATGCAGAGGCTGGACACATGGCACAAGTTTCTGAAGTCCCAGTGCTGCTACAGGAAGACGGGAGGTAGAGACAGGACAACCCCCAGAAGACCTGCAGCCAGCTAGCCTGGCCTACATAGTGGGAAAAAATAAACAAAGACTGTGTCTGAAACAAAATGGGGCAGACCCTTTTTGGAGGAGGGAACAGTTAACATCTCAGATTGTCTCTGATCTCCACCCTCACACTGATATACACAATGCAATGTGTGTATATGCACACACGCATGCACACACATACACGCACCACGCACAACACACCACACACACACACACACACACACGGAGTGGGGGTCATCTTTCAAGCTGGTAAGGTGGCTCAGTGAGTAAACTTGTTGCTGAGTTCAGACCCTGGAATCCACAGTGGAAGGAGAGAGCTGACTCCTGAAGCTGGCTTAGCCTCTGACATCCACAGGAGCACCGTGTCATGTTCACACTCACATTCACACACAACGACGATGATAACGCTGATAACTTTCAAAAAGAAATTTTAAAGTCAGTTTACTGAAGGAGAGGGTCATAACCACTTGTTCTTCACTTGGGTCTCTGGCAGCACAGAGCCTTTCCAGGAATGTGTGCCAGAAAGCTTCTCACACACTTCAAGAAATAACAACAGAGTGAAGCAGAGTCTGGAGCCCCACTGTCTTCTTCAAGAACGTGCCCCCAGTGACTGACCCCTTTCCACCAAATGCCCATCTCTTGAGGACCCAGTAGCAGCTCCTGCTGGGGCCCAAGACTTTCACTGTTTAAGCCTTTAGGGCCTCTTCATATCAAACTATAGCAGCTTGCCCATGTGTCCCTGTGTTAGTCCCATGAGTCTTCCTGTCCTTACATCTCTTCCCTCAGCTCCTGTTTGATCATGACGGACATGACCAGTTCAGCTGTCTTACCAGCTTTAGGGCTGCACACCTTTCCCTTTTAGCCCGTGACTTTGAAGCCTTGTCATGCAAGCATGAGGACCTGAGTTCAAATCCCCCTTCCATATCTCTTACAGAGACTATATGATCTATCCCATCACTGTAAACAAATACTGTAGATCTGAGAACGTTTTCGTCCTGAACTTCCACAGGAGTTTGTTTCATCCCCAAAGTACACATTAGTGGTATTCAAAGGCTACAATTTATTCTGTTTATGGGAAGTGACAGGCATGTTTAACATGTAGAATTTTTGTGTATCTATTAAAGTGGATTAAATATAAAATGGTATAAAATGAAAGCATGCATTTGTAGACTATTCCCTTTACTCCCGTGTCTATGATCTCTGGTCTTCAGTTACTCCATGCTGCTGTCCTGCCAATGGACACTTCTTTCAGTGTTTCCTCTAACACAGATCTGCTAGCAAGTACTTTCTCTGTCTCTGCACACCAGGAATGCTGTCACCTTGCTTTTCTCATTTTGAAAAGTCGGCTTTGACACAGGTTGGCATTGATTAACAGTTTACATTATTCTCTCAACACTTTGAATATGTCCCTCCACTTCTAGCTCCCATTGTTGAGAGGAGCTGTCAACTGCTAATCACATCAGCGCTCCTCCGTGTCACCAGGCAAACTGCTAATCAATCACATAGGTGCTCCTCATAGGTGCTTTTCTGCATCAGCATCACCAGGCTGTTCAAGTACTTTCAAACTTCTTTATTTTTTTTATTGAAAATTTTGTCACTTCATTGTCCCATAACATCAACCTTGGCATTGTCTATCTGTACACATCCACCTCAGTGCTAGGATGCATTCTCTCTCTCTCTCTCTCTCTTTCTCTCTCTCTCTCCCCTCCCTCCCTCCTCTCTTCCTCCTCTTCCACCTCCTTGGAATCCATCAAATAGAAAAGTTCCATTCTTCTTTTCTTTTAGTAATTTTTCTGCTCTTTCTCTCTCCTGTCTCCATCTGTCATGTAATGTATCTCCACACATCCCTGTGCTTCCCCATGCTTCCCCATGCTTCCCATGCTTCCCCCACGCATCTCCATGGATCCACACGCATCTCCACGCATCCTCACGCATCTCCATACATTACAAACACATTGACAGAAATGCTTGTTGCTGTTTTCTATATCTCTGTGAGTCTGTTCCTTTTCTGTCAGCTCTGTTGAAGCTTGTGAGTCCCCTGCCTCAGCTGAGTACCTGGAGATCACAGACCTGCTCACCAGGCCCAGCTGTAATGAATCATCTCTCTCCATCTGCCCTCAAGTGAACTCATTCTCTCTTCTATCCCCCACATGCTCCTGTGCTCCCCACACATGCTCCTGTGCTCCCTTACACATGCTCCTGTGCTCCCCCACAATGCTCCTGTGCTCCCCCACACATGCTCCTGTGCTCCCTTACACATGCTCCTGTGCTCCCCCACACATGCTCTGCTCCACACTGCTCCTGTGCTCCCCACACATGCTCCTGTGCTCCCTTACACATGCTCCTGTGCTCCCCCACACATGCTCCTGTGCTCCACCCGACACATGTCTTGTGCTCCCCCTGGGGATTTTCATTTTAGTCATTGGTCTTCCAAGTCAAGAATTTCTGTTCTCAGTTTCCATCTTCCTGAAATTCTGTTACTCCATCACTCTCACTCTCCTGTGGTTCGTTACATCTGTCTTTCAGCTTTCTGAGTATACTGGTGGGAATTTTCTTTCTAAATCTTCATCTTGTGAGATCCAAACCATAAGTAACTCAGAATTCCTGGCAGTGTACAGCCCTGTCTCCCTTTGGCTTTATACATCTCTTTGGTGTTTTTAAAAACCACAACTACTTATGGTGTGGCTTTTCTCAAATACCTGACAAGAAGCAACTTAAGAGAGGAGGGTGTGTCCACTTCACCATTTCACCACAGAAATCGAGGAGGTTGGGCTCTGTCCATGGTGGGGGAATCAGCTTGTTCTGTCTTGAAAGATCAGAAATCAGAGAGCCTGGGTCAGAAGCAGAGCTACTCTGTGGCACTCAAACCTCACTCCCAGTAGCCCAACACCCGCCACTTACAACCCCTGCCAAAGCCTCCACAGCTTTATAAAACAGGGCTACCAGCTGGGGACCACATGTGTGTCATTTACTAATCAGCAGTAGCTGACTCTTCTGCCTGCAGATCTGTGGGAGGGCAGAGAATTCTCTCAATGGAGAGAGGACCTACCTAGCTCTTATGTCAGCAATATGGTCAGGCTTAAGACTGGCAAGAACACCTGGGAACTGGGGCCCTCTGTGGCCTCCACTGTAGGTGCACACAGTCTTATCACAAACGTACACCCCATGCAGGAGTGGGGGGTCTTTCTAATTCCCTGCTGCCAAGACAACAGAGGCTGCCTGCTGTGTGTGGCTGTTGCTGACCCTCAAAACTGAATAAACCATTCCTGCTCTCTGTAATGGCTCCATCCTGGTACAACCTCTCTAAGAACTGAGTTGGAGGCCATGGGCAAAGGAGTAAGAAAAACCACAGACTTCTATTGGTCTTTCTCAAAAGATCAGCAGTTATTCAATTAACAGTATTTTCTTTTTAATTATTTTTTATTTTTATATACATTGGGTTTTGACTGCTTGTATGAGGGCGGCATACCCCAGGAACAGGAGTTACAGTTTTGAACTATCATGTATGTCTCGGGAATTGAACCCAGGTCCTCTGGAAGAGCAGCCAGTAGTTTTAACTGCTGAGCCATCTCTGACCCCCTAACACCATTTTATGATGGTTTTCATGAACTTGGTGATATCCTGGAATTCAAAAGCAGTTATGTCCGTGTTTAGTTTAGCTTTAGAGTTGCATGTCACAGGTATAGCTGGGAGTCTTGCCTCCTACCTCTTTGTTTTGGGTCTCCCTGAGAGTCTGCTCTCCTCTTAGGATGAAGGTTCCATCCTCTAGCTTTGTTGCTACCCCATAGGTACTCATGCAGACATCACTTTGAATAAGGAAGGGCAGAGGAAGGGTTGGTTAGAGCTGTTTGCATAATGATCGATCACGAAGTAACCTGACACAACACTAGCATTTAATTACTGTTGAGTGAATGTGTGATTTAATGAATGAATGAATGAATGAACAGCATAGGGGAAGGCTAATGCTGGTCAGGTGACCTTGCTGAGGCCCTGAATAAGAATAAAAAGGTTGGGAATAAAAACACTGCAGAGCACTGAACTGTATGGGACCAGGAAGCTACTGAGGCATCTGGGGCTTCTGGCTGGGCCGTGGAACCGTTAGCTTAAGTGATGTAAGATCTCCTGCAGAAGTCAGCATCCTGCATAATGATGGTAAGCAAACACAACACACACACACCACACACACACACACACATACACACATTGCACACATGCACACAGGCATAAGGTTAAAGACACCTTATAGTGACCACTAGAAAGCAGACCAAGGGCAGGGGATGGACCCAGCTGCTATTTCATGTTGTTTAGGTGAATTGGCTAGGATGGGGGTGGGGATAGAGGGGTGTCAACCTCACTTGTCATTCCCTGGGAACAGTTCCAGGTTTGTTTTTTGAAATAAGGTCTCTCGCTGGGACCTGGTACTACAGTGGCTAAACTGGCTGTCTGGTCAGTTCTGGGATCCTATTGTCCCTACCAAGCTCATGCCACCATATTAAGGCATTTTTTTTTCTAACACCAGTGCTGGAATCAAAGTTAGGCACCACAGCTTAGGTAACTTAGCTGCCTCCCCAGCCCCTGGTAGCTCTCTATAGAAAGCCACTGGCAAGTTCTGGGGCTAGGTGGGGAGTGGGGAGGGAAAACTGCTGTCATCAGCTGCTCAGTTCCAGATGTTCACTTGGTAAGAGATGAGTCAGAAGGTAGATCTTTCCCCTTTCCCCTTCATTTCTACTTCTTATGCTTCGACCAAACTAAAACTGATAAGAGCCGCAAAATCATCTTGTCCTGTGTCAAATTCAGTTCACTGGGTGAACTTGGCCCTGAGATAGCAATCCTTCCACTTTGCAAGTGAGGAAACAAAACCCCAGACAGGAAGTAGTGAAATGGTGTAGTATGGCCCCCCAAAGTACATCTTAAACAAGGGCCAAGGGAGATATGGTGTACTGGAGAGATAAGCCGGGAAGCAGGACTGTGGTGGAGAATGACCAGAAGAAAGGAGGCCGCCACTGGAGGATGGGGGAGACCATTTCTGTACTAACAGCCCCCTTGCAGAGACTCTGGAGAAGGCTGGATCACCTTCAGTTGATGGGCCGCTTCAGTAGAAGGGAGATTTCCTGGCACCCCGTCCAGTACTGAATCCATTTGCACAGCTCAGAAGGAGCCTGAAACTGGAAGCCAGCAGTCAGCTCACCCAATAGGGAACTCATAACCACAACGGAAGCCAGAGCTAGCCAAAGACACGGCCATAAACAATTACGCTTTGCTGAAACTACAGCCTACCCAGTCCAGGAATCTTTCCCTTATCCAATGTAGGACACTGTGTGAACCAGGAAGCTCCAGACACATGGAAGGGCTCAGGGGGACCCTGGTCTGATGCAAAAGATCGAGAAAATGGTGAGCAGAGAGAGGGGTCCAGGAGTGAGTAAAGTACCTTGTCTCAAGGCAGCCCCGAAGCCCGCCCTGGGAAGTCTTTCCTGAGCCTGGAAGTTCGTTGCTCACAAAGGGGGCTGTGAGAGGTAGAGGGGTGTGCCTGGCCAGCTTAAGAAGACACTTCCTCACAGTTCTAGAAGGTGTAGGCAGGCTTGTTTTCTTCTGCAGCAGCACTCTGTAGCTTCAGGTTGCCTCTGCTCATGTTTCTTGTGGTCATCCCTCTGTCTATGGCTGTGTTCTTACAAGCTCCTTTTATAAGGACATCTCTTATAAAGCCACCATATGGTGGCTCTAAATTGGATTAGAGCCACCTATGACCTCATATAACTTAGCCACCCTGTAAGAACCCTGTCACCAGCAGCCACCTCTGAGGCACTGGGGCTTGCAGCTGCATCCTATGAGTTTGAAGGAACTCGGATCAGCACCCTTGTTTGTCTCAGCTCTGAAGAGCCACGAAGAGCCTGTGCCCAAGGAGCAATGCTGGCAGAACCCTCAGCAAGTGTCTAGACAGATACGGTGCCAGGCAAATGCCCTCCAGGGAGCCAGGGGGCTGAGTCAGCAGCTTTTTCAGAGAGCCAGCTTCCTGTGGTCATCCGTGTTCCTGCCCTCGGGAACAGCTGGGGAAACAACACCCCTGTGGTGGGTGGAGAAATGAAAACCACAGCTAGCCAAGGCCTCTTCTCTGTCCCTGCATCTGCCCCATCCAGTCAGCTCACTAATGCCCGCTCCTTCACCTTATGCTGTCCATTTAGGGGAAAGAGGGTGCCATACTAGACCATCCTGTACAGCACTATGGTGAGAATAGAGCATCTAATAAGCTTACAGAGGGTCAGGGCAAGCCCCAATACTCATAGGAGTTCCCTTCTGATAATAAAACACCACTGTTAATCTCTGACTGAGAGCTACAGTTGTGTTGTGTGTGTTATGTGTGTGTGTGTGTATGGTGTGTGTATGTGTGTAGTGTGTGTATGTGTGTCTGCTCTATGTACAGAATAACCTCCAGTGTCTGTCCTCAGAAGCCACCCACTTTTGTGAGGCAAGGTCTCCCATATTCCAAGTAACTTAACTTGGATGGCCAGAGAGCCCCGAGGACCTGTCTGTCTCCACCTCTCACACATACCACCATGCCCAGCTTTTTACATGGATTCTGGGAATAAAACCCAGGTCCACATATTTTTAAGCCAAGTGCTTTAAGAGCTAAGCTATGCCCCGAGCCCTAACCACCTCCCAAGTGCTTTTGCAGTTTAAAAAAAAAAAAATGGAGTGGAACAGCGGAGACTCAGAACCCGGGAACCTGACATGCCTCAGCATCCGGAGCCTGGCATGCCTTCTGCCAGTTGTTGCAAGGTTATAGAAGGAATTCAGGCAGCAGAGGGGAGTGCCGAGCACGCCAAACTCCCATGCTGGGAGACAGAAATAGCTGCTTCCATCTCCAGAGGACTCTGAGAAAGTGTGTTTCTCTTCCTTGAGTAGGAATGCAAGTGAATGGTGGCAGGCTGAGCTGAGCAGCCAGCTCAAGCCCTGTGCGTTGCATCCGTCACTGTGCCCGTTTCTCAGCAGTACCTGCTGCTCACTGAGACTGCAGGCTCTTAGAAGCCTGGGCCTTGGAAGTGGACTGAGATGGATATAGCAGGGGCCTGGGCATGGTGGTCAGGGATGAAAACACAGGGCACAGGGTAGGCTCAACTGACCACTTGTAGTCTGGTGCTGGATGGGCTTATGGCTGTCCTGTGTTGGGCAAGAAGGGGAGAGCTCTATAGCCTCAGGAAGACCAGCCATAAACGTTGACTTGTTTGGGAGAGGGGATACCTTAAGTAAGAAGTTCCCCATAGAGCTAGGTCAGCATTACGTCCTCCTGATGGAGACAGGCAGGGGCCACCTAGCATTGCTCAAACTGGCAGGCTGGGTCTGAGATGCCAGTGTAGTCACCTCCTAGCCCTGGCTTTTCACATAGCGTACACACTCTGGGCCTCATTTTCCTCTCTAATATTGAAGTAACAAGAGTTTGTTACATATGTAATGAGAGATAGTGGTTCCTACTGTGTGACATGTGCTCAGCACGTAAGTAGTTTTAAACAAATGTGACATTTGTTAAGGGCAGACACAACCAACCAGGCACGATGTGCTCCTGGCCACATCGTATGTCTCTGGAAAGCAGGAGTGTCCTAAGCCCAAGGATAACTAGGATCTGCTGTCCCAGGATGCTCTAGAATGATCTGCTTGCCCATTGCAAGGAAGAGAGAAGAACCAAAGTTCAGCTGCAGCCACTTCTCCTTTCCTCTGTGTCAGAGTACAGTGTCTATCTTTTCCTTAAGGCTGAGTCTACCAGTAATTTACATGCAGGACCAACACCCCAAGTCCAAATAGAACCTTTTATGAAGGACAAGAGGTCCCTTCTTCCTTCTTCCAGGCTGCGCCAACCTCATGCCCAGCCTTACATCTTGCTAATCAATGAATCTGGTTAGAGCCCAAGTACCCCTTCAGCCGTTCACAGCGTAGACAGGAACAACAGCACCCAGCCTGGCCCACGGCTCATGCATGTGCTTATGATGATTAAATCAGAAGTCATCGTGCCCTTTGGCATATCAGAGGACACCAAAATGCAAAATTAAACTTTTGTTAAGAGGATCGAGCTGCTATGGCAGGAGCCATCACTGTTCCTCTGCACCCAGCTCTCCACAGTCCTGAGCTCCTGATCCACACATAGCATCTGCATACTCAAAACCCTACTGTGGTCACTGGCCCCATCCTCAAGAGCTGACTTGTTTGAAAGATGACAGCTGTCTTTGGACATCTGTCTTGCATTCTCAGATTTTCTTGTATCCAACAATTCAGTCAGTTCTTGTGCTGAACTACCCAGGGGGAGCACATAGCCTATGGGACTGTAGACTAAACTCAGACTCACAGAACTGCCCTGACTCCCGGTGGCCATCACAAGTGCCTAGGCCACCTAAGCTTCTGTCCTCTCAGCTCCTTCTTCAAGGTTTCCCTCTCAGCTTCAATAACTCATCGGGTGACTCACGAAATTCAAGAATGTGTTGATTTATTGTAATAGGTACATCCCTGGACAACCTAATCATAGAGACAATTGAGCCAGGCTGAGGGGTAGGAGGTAGGAGCTGGCACACATCCTCAGGGATATGTCAGGTACCCAGAGCCAACCTGAATGCTCCCTGAAGGAACTTTCATCGAAGGACTCTATACTCACATCATAGGTGTAACTGACCAGATCAGACCACTCATCGTGGTGGTTAAATTGATCTCCAGCCCCACCCCTCAACTAGTCACTAGTTGGTTCATCCAGCAACTTCACCCCACTCTTCCAGAATCGCTGCACTTGGATGCCAGGCTACACAATTCTGATGACCCAAATTTAGGTCCCCAAAACCCAAATAAAGATGGATAGTGAGAACCAACTCCACAAACTTGTCTTCTGACCTCCACCTCCCATGCATGCATGGAAATTGTGCATCATACACACACACACACACACACACACACACACACACACCACACACACACATGAATAAACAAAATTTTAAAAAGTGTTTAAAGACTCAGGAGTCTTTGAAAGGCAAAGGACCCCCCTCTCCTGCCTCCTATCATTCAGGAGCTTCCAATGACAGCCATGCTAGAGATCAAGTACAAAGACTCATCTCGAGTCATTCCTCATAGAGCATTCATTGCCTGGGAAAGGATGAGCAAGACTCCTTTCAGTTGGTCCTCACAACCCTGCTAGACGGTCTTCAGATCTCCATCTTAAAGAAGGAACAGGAGCATGGACAGGGTCCAGCTATGCTCAACAGTGTCCCAGAGGGTATTAGATATCAGTACTGACTCACGATGACTAACTGAGAGCTACTCACGCGGCCCAACAGTAAAAAAAATAATCTTGTTTCACATGGAGAAAGAAAAGCCACCCTAACCACTAATAGGTTCAAGAAGTAGCATTTTGTGATCAATTTGACTTTCTCTGAGTAGTGTGAGAGCTAATGAGTCCCAGGGACTTGCTGTGCTGGCTTCCTCTTCAGGGCTGTGTGCCTGTGGACACTGTGGTAGTGACTGACTGTTAACCTGTTAACAGAAGCTTGGTTTGTGGCCCACGTTTCTCAAGCATCCAGGACACCCTCTTACTTCCAAAGCCTATGAAAGGAGAGAGGTGAAACCAGACTTGAACCCCAGAGACCTGGCCTAAGATGCTGCAATCATTCATTTAATTCATAATTATTATGATATAATATCTTTTCCTAAGGGATCCGGTGGGAGTCCTGGGCATACAAATACACCCGCTCAAAGCTGCTGTTGGCCAGCCCTCCTTCTGTAATGCAACACCTCAGGTCTCTGTGTCCCTTGCTGGATGGGAGAGTAACAGCCCCACCCTGAAGGACATCAGAATATCCATCCAAAGTGGCTGAGTGGAGAAAGAGAATACCAACCTCATTGCCAGGGACCAAACAGGATTCAGACAGTCCTCAGAGGTGTTCAGACAATGTCACCTAGCTGGAGGTCCCTGCTTCAGATCACTGAGACATAGTTTGCAAGTAGACACTCCAGGCCCAAAAGCTTTTGTTCTTTTAAAAATTAAGTTGGCTCTTGAAATTTGAACCACGTGTCAGCATCTACAAAATAGAGATTGGCAGGCTCACTAGATCTCTTTATTTTTTTCCTTTTCTTAGTATGAGCATGTTGAATAAATCTTTCTCCACTTTTCATTTAAAATTTAATAAAATGAAAATATATAGGGGCTGGAGAAATGGCTCAGCAGTTAAGAGCATTGGCTGCAATTCTAGAGGACCAAGGTTCAATTCCCAGCACCCAAATGGGCAGCTCACAACTATCTATAACTTCGTTCCATGGAATCCAACAAGCAGACATACATGCAAGCAGAATACCAATGCAAATAAATAAAAAATGAATAGTTTAATTTCATACACACATGCATATATATACACATACATATACATACATACATACATACATACATACATACATACATACATACATGGAACTGGTATTTCTGGCCTGGGCCAAATTTTAAGGAGGCATGGATGGTCTGCTGGCATTCAACTTACAGGCTCTCTGTCCCTAAGACACCCTGGAACCCCATGGCCTGGGCATGCTTCAGAGTGCTGTACCATAAACCATATGCCCATTGCCCCATCTTGCTTAAATGGGGCTCTGATCACATCTTGCCTAAACCACTCCCACTCTCTTGCTCACCATCCCCATATCCTGAGTGGAGTCATCTTGCCTGTGTGGGAGGCCAGTGACAAACAGAGGGATATTGACCCTGTCACTGAGGTGGTAGACAGTCTGAGGAACCATCAGATAGCCTTCCTCTCCCCACAGACATCTGACAAAGTCTGGCATTGTCATCCATACCCACAGCAAGATGCCACCTGTGCTGGGCCGTAATCACCATCTCCCTGTGACAACTCCGGGACTCAGACTTTCCTTCCCTTTCTGGGATTTGTGGATGCCCCTCATTGCTCCTGTTTACTGGGCTTGTGGCTTTTCTGAACTACTTTGGTGCATATTTCTCGTCATGTGTGGCTGTTGTTGTTTATACCACTTGCTCAAAGGCTAATTGCTAATTGAACAGAGATTTTAAACACTGCAAGGAAATTCTCCTAGTCTCTGTGGTGTCTCGGTACACTCCTCCCACACTCTGCCCCACAGCTGACAGCTCTGCCCCAGACCTTATGCAGAGAAGAGTCTGAAGACCAGGGAGGTGACAGCTCAGGGCTTCCTCGCACGTTGTCATGGTTTGTATCTGAGGTGTTCTCCACAGACTTGTTTTGAGTGTTTGTTCCCTAGCTTACAGCCCTTTCTTGAAGGTCATCATGTCCTGGGGGTAGAGTCTGGCAAGTGGGAGTAGGTTAATCTGTAATTATATCCTGGTTTCCATCTGTGGACTCTGCTTATGGGTTGCCTTTATGTGAACATCACTGTCTCATGTTCCCACAGCCATGCCTTCCCCAGGACAGACTGAAACCACTCTGTAACCAAGAGCTGAAATAAACCTTTAGCCCTTAAGTTATTTCTACTGGGTATTTTGGTTACGAGGCAAAAATACCACAGGTTTACATATGTTATCTACTGCCTGAAGGTCTAGTAACCAAAACATGTGCCTCTGAGAATTTTCAAGGGGAAGCCCTGCTTCCTGCTGAGCATGAGAGAGTCCTGGGTTAGTGAGATCAAGACCCAGCAGAGTCGTCACTCCCTACAGCGAGGATGCTGGCACGTAAGGTTTCTGGGAGCTTTTCTCTGACCTAGAGAACTAGAACAGGCCTTGAAGGTGGGTGGGCCAAGTGTCACAAAGCTGTGCCTCCTGATCTCTAGCTCAGGGTTCTAATTAAGGATTTCCCACAATTTATGCAAGCTTAGGTTAATTTTTATTATATATATAATTAGTTCTTAGAGGATTTCATACAAGTTTTGATCCCATTTCCTCACCCTCAATCCCCAACTCTTCCCATACCCACCACATATTTTTTTGTCACCAACTTTGTGTTTCCTTTCCCCATCAAGGCCAGGTTTTGCTGCCCACATATTCTGGGAGGTGTGGCCTACCACTGGAGCGTGGCAGACTTATCAAGGGTTACTCTGTAAGTTAACTGACCCTTCGTCTCCCAGCAGCTAAGAACTGCCAATGGTATCTCATTAATTTTTACAGTTCTAACATGCTGCCTTGGCAGCTCTTGCGGGCTTCTGTTGTTTTTGTTGCTGATATAAGGGAGAAGATGTTTCTTCTTAAATGAAATTCCTCTGTCACTTCATTTCCCAGCTATTACTCTTTCTTTGTTAATTGGCATATACTCATTGTAGAAAATGACACTTCCTGCATGGAGACCATAGTTTCATCTTATACGGTAAGCCCCCCATAACCCACCTCCGCTGTTTATTTTTAAATACTCATTTTGTATACTCTATTCAATGTTTTTAGTTGGAAGTCTTTGTGTCTTGTCTTGGTTTTTCCATGAGACTGTTTAGGGGGTAGAAAGTTCATAACGTTGCCAGGATTGGAATTTACAGATAATGGCTAGATTCTGGCCTCTTTCACTCGTGCAGGGAACCTACTTTTTGGGTCATACACAGCATCGCAGGCCAGATCTCTGTACACTGTCTTATCCTACACTGGCCTCTCCTCAGCACATCACACAGTGAGTGCACGAACCCTGGGTTCTCTGGCTGTCTCTGCCTATGCTGTTAGGGCTCTTAGCTAACTCCCCACCCCCTCCTCTGATGGTCTATAGGTGTGGGGACTCCCAGAGTCCACTCTTGATTTCTTTTTACCTTTCACATTCTTCTTGGTGGTCTGTCATAGTTACAGCCTCTGCCAAGACTCTCCTCTGAATGACATCCTTATATCCAAGTCTCTTCTCAGCTCTCTACCTAATGTCCTTCTGTGGTCAAGACCACACCCCAGGATGAGACTCCATGAGACCATTTTGGTTCTAAGGACTACGAGAATGACACTTCCACTTGGCTGAAGTTGCCTCTTTTGCTCCTCTAGTGATCCAGCAAATGAGAGAGATGGGGCAATGGTGGAAAACCATGCAGGCCAGTGCTGGCTTGAATGAAGCTATGAAGCTACCATGAGTGAAAGCTGAAGCTATGAGGTTACCAAGCTACAAGTCTATGCTTCCTGTTTTGTTATCAAAATGGGTGTTCAGAGGATTTGTTATGTAGTTGCTCATCAATGACCTGCAAGAAAACCATTTAGTCACACGTCAGTGATCACAGAGATTACAGACCATGCCTTGGAGAACATCAGCTGATGCCAGGGATCCTGATAGCCCCGAGAACCAGCTGAAGGAAAGCAATTTGTGCAAAGTAGACCCTGGCAGAGACAGAGGCAGCTCCAGTTGGGTTTCAAATCAGATCAGGATAAAATACAGACTGTGAGGAAAGTCACTTGGTAGGAGGACCTCCCCTGGAGGCATCCCTTTGGTGAATGGAAGTCACGGTCAGTGCTGACCAACAAAAGTCTCATGAGGAAACAAAATGAAAAGCTGGAGGTCTGGGAAGATGGCCTGTGGCACAACCAGGAAAATAGGGAAGGAAATGACTTCAGTTTGAGAACGGACAAGGGGAGGCTGTGTGTCTGTGTTGGTTTCTGAAGATAACAAGGTCAGAGAGATGAGGAACAGGCGAGCTTGGACTGAGGGGAAAGACGGACATAGGCTTTGGGTTCTAATGAGAAGGCAACCAAAGCAGCTAAGGCAGAAGAGGGAATTTATTGGAAGTTTATAAGACTTTAGGAGTTGAAGCAGGCTTGGAAATTGGTCAGAAGTGGCAGGGGTTGTAGAGGACCTACATGCTAGCAGCACAGGCTGGCAGACAGCCATGGCCCTGCTGCAGGACATCTCCCCACGCTGCAGGGTGCTGTTGTCACTACAGAGCATTGTCCCTGCTTCGGACTATAAATTTGACTCTGTTCAGGCTAGTTGGGCCAGAGACACATAGCCATGTCTGACTGCCTACTGGGGGCCAAGCAGATCAGTTCTTTATGACTTCTAAAGAGGGATGAGGGGAGCTTCATGGATGGACTGGATACTGTCCAGAGCAACCAAGCTCTAACCCAGAAAGCAAAAGACTGAGATATCTGTGGTCTTGAGAAAGGAACCAGCAAGGGATGGACTTAAAATGCCAAAGGCAAGGAAATGAGTGGAAGCAGACAAAGGTGTCAAAGTGAGAGGCTTCCTCTTAGAAGATGTGAGTAGGGAGAAAGGGGGCTGTGGGAGAGGAGTGGATGCAGAGGGGCCACTGGGACAGTCCACTCTTGCCCTCTGCTCAGGCACTGCCTCTCCTCAGCACAAGGGACCACACTTGCTAAGCAACCATATGAAACTGACCAGAACAGTCAATCTTTGTTTTCTCAAACATAACCTTTGACCTTGATTTCAGGGAGGAGAAGCCACTTCAGACCCTCACTGGACCCCTATGAGATCAAAGGCTACTCTTAGCTTCCAGGCAGCCCGTGGTGGCAGCCCTCCTCTCTGCCATACCCTGCTTCAGGAGTGACCATAGCTGCTTGGACTCTTGCTGAATCCTTGTCTCATGACCAGGAATACTTTTATCTGGTAAAGAAACCACATGTCCCTCTTTCTTTTCAGCCCCAGACTGACAGAAGCTGAGGACTCTGCCTGACCAGTAGTGTGAGCCATAGATATCTACAAGACCAGCCACTACCTCCCCACCTCCCTTAGGAGCACAGACCCACAGTGCACTGACAGAAACTTCTCCTCTGAGAAACTCACTGAAAAACTCACCAAATTTACAGCTGAATGAATTTATTTTTAATCTGAAAGTCACTCAGTACAACAGAGTCCCAGGTACTTGTCCAGTTTAAACAAAGACTCTTAGATGAGCAGTATCAAGTATTGAATTGACATTTACAGAAGTTTAAAAGTGACACATGTGAGCTCTACTCAGAGCATCCTTCAAGAAAGAACTTGTTTCCTGGGGGCAGGAGTAGGATGAACTAACTGCCATTATCTATTTGTCTCTTGGGGTGAGCCTCAGAGTCCTAGTTATCTTTCTGCTGCTGTAAAGAGACAGCATGACCAAGATAACTTATAGAAGAGTTATTGGGGACTTACAGTTTCAGACAGTGTGTCCATGACCATCATGGTGGGAAGCATGGCAGCAGGCAGGCAGGCGTGGGGCTGAGCAGTAGCTGAGAGCTTACATCTTTATCCACAAGTAGGAGACAGAGAGAGCTCTCTGGAATGACACTGGATTTGGAAACCTCTAAATCCTGCCCTGATCACCCAATAGTAACACAAACTCTTCCAACAAAGTTACACCTCCTAATCCTTCCCAAATTGTTCCACCAATGGAGGACCAATATCCAAACACATGAGCCTATGAAGGCCATTCTCATCCAAATGACCACACTCAGGTTTCCAGTCAACTTTGTTCTTTTCTTTCCTTGGGATGTTCCTAGCCAATGACCATGGAGAGCAGTAGCAACCAAAGTCATGTCCTTCTTGAGGAAGACCTCATAATGACAACACAAGGCTGTGGAACACAGGTCTGACCTCCGTTGCCCAAAGCCAGATCTACCCAGTGGCCCAGCTCCCTAGAGCTCCCAGCAGGCAGAGATGGTGCTATGAAGATAAAGTTGACATATGACAGACTATTGTGTCTCAACCAGATTGGTGCACCTAAGCTCCTCTCCTGGGGAATAAGGATACAGGTGTCACGAGGACACAGATCAAGTTGTATCAGTTATAACTTCTCATTGCTGGGACAAAGGACCTAAAGAAAGGCAACTTACGGAAGGCGGAGAAACCATGACGGCAAGAGGCAGCCTGCTTACATCTGGGCAGATCGCATAACACAGAGAGATGAAAGCTAACACACCTGTGTCCTCCCTTTTCCCTTCTTATTCAGTCTGGGGTCCCAGCTCATGAGATAGTTTAGCCCATACTCAGAGTCCATCCTCCTCCCTTAGTTTATCCTCTCTGGAAACACAACCACAGGTATGCACAGGTACGTCTCCTAGGTAATTCCAAGTTGACAATAAATATCAGTCAGTGTAATCTGGGGGCTTTGTAAGCAAGCCTTCTTGCTCTGGGCTTCTCCCTCTTGACCTGGTCTGATATATCTGGATGGATTTTCAATGTGTGATTTTAGATTCTGTATCATTATCCTGACCTGGATAACAAGACACTAAATAGACCACTCTATGGAAAGTGGGAATCTAAGACTCTGAATCCTTCCCAGGGGGGCCTGGCTATGCATGACTGTGTCCCATGAGCTGCAACACATAGACAACACTAATTAAAATCCCAATGATGACAGGATTGTGGTCTGAGAGAGGAGTCATGGAGAAAGGCCTGCCCCTCTGGAGTAGGCTCCTGCAGCTCCCACCCTCCCAGTGGTGACAGAGATGGAGGATGCACCCATAGTACCAGCAAAGCACAACCACCAAAGTAGCACAAAAGTTCACCTTTGACGAATCCCACACAATTTCTCAATTTAAAGATATAGAAAGAGTACTGCCAAGAACCAACCTCGGCTTGGAGAGGGTTTCTGAGGAAGGAGTGTCTGGGAGCAGCAAAACAAGCAACTTGAAGTCAAATCATGGGTCCAAGCGGACAACCTATGTTCTGTTCGAGACAGCTTTCTATATTGCTTTCTCTAAGTTCTGCTCTCTCTGCTGATCTCCAGACAGCTCTGTCTATCTATCTGTCTATCTATCTATCTATCTATCTATCTATCTATCTATCTATCTATCTATCTATGTTCTGCTCATTCCCATTCTCTGGATAAATTCATCTCTTCTTCATAAGCCTAGTCTTTTATTTTACCTATCAATCCAGTCATTTACTCCAGGTTTCCTTTTGAGTATCCTATCATCCTGTGACCTCAGCCCCTTAATTTTTAGGAGACAACAAGCACACATTTTCTTTTAATATTGCAAAAGAATTCAGAGATCTGTGTACCTTTGTTAAGCACAGATGGTAATTAGCTGGGTAGAACCACATCCTAAAATTACCATTTCTATCACACCTGGGTCTAACCTTGCGCTGTCCCAGGATGATCCTGAACTCAGGAATCTGCCTTTGTAAGCATAAACAAAAAATTTAGCTGGGGTGGGATCTCCTGCAACCACCACTCCCTAAATCTGGTCATCTCCTTCCTTGGTGTCTTTCTGACAGGCTGGCTCACAGTGCAGCTGCTTTTGTTCCTTAGATTTGTGAAGCCCCTCATACAGTTCATATTGCATCCTTACTTTATTTTTTTGAGAAATTATGTATTTTTGAAAGCATGATTTTAGAGTCCTTTTCCACAGCCTTAAGGGCTGTCCTGAAGGTCCCAGCTTTACCATTTTGCTGAGACATTAGCCACACCTTTGCCTTCCAGACTTGTGCTGTCTCTGATTATCATGGAGTCATTAGTGTTAATAGGGAGGACATTCCTTGAAGGAGAAATGTAAACTATGTACATTATTACACAAACAAGCCTTACAGCTACAGCAGCCATCAACAGGCCCACACCTGCTGGCCCTGTCCCAGGGGCAGGAACCATGTCTTTCTGTCCCTACTAAGACCATGTTGGACTTGGCAGAGTGCATTAGTATAGGCTGATGATTTGTGTGAAGTTGGTATTTAAATTATAGAAGAGAGTCAGGAAGAGTTCACAGTCTATTTCCAGCCACCACCACCCCCCACACACACACTCATTCATACATCCCAGGTCCCTGGAGCCTCAGGGATGAGTGATCTACTCTACTCATATTATGAACAAGGAGCTGACACTGGAGGATGTTTCAAATTCTCACAGCCAAAGAACAGATGAAACCATAGATGCAATGGAAAGTCAACTGTGTTAACCCAGAGGACCAGCCACACTGTGATCCTCATGAGGGCATTCACTTCTGCTTTTCAAATCCATGTGGGGTATTTTCTGAGCTAGCAGTGAGAGCTTGACAACAGGCTAGCAGTGGGAGCTCGGCTCCATGTGGCTGTTCAGGACTCAGACTGCATGGCCCTTACTACCTTCTAAGGTGTCCTGATCCTAGTTGACCAGAAAATGGAAATACGCTTGAAACACACAGCATCCATTCAGGTGGACGCAGATTCCATCCAGAAGAAAGAGAGGACTGATTCAGGTAGAGACCTGGTATTCTCCACTCAGAGCAGGGGCCCCACACTGCCTGGATCACACAGTAAGTGTGGTAGAGAAGGGGGCAGAGATGTACCCATTTGGGCAGGAAGAGTATGGTCCCTACCTTATAGCAGGTCCCTAGGGGCCTCTGGCATGGATCAGAGGGACGTGAAAAGAGAGGAGATTCCTAGGCTCTGGATTAGTGTTGCCTGATCTCCATGCTGTGAATACCCCTCAAATAATAGCACTGAACTGATGAGATCGACTTGCTCCAGGACCAGCCAGCCACTCTACCAGCCCCCACCCAGCATCCTTTTTGCGCTACCATTTTTTTAGCTCCGAGAGGTGACCACACTACCAGCAGTCATCCCAGCATCCCTTGATTCTGTGGATAAAAGACACAGACATAGTTTGTTCTTTTACAATTTGCCTTCTTGGCACAATTGCTACGCGTTACTGTCTCCCTCCTGGAAAAGCATGACCCTACCAATTTATTATCTCCATCTCTCCACCTGCCCTAAACTTCAGTGGCTAGCCTCATATAGTCCCTGCCAAACATCTGTGACTACCTGCCTGTAGTGGAGGCCACAGGCCCCTGCTCCCTCCAAGACCTCACAGGGTTGCTTCATTCTTCTTCTTCCAAAGCATGGCAGAAAGACCCCTCTCTTCTTCTTTGCAGTTCCTTTTCTTCCTGAGACCTGGAAGTCTTACCTGTACTTTCCACCCAACAATTGGCCCCAGCTTTCTTTACTAACAAATCAAGAACCAATTAGAGAACAGAATCTTAGCATTGGACCCGTTCCCTTCACATGGCAATAGGAAAATATAGTATTTCCATACAGATGACTCAAATAGATTAGGAGGTGATAAGTTTTGTAACACAATTTACTCAATTACAGGTTTATATTGTTCAATTCCTGATGGTGTTCATCTTAAACTATTGACTTTGCAAGCTTACTAAAACTTTGACCATCAGTTTCCTTATAGATTAATGCCAGCTAGCTGCCTGAGACCCACTGGATAGGCAGCTGGAGAGACAGAAGTGATGGCCTGGCCCAGTGACAGGCTAAGGAGGTGGCAGCAGCCTCCTCAAAGCAGGGAACAGAGGGTACTGTAAGAAGCCTGACAGGGAACTGAGGTGCTGGGGACAGACGGTGGAGAACCAGATCAGCATCTCTTCCACATTGGCCTTTGCAAGGCGTGCTTCTATCTCAAGCCCAGAAGCTTCTGGAAAAGGGAAGCAGGGATCCACTGTCCGTCTGGTATCTTTGTGAAAATTAGAGAAAAGTTCCTCCTAATAGCTGCCACCCTTGATGCTTGCTGGTCCATCCCAACCCAACCCCATGCCCTCTACTGGATACTTGTGTGCGCTGCACAGATTATGCACCAGCACCAGTGCCTCTATATGCAAGGGATTTCTTTCTCATTAGAGGGTGGGGTTCTACATAGCTGGGTATATGATTGACACACATATCTCTCCATAAGAAGGCCTCTCCCTCAGGACAGCAGCAGGCAAAGCCCCCCTTGGTAGCCTTGTCCCAGGCATGTGGGGCAGTGGTTCCTTCTCCTGGCTGCATAGAAGTCACAGTCTTGCAAGCCTAGGATGGCTGTGCATCCCGTGCTGGTTAAGAAGAGCAGTAGTGAGGGATGCTGGAACTCTTCTGCAAAGTCTGCAGGGTAAAGTCAAGGGAGAGAGCCACAGTACGGGAACGCCCTGGCTCTGGACTGACTGTGTTGATGGACGGGTATTCCATCAACAAATGTGCATTTAACAGGTGTTTCTGGAGAGTTCTGTTCCGCTCAGTCACCTCACACCCTTCAGGGCCTGCTCCCCAGCAGCACTTAGAAAATGCTGCTGAGGTGCAGAGGCAGAGGCAGAGCAGAGCCAATGGGATCACAATGCTGCAATGGGAGTGGGGTAAGGGCCACACTGTGAGACAGAGCAGGGCTATGGGGATTAGGGGGAAGGCAGGGGAGGATGACTCCCAGCTCCCAGTGTCAGCTGCCATGCTCGTTCGTTCATTCACCAGTTACTTCCTTTGCAGGTCTTAGTTTACACCTAGAGGAATAACACTGCTTGTTCAAACACAAGCTATTCAGAGTCTTCACATTCAACAAATCCCTTAGCTCTATTCTTGTCCTTACCAGCACCCTCTAGCCCTGGAAGCATCCAGAGGCTTTGAGGTCCACTGCTCCATGGTGAGGCGACACAGCCCCTTCTAGCTGCTGCCTGTGAATTCTGCATCAGAAGGACTAGGAACAGTCTGGAGTCAGGGCAAGAGAATGAAAGAGCAGCCACTTTGCTCTCCACCCATTGACCCCATGGTCCCAATCACATCAGCTCCTGCCCTTTCAGACTTGCCTCCTGAGTCTGAGCCTGAGCCCAGAGCCTGTGGTTTTGTTCCTCAGACTCTAATGGCCAGAAGCAGGCAATGAGAGCAATGACTTAAAGTCCTGGGGAAGCAGCTGCACAGGAAAAGCTCCCGGAGGTGGTTTCTTAAGCAAAACAATCGTGAGTAGCCCTGGGCCGAGGCTCTGGCATTTGCTGGCCTGGCTCAGGGGTACACTGGCCAGGCTGTATTACTCACAGATGGTTTCCGGATTGCTCAAGATGCTGTCACCAGCCATGGGACTTACCCTGTGACCCTGGTGTCAACATGTGATTTGTCCAGCTCCATATTCTCTCATCCTTCCTGGGTGGGCTCTGTGCTTGCCTGATCTGGGCTGTACTTGGCCTTAAAGGAGTGGGCTATACAATGGTATTCCTGATCTGTCCATACATAGTATTTAATGTGTGTGTATGTGTTGCGCATGTGTGTGTTTAGTACACATGTATGTATATGCATTCCCATGGATGTGGGTACACATGTATGTACCTGGGTGTAGATGACAGAGGTCACCATTGGCTGTCTTCACTCTCCAACTACTATACTGAAGCAGGCTCACTTGAACTCAGAGCTTGCCAACTAGTCTAGCTAACAAGCTTGTTTCCAGAATCCCCTATCTCTACCTCTAAGCACTAGAACTATAGGTATGCTGACATGCTCACCCAGGATTTGTGTGGATTCTAATGCTACAGACTCTTGTCCTTGTGTTTGCATGATAGGCATTTTACCCACTAGGCCACCTTCCCATCCTCTATGCACAGTATCCTGCATGGGGCTTTTTATGCGGTAGTTTGGGGTCATGTCTGGGAGAGCGAGAATGCCAGTCCTAGGAAGGTGTGCAAAGGCTCAGGGAAAGTGCTTAGTGTCTTCCCCAACTGGTAGGATCAGGAGAGTTTCACAGGCATGTGCTAAAAGCATAACAAGGCCTGTGGAGCTGAAGCAATGTGAGGGAAGTTTCCAGAGGCAGGGACACTGTCTGTGCAGAGGTACAGGCAGTGGGAGCAGGGGCTGCATATGAAAGGGGACACACAAGGGTCTCGTGTGACCCATACAGAGGACCGCAGGAGGAACCTCTCTAGATTATGGCCAAGTTCAGCAGCAGCAAGGCCAGAGGGGAAGGCATGACAGACTGTGAAAGGCCTTGGACGCCATGTTGGGATACCTACACCTGCATCTGAGGAGTGAGCTAAGACTTGAAGAACAGACTTGGAGCTGACTGAGACTGCCTGCTCTCTGCGGGCCTGTTAACCTGGATGTGGGACTTACCTCATCCTTCAGTGTTGCCCCTTGATATTCAATCCTCTCCTCCTCCAGGAGCCCTCCTTCCCCGGAAGCTGCTGAAAGTGATTAACACTGACAAGAGGCACATAGATATCTGGGGGTGGTGGCAGATGGCTCAGAGGTTAAGATCACTGTCTGTTCTCCCAGAGGTCCCGGGTTCAGTTCCCAGCCATGGTAGTTCACATCATCTATAGTGAGTTCTGATCCCCTCTTCTGGCCTGCAGGTGTACATGCAGATGAACACTTATATAAATAAATAAATCTTTTTTGAAAAGAAGGAAGCTGAGGATGGCTGCATGGAGGAACGGGACAGGAGACATTCAAGGCAGGGATGATTATAACACAGCTTGAAATAACCGAACCCTAGGGTTCCGTGGTCAAGAGGACGCATGAGGTGGTGTTCAGAGCAAGAATAAAGAGGTCACAATCCAACACGTTCATGGACCTCTCTCAAGGTGGGAGCTACTACCAAGCAGTGGCCAGAACAGGAATATTTTGAGAGACTGGCTTCATAAAAAGCTTAATTTTATAGCCAGGGTATGGAAGGACACACCTATAACCCGGCACTCCAGGGAGTGAGGCAGAAGTATCAAGAGTTCAAGGCCAGCCTGGGCTACATAGCAAGACTCTGCCAAAACAAAACAGAAATGAGTAACAGCAGCAGCAGCAGCAACAACAACAACAACAAAGCATGACTTTAGAGTCAGCCTTGTGTGCGGATGACAGCCGGGCCACTAGGCAACTTAGTGACTTCTAGCTAGTCATTTGACATTCATTTTCCTCCTATGAACACTTAATGACAGCATCCTCCTCAATAGTAAGGAAATGGAACAAAGGAGGCACCTAATAACTCATAGCTATGTTGTGACTGCATTTGAGAGTGATTTTTAGGGTGCGGCTCAACCACGGCCTAGTATTTACCCTTTAAAATTATGCTGGTCATAGCAGAGATCTGTTATTCAACTCCATAAAGTTTTGTGACCCGGTTCAGGCACTGTTTTCTGTCATCTTACTAAGGAGGTGGTTGATACACTCAGCAGGACTCTTTCTGATAGTTGTGAGCAACGCCAGAATGCCAGCTCCTTCCAAGATAGGCATGGAGCTGAGATGCCCATTCCCTTGGGCTGGGCCTGCAGGGGTCTCGCCGCTCCCTTGCCTGACAACCTTGCACTCAACTTAGTAGGATATGCTGAACCAGCCAACCACGATGCTATTGTCCTCCTCCCTCTTGGTGGCCTCTGCTGGCTGGTGCATACACAGCCAGGATGGGGGACCTGTAGCCTGAGGGAATCTCCACTCGGCTGCAGCTGGCTCCGCCCACTTGCCCGCCCTGAAGCCTAAGACCCCGCCTCCTCCTTCAGGAATGGATAGCCCCGCGGTGCGAACAGACGGGCCCCGCCCTGGCCCGTGATTGATCACCAAAGATCACTGAGGCTTTAATGGTCCGCTTGGATGAAAATTAATTCTGGAGTGGATAAATAATGCATCAGGATTTATGTAGTCCAAGGCTAGACGGAGCCAGAAGAGGGAGCCGAGGGAGTGACGCCGGTGGCCCCAGGGCTAGAAGGAACTGGGCATGAAGGGCCACTGGCCAAGAAGAAGAGAAAAGGGAAGCGAATGGCAGCATGATCGGTCCAGAGGGTCTGGCCAGGTGGCTGCAGCATGCTGAGCCCAAAGATCAGACAGGCCAGGAGGGGTAAGTCCAACTTCCTGCGGATTGTTAGGCACACAGCGTGCTCCCCCCTGGCAAACGCGAGGCCATTCAGGGAGCTGTCCTGCCCGGTACCAGGTGGGAAGGCACTCTGGACAGTGAGCGTCTGCATGAGCCTATGTGTCTGCAGTTTCAGTGAGATTGACGGGAGGCGGGGAGTGGGGAGGGGGTGTGTGGGCATCAGCTCTGAGATCGCACAGCTACTGCACAGGTATTTAAAGTGCGTAGTGGTGAGCACCTCCACCCTACATTTCATGCTCTGTCGTTATAAGTAAACAGGTGGCAACTGGAGGAAAAATAATAAAAGTTGAAAAAGCCTCTCGGGGTTAGCAATACCCAGGCTTCGGTAGAGTCTGGGTCAAGTCTGAGGCCCGCCTGCTGAGAGTAGCTTCCCCTACAGCCAGCAGGGAGGCAGGGTGGAGTGTCTCACACCTACCTTTGTGCCAGAACAAGACCCCCCCTCCACTGCCCCCCCCCCCCCGCTGTACAGCGTGGTTGGAGAGTCGATGTGGGGGTGGGGCAGATACTAAAAGTTCAATAAAACAAGAGATAGGGATCTGTAGTCCAGGACTGAACCATCAGCCTGTGTCCCAGCAGAGTGGCCTGGGGAACCCAGGCACTAGACAGAAAAACAAACAGAGCATTTCCCCCAGGCAGCAACTCCTTGGCCGGGAGTATTACTTCAGATGAAAACATCTGTCTTTAAAGGGATGGAACGGCCTTTTCAGATGACCGGTGCTTGGGGACAACCGCTTTCTAAGCACAGGGAACAACATGGGTCTTTGGAGATGCATGGGACTTGGGAGTTTTCCTTGGAGGGGGCTGTGTGGGGAGGGGGACGGGGAGGGAAGTGGAGATCCCTGTTCTTCCTCAGGATGCCTCGTTTCATTAGCATACTGAAGGCAGGAGTGACTTTCCCAGTGTGTTCTGTGGCTCCTCTGTAGGCTGTCAGGATGGTGTAACCTGGGAGCCTGGTGATCGAAAGACAGACTTGCCTGGCTCTGCTAAGAGGTAGAGACATATTTTAAAGATGACGGAGGGGTGAGCCAGGCCAGACCCCTCTAGGCAAGCCATCTCCTTCCCTGTACTTCTGTCTGAAGACACACTGCCACTAGTCACATGAGGCTAATGAGCACTTGGCATATAACTGGACCAAAGAGAAAAGTACACCCAGGCTTTTAATGACTCCACTAAAAATTATTTTAGACTGATAACTTGCTGAAATGACAATACTTATAGTGGGTTAAAGAAGCTTATTATTAAGTTTAATCTCATTCATTTTTTCCCCTTTTTCTGGCTCTGAGTTTGGGTACTGGATTTTTTCCATGAACCACACGCTCATATTAGAGTGTGTGTGTGTGTGTCTGTGTGTGTGTGTGTGTGTCTGTGTGTGTGTGTGTGTGTGTAAAATCTTGCTGGTCTGGTAAGAGATTAGTGCTTCAGCAAAGAGGCCTGTCTGCGAAATCCCAAACTTTATGTGTATGTGCTTGTGTGTGTGTGTGCATGTGTGTGTATGTGCATGTGTGTGTATGTGCATGTGTGCATGTATGTGTGTGTGTTCACACATATGCACGAGTATGCGCCTGTATGGTCACTTTCAGCTGGCTTCTTCTATCACTCTACATTTTAATCTTTGAGATAAAGTCTCTCTCTGAACCCTGAGGTCCCTGATTTGGCAAGACTGGCTGACCAGGGATCTACCTCTTTGCCCCACCCTTGGTACACAGACACACACACCACTTTGTGTGGCTGGCTTTGTTCTTGGTATTCGGGATCTGAACTCGAATCTCGATATTTGAATGACAAGAAGCACTTTTTAAGCCATTTCCCTGCCTGCACCAAACTCCTTTTAAATATTCGAGCTCCTTGGCTTTCTGTTCACAGCAAGTCTTCCTCCCTTCAGGAACATTAGGAAATGTCTGGAAGCATCTGTTGATCATTCTAAACAAAGGTGCCTTGGACATCCTGTAGGTAGTGACCCAGGATGCTGCTAAACATGCCCTCCCTTGGTGCCTAGGACAAGGCCCAGCACACAGAATTATCTGGGCTTAAATGCCAGCAGTGCAAAGGTTGAGAGCCCTCTCTACTGGGCCATACCATCTGGTTAGATATGTGACAGGGTTAAGTTTCTAGTGTAGTTTTTCAGACATTAACATAGGAATCATTTACCCACAAAACTGTCTGACCATAAATCCTGAGACAGACATTCCGAGAGCGTGGCTTACAAATGAAGCTGCTGTCACCAGGTGCCAGGAGGTGGCCAGAGGGAGCTGTGATTCTCCATCTGGAAGCTGAGGAATGACCTGGTATTGATCTGGGACAGGATGGCAGAGAGAGGCTGAGCACGCTGCTGGGGTGGGAGCATCTCATGTAGTTTTCAGTGTGTGTGTGTGTGTGTGTGTGTGTGTGTGTGTGTGTTTGTGTGTGTTCACACCAGTGAGGCTAGAGCTGAAAACAGGAGAGGCATTGTGTGCAGCCTGAGACCACAGTCAGGCCAAGAACCAGGTTAGACTCTCAGCATGTTCAGAAATATATATTCATGCACCTCAAAGAAACTGGGCCCTGGCAGGTGGAAGAATTTTCATCAAAATGCACCCGTATTTAAAGCTTGCAGGACTAGGACGGGGTCTCTGTAACCCTCTAGGAGCCTTTACAACACAAAGCCCCCAACCACTATCTGAACTAAACTTTTGCAGACCACAGCTAAGTGGAAATATGCCCAAGAGTTGTGTCACTTGAAAAAGACCTGGATTCCTCTTTAGGAAAGTTAAAACACTCAGACCTGGACAAGAGGGTCAGAGGACTTTGGGGTCTGTCTGAAAAGCTGTTTCCCTGGGCTCCTGATATCTGGGCTTCTGGGAGCCCTTCTCTGAAACCACACTGTCCGTTAACTTTTTGGCAAGTCTCAACCAGGCCAACCCTGAAGAAACAGGTGAAGGTGACCATCACCCTGAAGGGAGTCCTCACCATCAGTTAGGGGGAGGAGAAGGAGGTGTCAGGATTAAGAACTTCCCAGAAGCCTGGCTGTCAGTTACCAAAGAAGTGTCTTAGTGCCAGGCTTCCAGGGACAGGGGAGTGAAGTGTGTGGAAGCAGGACGTTTGGGAGCAGCTGAGGTGAAGTGCTAGGCACATCATCACCTGTTTTCACCATAACTGACTGGCTTTTTGGGAGAACATCAATCGCAGAGATTCCAGCTTTCACAGAAGAAAACCAAGTTGCATTTGCAAATGTCCACAACAGGGCACAAGTTCATGTGCTCTTTGACACAGATGGAATAGTTATTTTTTTTAAGATAGAAAAATAAACCACAAAGTAGGGCCCCTCCCCTAAAGTGATGGGGTACCATGAATAGTCAGGAGGAGCCTCAGGCAGGGCTGCCCCCTCACAGCCATCTTCATGCCCTCCACCCTTGACTCTGTGTTCCTTCTTCCTTCTTCAGTTTGTGTCATGATGCTGTGATGAGTACTGGTTGCCTGCAGCCCTGGGACCAGGCCCTGCTATGTGTCTGCTTCATCCCTGTCTCTCCACACTTTGTGATGCTTGTCCTGGTCCCACTAGAATTGCTGCCTCCCTAAAACACCATTGGCATGGGGCTTGTCTTGATGATCTTGCCTGTCTTGATGCAGCGTTCCATGAACGCTGTCACACTACACAGGTCTGAGGAATGCTCTTTCCAACCCCTGCCTCTCAGGTCAAGTCCTCTGTAGCCATCATAACCTCTAACCCGACCAAAACCATCATCCAAAATGTGAATTATACCCTTCTCCAGCTGTCTTCTCCACCCTTCAACTAGGGATCTTAGCACAATATCCACTGCTTTTTATTTTATTAAAACCTACAGTTCTTCAAATGGCTGAGTGTCCCTCACAGCCCAGCTCACTTCCAGACTCTTCTCATTCAGTAAGTCCCAGATATGCTAACCTTCTCCCTACTTCTCTGTGTTCTATGAATTCCTTCTGGACTTCTTACACTCATTTTCACACACACACACACACACACACACACACACACACACACACACATGCGCTCACTTGAACACGCACACAGGCACAAGCATGCACATTCCTTTAATTTCTGTTCACCCTCCTCCTCAATTCTTCCCTCCAGGGCAATGCTGCCCCACCCTCCTCTGATTTGGGTCCCTGCCCCCTACTCAGTTCACCTTTGCTCTTCAGTCTTTCCTACCCAAAGGTGACAGGTACATATTCTTGAGAGCGACTTTTAAGTATGTCACCTGCAATGGACTAGATGCTTCATGAGGTTGGGGACCACTTTTCTTTTTGAACATTACTCCCTCCGTCTCCGGTAAGTGCTCAGGACATATTTTTGAATGTGTGAATAGATGAATGAATTGGTCGATCATGGGGAGGCATTAGCTTAGGAGGCTTAAAACTTGTCTCTTTAACTCATTGAGGTCCTTAGGAAAATCTGTCCTTATCCTTGACTGAGTTGTATGTTACAAACATTCACAATTGTCCTTGAGTTGTATATTAGTAATCTGTTTTTTTGGTTGTTGTTGTTCAGATGTCTTTAAGTTTTTATGTCACTGATCCAACCATGATTTTCCTCACGAGCTTCTGACTTTGTTTGGAATGGTTCAGGGTAAACTTCTGTCTATCCAAGAGGCTCCCTTCTTCAGAGGCTGCAGTAGCTGTGGCTAAGTTCCTTAGAAAGAGCATCAGTCCCTGGACCTCCCATGAATGGAGAGCCTGTCTGCTGCTGGGTGGCAGCTGCTTTCTGTGACTTTGTTCTTAGGATATTTTTCCCTGAGAGAGTAAACTTATATTTGTTAAATTCCCGCAAGGATGCAGGCACTTTTGTTGTAATTCCTCAGTTCTCATGGCTACACTAAAATTAAGTTCCTTTGCTGTCATTTTGAAAGGTATAGGAAGAAAATCATCAGACTCCTGACCAAGCATCTGGGAAATGACATTCATGTTTGTCTAATGCTAAGTCATTTGCTTGTCCTTAACCCAAACTATTTACAGACCTCTGTAAAGCACTCTGCAGGCCTCCAGCTATAGAGTTCAAAATGCAATGAAGTTGAAGAAAGTGCCTACAGCCTTTGAACAAACAAAGATTGGATGTAGGCGACTGATACAGTGTTTAAGGTTGGGAAAAACAAGACCTGGCAGAGAACTGAGCAACTCCAAGAAAACAAAGAGCAATATTCAAAAAGAGAAAAATACTGATGGTATAAAACAGCTCATAGGGGACTGACAGTCACAGGGCACTAATGAGGGAAGTTCTATATATTGATTTAATGCAATTTATGATGTAATTGTATGGAAACAATGAAGAGGGGGTGTGTGTGTGTGTGCATGTGTGTGTGTGTGTGTGTGTGTGTGTGTGTAATCCTCTTCCGTAGTTAAAAAGTCAATAGATACCACTTAAAAAGGAAAAATCAAAACATGTCAAAAAATGAATACTATCTAAGAATATGGTAACCACTAGGGGGAAAACCTATAGTCAGGTGGTGACAGGGATGTGTCCTAATGCATCGTTAGGTGAGGTCACCATTCTGCAACATCACATACTCACATACCGCTTCATGGTCACCTAGGCTGCATGGCACAGCCTCGGCCTACTGCTCCTGGGTCACAAAATTATGTAACATTTTACATAGGATTGAAGGCAATTGTGGTAAAGTACAGTAGTCACATGTCTAAGAACAAAAAGCTATAATAAACTATAGTGTGAAAGGCAAGTGCCTGCAGCTGTACCGGGCACTTAGGTACATGGAGAGTGTCGTGGCTGAAGTCTTGGCTGAGTCAGTGGGAGGCTGGGGATAAGTGTGGAAGTCCAGGGTGTCCCCGTGCATCACCAAACACTAGGTTTACATGAAAAACAGGTTTTCTTTCTTTAGCTTGTCAAGGCATTTTTACCTTATAAACTTTTTAAATTGTAACTTTTTGAGCCTCTTTGACAGCTTTAAACACAAATGCATCCTAAAACTGCACCTGAATATTCTTTGTACCCTTGTTGCATAAGGTTTTTTTTTCTAGTTTTGTTTGTTTGTTTGTTTGTTTGTTGGTTGGTTGGTTGGTTGTTTTTTTTGTTTTGTTTTTGTTTTTGTTTTTGAGACAGGGTTTCTCTGTGTAGCCCTGGCTGTCCTGGAACTCAGAAATCCACCTGCCTCTGCCTCCCCAGTGCTGGGATTAAAGGCATGCACCACCACTGCCCGGCTTTTTTTCTAGTTTTAACTTTTGTATACTCTAGACCTTTTGTTCAAAACTAGCATATAGTCCTGGATAGATGGGCTGGCCATTAAAGGATTCACAAGCAAAAATTAACATAATCACACACATCAGCCTACAATGGGTGGGCTTATTAATGCCACTGAGTTCTACCTGATTTGCACTTAACTTTTTAATATATATATGGGTATGTGTGTTATGATGTATGAATGTATGTATGTATGTATGTATGTATGTATGTGCAGTTCATGTGTGCAGTGACATCAGAGGCCAGAAAAGGACACTGGATCCCTGGGCCTGTAGTTACAGGCATTTGTGAGCTGCCATATGAGAGCTGGGAACTGAACCCAGGACTTCAGCAAGAACAGCAAGTGCTCTCTACCCCCCAGTTAACTGTTTTGATAAATAAGTTGTAGTATATTCTAAAATAATGATTAGAAATATAGATACTAAGTATGCAAATGACATAGTACACTTTAATCATTGTCAAATATAATGCACCATGCATGGTTACATGTCCTTGAATTTTATACAACTGATCACAAAATTGGCCAATAGTCGTATCACAACAAATACATGAACAATAAGTTTTGTACAACAGTATGGATGTTACCATGTCACTAGCTTTGAGAATTTTCATCTTTATAGGATCATGAGACCACCATTACATGTGGTCCCTCTGTGACCAAACTATTGTTGTGCAGCACAGGACTATACAGAGATAGAAAGTGGCTTCATCTTTGAGTAAGGGTAGAAGGTGAGGACTGTAGGCTCTGGTGTCATGCTCAAGGCTTGTGGGATTCCTCGAGATGCTGCCAGGGAATGATAACCCAGAAGCCACCTGATTCATACCAGGTGGCCAGGGAACTGTTCCAAATCCTGGAAGTTTGCATGCTTAAGGGAATCATGTGGGTCCATAGCCCACTCTGATTGCTGAGTTCTGAGTAGTGTGTCTTTCCAGAAATTGCCCATGAAGACCTCAGGTCACGTGTGCCCAAGTGGACCAAATACACTGAGGGTTTCCTAGGCAAGATTCTCAGACATTCATGGTATGAGAGTGGAACCACAAAGAAACATAATCAATCAGATAGGTGATACAGCATCTGGCTGTGCCTGCATCTCACTCAGAGAGGGACGGGAAGACACCAGAGGGTTCAGTGAGCTATGCCAAGGAGGGCTCATGTGAGCCATTCCTGAGGTGGGTAGAGGGTCTAGTGTTCTAGTTTCAATAAGTTGCTGTGGTAAAACTCTAACTAAAAGCAATGTGGAGAGGAAAGGGTTTATTTCCTCTTACACTTCCAGGTCACAACCTGTCATTGAGGAAGTCATGGCAGGAAACTGAGGGTATAGCTACTTGCTATTCCCTGAGGTATTGTTACCTCTGACTAGGGAGCTCACTAACAGGCAAGGAGTGCAAAGGAAACCATGAAGGAACGCTGCTTGGTGGTTCACTCTGACTTGTTCATCCTTAGATAGCATTGCTATATAAACCAGGACCACCTAACTAGGGCAGAAACCACCCACAGTGGGCTAGAACCTCCTGTAGCAATTAGTTAAGTATCACCCACAGACTTGCCCACAGGCCAATCTGATCTAGGCAACTCTTCAGTTGAGGCTTTTCCTCTCGGGTGACTCTAGGCTGTGTCAAGTTGACAGTTAAAGCTAACCAGGACACAGGACACAGGAAACAGGCCAGAGTTCAGTCAGATGTGGAGACCTTATGGTTGGGATCCTAAAGGAGAGAAGAGAGCCCGTGGGTCTCTTTCACCTGGCTGTGACCTTACATCCAGGCCAGGCCCTGGCACTGCTGCTGGTAGCTAATTCTACCCTGATGACAGAAGTGCCTGAGCCTATACCTCTTCCATTGAAACCCAGATCCTCTACCTCACACAGAGAATATGTTCTTCCCCAAATGTGCCTTCCAGAGCTAATATGAAATTTCAGAAGCACTCAGATCAGTTCAGGGCTCAGAACAAACCCAGGGAATATGATTACAGAAAATAAAAGTTCGCAATTTTAGGATCTTTGAATTGCAGTGGCCTCAAAGTACATTTTAAATAGATTTTTAAACTGTTGTTTAGAGTTTTGTTGTTTATTTATTTATTTATTTTGTTTGTTTGTTCCTACTGAGACATAATTTCCATACATGGTTCCCCTTTCTCTATGCTCTGTTACCTGGGATCAACAATGTTTCAAAATTAAATTTAAAAAAAAAGCAGAGGTAAAGAATTGACATATTTAAATTGTACACTGTAAACAATTTCAATTGTAGCATGATTCAGTTTCTCACTGTGTGACATGAACTATTCCTCTGTCCAGTGTGTCCACACTGTTAATACTGTCTCTCCATTAGTCACGCAGAAGACATCCTGGATAGCAGATTGGTAGCCATGGTTACACATTGCTTGTATTTAAACAATCCTTATTTTGCTGAATAATGACCTCTAAGGCACAAGAATGGTGATACTAACCAAATTAGTATGTCATGGAAAAGGCAGGTGAGCAGGTAGAGGTAACTAACTTTATCAGGTGATTAACTTTATCATAGATATCTGTACATATGAGAAAATGGAGTTTCTATAGGTCTCACTAGCATTGCTGTCTTAGGGCAGCCATCTATTCCCTGAAGATAAAGAGGCACTCACACACAGTAAAACTCTTGTCTTAAATGTCTACTCAATGACTACCATCCAGATCAATACACGGTGTATCTTCCTTAGCTCAAGGAAGTCCCTCCCGTGTCTTCCCAGGGTGACTTTTCTGATTTTATCACCATGGAGTGTTTTGCTTTAGTCACTTTAAATTTCGTATGGGTGGACTTATGAGTACAACCCCCTGGTCTCACTACACCAACATCACCTTGCTTCTCTCTTTTATGGAAGGAGAGAAACACTTGGAGGTTTGGAATGTGCTGGGAGTGTCTGAGCTGTCCATTCACATGAATATCTGCCATTTCACTCCTGTCAGCCTTAAGAAGGTGAGAGAGAGTAGAGCTAACTGCTCACAAGTGAGGATACCCATGACATCTTGTGCTTCAATTCAGGACTCTAAAGTCCAAGCAGCCTCCTCCCGCATACAGCTGCGTCTGTGATGGGTGGAGGTAAATGGTCTCTTGGCAGCTGTTGATTCCAGCCCCCTAAGTGCCTGCTCTCTCCCATGCGGACTTAGATCCCTATCCTTCTGTTTCTGCACTGGTGTTGGCATGACGTACACTTTAACCTGGCTATCTCAGATGGGCACTACCACCAACCCATGGGCTAATAAGCATCAAGCTTAGGATTGGCCGCTGCTTCCCCAGGTGGCAATGAGAGGCAGCGTCCAGCAGGGTTGGCCATGGGTGCAAAACTGTGTGGTCCATGCAAGCAGGCCTGGTGTCATCCACCTGGACTATGTTGAAGAATCCAAACTTTGATGGCTAATTTACATTGATTTCCATATATTGGGAGAAAATGAGTATAGATGTTACAGACTCAGGAGCTTTCTCCTCCTACCTGCATTTGGAGTTGGATACGTATTTGAGAATTCTAGTACTTTCAAAGTGTACAGTGATAGTAATACCCACTGTTGATGCTTGGAGAGCTTACATGACTGGAGAGCAAACAGATCTCAGAAAGTGACTTTACATGTGCCTTCTATGACTTGGGGCCAGCCTTCCCTGTCCATGCCTGGTATGCTCCATGTCCACCCTGAGAAGTACCGGATAATGAGATTCTCTGGGATCATTTTACTTTGCAACAAGCAAAGACCCGGCCACTATTTCCACTGTTTCTTTAAAGGAACACTGTTGCTTCCCATGTATCATGCACAAAAGATGAGAGAGTCAGGGAGCTGCTCTCAGAGCAGATGGCCTGAGCCAGCCAGGCTCCTCTGCATCTGTTCACTGTGTCCTGGCTGCCAGTTGCAGGGCTGGAAGCAGCTAACCAACTTGCCATGACCAATGCATAGTCTTTAAAGACCAGAATATTTAAGAACATAGGCCAAGGACATACACTCCCATATGATTCCTACCCTTGCCTCTGGCCTGTGGACTGATGCTGCCCAAGATCCATGTGTCAGAAGAGAAGGCTATTGTGCCCAGGAGTCAGACACTAGAGACTCAAGCCTCTCCATCCTCCACCTCTCTTTCCAAGATACATCAGACAAACTGTCCAGCAAATCGGTTTCTCTCCCACATAGAAGATACCAACATCTGTAACATTAGACATTCAGGGCAAATGTACTGCCAGATGAAAGCCAGAGGGATACCAGACTGGCCTTGAGGCCCCAGACAACCTGAGCCATCGGCCATGACCTAGTTTGAAGAAGACAGTAAGTTATTTGCAAGATGGACCTGAACTGGCTCAGGCCTGATCTGGAATGCTGCCTTGACTTCCTGACCCAGGCAGCTTGGGACCATGCTCTGCAGCTGCTGAAATCATCAACAACCTCAGTGATGGCCGAAGCAAGAGTAGAGACTGTATTGATCTGAGCTAATGGCTTGTAGGCAGGCAGAAAACAAAATTTATAATTGATATTGAATCACATTGATTCACCAACTGTAGGCTTTTGGTGAATGGGTGAGTGAGAATGGAAGCAGTCAGCACTGATGGCTCCTGGGCTAGCAGTTCCCAGACAAGGTTCAGAAGGGGGGGGGGAGCTTCTAGAGGCTTGGTCTGCAGAGCTGAGGATCAGTGCTGAGCACACCATTGCTCTCTAAGCACAAGTGTGCAGTTCATTCTTCCCATCTTTGCCAGTCTGGGAAGTGATCCGGATTGGCAATTCCCTCTTATGAGTGGAAGTCTGGGGCTGCTCTGTTGAGCTACCAAGCTAGGAAATGGTAGAAACCTGTAGTTCCATCTTCTAGGTTTCTGTTTGTTGAGTCTCCAATTGCACATGGATCATCACCAACCTCACTGTGCACTTGACTTCTGCATAGTGTGGATAAAGGCTATGGTTAGAAGTCCAACTGAGAATCCTGATGGGGACTCAGGAATGGTTTCTCCAAGGTCAGGGTTAAGAGCCTAGGAGCCAACCAGATGTACTGGGTTATGGACCCTGTCTCTTCTTCTCCCCATCTCTTCATGTCCTCCTGCTGGGCAGTTCCCTTTACTTGCTGGCCCTCCCTGTGTACAGCTCCTCCCTATGTCCACTCATTCTTCCTCAGCCTCAGCTATGGCCCTCCTGCCTCCTCCAGACGCTTTGTCCCCTACCCTGACCTCAGCATCGCCTGCATCATGCTGCCTTTCCTCTGTGTGTGCCTGGATAACAGCATTGTTTGTTCCCTGCTTAGTTCTGCCTAGCAATCATCATCCCCTAGTCTCCCCGTTCTGAACACATAGACAATCCCTAAATTCAACAACTGGATAACTGAAAATGACCGCTGTGTGCAGCTGAATCTTGGGGCACACCTGCGTGGAAAGACGTAAAGTGAAAGCATCCAGGTATCCCCTAGCCTCTGCACCACACAGCCTCGCTGAAAAGCAAGCCAGCTGAGGCTAACTTTTAAGAATGTAACCTTCTATATAGACTCTTTAAATCTTTAAAATAATCTTTATGAAAAGTTGCCAGGCTGGGCGGTCACGCCTTTAATCCCAGCACTTGGGAGGCAGAGGCAGGCAGATTTCTGAGTTTGAAGCCAGCCTGGTCTACAGAGTGAGTTCCAGGACAGCCAGGGCTACACAGAGGAACCCTGTCTCGAAAAAACAAAAAAAAAAAAACAAAAAACAAAAAACAAAAAACAAAAAAAAGAAAGAAAGAAAGAAAGAAAGAAAGAAAGAAAGAAAGAAAGAAAGAAAGAAAGAAAGAAAGAAAGAAAGAGTTGCTAGAATGTCTGGGCTGGCTCATTACTGTTTCAGAAGTTAAGATTTCCATTGGTGGGGGTTGGAGAGTAGGTTTGCTTCAGGCAGGAGAGTGAGTCTCATTGTGAGGGCCTGGCTGGCTCTCCACACCTTGGGAAGATGAAGAACCCAGGGAAGAGCAGATGTGTGTAAACAGAGCCCAGGAAGAACACTGAGACAGACGGAGGGGGGAGGGGGGAGGGAGAGAGAGAGAGACTCACACTCAGAGCCACCATGCAATAAATCATCTGGCGTTTCAGGTCACTCCTGGGACAGCACAGGACCCTGGCAGAGCCCCTCAACCTTGGCTACAAATCGCATTAACTTTATAAAAACATCCCATTGGCCCCTCCCCAGTGCCCTTCCATTACCTCACCCCTCTTCTCTCAATCAATCTGTAGACCTCAATACTTACCCTTTAAATCAATTCAGCTCTGAGATTCGTCTTGCTGTTTCCCCAGCCTGCTTTAAAAATCTCATCGACTTTCATAAATCACTTGTGTTTCTGCTCTCCTACTGCTCCTGCTGCTGCTGCTCAGTGCTCTGGGGCTTACACAGCTGCAGACACAGTTACCCTCAGGCTTGCTGCAGTGCACCCAACCCCAGCACTCTGGTCAATGGCTGCTCAGCTGGGCTGTCTCGAGCCTTTTCAAAAGGAGCCTTTTCAAAAGGTCCCGAACTTAGAGAGACAGTGGAGGTGTGAGGGAGACAGGGAAGAGGAAAGATTCTCAAGGAGGATCCAAGCCATAAAAGGAGCTCTCTGCCTAGGCCCCAGGGAACTCAGCTTTGACCAAGGGTTACCTGCTGAGGATGACATAAATTCCCAGGTACTTCTAGTTCTTCCAGTTTGGAGTCGACCAGACTCTAGCAGCTGAAGGGCAGTTCTAATTCAATCTGGCCATCCTGAGAATCCTCTTGGGAATGGACTGTTGTCTAAACTGAAACCCACTGGAAGAGGGGACCATGAAGATTCGAAAAGGAATCCAAGAGACTTCAGGCAGAGCTGCTGCACCCCACAGTTTAAAAGGCATCTTTGAGCATCCTCAGAATTCCTTAGCATCAGTAGTCACCCCAGGTGAGTACCTTGTGGCCCACACTAAGGCCCTCTACAGGCTGAAGGAAACCCAGGCCCAACAAGGACTTACCTACAACCAGAAGCCCCCTAACTGTGGTCCTTAGAAGATCCATAGTCTCAGGCTTCCTCCAGCCCATGTGTGCTGGCTGTGTCCCGATGTGTGTGATGCTAGCCTATCCCCTGCCTACTGCCTCCCACAGGCAGTGACTGGGTCTTTGCAGATCTTATTTGTGGTTACAGCCAAGCACGGCGCTTGCTACAGAATGTACCTCCCCATTGGTACTTACATTACCCAAGTAGTGATCTGATCACTGATGATTTAGACATCCCAAAGGATCCAGTGCCCTTCTAAGCCCCTTTCACTTACAATGCTTCAGTATGATTCACATAACTGGTTTTGTCCATATCGTACCACAGCTCCATTCTTCCCTTCACACACGACCTGTTAGGTGGGCTATGTTCCACCATAGACCTTGTTCCATATAAAACCTAGACCCCCAAACACATGGTGATGTCTTTGTTTGGGGCTGGTGATTTCTTCCTCTTTTGTGGAGTTTATGCTTCCTATAATGTTCGGCAACTTGCTTTCCTTGAGTTCCATAACAGTATTTAAGCATAAGTGGTCATCCATATTTATGGGTTCTGTATCTGCAGATGCGACTAACTGCAGACTGAGAAAAATAAATGCATCTGTGCTGAACAGGCACAGACTTTGTCTTATCGTTGTTTCCTAATCGATGTAGTACAATGACCATTGACAGAGCATCTGCATTGCACCAGGTACTATGAGTTATCTAGGGAAGAATGAGGGTGTCTGGGAGGATTGTGTAACTTATAGGCAGATATTGTCTTTTTATATGAGGGTCTTGAGCCTCTGAGGGGTTTGGAATACACAGCATGTCCCAAATCAGCCCCAGGTGTGACTAGTAATGGGGGAAACGAGAGAGGTAAGGAGTTTGCTTGTTAGTGTTGACCTCAGAAGAAAGGCGTTTATGGGAGAAATGAGCAGCAAGGAAGCCGAGACATTGAGGAAGCCCCAATGGTATCAGGGGAGGTCATGGGACTGAACACAGCCACATCTGCAGAGGACACTCTGGGGCTAGGGGAGGGCTGTGAAGTCATAAGGCTGAGTCCCTGGGACTCTTGTGAGTCACAGTGATAGTGAGGATCCCGCAGGGATCCACTGGATATCTAGTTCTATCTCCTGTCTTTGAAAACTCCCGACTGCCCACTGTGAAAGATGACTGCAGAGTGGGGAGGCATGGTAAGAGGACAGCAATGGCTGAGGAAGGATGGTGAGCCCCAGGATGGGATTCCCACTAACTGAGATGGAGAGGCCATGAGAGAAAACGGTGCCAGGACAGGAAAGAACAGAGTCTAACTCCCACTTTGTGAGAGTAGAACCATCAGATGAACTTCAGTGGCACAAGTCGGTTCATCTCAAATTCTTTCCAGCATGGGTCTGACACAGAGGAACCTACCGCCCTGTAAGGGTCATGTCCTACTAACTGTCATTAGACTGCTTGCATTTTCAGCTGGGGTCAGGCAACTTTCATACCACCAGCCCTGGACTGGGGGTTCTTTTTGTTGGGAGAGACAGAATTGCAGACTTATAAAAGGTGTGCAATTTCCACAAACCATTTTCTTCTCTGCTACATAGTAAGTTAGATGATACTTCCAAACTTTATAAACTTTGCCTGCATGGGCAAAGGATGCCTGCTGTTGCAGTTTCCTTTGCCCAGGGTGACAGAGTCGCATGCCTCTGCTTGTCCCCATTGGTCTTTGGCCTGTTCTCTTCTGCATCTTAACTGTTCACATTTTAGACTTATTGACTGTGAGAAGCCTCTGTTCACACCCCATCAGTCCTTAGACTGAAATGCATCCTCTGGTCATCTCCAGCTGCAGAGGTGAATACAACATGCATGTGCCCCCAGGGGACAGTAGCTAGCTGAGCAGACAGACAGCAATATCACACAGAAGACTGTTATTCACAGTGTTAAAGGTGAAGTGGGAAAAGGATGACCTTTTGTGGAGGAATCTGAAGAACCTCGTGAAGGAGCCATACTTGGAGTGGAAGATCAGACTCCTACAGTGTCATAAGCCTGGGGTAGTAACCTTATTACAGATGTCTCAGCAGCCAGGAAATCCAGTGTCTAAGCCCTTTGCCCCAGAAGCTTTAGGTTGAGCAGATGTAGAGACGGGTGCCTGAGCACCACGGTGAATGCATGTGGTTAATGTACGGTGAATGCATGAGACAGTTCTGCAGTTGTTAGCTGGGCAGATGGTTCTGTTGGAAGATATGTGATCATGCTGGATGTGCTGTGACTCATGGCCTAGGGCAGGCATGGGTTTACTCTGTGCACCACAAGATCCTAACTGCATTTGGAGGGAGGACAAGACACTTAGGCCTAAGTTTAGGGAACCACCGTACTTTGATAAAGAGGCTGGTACTTAGGCATGAAACCAGGCAAAACTAAGAGTCTTAGGCTGTGCTGCTTGCCAGCCTCCAACCGCTATTGCTGTCTCTGAAGACCTCAGTTTGCACATCTGCAAACAGTACAATGTGAACTGTGAATGGGAGAATTCAAGAATTCAAGATTGAAGCAAAGCGTTCCCTTGGCCACTGCACAGGCATTGGGGAGAGACCTGCAGGTTGTTGCCCGGGCAAGCATGATTACATTTGAGTTGATTTAGTAAAGGGGGGTGGGGTGAAAGGAAAGGAGAGCACAGGGAACAGCTGAGTCTAGAAATTAATTGCTTATTGAGGATGGGGGTGCTGCAACAGCACTCCAACATGTGACATTGGCTAGCTGTGAAGTCCTAGAAGAGTGAGGAGACTTGGGAGAGTTTCACACTGAGTTTCTCACATGGGCCAAAAAGACAAGAGATCTTCTATGGCACTTCCATGGAGGCTTGACACAGAAGTCTGACACTCATAAATAAAAGACCCATGAAAAGGGAAGCTGGGACAACCTGGCACCAGTGAGAAGTAAGTGGAGACCCTCTGGGGACAGAGGAAGTCAAAGCCAGAGGCAGTGGGTGAGATAGACATGAGCAGGAAGGCACTTCAGAGTAGAGAAAAGACAGGTTTCTGGAAAGGACGGTGATGGCATCCGAGTTACCATGGTGATGGAGGCTGGAACCACAGCTTTGGGGTTGGGTTAGTGCAATGTTGGGGGAGGCCAAAGTCTTCAAAGTCACTTCAGAGTGAGGTGAGAGTGAGAAACAGTTGCATGGGCTGTCCCAGGAGAGGTAGCGACTGCAGACACCTGCTGAGGTGAGCCAAAGGATAGCAACACCGTGCTTGTGCCAATCTCCTTAAAACCAAGAACCCTACCTACTCTGAACTGAGGTGAGTTCACATGCTGGTCACCCTTCAAAGCCTGGCCCGCTGGCTTTACAGAGATTTTTCTTCTTCCTGATGGCTCTGCAGAGGTCTGCACCCCAATAGTCTACACCTTTGTTTAATTTTCCTTCCTTTTAACTGTCAGAGACTCCAGTGGAAAACATCAGCTCAGAATTCTACATTGTACTTGTGAGGATTCTGTTTATGAGGGAGGGAAGACAGGAGGAGAGAGGGAAAGAGAGGGGGTGTTGTCCTGTTGTGAGTAGAGAGCCCCTAACTTTAAGGAGGTAAAGGCTATCATCCTCCCCAGGCCTAGCATGCTTCAGGTCTGCTCCCCAACTCCAGTCAGTTCTGAAGCCTTAGCTTCTCAGCGCTGCCTGACTCAAGGCCTGACTATGGAACTCAATAAATTGATTAAAGGAAGTGCTGAAGACAAGAACAGTGATTATTAATAAATCATACCCATGACCATTTTTCTCTTGAGAAGCTCCATGGGTCTGATAAGTAATATCTATATGATTGATCATCTGGGAAAAACCTGTGCCGGTTTGGTAGTCATCATAGCCTGTGCAAGATGAGCCTCTCTGGCAAACTGTAGGGTATTGGAGTCAGTTCCCTATCCCTGGAAAGTGGCTTCAGGAAGGCCTGCTGTCCATTACCTGAGGGATGGTGTACAGCTTGACAATCAGGGTAAAAATCCCTCTCTCTCTCTCTCTCTGTGTTGACATGTCAAGGGCCACACATGCCAACAGCATGCATGGTCAGCCACACAACCACTTATTGCCTATGATTCCAGGCTTGGCATCCATGGGCCTGTGCCCAGGTAGCCATCTTCCCCAGAGAAGCCATCTGGAATCTGCAGACTTCATCCAGTATACTCAGGAGAGTCCCTCTATGCATATTAGCTCCTGAGACTGTTGAATTCCTGCTGTGAGCTGCCCTGCCCAGGATGCTAGAGTAGGAAGAGGAGGTGTATGTCTGGTGGAACAAGAAAGCATCAGGTTCTGCTGTAACAGAATGTAAAAGATAGAGCCATATGAATGCAGCCCTAAGACATGCCATGGTTTCAGTCCCTCCTGCAGGCCCCAGAGGGGCCTATGCCATCTTCTATGGAAGTATGGAAGGTTTTAAACGCTTCTTGCAGATTACCTGAAAAGACAAAGAATTCAAAATGGACAGTGGAGACCAAGCCAACCCACCCACACCAGAGAATTCTCACTCACAGGACCACCATTGCCTGTCAAGCCTTTAGTTAGAAATATCAAGCAATCAAAACACAAAATCCATATACATATTTGATGACCTGATTTTTGATGTGGATCAAATTGAGACCCTGAAAAGAAAACTCAGTAACCAGAGGGGTACCCCTGTCCCCTCTGCTCCTGGGTCCTTTCTCAGATCTTATCAGAGTACTGACATAACATTTGCTGTCTTCTCATCATGAGCATCACCATCATCTCATCAGAGCCACATCAGCCAGTGTCTGTCTAATCCAGCCCTGCTATGCCTGGTCAGCTTGAGCTGACGTAAGGTCAGGGGAGGAGGCAACCATGAGAACAGAAGCATCCCTCCTGATAGTTGATGCAATTCTACCAGGCACAACCTCTTTCTGCCTCATCAGGGGCTCAATCTGGACAAAACATTTCTTCCAGGTCTGTGTCCTCCAAGGCAAGATCACTAAACTACTAAAGCAGAGACCCCAGACAAGATGCACCAGATGTCAGGAAACAGAAAGGCACCTTTCCAGGGCCATGAGAGCTAAGACTTCAGGACTGCTCTCCCCATCAAGAGTGATGAGTTAGACGGGCAAATGGAATAAGTAGGTCTCTCCTACTGGTAGCAAAACCCTAGCGAGGAGTTCCAGTTGATTAAACATCCAGAAGAGGAGAACTGATACTATCATTTTGTATCTACTAAGTTCTGGAGTATAAATCCTCAAAGTATAATCCACAGAATGGTGGTCATGGGGAAAGTGGTGTGCCAGTCCACCTGTGTGGTAAAATATAGCTACTCACTTCCATTTTGAGAAAGCACCATATGAAGGTGTTTAAAGTGCCAATAGCTGTAGAAAGATTTCTACTGCTCTATGGGCCTACTGCTGGTTGCTCAGATTCAGGAAACAAATTATCCATGGAGGCACTCATCCTACTATCCCCTTTATCAGTATCATCATCACTATGATTACCAGTCACTAGGCCAGTTGATGTGCCAAGCACTCAGCAGGGCTTGGTTATCTTTCTTCATCCCTGACAGCTTCTCCTTCTCCCACTTACTATGCAGCAGGAATTATAGTTCTATACTGACTAGAGTTACTGACTCGTAGATCAGTAGGAGAGTTAACAGTGCTGGCCCAAGTTTTTGTCCAAAGTCTGTATTTCTTCAACTAGACCTCATGGGATGATTGCTAATACCTATTATCAATTTGACAAGTTCTAGACTCAACAAATCTCTGGGCATGTCTGTGATGACGTCTAGACTTAGTTCTTCGAGGTGAGAAAACTCATTCTAAATGTCAACAGCACCATTCTACTAATGTCCCAGCTTGAATATAATGGAGAAAGGAAGCTAAACACCAGCATCCACCTTTTTCTGTTCCCTGAGTGCAGGTGCACTATGACCCGCTGCCTCAAACTCCTGCTGCCTTGGCTTACTTTGACTATACCATCAAACTGTGTACCAGAGTAACTTTCCTTCCTCCTTGTCAACAAGTAAAGAAACTCATACAGAAACTTGATACCAGGAGTGGGGTTGTTGCTGTGATAAAGTTTATCATGTGTTTTTTTAGGCCATAGGAGTAGAAAAGCCCTAGTATGTTGTGAGGAGAGCTTAATGGGTGATTCTGGTGGGTGGGGGAAAGCCAGATGCTGAAAGAAACACAAACAATGTGCTTTTCAGGGAGAATAAGGTCCTTGGGAACTGGGCTGGAAGCCATCCAGGATCTATTCTGGAAAATAATCTGGCTACACTCTGTCTATATCCTGAGAACTTCAGTGATGCTGAGTACAAAAAATAATGGACTGATTCGTTTGATGGAGGAAATTTCAAGAGAGGATAGCATTCAGGATGTATCATGGTTACTGCTCACTGATCTCCAGGTTTATAGGAAGAGAGAGAACTGAGTATGGGGTGGGGAAAGACAAAAAAAATGTACTGTTTGTCAGGGAAAGGAGAAAGTGTAAAATTGCAGATGTAGCAGGAGCTGAAAAGCAGCTATGATTGTTGAAAATATCACCACGTCTTTATTCTAGAACAATAATATATCAGAGGCTCTGACTTCTTGTACAAATCTAAATTAACTTCAGAGGAGAGAGCCTGAACTGAAAAAGCTGATTGAGGGGGTCTTGGAAGTTTGTGCCGAGGTTCCCGATGGCTGCTGAAGTCACCCAATGTGTGGTAGAGATTGTAGCTTCTGCAGTAAGGCTCTGAGAGTCCATTGTGTGGAGCTATGAAGTTGAAATCTATGCTGAAATGAAGATCTGAGGATTTTGGAGATATTAGGACCACAGAAGATCTGTTAAGGAAAAGTGCAGGCACAAACTGAAGCTGGCCAAGAGAGATATGGCAGAGCTTGAGGTACAAGGCTTCCCATGCCCTTTGATGCCTAGATGGTTCATTATGAGTCCCAGCGCTGGACAGGGAGCTGCAGGATTTGATGTTTTTCCTACTGCATTTTGGTCTTGCTATGGTCCAGACTTTACTTGCTATATCTACACTTCACCATTTTGGGAATGTTTACTCTGTGCCATTGTGCACTGGAAGTATGTAACTTGTTTTTCGATGTTATGGGGGTTCACAGTTAAGATATTTCCCTAGTCTCAGAAGATACTCTGTGCTTGCATTTTTGATGTGTTAGAACTGTTGAAAATTTATGAGTATGTTTGAAGTTGGACTGAATGCATTTTTCATTATGAGATAGCCATGAGCCTATGAGGTTGAGGGGTGGGAGATTATATTAGCAGAATATCTTTTGATGTCAGGTTGACAAGGTGTGGATTTTTGATGGGTAATATCAATTGTCAACTTGACAAGATCTAGGAGCACATAGATGCCTATGAAGGAGTTCCCAGATGAGTTAACTGAGGTGGCAAGACCAACTTTAAATCTAGGTGTCACCATTCAGTGGGCTGTGGTCCTAGACTAGGTAAAAAATGAACACTGAGCTGAGCACCAGCATCCATTGCCTTTGCTTCCTGACTAAGAGCATAATGTGACCGACTATCTCGAGCTCCTGCTGCCATGCCTCTCCCCATTGTATTAGTCAGGGTTTTGTAGAGAAACAGAACTTATAGAATGAATCTACATGTATACAGAAAGGGGGTTTATTAGAATGGCTTACAGGCTGCGTGTAGTCCAGCTACTCCAATGAAGGCTGCCTCCAATGAAAAGTCCAAATATCCAGTAGTTGATCTGTCCATGAGATTCGATGGTTCAGTTCATCTTTACTATACTCCAGAATCCCAAAGAAGTATGCTCTAATGCCAGTGACGGAAGGGACTTTCCATCAAGACTGAGAGCAAGCAGGCAAGAATAAAACAAGCTTCCATCTTGTATATTCTTTATATAGTTTTAGGGTAGAAGATGTGACACAGATTAAAAGGTGGATCTTCCCACTTTGAAAGATCTGGATTAAAGATTTATTTTCACACCTCAAAGATCTGGATGAGAAGTGAGTCTTCTTGTCTACTTCAGATGATTTAATTAAGAATAAAATCCCTCACAGATGTGCCCAGCCAGTTGAGTTTTAGTTAATTCCAGATGCAGCCAAGCCTTTTAAAGAACCCTGCTCTATCTCTCTGCCCTAGCAACGCAGGCTGCTGTCACCCAGTAGGCACTATAACTGGCTGTAACCATGGCTTCCAAAGGCCTGTCCATTTTTCTGTTAGACCAGCTGCTTCGAGATGGTGGGGTACATAGTAAGACCAGTGGATTCCATGATTGTGGGCCCATTGTCACACTTCTCAGGCTGAGCTGAGTTTCTTGGTCAGAAGCAATACTGTGTGGAATATCATGACAGTGGCTAAGGCATTCTGTACGTCCACAGATGGTGGTTTTTGCAGAAGCATTACATTCAGGAAAGGCAAATCCATAACCAGGCAGATTAGTGTCTTTAAACTTTGATGAAGAGAATTTGATTCTGCATCAAGTGGTACAGAGAGCCAGGCCCCGCAGCCATATAGGAAGGATGCAGATTCATCTGAAATACAACCATATCATGTTCAGCTCTGTACCTAGTGCTGCTCAGAGTCAGAAGTGGCTGTGTCGTGGGAAGGAGCTAAGCTGTGCTGCATCTAAGCACTCTTCAGATGTCTCTTCAGTTCCTCTGAAGAAACTCGTTTTCTGAGATTATCATTCTCCCTTGGCATAAGGAGGCAAGCATGGAGACAGCCCCATTATTCAATAAGCCTAAACACTGCTGAGACAAGACTAGCAAAATCAGTAGCAATGGCCAAGGGATGGCTCTTTTTCATTGAATCTTAAAGGTAAAGTATGAATTCACCAGCAACCAAGGCCAAGATCTGAATGGGAAAGAAATGAAAATTTAAAAAAAAAATGTCTGAGTTTGTAGGAGAGTGGTATGGAAGATAAGCCAGGCATAAGGAATTATAGTCCCCAGAAGGGACTTATCCATAGGGAATAAACCTAGAGAAGTAGAGAATCTTGCATCTCAGTAACAGAGCAGAATCTAATGAAGGAGGGTTATATACCTCCCTCCAAGTGCATCAGTCCAAGCTGCCTCTGAGTTGTTCAGGCATACACCCTGGAAATTCAAGGGGAAAGTGAATCTAATTTGCACTGCTGGCCTGGGCCCTGGGCCTTGGTGCCAGGGTAGCTGAGGTGCCAGGATGGGGTACTGACCTCAGTCTCCACACTCACTGTGTTCTTGCCTTCCAGCTCGCTCCAAGAGTCTGGTGATGGGGGAACAGAGCCGGAGCCCAGGGAGGCCCCTGGTCCCCCACAAGCTGGGTCCTGTACTCAAGGCTGGCTGGCTGAGGAAGCAGAGGAGCATCATGAAGAACTGGCAGCAACGATGGTTTGTGCTACGTGGAGATCAGCTCTTCTACTACAAAGACAAAGATGAAAGCAAGCCCCAGGTGAGGTGTGAAGGTCCCGGGCCCCTTGGGTATTATGCTGGAATAGTAAGGGAGGGTAAGTTCAATGTGTGCATGGAAGGAAAACCAGTGTTCAAGTCTGGTTCTTAATTCCATGCGTGTTCCCATAACACAGCTTGTTTTTCCAAACACACCTCCAACTTCCGAAATGAAATGTCCTCTTTTAACGTTGGTAGAGTACATCCCTGCCCGGCTTAAGAAACAATAGTTCCCGTGTTCTGCTCAGCTCTTTACTTCCACTAAAGCACATGTGCACATAGTTCATTTCCATTATCCAGGCAAATGGCGTCCACACCAATCTGACCTTACACTGAAATCTGAATCTCTGTGAAGCTTTATGTCTGATGTCTCTGCCTCAAAGGAGGGGTCTTCTTTGTGCTACTGGGGACCTTCTTATCCTAAGAATGCTCAAAATGTCTGCCTTTCCACCAAGACATGACTAAGCTCACTCACTCAGAGTGACTAGTGGCTTTGTCTGTCGTGCGTGGCCTTATCAAAGACAGGTGATTTAGATACCAAAACAGAGTGTTCTGCAGAGCACCTTCCAAGGGAGTAGGATTAGGACAATCTAATCCCTATAAAGATAAATCCAGAACACTGTCACCCTGGCCTCTGTGCCCATGCATTGAACATCTATTGATCAGCAGTATTTTTGATTATATCTATATTGAACATGTGTATATTTTCTTTTCCTTTTTGTCATTAACTGCTAGAGAATACTATAAAATAGCTATTTACATTTAGATCGCACCAGGTATTATAAGAAACCTGGATGCTTTCAAATTTATAGAAGGGTATACAAAAGTTACATGTGAATAAATGTGTCATTTTACACCAAGACTTTTGTTTTTATAGAGAGCTCTGGAGCTAACCGTGTAGTTAGTGTGAGATAAACACTATACTTCTTGGGGGAAGAGTACAGACGAGATGGTAGAAACCATGTCCCAAACTGAACTCCCTATCAGTGCTCTAAGTTGGAAAGGACAGTCAGACCTTCTCATTCAAAGTCAGATCACAGAGCTTTGGTAGGACAGGAGACTGTGCATTTCATTGGTACCTACAGCCTCAGAATGACAGTGTTTCATGCAAGCAAGATGTGGACCTGGGAGCGGGAGAATGTCAAGTTCAAAGTAAGAAAATGACTCTTTACACCTGTATGAAGTTTTCTGAGAATGTGAGAACTGTAGGTTTGGTTCATTTGTATCTTTTCCACTCCCCTAACACTTGCTTTAATAGAAATGGGGATGAGGGCAGGCTTCACATCACAGCCTGCTGTGACAGAAGATGCCTGCACTTCAGGCATTCCAATGGTTACCTCCATTTATGGAGGGTGATTCTGCTTTCTATTCTGTGGTAGTTAAGTTACCTTGCTTTTCCAAAATATATTTGTGCCCAGAATGAACAAAACATTGCTTAGTGATGTGAATGAGTTTAATCCACTGAACTATATACTTTAATAATGGCTACTATAGTATACTTTATGTCATGCCAATTTTACAATAAAGATAAATGTACAAATAAACAGAACTGCTTTAGGCCACATAGGTAACAGCACAAATGGACGTTGGATCAGACAAAACTCATGAGCATGGACAAAACTACAGTTAATAGGATGTAGACAGTTCCAGTGCAAATTAGGAAATCCTGGTCTCATGCAGCTTTATAAAAAAGGAAGACATGTCCTGAGTTTAGTGAAGTAGATGAGGACTCCAGACTATGGATCTGAACTGGGTCTGAATTCCATCCAGCATGCTAACTGTACAACTTGGGGCAGCCACTTTAAACTTTTTCAACCTAGGTTTTATTTACAAAATGGGGCAATATTGCCTACACGGCAGGGATGAGCTTAGGATTAAATTACATAACAGCTCTATACCAAAGGGTCAATCTCATCTCACTGCACTTATGTGCACTCACCTGAACTTATGTGTTTATAGCTCTGTCACCTTCCCCACTTCCAGCCCCACTGATCCCTCTCCCCAGGGAATGTGGCACAGGACCCTTTTCCTTCTGGCTTTCTTGACCCATCAATAGTGTTTCCTAATTGACCTATCCATGAGTAATCATTCTGACATCATGACAAAAATTACCAGAATGTCCCAGCCATGCTCTGGGCTCCTGCCGTCATCCTCTGCTCTGCTCGGCCTGCAACACTTCCTTCTGGAAACTGTGCAAGTGATGTTAAGTGGTGATAGCCCTGAGGTTGCTCACCTGGGTGAAGATCCCTCCACTCCAAGTTCCCCCATGTGTTCCTTGCAGTGAGCCCTGTAGTAGGCGGGCGTCCCTTCCTCCAATCAGATAGCTTTGGAGCATGTCTGTCTTAGAATTCCTCATTGCTACCATCTCTTCCCGAACTCGATAGCTTCTAATGTGAGAGGCTAATTAAATGGTGGTAACCGAATCCTCCAGTCACTGACATAAATGCATCAGTTGCCCTTATACCCAACCCAGGCCAGACCAGGTCCTTCATCTCCAGAGAGAAAGGCACATCTGTGACAGGAGCCACCATATCCTGACAGACACCAGCCTCTCCTCAAAGCTCCTCTTGTGACTCTCTGGGTCTGTTTACACTCCCAAGGAACTGGGACATTATCATACACCTAACCACTGTTCCATAACAAACTCTGCTATATAGGTTCCCAATCTCAAGGCCACTATTAGTCCAATGTGACATTTAGCTGCTTTGGTGTGATCTCAAACTGCTGTCATGATCAACCCACGGATTTCTACCTAATTTCATGAAGTACATGTAATACACTAATTCTCAGTATCTGGTTCCTGGAAAATATGCTCTGTTCACTGTTCACAGTGACAGCACGGCCCGGCAGTCAGTACCCCCTCAGCAGACGGCCTGCATCAGCTATTATAATTGTCAGAAAGGGGCACATCCAACCACTGGTGATGTTCCCCAGAGCTCAGGAGTCATGATAAGCATCAGTCATAGCCCATGTCTTTGCTCTGCCCTTCTCAGGCCAGGGAGCCCTGCCATGGACAGCATAGAGATGAGGCAAGTGGCTTGCCTGAGCTCAGACAAAAAAGGCCAGGCAAAGGTGCTTTCCAGAGCCTCATATCTGCTCGCTTCCCTCCAGCCTTCCCCAGAACATGCTCCAAAGGCTTTCTAGCAGGCAGACCCTCCAGTTTGTCCAGTGAAGGAGTCTAGGGTTTTCAAGCTTCTTCACCTGCTTTGGTGACCAGCTCCATCCATTTCCATTACTTGGTGTCTTAGTTTGGGTTTTACTGCTGTGAACAGACACCATGACCAAGAACTCTTATAAGGACAACATTTAATTGGGGCTGGCTTACAAGTTCAGAGGTTCAGTCCATTGTCATCAAGGCAGGAACATGGCAGCATCCAGGTAGGCATGGCACTGGAAGAGCTGAGAGTTCTACATCTTATTCCAAAGGCAAACAGGAGACTCCTCAGGCTGCTTGTGAGAGTCTCAAAACCCACCCCCACAGTGACACACTTCCTCCAATAAGGCCATGCCTCCTAATAATGCCACTCCCTGGCCCAAACATACTGAAACCACTGCACTTGAGTATTAAGTTATCTAAGGCCTTTAACTGTGAGTTTCTTGGCACTGAGTAGAAGTGGACCAGGATGGAAATGGAAAGTAAAATCTCCGAAGCATAAGAAAACTAGTGACGCTGGAGAAAGAGTCCAAATCAAGCCACAGGACAGCAAGAGTAGGTGCTGGCATTTCAGCACTCATAATAAGTAAAGATAAACTAGACTTATCTGCCTTGTAAATGCCTGGAAGTTCAGTGAGATTGGGTTTTAAAATGAGAAGAATAAACAAGCAAAAGAGTGGCGTAAATATACACCAGTTGTTTTGAACAAAAAGAAAGCAAACTGCATTTGGAAAAGCCAGGCTTTGTGGTAGGAATGCACACTTCAAAATTCTTTCCTAGTTAATGAAAGATAAAGTAAAATCCTTCTAGGTGACGGCAACAGATTTAGGAAATCTAATTTGGCTGTTTCAACTCCCTAAACCTCCCTAAGAAGTTACAAATACATCTGGTCAGAGTGAAGAGGAGGGAGACAGTCTGCTGTTGGAGCAGGCTGGCTGAAGCTGCTGAGATTGCCAGCTGACCCGGATTCCAGGAAAGGATGAGGGCTGGACATGAGCCTCTGGCTTGCAGAGCAGCCGGACCCAACAGGCTGGAACGAGAAGCACTGAATCTAGAGGAAGAGGAGCAAAGACCAAGAACTAGGTTGAAAGTCAGCTTCAAAAGCTATCAGAAGATTGGGGTGGCAGCTCAGTCAGGTGCTGTGACAGGAGCATGAGGGCCTGAGGTCAATGCCCAGCACTGATATAAAAAAACAGCACACATCTGTGACCTAGGCGCTGACTAGGCCAGACAGTCCAGAAAGACTCTTTTTCAAAAACTTTGGCGAAAAATGATTGAGGAAGATCCTTTTGACATTAGCTTCTGACCTAAGCATACACTTACATACTTGGACTCATGCACATACATACGCGCACATATTCGTAAGCATGTACACATACATGTATAAAACACTCCTGAGTGGCATTTATGTCTAAGATTTTATACACACACACACACACACACACACACACACACACACACACACATTCAGCCCCTGGGAAAAGGTGGTAGGCAGAACATCACGTTAGACTAAGGATCCAGCTCTAAGTGAGACCACTGTGCCCCTCCGCTTCAGTATTCACTTCATATTTAGCTTCTAGGCCCCTCAGTTAGGAGCAGCCTCTTCCACGATCAGAGAGGAAAGTGAAGAACTTTCAGGGCTTGCTAGGGCCATGGCCTTGGTGGAACTCAGCACCTTAGAGGTAAAGGGCTGAATGGCAAATGTAACACAGACAAGAACAGGAAGGAGAGGGAAGAGGAAGAGGAGGAAGAGGAGGAAGAGGAGGAGGAGCCAGAGCAGGAGCTGGAGCAGGAGCAGGATTAGGAGGATCACGGGGATTGGAGTAGGGAAGGAGGGATCAGGAATAGAAAGAGAAAATACCAGAGCAAGAAACTCCGTATTTAAAATTCTTTGCAAGTCCTGAAATCCTAGCTACTCTAGAGGCTAAGGCCAGACTATCACAGGTTCAAGGCCAGCGTAGACAACTTAGTGAGCCCCATTTTCAAACTTAATAAAGTAAAAATATGGCTGGGCATCTGCTCAGTGGTAGAACACTGACCAGCGTGTGCCAGGCCCTGAGTTCACTGCTAACACATCACAATAATAGGGAACTGTCTTTTCCATCCTCTGGGAGAGACTGTATAAACATGGGAGGCACAGAGAACAAAGCCTCCCGTAAGAAGTCAGAAATGAGGCTTCCAACTTGAGACATCCAGGAAGAGGGAGAAAAGAACAGAAGCAGGATAGACAACCCTGTCTACGCAGGCGCTCTAGAAAGGAAAAGGAGGAAAACAGAGGCTGAGTACTCAGAGAAACACTAGATAAGCTTTTCAGCGCAGGTGTGTGTTGGGGATGGGCTGGTGACTATCCAGCACTAGGAGCATGCAGGAAGCAGGCAAGAGAGTGAGGGGACTAGAAGAACAGTCTCGGCCATGCTTGAAACCCTGCAGATAATGCCTAAAGCTTTACACCAAGACACAGTACCATAAAGATGGCATTTGGGAAAAGAAAGACAATCCCATTAAAGAGACAGTGGAAAGTGCTGGTTCTGACAGTGGTGGGGTGTGGGGGAAATAAGTTACTGTCTTGTGTTTGGATAACTCTGCTCTTTGAAGTTAGTAAAATAGAACTGCAGTAATTAATATGGATTTTGAGGGTATGAATAAGCCAAATCAAAGCAGCCAGGTAAAGCTCGGGGTAGACCTAGGAGTGACCTATAAGGGTAACGTCAACTGAGATTTCTGTATTGTTTTGTTTTCTCACAGCGGGCTGTATTCACACACATTCACCTCTTTAAAGATTTTAACTTAACCAAGAGAGAAAACAATGAAATCACAGGAAAGAATGGAACAGATCCACAGGCCTAGAGTGTTCTTCAGATAGTCAAAACAGCGATGTTAGGAGACTAGACAGGTCACCAGGACCACTGAGTCCCATGATGTTGGGTTGTAGTGTGCATGGATCCGATTGGGTTGTGTGGGTCCCGCTTCTGTCTTTCCAGGTGGCTAGGGCCTTTTGTGGGGACAGAGGCTCAGGAATTTACCGTGTTCACTCCATGCTGGCTCCGAGCAGACATTGAGCTATGCGAAGCTGTAGGACTTCTTTAGGGGTGGGACAGCACAGTCTGGGGTTCCTCGGGGATGAGAGTTCTTGGCTCGATCTTGGTGTCTCGCTTGGCCGGGTCAAGGCTGCTAGGCTTGCTTGCTTGGGTGGCTGGGCCTCCGTGGCTGGAAATGTAGAGAGGTCGTCAGTGGGAAATTAGACAGGCTCTGTGGATGAAGGCCTGCTCTGCTGTTTCCCACGGCGGGTTCCAAGGAAGAGAAATAGGCTATGGTCTTAAGATATTTATTGTCATAGTGAAAAGTAGATGAAAGCTATACCCCAGTATTTTCAGGGCTGGCCTGAGGTTAAATACCTTTTGCAAGGAGGAAGGTCTGGAAAGGAATGTTTAATTGGCTACTCCCCTCTGGCCTTTAGGTATCTCATTAATATGGAGATCTGTCTTGAGACTCTGTAGTCAAGCCCTCTACCTGTGGAGGAGCTAGTGGGCATTGTCCTACATGCCTGAAAGATGGGGATCTGGAGGTCTGTGGCCTCATGTCAGGAGCCTGTGTCAGGAGCCTGGAGTCTGGGAGCGTGGCAAAATGCATGCTGTCCCTTAGGATCACCTGGGGTCTCCAGCGATTTCTAGCCTGTGCTTGACCAGAAACCATGTTGTCCTTTCACGGTCCTACACCACGAAAGCCTCTAAGGAGCAAGCCTTGACCAAACATAGTCGTGTCAGGAATAGGTCATGGACAGTGTGTGTGTGTGTGTGTGTGTGTGTGTGTGGCAGCCCACCTCAGGGAGGAGCCGAGAGGACAAAGTGTGATGTTAGGCCCACATAGAATAGAAGCAGAAGCTGTTAGCCAGACATTGGATGTGGCCCAACCTGGGTGCCAGAATCCAGAGCCGGGCCTTCATTCTGCCCAGAGTTGGAGGGATCTGCTATGGTTGAGAAGCTTGCACCCAATCACTGGGGAAGCCATTCTCAGCTTCACAAGTAGGAACTCGAGGGCAGAGACAGAAGGCTCAGGGCCTGGAAATAACAGGGGAAAATGGAGCTGCAGCTTGGTGTCTGAGAGACACTAGAATGCTCAGGCACCTGCAGGTTCTGGCTGGGACAGATGAGAAGGCACTTTCAGGCAGACTGAGTTTCTGTTTTGTCTCTTTTGTTTATTTTGTTTTCTTTCCTCTTTTCCTGGATAGTAAGAGTTAGGAGGCTGAGCAGCAAAGAGCAGTAGAAAATTGATTTAAAATTTGATTTAATTTAGCATAAAAGCCTGGGGTTGACAAATGGACGAGAAAGAGGCTGTAGTGGAAGTTAGTGTTATACAATCAGAAATCATCAAGGAAACCAACGAAACAGAAAGTGCCAACATGGAACTAAATCCCACAACAAACAAACAAGTAGTTCATTTTGTGTTGGCTGACTACTCCTGGGCCTGGGGCAGGCCCTGAAGTGTGGTTGATATTCCCAGTGATACTCTGTTAGAGAAAATTGATTGTTTTTCTTTCTTAGCAGGTATCAGTTGCAAATAGCTTCTTTTCCTGTGTTTACTTCCTCCTTTCAGAGTTGGAACCTCATCTGGCTTGAACTTGTTCAGGTTCTGTGTGGTCTCTGTGGCACATACTCATTTTAAAAGACAGAAAAAAAATGTATCTTAACTTTGTAATATTGAATATATGTTATGTATAGTAAACTAACTACATTGTTTAATTGGAATTAAAACAAATGTTTACCAAAAGGTGGGGAGGAAACCTTATGTGGGTGTTAGGTAGGTCAGACTGTCCCATAGTCTGAAAATCCTAAGGAATGTTGTTCACTTTCCGGGACCATCATTTAGCAAGCTTTTCAACCCCAAACAAAGCTCAAGGGGCGGTGTTGGGAGCCCCTCCCTTCCACCTCACCTCAGAGAAGGGAGTGTCTCACTTTTAGATGAGGGAAGTGGGGACCTGCCATCTTGCCTACGATGGTGGATGCTCCAATAGCATGTAAAAGCCAGAACAACCGCAGTGAAAACTTTGCTTGGAAAGGAACTTTCATTACAGCCAAAGGCATCCAACAGGAACCAGGGAGGATGTTGTTTGCTTGCTTTACTCAGCTAGCTTTCTTAAGCAGTTCGGGACCACCTGCCTTGGACCACATCAACGAACAATCAGGACAACCCCCTCATCCATGCTCCCGGGGCTGTCTGATCTAGGTAGTTTTCCAACTAACAGTCTCCTGTCACATGACTCCAGGCTGTGTCACCTTGTCAGTTAAAGTTGACCAGGACACTTGTGTTCACAGCCCACTAGCTCATAACCAGAGAAGACATTTGTTGTGATTTAAATGAAAAATTTTGGAAGTTGGCGAAATAGTTCCACAGTTAAGAGTGTTCACTGCTCTTCCAGAGGATCTGAGTTTGGTTCCCAGCACCCAAGTCAAGTGGTTTACAACTGTCTGTAATTCTAGCTCCAAGGAATCTCATGCCCTCTTCTGGCCTCTGCGAGGGCACACATTTGGCATACATTCTCTCTCTCTCTCTCTCTCTCTCTCTCTCTCTCTCTCTCTCTCTCACACACACACACACACACACACACACACATTATCCCCCATAGCATGAATTTGAACACCTGTTGCCCCTTTTTGGAAGGGTTACTGACCATTAGAGGGTAGAGCCTTGCTACAGTATGTCATTGGCATTAGATTTGAGGGTTTAAAGTCTCACCTGACTTCCTGCTCCTCGTCTATGCTTCCTGTGTGTGGAAGAAAACTGTGATCCGCCACCCTCCAGCTCTTGCCACTGTACCGTACCCTCCTCACTGTGGTAGACCATATCCTTCTGTAACTGTACGCCAAAATAAATCCCTTCCTCCTTAAGTGAGTTGCACCCAATGAAGCATTAGCAGGTCACCCAGCAGAGAGGGCTCCATGGCAAGCAGGTCCCTACAACCTTGCCTCTGCCATGTTGGTCAATTTGATGGAGAACAGTGAAAGCCAAACCCTATGACTGTGGACCAGCAGGCTCACTCCCGGGCTGTGCTCTATCCACTGACTCTGATCTCCCCAGCCCCATGCTCTGCAGCCTCCAAGGCTGACCACCTGCATTCTTCCCTTCCCTGGACACATGCCCTGCCCCCTGCAGCAAGTTGGTGGTATTTCCCCTCCTCTTGATTATGAGCTGGGCTTGGGACTGGCTGGCCACTAGAATGTCCTAAAAGTGATGCTAAATATATTCTAGTCCCCACCTCAGAGAAGCCAAGCTGTGCACATGTCTGGGCAGGGTAGGGCAGGACAGGGACACTGTGTAGAGAGAAAGCTCCCAGGGTCCTACCAGATGAGTAAAGCTGTGAACCTTCTGTCCCAAGCAGCTACCAGCTGTGTGTGTGCAGCTGTGTGAGTGACCCTAGACCACGCCCTGTGGAGCAGAACTGTCCCCTGAGCCCTGCCAAAAACTCATAGTGCATTCTTTTCAAGTCACTTGAGTTTGGGGGTGCTTTGTTATACAGAAGGGAATAACCACAACAGTTTAGAAATAATTATGCCAACTTTCCAAGACCTGCAAGATGTGCAGATCTGCTTCTATCCATGTCACATAGAACAAGTAAAAACGTGCTGGGACCACAACTGAGAAAATGCTGTGATTCTAGAACCAACTCTTTCAATCATTGTCCCAGTGTGTGGTTACAACACTGTTGAAAACCAAAGACATGGGTTGAAAACCAAAGCTGCGAGGAACATCTCTGGCAGCTGGCATGGACAAGCTGGGTTCATGGAAAATTGTTAAGTTAAAATGGAAAGTCTTAGCTTTGGTTTAAAACAGCTTTTTGATCACACAAAATGGAGTGATCTAATTAAGAATAGTTAAAAACATATGCCAAGAGAAGGGGCACATTCCTGAATCCCAGTGCCTGAGAAACTGAGATTAGAGGGTCATGAAGTCAAGGTCAGTCTGAGCTACATAGTAGACTATGTATATGTATATATATTGTATTATCATAACATATTATATATTGATTTTATATAATATATAAATATTATATTATAATATATTTATATATATTTATATCTCTATAAATATTATAAACATAATATAATAATATAAATATATAAACTATATATTGTAAGTATGTAACTATATTATATAATATATATTACATAAAATTTTATACATATACATATACATATACATATACATGTGTGTATATATTCAGGGACTGGAGAGATGGCTCAGTGGTTAAGAAAGCTTGGTGCTGTAGCAAAAATCTGGAGTTTGGTTCCTAGCACTCATATTGGGCAGCTAACAACTGCCTGTATTTCCAGTTCCAGGATATCAGACACCCTCTTCTCACCTCTGAGGTGCTTGCACACATGTGATATACACTCACATGCCCATATACATTTTTAAAAAGTCAAATGAAGCAGGATTCAGAGTTTTAATTAGCTGAAGGCTCAGTAGAAACTAATAGTGAGATATCTGTTGGGGAAAAAAATCTAATGAAACCCTTCAGTCCTGTTGCAAAACGCACATAAATTATGACAGGGGAGGGGAAGGCCTGCTGAACTCAGCCATGCTCAGATCCAGTCTGTCTGGAAAAAGATCGTCCCCTCAAACACTGCATTTTCAGTGTGGCAGAACAGGGATCCATGAAGATGAAGAGTGTGAATTCCCATGAGTCAGAAAAAAAAGTTAGTACATCACCTAAGGCAAGGAAATCCTAGAATGATCACTATATAAGGCATTCAGCCTCATAGAAATGAGAAATGAGCCAACTTGCCCCTTACGACGGCTGTGTTCCTATAGGGTGGCAGACTAGAACAGGTGAGCTTTGGGCCCCAGGGCTGATGAAGTAGCTTGAAGGGAGGTTAAACAGAGTTGGTCTCTAACTGCCTCTCAAAGTCACAGGTGACTGGGGACCACTTAACACACAGGAATGAAATCTTGGACTCGCCTAAACCAGAGGGATTTTCCAAAGCCACATGCTGTGTGAGTCAAAACTGAGGCCAGGGGAGAAGCTGGCGAGCTCTGGGGTCTGTCCAAAGCAGGCACTTTCCCAGAATTCCAATTGTTGGTGCTCATCATGTTCTTCAGTTGCCATTTCTCTGAGCCCTTGGGTTCATGCCAGGCCTGATGAACGTCTCCAAGGAAAACAATTAATTGTGGACACCATAGGAACCTTGGAGCTGGCAGCTCCCATAAGTCATATTTGGTCAGTGAACTTGTTCAGATTTCCTCCTCCATCCACAGCAGATGAACAAATTAGCAATGTCTACCCAAGCAAGACAGTCCTACCGCAGACCCGCACATTGGTTTAGCTATGCTCAAAAGGAGCACAGTGGAGCTTGAAGGAGAGGCACGGAAGCATCCATAGCAGGCCCTCCTGCCATTCAGGACACCTCAGCAGTGGCAGAGACACAGACATGACCTTGAGTTAATTGGCTGCTGATAGGTATCTGTTAGCACGGCAGAGGAAAATTAGACTGTACATCCTCTTGCTTAAAATGCCATTGGAGACAACTTCAAATGTCTCTTTTGTGAAAAATTACTAGACTCTTATAAAAAGAGAAGTATCAATTATTTAGCTCTACATCTGAGAATTCATGTTCTCTTTATGAGATTCTTATATGTTTGCAGCCTTTTGAGGACCATAAGTTCTGCTTCTATAGATATCAAAATCCGAGTTCTGGTCAAACAAGTTAAATCAAAAGAGCTGTATTTACTAAATTTAAAATGGCAATCCCAGCACTCACTTTTAAACAATTTTTAATTAAAACAACTTTCCCTACCTGTATCATGTTAAGGAAAAATCATGAATGAAGTTGCCTTAAAACTTGTCTTATACCTTCCTGAAGCTCTAGAGGCAACAGTGAGACTAGCTGGGAACATGTTAATTATAATTATGTAATTAAAATCATTACAATTGCGATATTAATAGTTATATGAGAGTATGCTGCCATTCCTCTGGGGAAAGGAAACTGTCACTATGCAGCCACGTCATCTAAAACTGACCTCAGAGCAGTGTTCAAGGCTAGCCTGGGCTACATCACAAGAGCATCTCAAACAAAACTCCTCCCAGCTTTCACGTTTCCTCCAGTGTCCCTGATCATTCATTTATGAAGTGAGCGCCTCTTGGTCTACTAATTTAATTCAGTACAGAGCTTCTGGCCCTTGAATGCCTCTCTCTTACAACAGATCAATTCTGTGGCTTTAAGGTGAACCCAGTTAATTTACAGTAATAGCTAGAAGGCTGTCTGGTAAATCATGAGTTTTGTCAATTACTGGGCAGAAAAACAGATTGAATGGCATTGGAGCAGCAGGAAAGTGTATCTTATTCATTGTTTAGTTGAACATAACTTACTTTGCATTGGTGTTCAGCCATTCTTGCTCCTTAATGCGTTGGTAGATTACTGAACTATAGTTTATCAGCATAATGTAGGTGATTGGAGATGGCTTCTGTCAAGCTGATGCCTTCTCTTGGCTGCCAAGAAATGAGAACATTTCCTAAGGAGACTGCAGTGTTTGCAAAAGTTAGAGAAGAGGTCTGTCTGCCCCAGCAAAATGTAGCAGGTTCTCTCGGCCGTGGCCAACTCAGGAAGTCAGGATGGAATAGCTGGGCAGGTCAGTGTACAAGTACTGTGTGTCTCCTATTAGCCTGTCCATTGATAATGCAGTAGCCTCACCTGCCAGCAGCACCGTATACCCCAGGGCATCTGTGAGTAATGGAGAGAATGTGTCCCCATGTGCACCTGACTCATGGTGGGGGGCAAGGGCAGAGCAGCATTACCATGGGCTCCCAGCTGTGGTCCCAAACCCAACATGCTGGCCCTGAAGAAATTAGTGTAGAATACGGGGACAGATATTAACTCTGATGTCCACCTGAGATCCACATCAGAGAAAATTCTGGAAATGATGGCCAGTAAAGAGCCACTCAGTTCCAGAGAAGTCCAGAGGTTATGCCTGAGGATGCTGGTTGTCTCTGAACTCAGCTACCTCAACTGTGGTGTTGCCACCATACACCATGGAGAGGAGGAGGGACTAGGCTTATCTCAGGTTCCTCCAGCACCTCCACTTGAGACAAACACTTTCACCTTAGCCAGTGACCCCAGAAGAAAGCTGAGCCGTTTTCCTACTCTTAGGACCGGCCACTGCCCTAGCTAGGCCCCGCACAGGCTGACTGATTGGTGAGGGGACTGGAATTGTGTTTTTCAGGTATGTCTCTGACTAACCTGTCTGCTGAATAGTACAGTAGCTTCCCTCCTAACAGCACCATACATCCCAGGGTATCAACACTGCAATAAATCAGAAAGAAATCACATGGCCTTGAACCTATGTTAGCCCATACCAGATTCTTTTCAGTTTACCCATCCAAAATGTCAGGCAATTGGGGACATTCCAGACCATTGAAGATGGAACCCAGAGCCACACCCTGTGCCATATCCTGCAGACCTTCAGAACCAGACATAGGTCTGTTGGCTTTGTCCCTTTAGTGAAACATTGTAATAGGTTGATATCAATGGAAAACAAAGTCGAATGATTAAAATATCATTATGTAATGCAATTTTGCACTTGAGGCCATTATAAAGTAAGAGTTTCTTGAACCCAACTATTGTGCATGCCAGTCAACCTTAGAACTAATATAGCCACTGATAACTACCAGGAGCTGGTCGGTTTCTGTCAACTTGACTCAAACCTAGAAATATCTGGCACATGGGAATCTCAATTGAGAAAATGCCTCTATAAGATGGCCTGTAGGCAAGTCTTCCAGGTATTGCTGCCGTTAATGATTGACGTGGGAGGGCCCAGCGCACTATAGGTGTAGTACCACCCCTGGGGTAGTACAGTTGTATAAGAACTGTATACAGTGTACAACAGTTGTAAACAGTTGGGGTCCTGAGTTGTATAAGAAAGCAGACTGAGAAAGCCATGAGCAAACCAGTAAGCAGTGGTCTACCATGGCCTCCATTTCAGTTCCTAATTCCAGGTTCCTGCCTGGAGGTCTAGCCCTGAGTTCCTTCAGTAATGGATTGATGTGGAAGTGTAAGAGAAATAAACCCTTTGCTCCCCAAGTTGCTGTTGGTCACGTTGTCATGGTCATGATTGCAGCAATAGACATCTTAAGTCAGACGAGGGGGTGGGGGGTAGAGTGTCCAGCATGCATATACTAAAAGAAGAGATTGTTCACCTGCTATATGGCACAGAACAGGAAAACCTGAGATTCCATCAAACTATTAAATTTAAAAGCACACAGTTTAAAATGTTTATTTCTGGAATGTTCCTGGAATGTTCCGCTTCATATTTTCAGACTCTGGTTAGCCAAATGTGACTGAAACTGCAAAAGATTACATGCAGCAAGAGGGGACTAGGATTTTGTTAAGAAGCTTTACCAATATGGAAATACAGTGCTTAACAATGCGACTGTTTAAAATTGTGTATGTGTGTGTGTGGGGGGGGTGTATACAAGTAAGTAGTTCAAGACAAAAATCAATATTTATTTTCTCAAAATAGTATCTCATTAGTTAAAATAACCAACACTAACCTCCTCTGAGATCATCTGATAAACATACCAAAAGTTTACCTTTCTATAGAGCAACATCAGCTGTGGCTGACGCTTTGGCTTCAGCTGTCTGTATGGCCTCCCAGGTTGACCCAGCAGGGAAGGAAGAGAGAGGAGAGAAGGTCACACGCATGTTTGAAAGGGCCAGACCTGTTAGTGCTGTCATGGATACATCCCAGGTCCACAAGCAGCAGGAGTCCCCACCCTCAGACCTCTCAGACCTCTCAGTAACAGCAGTAGGTAGAGATCTGATGGCACTAGAACCTTCTCCAAACCTATTATTCAATAGCATGCCCTTTTGCTTCTCCACCTCCTGCAGAAGCAGGATACACAGGAGAGGGTTTTAAGAAATCCCTGGCTTAGCATTATGCTCCACTAGCCGCATAGCCGTGGGACACCACCCAGCATCCTACCTCCGGCTCCCACTAAGGCAGGACACTAGAACTTAGGAGCTCTGGCTCCATATAGATTCTTCCCAACATGAAACAGCATCTTACCTCAAGAACATGGCAGTAGGCATTAGAATGCCCTCGTAGTGACATGCTGACGGGGGAAGGGAAGTCCCAGGGTACCTGTTGTGACCATTGGTACAACATCATCGACAGCCAGGAGAATGCCCCATCTTCGGGAATTCCCCAGAGTGACTTGGAGTAAGTCAGGGTACACAGTTTGGGGAGTCTAGCTTAGAGTTCAGTCTTGTCACATGACTAATTGCAGAACGAAACTGGGACCTTCCCACCTTGGAAAGGGCACCTCTTAGGGCTTTGGGAGAGACTATTAGCTTTGAGATCTGAGTGTCCTTTGGGGTTCTACTAGTGCCCCATGCTTAGACTCATGCATCATTCTCAGATGGGTTTTTCAATGGTTCATAACTGGGCTGGATAGCCTAGGAGGTGACCAGCTGGGGAATTATAACCTGTGGGGAACCCAAAACCCTGTGTCCCCTGAACAGTCTGTTCTTAGGACCCTCATCCTAAGGCACACCCCTACCCAGCTCTAAGATTTTCTAGAGAAAACACAAGAAGCCCCAAGACATAGTGGGAAACAGTGTTCCCTAGGTCAGTCCTGGTATGCAATTTAGGAGAACACTTGGAGTCCATATTGAAATCTGAACTGTCAGGACAGAGTCTTGGCAAAGACAGACAACGGAACCACCCCCACTCCTCAGAGAGGTGAGTGCCTCGACCAAGCACTCATTGGTCTCTGCCCTTCATTGTGCCTGCGTGGGTCTCTGCATTGCAGAGGGCCATGGCTCCTGGCCACAGACCTGGATGATAAGGAGGGAGGAGAGGCGGCTTCCTTACTTGGCAATGAGATTCCCTCAGGTTTGTATTATTTATGTCAAGTTCAGAGAGATCTGGTTCCTGGCTAGGTGTCAGATGGCTAAAACTTTTGAAGATGGATCTGAGGCCCCATCAGAATTGCACCAGATAAGGCGTCTGAGTGGTTGCTCTTTCAAACCTGCCAGACGCAGGCTGTGGGGAGCCGATCATTCACTGTCTTTAGAGGGACTTCAGAAGCACTTTCTTCACACAGTCAAGGTGAAAAATGAAGACTTCCCAGAAAGCCTCCCTGTGCTAAGTTTGAGCTGAGTTAGGATTGCAAAGACTTCAATCCTAAAGCAAACCCCAGGATCCAGGCAGATTGAGGAGCTGCCGCCATCCTAGGCCCTGCAGAGGACCTTAAACTCTAAAGGACTCTGTCCTTGCCATCTCAAACTCCCCAAGTCTGTGTCTTACCTTAGTTCATACACATGAAGTATGGTATTGGGGAGAACCACGGGAATATTTTTATGTCTAAAGATCTGAAAGCCAGGCCTGAGCCTATGGAGTCACCTGCCTAAGTCCCATGTAAGACATAATACCATATTACAAACCTCATAATAGTTTTCTATTTCATTTTTGTTATTTTATATGTGGGGTATTTTGCCTCCATTTATGTCTGTGCACTACATGTATACATTGCCTAAAGAGGCCATAAGAGGGGGTTGGACTCCATGAAACTGGAGTTACAGATGGCAGATGGTTGTGAGTGCTAGGAATCAACCTTCATCTTCCAGAAGAACAACCAGTGCTCCACACCTCCCCAGTAATAGTCCTTAAATCTTCGTGTGTGTGTGTGTCTGTGTGTGTCTGTGTGTGTGTGTATGTGTGTGTGTCTGTGTGTGTGTGTGTGTGTGTGTGTGTTCTGCATCTTACAGCATTTGATCATAAGCAAACTTGCCCATGTGACCTACTAATAGCAACAATACTCTCTCTAGATGCTGGACCAGGAGCTGTCTAAGAGTTAGCTCATGAAATCCTTAAAACACCCCCACATTACAGATTTAGAAGCTGAGATTCTGTGGGGATAAACTGAAGGCCCAATGTGACCCCAAAGCCCATCATAAGAGTATATAGTACTGCTTTTTCTTGAGAGGTCCTGGGCACCTGAACAGCCCAGCTCCATCCCAGGCCCTCAGAGCACACCCTCCCATCAAATACTCAGAGGTGTCTAGAGGGAGATGCCAGTAAACATTCTACAGACAGGGAAATGCTAGGCAAGCTTTTTCCCAGAGCTTAATATCAATAAGCAGTGAGAAAGTATTAAGACCTGACCTCTGTGAGGATAAAACCCTGGAGGTTTCCATGAGTCCCATCTCAAGTGCCATCCTTGTTTGCCTTCCACAAGTGTTATGTCCTGAGTATGAAACAGTTGACTAGAGACAGGCATCAGAGCTCTGCCAATGTACAGACTCTGGGCAAAGGAAGAGAAGGGGAATTACCACTTGTTTTCAGTCTGAGGAGAGCCGATAGGCCTCCACACTAAATGTTCACAGATGATGGGGCTATCGCTCTCTGCTTAAAAGTGATGGATAGACATTCCAGACTGCAGACAGGATGCTCCGGACACATAAAGGGAGATGTGCAGTGAGTGGGTGATGGAAGACAAATGCCAACAGCCCATTACTCAGGCCTGAGCAGCACTTCACAAATTATCTAACTGCCTTCTTTTGAACTTTAGTATTATTTAAATGTTCTTATCTGGATGCTCATATTACAGGGTAGGACAGAAAAAGCATCTCTCCACTCCCTCTCAAGGTCTAAAAGTTCTGTGCCCTTCCTGAATATAGTTGACCCTCCATATTTGAAGACTGTACATTCACCAGACTGTAACTGGAGAAGACAGATGATTATGTCTGTATGAACATGTAGAGCCCTTTATTTTTGTTTGTTTTCATTCTACAAACAACATTATACGACAACTGTTTACATAGCATTTCTACTATGTTGGGTTTTATAGGGGATCCGGAGATGGTTTAGTGTGTACAGGAAGATGTACATCTGTCTTACAAATCCTACAATGTGAACATCCATTTACATCGTGTCTGTGGGCCTCAAGCTCCTTTCTTTAAAAGCAACTAATCCCAATTCAGAAAGGCTCCATATTTTAGTCACTTCCCAGAAGCCTGCATGTCATAATGCTGATGTTTGAGATACTAGCTTCTGACATAGGAATTTTGGGGCAACTCAACACTCAGACCATTACATGTATTATTATGCTATGAATTTCTTTTCTCTATTTTTCAAGTCAAGCTTTCTCTGTATAACAGCCCTGGTTGTCCTGGAACTCACTCTGTAAACCAGTCTAACCTTGAACTTAGAGATCCGCCTGCCTCTGCCTCCCAAGGGCTGGGATTAAAGGTGTGCATCACCACTGCCTGGTGCTATGAATTTCTTGCTAATACCCTTTGCCTATGTTTTTAGTGAGATATCTTTTAATAGTAAAGTTTATTTATGCCAACTTATCAAAATACTTTTATTTCAGTGTGATAGTATATAAAATTATTGAGATCCTTTAATTCTTCATACCATTTTTAAAATTTGCTCTTCAAGTTACACACATTTTATTTTTAATCAAAACTACTTAGTTTGAGAAGTAAGGGTGTGACTCAGTAGTAGCCTTGCCCAGCACACTCAGGGCAGAGTGTAATCCCCAGACAGAAAGACAGAACTACTTGAGCTGCTGTTAGATTTTATAAGATATATATGTGAAGTAGACTCACAGACTAATGGTCCAAATAGACTCTATTTGGAAGAAGGATGCCTCCCCTCAAAGATGTCCCTGTCATAATCACCTGAACAAGTGATGTGTTCCAGTCCATGAAGAGAGCTGGGGAGGAGTTAAGGTTGCAGATGCATCGCAGATGCAGCAGGAAGGGGAGGAGTTGTTTACAAAGCACAGACCCCACATGGAAGCTAAAGAGGTGCTCATATATACAGTTCACACGTTCTGCCGAGGCAAGTGTAGTGTTGTTGTTGTGTGTGTGTGTGCTGTGTGCATACATGCATGCATTCACACATATTCACACAATCAAAAATGAAATAAATCAATAAATCTTTTGTATTGCAAAACACAGTATATTCACAAGCATGCACAAATTGTATTAAATAGTTCAAAAAATACAGCTGTCCTCGACTACTTTTATAAATAATTTCATAAAAAGGATAGAAAGAAATACAAGATTAGGCCTGTCACATAATAGGCATCTCAGCACATCCTTTTTTTCTGATTTGAATTCTCCATAAAATGAATTGTTTTTTAAAAGACCCAACTGTTAGACTGTGGACAGGGCAGGTGGCTCAACAGGACACTGAGACAGGTTACTGAGGACTAAGGAGTTTATTAGAAGAGTTATAAATGCTATAAACAGACTGACTGAGAGGAATGCAGGAGGCAGAGGCAAGCAGACTCTGTGAGTTCGAGACTAGCCTAGTCTACAGAGAATGTTCCAGGACAAGCCAGAGTTACACAGAGAAACCCTGTCTCAGAAAAAAAAAAAGTTGTTCAAATATGTACAGGTCTATTTTGAACTGTCTATTCTGTTTAGTTGATTTATTTGATGTCAGTACCTTATTTTGATCATTCATTGTACTTTTATAATAAGTGTCACTATAGTTTTAGATCTCTAATTTTGCTATTCTGTTTCAAAGTTGTCTACCTGTTCTCAGTCCTTTCTGGTTTTCTATGTAATTTAGAATCATTTGGTCCATTTCTAAAAAAATGCCTATTTCAATTTTGACTGGGAACCTCACTGCATACATAAATCCTTTGGGTAGCATTGACACCTTGCCAACAGGAAAGCTTCTAGTCAGTAAACTTAAATACCCCCCATTTATGTAGCTCGTCTTTTATTTCTCCAGGCAATGGCTTGTGATTTTCAGTATACAGATCTTAAATATCTGTTACAATATTCATTGCTAAATATTTCAGATTTTTTTTTTTTTTTTTTTTTTTTTTTTTTTTTTGTTTTCGACAGGTATCTCTGTATAGCCCTGCTGTCCTGGAACTCAACTTGGTAGACAGCTGGCCTCGAACTCAGAAATTCACTTGCTCTGTCCTCCCAAGTGCTGGATTAAAGCGTGCCCACCACTGCCCGCCATATTTCAGATTTCTAATACTGTTTATAAACAGTTTCAATTTCCAGAGTCCAAAATTATTTGTTGCTACTATATAGAAACATGCTTTAGATTTTGGATTTATCTCATATCTTGTAACTTTGAAGAACATATTTGTTCTAGTAGCTTTTATAAGAGTTTACATGTAGACAGTTATCTACCTATGAATATAATCTTAGTACTTCTTTTCCAATATAGATGGATTTTCTGTTTTTCTTGCTTTATTATAACACACAAGCCTCCAGCTCAATGGTTAGTAGATGTGGTAAGAGAAAACATAATTTTTGCTACACTACCCAGGATGGTTGGCTTCTAACTAGAGATATTCCCACCTTAGAAACGCACTTCATGGTGGTGCATGCTTGGCTGAGATACTAAAATGTTGTGTTATTATTGTATGTTTCACTTTATGTGCTTTGGAGATTTGTTACTGGGTACCTAAACTTTTAACATTGTCATGTCCTACAACAAATGGTGCCTTCATGTCTTATAGATTATCTTTTCACCACTGAGAGTACTTCTTTGATGGAAATCTCCCTTTCCTTCTATTCTTAGCTACTCCAGCTTCATTGGTTAGAGTAGCATGATTCATACATCTTATTCCATTGACTATACTTAAGGCAAATTTATTTTAGTCAACATTTTATTTGTTCCTACTGATCTCCAGACACACGTGATGACATAGATGCGCGCGCGCGCACACACACACACACACACACACAACACACACAGAGAGAGAGAGAGAGAGAGAGAGAGAGAGAGAGGAGACTGAATATATAGACAAACAATTTTTAAAAAGAATTATTTTGCGGGCAGTGGTGGTGTATGCCTTTAATCCCAGCACTTGGGAGGCAGAGGCAGGCGGATTTCTGACTTTGAGGCCAGCCTGGTCTACAGAGTAGTTCCAGGACAAACCCTGTCTCCAAAAAAAAAAAAAAAAAAAAAAAGAATTATTTATGTAGCCCCATTTGTCAATCCCTAGTTATTTCTGATGCAATTGAATCTTTCTCAAAAAGTTCTCCCTTGTACTAATATTTTGAAGTGTTCTATCCTAGAAGCTTTAGCATTTCAGGTTTCAAATTTAAGGTCTTTAATCTATTTTGAATTGGTTTTTATGCAGAATGAAAGATATGGACCAAATTTTGTTTTTCTGCAGAAGAATATCCATCCCATTTTGTCAGTACTGTTTGTTGAATACACTACTTTTTTCCCAGTGTGTATGTTTGACAGCCTTGTCAAAAATGGGTAGCTGTAGCTCTATGAGTTTATTTCAGGGCATTCTAGATTGTTCCGTTATCCTATGTGTGTGTTCAGCGCCATTATCATGCTGTCTCTGTCACTGTGGCTCTGTAGTATAATTTGAGACCAGGTGTTGTGATTCCTTCAGTACTGCTCTTTCTGCTTAGGATTACTTTGGCTAGTCTTGATCTTCTGTCCCTCTATATAAACTTCAGAATTTTTTCCTAGTTCTGTGAAGAATATCAGTGGAATTTTCATGGGGTCTTCAGTAAGTCTGTAGATGACTTTTGGCAAGACAGCCATTTTCCCAATGTGATAACTCATTTGCTAATCCTGAAACATGGAAAATCGTTCCATCATCACTGTTTTCAGTTTATTTTTTTAGTATCTATGAGTGTGTATATCTGTTTGTGTGTGTACACATGTTCATGTGTGTGTATGTACGTGCAGAGGCCAGAGGTTGGTCCGGGGTGTCTTCCTCAACTGCTCTCACCTTAGTTTTGACACAAGTCCTCTCATACACCTGAACTTGCTGATTCTGATAGCCTGGCAGGCCACTAAGACCCAGGGATCTTCCTGTCTCCACCTCCCCATCACTGGGATGGCAAGCACACATTTTCCATGGTTTTTTATGTGAGTTCTGGAGCATTAAACTCAGGGCTTCATGTTTACATAGCAGGGCACTTTACCAAAGAAACCATTTCTGTAGCCACTTTGTCGTTACCTTAGCGTTTCAGTGTAGAGGTTTATGCCTAGGTATTTACATTTTTTTTTATTGGAAATTTTATTTACATTTCAGATGTTCTCTCCTTACCCATTTCCCCCCCTCCCTCCCAGGAACTCACTATCCCTTCCCCCTCCTCCTGCCTCCACGTCGGTGTACCTCCACCCACCCTCCCCCGTACCTCACCTCCCCACCCTCGAATATCCCCCCCCACGACTCCAGCCTTCATGGGACCAAGGATCTCTTCTCCCACTTATATATAGCTCCCTTGCATATATAGCTGGAGCCATGGGTCCCTCCCTAAGCGCTCCCAGGCTGGTGGTTTAGACCCTGGGGGCTCTGGTTGGTTGGGATTGTTGTTTCCTCATGGTGTCGGAATCCTCTCAACTCCTTCAGCCTTCACTCTATCTTCTCCATTGGGAACCCCATGCTCAGTTTAATGTTAGCTGTGAGCATCTGCCTCTGAGTATGTCAGACTCTTGCAGACTTCTAAGGAGACAGCTATATTTTATTTAAAGAACTCATACAGAACACACAGCATTTACCTCCTGTTACCTTTTCCTTTGCCCCCTTCCAAATCCTCCCTCAGATTACATTTTTAAGGTATAACTGAGGGCTGGGCTCAGCGGATAAGAGCACTGACTGCTCTTCCAGAGGTCCTGAGTTCAATTCCCAGCAACCACATGGTGGCTCACAACATCTGTAATGGGATCTGATGCCTTCTTCTGGTGTGACTGAAAACAGCTGCAGTGTACTCATATACATAAAATAAATAAGTATTTTTTAAAAAGAATGAAAAAATTGGTTTTTTTTTTAGTTTCTAAGCAAGTCTATTATTAGAAAAGTAACTGATTTTTGTTTGTTAATTTTGTTCCTGCAACTTTACTGAAAGTGCTTATCAGATCTGTAAGTCTGGAAGCAGAGAACTGACTTCTGCAAGTTCCCTGCCAACCTCCTGCACACAACATGGACACACACAATAAATACATATATAAAAATAAAATAATAAAAATTCTTTAGTTGAGTCTGTAGGATCTTTTAAGTTCCCCTTTTTAAGATGATCTTTTTTCTGGGTTCCTGTTTTCAAGCTCACTAAGTATGTTTTCCTCTGAAGAGCCGAATTATAGTCAGTCCCCCTGCTGTGTTTGTGGATCACACATTACTTTGTACCTCAGGACTCAGGGTCTGGTTTGTAGCTTCCATTGAGTGAGCCAGCGGGAAAACATCTCTGGTCTCCTTCATGTTTTCAGGGCTCTGAATTTTTACTATCTCCTTATAAAGCCTCGACTGCTCAACTAACCCGCCTCCGAAACTCCTACCCTATAGAAGCCATCTGATAAACTAATACTATAGTTTTAGGCTACTGAGTTTGGGTGTGTTGCGTAGCAATAGATAACCAGTAGGCACAGAATCTGGTATAGCAGACTTTTATAATTTCAAACAGTCCCTAAGGTTCACACTGCAATCTAGGTTCCCCATTGTGAGGGTTAGGGCACATGAGAAGGAGTGAGGCTAGTCATTAGATCACTCCCCTTTGGTCTTCCTTCATAGTCTACACTTGATGGCACCGTTTGTTGAAAGCCTGTGTGCATACAGCAAGAGCACATAAGCTCTAGGGCCCTTCCTCCTTTCCCTGGGTCTGAACTTATCATGGGCATCAGCTCTTGAGAGGCTTGCTCTGGAGTTTCCATTTAATATGTCCTATATAAAATGGATTTGGGGAGAGGGGTTGAGACAGGGTCTCTCAATGTATTCCTGACTGTCCTGGAACTCACTATATAGATCAGGCTGGCCTTGAACTAACAGACATTTGCCTGCCTCTACTTACCAAGTACTAGGATTAAAGGCATGCACCACCATGCCCAGCTAGATGATGGATTTTTAAGTAAGCATTTCAATTTGCTGCTGTCAATGAAATACACTCTCACCCAAAAGCAGGCTTGTCCTGCCCACTTCCCGGAGCTCTGTTCTCTGTGTGCAGTTTCTAGAATTGGTCAGGCTTTCTGGGTGCTTTGGTGAGATGAGCAAAGTCAGCTCCAGCCTCTAAGAATGAGCTCAGACATGCAGGGTGAGAAAACCTCTCAACAGTCAATGCCCATGATAAGTTCAAACCCAAGGAAAGAATGAAGGGCCTCAGAGCTTGTGTGTTCTCTTTGTGTGCCCACAAGGCTTAAGACAAGGGATGCCATTCGAGTGTAGGCTATGAGCCTGGCCCCTTCTAGAGCCCAAGTATCTAATTCCTTGCCCCACACTATTTTAAGAAGACCAGCCAGCAAGGACTTGCTAATACTCATTAGGAGAACCCCTCCCTCCCAGAATATACCAAAAACTTTATGGTTGGGTCATTGTCTCAGAGGATAGAAGCAGATACATATTGTTCCTGTGACTAGCATGTCTAGGGCATAGAATTTCAACCAAAGCCCATCTCTCTGGAGTAAATCACAACCCATTGCCTTGGCACAGTGGGCCAAGTTATTCTTCAGGGAAGCAAATTTAGGTAAGGACTAAACTCATAGGAAATGCATCCACTCTTGAATACTCTGGACCAGCAAGTCTCAAAGCATATTCCTGGGGCCACCATCAGAAAATTAAGTAGAAATACAGGTTCGGCTACTTTCTCAGGAACTGTGGAATTCAAAACTCCAGGGTGGAGTCCAGTGCTACTCTGAATGAGCAGGCCCATGATGCACAATTAATTCACCCAGACCATCAGTTAAATGAATTGTAGTGAAAGCAAAGGTGACAATTCATCTGCATCCCTTCTCAACTGGCTTCATTGACTGTGCCCAGTGTTCTAAGGTGACCGCATGAGGCAAACTCTAGAGTGAGTGTCTTCCCAACCCCACATTCAGTGACATCATGAAATTGGTCCATGATGGAAAGAGACTTGTATACTACAGAGGATGGCAGACATATAAACTGGGTGCTTTGTCTTCTATATTGTCAGACCACACAAGCCCAGACCTCTGTGTTCTAACAAGTTCTGTAGCTTGAGAGGCAAGGTCAAGGTTGTTACAGGAGTGTTTGTTTGTCAGACTCCTTACAGACAAGTTCACCAACCACCTAACAGTAGATCAGACTTCTTGGGACCACCACACCTTGCCCCACCCCAGTACCTTCAGATCAAAGCTTCAATCCTGACCTTGAGAAGGCTGGGGGATGCAGTATTGGGTGAAGCCACAGGTTGGTGTCAAGGTCCTTGCAGTGATGGGGCCACACAGGGAATCTCTGGAGTACAAAGGGACTTGTGGATCCCAAAGTCCCTGTCTGGCTCTCCCACAGCAGCTTCTTGGGAAGAAAGCTGAGCTGGTGGGAAGCTGCTGTCACAAGGGGGAGCAGGATAGGAAGTGACAACTAAATCCCAGCTTGCCCTTGCCTGCAGAAACGATGGGAGCCTGCCCTTTGCTTTCCCCGAACCCCATCCTCTAGTGAAGGGAGGTAGCAATAGCAGAACCTGCCCCACAGGGCTTCTAGTCAATCATGTAGGCTAAGAGCCAGGAACATAGTACCATTTCCCACAACAGAAGCTATTTCTGCTTTCCCCTCCAGCCTCAGTAGAAAGTGATGTCAGTGAAGATACTGTTACTCCCATTGTGTGGATGACAGTTCTTGAAGCAGAGGGAAAACATACAGCAAAGTACCCCATCACAGAGTCAGTTACGAAACAGCATGTGCCGAGATTCAGTGATGGGCCTCGCCCACACCCTCTAATGAGCTCGCTCTCCCATCCTGGGGTTGCTGTCCTAATTTATTCCCTGTAGCTCCAGGCTCCCTAGCAAGAATGCAACCAGTAATTCAGTTACAGCAATTACCAGCTGGATCCCCGGCTTATTGCTATAATTTCCCTAGAGCAAGCCTCTGTGGGTACAGATACCATTCTGCCTTGATGTTGCTTAAATGAGAAGAGGCATTTCCATATGTCCCTGAAGCACAGATGCCGGCAGACATAAGGCTCCCATTGCCCTGCTATGGCCAGGATTTGCCAGAAAAGACTCTTCTTCAGGTTAAAGCTCCCCTTTCTGTGCCCCTCCCCATCTTCCCTATCTGTGCTACAGGATGTATAGTCTCTCGTGGGGACATTATAGGGATACACTAAAATGGTCCAGGCCCAAGAGAGTGTCTGCTATCAGGCACAAGAACGGGGGATGGGAAGTGGTGAAGCAGATGCTGAGCTACCCACCTGGGCAAATGCAGACTCATGGATATGTTCCCCACCTGGTGTGGAGCCAAGACATAATGGAGAGATTTGCTTAGCTAACACAGTTCTCAGCTCAGTGTGGTGGTACACACTTTTAATCATGGGCACTCAGGAGACAGAGGTAGAAAGATCTCTATGAGTTCAAGGTCAACCTGGTCTATATGATGAGTTCCAGATCAGTCAGGGTTAGATAGTGAAACCATGTCTCAATAGCAAGCACACACAGTTGTTCTCAGGACCTTTGCTCAGGACATCCCAGGTACTCATCTATTTCTTCTAAGAACAGGAACTCGTATGCTTACACAGGTAAAGCAACTGAGGTAGAGACTGAGGTGGTTTATCTAAGCTGAGCCAGAATTTCAACCTGAAGATCCGACTGCGGAAATGGAGTTTAAAATGGGTTTTCAGTGGAGAGGATAGAGGCGAGTGTAGTCAAGCCACTTAGAGTCTGAGCCTGGCAAAGCTGGGCATGCATGGAGTTAAGGAAATCCTCCAGAGAGTAAAGATGGCTCTGGCTGGCCTGTGGGTGAGAGAAGCAACACTGCATGCAGGACTTACCAAGCAGGAAGCTTGGAACTCTGCTGGAAGTGAGATCACTGTCCCATTATACAGACATGTAGACTGAGCTGAGAAAGCATCTAAGGGGTCCCGGAGTCAACACACTGGATTCCAAGGGACAGCTGTGCTAGACACTGTCTAGGCTGTGACTTTGTGCATGTTGGTGACTCCTGTTCTGTAGGTAAAGAAGTAAAACATCAGACTGCATATGCAGCTCAGTGGCAGAGCTCAGGCCTAGAGAATGAGAGGCTGTGGGTTTGATCTCCAGCACTACAATAATAATCTCCTAATAATTAATCGAAGACACAAATAAAATCAAACGAGAAATGAGTAAAACTTCACCCTGCCTGGCCGTGGCAGACTGAACTCACATAGATCTGGGATGCTGCCTGTCTCCTGTGGCACCTCCAGGGCTCTCCCCTCGTGCTCCACACATGGGATCCTACAGTGAGCCTTTGGAATGAGGTGGGGAATCACAGGAGTGTCCAGCTCTGTCCTCCTGCCCTGCCTCTGTCTCTCTTTGCCTAGTCTTACACTGGGAAGTCCTGGCCCACCTCCTTGGCCCACCCCTTGTTGGAAGAGCCCCTCCTACCCCTAGCTGAATGTGCCGGTGGGGAGGGTTGTCCTCTGTGCTTGGTCTGTGCTGCAGAAAGAACACACATCCCTCCCACTGGTACCTAGCCTGCCTTGCCAGGGGAAGGGCTGGGCCCTGTGCTAACACCACCCCCTACCCCAGAGCCCTTTCCCAGCCGGCTCGTGTTTCTTATTTGTGTTTGTCTCCATTTCAGGGATTTATTTCCTTACAAGGGACACAAGTGACTGAACTTCTTCCAGACCCCGAGGACCCAGGAAAGCACCTGTTTGAGATTACACCAGGTAGGCGGAGAGTGTCCCTGTCTGCTGAGGTGGTCTTGGTGGCCCCATTGCCCCCCGAATCCTATTTCTTACAGGAGGACCGATACTGTCCCCGAGCTAAGGCAGAAATGTGGGCCAAAGCTAGAAAAACTGGGGGGAAGAAACTAGAAATTTTAATCTTATTATTTGGGTAATTAGTTCTTGGATAAGAGAAAATGTTGGTTTTTACACTCATGATAAACCCGAGCAACTAAACAAAGATGGCTTTGGGCAGTGAATCTCAACCTTCCTAATGTTACAACCCTTTAATACAGTTCTTGATGTTGTGGTGACCTCCAGCCACAAAATTATTTTGTTGCCATTTCATAACTGTATTTCTGCTGTTATGAATAGTAATATATGATATGTGACCCCCCCCAAAGGGGTCAAAACCACATGTTGAGAACCAGTGCCTTAGGGCAAGGCAGCAAATCTACACATGGACAGAAGGCCACAGTCACGTGTTAACCGATTCAGAAGGCCGTCATTCTGTGAATCCCACAGCAGAATTACAGTAAGACTAGAGGGAAACTATCTTCCCACAGACCCATTGTCCTGTTAGCAGTGACAGAAAAGGCTTTTACAGTTCCAGGTTGTTCAATGTGGTCCTTGCTGAGCTAAGTATGTGTCTGTCATGAGAGCCGCCTGTCACTGCAGGACTGATTTTTCCAGGCTTTTTATTTCCCTTGACCTCCACAGAATCATCCTGAGACAGGATCTGGCCACTGTACTCTAGAGGTGGTCCTGTAGAGTATGAGGAAGAGCACAGGGAACAGACCAGCCAGGGTGTGTTAGTGAATGACCTGATACAATGACACTCAGCTCTGCCCACTGGGGCCATCTGAAATGGTGCAGGGCAGGCCTGAAAGGTGTCTTACCCAGGTAATGGGTGGCTGGAAGCATCCTACCAACTACTACCTGCAAGGCCTTGAGAGATACACCCTTTAGGGTTAACCCTGGCATTTCTGGCCCTTCTTGTGTATGGGCCAAAATGTCTGTGACAGAGGTCTTTGAGGACAGTTGCAGAGACTGGGAAAAAGAGACCAGCAGCGTAATGGGAAGAATGACTATAGGGGGTGGGAGCATGAACAAGACACTTCTCCATGGGTGGAGTCTGTGAGCCAGGACCTTTACAAACACCAAGAGGAAATGGCCTGGCTCTTGCTGTCTACCAAGGGGTAAGATGGGCCCAGGCTGGGGCCAGAGATCTGCAAGCCACCATCCTGGGGATTCTGAGAGGCACAGGCAGAGTGAAAAGTACAAACACACACTTTTCAGCTGTGTGTGCTGGCACATGACTTTAATTCCAGGCTTGGATTTAAAACTGCACTTAGAAGTACAAGCAGGTGGGGCTTGGGCACAAATTAGAAAAAGGCTTTGCCTTTTTCCCTTTCCCCAATCTCATTTCTGTTTTATGTTGTATATATGTATGTTATATATGTATGTGTGTATATGATTTTTTTATATCTATGTGAAAGCTAGGATCCATAAGAGAAAATATATTTGTCTTTCTGAGATTGAGTCATTTCACTGAACGTGGTGACCTTTAGTTGTATCCATTTTTCTGCAGAGGATCCAATTAAATTCTTCTTTATGGTTGAATTAAACTCTGTTGGCCAAGAAAAGAAAAGAAAGCTTAGTTCACTGTAAGACATTAATAAAGATTCTGCGGTGAAGGTAGAGAAGAGGGAGGCCATATTACCTGGGGCAGTGAGGACTTAGGGTCCCGGGGAAGGCAAGGCTGAGGTGCAGTCTCTGGCCCTGGGAAGCAGCCGGCCAGGCAAGGCCAGAGTGCATTGTGAAATTCAGTGCACTCTGTCCATATTGACAGAAAGGCACTGAACACGTGCCCCCAAAATGAGTGGAGGTTTACCAGTTCCGTGTTCCTAATCTAGGGCAGAGCTATTTGAAAGGATTTCTTTATCTAGAAGGATAGATCTTTTGTCACAGAAAGCAATATATTCTAAAGGTCCTGATAGTTGGAAAATGGATATTTAGCAACCCATTATCCCACCTATCACATAAAACAATATATTTATAAGGTTCTGGGGGTAAGAACGTGGACATTGTGACAGCCATTGTTCTGCCTATCACAATACTCAAAACCTGCTTTATACCTTTTTCCCAGAAACGGACCCTAGAGATTAGATAGAACAGCAGCTGTGTCCTGGTACCCAGCCGGCTAGTGAGCCGAAGCCCTGCCTTAGTCTGTTTTCTGTAGCTGTGACGAAATCCCACAGACTGGGAGATCCATAAAGAAGGAAAGTGGGCCCAGTGGATAGAGGCACTTGTGTGCAGGCCTGATGACCCAAGGGCCATTTTGAGATCTCATAAGGTGACAGGAGAGAACTGACTTGAAGAGTTGTCCTCTGATCTCTACACATATGCATGCTGTGGCATGTTCACTCCTGAGTTTACACACTTACACACACATTCGTGTGCACATGCACACATATACACACGCACACACATGTACATACACACATATGCACACACATACGCATACACACATATACATACATACATACACACATATGTTCGGATCATGGTTCTGGGGACCAGAAGATTGAAACTTAAGAGGTTATACCTAGTAAGCATCTTCTTGTACACAGGATGAGGGGACCCTGCAGGTATCCAGGCAGGGAAGCAAACCCTCAAAGAGATCAAAATGAAAACCCAGTTCAGATTGACTTCATCAGCCTGGATCAGACTTCGGGGAGTCTAATGTCAGGCAGCTCATTGTCAGTATATTTAAAACACAGAACAATTTGGGAAAAAATTTCCAGGCAACAATCATTTCAACTCCAGGTTCAAAATAAAGCTTAGTGTGACTACATCGAAACTTCTCCTCAAAGTACATGTGACCATGAGGGTTTGTTCTACAGTTAACAGGCCTAGAACCTAGTGTGGTCTCCCACCGAGATAGCACACAGGTCAGTCAGGCATAAAGTATATGTGGCATCTCCCCTAAGGATGGGTAAAGGTCTAGGGAGGTAGAAGCCTGGGATAACCATTCTGGGGAATTTGGGTGAGGTCTGAATCTATAGCAAAAGGTGGGTGAGGTCTGCCTCTGCAGATAGCAAAAAACGTCACCAAGTTGTCAACAGAATCCACTCCCAGCCTTGTGGGCAGAAAAACAGGCGTTTTATCTCCTCGAGAAGAGGCCCTGTGTGTTTAACATTCCTGTCTTTCCTGAGAGATCTCTGGGCTCAAGGACCTTTGTGCCTCCAACAACAAAAACCTGCAGAACCCCAAGGTATGGCAAAGCATCCCATGGCAAAAGTGGTGCATACAAGAGGCAGGCCAAACTAGCTTTTATGACAGACCCATAGTGATAATCCATGAGGGGACTGGTTCATTGTGAGGACAGAGCTTTCTTGACCTGTTTGTTTCTTTGGGGCCTACCTTTTAACACTCCACAATGTGTGTGTTAAATTTTAACATGAGATTTGGTGGAGACCCTAAAACCACAGCAGGCCCAAACCTAGGCCACCTGGCTTCCCAAGTCACACAGGCAACCATGAAGCACAGTTGACTGACTCTGAGCCTTGTTCAGATGCTTATATTTTTTATGCTTCAGCTGTGACGTTTGGGGACTTGGTCTCAGACCCCTTTCCTGGCACAGAAGCTATTGTCTCTCAGAACCGCTGATATCTGCTGTCCTGCTTCTGTGACACAGCTCCTCCTAAGACCTCAGGTAGAAGCAGGGAGGTGCTGGGGCCACTCTGGAAAAGCAGAAGATAAAACTTGGACTCCGAACACTGACATCCACACGCAGAGAGAATTCAACACCAATGCTAATGGAGGCCCTGGGCTGGCTCTCCTTCCTCCTCTCTTTCCAGGGGCTGTGCAGTCTTGAGACTTCCTACCAACTAGGCCCAAGGAACTCAGGAAGATTTGGCTGCAGCTGGAAGTGTTCCACTCCCTTTATAGCCCGTGAAGGTGTGGTAGCCCAGAGATGTTAGGTGAGCCACCAAGAGGTCAAACAGCTGGCAGAAAGGGAACCTGTACCTCCTAGGTCAGCCTGTCCCAGGCTGAGCTGTCACTACAGATTCCAGCAGAGGCTCCACCCAGGGGCCTTGTGGCTAGAAAAGGAATAATAATAATAATAAATTTGGGGTCTAGAATGGCAATAAGCACTGTCATCTCTACTACAACAGAGCTGAGGCAGGAGAATTACAATTTTTAGGTCAGCATGGACAAAGAAGGAAAGAACAAAGGAGGGGAAAGTTGAGTGGCCCTACCTGAAGCAAGAGCCACCATACGAAGCTCAATGAGCCGTCTCACTCCCAACTCAGTAACCCATGGTAGTGGCTGATCTTGAGCTGGCTTCCAGAGGCCTCGGGGAGAGCAGGGCACAATCTCTTCCCTTAAAGAGTCAGGGGACATTATTACCATCCTGAGTTTGAAACAAGGTAAATAACTTAGTAGGATGAAGCTAGTTACGGGGACAGAAACAGGAAGTATAGCTATGAGGGTCCATGTTGTTGTCTCCCAGCACTGACGTGCATGAAGAGAAGTCTGGGTAGGAGAGGGGTGATCTGTATGGGTAGGGCTTCCACCATTCCAAGGGTGCCAGAGTGACAGGTCTGACACAGAGAAATGAAAAGGACAGAAAGACACCTAATATTGAAGCCTGGATCCAGTGCCTCTGGAATTAATGGCACGAGAGGAAAAAGGACAGACTCATTGACAGTTTTCTGGCAAGAGCCAGAGTCTGGAACAGTCCCTCCTTCTGCCCTGGGTACCCTCATTGCCCAAGGAGGAAAACTTGACAGCCTTTGGAGATGTGATCATTCTTAGGATTGTTGTCTACTTAAGTTTAATTCATAGATCCTATTGCAGCCTTCAATCCTATGGAAAGTGAAGACTGTAAACATGATTTAAAATGAAGAAAAGCAATGGTGTGAGTGCCACCTAGTGGACAAACTTACCAGTGCTAACACCCGTGTACTGCAATCTCTGAGCAACCCTTTGAGCTGGGCTTCAAAGAGGCCAAGAGCCGTAGGTCCAGCCACTGAGCAAAGCATAGGTGGACAGTGTCATTGGGGAATGAATGAAGGACTCCTACCATCTGGCTATGGTACATGTCCCCAGTATACCATGTACCATATAGGTTGGTATACATAACATGCGGGCAGGCCACCACTTACTAAATTCAGGAGAGCAGAAAAACGTGGTTGCCAGCACTTTGTGTTTTGCTTGGATTGCCTAATATGTAGCTTGGGGTAGGGGGTTGTTGATATGGGGTCTTATTTTGTTGACTGGCCTAAAACTGGTTATGTAGACCAGGCTGGCCTCAAACTCATAGAGCTACATTTGCCTCTGCCTCCTGAGCACTAGGCTTAAAGGCATGCGCCACCACAGCTGGCCCCTGGAGCTTTCATGATGACCAGGCAAGGAGAACCAAATTAAAGCCTGATGCAAATAGGATACTGACTGCAACGTGGCTCAAAGCATCTTTTTCCTAAGTTATACAGAATGTGAAGCCTCCTTGGAATCATTGACCCTACAGCTGAGAAAGAAAGGAGAGGGGGCCACGGCTGGAAGTCTCAGGATATGAGGGTACCAGAAGAATTACAAGGAAAATAAATCCAACTGATACCTACTTTTCCACGCATCATAGATTCTTTATATTAGGTGTCTTAGTTAGGGTTTACTGCTGTGAACAGACACCATGACCAAGGCAACTCTTATAAGGACAGCGTTTATTTGTGCCTGGCTTACAGGTTCATAGGTTCAATCCATTATCATCAAGGCTGGAACATGGCAGCATCCAGGCATGCATGATACAGGAGGATCTGAGAGTTCTACATCTTCATCTGAAGGCTGCTAGCAGAATACTGGCTTCCAGGAAGCAAGGATGAGGGTCTTAAAGCCAACACCCACAGTGACACACCTACTCCAACAAGGCCACATGTACTCCAACGGGGCCACACCTTCTAATAGTGCCACTCCCTAGGCCAAGCATATACAGACCTTAACAGGTTAACTGTTAATTATCTGCTTATGTATATGCATATGTGTGTGTATGTGTGTGTGTGTTCTATCATAAATGTGATATATATGTGATAATTTTTTGAGAGAGAGTTCCAGGATAGCCTGCCTGTCCTGGAACACACTCTGTAGACCAGGCTAGAACTCAGAGATCTTCCTGCAGCTGCCTCCCAAGTGGGTGGTTCCTGGAGTGGTGACTGAGAGACTCAGTCTTCAAGGACTGAGGGAGGACTAACAGGCAGTGAACCAGAGGAGAAGGTTGTAGTGCGGTGATTAAAACTGTGACCCATATTTTAGTAACAATAATTATTAACAACAGAGAAAGAGGAAGGTGGGATCTGTCTAGAGATGGCAGTTCGTTCACCTTTATCACTAGAAGCAGAAAACTGCCTTGGTCTCCTTTTCTCAGAGGGTACTGTTGCCCCAGATGTACCCTTCTTCCAACCAAATCTGTAGTGGAGAAGGAAAGAGAGAGTAGACATTGTTCTCCCAGCAGTGCCCCAGGAAGGTGACATATCCCAGGACACAGACCATGCAATGCCACCAAGGAAGTTAGCTGACTGTAGGGCAGGCAGCAGGGCCCTGACCCGGGATGATGCAATGCAGTCAAGCAGGAGAAGGGTGGTGTGTGTGTGTGTGTGTGTGTGTGTGAGAGAGAGAGAGAGAGAGAGAGAGAGAGAGAGAGAGAGAGAGAGAGGGAGGGAAGGAGGGAGGGAGGAAGAGAGAGCTCTAGATGACTGCAGGTGAAAATACCAGTTGACTACCTGGGTCCAAAACGCATAGTCCTTTCTTGAACTCTGCCTGGAAGCTGCACACAGAAAAGGGAGCCCTCCCGTCTTCCCAGTACTGGCCTGGGAGAGCAGGGCTCAGAAACAGAACGAGCATGATTTCTTCATGATTCATAAATGATAGCTGTTGTTGAGTTTCTGAGGTTATAGACCAGGATATGGGTGCCAGAGAACTAAGTATTTATTGTGTACATGCATCCTTTATGTAAAGGCTAAGTACTTGCCGTGCTAATCTCACTAGCCCCGGGACTAACATGTGCTAACTCCTTTATTCCAAAATATCCAGTAAGTGAATAGTGAAATTTGATGGATTCCACAATTTCAGGTGAGGAACTTCCTTTCCAACAAGCCTCATCATGTGCTAGAATCCCAGAGCCAGAGACTGGAGGAGCTACACCTTGAGCTAGCTCTAGGCCAGAGCTCTGTCTCTGATTAGCTCTCTGAGGCCTGAAGGAGCCAGGTCCTCCCACCCCCCAAAAAGGGTTGCACTCTGGGGCTCTGCATCCTCTGTGTAGACTTTTCTCTCGGCCCCGCAGTAATCTGGTAAACCCTGTCCTGCCATCCCTGCACAGTTGGCCTCATGAGTTCTTGGCACTGTGGGTGTCTGGCCCTAAGCCCCGTTTAGGCCTCCCTCTAAACCCACCAGAAAGGATCAAGGAGTGGGAGATCTGCTTTGGCATACTGGGCTGAGAGTGATAAGGCACTGGGCAGGCCATTCCCCATGAGATGTTCGTGAATTAAGCAGCCAGTAAAGCACTGTAGCTCCTTGCTAACCTCTCTCTTACAGTATTCCACGGGGAGGCAGGTGGGCTGATGGATGTAGAACAGAACTCTGGGCTTTCATCCAGGTAATTAACCAGGCTCTCAAATCTCCATTGCTCAGCATATTTCATAGGAGGTCCTAGGGGCAGGTATCAGATGCTAGCTCTAGTTAAGGCCTGCAGAGGAAGAATTGACAAGAAAGCTATAGGACCACACAGAGTCAGCCAGATAATGGGAGCTGTAAGGAAGGACCAGGCAGTAGGGCTGCTCAGGGGTCAGGAGCTGTGCTGGGGTCATGAAGGTGCCTGCCCTATTCTGGGGATATTGAATGCTGCTAAGAGTTGCCCACCAGCCTAGAGTTCACAGCTGCCTGTTCTGATCCAGCCAGCAGTTTGGAGGTCTGGAATCCGCTATCTCTAAGACCTGACCTTGAAAGCGAGCCAGCACTGGGATTACTCTGTAGAAGGAGGGTGATACTGTGTGTCTGACACGCCAGGAACAGCCCTGATCACTGCGGCAGGCTGAGCAGGGAGGGAGCCTGATAGGGTCCTACCTCGGCACCTGGTACCAGTCAGCCTGCATCTCAGCTCGACCCTGTGCAGTCCCACAGAGCTTGCCTGAAGAGCACCAGAAGCTGGGTCATTTCTAAAACTGAAATCAGAAACTCCCACCAGCAAGTGTAGAAGAATCAGCAAATTCTAGAAGTGGCTGCTTGCACTTTCCTGCTTCTCAGTCTGGCCTCCTACTCCCTAAGCTTAAATTCTCTCTGCTAAACAGGGAGCTGGTGTAGGAAACTCCCTAGTGTGTCCTTTGGGGAAGTGTTCCTGGGAGCAACAGTCATGAGCCAGTTGTGGTTGGTGACTAACTTGCTTGCTAGGAACCATCATCCACAGAAGAAGAAACTGAATAATACCAGGTAAAAAATATTTTACTAATGTGCCTTGTGCAGCCCACGAGGTCTCAAGTATTGCCAGCACAACATCAGTAAACAAGTGAGAGACTCAGGGACTAGAGGTTGAGCCTGAGCGTGGAGAACACTACCATTTCCTCTATCAGCCTCTAGACACCACTGAAATAGTCTAGTTTTCTTTCTAAATTTAATGAGTACTTTTCACTTTGGGCACTTTTCAATTCAGACACTCAAATTTCAGTGTTTCTTTCCTTTATACACATTTTTGTTCTAAGCAAATGTCATACATAACCGTACATTGATGTGGTTGATTTTAATGTCTTTTGTTCTGTGTGCCCTCTCTCAGCAGCCCCTCTTCCCCTCTGGAACCCTTCTCTTTCCCAATGGTCCCCCTCCTACTCCACGGGTTCTGTGGGACCTGGGTTTTAATTAAACCCACTGAGTTTTATTAGGGTTGCTTGCATGAGCGTGGGTGGTGGCAGGGGTGGGGGTGGGGATCAGTGGCCTCCAGCTACCAATTACCAATAGAACCTTGGGGAGGGGTGGGGCCCCACTGATGACGAATTGTTGTCAGGCCCAGTCCAGTCTCCGCAGGACCCTAGCTGCACTGGGTTCACAAATGAGTCAGCCATACCCGGAAGATGTACTTTGCTGCACATCTTGCATCCACTGGATCTTCATTCTTCCTTTCCCCTCTTCCATGTTGTCCCCTGAGCCTTGGCAGGAGTGACATAGATGTCCCATTTAGGCTAAGCACTGTATCATGAATTTAAACACTTATTTTCATTGGACGTACGTACTCCAGATTTGTATTTTGTAAATCTGTAATTCAAGAAGCACACACATGCCAAAGTTCTTCTTAACATACTTAAAGATTTTTAATAACTGAATCGAGTGTCATATTTTTGACATAAATGTAAACAAATTAATTTAAGATGATATTTGGTTGCTTCCTTGGACCACCCACACTAAGGTGCTGGCAGCTCTAGTTTTGCAGAAACCAAACTGGGCATCTTGAGCCTGAGGAGGAGGAGCTCAGGGTGTCTCCTGGTAGAGACCAGGTGTTCTGCAAAACTCTCAAAATGAGAAGGAGGGACATGGAAGGATGTATGTGTGGTGAGGGGTCTGGACTTTGGACTCAGACAGACCTGAATCAGATCACAGCTCTCCAGTCACTAACTGGTCACTAACTAGGAAAGCTTGAGCCAGTAACTTCAGCTCTGTGGTTCTTCCGCTGAGAGCATTGCTCAACATGACCTGCAGAGATGGCTCCCCAAGGGTCTCAGCTCGCACTCAAAATCCCACTGTAGTGCACCAGAGACCTTCAGCTAGAACCTCCTTTACCAGGGTAAGGTACCATGTAAAATAGCCTTCACCTTCAGCCTTGCACATGGAGGCCATGGTCTCTATCAGATGATTAAACATGAGCCATTTCTCTTGACTGGGCCAATCAGAAAACACCTCCCATAAAAAATCCTGGCACTGTGGCAACATGAGTTTTTCTAGAGATCATCATGTAAAGTGAAAAAGTGTGTCCTTACTTGTGGGAGCTAAAAAGATGATCTCAAAGAAAGGGGAAATAAAATCCTGCTTGGTAGAAGGTGGGGAGGGCTGAAGACAGGGTTTGATAGGAGGAATAATTTCTGATGTTTGATAGCACAAGAGAGTAACTGTCACTGACAAAAATTAGTTGAATACTATAAAATAGCTAGTGGGGAGGTTGTGAATATCTTCAACCCAAAGAGATGGTCGGCAGTTGCTGTGATCTGCTGTCACACATTGTGATGGAAGGCCACACGGCATGCCACGGAAATGCGCAATCTCTGTGTCTACTAGAAATACATTGTACAGTGGTTAAAAATGAGATAGTTTGGGGTTGCCTTCATTGTCCCACCAGAGCTATTATCTGGACAGCCTGGCTGTCTAGAAATGCAGTTACAGTTTAGCTGACACTTCCTGACTTCATAGACACCTGTGTGGGGCGCTCATCCACCTACCCCAGCGGCTGGTCACAAATGTGCCTGCGTTTGTGTGTCTGCTCCTACATGAAGACCTGATCTGGGTATGTGTTTGCTAAGTGACAGGATGAGAGGCCACCTGCTGTCCCTTCATTGGCCTTGTTACTAGGGCAACAAAGGACGTGATTCTCCTAATTCACATTTCTACAGGACACAGTGTGACATACTTAAAGTGACAGTTTTTCTATAGAAAGAGTGGAAGTGAGTTCCCACCTTGTGCTGGGACCCTGTACAGGCAAGGGAGCAGCTGGAGGAGAGGAATAATTTTGAATGTTCAATAGCACAGAGAGGGACCTATGGTTGACAATTAATTATAATTTACAAAACAGTTAGTGGGCAGGTTTTACGTTTCCTCAACCCAAAGAAATGACATTTGACGGAAAGGAACGTGTGCGGCCACACAGCACATCACAAGCAGGCACAGTGACTGTGTGTCCCAGCACTGCTGTGAGCAGGGAGCATACTTGCACACTGTAGCACAGAGTGGTCACTGTTTCAAAGTTTTACGATTAGTACAAAGTTAGGCTCCAGTCCAGGTGAGACCCCCCCCCCCGGGTACCACTCTTAGCAGGGGGCCAACAGAAACCCTGACCAGTGATGGAAACCACAACCTTGGGATAACAAAGACTGTGGACAAAGCCCTCAGCAGTGACAGGGCACCAAACTTGGAGGCTGGCATATGGGGGAGGTGTGTCCCATGCCAGCTCAAAATGAAGATGTATATAAAGCCCTAGATAAATTTAGGCTATGGGAAGGAAGGTGGCAGAGAGTTAGTAGATGGGGGTTGAATAACCCAGGTTACCTTAGGGATCCAAGTCTAAGTTAGGAGTCCTCTATCTAGGAAGCTTTAGCCCAGGCACTCATGGACCAGGCTGCTCTTTAGACCTTTCTCCTGGGTTTGGTCAGTGGGTTAGCTCCATCAACATCACTAGGGAACTTGTTGGAAATACTGATCCTCGGGGCACACCTAGACCACCTGGGACAGAATCTGCTGACAGTAGGCTGTGAATGCTTGCTTCATGTGATTCTGGAGTTTGGAAAGCAGTGCTCAGAAGAAAACAGTCTCAAGTTTGTCCATGAGCTCTGTTGGGCAGGAACTCAATCAGTACAGTCAGAGCCTGGCGTGTGACCTTCGAAAATATTTGCCTCCAGGACCCCAGTAAAGTGGCAATCGTTGAGGAATAGAAGGGGTATAGGAGGTGACAAATGGTGACCAGAGATGGAGCATAGCTCTTAAGCTACAAGCTGAGCTGCATGCCAGGGCTCATTGCCTGTGTCTGATTTTGGCCTGCACATATATTCTGTTTGGCTCGTGAGATGTCTTTTTTGAAACAAAAGATTTTCCCTATAGAAGTATAGACCCCTCGGGGAAAGTCCCTTTGTAACCACGTGCTCTTCAACTAGGTCCAAGCAACTCCGGCAGTGTGTGCCCAAGGGTGAGTGATTGTAATTTTGAAAAAAAAAAATGCTTGTAATTCAACATTTTCAGAGGGAGCAGCAGTGTTCTGGAGTATGAGAATGTTGGGAATTGAGTTCCAGAAAGACAGCAGATTGAGACCTTCAACCTGGCATCCAGTGTTTCTGCTGACTTTAGACAAATGGACATGGGGGCCACAGTGGCAGAGGGAGGGAGGTTGCTGTCCCAGGCAGATAGTGTTCCCCAGAATTCATGCCCGCTGGCACCTTGTGTGACTTTATTTGGAAGTAGGATGCTTATATATGCAATTAGCTCTACTGAATCCAAGCTAGACAGGCCCGAAATCCAGTGCCTGGAATCCTTGTAGGGAGGCAGGGGACACAGGGACAGAAAGCCTTTTGAGGGTGGAGAAAGAGACTGCAGCCTACACCTAAGAATGGTAAGGAAGGTAGGAAGCCACGAGAAGTTGTGGGAGGCAAGGAAGGATGCTTCCCTAGAGACTCAGAAGCCGCAGGTCCTGCTGGCATCTTGCAGATCTCTGCTCTTCAGATCTCTCACAGTGTCAGTTGCTGTAAGTCATGCAGTGTGTGGGTACATACTATGGCATCCCTCTGTACCACAGTGGACTTGAGAATGGCTCCTGCCCTCGACACTGCACTTCGCCTCAGACACCAGTTGTTCTGACCTTGGAGTCCTCGGCACACATTCACAGACTGAAACTAAGAAGACACAGCTCCTCTTCCCACTGTTCTCCCATAGCGGGGCCTCAGTGCTTCCTGCCATGCTATAATAATCACTCCGCCTGCAGCATCACCCGGGGCTTCTGGGATCCATCCTGTGATCCTGTGGTCTGGGAAAAGGCACAGAGATGTAGGCATCTAAGAGGCCCGTGAGAGTGTCTGCTGCTTCGTAGCTGTGCACACCACTCATTGCTCTGAGCCTCATTGATTAACATGATCTGAGAGTCCTTGTTAAGAGCTGTGGATGGAGCAGTGCCTAGCACAAAGCAGGTGCCCAGTGGGTGCCCGAGAGTCTCCCTTAGTCTGTTTCGGAGGTGAAAGGAAAAGTAGGGACTCAGGACCCTCAAGACAGAGGGACAGAGAGCAGGGAATAAGAGACAAGACAGGAGATAGAGGAAGAGAGAGAAGAGGAAGGAAAAGAGAGAGAGAGAGGGAGAAGGAGAGGGAGAGAGAGAAGAGGTATTTGTCCCAGAGTGGATAGATACTGGATAGACAGGAGACAGCCTTGACACATAGGCAAATAGCAGTTTACTAAGGTAAAGGAGGAAACCCCATGTCAGGATGAGGTGTTTAATTTTAATTGGGCATGTTAATCAGCTGAGCCAAAAGGGGCTTCTCATTGCTGGATTTCAATACTTTGGTAGCTGGACCTTGGTAGTCAGCCTCAGGAGGAGGAAGTGTCCAAATAAGGGAATAGACCTTGGTGGCTAGCTTTAGGAATGTAATCTAATGGGTTTTAGCAAGGCAGAGGGAATCAGGGAAAAGGACAAGGCCTGCCAGAGCCATGCTCACCATGCTCGAGCTGGCTAGAGTCCCTTCAGGAGGTTGCTATAACTGAGTGTTGTACAGTGGGTAACAGTATTTATTTAGCTCTTGGTTCTTGGTTCTGGAGTCTGGGAAGACTGTGTGTGTATATTTAGTTAGAGTTCTCTGGAGTAAAAGAATTTATAGAAGAATCTGTGTGTGTGTGTGTGTGTGTGTGTGTGTGTGTGTGTGTGTGTGTGTCTGACTGTCTGAGTCTGTCTCTGTTTCTTTCTCTCTCTCTCTCTCTCTCTCTCTCCTCTCTCTCCTCTCTCTCTCTCTCTCTCTCTCTCTCTCTCTCTCTCTCTCTGTCAGTGTGTGTGTGTGTGTGTGTCTGACTGTCTGTCTGAGTCTGTCTCTGTCTCTGTTTCTTTCTCTCTCTTTCTCTCTCTCTCCTCTCTCTCTCTCTGTCTCTCTCTCTCTCTCTCTCTCTCTCCTTTCTCTCTCTCTCTTTCTCTCTCTCTCTCTCAGTTGTGTGTGTGTGTGTGTGTTGTGTGGTGTGTGTGTGTGACTTATAGGCTGTGGTACAGCTACAGCAACAATGGCCGGCTGTGAAAGGGAAGTCCAAGAATTTAGTAGTTGCTCAGTTCACAAGACTGGATGTCTCAGCTCATCTTCCAGTATATGCTGCAATCCCAAAAAAGTAGGCTCTAATGCCAGTGAAGGACTGGACTTGCTAGCAAGGCAAGAGCAAGCAGACAAAGAATAAAAGTGTCCCTTTTCCATATGCTTACACAGGCAGAAGGTGTGGCCCAGGTTAGAGGCGTGTGTTTCTAGCTCAAAAGATTTGGATTAGAGGTGTGTTTTCCTTTCAAAGATCCAGATTAGAAATGGATTGTCCTACTTCAAATTAAGCAAAATCTCCCACAAGTATGTCTACCATGTGAGGGTTTTAGTTAATTCCAAATGAGGTCAGGTTGATGACCATGAACGCTCATTGACATTGACACATGACAGTGCGTGACCACTGTACTCAGCCTCTGGTGAGGACTTACACAGCATCTTATGCGGCATCCTACACGGTAAAGGCATCTCGTGGTGAGACAGAGGCAGTTTGCTAGCTCTGGCCTGTGTTGGTCTTCCATTTTATGTGTGTGTACATGTGTGTACATGTGTGACATGCATGTGTGGAGGCTGACGTTAGATGTCTTCCTTATTTGTTCCCTGCCTGATTTTTGATACGGGCTCTCTCACTGTACCTGAAGCTCATAGATTCTGATAGATTTGATGGCCTGAAAGCTCCAAACCCTCTTGCCTCCACCTCCCCTTAGTACTGGAATTAGAACTGTGCCTAGCTGAAGTGTGGGTTCTGGGAATCAAACTCAGGTCCCAGCCTTGTACAACAAGTACTTGATTGACTGGACTTCTTCCTGGCCCTTCTTCCTTTTCTTGTCACTAATCCCATCCCAGGGTTCCATCCTCACAACTCCATCTAATTCTAATACTCTCCCAAAGCTCTACCTCCAGACATACACAACATACAAATTTGGCGAATACATTTCCAGCAAATGAACGCTTGGTACAACACATTCAAATGACAGTACCCCCATGGCCCCGTGGAGGAAGGATGGAACACGCCAACATACTGAAAAAACAGATCTTTCCATAAAGGCCAACCTGGAGGTTGTGGGATCAGGGAAGACAGACCTTCGGTCAGCCAGTGGACACGGAGATGGGGTTCGGCCGCTCCTGTCATCTGCGAATACTCAGGAGCTCCAGCGGGGCCTCTGGCCTGAGAATTCCCATGCCTGGTGCAGAGTAGTTCTCCACAGTGATTGTAGCAGGAAGAATGTGACAGAAGCAAAGAGCAGTCCCCTAGATGTGTCCAAGAAGCAGCCTTCCGTGAGGGTGTGCACTGCAGGAATGTGGAGAGCAGAGGGTTCCTTTCTCCCCTTAACCCAGAGAAGCTGATCTTTGTCCTGTGAAGGGCCACTTAAGTGGCTCCCTTGGGTATGTAAATGCAAGACCAGTCAATAGCCAGTATCCTTGGATTCCTGTATAGAGGGCCTTTTGTGGCCATAGGTGGTGGGTTTGCTTTAAAAAAAAAAAATCTTTTGAGTGGTTTAGCAAAGATTGGGGAATTTCTTTTATGGGCAGAAAAAGGAGTAATCAGCTAGGAAATCTGGGGAGGAGGAAAAATCTGAGGACTGATTTACACAGTTTTGTTTCTGGAAGCAAGGAGACACACCAATAAAATATTTTCATGGTATAGATATATAGATATATGAAATAAACATTACCTGTAACCCAAGACCCAGACACGCTGTCAAGGGGTCTGTCAAAACAGTTCTGTGCTTATGTTCAGGGCCCTCCGACACCCCCACCCCATTTTTATTTAAAGTTCTGGAGAATTGATTCCATGCCTCCCTGCAGATCCCCAGTCTGAAGTCTATAAAAGAATGCTTCCTGGGCTTGGTACTTGGGAGGGCATGGGATGGCCAGGCTATGGAAAGTAAAACCTGATTGCTCAGCAGTTAGGAGCACTGACTGATCTTCCAGAGGTCCTGAGTTCAATTCCCAGCAACCACATGATGGCTCACAGCCATCTGTAATGGGACCTGATGCCCTCTTCTGGTGTGTCTGAAGACAGCTACAATGTACTCATATACATAAAATAAATAAATAAATAAATAAATAAATAAATAAATAAATAAATAAATAAATAAATTCTTTAAAAGAAAAGTAAAATCTGAGTGAACCTACCTAATGCAGATTACCTGGGGTAGGGGACAGTGAAGATAGTGTGGGAGGGGGCCACTGGGCACTGACAGGCCTCAGCCTAGCAGGGAGATCAGGCTGGAGAGTTCTGGCAATCCTGTCCCTCCGGGGAAGCTGTTGTTCTGCGGTTCCCAGCAGCCCATCGCCACATCCCTATCAGCGCCGTGCTAGTACCACGCACGGTTAGGGAAGGGCCTTATTTCATGCACACCATTCCCAATGCCAATGAGTAGAAATAACGTTAAGGTATTCCCAGAAAGCAGGACACACACTTGAGAATCACTACAGAAAAACCCCAGGGGATAGAGCATTGACCTAGTGGTGCCTCTGTGCTCTGAGCACACAGCAGAGGGCAGCTTCTGCCAGGCAGCCTGCTGGGCATCGGACAAATTGGCTTAGATAAATGCTGGAACGTTGCCCTGGTTTTTTCTTTTTCCACCACGAGGTGGCAGCAGGGAGCACAATGCACGGCGGAAGTGGGGTGGTGGTGGTGTTTTTTTCCCAGCCCTGCCCTCCTCCCTCCTTTACTCTCGACACTGTTCTGCCAAGAAAGCAAAGGGTATTGGGCACTGCACACATGTCAGCCTCCGTCTGCACTCACAGCCCTCAGGATCTTCTGTCCCAGTTACTCTCCAGGTAAAGAGACAACTGGATTTTAACTTTGGCATCAGCTTTGGTCTGGGCAAAGCGGTTTCAAACCACAGGCTTGGGCATCCGGTGGCCCACTTCCCTTCGCCCTGGTGCTCACCTGAACTCTAGTCATCACTGGCAGCACTGGTCCCTAAAATTTCCTGAGGGCCTCCCTGAGCAAGGGTAGAGGTATCCAGAAAGGGACACTGAAGTCCCAAAAGGAGTCTGGATTCCATTCCGAGTGCCTTTGTGGGGCAGTACTATTCCTTCCCTCCTTGGAGTGACTCATAAGAAATAGTGACCTGAGCAGGAAGGAGTCCTTATGGGACGATGCCAATCAGGTTGGGGGCGGGGCACTTGCTACAGCACTGCATACCAGCCACCTTGAAAATGGGTTCAGTGCCCTGCCCTGTCGATGGCATGCTGTAAACTGTTCTCAGTATTTCCCATCAGTGACCTGTGGTAGATAAAGTACCAACCCCAGGGCTTTCCATGGCAGCGACTCATGTGGTTACCAAGACCCTCCTGTAACATCAGCAGCAAGTCATACCAGTGACACCCCACTTTACAATACTGGGACCCTGGTAAGTGTTCCTGACAGTAGGCAGGAGTCACTCACAGTGAAGGATCTCATCTTTGGTGTCTGTCCTGGGAGTGCTGCTGCAGCCTTGAAAGATCTGCATGTCCTGTTGACTGCAGAATCCTCTTTCCTCTAATGCAGACACATGCTGTTACAGTGGTCTCAGTCCACAAAGCCTGAGCTGAGGATCATGGGTACTAAAATGAGCAGGGACAATCAGTCACTTGACCACTTTGTGTCTGATCTCCCCATTTATAAATCAGGATTATAATACTGTTCTTGTGAGGATTAATGAGCTCACATGTGCAGAAATCTCAGAACAGTATTTGGCACACAGTAGGTGCTCGTTATGTGTCACTTTGATTACTGAAGCACACAAGCCACTGTGTGAGTGCTGTCCAAACCACCTTTCATCTGTCTGGTACACAGAAATGCAGCCAGACCCACAGACTGATTGTCTGGAACTGAGGCTAAACACATCTGCAGCTGCAAGCAGGCACCCTCTCAGCAGCGGCTGTGGCTGTGGCCACCTGCTTCTTCCCAAACTCCATTTGTCCTAAGAGTAGGGAAGGAAAGAGAGAAATGCAGAAATAGCAGGTGGGGCAGACGCGGATGAGGGTGAGACTTCCAGAAAGGACAATGGGCTTTGTAAAAATCTCTCCCTTGGCAGTCTGGCCAACTTCAGTGGCTTCAGGCCACTGGAACAGCAAAAAAATGTACCCCAGGAATTTCTCTGCAATCGTTGTTCCCCTTGTCTTTCTCTGTGGGAATTCGGAGCTGCAAGACATTCCTCCCATAACCATTGTCCACTGCAACTGAAGAGCCCTTGGTTGGGGCTGGTAAGCCTAGCTGGCCCAGCTCCTCCACTACCCTGCCCCCATGTCCTGGACCTGGGAGTGGACTCTACAGATGTGCCAAGCACTGTCCTCCTCTGGCAGAGCTCAGAGCCTGCTCTCAGCATCTGCCCCACTCTGACAGGCCTGCCCCTCTCCAGAGCCCTCCCCACTCCTACCCCAGACAATTTTCACAGCTGCTTCTCCCTGGACAGTCACCAGCAGTGGATGGACATGTTGGATAGAATTCCCATCATCTCAGAGATGGGATTTTTTTTTTCCCAGCTAAGTACTTCCTGATTTAAGAAGAAACATTTTCCCAAATATTCTACAATTCGTTTAAAGCACCATGTGTCTCTGCTGCCTCACTGTTCTGCAGTATGAGTATGCTTAACAGGACATCGCTTCCTGCTCTCTCTGGTATCACTGGGGGATGCACATCCAGGCAGCCTCACTCTCAGGCATGTGAGTTGTTCTGACTCAGTTCTCTATGTGGCCTGTCCAGAGCAAGGCTGGCTTCTTGCATTGTGATGGTTTCAGCCCAATTACATTGCTCACAGGGGATGGTTTCCCAGAACTGGCCACCAGACTGCTCTTCTTTAAGCAGGGTGTGGACAGCCCAAATTCAAAGAGTTAGGCATGAGACCCAGAGACCACCCAGTCAGCACATTGTCCTTCTTTGATGCTATGTCCTTTGACCTGCTGTATCTAGGCCCCTGCACCTGTCACCTGCTTCGTATTGTTGCTTTCTTGCTTCTCCCTGCCTTGGTCTCCCCTTACAATCCTGGATGGACTCCAGCACCAGGATAAGCAGAGGGAGACACAGGTCACATCATACTCACACCTTGATACCCTGCTATGGCTCCTCTCCCCAAGGCAGACCAAGCTTCTTCAGGGAGAACCCTCTGCCCACTTCAGGACCACTCCAGTATCCCCAGAGGGCCATTCTCTCGTTCTATAGAGCTGTATGTCTTAGTTAGGGTTTCTTTTGTGAAGAGAACTATGATCAAGGCAACTTTTATAAAAGGACAACATTTAATTGGGGCTGGCTTACAGGTTCCGTCTATTATTATCAAGGTGGGAACATGGCAGCATCTAGACAGGAATGGTGCAGGAGGAGCTGGGAGTTCTACATCTTGTTCCAAAGACAAACAGAATACTGGCTTCCAGGCAGCTAGGATGAGGGTCTTAAAGGCCATGCTCACAGTGACACACTTCCTCTAACAAGGCCACACCTCCTAATAGTGCCACTCTCTGGGCCAAGCATATTCAAACCACCACACTGTCTTTGTCTGCTATTGGCAGAATAAGATCTCTATACCCCTTAGCCCACAGGTACCATCCTGGTACTCCTGGAGCTCAACTCATGGGCATATTTATCAGGGTTTGGCTGTCTTGACCCACTGTTGGTTCCTGAAGAAAGGAAGAGAAGGAGGAGGAGTAATCATAGTATCCCCTCTCCGCAAGCTGTACCTGCAGCTAAGACGGTATTCTCAAGCTGTTCCTCAAGCTGCCCAGGGCTGAATCTACCCCGAGATGCCATTATTACTTGGGTATTCTAGGAGGGACTAACTGACTCCTGCAGAGAACTATAACCAGCAAACCTTGAAGTTCCTAAGAAACTCCCTGAATGGACTAATCTGTATCTCCCACCAGGGGCTCAGGATTGAAAACCTGGCAGCTTCAGCCATCTTAAAAACAGCTGTACATGCTCATGATTGCCCTCTGGATTCCAGGAAAATGGAACCATACGAGGTGTTCTGGGCACATGGGGCAACCCCTCCTTATAGTACACCACCTTCCCTAGCTGTCGTCTTTCCTTCCTCCTGTAGTTCACAGTCCTAGCTGAGGTGCCTGTGTCCTGTGGTGTGTATAGGGGCTTCCCCCGACCCCACCCGAGTAGATTGAGCCTGGAGCCTTACCAACTTCAGTGATCCTGATACTGGCTCATTTCCAGAGAGTTTAGGATCATGCAATTTGGGGTACAAAGCTATGTTCAGGAAACTATATTTTTAACCAAATTCTGTGCTTAGTATGCAATTTTTTTTTCCATTGTAGCCTAAGACCCTGCACCAAACTTAGGAAATACCATCCACTCATCCACCCACCCACCCATCCATCTTTTTAACTAACCATTGACTAATATACATTCATCTGCTCACTTCCATTCACACCCCCTTAGCCATCCATCCACTTACTAATCCATCCATTTACCTATCCGCTTATTCATCTAGTCAATGGTCAGCCTCTATGCATCCAACCTTCTATTCAACTATTTTTCCATCCAGCCATCCACTCACTCATCTATTCAATCAGCTATCCATTAATTCACCTATCTACATGTCCATCCGCCTATCCATCTATTAATCCACCCATCTACCCACCCGCCTATCTACCCATGCATCTGATCATTCACCATCTACCCACCCACCTGTCCACACATCTATCTGACCATTAATCCACTAATCCATCCATTAATCTCCCTCCACCAACCTTTTCACACATCCATTCATACACCTACTTGGCTGATCACCCCTTTCTTGACTCCCTGACTATAAGCAAGTCTGCAAGTCTCTTTACCTCCTCAAATTTCAATTCTATTTTTCTTCCATAAATGGAGTAGGTGCCTAGTAGGGTTGTTTTATAGTTAACCAATATTAACATCCGTGAATTGCATGGCACACAGTAGAAAGTGTCTAGTGAGTGCTGTTTTTCTTTTCACTTGAGGATATCGTACAACAGGAAAACTATAAAAACCACAATATATACCCAGGAATTCAAGGGTTTGAAACCAAAGGCAGAAATGATAGATGCTCCTAACTTCCTATTTGTCTGCCCAACTGCCTAGGAGCTAGTATTTAAAACCGCTTTGAAAAGTTGAGTGTCCCAAAATATATTTGAACGGTTCAGCGGGGACGTTGATTCTCAGTAATAGGCTCATTTGGATGATGCGGCTTTGCCGCTTCCTCTTAGAAAGATAAACAAGCGACCTCCAATGGCCACTATGATGTTTTCTTTTAAATCTTGCTTCCCAAATGTAGGACTTGGCCGTTAAACAACTCCCCAGGGGCTTGCTCCCCCTTGATGCTCTCCCTGAATGCTGGGAGCTCCAGCCTGGAATTCCTGGGGCCTCATTAAGCTGTCTGTGACGAAGTGATCTTGCCTGGTGCTAACACCGTATAAGTGACTTGGCAGCAACCAGAAGTCAGGGCTGGCTGGCTTTTCTCTGGTACTCTCTTTGTAAGCTCGCCTCCAAGTCCTGAGTGAAAACATTCTTTCTGGATCTGCTTCGGACACCCTGAGACTCTCCCAAAGCCCCACCCCAGGCTTTCTAGGGAGTCAAAGAGAGGGAGGCAGAGATCTGCCTGCTGTTGTTAATCTCCCCTTTGAATGAAGACTTGGGAAAATCTTTTCCTAGCTTGCCCCAGCCAACAATCTTCCCGGTCTGCTTAGCTCTTCTGCTCATAGTGGACAGCTTTGGTCTCCTAGCGCACTGTACCACACAACCCTCTCTGAACACCTCTGTGCTGGGAGATGAAAGGAGAGGTCCTAGTCTAGCTTAAGGCCACAGCCCTGAATCAGAGCCAGGCAGTGGCAGATGCTAGTAGGTACTGCAAGAAGAAACAACAACTGAGCACTCTTGACAGGAGTTTGGGAGCTGGGCTTATGAGTCCTAGGTTCCATCCCAGCTCCACACAAAAGCAGAAAAAACAAACGTAATGAACCTGTGCCAAGCAAATACATGAGAGCATATGATTAGTCTCACTTGCGTATTACACAGCACACGAATACACCTTCCTGATAGGAAACAAGGCTGCCATAAGAAAACTAGCCTCTTAACATCCACTTTGCCTGCTTCACACACACACACACACACACACAACACACACACACACACACACCATCCTTAAAAGAAGCTATCCTGGTTTTCCACCTCCCAAGTGCCTAGCCTAGAACAGAGCCTGGTGGTGTTTTACCTGAGCACTGTCAAGTCCGACTCAGTAGATCCACCCCAACTATCATGCTCCACTTTATCGCCATGTATTAGAAAATTCCTTTACTGAGAAACATTTTGCTGGCTCCAGTGTTAAGCAGTTGCCAGCAAGGCTGCAATGAATGGCCCCTATACATAGTTTTCCTAGCCATGTGCACAAGAATTCTTGTGAGGCACATAAATAGGGAACGGAATTGCTGGGTCCCAGGGTATTAGCATTCTCAGTACAGAAAAAAAATATATTTATTCTGTCTGTCTCTGTCTCTGTCTCTGTGTGTGTGTGTTTGCGTGTAAAATTTACATTGAGTCAAGTGATCTTTCAGAGGGAGAAACAGTCCCAGTAGGATAAGCGATCTACCCAGTGCAAACTTTTTTTTCCTTGCAACTGTACACACAGTTGAGGTGGGCTGAGAAAAAGAGCCAGGTGGCTTTAGACCACACCCCCCTTTCAGTCTTGTAGAAGGCTGAGGTGACTGTTCAAAGGATGCTGGAGGGGGAGGAGCCATCCTTGTTGCGCAAGGGCACTTCATCCCCCATGCGCCCAGCGATCAGGCTTCGGTGGTCGCGCCGCCCTTGGTGGGCTCTGAAGCCGACTGGGGAGAGTGTAGTGATAGACGCAGCGCCCCCTGGCGGCCGCTGGGTGCGCTCGGCTCGGCGCCGGAGGAGAGTAACGGGCCGTGGGGAGGGCGCCGTCCTGGCTGAGCATAAAAGCGGCGCGCGGTGTGATCTGCGCGTTCGCGAGGACCAGAGAGGGACGGGAGTCCCGGTGCGCTCCACGAGCCCAACGGGTTAGCGCGCGCCAGCCACGCCGCTCCGGGGGTATCGGCGCGGGCGGGGAACGGAGGCGAGCTGCCGGGGAGCGGCGGTGCCATGGGGCTGTGTTGCTGCAAGGACTGGAGAGGACACCTGCGAGCGCCCAAAGGTAACTCGGCCGCGCACGTGCGCCGCGCTGCAGCCGCAGGCACAACCCCGCCGGGTCCCACGTCCTGCTGCTGCCCGCACCTGCCGGCTTTGCCGCGGTTCCCGGGCTCTAACTCTCGCGGGGCCTCCTCTAACTCCGGAAAGCGGGGAAAGAGCCCAGGGTACGCGCCAACGCGCAGCGTGGGGATCCGGGCGGTCGGTGGGCACGGGCGGCAGGTTCATCAACTCCACCGCTGCACCGGGCCGAGGGGTCGAGGAGCACGGCAGTGGCCGACCGCTCCGACGCGGCCAACCCGGCCCGCGCCTGCGATGCCTGTGCGGCTTTACCGCCGGAGGGGGGCGGCATTCATTCTCCTCATCCGCCTCTGTCACAGACTTGGACTAAGGGCCTGACTCAGAGTTTTCCAAGTCGCAGCGGAACTGCGAGCGGAGCGCTTCTGGATGTAGCGGCTTGGAGGGGGCCAAATTGAACGCTCGGACAGCGCGGCTGCCCGAGCGGCCTCACAGTTGGCCGAGCGTTTATTTAACCTTGAGGACAAGGCGCCTTTTGGTTAGGGATTCCTTATTTCATTCAACTCCCGACCTAACCCGCTGTTGTTGTATCGCTAGGTGAAGCAAGTTTCAGAGGCCTAGTGACCCTAAGCTCAGGAAGGAAGAAAAGGCAGGCAGGCGGCAGGCTTGTCTGTCGCTCTCAGAATATGCAATAAGTCTTGTTCATCTGCAAAGCATATTCTAGGCTCGGATAAGGGGAAAGTATGGACCTGTCAAACAGCGTGAAGGACTCTTGCTCAGGTGATTCTTATTCCACAGAAGTCCAGGTTTCTTCCAGCTTGGGGTGGCCCACAACATGACAGAACAGACCTGACCACAGAACTTTAGATAGGACCCGGCACCCAGACCTGCAGCCAGAACCAAATGGAAACCATCTAGATTGTGCTATTACCACTGTACTACGGCAACCGTTTTCCTTAGCATTTGATTTTAAAAGAAAAATGAAGGAATGTTGCTTGTGGGGCTTCATGCTTGGGGGCCCGGGCAGAGAGCCAACTTAGCCAGGGCAACAATGGGATTCCAGGGGAGGGGCTTGCAACTTGCTTTCTGCAGGCAGGTCAGAGTCCAAAAGCAAGGATTTTGTGGGGGCGGGGCCTAGGTAGGTCTCTTTGGTCTTTTCTGACCCCTTCTCTGTAAACAAGGTTTGTGTGAGTCTCTCTCCCTCAGGGGCAAGGATAGATCTGCAAAGACTTGCTTAGGGCAAGTCATGTGTTCAATGAGCACCCTAGAAGGAACCCTGGGGCATCTCCTGCTTGTTAAGCTTATCAAGAACTGAAGACCACCCCCCATCCTTGGCTATGCCCGTCCTAGTGAGGAGAACCCTACTGCCCTCCACCTCAAGAGGCAAGCAGGAGCTGGAAGCAGGGACCCAATGTTTTGGAATGCTTTCACAGAGGTTCTCCAGCCCATAGAAATAAATGGGGCTGGCTATGTTTAGGATTATGGGATGCCAGGGTGGTCAGCCAGGCAGTGCCCAGCAGAAGGAGGAAACCCATGCAGCTAGAGAGAGAGTCCATGGCTCAAGAAAGGCTTCTACTTTTCTCCTCCTCCTCTCCTCCTCCTCTCCCTCCTCCTCTCCCTCTTCCTCTTCTTCTTCCTCCTCTTCTCTTCTTCTTCCTCCTCCTCCTCCTCTTCCTCTTCCTCCTCTTCTTCTTCATCCTCCTCTTCCTTGTCCTCCTCTTCCTCCTCTCCTTCCTCTTCTTCCTCCTCTTGCTCTTCCTCCTCCTCTTCTTCCTCTTCTTCTTCCTTCTCTTTCTCCTCCTCCTCCTGCTTCTCTCGTTTTCCTCTCCTCCTCCTCCCCTCCTCCTCCTCCTCCTCCTCCTCTTCCTCCTCCTCCTCTTCTCTTCCTCCTCCTCTCTCTTCTTTTTCTTCTTCTTCTTGAGACAGAATCTCACTATGTAATTCTGACTGTCTTAGAAGTAACAATATAAACCAGGCTGGCCTCAAAGTCATAGAAATCCACCTGCTTCTGCCTCCCAAGTGCTGGGATTAAAGGCAGGAGCCACCATGGCCTGCTGGACTTGGCTTCTTAATGTAAAAATCTCCAAATGTTTTTACACACTCTTGACTCATTTAACACATTTGAATACATGTGGCCCATCTGATGAAGGGCTGGGCAGTTCAGCTCACCGAAGTGAATTCTGCAGTCAGTGAAAGAAGTGGACTGTTACATGGTCAAATAACCTGAGACATCATCATTTATCAAGGTTTTGAAGGTTTATTCTGGAAGGCCATCTCAGGGCCTTTGACACCTTTGTGCAGCTGTGTTGGGTGGACCATGGGTCTAGCTTCTAGACTTCTCTCCAGGGAAACTGCTTTGCACAGAGCCTCATGGTACACATACCACTGGATACACGTTAAGAATTTCTGCTTTAGATATTAAGCTCAGTTGCCATAGCAGTAACTCAGCAAGTTGTTTTCCAAGGCTGTGTGTGTGTGTATGTGTGTGTGTGTATGTGTGCTAGTCACCTGAGAAGATTAGGATTCTTAACTCAAAATGTATGTGTATTTGCTTTTTAGAAAAGATTGTTTTTTAAAAAAAAGAAAAGAAAAGCCAGGCATGATGCTCAAACCTGTGGTCTCAGAACTTGGTAAACTGAAGCAGGAAATTTGAATACTGTAGATTCAAGGCCAGGCTGGACTACATAGTGAGACTCTGTCTCAGAACACACACACACACACACACACACACACACACACACACACGTCCTTTTACTCAGAGAAGTCCTTTAGTTACTGATATTTCACTAGACCAACAGCCAAAGCAACTGCTGTTCTCGGTGATTTCATTCCTGAGTGTCCCTGAACCTCAGTTTTTGCAGCAGAGCATTTTAACAGATCGTCCATGTGTGACACTGTGTTGGAAGAAGTAGAAAAATTCCAGTAATCTGAATGGAATCTAGCAAAGAGAGCCTCGAAACTTCCCCTAGTGCCCGAGTCTGGTTTAGCAGCAACATCCTTGTGGCTTTAAACCCCAGCTCTAGAGTGTGTTCAGAGGCCCTTGGCTGCATGAACTCAGTGCACAGTGAGTGTGAGGCATTGCTGCCGGCCTTCTCGGCGTGCTGCTGGTGGTGTGCTGCAGAAGCGTCAGGGCTGGACTCCAGGCGCTCCCAGAGAAATGAGAGTTGGTGCCGTAGGGTCTGTGCTGCAGAGGTCACGTGTCCCTGAGCAGAGGGCGGAGGTACTTGCTGTGAACACTGAGGCACCTGTGAGATTTCATCCTTTCTGGGATTGTTTCTAGACACATCTGTGTGTAGGCTATGGGGCATGTTTATACAGTTCTTCGGTGTTGCATGTTTGCTCAGGACTGAGGGATAGAAGAAGATGCCCTTGAGCCTGGTATCAAGTCCATGCTCGATCTAGGCTGGGTAGCTACAAAAGAGCAGAGTGCAGGGCTGTAAGACCAGCTGCTGCTGGTCCAGCTGCTGCTTCATCTCCCGTTCCTTCTGGGGTGTTTTGGCTCCTCACTCTTCCTCTGGTCAGAAGCCCTCCCTGCTCACAGACACCCTCACTCCCTTCTCCCTGTGGCTCCTCCTGTCACTAGAAATCTGCCTAAGTCCCTAATCAGAAAGTACATCAGCCATTACTACCACAGGTCTTGTGCCCACTTTGTGCTCTTTGGGATCTATCTATCATTCTGTTTTCCATCCTAGCACCCAGGGCCTGCCTGGCCCTAGTTGCCTCTTTTCTGCCATTTGTCCCCACATTCTTGATAGCCTCCAGTCTAGCTGGACCAATACGCACCTGAGGGTAGAATCCGAGCATCTGATGACCCCTAGGCCTCTTCTGTCCCACCTTATTGCTGGTGGCTGCACCTGTCCACCATTTCGTCGGTGTCTGTTGGACTGACCCTTGTGCCTGGCTCACTCCCTTTGCTTTGGCCTCCCCGACTTTCTGAGTTCTGTCTCTCCAGGACTCTGAGGACTAAGAGATTGTAGACACAAAGCCACCGACTCTCCTCTGCAGCACCCATCACAACCAGCGAGTGCAGAGCGCCTCTCCAGATCTCAGCAGGGGCCCTTCACACCCACAGGCCCCTCTGCAGAGTTGCTGGATCTCTCTTCTTCATTTCCCATAGTGGAAGGGTGTGTGCTCTGAGATCTGGTTCCCTGAACACCTTCTTTCTTGTCGCTTCTAGGTTGGTCACTCCACACCTGTTCTAATCTGCTGCCCAAGCACTGTCCTGTCAGTAGACTTGGTCACATGTGTCCCTCCTCAGACCGCCTCATAGTCTCTGTCTACAGAAAAATCTCAGCTCCTTAGTCTGGGAACCAGCTTGGCTGACCACATTGCCTAAACCTCTCAGGCCCTTACACACTGTATGCTGTCAGCCAGCCTGAGAAAGATTAAGGCCCAACAGATAGCTAGAACCAAAGCTGTCTCCAAGCCCCTGGCCTACAGGCATCATTCATTCCGTTCTTCAGGAGTAGGGTTGGTCTGATTGGTTGTCCCCAGTGATCATCTCTTGTTGCCTCTGTAAGCTGGCACTGGACCTACCTGTTTTGTGAACACTGGAAAGCAGCGTGTAGGCAGGCAAGGTGACACTCTGGCTCCCCACTGGTAGGGCTCAGTGTGTGACTCTGGCTACCCAGCAGATCCCAGGGGCAGATTGTTTGAAAGAGTCCTGCCCACACTGCCAACAGTGAGCTCTAGGGATGGGCATGAGAGGCCAGCGGCTGGGGCGGCTTGTGTTCAGCTCAGCTTCAGAGGCAGTGGAACAGGGTGTGGGCAGAGGAGAGACTGTGAATGATGGCCAGAAGGTCAGAGCCTCATGGTTCTGGTGACTGTAGAGGTTACAGGGCCCACAGCATCCTGCCTGTGGCTTGGATTTTGTGCAGGTCCCACTGTGCTTCTGAGAAGTGTTGTCTGTCACCTCTTCCCTATTCAAGTGTCCCCTGGCAGCAGCCTTGTGGGTTCCTTAAAACAGGAACTGGCCTCAGGCAGAGCAGAGGCTTTGGTTCCATTTCCTAGCCAGGCTAGCCCTTCCCTCCCTGAGCCTCTCCACCCCCCACCTACGTTTAGGATGCACATCAGACTCAGACTCAAGGGGCTTGAGAAAGCCTAGCGATTTTCTCAGCTCTTCCCTTTTCTAGCTGGGCTACAATGCAGAACCTCAGTGGGCATCTGGGAAGAGACCAGCAATCTCTGGTGATCTCCCAGGCCCAAGGCAGCTGGAGCTCCAGACTGTTCTTTTGAGAAAGCTCAGAACTGCTCTCTGCTTCTAGCAGTGGACAGCAACAGGCCTGGTGCCATCTTCCGTTCTTAGACAAGAGCAAAAGTGGCCTGACCAGGATGGGGTCCTAAGATCTGGGTTGGGTGAGTGGCCTTCCTTTGAGCTTTCATAAAAAGCAGAACTTTTGCTTCTTTTGAGATTCTCTGTCTTTGGACTGCTCCCCTGTGCATTTGTCAGGTGTGAAGCCCAGTTTGCCATCCTTATAGTCTTGAGATTCTTAGATCAGTGTTTTTTCAGCAAATTTGTAGGATTTTGAACCATTATTTGTATCTTTTCTGTCTCTTCCTACCGCCATGTTTCCCTGTGGAACTCAAATTATGTGTATATTGGTACACTTAATCATATATCATTATTTTAAAAGTTCTGCTGTTTATTTTAATTTGTGTTTTAAGAAGTATTTCCCACAGACTGGGCATCTTCAGTTTCTCTCAAATCTGTGTTGAGGTCCTATACCAAATTATCACATTTTTTTAAACCTTGGGATTTCTATTTGATTCTTTTTTATAATTTACATCTCTTTATCACTATTATACAATCAGTGAGACATCATTATAGGCAGTCCCCACCCACATCCCCCTTTTTTGGCAGTCTCTCACTATGTAGCTCTGGCTGCCGGCCTCGAACTCACAGCCATCTGCCTGCCTGCTGGGATTAAAGCTGTGTGTGGTGCCCAGAGGTGTCTTTAATTTCTTTGAGTGTATTTACAATGTCTTTTTCTAGCAAAATTAGAGCTGGTCAAGGGTAGTTTCTGTAGATTAATTTCCATGCATGGCCCATATTTTGTTTCTTACGGTAATGTTTGCTGAAAACTAGACACGGAAGATACAGTGACAAATTCACACAGCCTCAGCACAGCGGCTTGTGACTCTGTCTTAGCCGTCATGTCGTGCTCGGGAAGGGACACATGGCCACATAGAACTCCAGGAATATGCAAAGTGCCCAGTAGATATTTCTTTCCCCCAGATGATCTTAAAACTTAAAAAATGTATAACTTAGCCGGGCAGTGGTGGTGCACGCCTTTAATCCCAGCACTTGGGAGGCAGAGGCAGGCGGATTTCTGAGGCCAGCCTGGTCTACAGAGTGAGTTCCAGGATAGCCAGGACTACAGAGAAATCCTGTCCTTGAGTAGGGGTTCGGGGTAGAAGAACTACTTCTAAGTCTTTTTAACAAGTGTCCTCGAAGTAGGGCAAGCCAGAGTCAGGTTACATGGTGGCAGTGCTTAGTCCAGGGAGGGGATTTTTTTCTTTTTAGGGAATCTAGAGCAGGTCAGATTATGACAGTGTTTGGGGAATGGGACTTTTTGAGAAGCTAATTCCTACCGAGGTACATGAGCAAGTATTTAGCTCCTGTAACAGGGCCTGGTCCCTCTTACCTAAGCTTTACCTGGAGATGTTAATGGTGAATTAAACAACCCAAGGGCTTGTGTTCAGGGGTGTAGAGAAACACCGAAGACCATGCAGCCAGCGGTGGTGACAGGCAGGGCTCCGGATCCAACTCTGCTGGCAGACAGCTTACTTCTTTGAGTCACAGAGGTGATAGCTCTGTCTGTAAGCAGACTTCCACAGCCTCACCAACTGTGATGAGATCTGAGTTAGTATCTGTGTAATGGTGGTGCTGGCACCTCGAAAATGCCCAGTGAGAGAAATGATCCTTACTAGACGATGACACAGATGTAACACAGATAACACTGTGTGCCAGGCTCTGACCAAAGGCACTTCACATATAGGAAGTGACCCACTCCCTATGCAACCCTGATATGTCATGATTTTCTCTTTAGAGATGAGGAAGCAAGTACAGTTTCCCACCAGAGGCCACTCAAAGCTGCTTGTCTGTCCACTGAACACCTGTCACTGTGGCCTTGCAGACAGCATCGAGGTCTAGAACATGGGGAGAAAAGTGACACATGCCTTTACTGATGAAACCCGAGCCAGGCGGAGGTGGCACAAGCCTTTAATCCCAGCACTTGGGAGGCAGACTCAAGCAGATCCCTGTGAGTTCAAGGCCAGCCTGGTCTACAGAGTGAGTTCCAGGCTAGCCTGGTCTACAGAGTGAGTTCCAGGACAGCCAAGGGCTATACAGAAAAATCCTGTCTCAGAATTAAAAAAGAAAAAAAGGGGGGGGGGGGAGAGTAGGGGGAGAGACTGGAAACACAAGGGCGGGGTTGGGGGGATGTTCCTGGTTATATACAGTTTGGAAGGAGTTGAAGATCTGGCAGAGATAATCAGCTTCTCCTTTGGCTTCTACAGCCAGGGTCTCTGCAGTCTCTGTAGGGCCTCTGTCCTTGAATGACTTCCCCTGCGATGTTACATGGAGCCTGTTCTCGAGTCTGCTGTAGCTAAGGGTGTCAACACTGTGCAGGGTGTCAAGCCAGGCCATGCAGACACAGTACCTTTACCCAGGGCTCCATCACGTTCCTTAGGACTTTGAGGGCGTGATTATCATCAGTGACAGTCACAGTGGCCTCTACAATGGAAAGTGCCCGCCCCCTTGCCAGCCAGCCCAGCATATTTTGGAGTTGGGCGTGGTGACTGTCAGGGAACCTCCTTAAGTGATTTTTCTAAATAATTAAACTTATAAAATCACTGATTTTACATGTGTGGATGCTTTGCCTGTACATATGTATGTACACTGTATGTACGTGTACATATGCATGTGCACTCTATGTGTATGTATGTATGTACACTGAATGTATGTGTACATATGTATGTGCACTGTATGTGTGCTTTGTGCCCATGGAGGTCAGAGGAGAACTGAACCCATTCTCTGCAAGCTCCGTGTCATCTCTCCATCCCTGTGAGGGCAATTCTTATTTCAGACTTTTTCCAGGCGTAAGAGGACAAAGCAGGACTTAGACCAAAGCCTCAGTTTACACTTTGCTTCTGGCCAAGCCTACTCTTTGAACCATCCATCTCTTACAGGCTCCCAGCGTCCTGCTCACTGGACCTCCACAGCCCAAGTGTGTAGACTCTATGGTGTCATGAGGAATTCCCGTGATGCCTGCCGGTTCTCAGCAGTTCAGGCATGTTTCGGGCATGCTTCAGGCATGAGAGATGAATGGTCTCACCTGGGGAGGGGAAGGGCTGCCTCCGCTGAGGGCTGGCTGTGCCTCACATCCTCAGCTTCCCCTGGGCTGTGAAGGGACTAGACTTCAAGGTTCTCAGAGGTGACTGACTGAACCCCCCAGGTTTGCATATTCTCTCAGGAGTGCAACCTGTGTCTTTCCCTCTGCCTGACTCTAATATCCAGCTCGTTACTGCCCCTCCACGGCTCCAGAATAAACTTCTGGAAAGATTGCAGTTTAATAGCCCTTGTCTGCCAGGACAGTAGGCCTTTGAGGTTTCTCTGGCTACCTAATAAAATGGTGTCTGAGGAAATCTCAAGGCACCCTTCCTTCCTTCCTGTGCCCCTCCCCCATTACCCACAGGGCATGGAAATCCCTGGAGATCCGGAGAGGTGATGCCCAAGGGATGTCACCCAGACAGGGAGCCACACCTCCCAATAAACTCCTGGGCAGCCCTGAGAGCACTGGGCAGTGTGGCTGGGGTCACCCTGCATCCGCCGACTCCCTGTGAGGCCCTATTGTCTGGCTGGAGCTCTGGGCGGCTGCCCTGGTTGGTGACATTCATAAGCCAGGCTCTGAAGCCCATTCTGAAGGAGCTATTTGTAGAATCTTCTTAAAATACTACAGCAGTGCCATTGACAGAGCGTCTGCCCAGCATGAACAGTGGAGGCCAGAACAAAGCGCCCCTGTGCCTGCAGCCATCAGGACCTCCACCAGGGCACCCTGCCCCCATCCTGGGTGCCCTGAGGCCAGGCCCCAGGGTCCACTGAGAGACCCTGACTGTAGTGTGTCCTAGTCAAAACCCATGGCTGAGGGAGCCACAGGGGTGACATGTAGCTCCATCTAAGAGGAACAGTGGGTTCCTTGAGTGTCGTCAGAAGACACCTTCTCCATCTCCCTGTGCTCAGCCCTGACATCAGACCTAAAATGCAGGAGGACAAAGACTTTAGCATCCAACATCAAAGGCTCTGCCCTGCCCAGCTGCTGATTGCCGGTGCCCAGTTCTGTCGTGTCCCCACCGGTAGCCCCTTCCCTGTCTCAGCAGCCCCACCAGCATTTTCCAGAGCACAGTGACCCGGTTTCCCCATCAGGAACTCACAAGTAGGCACCCATCTCTACCAGACACACTATTAGTGAGTCCTGGGCTGAGACAAGCTGAGCAGAGCTGATGGGTAGAGCCTTTCTATGCAAATGGACCCTGTGCTGAACCCTCCCTCGTGGCTCTGGCTTCCTCTCTGTCCTCTTTTAGTTGCCTGGTGGGACCTCCGGCACTCCTTCAAGACACTCATAGATGCACCTTAGGGCTGGATCCCCAGGCCTTCCCTTCCTTTCTTGGGGGACCCTGAATTGCACGGAAAACCACCTAAAGGAGCTGGTTTAGGTCCTCTGAGGACAAGAACCTGAAGGTGTGCAGGATGGCAAGCGAGCCTCTCTCTGGCAGAAAATGTTTGGCAATCAGGACCCAAAAGCAGCTATGCCAGCCAAGATCGCTGTGGGTTCTTGAGTGCATTTGTCTCTGCCAGGCCCCTGACTCATTCCCAGTAAGAGTCGGTCAGGAAGGACACGGACCCTACCTGGCTAGTGGTGGGATGTTGACACACAACAGAGCCTACCTGGCAGTACTTGTCTGCTGGGACGAGGAGCAGCAAGAATTAGACAGCCATGGTAGTTTGGGATTCTCAAACAACACCCAAAAGCCTGTATCCACGTAAACAGGAGCCTAGCCTTGGGGTCTCACACTCATGTAGAAGGCAGCAGGCACCCTTCAGGACAGGCAGCTCAACACTGCTCACTGGCTACAGATCTCAGGCAAGGACTGTCTCTGCTGCCGCTTCCCCATCAGCTATGGTGAGATCCCCGATGCTTGGTGCAGGGTAGCTGTGGGGAAGCGATGAGCCTTGTGTCTAGCTGAGCAGTGCCTGTCCCTGTCCAGTCCCAGCCTTAAGTGACTTGGGAAGTAACTGGCAGTTTCTGTGGACCCGCTCACCAGCACTGACCCCACTTGAGGTCCCACTCTCAGCTGGACCTTGTGTCATCCTGGTCTCCTCAGAACATCCACATCCATAAAGCGACTGTCCTATATGAGGATACCGCCTATGGCCCCTGTGTGATAGAGGACCTGGAGAGCCAAGGCCTGGCAGGAGAGAGACCCATTGCTCTGCACTTTGAATAGTAGGGGTTTTGTTGGTAGTGTTCTTACTTTGCCCAAAGGTGTGCCTGAGTTCTGAACCCTTCTTTCTTCCCTTGGTGTCAGCTGTCACTTATATGTAGCCTGAATCTGTAACTGTGTTTGTGTCTGTGCAGTAGCTGGCTAATGTAGCTAGCCAGCCTGCCCTGAGGATTGTTGGCCTCTGCCTTCCAAGTCTTGGGGTTGCAGGGGTTTGCCACACTCACCAGCTTTTATATAGATTTGGAGGGGAGGGGGTCTGAACTCCCTCTTCATGTTGCTTCTCCAGCATATCCAATCCATTTTTAAATGATGTGGTCTAACCCAGCATATTGGGCATGGTAGGTAATGCACACCTTTAATCCCAGCAAGGCAAAGGCAAGCCCGTGCTCTAAGCTGGCACATTAGATGAGTGTATCATGAGAGGAAGCGTACCCAGAAGCACCTTTAGCAGTCAGTACATTTCCTGCTTTATCTCCCATTCATTGCTTCTCTGTGCCCCATAGCAGATAGTTAAAGTTGGGGGAAGCTACTTCTGGATAGTCAGGTGTTGCTGTGGTATCTGTTGATGGAGGGACCGGTGGTAGGTAACTGATTGGCTCTGCTAGTTATGGTCCTCACACTGAGATTGGCTACTGTGATGGAGAACCTGGGGGGTCAGGTCGCACTGAAGAGACATTCCCTAGGCCGGTACCCAGCCCCACACATGGCTGGGCCTGAGGACAGGAGACCTGAAGGTCTGGAGCTCTGCTTTTAATCCTTTGAGCCTTGCTGAAGGCTCACCACTGAAGAGAGTCATATAGTCCCATTGTCGGGACAGCTGAGGCAGTTTCCTTCTGTAGGAAGTAGAAAGATAATGCAGTCCTCAAAATGACTGTGAGACCTGCTATGCACTCCTTGAATAACTCGAGGATACCATTCATTTAATCTGTGATATAAATGGTTGCCTCTAGAGGGCGCTATATTAGACTACAAGGCTGCTTTCTGGAGTTGTACTAGCGAGTAATCCTAGATATTAGAACGTGTGGTTAAACTTGCTGGCACTAGCAAAAGGACTTCTTATTTGTCTTGTGCATCTAGCCTCTGGGACGGAGATAGGCTATAAAAATACAGAAACAGAACTATTTGGTTTAAAAGTCAAGTGTGGGAAATGTGTCAGGTAAAGCCCTGGGTCCCTCACAGCTGTGGGAGGTGGGATGTATCTGCCTCAAAACAGGTGCAGAGAGAGAGGGCTTTGGTGAGAGATGTGCCATGTCACTGCCAAGCCAGAGTGCAGTGTCTGCATGCCCAGCCAGAGAGGGGCAGGCCTGGGGTCCGCAGAGTCCCCTCAGGCCCTGGCCACACACTACTCTGCTGTGTGTCATGTCATTGTCCCCTGGAACCACATCCACTGAACCCTCCTCTCCAGCTGAACTGCCTTCAGCCCTTTTAATGGCTTCTCAGCCCTCTCAGCCCATCCCCTCTCCACCCTGGGCTGGAAGAGGGGGCCAAAGTCAGATGCTGTTTAGTCTGCAATCCCCTTCCCCCACCTTAGGCTTTTCTATAAGAAACTGGCCGGGCCAGCCAGGTTTCTTCCCCCAGGAGTCCAAGGTATAGGGTTGTGGGATTTGGCTGTGGGCCTCACCAGGAGTTGACTTTATCTCCATGATAAAGGGCCCAGGGTAGAGGTGGAACTTGAGGCCTCTGGTCCTGCCCCTTCCCACTGGGTACTAAAGAACTGTTGTCTGTTGCCTACCCTTAATTTGCCTTCTTAAGCAAGTTCTCCGTCTGCAGCCTGCTTGTTTATCACGGATGGCCTGCTGAGGACCTCATATAGGGTCTTATTATTTTGTGTCCCCAGGTCCAGTGTAATGCCTGTCTGTCTGGGCACCATTACTCAAACACTGCTGTGAAGACATACAGCAGTCACTGGTGGTATCCACTACACCAGGATCTAACTTCAGTTCCTTAGGGTGACAGGGTCCCAGGATGAGGGCCTGAGAGCAGACTGCTGGGGATGTGCACATGGAGTTCCGGGGAGGCCTAGTGGTAGGGTTTGGTTAAGACTATGGTTAATAAGCTTGCTGGGCCTGTGTCCATTGTTGGGATCAATGAAGAGCAGAAGGTAATGAGGCACTTCCAGAATTATTCAGTGATGCCTACGGTTAGAGTGACTTTATTTACTCTCACACATAACATCTAGAGACAAAATATGCAGGGCACAGTGGGGCTTGGGACCTCTCTTCTCATTCACAGGACCCTCGCTTCTCTCGTACCTAGCCAGGCGTGCCCCTCTGCCCAGGCTGGTCAAGGCTCATAAGCTACTTTGACCCAGAACTTTCTGATAGGTGATTTCTCTGCCTGTGAAATGAGCCAATTCAACCCAGATTAGAATATACTGAAGGCAGGTTTATTGGGAAGCTGCTCTCAGGCCAGTTCACTGTCCCCAAATACCAAGGCCAGGAAAGTCACCATGGGGGGTGATGGGGGCATGATGGGGGAAAGAGAGAAAGGGGTGTGTATAGGCAGAGAAAAGAAGAGGAGAGGGAGAAAGAGAGAGAGGGAGAGGAGGAGGAGAGAGAGAAAGGAAAATGTCTGAATTATATAAGGAGGAGCCTCTGGGGAAAGAGCAGCTCAGCCCCTGGGCTGGAATGTTCAAGTTGTTGGGGCAGGGTATGCCAGGTAGGGACTGGGGGATGCTGGGAAAACCTGGAGGCCAGGTCTGCTTTGCTATGAACCTCAATCCCTTGTCCCCAGAGTCCAAAACCAAACACTTTCCTACCCTTAGTTCCTGGGCAGGTTCTGTGGTCCAATCAAGATAGCCACCCACCTTTCTGTCCTGTGCACCTGCAGCACGCACTGTCCGCCTCTCAGCCCCCACACCTTCTTCCCCTGCTCTCCTCAGTGCAGACGATCAGAAGCATCTCTGCCTGATTCCCTGGGATGCCATCTTCTCAGCCTTTTCTCTGGCTGTGGGGTTCCTGGGCTTCCGTTTGAGAAGCAGTGTCCCTGGTTCCCCACTGGGAACTCATAACTCTGTCCTCTGTCACTGTACGCATCAGGCATGCCCTGCAGACCACTCTGAGTCCCACTGTGGCAGCTGCCTGGCATTTCTGGCTGGGGCAGTTCTCCAGAGAGGGGCAGTCAGAACGTCAGGACCACCCTTGGTGGTAGATGGTTAGGGCTATGAGTACCCAATTATCCTACCGCTGGCTGGATACCAAGCAGGGACCAGCCAGACCCTGTGTGTGCCTCTCCCTTCTTCAGGCCTCCTTGGGACAACTTCCGCATGGGGACTCGCTCAGGCTTTGATGTAGGAACTCAGATCAAGGTGAATAATCAGGGGTGTAGGTGTCTTTCTCAGTTGCCAAAGGAAATCCTTGTGAGTTCTCCTTCTCTAATAGGCCTTCCTGGGGCACCCACCTGAAGTAAAGTGTTCTAGATGGTACACAGAGGGGATCAGAGTGCATCTGACAAGGTCTGTGGCAGGGGACTCAGAGTTTGGTTGCCTCGTAGGCCTGGGAAACTCACAGTGTCTCCTGGGCACCGGGGCCTGGGGTGGGGTGGCAAGTATGGCAGCTGTTTAGAATGGCCGAGCAGGGCATGATGCATGAGCAGGCTGGTGACTTGGTGTTATGGTTGTCATGACAGCTGCAGCCTTTAGGGGTCTGGTTAATCTTGGAGACTGACATCAGTTTATGTCCCTAGCACATGGCAAAATGTCCGCTACATACTAGAACTTCAGTAACTAAATGTAGAATTAAAAATAGATGGGCAGGAGTCCTGCTCTTCCAGATGAGCTGGGCTTCTTTCCCCAGCACCTTCATTGTGGCTCACAGTTGTCTGTTAACTCCAGTTCCAGGGGTATCTGGTGCCCTCTTCTGGCCTCCATTGGTACTGCATGCACCATGCAAATGGTACACAGACATGCATGTAAGTGAAGCACCCATACACAGAAAATAAAAGTAAACACATATTTTTAACAAGGGGTGGGTGGAGAGGGAAATTTAAAGGAATCTGAAGGAGAAGTGAAGGCACTTGAGCTGGGCTTGAATGAGTAGGAGTTGAGCAGGGGAGCAGATAGGAAATGGGGCTGGATGTCACAGATATCCCAGGGACAGACACAGGATGATGTGGGGAGTGGATGTTGAGACTGAAAAAGTGGTCTCAGTTCATACAGGATGTGTGTTGGAGTCAGGGTTATGTGGAGGCCATGTCTGGGGCTTCCACTGGGGAGAGAAGGTCTGACTTATATTTCAGAGGTAGGTTTTCACCTAGTCAGGTGCTGGTACCACTTCTGTAATTACCCATGGGAGAAAGGTCACAGCCTCTTTCTCAAGGGGGCCACCCAGGGCAAGGCCACACCCAAGGCAGAGTCAAACATCCCCAGCCCCAAGGAAATCCCCAGGGAGATCCTGCAGGAGGAGTGAGATTGCCCTGTTGATGGGCAGAGAGGCTCCTGGGAGCAAAATGGCCTTTGCAAGAGCGGGGCTGGCCCAGCTTCCCCAAGGCCAACCATACTAGCAAGGGCTTTTTACAAGGAAGAGAAAGTTTTTATATGGAAACCCTTTACAGTCTCTGGAGAGGTCAGTTCCTCCTCCCCTGCTTCCAGACTTTTCCCTCCTTTCTAGAAACAAGCCTAGGACTCTATGTCCTGATGTCTTTTGCTGAAGTAAGTAGGCTTATCCCCTGACTTGAAGCAGGTCGTCCTCTAAGGCCTGGTTCTCACTGTGTGGACCATCCCATGTGCCCTGAGCAACTTCACCTTGTGTTGTTGACTATCTGAAGATAATGTATTTAAGACCCTGGGTTCTAACAATTGTAGGCTGAAAAAATTCCCATGAGAGATAGCTCCTGATTAGACCACTGACAGCCATCCCTAAATAACAGCTACTTTCAGCTGTCACCGTGGATCCGGTACAACAGTAGTCTAGAGAGGATGCGTGCAGGTTGTATGCAAATACTGGCTTGTTTTATAAAGGAGGCTTGAGGCTTTACAGTCTGGTATCCATGGGTGGTCATGGAACTGGATCCCAGCAGGTAGAGAGGACCCATTCTTTAACTCACTCGGCCAGAGAGAGTAGGGCTTTATCTGCTTTCAGATGATGGATGTATTCTCTTAGCACACCTGCAGTAACCATGTGTACAAAAGTCTGTAGACAGAAAGGAACATGTTGTAGTTGGGCAGGAGGGTCACTCTCAGGCAGAGGCTTCCCTGCAGGGAAGCTCCGAAGGGAGGGGAAGGCAGAATGGCTGATGGGTAAACAGACAGACAGAGGAGAGGTACTGGAGGCTGCACCCCTCCAGAGCTGGTTCCATTGTCAGCAGCCATGCACAGGAATGTCTTGTTCTTGTTGGCTACTTTTCTTCTAAAGGGATGGATGGTGTCATAAGGAGGCTGGCAAATAAATGGCATCTTACTGTGTGTCTGTTCACCAAAGTCTGGTGCCAGTTTCCCTGCCATAGTTCGAGAAGTGTCTGGAGGGGCCCAGTGGCACAGGTTGTTCTGGACAGTTTTGCCAACTCGACACAAGCTAAAGTCGTCTAAGAGGAGGGAAGCTTAAGTAAGGAAATACTTCTATAGGAGGAGGCTGTAGGAAGCCTGTAGTGGTTCTCAATCTGTGAGTCTCACAGGACACATATCAGATATCCTGCATTATGATTCCTAACAGTAGCAAAGTTACAGTTATGAAGTAGCCATGAAACAATTTTCTGCTTGTAGGTCACTACAACATGAGGAACTGTATTAAAGGGTCGCAGGGTTAGGAAGGGTAACAGCTATGGCTGTAGGCCTTTTCTTATTTAGTGATTGATGAGGGAGGGCCCACCTATTGTGAGTGATGCCATCCCTGGGCTGGTGGTCCTGGATCCTATAAGAAAGCAGGCTAAGCAAGCCATGGGGAACAAGCCAGGAAGCAGCACCCCTCCATGGCTTCTGCATCAGCTCCTGCCTCCAGGTTCTTACCCTGCTTGAGTTCCTGTCCTGACTTCTTTCCGTAATGAACAGTGATGTGGAAGTGTAAGCAGAATAAACCCTTTTCTCACCAACTTGCTTTTGGTCATGGCGCTTCATCACAGCAGTGGTAACCCTGACTAACACACAGGTCCTGAGCTCACGTCTTGAGAGAGAGAATGATGCTGGAGGGGGGCAGGCGAGGCTGGACCATCGAGCTAGCTCTTGCTACCTTCGTCCCAGGCACTGGGAAACATCATCAGCATAGTGACTTCTTTCTTGGAAAGAATCCAGTTAAGTTCAGGTCCTGGCTCTGTCCTTCCCAGAGACAGAACTCACCTGGCACTTTGGCTCTTTTGTTTGTGACAGCCTGAGGGGAGAGGCTGAGGTAGGAGTACGTAAGTGAGAAGCCAGCCTGGACAAGTTATGAGTTCAAATCCAGCTCAGATAACAGACATAATGAGACCCTTTCTCAAAAAAAAAAAAAAAAAAAAAAAAACCTACGAGAAACCAACCAACCAAAACCAAAACAAAACAAAAAAAATTAAAAAACTAACAGCAAAGCAAAAAAACAAACAGAAAGCCTAAAAGAAGGGCTGGAGAAATGGCTCAGGGCTTAAGAGCACTGACTGCTCTTCCAGAGGACCGGGTTCAATTCCTCGTGCCCACATAGCAGCAGCTCACAAGTGTCTGTAACTCCAATTCTAGGGGATCTGGCACCTTCACAGTCATATATGCAGGCAAAACACCAATGCACATAAAATAAAAATAAGTAAATCTTTTTTTTAAAAAAAGAAAAAGCCTAAAAAGGATCAGAAATATAAGGTAAGCTGCTCACACCCTGGTGTGCAGCAAGCTGTGTGTGTCTGGCTTCTACCTCATGTTCCTTCATCTGCAAAAACTGCCAGAGACAGCAGCCCTCAGCTTGGAGCCCTGTCCCTAGCACACCTCCCTATGCTGACACAAAGGTAGATGGATGCTTGACACTGTAACTGACCGAAGTCAGTGAACTTGCTATGCTCATGATTAGAATGCAGGGCAGGGAGCCAGCCACAGAACAACCTGCTGTGTGATTTCCACTGGGCCTCCTTCCATCTTACCCCAGAAGCTGTGTTCTCTGGGAAGTGCCCTTGGGGGTCCCCCTCCCTGGACATTCCCAGCTTTCAGGTCCTACAAAAATGCAGAAGTTCCCCAGAGAGACAAAAGACCCCAGCTTTGTTCTCCCAGTTTATACTGCTTTGCAGCTAGTTGAAGAAGCTGCCTGCGGTGTACCTGTCTGCCACCCCAGGCTTAGCTGCACTCAGTCTCCATTTCCTCACTGGTCCTTCCACTCACCTCACCATGCCTTTCTGCCCCACCAAGTATCTGAAGAGGAACAGGCGCCTGCCCAGGGGTAAGTGGACAACCAGGATCCCAGGCGCCTGGGAACTGGAGGGTCACCCTTCAAGGACAAGTGGTATTTGCTGCCTCCATGCAAGTAACAAGAAATGAGGGAAAGAGGGAAGATCCACAGGCAGTTTCAGCCTGGTGCAGATTGGCACATGGGCAGCTGAGGCTGCCCCCTGGGGAATTTTTTTGGTCACGGTCCACAGCTGGCCGCTCCACACACCAGCAGATTGTCTGTCTGTCTGCAGCGGGGACTGTGAGCCTTTCAGTCACCCTATCAATGACTTAACAGTCTACTGCTCTTGTTCACCTTTTGTGCTTCCTGTGTCCTGTGTGTCCCTTCTCTATGCCAGCCTCCTCCCAGTGCTTTAAGTTGCACAAAATACAGACAAAGTGAGCGGACTGGCAAGCAGCACGTGTGTCACATGAGCAGATGCTGCATGTGTTTGACTCTCGTGGATGCTATGGGACAATGAGGGCTGGCAAGGAGCATGGGTATGGTTGGAGATAAGAAGTCATGAAAGATGCTTCAAGGTGACATTCACAGAGAGACACGAGTGGAGTGAGAGACAAACCATGCCAGTGTCTGGGAGAGCAGCTCTCTGGACACTGGGCAGGGAAAGGACAGATGCTGCCCATGAAACAGAGACCATACTTGAGAGTGGTCACACCCAAAGAGGGGGACAACCAGGGACAGTGGAGCAGGAGTATGGAGCCACACCCTGATGATGGTAGCAAGATCATGACTGGGGCAGGGGCTTCTGGGAAGACTGACCAGAGGGTGTCAGGCTGCTTTCAGTCTTAGCTGGATCACTGTGGCTTCTATACTGGAATAGATTTAAGGAACCAAAAGAGAGGTGGCTGGACATGATGCCAGTTGAGAAATGAGTGTGACCTCAACCAGGTTGACAGTGAAAAGTGATACCATTTTGAACATACATTGAAAGATAAGCCAATGGGGATTTGCTGACCCCAGAGAAGAGATGTGAGACCGGAGAGGAGTGTGTGTATGTTTTCAACCTGAGGAACTGCAAGTGGAAGTTGCCCTCAGCCACGAAGATGGCAAAGCCAGATCTAGGATGTGATTGGTCCATGTCTGGTGAGTGATGAGTTTGGAAGTCACAGCATACAGACAGCACTGAAAGCCTTGTGTGATGCCAGTGAGTCCCCCTGTATAGACAAGTAAGTGCTTGTCCCACCGAGCCAGCCTCCTCTCTCCTCTTCTTTTCAAACTAATCTGTGTGGTCACTATATAGAATGTGAGTCTATGTAGGGCCAAGGAGGGAAGGGTGCAGGTCCCCTGCAGCTCTCTGCTGTGGCTTTCTGACACTGATTGGAACCAGGTTTGGTAGAACAGTAGGGATCCGTCCTGGACAATTCCACACAATGCCTGTGCAATATCACATGGCTGTGAAGTTAAACACTAGGTTAGACTCAGTGTAGACCTAATAGATCTCTATCAATGGCTTCCAATGCAAGGCAGTTTTGCATCCCCCCAGGAGCATCTGTCAATATGTGAAGACATTTGTTGTCCTCACAGCCTAGAAGGTCAGGACAGGGCCACAAATGCCATTAGTACCGGGACTGACGCTGCTTTCCTTGTATCTACCTGGATGTGATAATAAAAGCGGACACTTGGGGTTGTATCTAGCTGGTGCTAAGCCAAGCTGATATTCCATCTCCTCCTCCTCCTGATTTCACTTTTCCCACCTTGAAGGTGTGTGACTTGGGTACTCAGGGGGATTCTTAAGTCCACACAAGATGAAAGTTGATCCCTGAATAACATGGCCATCAGTGCCCAGGATGTGTGATAGAGCGGTGACAATATAGTGACCACACAGATTACTTTAAAAGGAAGAGGAGAGAGGAGGATGGCTCAGGGGGACAAGCACTTGTTGTCCAACTCTGACAACCTGAGTTCAGTCCCTGGAACTCATATACACACACACACACACACACACACACACACACACACACACACACACAGAACGAGAGAGAGAGAGAGAGAGAGAGAGAGAGAGAGAGAGAGAGAATAATAATAATAATAATGGGGCTTGGTAGATGGCTCAGTGCTAGAGACCATTTGTTGTTTTTGTGGAGGACCCAGGTTGGTAACTTACCATTTTCTTAGTTAGGGTTTCTATTGCTGAGATAAAACATCATGACAAAAAGCAGCTTGGGGTGGAAAAGGTTTATTTCTTTGGCATACTCTTCATAATCATGATCCTATCATTGAGGAGAGTCAGGCAGGAGCTCAAGGCAGGACCCTGGAGGCAGGAACTGAAGTAGAGGCCATGGAGGAGTGCTGCTTACTGGCTTGCTCCTCATGGCTTGCTCAGCTTGGTTTTTTTATATATATACAACTGAGAACCACCTGCCTACAGGATAGCACACGCACCCTCGTCAGCTGGCCCCTTTCATATCCATCATTACTCAAGAAACTGCCCTACATGCAATCCAGATGGATGCAATTTCTCAATTGATGTTTCTCATTTCAGATAACTATAGCTTATGTCAAGTTGACTTAATACTAACCTGGACAGTGACTCTTGTTATTCCAATTCCAGGGTATCAGGTACTCTCTTCTGGCCTCTGGATAATAAATGCACACAGTGCACATACATACATGTAAGCAAGACACCTATAAAATAGCAGTAAACAAAACTTTTTTTTTTTTTTGGTTTTTCGAGACAGGGTTTCTCTGTGTACCCCTGGCTATCCTGGAACTCACTCTGTAGACCAGGCTGGCCTCGAACTCAGAAATCCGCCTGCCTCTGCCTCCCAAGTGCTGGGATTAAAGGTGTGCGCCACCACCGCCCGGCTTAAACAAAACTTTTAAAATGTAATAAAAAATGTTTAAAAAACAGGGAAGAAACAGCAATAAAACCACAGACGCACAGTGAGTGAGCCTGCGGTTGTGATTGGTCCTCTGCTTGCTTCTTTATATGTCCAGTGTTAAGTTCTTTCTGAATCTTGGCTTCAGCATGTATAAGATACTCTTAGTGATAGTCTTTCCTGTGATGTCAGTGAGGGCTGTGTGTGCCTGGGAATGCTAAGGCCTCCTACAGGTGTCCCATGTCATAGGTCCCTTGGAGGCAGTGTTGTGACTGTTGCTTCCAAACATGAAGCAACAGAGACCAATTTACTAGCTATAAAAACAACATTGCCTCGACACATGTGTGTTCGAAACCGTGCTATCAAGATATCAGACATCAGATAATGAAGGGCCTTTGAGCCAGGAGCTGAAAACAAAGCAGACTGTTCTTATGCCTCAGTTGACTTCCTTAAGGGAGTTTCCGGACTGTGATACAGGAAAGGGACACACCAATCAATGGAGCCCAGTGGCCTCCATGGGTAGAGACAACACAGCTGAGAGTCTGGGAGATCAAAGCTTGCAGGGTGATGTATGCAAAGATGAAAGGCTGTGCAGAGACAACGCATGCATTGGATCTCCCTGTGTACCTGTCACCACAAGCATTTGAGGAAACCACCCAAAACTGAGCAAAGAAGAACTTGAGGAAGTCAAGTCACGCCCAACAAAGGATGGATTGGTGCTTGTTCCCATCTGTCAGACTGGAAAGCCACACAACCATGAGACACTGGATAGATGATACAGCAAACTTTCCCTCTGTAGGGGAACCATGAACTCTTCCCTGAGCCCTCGAGGTCCACCTAGGAAACTCCCGTCATGAACTTAACTTTATCTCAGAGGGAGGCTCAAGAGAATTTATAGAAATATAAACCCCTAGCACCCAACCATTGAAAATCCACAGTGCTTGGTACCTACTCAAACATCAAGAATGTGAAGAGGTAGGAAGGTAAAACCCAGGAGGAGAAGAAAAGTCAAGCAGCTGAAAACAACCCAGAAATGACAGGTATTTTAAGGTCAACGGACTGAGACATTAGAACAGGATTTTTTGTTTAATAGCTAAATTCAATGTGTCCTAAGAGTTCAGTGGAGACATGAGATATATATAAATAATAATGTGGAAAGTCCAAATCATATTTCCTGAGAGAAAGCCTTTCTTACACATTGAAAGAAATAGCCCACATGGATGAACAGGGACCATGAAAGGCTGGTGAGCTTAAAGCATTAGAAACTGTGTGTGGGCCGGGCGGTGGTGGCGCACGCCTTTAATCCCAGCACTTGGGAGGCAGAGGCAGGCCGATTTCTAAGTTCGAGGCCAGCCTGGTCTACAGCGTGAGTTCCAGGACCGGGCTACACAGAGAAACCCTGTCTCAAAAAACCAAAAAAAAAAAAGAAAAAAAGAAAGAAAGAAGAAAGAAAGAAAGAAAAAGAAAGAAAGAAAGAAAGAAAGAAAGAAAGAAAGAAAGAAAGAAAGAAAGAAAGAAAACTGTGTGTGTTTGCTATTATTTGAGGGGTTTGTTTGTTTGGGGGACAGGCTCTTACTGCCGGGAAATTTGTAGGCCTGAGCTGCTTTCATGCCTTTGAACCCCCTGCCTCAGCCTTCAGAGTGCTAGGATTATGGGTGTGTGTAGTTATGCCTTTGTAGTTATTTTCTCCCGGTGCTGTGATAAGTCACCACGAAATCAGTGGCTTAAATGGCAGTTTGATTTGTGTGATGTCTGTGGTTCTGGAGGTTACAAGTCTGGTTTAATTCCAGGGATCACAGGGAAGTGCCTTGGGGAGGCTGTAGGGGATAGACCAGCTTCTCACCCGCTCCTACATGCTGCCAGGGTCCTCTGCTCCCGGCTTTTCTATATCTTCGAGGCTGGCCACCGTGATTGACCAGGTCACGTTTTATGTGTCAGTTTTAGTCCTGTACCCATTTTTGCCTCTGGTTTCTCCTTTACTTTTAAAGTCCATTACAACTGTACTGAGCCAATTAGCAATTTAGATTCCACTGACAAAATTGCTACTCTTCTGTGATGTAGCCTAACCTATGCATGGGTTCCAGAGACGAGAATGGAAGTGTTTTATTGAGGGGGCATTATTCCACTGTAACACTACCCAAAGATAAATATATAGAGAAACAGTATTTAACACAATCATCTCATCAGTGAGCTGTGAGAGATCCTCCATGTTTAATGCACAAGGGAGTGGAGTCACTGAGGAGCAGAGGGGAACACAGACACGTTGCTTTATGCTTTTTTTTACTCGAGTTTTATTAACACTACACACTCATAAATCTAAGCAGTTCAATAAACCCCATACACAAGGAACAGGAGGAGTCACATGGCGGCATGTCACAATTTAATGACTTAAAGGCAATGGAGTAGAAATAGAAAACAAGGGTACTGGCCAAACGACGTGCAGGTGAGTGGGCTATACAGCAACTTTCCCAAAACAGGCAGAAAGACACAGTCAACCTGATGTCTTATTCCATGACACAAAAGCATGACTCCATCCCACTGTCCAAAGATTCAGAGCTAGTCACCAATAGTTGCATAAGACCAAGGGATGCCAGAAGAAGGGTGACAGGCAGAGGTGACAATGTCACGTGAAACCTGGATTCTATAGAGAGACGCATGTACAGACATGTATGTGTCCTTCCCTTCTCACTGGCCGGTTGAGGGGAGACAGTGCGGGGTATTGTGGGATATACGGTGTCGTTGAACAGCAAGTTGTAAGACAGGAAAGACAATGATGGAAACACTCTTGACAAGGCCCACAGGCATGTCCAACCTTCTACCAAAGTTGTCATCTACAAATGTATTGATTCATATTCACAGCGTTCCCTGGACATACACATGGGCCTCAAGTAGTTCAATATTCTTCAGTGTAGACAGTGGTAACTACAGAGGCATATACTGTAGTCTCTAAAGTGGTCACTGCTGTGTGGGGGGGAGACAGGGAGAAAGACCTTTGCCAATAAGCAATATAAGAGATGGAATGGATTCATCAAAATAGTAAAATAGAGGCTGAACTGTGGCTCACCACCTAAGAGTACTCATAGCTATCCCACAGGATCCAAGCTTGGTTCTCAGCACCAAACTGGACCACTCACAAATGGCTGTAACTCAGCTCCATGGAATCCAACACCTTCTTCTGGCCTCTAAGGGAACCTGCATTTATGTTTATACATACACCGACCGACCAACAGACAGACAGACACAGGGACACACAGACATACACACAAACGCATGCACACTCACACACACATGCACACACATCACATCACAAGAAAAGAACCACAGACCAGCACCCCTCATGAAGAGAAAAGAAAAATTATCAACAACATACAAAATTAACAAGGAGAGGATATTCCAGGAGTGTAATGCTGGTTTAGTATGTGGAAATCCATCAATGTGCTGTATGGTTCTCACTCCCAGGAATGATGTGAGTGCAGGCAAAGTATGTCATTATACTGTGCCAGTTTCCGTGTCTGTAAAGTAGGAAGGGTGGGCTGAGGGTATAGGTATCTCAGGTGTAATGTAGAGACCCAGGCCCTTCACAACATACTGTTTTTTTTTTTTACTTACTTTTATTTTTATATGCATTGGTGTTTTTGTCTACATGTATGTTTGTGTGACGGTATTGTATCCTGGAGTTACAGATAGTGTGAGATGCCATGTGGGTGCTGGGAATTGCACCTGGGTCCTCTGGAAGAGCAGGCCGTGCTCTTGACTGCTGAGCCATCTCTCCAGTCCCTCACCACATACTTGTAACAACACTGCTTTCAGTCCTTGTGAGGATAGGCAGAGGGTGGCTGTGTGCTCAGCAGAACTGTTCTGGAACTTTCCAGTGTTCAGGAAACATCCCTTCCCATCTGGGCTCCTCCCCTGGGCCATAGTCCAGCAAGATCCAGTCCAGGGCTACCAGTGCTCTCTGCCTCCCTTCTCCTGTCCTTTGGGAACAGGATTGTCTCTGAGACTCATCCCCAGCACAGAGTCCTGGTTAGGATCCTAAATAAGTAACCATGTTTTGGGAATGTGGAAGGTGGGGAAATCATTCTTTAAAATCTTCTAAATTGCCCAGAGCACTCAGCATAATGGTGTTTTAGAACATCAGAGTGATGAACTCACTTGCAGAGGTCAACCTGGGAGCCAGTAAAGTGGCTGTTCCAGGAGGAGAGGCCCCATTTGAGCGAGCTCTAATTCTCCTCTCCCGCCTTTTAGTATCGCCTCACGTAGACGACTCCTGAACACCAGCTCAGATGTAATATCTGGCCAATGTAACCTTGGTACTTGTAAGGAATCTGGTGTGTGTGGTGTTCAGTTACACTAAAGGTAGAGCGCACAGTGAGTAGTACACACAGTGGGTACCTGATTTCAGCAAAACACTCGGGAGCTGCAATTGGAACTGAACTTCTTCCAGTTGCCCTAGAATAGGTGTGTTCCCCTCGTGATGTCCTGTGATGCTTTTGATGATTTTCTGTTTTGCTATGGGAACAAATGAACACATAAAAGCAAACTGACATGAGGGCAAGGGAGAAAAGAAACACCAGAGTGCCCCCATGTGAAGAGACTGGATGCAAACCGGAAGCGAGAACTGAGCTCTGGGGTCCAGGAGGGGACCTGCTGTGCTGTCCTGCATTGGAACCCTGAAGTAAGCCCTGTCTCCCTGTCTTGCAGGTGGTGCCGCAGAGCGGGAGAAGGTGCCGGCCAACCCCGAGGCGCTCCTGCTCATGGCCAGCTCCCAGCGTGATATGGAGGACTGGGTGCAGGCCATCCGGCGTGTCATCTGGGCCCGCTGGGCGGAGGTACTTCCCGTAGCTCGCATGTCCACCCTGTAAAACCCTTGTCTGCAGGTAATCTTGTCCTCCTGCCCCGGCCCACAAGTTCCCTCTCACTTGGGACTTGCTGGGTACATCCTGCATGTCTGATGGCAGCTTGGTCCCTTCTGTTACTATTCTTGAAGTCATGCCTCCTGCCTAGTGCTTAGCCCTTTGTCAGGGGACTCGAATCTCTTAATAGAGGCCTGTGGCCTTTGCTTGCTTGTCTCCTTGCTTCTAGATACCCTGCTGAATGCTGAATGGTCTTCTTACAGGGTGCATGTGGATCACAGGCTGCCCTGTGCTCATACCCAGTGTGTCCGTCTTCCCCCTTTACTTTTTCTAGGCCTCCCTGACATACTGGATCCCAACCCTGGCTGCCATGCCCAATTCCTGTCCTTGATCTACTGTTTATTTATTGCTCATTCAAAACATTCCATGACTGGTACCAGACACCTGGTCTATGCCAGGCATTGGGAAATCAGTGGTGAACAAGCTGGTGTTGCCTCTGACCCGCACGCCCTGCTGTGTGCCACAGGCATCTATAGACAAGACAGACAAACAGACACATCTGAAGGTGTTTAAGAGCAAGAGCTGCAGAGGAGCAAAGGGCCTGGGGATGGGAAGAGGAAGACAGCGGGAGGGAGGGCCTGGGTGAGAGAGGTGTCTGGGTAGTGAGTGGGGCCCGGCGGGCAGTGTTTAGACTTCAGCGTGGAGCCCAGGTATAACTGTAAGCAGGAAACAGATGGGACTTGACTTAGATTGATCTTCTTGGTTTGTTTTTCAAGACAGGGTTTCTCTGTGTAGCCCTGGCTATCCTGAAACTCACCCTGTAGACCAGGCTGGCCTCAAATTCAGAGATCCGCCTACCTCTGCCTACTGAGTGCTGGGATTAAGGGCATGTGCCACCACCGCCCTGTTTGACTTAGACTGAAACTCTTTTAGTCATCATGTAAGGAGTGGGCTGCAAAGACAAGAGTGGCCACAGCAGGCTGGGACAGGATGGGACAAACAGTGATGGGGAGATGGCTGGGGTAGCCAGCTGCAGAAGCTTCTGGGCTTCGCCCAGGCCTAGTCTTAGAGGAAAGAAGGGAGTGCTGACTGCAGACACGTGGCTGTCTTTGTAGGTTGGTGTCTATCTGAAGTCATCCTCAGAGTGTTCTTGATAGTGTCACCATGCTAGGGTAAGGGTAAGGGAGGCCCAAGTCCCTGCTGAGCCTTCCAGCAGGGTGGTTCTAGCCAAGGTGTGAACATTCTCTCTCTCTCTCTAGCATTTGTCAGGCAGACACAGATCCTCACCTTTGGAAATCCCAAGCCCATATCTGGATCTGATGAGTCTTGCGCTCTCTGCTTCTTACCTCAACCGCTCTCCTCTTTTACTGCCGGCCATGTCCTGCTTGATCTCCTTTACCTAGCTACCAACCTCTGTGTAGAAGAGCAAATGTAATGTTAGAAGTTAATATTGTTCCTTGGGGCTTCACCGGGACGGCAGCTGGCTTGACCCACAGACCGTTTAGTAGCCTGGGAAGACCAGAACCATCCAGAGACAGCCTCTGTAGCCACAGAGGACCTCCTTTTGTGCCAGCACATTGAAAGCGAAGCCAAGGAACAGAGCAGACACCTCATGTTTGGTCTGCGGTTCGTAAGAGGTTGTGAGCATCAGAGGGAGCTTAGAGGAAAAAGAAATAATCTGTACTGTGGAGACCAAAGGACATGCATTCTGTGAGAGTCAGTCAAGAGGCTGGAAGGAGGAGAATGACTAGGGAACAGGTGTCTATAATATTCGAACCTATCATGGGATTCCCAACTCAGCTAGGCAGAGATGAGCCAGTAGGAAATGACCATGGCAAAAAAAAAAAAAAAAAAGAAAAGAAAGAAAATGACCATGGCTTGAATGGGCACTTTGCAAAGAAGCAATCCTCACAGTCTGTGAGCATGGTGAGTGGGCTTTAGCTTGTTGGTCACCAAAAACACGTGACTTCACCACATGTTACATCTATGCATCACCCAATTCTTGCATGTATCAGCAGGGAAGTTGCTTGGAGGTATCTGGCAAAGTTACTACAGTGGAACACAGGAACCAGTATTTCCCTGGGGAGGTGGGTCCCATGCAGACATGTGTGCACAGTTCTTCTAAGAGAACTGGGTGCAGAAGGGTTTCACAGTCAAATTTATGGCATTCTCAGACTAACTCAAGCACCTAGCTGTATTGCGAGGAGATAACTAACTCATTCTTACAGTGGGACACTGTTGTGGGATGGCGGAATCCACCACAGCCCCACCTAATAGCATCCACAAGCCTATAAAAGTGTGGAACTGAAGGAGCCAATCAGCACGTAGCATGCTGTGATCCCTTCATGGTGAGATGAATGATGCCAGAAAGGGAATGATAGCATTTATGGATGGTCAGGGAGCAAAGATACAAAGAAGAACAAAAATGAATGCCTCACAAGGATAAGAAAGAAAGAAGAGAAAAGGGTTAATCTCCAGCTCCCAAGTAAAAAAACCACACGTGGCAGGGGTGGCAATGGCAGTGTGTGCACTCCTAATTTCAACATGGGGGAAGCAGAAACACGAGGATTCCCTCAGGCTCACTGACCAGCCCAGTTAGTCTACAAATGGCAAACTCCAGTACCTCAGTGAGAGCATGTCTCAAAGACAAGATAGATGAGATTCCTGAAGAATACATGTGACATTGACCTCTAGCTACATATGTGCCCCCACCCACCAGGGAAGAAGGCTCAGTTGGTAAAGTCTTTGTCATGCAAGCATGAGGTCTTGGGTTTGATCCTCAGCACCCATATATAAGTGAGACATGGCAGTTTGCATCTTTAGTCCCAGCACTGGGGAAGCAGAGGCAGATGGGAGTATCCATTTTAAAGTAATTGGTTAAGTGAGATACCCTATCTCAAAAAAAGAAGAAGAAGAAGAAGAAGAAGAAGAAGAAGAAGAGAGAAGAAGAAAGAAAGAAGAAGAAGAAGAAGAAGACGACGACGTAGTACTGGGGACTGAGAAGATGGCAGAAGACACTTGCCACCAAATCTGATGACCTGAGTTTGATTCCCAGAACTCATATACTGGAAAGAGAGAGCAAACTCCCACAAGTTATCACACACACACACACACACACACACACAGACACACACACACACACACACACACACACACACACACACACTGAATAAATGGGACAGAAAAATCGAAAGCAGTAGAGTCTACACAGACCTAGACGTTTAACCACCACTTGTACACACACGAGCATACACACATGTATGTACATTCACATACACACAGCTCCACAGGTACCCTCAGACTCGAGAGAGGGAGACTGGTTGCTTCCAGCGTGTGCTGCAGATGCTAGCTTGGCTATTAGGCAAAATCAATGAAAAGCAACCAGACTGGAAAGGGGGAGATAATCTCTTTACTCACAATATGAACATTTCCCTTCCCCTTATCTTTTTAAAAAGCTTCTCTTTTAAGTTGTATTTGTGTGTATGTGTGCACCATGTTTTGTGGGTACCCATGGAGGCTAGAAGGTAGGTGGTGGTCATATCCGAGACACAGTCAGCTGCCGGCCCACCTCTGAGCAGCTCAGTCAAGTGGGTGGGGTCCTAGAACTTGCTTCCAAGTTTCCCAGGGATGCTGTTGGTCTAAGGAGGCCATTTTAAGACACACCCCACCACCCACTATTAAAAGTCACTGAGTGTTTGTAAAAACAAAGCAGGTGTTTTGAGTTTTGGGAATGACTCTTGTGAGAGAGACATTCTGTTTTTGGTTTTGAGCCTGTATATTTTCTACTTTAGTTTTCTTTACTGTAAAAGATACACAACCCCAAATGCATATGTTAATCGCCTTTGAGGGTGCAGTTCAGTGGCATTAAGTACATTCAGTGCTGTGCAGCCACAGCCACTATCCAATGCAGAACTTCACCACAAAATGAAAACCTGCATCCATTAAACAAATGTCCCACTGCCTCCTTCCTCCTGCCAGCTTTTGGCAACTTCATCCCGCTTGCTAATTCTCTGAATGTGCCTACTCCAGGTATCTCTGGTAAGTGTATAGGCTATGTATGTGTAAGTACAGGTGCCTGAGTGGTCCAGAAGAGTGCCAGATCGCTTGAAGCTTGAAGCAGTTGTGAATTGTCTGATGTGGGTTCTGGGAATCTAACCCAGATCCTCTGCAAAAACAGTACAGTCTTAAGCACTGAACCATCTCTCCAGCCGCAGAATTTCAATTTCTCCCAAGACCCTACCCACTCTCAGAATAATACTCCATTAAGTGCCCCTACCCCCAGTTTGTTATTCATTCATTCATTCATTCATTCATTCATTTATCAGTAAATTATAGACTAGTTTTACCTTTTGGGTTTTACATCATACAGCTGTGAACATGGGTATAAAAGTTACTTTTTATTGAGACCAAAATACTTGACAGAAACAAGGGAGAAAGGTTCATTTCGCGTTATGGTCCCCACAGTTTCAGTCCATCTTGGAGGGAAGGCATGGTGGGATTGATGGCTGTGGAGCATGCTAGAACCTCCTCATCTAAGCAGAAAAGAGAGTGTGGAAACCAGAGGGCTGGTTTGGAAGCCCTCCCTGCTGGCCTTCTGTCAGTCAAGCCCCACTCCCCCAACACCATACTGACAGCCAAGGGGTGAGCACTCAAAATATGAGCCAGTGGGTGACATTCCAGATTCCAGCCTTAGCAATGAGTACATGAATAGCCCTTTAAAACCCTTGCTTTCTGTCTCCTGTGTCCACACCCAGAAGTGAAACTGTTAGGCTCGTGGTTAAGTTTTTGAGGAAACACCATGCCCTTCTCCACAGTGGCTATGCCAAGCATCCCACTGGGTAATGATATATGTAAGAGTTCACATTTCTTCCCACCCTAATTGTCACCCAACAGCTGGCTGGGGACTTTTCGTCTGCTTGAATAGAGACTGTGTGTAAGCAAGGAAGCCCTTCAAATGCTGGTCCCTGGGTGTCTTTGTTTCCCTTCGTGTCTGACAGCAGCTAGCACTGGCAATAAGCAGGCAGAAACAGGGACAAGTGGCATCCTGTTATAGACCCTTGTTGGCCTAAGGTATTGGAAACTTAGCCCTCCAAGGGTTAGTGTCTCCGTGTGGACCTTACGTAGAAGCATTCTTGGCTCTGGAACTCTGAGGTGACCACAGTCTATTATAGGCTCTCCCTTGGGCTCCTGCAGCGTTTCATCAGCTCTCTGCTCGGTGGTCGCCTGTGTTTATCCTCCTTTTCTTCTTGTGCTCAGACCACACTGAACTCTTTAACTGTCTCTTCCGTTGTCAATGCCACCTGCCAGAATGACTGGGGCACCATTGTAAGAACAGCGTTTAGCACTGGAGGATTGTAGAAGAAGCATGTACTACCCACAGGGGTTGGGGCTTCTCAGGTACAGGTGTCCCCTGACACCAGGGTGTGATTAGCACAGCCCCAGCATCCTGTGTCAGTATGGTGTGTAAGGAGTGTGCGATTGTAGGATCATGCTGGTGACGTGAGATGGGGCGGCTGAGATGTCACAACGGAACAGAGCAGCCGAGGGAAGAGTTGTCTTCCAGCCAACTCCCAGCCCTAGCAGCCTGCTTGTACACCCCAAGAAGGAGCATTTAGAACTCCGGCCCATTACATCCCAGCTTCTAGCACCAACCACAGGCATTGAGCCTTCTGTTTTGGACCAATCATGGCCTGGCTGCTAGTCACAGTGTTCTCTCCCTCTGGGGTGGAGGTGGGGAATGCATCTCCTCTCGCTAAGGTGGAAATGGTTCCTGAAAGTCCCTGGTTGCAGAATCGACCTCACACTGTTTCTCTGTTAGCTCTGGGTGGGGCTAGGCCTTCAGGGGCCAGGAGAATCAGCTAGAGTTTGTGGCTTAGTTGGCTCAAAGCACTCATGGAGTGCTCATGACAGCCAACAGCTGGCGCTGGCATGAGGGTAGTTGCTCTGGCATGTGACCTCTTGATCAAAGCAGCAAGGACAGCATAAGAGCCCAGGAGCTGCCAGTTACTCAATTTCCTGATTCCTGGCATCTTTGCTTATTTACAGGGAAATAGACATCAGAAGGAATGCGTAAGTCTAAGCCAAAGAACTTAGCATTAGTGCCAACAGTGACTTTGGTAGTGCTTACACCTGCTAGGCGCCCAGGGAGGGGCGGGTCCCCCTTGCCTCTTAGAAGCTTTTGTTTCTGTTTTGCTAATAGCCACCACGGTGGTAGTAGTGGGTGTAAAGTGGTGTCTCATTGTTTAAACAAAGTGTTGCATGAAGGCCATAGCCAATCAGGAAGATGTCTGGTGGAAACCTGCCAGACCCCAGCCTTAGCCTGGCAGAGGTGGGAACACTAATGGAGGCTAGGTGAAGCTCTGACTGAGTCAGGTGGATGTCTCCTCCCCTAACAACCCCTTCCCAGGACATGGACTTCTACTTGGAGAGATGAAGAGAGAGCTCTGGAGAGTTTTAAGGCAGTGACTGTGATGATCTGACCTTCAGTGTTGGGGAACTTCTGACTGCTCCCTGGATAGGCCTGAGGGAGGACCACAACCTGTTTGACTGTCCGTGCAAGAGTGCAGCTCTCCTCTGGGTCTGGCTGTTGAACTGAGCAGGCTGCAACTCTGTCCAGAGTGATGAGATCTCCAGGATGTGAGTGTAAGAAGCAGGGGTGTGAACACTGTCAGGCTGAGCTACCTGCAAGGACAGAGGTTGGTGGCAGTGAAGGGGAGCCAGTGTGGAGCAGGCTGAGGGATCGTGAGAGTGTGGCTCTGTCTACACACCTTTGGGTCTGAGTTATCTGTGAGTCTGTATAGGCAGCTAAGGTCAGAGTCAGAGGGCTGGGAATCACTTCTCCCAGCACCATTCGCTCCACATCTCAGCCTCAATGGGAGACTTAAGAAGACAGTCTTATTTTCAGTTCCAGTGAATATCAACCTGGCAAAACCTGAGCCTGAGCCTGGGCTTCTGACACTTGGACACTTGAACCTGGTTCTGATGCTGTCTGCCCATTCTAGTGAGAAGGGAAGGTTGGGATGTCAGGTGGAGACTCCCCCACAGGCCTGGAATCCTGGTCAGTTTGATATAAGGGATCAGGCATCTGCAGGGTGTAGGGACTGGTTTACAGTGTCCTTGTGTCTCCTTTCCAGCAGTCCTGAAGGCCTCTCTCCTAAAAAAGCTCCAGAGCCTGTGATTTGGGGTCCTTAAGTCAGGGGATACAGGTGGCAGCCACTGCTACAGGCTCAGCAGAGCCAAGGCATTGGGACTGTCTGCCGGGAGAGCCAAGGCCACAGTAACTACTTTATCTAAGAATGCCTCACCACAACCCCCCCACCCTCGCTCAGCCATCTTTTACACTCTCTCCCTCCCCCTTCCCACAATCCTGTTTTCCATCCCCACCCCCCCACCCCGTGTTGTTCAGCCTTAGCAACCTACCTCCCCTCACTGGGCTACACGGAACTCAGCACTCTGCACACAGTTCGAGATGCCCAAGCCGAATAACCCGCCTGCTATCCAGGATGCTCACAGAAGTGAACCATCTTTGTGGTTTGAGCTTTCCACCCTGCTCCCAAGGGTGCTCCTAACCCAAGGACTAGAGCTCAGTGAAGCGGGGCTGGTGAGAACTAATAAGCAGGAGGCAGCCGAACCTCCTCTCTAGGGCTTTCCTAGACTTCGAGGTTTAACTCAGATGGGGAAACTGAGGTTCAGAGAGGAGACAAGTGGGCACCTACTTACCACCTTCGTACAAATAGGACAAGTAGGTGGGTACCCCCATCCTTCCCACCTTCGTAGTAACCTGAGGAGAGAAACACCCTCACTGAACACTTTGGATTAGACACACTCTTGGCCCCACACTTAGCTTCAGGGCCTGGACTAAGAGTCTCAGTGTCCCACAGGCAAAAATTAATGGGAGCATGGGCTTCCCCCTAGGACCAGGGAAGGAGAATATGCCTGTAACCTTTACACTTCCTGGGCTGACAAGTCTCATCTCCTCTTCCTCTTATGGTTCAAGCATCCTGGGTCCTTGGTAGTCTGTGACCGCCTGTCCACCCTTAGTGTGCTTATACCTACTAAGCTCTGGCTGTGTGAGATGAGGCAGTCACAGGCTCCAGGAGGGGACATGGACATCCAAATACCCCATTTGAAATAAAGACAGGACGTGATTAAGACAGGCTCAACCTGCCTTTATTTCCAGTTTGGTATTTTGATCATTATGGATTTTTTGTACTACGATTGTCTTTTGGTTTGGTGGTTTGGTTGTATTGAGACAGGGTCTCTCTACATAGCCCTGGCTGTCATGGAACTTAGTAAGTAGATCAGGCCTGCCCAGCATTCAACAGAGATCCTACTCACCTCTGCCTCCCAAGTGCTGGGATTCAATGCATGTACATGTCCACGACACCTGGTTCAAGGAGTGTTCTTAAAAATATTGCAGTTGAGTTGCGTATCTTGGTTCTTGGAGGAGCCCAAACATTCCCTTGGACTTTATGCCAAGTGAGAGTCTACTAAATGTAAACAAATAAAGTGACTGTCCCCTGCACACCTAGCTTGAAGAGAGGACCAATTTCCCCAGGCTCAGGGCCTTCTTCCTCCTCTCTATGCCTCTATCTCTTCCAGCTCTGCTTCTGCCTTCTGGTGTAGGCTGACCCTGTGTGCCACTCTTCTCCAGAAGGAGCCCTGAGAAGATAGGCTTCATAGAGGTACTGAGGAATCTCTGTCACTTCCCAGCTAGACCTCGATAATCGCATAACTGCTCTTGATTTGTTAAAAAGAGTTGTTAACTATCTTTTAGAGCTGTTCAGGAGATGAGTCAAATCCAAACCATCGTCACTAACCCTAGGGGTACTGGTTTCAAGGAGGTCAGAGACCAGGAAGGCCTGGAGTGTGGAGCCCTCCATGTTACGATTGCTTTAGGTGGGGCATCAATGCCCTGCTCGCAGGTTGACTCAGACCCAGTTGCCCAATCTTCTCTGGCCTCCCTTGCACCACCTAGAACTTGTGCCTCCCCGGGACCTTGGCCTTCGTGGGTGTTCCTGAAGAGGGTCCCCAGATAGAAGGAAGTGATCCCGTGGAGGGCTGCTGCGAACTCAGGATGCTTGATATCGCGGCCCCGAGAGAAGGGGTGCGGACCGGGAGCTCCCAGCGCTGGGAGCTGCCTGGCAGGAGGCATCCTAGGCACTCGATCCTCCCGCCCTCGCCCCAGGTCCAGCCCTGGGCGGCTCAGGCCGGGCGGGCGGCGGGCAAGACGCTACCTGTGCGCGTGCCGGGCATTCCTGCCGCCGCCGCGCCGCCGCGCCCGGGCGCGCCATGGGCCTGATGCCGGCCGCGCGGGCTTTCTCCAGCTGCCGCGCCTGCCCGAGGCCGCTCTGTCGCCTGCCCGCCTGCTGCGCGCCCGCCGCCCCAGGTAGGGGCTCGACGGGGTGCGGGAACCGGGGACGTGGGGCTCGCGGGCCCTGCGGGAGGGTGGCTATAGTCGCGGGAGCCAGGGATCAAGAGATGGTTCCCCAGGGGCTGGAGAGTCATGTACGTGCGTGTTTGTGTCAGTGGGAAGAGGAATGGGCGACCCCCCATCCCTTTTCCTGTCAGGGGTCCGACCTGTGTGAAGAGACTAAAGGAATTTGCTAAAGATCCTCCTCATCCCCTTCTGCTCTGAGACCTAGCAGGAAGTGGGTCCCAGGCTCTGACTCCGAACCCAGTCGGAAGCCTTTGGAAAGCCACCATCCAGAGGAGGGAATCAGTCTGCCCTAGGGCCTGGCTAGCGTTGGGCAACCCCATCCTCTAGAGCCTTAACCTGTGGTGGTTTTCCAGGCCATTCTGGGGTCAAGTTAGAAGGGTTTTTTAAACTCTTCCCAAGCTGAGGCCATGAGTAGGCAGGGCCTGAAAGAGGGGCAGTCGGTAGTCCTGACAAAGGGGAAGTGGATGTTCAAAGAGTGGGTGCACGGTGGGTTGCAGATGGGAGTGAACCAAAGAGCAAAGAGGCTGTAGCCAAAAAGAAGACTGAGAGACTGTAGGTTTATCCAGAGTTTGTAAACCTCTGGAGAATTGCTTTTTTATTGCGCCTTCTCCCCTGGCTGTGGCCTCCTCTCCACTGGGGAGAGGCAGACGCAGACAGTGCCAAGCTGATCTGCTGCCTCAGCCCTGGGACCAGATCCAGGAGGGAATCCCAGTGGCCTCCCATTCTTGCTGTGGCAGAATCAACCCCCACCTTCCCAGGGCTTCCCTTGATGGTCAGGAGAAAACCATTAGGTGCTCTGTGTTAGTGAGGCACATTCATCTGTGGACATAGCTCTAGGACTTGGCAGGAAGGTTGAGGGCTGCTTCCAGGGTCTTCTAGAATGATCTCTCAGCAGTGGCAGGATCTGTGGCTTCCACTCCTGCGTGGGTTTTCGAGAAGCGCTCCCTGGAGGCATGTAGGCCAGGCTAGAGGGAGCAGCTGTCAAGGCAGAAGCTGTGCTGCAGGTTCATCCTGAGGAAAGGCACCCCTGCCAGCTTCCTCTCAGTTGGCAGAGCAGGCACTTGGGTGACAAGTGTAGGCCAGGCCCTCAAGAAACCACATACTGACTGTGTTTCCAGCTACATGACAAGACTACCAGAACTGGTTCTTGGCACATTTCCTCTCTGAGGCTTGCCAGGAGGGCTTTGGGAGTTCACAGAGCCTACCAGGGGGACTGTGGTAAAGACAGCAGTGGGAAGAGCCTCTGGAAAGAAAGGCTGCTTGAAGCCTGAACGTGGCTTGTCTACAGCAGGAGCAGCTGGCAAGGAAGACTCAGAAGGCTGGGCTGGAGTGAAGTCTGGGCTTTTCCTTTCATAAGTCCAGTCAAGGAGGGGATGCCCTGGGAGTGTGGGTCCATCTTGGGCCTCAGGGCAGTCTGTGAAGACAGGTCTCACTCTGAAGATGGAGGCTTGTAATCCACTGTTTCAGCCAAATGTGTGCCCGGAGCCTGCATCTCTGTGGTCTTATTGCTTGCTTGCTTGTGCCTCCACCTCATGGTGTCTGGGGTCAGTGCTCGTATGACCCTTTGTCTCCTCTCCTTGATCCTACCTTCGGGCACCAGGTGTCCTCCATCAGAGCTACTCCACTGACCCCCGCCCCCCAATTCCTTACCTCATACTTAACGTGTTTACTATGTCGCCACCTTCTCAAAACCTCTTCTGTTCTGAAGTGCCAGGACTGCTGCCCTATTTGGGGACAGTGAGAATGCTGAGAACAAACAGCTCCTAATTTTAGATTGTGGATTGTGATGAAATCTTGAACCCTCCCACTCTACCCTGTCTGGGGTGTGAATCATCAGTTTTGGGGTGTCTGTTCTATGTATGTCACCCACCTGTCAGATCGGTTGTCATGGATGTGATAGTGTGCTGGTGTTCACACAACCTTTATTTCATTCAGCAATGGCCCCAAGCACACGAGTAGCACTGGCAGTTGGAGCAGTTGCTTCCTTTAAGTGAAAATGTTCAAGTACAGAAAGGATATGGGGAGCATCCACATAGCTGTCTTTCCAGTCCATTATTAAAATTGTTCTGTTCTGCCAGCTACTCACTTTGGTCCAAAAGAGGCAAATGGCTGTCCATGGTGCCTAGTAGAGTGCCAGCAACATGCTGGCCTCCAGGCTCCCGAGGTATCACAAGTGCTCCTTAACACAGTCCATGCTGAAATCCTGGTTCTTCTCAGCCCTCTCTTTACCCTAAACTTCTCCATTCTTTGCCACAGCTTCTCAGTCCCTTACAACCTGCTCCCTCAGTTATGCCCTTTCTTTTGTCTTCCTCTCTGGTCTGTCTTGGTTCCTTCCTTCCTCGCTTCCCCACTCCACCCCCACCTCTTTCTCACCTCTCATGGCCTTGCCCAGTCTGCTAGCTATACTCTGCCATCTCTGTTGGACTCCTCCAGATGTCTCTGGCCCTACTCTCCCTTATATACACAGTAAAAATCTTCCCTTCACCCACACCTTGGAACAGTTCTGTGCTCAGTTTATACATCTGGGGCGGAAACCCTCCATCTATACACTTAGATCCTGGTCAACTTAGGGGATGATGTTGCCTGCACTTTCACTGGGGATCTGGGTTAGCCTCCCCTGGGCCTAGGGGACTTTCTTTGTTAGAACAGGGCCAGGCACAAGCACACAGTAAGAGACAGATGGCAGGTATTCTGAGCACAGGGCGCAGGGAGCAAGAAAGAAGCTGGTTGGAATCACGGAGCTTTGTGAGTCTCCTGTCTTCCTGATGGTGGCCTTCAGTCACTGGGAGCTGAGGCCAGTAGCTGAGTGCAGTGACAGGAGAACACTGCATGGTGTTTGTCCTCTACTCTTCCACCTCTGCCCCGAAGAAGCAACACCTTCCCACTGCTGTGACCCTGGGGTGGAAGTGTGGTGGACAGAGAAGGCCCTTGGTGTTTGTGTGTGTGTGTGTGTGTGTGTGTGAAATGTGAATGTGAACTGGAGACAGTTGAGGAGTGAGTGTCACTGAATGAAAGGTCTCTATGAATGGATGAAAGGAGGCAGGACCATGCCAAGCTAGCCCGTGCCCCACTGGGGGACACTTTGTATGGTCTATGCCTGCTCATTTGAAGTAATGGTGCTCCTGGTTACAACAAATATGGCTTCTCATGGCTTTTTTTCTGTGAGCAGGTCGCCTTCCCCCACTTATCCAGACTCTGTGGTCATTTGAGGAAGTCTTTACTCACAGACTTAAAGCAGAAGAAGCAAATGACTGCCGCAAAGCCTGAAGCAGCCTAGGTGGGGTAGGGGACAGTAAGGAATACTGCAGAGGATTGTCAGTGGGGTTCTGTTAAAGGAACCACAGCTACTACAGAGTGCTCTGCCACTCTCGCCTTGCGGGAACTTCGGCCTGTCACTACTGCAAGCATGGATTATTTCAAGAGAAACTCAAGATCTGGGTTATAGTTCAGTTCTAGAACTTGCCTAGCATGTGCACCTCGAGACAAAGAGAGACAGAAGGAGGAAAAAAGCAAATTTAAAAAATGTTTCCAACATGATAGGAGGTAAACTCATGCGTTTGAGGGAGGCCCTGCATGTGGGTGACTGAGTTCTGAGTGAGAGGAAAAATAGCTGAATCTCTGTGCCCTGAGCCCAGCCAGCTCTAACCCCAAAGGCTAGGACACTATTAGAGGTGACTCAAGACCTCCTGAGTCTGGCCTGCTTTGAGCTGCCCAAGTAGCCAGCTTGTCCTTGGGCTCCAGGCTCTGTGTCTTCCCCTGGGTTAGGGGACTAGCCAGCAAAGTCCCAGGAGAGGCAGGTTTCCCTCTTGTCCAGTATTGCTTCGTCTGCTGTGACCCAGATGTCCATGGGACCTGCTGCTGCTGCTTCCTCTGCCTCCATTCCAATGTGGGCTTTGGTGGCAGAAAAGCTGGGATATTTGCTGTACCCGGAGTCACACTGAATAGACTGGTCTAGGTTTCTGCCACATACATGCACAAGCTGATGTGCTCACATGATTACATGTACAAACAAAAGGCCAAAGCGTGTGTGCATATGGCACATGCAAGCACATACACCTTTTCTTAAGTCACTGATGGTATCCACCTGATGTGCCCTGAGGGCTTTCCCAGAAAGGGGATGGCGGGACCAGGGAGGCTTTCTTCCCTGATCTACATGCTTAAATTCCAGATCATGCAGACTAAGGAATAGCTTTCGAAATGCCAATCTCTTTAGTTGCTTAAAGTGCTTGGAATGGAACCCAGGGCCTCATGCGTGCTGGGCAAAGGCTTTCCCACTGAGCCACACTCAGCCTGGGGATTGATGTGTCTTATTTTTAAGCAGCCTGGAGCAGGGAGTGAGGTAGGCTGTCAGCGAGGTGGTTGGACTCCTCACTTTAGATGTTTGGATTCTTTTCTTTCTGATGTTTTCTGTGGTTTTTTTCCTCCCAAATGTTTTCGAGGTGTGGTTTATTGGAAAGTGTACACTCATCCGGACACTGTTCAGGGGTCTTGCTTATTAAAGTGTGTATGACTGGGATGGTGTGTCAGGGTCAGATACAGGGATGCTGGAGCCCTGCGGCACCTCTGGTCACAGACCCACTAAGAGCTTGACGTCACCCCCAATTTGCCTTGTTTGTAGCTTCACATGAATGAAGATATGCAGTGTGTACTTGGGGGCTCGTTTATTTTGCTCGCGATTATGGCTTTTGTTCTTAAGAATTTTCACGGAATCTACCATCTGCTTCACCCTTCTTAAACCTTGTTCACATGGTGCTGTAACCATCCTTCAGCTTCGAAGCTGTGCCACAGAATGTCCACCTACCCTCCAGCTCCCAGCAGCCACCATTCCACTTCCTGTCTGTGTGTGACAATGTAGGAATGTCTCACCAGTGCAATGACAAAACTTCTGTTCCTTTGTGAATGTCTTTTGTTTGTTTGTTTGTTTGTTCCTGCTAGTGGCGCATAGTGCTTCATTCCTCTACCCTGAGCAGTGAATAGAGCTCCCTCTTCCTCTCTGTCTTCCTCCCCCTCTTCTTCCTCCTCCTCCTCCTTCTCCCTACCTTACTTTCTCTTTCCTTCTCTGCCTGTTTCTCTCTGTCTCTCTCCCTCTCTGTGCTCTCTCTCTCTCGCTCTCTCTCTCTCTCTCTCTCTCTCTGTGTGTGTGTGTGTGTGTGTGTGTGTGTGATAGTATACATATTAGGATAGAAGACAACCTTGGGTGTCTATCCTTGGTGACAGAGTCTTTTGTTCACTGCTGCATATGCCAGGCTAGCTGGCCAGTAAGTTTTCAGGGACCCTCCCATCTTCACCTTCCCATCCCACCATGGAAGCACAAGCACTGGCATTTCACATGTGCCATCGTGTCCAGCTGTACACAGATGTGAGCTAAGGCCTCACACCTGTGTGTCGAGCTTTACCCACTGAGCCGAGCTAGCTCCCCCGTGCTCATTGCATCGTTGTGAGGAACGGTGTTGAGATGGATGGTGTTTCTCACATGAGTGTACCATCTGTCTTGTCCTATGAGCTGTGCCTCCTGACTCCCCGCTTCTGTAACAGTGCTCAGTGGGCTGACCCATGATGCATCTGCTCATTTTCCTGTGCTTGAGCATAGCATAGTTTCGCATCTGGAGTGAGTTCATCCATCAATAGAATACAAGCACGTGCTCTCTAAGGGCCCTTTTCTCCTGGCTTGCACAAGCTCCATAGGCCATACCTACTGCTGCCCCAACAGCTCTGACCAGCCACCTGGCTGTGCCCTCCCAGTGTCCAATCTGTTTCCTTGGGAAGAGCCTCCTTTGGCGCACACACAACGTTCTTTGCCTTTCATTGTCTCAGACACCTTCACCCACCATTGTGCTGAATGCCAAGTGGGTATGAAAGGTCCCTTTCTATGTCCAGGGATCTTTGGGCAGCGGCTGGAGGACACAGTGCACCATGAGCGGAAGTTTGGTCCCCGACTGGCACCTCTGCTGGTGGAGCAGTGTGTGGACTTCATCCGGGAGCGAGGACTCAGTGAAGAGGGGCTCTTCCGTATGCCTGGCCAGGCCAACCTGGTGAGGGACCTGCAGGATTCCTTTGACTGTGGGGAGAAGCCGCTGTTTGACAGGTGAGCTCTGGATGACAGGGCAGTATTGGCGGAACCATTTGCTAAGGCTCTGGTAGGCTCCACCCTGACACCAGCATCTCTGAGCAGGGCCTGTATGTTGGCTGCCCTTGTGACTCATGCATGTTTAGCCAGTCTGCCCAGAGTGTGGGATACTGGGGCACAGAATCAAGCTGGTCCCTGATCTTGAGGGTGTCTGGCACAAACAAGGTCGGCCGTCTGGTGGTTTCCACAGCTCTTCCCTGACCCAGGGAGAGGAATGAAGGCCTCAGCTAGCTTCCAGGCACAGCTGCATCTAGGATTCCATGCTTACCGCACTGTGCCTCTTAGCTCTGCCTCCCCACTGACTCAGTGCAAGCTTCCAGAATGGCAAGATGGCAGAGCAACTGAGTTCCATGTCAGTCACTTCTGTCTGCTTTGGATCTGTACTCATCACTGAGACTTTCCCATGGCCAGGGGAAGCCAACACCATCCACTGTTCTAAGATCCAGGATCTAAGAATGGGTGAACAGGGCTTGCCTCTCCATGGGGTTGTGTGGTCTGTCTCATTACAAAGCAGTTTTGTATAGTTCTTATATGAAGCCATCAAACCAAACCAGACATCCATAAAGCTTCTGCCCCTTGTGACATCTTCCCTCGGATGTAGGCTCCTTCTGCCAGGAGCCAGGCTCTGCAGTACTCATCTTGGCCCTGGACCTCCCCGAGCACATAGAGTGGGCCAGTTCTTTCATTAGATGTCGAGTTCGGGGCTAACTATGGCTCCTCAGGGAGGGCATAGGAGTCCCTTTCCCTGGATCCTTGTGAAATTCTGTCCACAGCTTGTGGAAACTTGTGTGTTACTCTACATGTCTGCAGGCAGATGTCATCCCTTCTGTAGGCATCAAGGTTAGATGCCTTGGTAGGGCCTGGGAACAATGGCTTTTAGAAACATCCCAGGGTCAGATACACTGCTGTAGGTTGGATACTACTGGAAGGATGTCAGACCTCACACCACCATATACAAGCTCACTGGGGTCTCCGGGCAAGGTACCAATCCTTCTGGCCTAACCCACTCTGTAGTGTCATTGTCTTATCACACGTCCTGTTTTAATGCTCGGTGCTACCTGGGCTTGAATTGGCTCCTGTCCCTGAGTTCAGGCCCATAGACCCACATCTCTGCTTTGGCAGCATGATAAGGCCCTTTGTCCAGGCCATGGCTCCTGACTGCCCCTCCATCATGGCACTTCCCTTCCTGGGGCTTTAACAGTCCCTCCTCCCAGGTAGGCACCTCACCATTGTCCCTCTACCACAGGGCTCTGACCTCCCTCTGTTCAGAAACTCCTCTAGTTTCTGAGACTATTCTCTCCTGGTTTCTGCTATTCCCATAGCAGCTGTGCCTCCCAACTCCCAGAGTCTCCAGGGCTCTGCTGTTCTCTGCCTGATCAAAGCAGGCTCCAGGGCTCTGCTCCCTTCAGCTCACTCATAGGGGAGCACCTTAGTACTTTACTACCCCCTACTCATAGAGGCCAGCCGGGCTCTGCTCCCCTGCCCACCCGCTCACTGTGGGCACCAGAGCTCTGCTCCCTACAGCTCAGTCACAGAGAGTCCTTCCACCAACCAACTGGGCTTGCATGATGGGGCTCCCTCTCTCAGATTTACTCTACCTTGTACGCCATCCCCTCTCTCTCCCTCCCCCAGCCCCTTGTCCTGTAGCCCATGTACAGATACTGCTTCTGGCCTTGATCTTCCTCTACCACAAAACTCCCCTTTCACCCAGTTACTCTTTTTTTTTTTTTTTTGGTTTTTCGAGACAGGGTTTCTCTGTGTAGCCCAGGCTGTCCTGGAACTCACTCTGTAGACCAGGCTGGCCTCGAACTCGGAAATTCGCCTGCCTCTGCCTCCCAAGTGCTGGGATTAAAGGCATGCGCCACCACCGCCCGGCTCACCCAGTTACTCTTTCTCCATAGTAACATTCTCTCAGCTCCAGGTGTGTGTGTGTTCTCCAGGATTGGAGATAGTAGAGGTAAGGCTTTTGTTTGGAATGAATGCTGTTGTTGCCATGGGCAAGAAGGTGTCTTTGGAAATGGAGAGAGGACAGGAAGCTGCAGATGGGGCATGGGCAGTAGAGACAGCTGACTTGACCAAAGCAGGTCTGCTGACCCACTGGGCCTTCTGTGGCCTGGCCTCAGCCCACAGCTGCATGTAGCATACACTATGAGATACCCAGGCTGATGGGCCTGGAATGCTGTCTTCAGTGCTAGTGAGAATGTGATGGGGGAGAGGTGGATTCACAGTGGTGTTGGAAGGGAATTCCGGGACATCAGGGTTAAGTGTTTAAGAAAAGATCAACAGTGAGTGGAGCTAGAGGGCTGCAGAGCGAGCCCACGGGAGAGCCAGAGTGTGAGGAAAAAGGGGCCAAGGGTACAGCTGAGCACCGGGTCTCTGTGGGTGAGGGAGGGAGCTTTGAGCAGGGATACAGGCAGGAAGGTCTGTGGACTGGAGGTGGGGAGCTATCCCTTAACCAGTCCCACTTCCTGTCTCCCTGAGGCAGCCGCAGCTACTGATCCGGAAGAGTCCCCGGCGGGGGGGGGGGGGGGGGGGGGCGGGGGGGGGAAGGACACTGACCTCCAGTGTGGATGGAGAAAGTGGCCCAAAAGAAGGCAGTTGGCAGTTAGCATTCTTGGCTAGAGAGGGGAGGTCAGGGAAGAGCCCCACACGGGTGAGTCTTGGGTGTGTATGGCATAGCCAAGGTCTGCCAGTACCTGGCCCATCTTCTCCCAGTGCCTCCTATGGGAACTTTAAGCTGGGGCTTGAAGCCAGGGGCTAGGAAAGTCTCCTAGGACCTAGGAAGAGGCAGCTGTGGCCAGGACTGGCCAGAACCCAGGTAGACAGGAAAAGAGGGCGTGAGCCCAAGCTGGGATACCCTTGACATCTCTTCCCTACCACACCACACACACAACACACACACACACACACACACACACACACACACACTCTTACTTCAGCTGAGACATCTCTGAGCCAGTAGAGGAAACTAAGTTCTATTGTGGACATCCAGAGGCATGGGCCTGACCACTCACCTGTTCAGCCAGTGCTCAGATGTCTGCTCTCTTCAGGAAGGTCTGCCCTGATGGCATCCCTCCGATATAGATTTCCCAGTTCAGCCATGAGCTAAGCGGGCTCAAGCGAAGTCTTGCTGTACCGTGAGAGCTTCGTGTGAGCTGATCCAAGTCATTGGTAATTCCTTCCACCCTGCAGAGCAACTGTTGTGAGTGGAACAGCTTTGCCTGTGGCCTTGTGCAGCAGAACATCTCCCATGTCCTTCACTGTGTGTAAAGATGGTCTCCAAGCCCCACACTGTGTGTAAAGACGGTCTCCAAGCCCCACACTGTGATCACAAAAGAGGGTTTTCCTTCACTCCCTATGTTGGACTAGACGCTAGCTAGATTCTGAGCCAGTGGTGTGGGATTGATGAGTTAACCCAAGCTGGAGCTTCTGGTAGCTCAGTCACACTCCCCACAGGGGCCCCGCCTCCTGTGCTTGTGGGCAGCCTGGGCCTGACCTTGACCATGGGCAGCTGCAGTTGGCTCCAGAGGAACCTAGCTGTAATGCACACACCTCAACCTGAGCCCAGGACTGTCTGGGGCACGTGAAGTAGAGCGTATGCGTTAGTCCTGCAGCTGCCTGGGTTCCTGCTCTCACCCATGTCTCCCTTTTCATCCCAGCACCACAGACGTGCACACAGTGGCCTCCCTGCTGAAGCTCTACCTTCGGGAGCTCCCAGAGCCGGTCATCCCTTTCGCCAGGTATGAGGACTTCCTCAGCTGCGCCCAGCTGCTCACCAAGGACGAGGGGGAGGTCAGTGCCTCTCGGGACACATCCTGGGGGTAGGCTGCTGGGCAGTGGGCATGTGGAGTCAGGACTTAGCAATTGCATATGAGTACTGACAGGAAGGTTGCTGTGTTGGGGAGAGGGGATCCCCAAGTGCTGTGCAGTCTGTGTTGCTCTCTAATTTCCCCCAGAAATTTCTCACAGAAGTAGAAGTGGGGGTGGAACGAAGATCTCTCTTTACACAGGCTGCCCAGTTCTGGCCTCCTCACAGTGGGTTTTTCTCCTCTGCCATCGTCTCCCACAGACTCAGGCTTCCAAGCCTGCACAGTGACCAAGGAGCCCTGTTACCTGTTTCCTAAGACAGCTCCCAGGACAGGTTATCAGCTTCCTGCCCTTCACTCTGCCCTCCTGGCCATCTGCAGCCTTGAGCTGCTGCGGCAGAGAAAAGACTGTTTGCCTTCTCTGTGACTGCGTGGGGGTTAGGGGAATGAGAGTTGTTATCTGGCAAATATTTGTGCCCTGATAAGTGAGCTGAGACATTCCTCTGTGGCCTTGCAGAGGCTCACCCCTCACCCCAGCTCCCAGAAAGAAAATCAGTCTCTTCAAGAGGTCACAGTCACTCTTTGGAGACATGGAGGTCATCTGGGGCTGACCACACCTCCCTTCTCCTGTCTCACAGTCCTCCCTTCTCCTGTCTCACAGTCCTCCCTTCTCCTGTCTCACAGTCCTCCCTTCTCCTGTCTCACAGTCCTCCCTTCTCCTGTCTCACAGTCCTCCCTTCTCCTGTCTCACAGTCCTCCCTTCTCCTGTCTCACAGTCCTCCCTTCTCCTGTCTCACAGTCCTCCCTGCAGAGGAGGCCTTACTGCTGGTGTCTGAAATGCTTTCTTTTCCTTTCTTCACAAGGGGACCGTGGAGTTGGCTAAACAAGTGAGCAACCTTCCTCAGGCCAACTACAACCTGCTCAGATACATTTGCAAGTAAGTGGCCTGTTTGGGGTGGGGCTCCTCTGGCCTGCTATGGCTCTCTGCTCATTCCCTCCACTCCTGGAGAGACAAAACTATAGAAGGGCTGTTTTCCCTCTCAACACTGCCTCACCAAGTGTTGGCATGGCAGGACTGTGGGACTGGAAGAACGCAGAGCCCCAGGAGGAGTCAGTGAGTGATTCTGCCTCTGCCGTCCTGGGTACCTCTCGCTTTCCTACCCCTTAATGAGGTATCTATGTCATGAGGTTTAATACCCTCACCTTCCCTCATTCTGGGTGCTGGTAGAAGCCTGCAGGGATGACATTCACCCATTGCCAGGTGGGGGGCAGAGCTTTTGGGGCATTTGTCTCCGCACCAGGGATAACCAAACCATGTCTTTTGGCCTTTGTTTCTCATGATATTCTTAGATCCCAGGGGATGTTCTGTCTTGATCAGATACAGGTGTACATACCTGACCATACCCAGCAACTATGGAAGCCTGGGAGGTCTGGCTGAGTGTGGGGGTGGAATGGGGCCTGAGGGCACAAAGTTGGGGCCATATGGTGGGGGCTGGGGGTAGAGGGTGTGGCTAGAGGGAATGCATATGTGAAGGTATAGGCTGGGTGGGTGTGGGATATGACTGGATATTGGAGGTAGCATAATAGTGTAGTGGGTGGTTGGGTATGGTGTAGCTGAATGGGTAGGGATGGGGTGGGCTTTGTGTGGATATCTCTGGGGTTTGGCTGTTCATAGGTGTGACAGATGAGGTGGGGGGTGTGGAAGCAGAGGTGTAGTCTGATGGATGGACAGAGCATGTAGTATGTGAGTGGCTGGCTGGCTGGCTGGAGCGGGCATCATTCGTTTGGTATGGTGGGTGTATCTGAGAGGTGTGGCTAAGAGTGTTAGTGTGGTGAATGGCCAGGTGGTGTCTAAGTGAGTAGATGAAGTAGGTGTGGCTTGGTGGGTGTGGCCAGGCAGGGCTTGGAGCTTACAGCAGATTGGAGTTTAGAATCTGCTGCTTCATCAATTGCTTCTTTTCTCTTTTGCAGGTTTCTGGATGAAGTGCAGGCCCACTCAGATGTCAACAAGATGAGTGTCCAGAACTTGGCAACTGTCTTTGGCCCTAACATCCTTCGGCCACAGATAGAGGATCCAGTAACCATCATGGAAGGTAAAGTGGAGGTGGCTTGGCAGTGTCCAAAGCTGGGGGACTTTGGGATCAGAGAAAGGCCAAGCAATCAATAGCTTAGATGTCCTGTCCCCATCTTCAGGGACAGAACCTCCTTCTCTCCATCCCTCCCTCTGTGGCTGGTAGCAGCCGATCTTTGGAAAACAGTAATATTGCCAGTGGTTAGAGATGACAGGACAGTTGAGAAGCAAGGACCCTTGTCCTTGAGCCTACACAGATTGTTTTCTGCCTGTCACAGGCAAGTGATTATCTTAGGTTCCTGGATGACATACCCGTGAAGCACCGGGGAATTTCTCTTTTGCGATAACTAATAATACAATGATGTTTTTGAAAAGCAACATGGTAAGTCTAAGGTGGGAGAATGACTGAAGTCCAGGAATTGGAGGGCAGCCTGGACCACATGAGACAAGGTCTCAGAAAGAGAAGGAGGTGAAAAAGGGCCAAAGCAGCCTCCTGTGCTTTCCTCACACCCAGCCTAAGTGTGATAATTACCCTTAAGTCCCAGATGATGAAACAGAGGCCAAGCGAGGTGAGGTGACTCAACAGGGACCCGCCAGCCAAGCTTGCACGGGCCCCACGTGAGAGGCTGGAATGAAAACAAGAATGCACACGCCTTTGGGAAGGCCGTCCCCAAGAGAGCCAGTGCAGGAAGCCTGCTGTCCACACAGGATGTTCACATCTAGCTGCTGGGGACACTCCTGAGGCCCTGGTTCAGGACTGAGGACTTGGGCCCCAAGTCAGACACTAGCAGCAGCCTCACAGCCTACTCTGGAAGGGCCCAGTTTTCTGGCTGAGAAATACCTTCTGTACTTCCTCCTGGATCACTAGCAGACCGTGGGAGTCCACCCATCCATGGTGAACCTCCCTTCTCTGGTATTCAGTTGCAGGTAGCTGGAGAGAAGAAGCCTGCAGAATAGACACTGTACACATTCCCATCACCCTGTCCCTGCTGCTGGGCCCCATACCAAGCTCCTAGATTTGGAGCATTGCATCTAAGGGATGATGGCAGGAGGGATGGGTCGGCAACACTGAGCACGTGTGTGTGTGTGTGTGTGTGTGTTGTGTGTGTGTGTGTGTGTGTGTGTAGCCACACACATTTATAGAGGCTAGAGCCATGGTGGTATTTGCTGCTTTTGCAGATGACCCAGGTTTTGTTCCCAGCACCCACATGACAACTCACGATTTGTAGCTCTGGTTCCAGGGGATCTGACCTTCTCTTCTAACCTCCACAGGCACTAGACACACATGTGGTGCACATAAATATATGCCGGCAAAATACTCATGTGAATACTTTTTAAAAAAATTATTTCGGGGCTGGAGAGATGACTTAGTGGTTAAGAGCACTGGCTCCCCTTGCAGAGATCCTGAGTTCAATCCCCAGCAACCACATGGTGGCTCACAACCATCTGTAATGGGATCCGATGCCCTCCCTCTTCTGTCATGCACATGCAGATAGAACACTCATATACGTAAAATAAATCTTTAAAAATTTTTCATTTTTAAAATGTGCATCAGTGCTTTGTCTGCATGTATGTCTGTGTGTCATGAGCATGCCTGGTGTCTGTAGAGGTCAGAAGAGGGCATTGGGCCTTCTGGAACTAGAGTTATGGATGGTTTGAGCCCCCATTTGGGTGCTGGGGCTTGAACCCAGGTCTTCTGCAACAATGCCAAGTGTTTTTAACTGCTGAGCCCCTAAATAAGTAATTTTTTTAAAAGGATGTACACAAGTGTGTGTGTGTGTGTGTGTGTGTGTGTGTGTGTGTGTGTGTGTGTAAACTCTGTTCCACTGTCCTGTGTGGTGGATGGGCTCTGACTTACTGGCTTCTGATTTCCACTTGCATCCTATCACCCTGTGGCCTTGATGAGCGTCGTGTGTGCATGGCACCCACCTCCTCCTAGGGAGAGCAGTGCTATGCTTCCTCCATGCTCAGGAGCTTTGTGGGCACAGTCCTGTCTGTGCTTGGTGCCGGCTGGTGTGATGGTTCTCGTTCAGACACAGGTGGAGGAGCCCTGCAGGAACAGGCATCCTGTGGCTGAGCCGTAGGTAACCCTGAGTGTGTTGGAGGTGTGGTTATTGCCACTTGCAGCCAACCTCTTCCTTCTTTATTACAGGCACGTCTTTGGTTCAGCATCTGATGACTGTCCTCATCCGCAAACACGGACAGCTCTTTGCTGCAAGCTCCCTTGAAGAATCTGCTTTACCACATCGTACTGTCCAGGGCACAGTAGAGTGGGGCTCTGAAGAGGTCGCCAGGGACCACCAGGGTGAGCCTGGTAGCCCTGGCTTGCCCACACATAGGACTTCATCTCTGGATGGGCCAGCTGCAGCAGTGCTCTCTAGAACTTCTCCGCCACGCCTTGGCAGCCAAACTGGCCCAGCAGCCACCAGCCCTGGGAAGAGGATGCATACTTTGCCTGGCTGGAAGTCTTCATTTCGGCAGCAGGGGTCCCGGTCAGAGAGCCCAAAAGGGGTCAGCTCATCCTTAGAGGTACCCATCATCTCCTCTGGTGGGAACTGGCTCATAAACGGGCTATCCTCTCTTCGAAGCCACCGTCGAGCCTCATCGGGGGACCGGCTTAAGGATTCAGGCTCAGCACAGAGACTCTCCACCTATGACAATGTGCCGCCATCCAGCCACTTTTCTAGCACTGCCAGCGTGGCCAGCACAGCATGGTCTGTAGCCTCGTCCTCCCGAGAGCCCTCTGTCAGCAGCTGCACAGCCTGTCGGGCCAGCAACTCTTCTGCTTGCAGCTCCTTACACACTGAGTGGGCTCTCGAGCCCTCTCCTCTCCCCAGCAGCAGTGAGGGCCACCGGTCCCCGGACCTGGGCCACAGCCTGGATGAGGCATGTGTGGGCAGTGGCAGCAGTGAGCCCAATGACCCAGGCAGCCCCACACAGGCCCATGTTCGCCGCTGCCGGGCTCTCCAGGGCCAGGTGGCCGAGCTCAGGGCAGAGCTGTGTCACCAGAGGACTGAGTACAAGAGAAGCCTGAAAAGGTAAAGGACCACGCTTACACTGGCAGAGTGGAAAGCTGCAAGGGGGCGGGGCTTAGAAAGCTGCAAGGGGCGGAGCTCAGAGCCGCCAGCTCCCAGGCTGTCTTCCTTGAAAAATGACACTAGCCTATTCAGGCTCCGGAGTGGGTGGACAGATCAGCTGGCAGGCCTCCACATGAGAAAATATCAGTTTGTTTGTAGAACAGGAGTCAGGAGCCAGGTGGCTCTCTGGGATGCAGTGGGTGAGAACAGAGCCTTGAATGACTGTGTCACTGAGCGCGGCCACAGAGAGGGCTGCCCAGAGGCTGTCGAATGTACTAACCAGCCTATCCCGGGTGCCTATAGTAAACCTAGTTATAGCATGCCTTACCTACACAGTGCCTCCTTGGGAAGAATGGAGGGGCACAGTCAAGGCCCTTGAACCACTCTCAACTGACAGAGGGGCCGCTTGGAAGGAGAGTTTGTATGAGGATGGTCTCCAGCACAGGAAGGGGACCATGGTACCATGTCCCATCCAGCAGGCTTCTGGGAATATGCTCTATTGGCATACATGGAGCTCACTCATTCTGCCTCCTGTAATCCAGTCTCTGCCCTTCCAGTATCTCTCTAAGAGGATCCTTTGTTTGTGAAATACAGATAGATGCCATGCTAGATGCTGGGGACAGAGCTGTGCCCCAAACTCATCAGAATTCTGTGTCTGACTTGTATTTGGGGGTACCAGGATGAGATCATATGCAAGATTTATCAGAAATGCTTGACATGATAGGAAGTGGACATAGGACAGGAGCCCTGGGGAGGGAAGGGGCCTCCTCGGGAGAGGGTAGGAAAGCCTTGGGGTTTGGGGGGTAGGGGAGCATGCCTTGGAGCTCTGCCAGCCTTGAGCAGGGTAGTAAGGCAGGGGCTTCTGACTGGGTAGTGTGTGGAGGATCTGATGGAGTGTTTCAAGGACTTTGGCTCTCTGCTTGGAAAGCTTACCGGAGGTTCAGTAGGAACCAGTTAGGAGGAAATAGGAGTCCAGGCCCATGGGGTGACATGGGCCATAGGGCAGCAGTGGAGGTAGGAGAAACAGAGTTTGGCACATGTTCTGAAGGTGGATTTGAGTGGGCCTTGCTCTCTGATGAGCTGAGAAGAGCTCACCTGGCATGAAAGTCTTAGTGCTATAGGGGAAGAAGCAGGTGCTCTTGGAGAGGACTAGGCGGGATAGAGCATGGCTGGAGGAAGTTGTCGGGAGCTCCACGCTGGGCTGTTCAGTTGGAGATGTTCACAATCAGGTCAGGAGCTTTTTAGGAGAGCCTAGCATCAAGAGGCTGGGCAGTCACTCTAACACAGTATAGACAGAGAGGGGAGGCCCAAGCAAGGAAAGGATAGCAAAGAAGGGCTGGGGACAGAAGCACGTGAGACCCCAGTGCCATCCTCTGTGAGGTCCCCTTTCTCATGGCATGCCCATTGCTATGGTGAAGGGAGGTCACCTTTCTCTAAACATTGTGCTCAGTGTCTGGGAGCGGAGGGAAGTTGATGCCCAGTCCACAGATGACACTGTTTGCTGGTGCTTTGCTGCATGCACGTTGTCCCCCTGCGGTAGCTGGAGTGCTTTGGAGAGTGAAAGGGAGTCACCCCCACATTTCAGAGGATGCTGGGTCCAATGTCATCTCTTGTCAATGCCATAGAGCTCAGGCTGATGTGAAGGACTTGCAGACCCCAAGGAGGACATAAAGGCCAGACAGGTATTTCCTGTGGGTTTATGTTCTTGCTGGAGCACTGTATAGAAAAGAGCAGATGTTGGTAAGACTATAAAAACAAGGGTCAGAGACCTCGGCCCCTCTTGCTAGTGAACCCTCACCAAGACAAGTGACAGGAGTGGAGCAACAAAAGGCGACATCGAGCGAGGGTTCAGGGATATTGCTAGTCCTAGTGCTGGGCAGGAATCCTTATGGTGGCTTTTCTGGGTCAGGAACCCAAGGAAGCCTCCGTGTAGGGAGCCTCCACTGGCTTACAGCAGTGAGCAAGGCTGTGAGATCCCTTCCTGCAGCCCACTTGCCACCTCCCTGACCGGTGGTGAGGCCCAGGTCCATTCCTGCTGTGGCAGTACCCCGGTAGCTGGAGTCTGAAAATCCCTCTTCTTGATTTTTAAGCATCGAGGAGGGCAGTGCTGACCTGCGGAAGCAGATGTCTCGGTTGGAAGAGGAGCTGGACCAGGAGAAGAAGAAGTACGCCATGCTGGAGATCAAGCTCCGGAACTCGGAGCGAGCACGTGAGGACGCCGAGCGCAGGAACCAGCTGCTGCAGAGGGAGATGGAGGAGTTCTTCGCCACCCTGGGAAGCTTGACTGCCGGGACCAAAGGAGCCAGAGCCCCGGAGTGAAAGGAGCAGAGGCACACGTCTATCCATGTCTGCTCACTTTCCCTGCTGGGCTGGCCGCAGGCTACAGAGGAAGCCAGAAGCTTCAAGTTTGGGCCAGGCCACCAGCAGGGCCATCTGCCTCCAAGTGCCAGATAGAGAGAAGGAGCTTGACACCAGAATGGGGACTTTCAGGATCCCCCACATAGTCCAGGCAGGATCTGGATACTTCTCCAAACATACGGGTCCCAGCATGTGTCAGAGGGGATGATGCCAAGATCATCAGCATTAGCCTCTCATCAGGAAGAGTCCCCAGTGGCCAACCAAAAGGAGGGCACCTTGAGAGCCAGGCCACCACCAGGAACTTTATTAAACGTGCTCTGAAAGCATGATGCCTGTCATGAGCCTCATTCTTCGTATCTGTGACAAGTGGAGTTTAGCAGGTGATTCGTTTCTTGGAAGGCTGAGCATCCTCAGGGTGTGGGTGAAGCTCCCTGAGGGTCTCAGCACTGTTGTTGGGGAAGCCACCTCAGCAACTCCCTTAGCTCTCCTACCTCAGAGCCTCTGTGGCTACTTCTTTCCCTGCAGGTCCTCTGAGATGCCCTCTGCAACCTGCTTTCCTCTGCAGGAGCTTAGCTCTGCTCCAGAGGGCTGGGTCTACAGGAGGCCAGAGCTGGTTGGTCCTCTAGACGTCTCCCACCTTACACTGGGCCTGCCCAACTGCCAGATCTTGGAGTAAGAGTGGGCCTGAAACTTCCATGTCTACCCACTCCTTGAGACATCATCAGACCTTGAGTGTTCCCTACCCCACACCCCAGCCTCTAGGAAGCTCCGTATTCTGGTTGCTGTGATAAAATACCTGACAGAAACATTTCAGGCTGTGGCAGTGAGAGCTGACCTAGCTGGGGCAATAGGAACCTGAGATAGCTGGTTACACTGTATCTACTAGACCATGGATCTTCCTCTGGAAACGTCCTAGACAGGCCCAGAGTGTCTCCTGGTCTCTCCTATGTATGTAAATCCAGTCAAGCTGGCAGTAAAGATTGGCCATTATACAGACCTAGCTGAGAGAGGACTGGCCTCTCCTTTCACCCTGCTTCTCTGTCATATGTGCAGCCTCTTGTTTCCCCCTTAAGCAGTGACCTATGGTGACTGAGGTGTGTGTGTCTGAGTGTGTGTGTGTGTGTGTGTGTGTGTGTAGGGGGTTAGCTAAAAGGTCTTCAAAGTATCCCAGTTTCTCGTCACCATGTGGAAAAATCATTAAGCCCCTAATGCCTATATGCCTGACTGAGGTATCATGTCTGACAACACCTGGGCAGCTGAATGGCCAGGGTTACAGTGCTATTAGGTAGCACTGGCTACCCCTCATGAAATACAAGGCCAGATGCCCCTACCCTCACCCTCAGTGGTAAGGCTGACACCTGACCTCTGACTGTCCTTAGGAAGAGGACTGGAGATTTCCACAACTAGGATTCCTACCAAGGACCCTCCCAGCATCAGAGGCCAGGGTCAGGGTATCCCTGGGAGTGCCAAGGGCAGCAGAGATATTAGTGTATGTTATGGGGCACTGCAGCCAGCGAGCATTCCTTGCCCAAAAGGTAAACCACCACCCTCCCCCTGTATTCACAGAGGAAAGGCTAAAGAGACTTTGATTCCTCAGAACCTCTCACATGCCAATTTAAACATCACTCCTTATCTCCTCTGTGACAAGGGAAACAGCCCTGGGAGAAGTTAGGTGGGACCACCAATTTATTCACACAATCCTGCTGTGTCCCTCAGCACAGGTGTGGGATTCTGCTGAGTTGACCTGAAGAAAAAAAAATGCCACCAGCTCATCAAAAGAGCTTCCAGGACCAAAGTCTCTGGAGGGTTTCACAGGAGGCAAAGAGTCTGGTCATGGTAAAGGCCAGCTGCCTGCCTTCCTGCCCCTGATAGGGAAGAGTTTGCAAGCCAACTCTGCCACCTGCTGGCAAATAGGGATCTAGGCATGTACAACTTTTATGCTTCACAGGTCTCTTCTCCCACTGTAATGCACTCTCCTGTCTAGACATCTGACTTCCAGTGAGAGGCACTGACCATGAGGCTCATCCACGGTGGGTGCTCTCTCCAGGAACCTCTCAACCTTTGCTTCTCTTCCCATTATGTTATGTTTATGCAAGCTGTTCCAAGCCTAAAGGTTCCAGCCATAATCATACTAGAATGACCTCTCAAGTCAAACAATGAATTGTGAGTATGAACAGATGGGGAATGAGGCTTTTTTGTTTTTGTTTTGTTTTTTTCTTTTTAAATCTGGTGAAGTACTCTATAAAGAGTGAGCAAGAGCAGAGGTCATTGATAAAACTATCATCAGGTTAAACAGGAATGAATAATTGTGAAGTGGTATGAACTGGTAAAAATAATTTAAGATTCTGGCCACAGGCTAGTTTCAGACATGTTTTAAAATGTGTTTTAGGGGGTTGGACAGATTACTCACTGGTTAAGAGGTGGGGCCTTGGGGAAGGTTGTATGACTTTCTTAACTCTAGTTTAACTCCTTGGGGTTACTTCAGAATGGGTAACTGAATGTCAGGTGCATCTGGAAAAGCCCACCCAGCATGGGTGACGACCCAGGAGCGCCCTGCAAGTTGGTCGGTTGCTAGTTCTGCCAGAGTCTCCTTAAGCTTTTGCTACTTTTATAAATGTGGGGTGCGGCCTTGAGACTCCTTTCTCAGTGTCCTCAGCCTTTTAAGGTGTAAGAGTCTTCTCACATGGTGTGGCACACATACCTTTAATCCTTGCGTGCAAGGCAGAAGTAGAGTGTTCCAGGCCAGCCAAGACTGCACAGTGAGACCCTTCCCTTCCAGGTCAGTGTTTCAATAGAAAAGTATCTGTACTAGAGTTCCTGAGGTCATTTGCCATGTACCCTTAAGGGGACTTAAGGACTCTGGTCCCTTCTCCTCTTTGCTTCATGGCCCATGGAGTTGGTTTTACCATGTCCCCTACTATGCTACCTTGCCAGAGGCCTGAAGCATCCTAGTTACTTTTTAAAAATTATTTAGTCTAGTGCAGTAGAAACCTAGTACCTCTGAGAGGCTCCACACAGTAACTGACCAAAACGGGTGCAGGGACCCACAGGCAAACATTAGATGGAGCTCAGTTCTTGTGGAAGAACTGAGGGAAGGATTGAGGGACTCCACAGAAGACTAACAGAGTCAACTAACCTGGACCTTTGGTGGCTCCCAGAGACTGAACCACCAGAGAGCAAATATGAACTGGATGTAACCTCCTCCACCCCACGCCTGCACATAGGAAGCAGATGTGGAGCTTGACCTTCATGCAGGATCCCCAACAACTGGAGAGAGGGCTGTCTTGACTCTGTTGCCTGCCTATGGATCCTGTTCCCCTAACTGGGCTGCCTTGTTTTCCCCCAATGGAAGAGGATGTGCCAGGGTGGGTTGGTACCCTCTAGGGCCCCCACCCCGGAAGCATCCGAGTTAACCAATCATGGCTGAACCTTTTCCCCAAACTGTAAGCCTAACTATTTTCTCTGTAATTATCTAGAGTATTCCACTATAGTGATACAAAGCTGACAGAGGCAGATGGAAAGGAATGCAGTTGTTGGTACGGGTAGACCTGACAGGGCCAGATGGAGAGAGCAAGCAGGCAAGCTTTCACTCCACTGACATGAACTGACTTGAATATAAACAAGATCTGCAGTTTTTGGCCACTGCGTAGAGTGGGCACAAGTGGATGCAGGTACATTAGTCAAGGACACTAGATGCTGAAAAGCTGGCCAAAGGTAAAGGTAAATCAAGGGGAGAATGCTGGCACATGCTTTTACATCCTTATGTGGATGGTGCTGTGAAGCAGGTTTCTGTTTTTTTACCATTTTACTGAGTCTTTGGGAATTTCAAATCCTGCACCCCAGTTCCACTCATTTCCCAGTCCTTCTATATCCATCCTTATAATCTCCTCCCCAAAAGAAAAGAAAAAAAATTAAAGGTCAGAGAAGAAAAACAAACAACAAAAAACATCTTGCCAACCTCTCAGCAATGACCTTTATCAGTTTTCTGTGCATGCACTATTTCGCTCCTGTCTTTCCCACATTCCCACCTTTCACACATTCATTCATGGCATTGCAAGTTGTGTATCACACAGTGCATACTTTTGCCCAAAGAGCTCTACTTGCTAATGTCCACTGCCATGAGCCATTAGTCTAGTTCAAAGCCTCTGGCTTCCGCTGCACCATTAATACTGAACCCTCACAGAGACTTGGATATCCTGCAGCTTTGGTTCTGCAGGATAGGCTCCTTCACAGGCTCCGACAGTTCATAGATGAGGTAGATGTTGGGGTGGGTCAATTCATAAGACCTGGGTCTGAGCCTGGGTGCTAGCTGAGTAGCTCAGCCAGCAGCATCCTTCCACTTCCCGGCAGGTTTTTTTTTTTTTTAAAGGCAGCAATGAACAGGGCTTGCTTGGTGGCATACTGTTGACATGAGAACCGAAGAGGTGGACCTTTGACAGACTATGGGTGTCAGCAAAGGGTAGAGGAATGGAGAGGCTGGCCTGAGGACAGGCAGGATGAATGCACACTGCTGTCTCTGGGGTCCTGGGAAAGGAAGGAGGCACTCACCTTAGCATTCTGTGAAGAGGAAGTACTTGCCCACAATACCTTCTCAGACAGGCCTGCCCAGAGCAGGGCCTGCTGACTGGCAGCTGAGATGGCTGTGGTGGCATCTGACACTTGTCTCCAGACAACTGGGAGTTTCATTTTGGAGTCAGATTTGAAAGATCATAGCCCAGTCTTGCCAACCCTGAGGTTGCAAATCACAACCCTGACCTCACCCAAGTGGTGAGCTGCCAAGGCTGGCCCCAGTCCAGGTGAGTGGCAGCTACAAACTGCCCTGCAGAGTTGAGGTTTCCCTGCCACTTTCTCACTCCCCTCTTTCAGTTGGTTTCTGGTGTCTCTTGGTCCAGTGCTAGAGACTAGGGGCAGGATCCAAGCAATGTGGAGCTTGGGAATGGCTAGTCTACTGGCTCCTCTGCACTGTGAGTCCTGGGTGTTAGAATCTCTTTCCAGCACATCCACCCCAAGAGAAGTAGCATTTGCTGCATTACCAGATTCTTCTGAGTGTGTATTTACCTTACGATCTGGCTGTTGTTTGAACAAGAGTGTAACCGTGGCTAACTGAACAGTTAATGACTGACCTCTACAGACTGAACCTCTAGCTGAGAGTTAAGAGACAACTATTTGCCAAGGGTGCCTTATATACTGTTCCACTTGTGTGGACACTGAGCCTTTACAATGACTTGTGCCTCCTTGTTTTATGAGAAGACAGAGCCAGGGAGAGGGTTAGGCCATTTACCAAGATTAGAGGCCAGGATCCAATTTTGGATGTATTACACTCCCATTACTACAGTAATTCCATACTATATGCAGTGACCTGTGCCACATCTTGAGGAGTATGAACACTGCATGGTCAAAAGTCCATGGGCTTAAACAGCATTTGCATGCTAAGTGTCTATATCCAGGTCTCCTTTCCCAAGGTTCTTACGGGCAAGGAATCAATGGAGCACAGGCTGTCATCAACTAACACATGAACATGCTGCCTCCTTCACTACCTGTGCAGAAGTGAGAATAAAGTGAACAAGCATGAGGGTAAAACATGTAGATGTGATAGCTAGTCTCTGTGACCCAAACAAGTCTACAGAGATGGGAGGTGGAGACTGGGGAATCACCCTGAAGCCCTCAAGCCAGCTAGCCTTGAGCATCTAGCACAGGTGCAAAGAGAGATTCTGTTTCAACAAAGAGGTGAGGACTAATCCCTGAACATTGTTCTCTACACATACACGCGCACACACACACACTTTTTTCTTTCTTGGTTGTTTTTTTATAGTGAGCGAGAATTATGTAACCATGTTACATGACTTCCTGGGTAGATATGAACAGACACCCACTTATCCCAGATAGGGCACTCCCAGATCAAAGATTCAACCTGACCCAAGTCCAGATCATGGACTCAATGATCTTAAGTGAGGCAACTTACAGGAGCACCGGCAACTAAGAGGCAGCTATCCTGTGAATAAGTCCCCCTTCCCCAACAGCATCTGTTCTCTTCCAGGCAATGTTAGTCACTCCCCTTCTTAGGGTCTTGGGTTACAGCTGTTGTGGATTTAAAGATAGCAAAGGCTATGCCATTTCTGGAGGATGAATCTCTGTAAGAGGTGATAATCAGAGGCTTACAGAGGCAGGGTAATTGCCTCTGGGCAAGTGTGAGTGCACTCAGGATAGGACAGTATACAATGGGGATGGATTGGCTGACAGACAGGGCCTGGTGGGAATGACACAAGAAAGCATCACAACACAGCACTCTGCAATCTTTCATGAAAACATAAATCAAAGAATTGGTCTTTGGAAGTTATCTTAAGGTACAGCTCTCAACGGATTCTCACCAACTTCATGGAGTTTGGGACTCTGGGGCATGGAGAAGGCAGCTCAGGGTTTAACATACAGTTGTCCTGGAGCACACAACATGCTTTCCTTTAGGGTCAACATTTCTCTACCATGCAGCTTTCATTTCTTTCTAGGTTATACTGCCTTACATAAGGATAGACACAACCAGTAGACATTTTGAGAGTACCCCATCCTCAGCAATGCAGAAGCAGCACAGCAAATTTCAATGGTTTTGCTTGGGAATACATGCATTTTGGCTTCTCCCTTTTGGTCCATTCTGATCTGCATGGCTCTTTTAATTTCTTGGCTAGTTTTCACTTTTTTACCATCCAGTCAGTCTATCATGCCTCTACTTGTCCAGATAACTTGGGTATTCTCATACACGTTACTTGGAAGTTTCTCCTTTTCCTTCTGTTCACGAAGTGATACAAAATGCTATGGGGCCACAATAAGTAGATATCATAGGCCTCTTGCAGACAGAGAAAAGTGGAGAAATCCCACTTATCCAGAGATAAGCAGAATGCAAATCAACTGTCCCGTTCTTCCTAAGACATGTCCTCTGCCATAGATCCTGCAAACAGGGTGAGATACAAATTCTAAGATGCACTGGGTATAGACCTACTGTAATGAGAAATACAGGCTCAGAACGTCCAGTTCCCCATGCTAACTAAGCTCGGCAGCATGCTAAGTGAGCGAGCGCTTTCCCACCTCACTGCTCTCTAGAAGGCACTCGGCTTCCATGCCCGAGTTCACACCTCTACCTAACTGGATTTATTCTCACCAGTGACCCGAAGATAAAGTCTCATCATCTCACATTCTGCAATGAGTTCTGAACTATCCAGAGCAGCATTTCTCAACCCGGGGCTGAACCACCTTTCATAGGAGTTGCATATCAGATATTTATGTTGATTCATAATAATAGCAAAATTAGCTTATTAATTAGCAACAAAATAACTTTATGGTTAGGGTCACCACAACATAAGGGATTGTATTAAAGGTGCACAGCATTAGGACGGTTGAGAACTGCTGCTCTACAGAATGAAGCAGGTCCTCCCGTTGGTTTTTCTCAGTGTTCCCATTCTGAACTTCCACCTCCCCATCTTAGTCTTTCTACCTTTGCACAGCCACGCTTTGCCCATCAGCCCTCATTCCCACCCAAGCACTTTCTTTTAAACCTGTAACTTTCATTTTGTTTAGAATACCCTTCCTCTTCAGAAAAATCTTTTCACAGAAAGGTGCACTTTCTTGTACAATATTCCTTTCCTTTCACTGCACCTGCCTGTTCCCTTCAGCAGTCTTGGTTCTCTCCTCCTCCTCCCTCCCTCCCTCCCTCCCTCCCTCCTCCCTCCCTCCCTCCCTCCCTCCCTCCGTTCCTTCCTCCTTCCTCCCTCCCTCCCTCTCTCTAATTCTCCTCATTCCATTTTCCAGCAGAGTCTCAACAGTATGTTTTCTTTAACTGACGAAATAAAACTTGTGTTGGAAACCTAACATTTTCAAAGAATGTTTGAAGTTATATTATTTTCCAATCAAGTTCAACGCCTGGTATATAAGCTTAAGTAGCTTTAAAAAATTAACCTAAAATCAGTACAAGTCAATCACCCTCATTTAGGTTTGACAGATTTTAAAAGAAAAAAAAAACTTTAAAAAATGCAATACCTGTATTAGCCACACAAGGAACTCCACTTTATGAGTGAGTGGAAACCTTGATCACTCAACTCAAAATAAGCTTGCAGTTAACATTCTGATGCCAACCTCTGCTACTTTGCCAGGACAGAATGCATCAGCTCAGCAATCTCATGGCTGCCAAGGCAGCAGGTATAGGCAGAAAATGCCTTCAGAAGTTAGTGTATGCAGAGGCAGGGGAGGATGGCATGGGTACAAAGGCTGTGTGGACAGGAGCCAGGCAAGATGGAGGAACGCCATCCCGTTGGCTGGGTTAGCACTCAGAGGGACCCTGTACACCTACATGCAGCTCACCCATCGGCAGTGATGAGAACCTATGGGCAGAACAGATACAACTGGCTCCATGTTCAAACCTCCTGCTTTCTTTGACAGACTCAGGTAGTGGCCATGATGGCTGCTATCTCATGCAGTTACTAGGTCAAAGGACATTGAAGCAAAGTTTCTTTCTTAAAGTTCCTCTATTGATTTCAAACACAAGAGCAGCAAGCCTAGATGAAGCCATACACCAGCAGTGAAAACCAGGATGACAATGTGTGTAAAATCCAAACCTAACACACCTGACCTACTAACAACCTTACCTCAATCACAGGAAACCCTAAAACCACCAGGAAAAAACACAATTTTGTTTTGCTTTCAATGAAGAACTCTTAAGTTCATACCACTTTTTCTTTTTTATTTAAAATATTATAACCAATTGACAGACTAGATAACACTGTTTACATCCAGTGGTGCATGTTTAATGATTAGGGCATGAACGAGTAAACCACAGTAATGATCTCAGCATTCCCTACAAAGTGCCCCATTTTGTTCTGTCTAGAGAGGGGAAAAGAGGAGAGCACAGGGAAGGGGAGGGATGAAGAAGGAATGACATGTACAGGGAGAGAGAAAAAAAATCTCATTATCATCCTATGTTTTGAGGTTTAAAACCTTATTAACAGGGTAAACCGTAATGAGAAAATAGACGTCACAGTCCAGGCAGACAGCTACTTCAGTTTAACTTCATCATTCAGCTATAAGATTAACAGCTTCTCAAAAATATACCAAATATTGGGCCTACAAAAGTAATTTATTTCTTCGTAAAATTTACTAAGATTTACTCCTTTTGTAAAATGTAAAGCGTGGACTGATATCTGGAGCAGGTTTCTTACAAAAACAGTGATGATGTCAATAAGCATATGTAGCACAATTCCCCAGACACAGTGGAAGACTACACGGGACTGTCTCTTACTGATGCAAGGTCTGCACTTCACATACTTACTGGTATTTTGTCAACAGTGGCTATAAAGTATTCAACGCACATTTATAATTTACACTCAGTAAAGGTCTAACAATAAGGGCAACAGCATACTTGGGAAAGCATAGAAAATCAGTGTGAGGTAGTTCAATAAAAACCTAGTCTAATTTTAAGTCATTGTGAGAATAGGACGTTGTGCAAAACTAATCCACAGGTAATATTTCTCAGGAGTTTCAGTAATGAAGAGACTCTAAACCAGAAGTGCCCAGAAAGTTGCTTACTAGACTCCCCTTAAGAGCACTTTGCCTAAGAGCAGTTACTTTGAAATGAATTAGGACACAAGTTTTCCTATCTTACCCCAAACCGCACATTTCTGCTTCAATGCCCTTATCTCTTTCATCTTTCGTGCGATTAAGACAGATGTGCCTCCTGTGGTTCACAGAAAACACCCAAGAGATCAGTAGAAACACGATGCACAATCAGGCCACGAGGCAATGCTGAAGAGGGTTACAGGTGAGAGACGGTGCTGGGAAGGATTACTGGGGTCACGGGGCATCATGCATCCACCCTACACTAATGAGTGACTAATGAACAACACTCACAAACTACAACAGTATTTCTGAAAATATACTATGTTAGGTTTTTTTTGTTGTTGTTTTTTGTTTTTGTTTTTTAAGTCTCAAAATGCTGTGCAGGCTAGCGCTGAGCAACACTGATGGTTGTCTTCATGTGTGGCAGAGACTGGTCAATAATGTAAACCAAGTTCAATCTGTAACTCAGGAAACAGCTTCCCTTGCCTACTGCTCATCCTATCCTGTCAGTGTTCTTTCCACCTCCAAGTCTTAGGGTAACAAAGTGAGCTGAGCTCAGAACTGAGGGATACAGGCTGACAGGTAAGCTTCTGCTTTCTACACAATCAAGCTTCTCTGTATTGGGGTGGGAGCTACTGCTTCTCTTACAAGTCAGGTATGAACACACTGGGCCTTTGCTTCTGGTGTGCACTCTGAGATTTGGCAATCAGCAGCATGGCATGACACAGTAAAAACCGCTTAGCAAATAGCATTAAAGAGTGAGATGCTCTATTTATAACAAAGCAATCCCAACAACATGGTCATCTTACAGATGGTCACTATGTATTAGTGGGTACAGGAATTGTAACCAGGAAGACATGTAGGAAGAATAAGGCTCTCTTTCCTAAACTATGAAGTGGAATGCTAATTCTCAGCTAAACAACTTTTAGACAGTAAGACAATGGATATCGTAAATATATATAATTGAAAAGTCAAATTATAGAGTGGTTTAACAAGTACTGATAGACAGAAATGTTATTTGTAATTTCTTAAAAAAATACTTAGATGCTTTAAGACTCTGAAAGTACCGGTAAGATTTATGTTAACAGATTTAAACAAACTGGGTGTGTGTGTGTAAACAGTGGATCTTAATATGTGGGGCATACATTTAACAAACAGACCTTGCTTTTAGGGTATAATTTTGTTAAGTATTTCAGCTTACATTAAGCACTGAAAACCTATTTTTTTAAATTCAACTAAAACATGATGGCTGGCAAGTGGGAGCTGGCAATTATAACAAATGATACAATCAGAACAATTGGTATTCCTTACTTAACTGAAATCTGAATCAAGAAAGATGGCTTCTCAGCAATCAAATACAAAACACAGAAAACTAACTAAAGCATGTCAGCTGTTAAGTGCAATAGTGACACATTTTATCACAGGGAAAACAAAACCAGTCAGTTGCAAAACTAATATAAAATAACACACTCATGCTCCAATTTCTGCTAAAATCCTGACTCCAACCTTATATTCTACAACCCAAGAGGCATAACAGTCTCAAATTCATACTTGTCTAATAAAATTAATGCACCATGTTGTACATATAGAAAGGAATCACTAAAAGGTGGGAGGCTAGAAATCATGATAAACTTGCTATATTTAAAAGTATATAAAAAAGGTAATGTATCTTCATCTTAAGTATTGCACATTAACAATGACTTAAAATACCTTACTTGAAAGTAATTCTACACTGATAAAAAAAAAAACAAAAAACAAAAAACCCCAGCAACAACCAAAAAAAAAAAAAACCCCAAAACAAAACAAAACCAAAACCAAAAAACCTGCTAAGCAACCTTTCAGAAATCTGCCAAGCTGTGCCTGCTCTTACTCCTGTTGGTTGTGAGCTCCAAGGGGTTCCTTCCTACAATCTTGCAGCTCATGAAGTATGCATTCCCCAGTTCATTACATGAAATTCCTCTTGTTCCAGATAATACCAAAGGTGCCTGGGCATTACAGACATCATTTCAGAAATGAGACCTTGATGACATTTTACTTAGGAAAAATTCAGTTACAGAGAAAGGATTCTGCAGATATAAAATGTAAACAGTTAACACACACTTGTCAGGAGCAGCACCATTCTTACACTACTCAACGTCCACACTGGAAATCAGATATAAAAAAAATCAAAGACTCAGATTAAGGAACCACCACTATGCCTGCTCTGCTCACTGTGAAGAAAACAGTCCTTAGAAAATGACATCCTACATATGGCTGTGTGCTACTATTTTCAGATGAACGGTATATTGCTCATTTAAACGTCACCTACACAAGTTTAAGTAGGCTTTGGAACCTCCTGACAGCTAGTAGAAACAGGATTATGCTACAGGTAGAATCAAATGGCCAGAAACACCACAAACTGGTGCCCAACAGACTGACCTGCTAAGGAACAGGAACTGGGAAAGGTCCAGAGGCCAGAAACTGTACAAAAGGGAAAGTCCAGGCTCTTGGTCAATGCCAGGACCTATAGCCCGAGGAGATTAACTCAGTGTATACAGAAGCAGGCTCATAGCTAGTACAGGGGAAGCATCTGTTGATCTCCACTGAAATGTATATTCATTAAGTATCCTCTTGACTTTGTGTGATCAAAAGCTTTAAGCATGCCACAGATGTTCAGAATATACCACATTTCTTAATTTAAGTTTTTGTTGGGTTGGTATAGAGAGATTCAAAATGTAGAAGGATGTGCCCAACATCTTTAAAGACATGCTCTGAGTTATTCTGCCATTTAGATAATAGGGTATTTGCTAAAATTTAGGTAAGGTTGTCTACCAATTGTTTTAACTAAGTTGGGATTGGCAAGTAGCAAATATTGGAGGTTTCTTGACACGTTCATCATTTACAGTAGTTATTCCTGAATATAACTGGCTACAGGTTATTTTCCCTTACTCCTCTGGGGTTATTTCATTGATAAGCACATAACCCTGAAGGATAGCATCATGAACAAACATCTGAAATAAATTCTAATAAAAAACTTATAAACATCTTAAATAATTCATGATATATGCAAGTCACCACATAATAGTTGCTTTGATAAACAAAAATCTTACAAATTCAGTAAAAAAAATCAGCAGCATAAGATAAAGCAAATATGCAAAATTTAAACCATGATAAAATAATTAGGTTTACATTATACAGTTAATTACAGCAAAAATACAATACAGTTTTGTTGCTGTTTAAAAACACAACTTAAGTTTTAAATTACACTTGAAATTAAAAAAAATAAACTACTTTACTACAAAATGAATTCTACATTTTCTGAAAAATCACTCAAAAATATGACCACTGAATTGTTTTTAAAGCAGTTCTATCAATGACTAACCAATTCCCTATCCCTCCCACCCACCCAAGGCCCAAGTAGTCATCTACAGCAGCCCAGAGGTCCAGCTGATGCTTCTAGACTGCTGTCTGTATCCGAGGCCAGAGTCGGATCTGTGGACATTGAAGACATGTCATTGACAGACGGTGAAGACGATGGATGCTGAGAGCCACTGATCACTGCTGCACCTGTGCTATGAGAAACAAAACAGCAAACCAGTTGCAGAGAGAGTTGCAGACCGGGCTGCCTGGACTGTGCTGCCTACCTCTAGTGTCAACATACTTCTCCTGGGCTTACGGGTTGCTGAATTGTACTGAATCCAACACTAATGTTCTCTTGTGCCCATATCTAGAAACCTATACTTGCTTTCTTTCCATAATGCATTTTTAGTTTAAGACAAGAAGTTAAAATCCAAGTAACGTGGAGAATGGCCCTACAGCAAGAACCATAAATGGGCCTCAAGGTGTGTTCCAAAAGAGTTGGGAGTACATACAAAACTGTTTACACTGAATTTTGTTAGAGAGAAGATCTCTGGGATCCAAGTAACTAAAAAAAGTCTGAGAACTAAAATAATGTAGAAAATTACTTTTGGTAGAGTCTCACAAAAACCACAATGTTCAAGTGATACTCCTGGTCCATCTTACAAAGCAGAAGCCTACATAAAAGAACAGCATTTGATCAGGAGGGAACTGAATCAAGTGCACCAGTCTACAAGAGACTGTATGACTCACCAGGGTAACCCAAACAGCCTAGATAGGGAAATCCAGGCATACTTTGATCCTAGTAAATACCAGGCAAATACAAATACAGACTTACTAAACAGAGAAAAAATGTTTTTCTCTGCTAAAGAGCAGTATCCAACAAGCATTTCATACATTTAAAAAACAAAAAACTTCAAAAAACAGAAAAACCTTATGGAGAGAGACAGAAATTTAAGGGTTAGGCCTCATTCAGAGGGAGGTACATGTTAAAGCATCTCAACAAGATGTAGCAACTTTCAAGCCATAAGCTTACTAAATAAGGGTCATTTAGAAGTACAAGTACATAAGTTCTCAAAAATACATTTACAGAATAAAAACAGTGTGTAGTGTTCAGAGCCCCGAGATGCTGAAAGCAAAGCAGGTAGGAACTCTGCTGAAGCACTTGTCAGGATATGGAATTGTCCCCCTTCTGTGTAGTGATGAGCAGAACACTGAGAGACAAGAGGTCCTCAGGAGCTTGTATTCAAGTGTGACTAAAGTACCAAAAAGAATATCAGAATGTGATGGTACATGTAGCAAATTTAGCAAATTTTGTGGTGAAGCTTTTATCTATTCCAACTGAAGACATTTCAAAACAAAGCATAATGAACTCTAAGGGATTTTTCTTCTTTAAAGACACAGTTGTGGTACCAATAAAAACTGGGTTTAAATCAGTCAACAAAGACAACGGCAAATGTATCTAGACAACAGTGTGTCACTGCTTTCAAATTTAACTACCAAACTGAGTGAGCATGGAAGAACTGCAGATCCCAGGTCCCTGAAGACTATAACACAAGAAGTAAAGCACAATCAGAACCACAACCAGGTTTATATTGTAACCAACCTAAAGGAGACGGCTGTCCTCTTATGACTCCATTTTTAGTTCGTTCCTCCAAATCCATTACCTCCTTGTATATCAGTTCTGAAAAAGAAGAGGAAGAGTGACTCTCAGGTATGTGTACTTAAGTCAAAACTTATGTATCTGTTAGGTGCATCAAGCTGGGTTCTTGCAATGAGAGCAATGGCAGAGGATCTGAGTGTCAGCTTCAGACTCATAGGTGTTAGCGATTAATTCACTGATCTTCAACCATAGACTATGTTGACAGAAAGCTAAGCTCTCTGCTCTAATTGTCCCAGCTCATTAAAAGGCAGCTGTTGTCAGGAGCCAGCCCCTGCCTTGAGTGTATCAGCCACACAGCACTCTGCCTTACAGACGCTTGTCTAATTCTGTCAAAGTGAGGGCTTAGGTCTGTGCTTATCTTCCTTCCACTGCCTAGGTCCTGTCCTTATGCAACAGGTTGTAATTTGAAAGATTTATAATCAAAGCAGCATGTACAATTAGAAGGGCATTTTTACTGAAGGAAAAGCAGCAGCAGCTTCAGCTCCTTCCAAGTAGCCTATAGCACGTGTCAGCACCAACACACATTCTTAAGACTCATGTATTCCTGAGTGTCGGGGCAGCAGCAGATTGTTGCACGGCAGATTTGACAGAGGAGAGATACAGGGCACAGAGTATCCCAATACCTTGCTCTTGCGTGTGATTCTGACTTGTTTGGTATCGTTATCTATTACTTCTGGGTCATATACTCTTTGAAAAATTACATAAAAGTAATTCTGTGAAAAAATGTAAAGAACTCTATAATGTTTGTATAATTCCTGAAGTTCAAAGTTGGTTGGGTTTTTTTTTGTTTGTTTGTTTGTTTGTTTTGTTTTTTAATAAAGAATCCCTGGCTGGAGACCAGGCATGGATGGCACATACCTATAATCCCAGTACTTGGGAGACTGAGGCATGAATATCGCAAGTTTGATGCTAGTCTGGGCCACATACATACTTTTATTTCAATATTCTTACAACAGTAAAAGCTTTTGATAAAGCCGAATACTCAATCAACCACCTAACCAATAGATAGGAAAATTTTCAACTGCACAGAAAACTATCAAAAAAAAAATACAAATGGACAATAAAACTGTGAAAAAAATAATCAACATTCCACATGTCATCAGGGACACACAAAAATAGTACCAAGATTCTATCTGACATCAATCGAAATGGCTACCATCTATCAAGAAAGCCAATAGTAACAAATGCTGGCAAAGATGTGGGGAAAAAAGGAACCTTCATACATATTAGAATGTAAATTACAGTAGTCACTATAAAAATTACTGGTTCCTCAAAAAACTTAAAAAGCAGAATTCCATTAAAGGCACCTAAGGCAGACAATAGCAGAGATATCTGCACATCCATTTCTATTGTGGTACTATCCACAGTAGCTAGACACTATTAGTGTAGATGGTCATCAACACAAAAAGGCATGAAGAAAACGTGGTGAGATGGAGTGTGGTGGCAGAGTCTTTAATCCCAACACTCTAGAGGCAGGCAGTTCTGGGGAAGTTTGACATTAGTCCGCACTACATAGCGAGTTCAGGCCAGGCAGAGCTAGATTTTTTGAGATCCTGTCTCTAAAAACAAGAACAAAAGTGGTTTATGTGTATGCAAATTAGTTTTAGCTAGCCATAAAGTAGAATGAAATTATGTCATTTGCCAGAAAATGTATAAACTAGAGATTATCAAGATAAGTAAAACAAATTTGACTCAGAAAGATAAATATTGCATGTTTTCTTTCCTATGTGGAACCTGGGCTTGACAATGTAAATATACATGACACTAACACATACAGGGGCTGATTAGGGGGAGGAAAGGGACCAGAGAGAAAATAAGGGAGGCCATGAAAGAGTAATAATAGGAGGTTGGCATAAACAATGTAGAGTGATGTACATATCTGAAGATGTTATAGTGAGACCTGTTACACTGCACTGAAATAATAAAAAGCATATTTATGTATAACCATATTAATAGAAAAGCTAGATCTGATGTTCAAAGATCACTCTACTGGTTATAGAGTCGGGGTGCATTAGTACACTTGTGTCATGCTGATAGAAGCAGAAACTACAATTTCTTTAGTAAAAAATCAGGAAGTAACTAAAATTTAACATTTGGTCCAGCATATAAGCTTTTTGGACTACTCTCTCAACTCTATCAAATATGTGCACATAAACACATGGCTGCAGCGTCAGCCTATGTGAAGGTCCACCTTCAGTGCTTCTCACGGGGAGTCGGAGCTAGACACAGACTGAGACACAAGCTTTCCTATAGCTCACCGCTCGACAGCTATTAAAGTGTGACGGTAGCTGTGTGGACTAATAGGGTCTGTCATCTTCAAGATGTATGGAGACATCAACAAACAGGTGTGTACAGTACACTGCGAATACAACCACTGGTGATCTTAGAGATGGGACACCCCAAACATAGCTGTTGGAACAAGGAAGAAAACACTAATGTGCCTATAACTAAGGTAGAAATTTTCAACATTAAGGAAGGAAATTGACTTTCAACTTTTGTAAGACAAATAAAACCTTTTTCTTTTTTCTTTTTTTTTGGTTTTTAGAGACAGAATTTCTCTGTGTAGCACTAGCTGTCCTGGAACTCACTCTGTAGACCAGGCTGGCCTCGAACTCAGAAATCCACCTGTCTCTGCCTCCCAAGTGCTGAGATTAAAGGTGTGTGCCACCACCACCCGGCAAACAAAGACTTATTATTAAATGTAAGTTATGAAAACAGAAAGCAACATTAATTTCCATAACATAAAGTAGTCACTGCAGAAAGCCAGAGGTTCCTTCGGTGTCTGAGACTCTGGTAAGCATTACCTTTCCACTCCTCTATTGTGTGCTCCCTTTCATCTAACTGCTTGTCAGGGATCTTTGGTGGTGGCTGAAAGACACAAGTCAGTAACAACTGAGTTAGTTTACTGGAAGTATATATACAATTAATTATTTGAAATATCAGGTACACATAATACTTGCAAAAATGAATCATGAGACAAAAGCCGATCAATTATCGTTAACTTCAACTTTCTGGAGAGTAGTTCTGCAAGATTCCTTTCTAAGAAAAAGCTGTTTGTCTTTTTTCTTTTATCCTAAGTTTTAAAATTGTCACATTTTACCTATTTTTCAGAATTCTGTTCTGCTTTAAATACAAAACATCGCTTCTATCTAAGGATGAGCCCACAGGCATCCTAGGCTCCTTCAATCAACTGCGAGTTCAACGGAGTGAGAAACAGTGGGAGGTTCCTGGACTATGATGATGGCTTGGAAAGATGCTCATTAATCTAAAGTTTTCTTCATGAAAACCTAGCAAAACACCAACACCATCTATGTAGATTTTTACATAAAATGACAAGTTCTCTTTGAACTTAATTTTAGCCCTGGCTCTAAGACTGGAGTATGTTCTTCAAACATTAAGAAAGTAACTTACAGCTTCTGCTTCTGAAGGATCATACCAGACGTTGATGTACGGGTGCTGGAGAGCTTCATCTACGGAGATCCTTTTGGATGCATCTATTACTAGCATTTTGGATAACAAATCTCTTGCCTGACTGGCTGCAAAAATAATGATATTAATAAACACCAGTTCATGAGCTTCTCTAATCATTCACATTAAGATGTTGAGGTTGCATTATTTTAGAAAATTCATCTTGCCAAGCATGTGGTGGTACATATGTTCGTAATTGCTAAACTGAGGATGCAGAGGCAAGAGGATCACAATTTCCAGGCGAGCTTGGTTTATAAATTGAACCAAACCAAACTAAACCAAGACAAAACAAATTCTATGCTTTTAAAACGATGCTTTTGTTACTTATTTTTATGAGTACTAAAATTTATTTATTGCAGATTTTTTGCAGTTTTTGTTTGTTTGTTTCATCTTTTGAGACAGGGTTTTCTCTGTGTAGCCTTGCCTATCCTGGAACTTGCTCTGTAACTATGGTAGCCTTGAACTCTGTCTCTACTTCCCAAATGCTGAAATTAAAGGTGCTTACCATTACTGCCCACCTTGATGTATTGCATTTTCCAGTTTTGTGTATATATGTGTGTAAGAGGGAAGGGGTGGGTGTATGTGTGTGTGTGCGCGCATGAGTGCAGGTACCCAGGGAAGCCAGAGAGGCCACTGGATATTCTGGAGCTGGATTTGTGAGTGGCTGTGAACTGCCTCACATGGAGGGTAGGAACTGAACTCAGGTCCTCCACAAGAACAGCAAACAATCTCTTTAGTCCCTGTTTTTTTGTTTTTGTTTTATTTTTTAAAGACCAAGTCATACTATGTACCCTAGGCTAGCCTGGAACTTACTAGGTAGTCCAAAATTATCTCAAACTCCTAACAATCTATCAGTCACAGCTTCCCAAGTGCTAGGATTACATTGGGAACCACCACACGTGAAGAATAATTTTTACTATAAAATCATGGTACATACATGATTTATAAAATACAACTTTATTTTTTCTTTTTTGAGGTAGGGTCTTCATTATGTAGCCCTGGTTGGCCCTGAACTCAGAAGTCATCCTGCCCCTGCCTCCCAAGTATGAGGATTAAAGGCAAGTGTCACCATATCCAGCTAAAAATGCAAAAACCAAAGACAAAAGAACAAAACCTTTCTATGTTCCACTAGCAGACATAATTTTGAGTTAGATCCTTTAAGAATATGACTAAACATTCTTCCTATACATGTATATCCAAGACAGAATTTAGTGCATACAATTATACAACTTACCTTTAAGTTTGTTATGCTCTGAGTCAGCTGGGAAAAGCACATCAGGGAATAGTTTCTCAAAGCTATATCCAGCATATTTAGGTCTGTTTTCAACATAAGTCCTTACTGTTGGTTGTAGTTTCTTCATGAATTCAGGGCAAGGTGTTCCGAGCTGTTCAATAACTTTATTCCACTGATCAATATCTATTATCATGTAGCTAAGAAAAATACTCCATGTATCAAATATTCAACACTTTAATCATATATACATTACTAAATATAAGAAAATGGAAAATTTAAAAATCCTGAAGAATATGGCCATTATATATTTTGTATTTCAAAACTACCTTACAAAAAGCAATGATTATAAGTGGATAAAAATGATCAATAAATAAGCTTTGTTAATCTTATTTATTGTGTGTGCAGGTGTATATAAACACTAATTTTACCATAAAATGGAGGCATAAATAAGCAATTTGAAAATAAAAATAACTAAAAACTATCTTTACTATATATAAAAATCAAAATGCAACTGCAGAAAATTTTAACATTTAAAAATCTGCCTTTCTCCCAGCTCTTAAAAAATGTAAATGCATTTCCTAGAGAGTAAGAAATATTTCTGCTCTGGTCTGCTTTTTTGAGTTCTTTACACTAACAGAAAACACCCAGCTGTGACAAAAATGATAACTTTGATAATAGTAGCACTTTCTTTTGCCATTCTCAGGTTTGCCTATGTTAATAATGTTTGTAAAGCTCTGAAATGAATGAAAATGATACCAGTATCTCAGTATGCTGTAGACTGGGATTTTCTGGTCTTGTTCCTTTTAGTCTTTATACTCCAAACCTCCGAAGACTAATGTCCCACACATTCTTACTGTAACGTGGTGAATATTCTCATTCCACCTAAAACAATTCTGTGTTACTCACTGATCGACACATCACTGTTAACATAAATATTAAAAACTGATGAACTAAAAGCAGAATCTAACCTAATTACCATCACAGGAAAACTTCTTGCCGACATTCTCAGCATGCCATGTTAATGTAATGAGACAACAAGACATAACATATAGAACAGTAACAGAAATACATGAGGAACCAAATCAAACCCCGCCCCCAAAAATCCAAAAGAAAACAAAAACAACAAAAAAATGAACAGTAGCAACAGATAATTCCAAAATTCATGCCACCTTCACAATAGCTAAAGACTTACTCAAGTGTTAGAAACTTTAGTGAGAGTCATAACTTTTTTATTAATAAACTCTAAGCACACAAGGACCTGTGAATTAACCACACTTGAGTCCTTTTCAAATTAACATATAAAATAATAAATGAGGAGAATAAAGTCTATGTCAGGTAAGAGGTGGTACTCTGGAAGAGTAATTTAACAATGCTTTGTATCAGGAAGAGACTAAATACATTCTACTTGACCAGGCTGACACGGTACCATACATTTTGACCTTTAGAAACTACATTTTAGGCCAAAGATAAGGATACGATCTGTACCTGGGAACAAAACACCACCTTTGATCATTTCTCCCATGATGCACCCAACTGACCAAATGTCAACTGAAAACAAAATGCAATGACATTAACATAAAGATTTTGGTTAAAATAAAAAGAAAATATATAAACACTAAAAACACACACACACACCATATACACTTAAAATTATAAAAAGCAATATAAAATAAAAATGAATGACAGTGAATGTGCTGATGACCAGCAGAGACTGTATGTCCTGCTGCCAAATGCAGCCTACTAACACTTAGCTTCTTAGCTCAACCATTTTTTGAACTGTAACAGCCACAAACTTTACATCTATTTTTAAAACCTGTATTGTACAAATGTAGCATATATTTCTTTTCATTAGCAAACAGAAGGAAGTTCATCACCTAGCTAATTTATCTGCTGCAGCAGCACAAGGATACAGTCCCTTCCTGGAAAGAGGATTTTGTGGCAAACCATTTCTCCCATAATGCACCCCACAGACCATAAATCCACTATATGTTTGCAGCACAAAAGAAGAAAAAGCAAAGCAAAAGATCGTTAAAATCAAAGAAGCATAATGTGACTGTATCATCTAAAAAACTGCAGAACATCACAAAAAGAAAGAGGTGGTTTTAATTTCAAATAATGGAATAATTTAAAATGCAAAATACTTTTCAAAAAGCTTTGATTCATAAAAGAAAATATGAAGTATGGCATTTTAATTACATGTCTAATTTTAAAGTGAGAGCTATGCACAGATATTGCATAAATTTAAAAACATTTTATAAGTGAGATTTTACATGTAATATACAAAATAGAACCAAACAAAATTTACAAATAAGATTTAAAATGTATATGAGGTCATAAAATTATAAAACTAATATACACTATTTTGAAGTTTAACTGTGCACTTTACTCTCTCTTTAAGTTAAATTAAAAAGCATGAGCAGAAATAATTTAGCATATTAAAACAGAAAGATATCTGTATTTTAATAAAATATTAACCTATTTTTTTTCCAGAAAATTCCAAATTTGGTTTTCCAGGCTTATTTAACTGAAAAGGCTTTGTTTATTCCTAACTAAAATATCTTATTCTCTTGCTAACACCATTTTACATTTTTATCTACCTCTACCCATAAAGGAACAAATGGACAGAAAAAGAACAGCATATCTACCAAGAAACTTTGGTAAACAAATATTTTTCATTATCTCCTTTTTAAGTATTTTTTTAAACTTTGGGTTTAAAAGTTAGTTTGGGTGAAATGCAGTATCAAAGTGTCAAAGTGTCTACAGATCTGTGATCTACAGTCTCCTAGCAGACCTCCATATTATAAAACCTGCTACAAGGAGTCTAGTTTGCTATCAGGCAATTTATTTATTTATTTATTTTTATTTTATTTATTTATTTATTTTTTGGTTTTTCGAGACAGGGTTTCTCTGTTTAGCCCTGGCTGTCCTGGAACTCACTCTGTAGACCAGGCTAGCCTTGAACTCAGAAATCTACCTGCCTCTGCCTCCCAAGTGCTAGGATTAAAGGCATGCGCCACCACTGCCCGGCAACTATCAGGCAATTTAAAATTAGATTACCCCCAAACTTTCCAAATTATTCTGAAATGCTCTGCAATAAAACCAAACAGAAAATCTCACCTCTCTTCCTCCCCATCTCCCGCCCCCGCACCGTGAGTGAGTGAGTGTGTGTGTGTGTGTGTGTGTGTTGTGTCTGAAAGGACATGTATATGTCATCCCCAAAAGCAATGAGATAATCTATGTGAGACATGTCAATTCTTATGACAGCTTCTCTAATTTCTGGTAAGGAGCAATGTCAAGATCATATTTACAGGACATCAACATGTGGTGCAATTTCTGTGATAAAAGTTTCACAGTAAAAGCAATCGCAATATGCCTATCAATTCTCAAAACAAAACTTTTAAACCTTATGTTAAGACTAAGAAACAGAAAAGCATGTTTACTTTAAAACCTGATAATTGATATTTAAAGTATTTGTTTTAAATTAGCTCAGAAAAGAAAAGGAAATTAAGCAATTTCCCCAATTTCAATGGTATCTTATGTATGTATACATGTATTAAAGAACCTTTAAGACTTAATAGTTTCCTAATTTAAAGTGAACCACTGTTCCAATTTCCATCCTAGAAACATGCCACACTAAAAAGTTATGGTTTAATTCAATGTATCCACACATAACACTATATGCAATCTCCTTAAGGTGGGACACAGGCTCTAATCAAACACTAGTGCTTCCCACAAGAAGTTGAGTTATCCACTAGTTTTCTAGAATTGAAAAATGTAGCTCTCAGAGTTTATAGTGAGTGCTACTATTTTTTGTTTGTTTGTTTTATATTGTTTTGTTTTCTGAGACAGGGTTTCTGTATAAAAGCCCTGGCTGTCCTGGAACCTGCTTTGTAGACCAGGCTGTCCTCAAACTCACAGAGATTGCATGCCTCTGCCTCTTGAGTGCTGGGACTAAAGATGTATGCCACTATACCCAGCTTGTGAGTGCTACTGTTAACACTGACTAAAGGTGCTGGAGATGAGAGCAAATATGACTAATATACACTAGAATTACTATTAAGATTAAATTATTAAGAAGTATATACTCATGTTTAAATACAGACGGGCAGAGGGCATAAATCCTAGCTTTAGAATTCTTCATCTAGGTATTCACATTTAAGACCCCCATGCTTTCCCAAACATTCATGGCAAAATGTTCAAATCCTGGATAGACATTTGAAATAGTAATGTATGCTTACTGCATACATTTCAATTCAAGTATGTAAAAACTGCTTGATAAACAAAATCAGAAGAATATTTCAAAGCGAAAGTGTATGCTGACCGTTCTCCTTGTAGCCCATGCCGAGAATGACCTCTGGTGCTCTGTAGTAGCGAGTCACCACGTAAGGCGTCATCATAAAACTCGTTCCTGCAGTCCTCGCCAGTCCAAAATCAAGAATCTTCAAAGTGCAGTCTGATTTGACTACTATATTACTAGGCTTTAAGTCCTTTAAGAAATAAACATTAAAATGATTGCTCAGACAGATACAAAGAATTGTACTGCTCAACTGAATTACATAATCTGTCAAACAATTTGTTAACTGTTCACTGTTTTCACTGAAGTACCACTGCAGAGGTTCCTTACAATAGGGAAACCCCACAAGTTAGATTTAAGATCATTTCATTTACATAAACAAACCCAGCACAGACATCATCAATGCTTATTTACTTAAAAAATAAAAACATATTGAAATTTTATTTCCTGTTTTTTATTTATTTTATTTATCTCTGAGAAGTTGAAGATAGCCTGATCTACAAAGCAGGTTCCAGAATAGCCAGGGTTATTACATAGAGAAACCCTGTCTCAGAAAACCAAACCAAACCGAACTGAACTGAACCAAACCCAACCAAATATTAGTATTTCCTAGAAATTCTTAGATAAATAGAATAAGAGATTAGGAAAGGAATCTTAAATCTCATTTAAGAACCTCTGTGCTAGGCATAGTGGCCCATTCTTTGAAATCCTGTACTTGAGGACAAAGCAGAAAGGCTGGAAGTTCAATATACACAGTGCACTGTTTAGAGTCATGCAGGAAGAGGGAGCAACGACTGAGAAACTTCCTCCACCAGAATGGCCTGTAGACAACTCTGTGGGTTATTTTCTTAACTAGTAATTGATGTGGGATGATCCAACCCATCGACAGTGCCATCCCTGGGCAGGTGGTCCTGGGTGTCTAAGAAAACAGGCCAAGATAACCACTGGAGCAAGCCAGTAAACAGCACTCCTCCATGGCATCAGCTTCAGTTTCTAATTTAGGTTCCCACCTGACTTTCCTCATAGATGGACTGTTACATGAAAATGTAAGATGAAATAAGCCCTTTCTTCCTCATGTTTTTGGTCAGTGTTTTTGCTACAGCAATAGAAAGCAAATTATGACACAAAGCAAGACCCCATCTCAAAATACCAATCAAAAACAACAATAAAAGTACTATTATGTTAAGAGACATAAACTAGCATTTACATTCATTTACATACTAAATTAATAGCACTAAAAAAAAAATATCATTTTAGGACTAAAGAGATGGTTCGGTGGTTAAGAGCAGACTGCTCTTCCACAGGTCCCGAGTTCAATTCTCAGCAACCACATGGTGGCTCACAACCATCTGTAATGGGATGATTTCCTCTTTTGGTGTGTCCGAGGACAGCTACAATGTACTTTTATTAAAACAAACAAACAAACAACAAAAAAATTCATTCTAAAGTCACAATAAACTTTATATCACTCTAAAACCACAATGGAACATTCTGATAATATTTGCACAACCTTGACATGATCCAGGTATGTGTTATTTGAACAGTGAGAGCCATACATGTTCACTTTTGTGGGGAGGGAAGCTTAGAATCAGTCTCAGTACAACAGATACTCAGTTCTAAAGATCCAAAAGGTGATTATCAGTCTGCCCACTCCTGACTTCCCACACATATCATAAACGTTTGCTTATAAACTTCTGTTCACATGTAGCAGACACTAGTGTGCTGGTGTTACCCACCAGTCCAAAAAATTACTTTCCACTGATAGTAATAATGTCTTTGTGAAAAACTGCTCCTTGGCTCCAGGCAGAAGGAAATGTGTGTAATTCCTATTAAAATGAAGTCAGTGACATAAATACCCAGGCCTTTACTTTCAACATGCTCTTGCCTTTCACCTTTGATGAACACTCATATCCACAGCACAGCCAAACTATCTCACATGTACAGATGAGTAGCAAATTAACAGCAAAAGCTAAGGCCCTCAACACAAACATCCTTTTTTAAATGTCTACATGCAAGAATGCTTATGTGCTGTTTCTAACTTACTCTGACAGTATCATGGATAGGCTTAGAAAACAGACACTAAGGACTTTTGAAATTGAGCATTCTAAGAATACAGGTTATTCCTACAGAAGACAAAAATGTTATCATTTCTATTCTGCAAATAGAATGTTGCTAATGCAAAACAAAGGAATGCCCATGCTTAAGAATAAACATTATAAACGTCAATATTCCTCCCATGATTGTTGTTACAAGTTGGAGATTACTGCCTTTTTATACCAGGTGGTTCTAGTCTAGAAAAAAAAAATCTCAAAATACTTTTTGTTCTGGAACGATTAGGAATAAATACCTTTCTAGTTTAAAAGAAACTGTGTATGGAAATAAACTAAGAGTATTTGTCTCTATGAATCCTAACTAAAGTTCATTTTTTCTGTATTAATGTTTATCTTTCTATGTATGTCATAACTAGTTATATGAAGAATGACTTGGAGTTTACATTTACTTGAGCAAATACAGTAGAAATAACTCAACATTCTAAGCCCTCCCCGACCCCACTGTCCAAGTCTCTCTCTCCAGTTAGGCAAGATGGCAAAAGTAGACCTAGTAGGTAGAGTGGGAACAAAGTGGAGAAGGCCCAGAACATGACCTCCTGCAGCTCTTCCCTTGCTTTGGTGATTAGTAACATTGTAGATAGTGTGCATCTCTATAAAGCCAAGTGACCACCCCTACCATGTCCTGCCTACATACATAATGTGAAAATAAAGCTTAGTCATGTTTGGCTATTACAAGTTTGATATGTTTTGCAGTAGTGGTGGCGCACACCTTTGATCCCAGTATTCGAGAGGCAGTGGATCTCTGAGTTCAAGCCAGCCTGGACTACAGAGAGCTCCAGGACAGTCAGTGATACACAGAGAAACCCTGCTTTGAAAAGCAAAATACAAAACAAGAGTTTGATATTTTTTATTGTAGCCAAGCCTAGGGTTTCTAGCTGAAACCAACCCAGGACTGGGGAGTTACTATTATCTCTAATCTGAAATCGGAAAGGCCCAAATTTAAGTAATTTTTTAGTATAACTGGCAATACTCAAAAGGTTGTTATATCTACTTTGATATCTATGCTAAGGAAAACTTAAAGGTAGCCTCAAATCAGTCCAAGAATACAGGAGCCATCATGACAGTTCTTTGATTTAGGGATTTCTGATTTTCAGATTAGAGATGCTCACTGGTAACATCTATAAAAACATCTAAAATCTTAAACATCTCACAATCTGAAACACTCTGGACCCAAGCACTTCAGATCAGATAACCTATGCAAGAACACAGGACCATGAGTTTGGTGACTGAACAGCACTGACAGCAGTATCAAAATGGAAAGAGATCCAAATTATGCAGAGGCAAAATATTTTATGTCATCTGCAAAGGACTTCAAACTGATTGCTTTTGCAAAGGAAGTTTTACGCAAACTTAACCACAGTCATTTCACCCCCTGTTATTTACAGTTGCTTTTGAGATAGAAGGGCTGAGTCTGGTCAGTAACTGTAACAGAGGCCATGTCCACACACAAAAACATTCAGAATATGGTCTTTATATAATGTTCCTTAACCCTTGCTCTATAAGAGGTTACAAAGCAAAACTTTGTCTGCTAGTGGCTAATGTCTGCATCAGAAATAACTGGCTACTTTAAAAATAGAAATGAAAGTTAACGGTGTCATCATTTTGGACAAGCTAAATGCTGCTAGAACCCAGAAAAAGGCAACAGATGTTTAGCTTATCCCTGAACCACACACCATCCTTTTACATGCCTGTCCTTATGACCGTTTCAGTTAATGGAACTCTAAAATAACATGATACTCATCAGATCTGAAAAATTCTGAACATGCTCGAGTTGGTAGTTCTTCTACCTCATACCATGGGAAAAGCATGTCCCTGGAAGTAACCCTGACCTGACCTGAGGTCTGAAGTAATGTTGCATGGGCCAACACTGCAGACCCTGAGTAAGCACTGTGCTGTTTCAAGTCATGGACATCTTGGAAGCCTGGAAGCTTAAAGGTAGACTCAAGGGAACCTCAAATAAGTCCAAGAAGACATAGACTGTCAGCTAACAAATATGCTTAAAAAAAGCCATACAATCAAAAGCTACAAAGGTTACTGATTAACAAACTGAACCACGAAAAACAAAACTCAAGTCTGTTGTCAAGAAAGCTACTAAGCAACTTATATGTACAGGACAGCAAGAAACAAACTCTGTGTAAAATGTCAACAATAGAACACACTTGTGCTCCTGTCTTTCAGGGGTAGGAAGCAGGTCAAGAAAGCTGAGCAGCCCTTCAGTACACAGCCTTCAATACTCACTTGAGATCTATTTAAGGGGGGTAAGAGGAAAGGAAGACTTCCATAGGGAGCAGCTAGGTACTGTGGACAAGAGTGGGCAGGTTGCACTGTGCAGAAATCAGATTCAGCTCCTAAAGACAGAACACTCCTACCTCCTGAGAAAGGAACACTTACAATGTCCATCCAGCAGAATTTCAAGTGCAACTAATAAATCAACATCTGTATTTTTTAGTTTTCCAATGAGACTGTTTTGGCCCCACCTGACTACTCTATAGAAGAAACTTGAAGGGAGTGAAGTCAGAGCCAGTTCCTATGTTTCTGGACCCAAAGGATCAACATCTGAATCTGATACAGACACTAATGTGTATCTACATTAAGAAGGTGTGGAACAAGAAAACTGCAGTATGTCAGACAACCACAGGCTATGGCAGGCCTGGTACACACCAACATTCATGAGTTTGCCCTCCTCACATTTTCCTGCTCTTCTATAACTAGGCAGGTCTTTATGGCTAGCTCTGCTGAGGTACTGAGTAGGGGTGATGTGTGTCCCTTCCAGGCCAGCATGTGAGCCAGTGTATTACCATTCAGCTATCTTCTGCTGACTCAGTGGGAACTAGTTAGAGGGAAGTCCCTCTCAGCAAGGGTTTCTAAGTGCCTACATGGACATCTAACTGCAGTGCCTGGAAGGAATACAAGTTTAGATTGCTTCTTAAACCAAGTGAGTAATCACAGAATGGCATAGTTAAGGTGAACTGGAGGTGCTGTGAGGACTAAATACAAAACTGACAGCTACAGTTATGTCAAAACTTTTGGTAGCTGCTTCAGAAAAAGACAGCAAGAAAATATCTGACAGGAACAGCCAGAAATTAGTATCCTAAAATAATAGGAAGAGTGATCCAAGGAGTGGCTTCAATAGGCTCTTCGATGTCTGTTCAGATCCTTGGCTCAGAGATAATTATTCTTGCCCAGGAGGGATGGCTGCTGGTGGCCTTTAGGAAACTCCAGAAAGGACCTGTTTTCAGTGCAGAAGTTAAATGGGAGCCACCAGTTGAGGCTTTTGAAATAAATGTAACCAACGTAATTTCTACCTTTGTCCATTTTCACTTGATAGATAGTGATCTTAGTGAAACTCTCTAATAAGCTTCTTACATGTATAGCTCCATTCTAGTTTTACACATTGTCCAGCCTAAGATACAGGTCACCACACCAATAGACTTCTCAGTATATCTACTGCTAGCTTGACTTTATTGCATTAAGAACATTTCTTCAGCCATATTTTATTTTCCCTAACACCTTCTAAAATGAGCAAAAGCAGTTAAGTAACAAGAAAGGAAAGAATGCATCTTAACTTTCACTGAGACTAGTGAACTGCTGATACCAAAGTATGATTAAAGTCATCTTCACAAGAAAACTACAAACTAAATCATTAATGAATCCAGGGGTAAAAAAACTTCAACAGAAATACTAGCAAATCAGTTCCAATAGTATACTGGAAAGATTATTTATACTATGTCCAAACGGGATCTATCTCAGAAATAGAGGACCCCAAAATAAAAGAATCTATCAATGCAGCACAACACAGTTAAGGGAAGCAACATACACAGTAATTTAATTGGTGCATAAAACCTCTGGCTAAGTTCAATACTCTTTAATGACAAAAAAAAAAAAAAAGTAAATAAGGAATAGAAGATAAATGGAGAAGAATTAATCTATAGAAAAAGGTCTGGCCTTTGCCCTAAACTACAAGTGATGGCAACACCTGGAACATCCTATTTGACAGAACTGTCCTGTTACTGTGGAGGTTTTGACCATGACAGCCTAACAACGTAATTTATAATAAGGGCCTTTGGCTTGCAACAGTTCCAACCTTTGGAGGAAATGCAGATTCAATGTATTAGCATGAACCAGAGAATGATTTCTGCCAACTAAGGAAAGTGACCTTTATTATGACCAAATAAAATACCTGGATGAGTCTGGGTGAGCTTCCCTTGCTAGTGACACTGTATTGTCATACTCTGTACCCAACAAAACAACTAAAAACTCTTATGTTGGAGCCAGACTTCCTTCCCTAAAGCCTCTTTCTTTGGCTGGTTCTGACTCTTACCATTCAGTCAGGAACATGGTAGAATTGGCGATTTGTAACCAGACAGTCTAAACTCAGGGTAGTTCTGGGACCCTTGAGCCTGCCTGTGCCTTGCTTTAGGTATTTGTTGCAACAATGGCAAACAGACTAACACAATGGTGAAAGATGGAAAGCTTTCCCTTATTACAACAAGCAAGACAAAGATCACTGTTTTCACTACTGTTCTCCAACATTTTACTGTAAGTTCTGGCGAGGGCAGCTGGGGGATTGGGAAAGTGCCCAAACTGAATAAAAGTAAAACTATGATGCAGATGACTTGATCTCAAAAAAAAAAAAAAAAAAAAAAAAAATCAATGTTTATGAGCACATAAGCGAAGGTCAGAAAGAACACAGTGACATACTCTATGACAAAGGGAAAACCAGGTGAAGCTACAGAGAGTACTTATGGACCTCACCAAACCCACAAAGTTTTAGACACGGAGAACTGAGAAAATAACTCCTGCTGTTTCAGCTGCCCAATTTAGAGTAGTACAGACTAACACAACTTAGGAAATGGAAAGATCTTATGCCTACAAAGTCCTCAAGATAAACAAGCTAGAGTCACATAGGAAGTGATAACCACCAACCAACTCATTCTTTAGATTTAATGAAACCATTGTCCAAAGTCCATTGGCTTTTTCTTTTCCTGAAGACATGGAAAAGCTTATCTCCAAATTCCTATACGCTTAAAGTGGTTTTAAAACTTCTAAGAAAGGACACAGGATTCACATGTCCCATTTCAAAGTAGTACAGAGTTACATATGTAACTGGTATAGCTGAAGAGATGGCTCAGCAGTTAAAGCCTTGCAGATGTCCTCGGTTTGGCCTCTACCATCCAAATGACAGCTCATTAAATCCTGTAAATCCAGCTCCAGGGGATCCTATCACCTCTGGACTCCATGAGCCCCATACCCACATGGCATCTCACACACACACACACACACACACACACACACACACACACACACTTAAAAATAATAAAATTTGTAAAAATGTGATTCTAATATAGGGACAGACATAGAGTCTAATTATATGGAACTGGCAGTCCAGAAATAAGACCAGTATTTCTGACTATTTGGATTCTGAAAGGGTACCAATACAATTGTCTGAGAGCTTGGACAACTGATTTCTAAACATGGGAAAATGAAGATAGGTTTTTGCATTAGACCATATACAAAACATAAATTCAAAACAGACCAAAAACTTACAAAAAGAGGTAATGTTGAATTTTTATGATCTCAATTTGGCAGTAGATTCTTATGCAAGACATGAGACCACATGAAATAACAAATATTTGATATTTCATAAAATTAAAACATTTACATAATAAATAAGACATCATTAGCAAAGTGAAATTTATAAATTTATAAATTATGTCTGGTAATGGTTTTGTATATATAGAACTGGAATACACACACACACAAATCTATAAATATGACAAAGAGGCAAACAACTGATTTAGAAACAAGGGCTTAAAAATACATGTTTTCTCAATAACATAGAAATGGCCAACCAACAAATGAAGAGATCCTTGACCACTGTGGTAGCATGAACAAGAATGGCCCCCATAGGAACATATGCTTGAATACTGTGTTCCCAGTTGGTGAAACTGTTAAAAGGGTTAGGAGGTGTGTAACTGGAGGTAAGCTCTGAGGTTTCAAAAGCTCACATCATTCAAGTTAGCTTTCTCTGTGTTGCTGTTGGCAGATAAAGCTCTTGGCTATTGCTCTAGTGCTATGCTTGCCTGCCTGCCTGTTGCCATGCTCCCTACCATGACAGTCCTGGCCTCTCCCTTTGAAACTGTAAGCCCTCAGTAAACTCTCTCTTCTATAAGTTATCTTGGTCATGGTGTTTTGTCATGGCAAGAGAAAAGTAATTAAGACAACCATTATTAGTCATTAGAAAATGTGTATCAAAACCCCAACAAAATACCACTCCATTGCCATTGTGATGACTAAAATGAAAAGGTCAGGTACTAAACACTGGCAATGCTGCAGAAAAACTGGACCATTATATATGGATTCTGGGAATGTAAAATTTGAAAAACAGTTTGATGGTTCCTCAAAAAGTGAATACCACATGATTCTTCAATCCTACCCAGAAAGACTAAAGAACAAAGATTAAATAAACTCTTGTACATTAATTTTCATAGCAAAACAGTATTTAACTAAAAGGTAGTAATATAAAAATTATCTGTAGAATATGACATACAGAATATTATTCATTCATAAAAGGAAATACTGATATATTGATACAGCATAGACATCACAAAAACATTACACTAAGTCAAAGGAGGCTGACACAAAAGGTCATGTACTATATTATTACATTTATATGAGATATCTAGAACAGGTAAATCCATACTCCTGAATTACCAGGCTCTGAGGAAAGAGACAAAACAAAGAGTGACAATTTAAGGGATGTAGTTTTCTCTAGAGAAAGAGTGATACAAGTTTTAGAATGTGACACAAGTGGTGACTGTACAACACTGCATGGACTAAATGCTACTCAATACTTCAGATCGTAATTTGTTTAGTCAATTTCACTTCAATGATTGAAAAGAAAAGATCATAGTGGGCTGCAGAGATGGCTCAACAGTTCAGAGCACTTGCTGCTCTTGCAGAGGACTGAGGTTCGGTTCCCAGTATCCACAAGGCTGCTCACAATTGTCTATAGCTCCTGTTTCAGTGGATCTGATGCCCTCTTCTGGCCTCTGCAGGCACTGCATGCATGTTGTGCACTTAAATACATGCAAGCAAATATTTACACAAAATTTTAAAAAAAATCCTTAGAAAAGAACACGGTGATATTTTTCTACTAACCCGATGAATAATTCCAGCAGAGTGAAGGTGCTTGATTCCACACAGCATTTGATAGAGAAGGTAGGACATTCTTTCATGATCTAACTCCATCTGAATCACTTGGCAAAGATTTGCATCCATGAGCTCCATGACTATGTAACTTCATGGGTAGAAAAAGATGACAGCTAAAGTGTATAGCAACAATCTATAGATAGGTACTAGCAAAACTTTGTATTAACAGCGCTTTAATTACCACACTTACACATCTTGAAATTCTTCTAGGGATTTCTGTGGTGTGAAAACATTCAAAAGGCCAATTATCTGTGGCAAAAGCAAAGAAATAGAAACATTAGAAACAACTTCCTAATACTTCATTTGAGAACTGAAAATATGTATGTAACAATAATTCACTATCAATTTAAAATCATTCCAGTTTTATACCCAAAGCACAAGTAAGCTTATTTATTAAAATTTCATTGCTAGGGAGAAAAGATTAAAAAAACGATCAGGAAGCTCAGAAGATCTTTTGGACAAATAAAAATGAGTAGTATAAAGGTGGAAATACAGAAAAAGACCACTCTTGTTCAAACTCACGGGTTCTCTTAATAAACCAAGTGAAACTTAGGGCTGAGAGCACATTTCAGTGGTCATGTTTACTAGGCACACAGAGATTCTGGGTACATTTCCTAGCACTGGAAACAAAAAAAGAATAGAATGTATGTAATATAATATAAATGATGGGCATTGGGTAATACATTAATGCAGGTTTATCAGTTATGACAAATGTACAACCCAGGTGGTGGCTACTGGCTTTGAGGGTGCTGAGGCAGGGGATATGTGCAAGCTTCTATCTTTCCCTCAGGTTTGCTATGAAATTTCCCCAAAATCTTAAAAACAGTAAGTCAACCGAAGGGCTTCACCTAACACTATTTATGAACACTCTATCAAGCTCTTACTTTATTATAAGTACCTACATAATTTGTCAGCAAATATTAAGTACTTTCTACTAATTCTTATACAACTCAGTAGTTCTATGGAATCCCAGTCGTTTCCTTCCTCTTGGTTTTCATAACACTTTACTGTGCCATTTTCTGTTTTGTTTTGAAGGTTTGTTTCTATTTTGTATGTATGAGTGTTTTGTCTAAATGTGTATATGTGCACTGTGTATGTTTGGTGTTGTGGAGACAAGAAATGGGTGCTAGATTACAAAGAACAGTTGTAAGCCACTGTGTGGGTGTAAGGAATCAAACTCAGCTCCTCTGGAAGAACAGCAAATACTCTGAACTGCTGAGCCAGGGCTCCAGCTTCATTTTGGTCATTTTCTTCATTTCCACTCAAATACACTATTTCATCTATGAGAACATTGTATGTCTCACTGCTGTCTTTAAGATTTTCTTTTTATGTCTATATTATTCTTACATATTATTTGTCTTTTTCTTCAAGAATTTATCTGCACATCATTCTCAAATATGCACTAAACTATGCACTCAGAGGGTGCTTCTGAGCACTGTCCTTTTTATAATAGAAGGCTCAGTGTGATTTCTGACTCTTTTTCCAGTATTAATACCATAAACTACTTCAAAGAACATTGTTCATTCAATCATCACTCAGTATGTCAACCTTGTTTTCCCATTCCTTCTGTGTACATACAGGACAAGGATTCTAAAAATCACATCTGGACTGTCACAGAATTACTTTTAATACTAGAGTGACAGGCTCATCATCTGTATCTGCCCTGCAAATCCATGCTGAAGGCAGAGACTCTAATGAGATAGCATCTAGAACTGGGGACTTCAGAGTTAATTAGGTCATAAGGCCAAGGTCCTCCTAATGGTAAGATTAGTGGTCTTGTAAGAATAACAAAACTATCCTTTTCTCCATGTCTATGTACCATGGGAAGACAAAGCAAGAACTGTTTGTTTGCAAGTCAGGAAGAGAATAATCAACAGGAACCAAATCAGCCAGGACCTAATCCAGGACTTCCTAGCCTCTAGAATTTTGAGAAATAATTCTTTTGTTTTAAATTCACAGGCCACTGTATTTTGTGGTGGTAGCCTAAACAGACTAGTACAAGCAGAGTCTCTAACAAGAGTTTTCAGCAAATTCAGACAGCATTTTACTACCTATAATATGGAAGTATTATATAGTATTATAAAGACAGACCTGATTCTATTACTTATCACCCTCAAAATTTAAAGCCTGTAAACCTCCCCAGCAGTCCACCTGAAGTCCCCCCAGAGTGTAGCACTAACTTATCCCTCCTTTTGCTAAATATTAAAACTTGTCACTTTGACTATACCAATTAGTTTCAAACATGTTTTATTTAAAAAAAAAAAAAACCCTCAATGTATTATTTCCTATGTTTGTCATTTATTTACTGAGCTTACTTATCTAAAGATGGACCTCCTTTGTACAGTCCAACATCCTTGGCCCTCAGTTACTGTTCATGTCATGTCTACATTCAGCACACTGTAACAGAATCTCATTTTCATAACAAGTTCATCCCAAACCACAGTCCTGCTTAGAAGGAACTAGCTGATCTGTTTTCCTAGGCCAGTATGCCACAATGCACTAATGTCTGCCAGTAATTTAGGAAAGGGAATGTTTCTCTAGACATAATCTTCATGAGGACGAATGGATGTCACTCATGTATGCATTAAGCTCTGCTTATAGAAGGCATCTGTCAGTAAATATTCAAAAAACATTGTCAGAAAGGGTAAAATGAATTACTTAAGTTAGAGGGACTACTGTAAATAAATTTGAATCTCTCAACCAGATTAAGTATATATATGGGGACAAGTAGTAAAGTATTATTAATATTTGGGAAAACCCAATAGTAGAAGAGATATTAAATGTTAAAGACATACGGAAACAAAATGGATGTGGAGAGCTGTCGGGTGTGAGAAGTAGGGAGGACAGCAAAAGGACACAGGGGTTCTTCTCAGTATATATATTAGTGAACATATCCAACTATAACTTAAGTTGATGAACTGAATAGTATTTGAACCATATCTTACTAAGCTTTTATAAGGCAAATGAAAACACAGCTGTCCTATTTTATAATTAAAAAAATCAAGAAATTATCTTAGAATCGACAGCCAAGCAAAAGTCAAGGAATGATTAGTAGGTGGGTTATGATTAGATATCAAAGAACTAATAATTACCATAACCAAGTAAAAACTTACTAAAAACACTATTTTCCTCTAAGGACAAAACAGCAACAAAGAATAATAGCAACAAAGGAATAATACAACTAGATACAGAATATAAAGATTTCAAGAAGGTAAAATGCCTCTAATAACATGCATATAAACAAGAAGAATAATTAGGAGAAGCTGAATAATTTTGATAGTTAAACATGACAATTTCTTCAATATGCTTAACAGTTGAAGCTATTATGAAGACAATCTTAGCGATTCTGGCAAGTGAAATCAGTAAATGTAAAGTTGAAATGAAGATATTATGCCAGAGCCCGTGTGTGCGTGTGGTGGGGTGGGAGTGGGAGAGTTGCTTAAAACTCTATGAGAATAGCCACACTTCACCTTTGATATCTGAAAGTGAATAACAAAAAGTACTATACTTAATTTTCTCAAATCAAAAGGACACAATGTGACTTGCTATCAGGCTTTGGACAATTGACAATTACTTGTTAGACACTGAGTCAAGTGGTTTAATATCTGAAATAAAGAAACAAGCCTCAACAGCTATTAGAGGAATCCATCAGACATGCAGCGTTTGTATGCAAAGTGTTTCATCAGAGTGACCTGGTGAAAAGAGAAACTAAAAATTACAAAAACCTTGAAAAAAGCAGAGAAGCCTCATTTCAAAATCATCTGTCCAGAACAGTAAAGCTCTAAAAAGATAAAACATTACCAAATACCTATTATACATCAGGGTGGCAGAGTGGAGCTACCATTTGTGGTTTTCACTATATTAATTTTTTAAATACTCATTCAATAAACAAAGTATGCTGAGCATCCAGTCTGGACCACTTTAGATGGCTAAGCATATGTACATGGTTTCCACATTCTCCATTTAGCAAGTAGAAAATCTTTGATGCTATCCAAGGTGGACGAAGGAACATTTGAATTGAACAAAGAAAAACTGAGACAACACTTCCACAGCTCTAAAAAAAAAAAAAAACAAAAAAACCTACGTCCAGACCAGAAGGGGCATGAGCAGCTCTAGCAAAGTAGGGAGCACAAGTAGAACTCTGACAAGTACCATGTCTGGCCTCACCTGCAACAAGAAAGACCACGACCACCCGTTCTTCCTTGATAATTAACACTCACCCTCTGTCAGGGCCCTTTTTCCGAAAAACTTTAAGAGTCAGTTTCTTAGTGTGTTGAAGCTCATAAAACCCTGCCTCTTGAGATCTCAGCATTTACTGTATGCCCTCTACCATCTGACAGCCAAATTATTATTGCTTTGTGGTATTTAATTCAGCATATTTCACTACCATCAACATTATAAACTTCCCAAATAATAAGCCTAATCCTTAACATCTATATATTTCCCAAAGGTGATGAATCTGTAACTCTAATACACAAAAGGTTCTAAAGGTGGCTAGCTCTCAAAATGTGATGAGCTATACTCTCTACACCAGAAGTATGGAACTCATTACATTTTATAAACTCTTTTGGACAATGTCTCTGGCTAGCACTTTCAGTTTAGTGCTTCATAAAACTGTCCTCTATGCAATTCTCTCCTAGTTTATGTCCTCCCACTTTGGAAAGAACTATTGTATTAAGATATTCCTAAGGGGCTGGAGAGATGGCTCAGTGATTAAGAGCACTGATTGCTCTTCCAGAGGTCCTGAGTTCAATTCCCAGCAACCACATGGTGGCTCACAACCATCTGTAATGGGGATCCGATGCCTTCTTCTGGTGTGTCTGAAGAGAGCTACAGTGAACAGTGTACTCAAATTTAAAAAATAAAAAATAAATAAAAATAATTCCAAACATATCAGTATATTTAATGCAAACTTACAGCACTGTCTATTTTCAAAATGAATGAAAATTTTATCTTCAAGTTAGAAATGTTTCCCTAGTTCTCTGTAAGTATTTCCAAAAAGTTTTTCTTCAACTATCATTACCAGTGGTTATCTGAGTAAAAGTTAAGTACTGAAACAACTTAAAAGAAGTCAGAATCAGGTGCAGAGAGGTAGTTTGCATTTTGTGTCCCATTAAATCCCAATGTCCAAATAAAATGGGCATGATTTCATCTCTGTATAGCTTTTTAAAATGTCACTTTTATGTCTTACAAAAAGATGTAAGATAAGCTCAATTCTGAATAAAATACTTTTCAAACACTAACTCCTTAAGACTCCTACAAATTAAATGCTAGGAAATTATCCAATCTAAATTTCAGAAGTCATTTTTTTTTCTTTTGCCACTACTTAATAATGGGGGCAGGCACGTGTGTGTGTAGGTGGGAGGATCACTTTAGATTTTAAATAATGTTTCAATCTAAAGAAGCAATTTAAAAACCCCTAATATTTTTTAAAAAGCCTTTGACAGGCATGTATTCATGAATAAATCTTGATTTCATCTATACTTCAGAAACGTGAACTAACCACTTACATTTTTGTGATTAACACACTTCATAAGAACTAGTTCTCGGTAGGCTCGCTTAGCATGGGTCTGATTCTGAAATGGCCGGCTGAGCTTCTTGATTGCAACATTTCTTTCAAGAATGGCATCATAAGCTGCACTGTAATAAGAAATTAAAAATAATAATAATAATAAACATTAAACACAAATCTCTAAAACCAAATTTACAAACAAATCAAGTAGACTCCTTACTTTTTCCAACTGTCACCCAAGATCCACTAAGCATATGTGGGCACTAGGACACAAATTCTTTTTGTCTTTTATTTTAAAAAATAACATTTAAAAAACTGTAGCCATTTTGTATGCGAATGTGTGTGTGTGTGTATGGATGAGGTGTCACGTAGAAGACAGAAGATAACTTTTGTGAATTGGTTCTCTCCTTCCACCAGATGGATCCTGTAGAGTGAACTCTGGCAGCAAGGCTTAACACTGTTGTCAAGCCTTCCTTTCTTTACCCAGTTGTGAGCCTTGCTGCACAAATTATTGGTATTAGTCTAAGGTCTAAATGACTCCTTCACCTTGCACATCTATCAAGAAAGACAGACTCTGTAATCATGACTTCTACTTAAAATATTTACTGAAGAATTCTGGGGCTGAAGAGTTGGCTAAGAACATTAGCTGCTCTCTCAAAGAACACAGTTTTAATTCCCAACATCCACATGGCAGTTCACAACCATCTATAACTCCAGTTCCAAGGGAGCCAGTGCCCTCCTCTGGCCTCCACAAGCACTAGGCACACAAGCAGCACACAGACATACATGTAGGCAAAACATACATACATACATACACATACACACACACACACACAACACACACACACACACACACACAAGAGAGAGAGAGAGAGAGAGACAGGGACAGGGAGAGAGAGAGAGAGAGAGAGAGAGAGAGAGAGAGAGAGAGAGAGAGAATTAATTATAAGATATTTATTAAAGAATATTACAGGGTTTTAAGTAGGACACAAGACAATGAGTATAGAAAGGAAACTACGCTGATAATATGTGTACAAAACACTGAAAATCACAAATCCGTTAACATTTTGTTTTGGAGAAAGAACTAAAAACTCAAGGTATTAATAACTATGAATACTAGATGTGAGGACATTAGAAAAGAATAAAAGTCAGTATTTCCACTATACAATTCTATTAGATTTTAATATTTTACCACAATTGTTCTGATATCTAAAAAAGAGACATTTTATAGGTAAGAACTTCTTTCTCTTGTATTCTCAGAGGTGTTTCTCTTTTCTATATATAGTCATTTCACAATACAGAGGAACGGTACAACAAGAGCACTATTTTGTAGGCCATGTTAATATTCAGCACTTACTTCTTATAATGCCTGGCTGGCTTATACAGCTCTAGTTCATTTTAAACGTTATACAGTATTTGCTGTCTGACTATATCACAATTTTTTATTTTCCTGCTGCCAGACTTGATGCTGTTTCAACTTTTGCTACTAGAAATAATTTTTTAAAGAATAGCTCTGTGTACATGTATTTGTGGACATATGCAAGAGCTTTTCTAGAATCTTATAGACATACTGAATCACAACCACTCCTGATTTCTTTTAACAGATTTTAAATAAAATTGTTTAAAAAGCAATAAAGATGTAATTATGCTTTGGTATGGCTTAGCATTTCTCCAAACACTAGATTATAATGCTAACTTAGTGATTCTGCGAAAGTAGAAGAACTATCCCAAGGCATATTTTCTACTTCAATTTATAAAGAATTATGCTCATCTATAAAACCTGGATCTTTTGTAGAAGTTAGTTTATAAATCAACTTTAAAGATACATGAGCTTTGAAACATAGATGTACTAGCTAACTTTACTCCCCAGGGTAAAGTGGTGAGATTTCTGAAATTCCCGTTTCATCAGAGTGAAAATGGAGATTCCACAAGACATCTCACTAATCAGCTATGGGAAATGATGCATCCATGGACTGAACAAGCCTGCTACTTCCTCTTCCCTGATATCAGGATATGTTTCTATAGAACTTTGACCAAGTAAGTATTTAGTCACAATTTATGTATCAAGATAGCAGTGTTGGTTAATAGTTACATCTTAGGAATAATAGTAATAATAACAATAAAAGACCAGTAATCCCCAAGGAAAATTAACACATTATAGCTTTCATTTACATAGCTCTGATTTTTTTTTTTTTTTGGAGAGAAGTTGATTACTTACCAAAGGATCTATATTACAAAGAGAAAAGGTCAAGACTGCTTGTCATACTTTGAAATAAACACTTACCACACTATTCCTTGAGCTCCTGAACCTATAGGCTTTAAATTCTGGTATCGTTTTAGGACTGTGAATGTAGAATCTCCAATCTCTACACTATAAAAATTGTTGTCACGTTTGCTTCTGCTCATGATGGCAAGCAATTAGTCTAATTAGTCCAATGGCTTCATCCAAATATTCACCAAGGCTGCAAAATAAAAGAAAACATGACTTAAGAAAATGATTTTGTGTACGTAATATTAACATCCAAGTCCTTACTCTATTCACCATAGTAACACAGACTTAGCAGTTACTTCTTAATGGTCATCCCCATTTAGAGTGTATCACAGGAAACAAAACCACCACAGCGCTTTGGTCAATACATGATGTTACATGTAAGTAAATACTGGTTCTTTAAAAACATTTTTATTATGATGAACTGTTTTTTGCTAATCTTTACATCACTGGTGTAAATGCATAATTACCTATTAACAAAATAACAAGAGAGGCTGGGGAGATAAGCTAGTCAGTAAAGATCTTGTAACATAAGTATGAGGATTCAAGGTCCAGGACCCATATCAAAAGCTAGGTTAAGTGGAGCACCATGTGCAGTCCCAGTGTGTGGGAGGTGGGCATAGGAGGATCCTTGGCCATTACTGACCATCAAACTTAGCCTTATTAGCAAGCCCCACATCCCAGCAACTCAAAACACAGTCTAAAAATACAGAGTGGCTGGCTCTTGAGAAACATCTGGGGTTAATTTCTGACCTCTGACATATGCACCCCCACCCCACGCATAGGCACAAAAGAACAAAAGCAAGGAAATTAAACATGTTCTAGAAATTATATTATTATTATTATTATTATTATTATTTTAAAAATGGAAAGGCAGGCAGTAAACTATAAGCACACAATACACCTGTTTAATAGCCGAGGTTCTTTTATTGTAACAAATCTCTAACACCCAATGGTGTATACTACAAGGGCAGAAAGGATAGAAGCAGGACAGGAAACCAACATAAGGTCAAGAAGGGAGATGGGGCTTCACACACTGATGAAGGAGGAGGTGGCAGCTTCATACATTAGTACACAAATACTCTTCTAATGTGTTTAGGGCATCAAACAATCCATATCGGTTTTGACCAAAATTCTTTTTCATCTGTCAAATTAAAAGTCAAGGCTCCCCAATTCCTCATTGAAATATTGAACAAATTTCTCCTTTATTATGCAAGTATTCTATTTTGGAATCTAAGCACTGGGTGTGTAGGTTGGACCTATAATACTGGCACTCTGGAAGCTGATATAGTGAGGACTATTTAAGCCCAGGAATTTAAAAGTAACTCAGATAACATAGAGACTCCATTTAAAACAAACAAGATAAACAAAATGCATGCAAGACAACTCTAAACTACCATTCATTAACCCAACAAATCACCAATCCAGTGGAATCCAGAGAATTTCTGGAGTGTGTGTGTTGCTGGAGGAGAGGCTGGGGTGTGTTAAGGCAATGATAATAACAATAAACTGACACCCAACTGACAATTTCTTTTTTTAAATCATTTATTTATTTTTATTTTATGTGAATTGGTGTTTTTCCTGCGTGTGTGTCTGTGTGAGGGTGTTGGATCTTCTAAAGCTGCAATTACAAACAGTGAGCTGCCATAAGGGTGCTGGGAATTGAATCTGGGTCTTCTGGAATAACAGCCAATGCTCTTAACTGCTGAGCCACCTTTCCAGCCCCCCAAATGACAATTTCTAATGCAAATAATTAACTCAATAAATATTATGGGCAGCCTAGGTCCAGGTCACAATCTATGGTGAGGTCAGATGGAAGGCCTGAAAGGTGAGAAGCAAAACACTGGTATTAGCCTGCAGAAGAAAGAACAAGAAGTGGAAGAGGAAAACTAGAGAAGCTACTGTACAGCTCACAAAAGCTCACAATCTGCTCTGGCCCCTTTGGCTCTCCTCAGAAACAGAGTGGCTAATGAGCAGCCCTCAGACCTGTGTGCTTAAGTGCGAAGAGCTTATGGCTAAGCTGACAGACTTAGGAGTCCATAGCTCCAAGCTTAGATAACTGAAATATTATGGCTCAAGACTCTAGAAGCCAAGAGATACATGGTTGTAGATACCTAGGCTAGGTGCTGTATTAATACTCTGGGCTTTACTGGTGGCTTGGCTTTTGGCAGCTAGTTTAAACCCTCAACATATCTGAAGAGGGCATTTTTACTATCTCTATGCCTTGCATGGACTCAATTTCTAGTATCAATATATTAATATCATCTTCCTTTCTTCTCTTCCCTGTTTTCCTATTCTAACAGACAAGAGAAAGTTCAAGTTAAGATAGGTAAGAGATTCCTATTAAAGAGGTGGGTTAACAAAGAAAGAAGTTGAGATAGGTTCCCCTTCAGAATGAGTTTTTTGATTGATTTTTGTGTTTGTTTTTAAAACAGGGATAGGTGTGTAGTTGGGCCCTGAGGTGGAAGAGTATTAGGAGTGACAGTAAATCATACAGAGGCAGCTGATAGGGCACTAAAAGGGGGAGATTCCCTTCAAAAATCAGGAGAGGAACTAAATTAGAAGAAAGTGGCTGTCTTTAGTGGAGAGCCTAATATTTAAACAATACCAGAACACAATACAGGTATACTACCACTACACTTCAGTTAGCTGATATCTTAAGCTTCTAAAATTACACTGCATTCAAAATACAAATATCTTAAACTATAAGGAAGGTGGCTCTCTAGGCTGCTCAACATTAGTTGTTTAAAAGAATGCCAATTTTGTCAATGACATTCAATTGAGTAAAAACAGGTGACCTAATTTGTGAGATGTCATTTTCCAAGGTACTCAAAAATATTTTGAATATATATGTAAATATACTTTATACCCATAAATTTCTATACCAATGGTACAAATTTTGGTATAGGAAGAAATTCCCTGGCTTTATCTATGATTTTTATTTTCCTTTTATAATGCTAGGGATCATCCGAGGCCTAGGGATGCTACGCAAATACTGTTAGTGACCACCCTCTAATTCTCAGTCTAACCCTGCTCCACTTTTATACTGCCTATATAACCTCATAGATTCCAATCTTGCCCTTATCGTCTGTATCTTTGGATAAAGAATGTTGCATGTGGGCCAGAAGATACTCTTCAGGTGGGCTAGCCAAACTAGATGGACCTAAGATGTCCAGAAAAACTCTAAGTTCATTATAATTTTCTTTCAAATCCAATACCTATCAGCACCAGAACAGAGGATAACTACTGTGACAACTGCCACAAAGAACCAGGAGGAGTGTTTTAGGTACTTTATATACTGCTGGGACAAAATACCTGAACAAACTTTTTTTTTTTTAAGGAAAGGAGTGCTTATTTTGGCTCATAGTTTGAATCCATTTTGACAGGGAGTGATGAATGATCAATCTCAGCTTGTTTTTTTCCTTTTTACGCAGTCAAGGACCCTGGCCAATGTTACTGCCTGACTTCTAAATTTTGGGTGTGTCTTCCCATCTCAGTCAATCTAATAAAAATCTAAAAAAAATCCCTCACAGACATATTCGGAGGTTTGTTTCCATAGTGATTCTAAATCCTATCAAGCTGATAATCCAAATTATCATAAAAAGATAGCCAAATTTTTGGATCTCTGACCAATTCCAAGAAAGAGATGAATTGATTAGATTGCCCCTGCCCTCTTACTTTTCACATTTATGTTTTTGAGATTATAATTACATCATTTGACTCCTCCCCACACCCCAAACTCTCTCATGTTCCCAACTTGTTCTCATTCAAATTCATGGTGTCTTTTTCTTAAAGTATATGCATGAATATATGTATGTAAACACACACACACATGCACGCTCCTCAATATATAAATATAACCTGCTCAATCTGTAAAGTGTTACTTGTGCTCTTCCCTGGGAAAGATTTTTGCTCCTTAGTGGCCTGTTGTTCTTTGTCTAGAGTTGAGGCTTTCCCTCTTCCACACTGGTATGTCTATTAGTGTCATCCTTCTTTAGGAAGTCACGTTGTTGAAATTCCAAGGATGTAGCTTCTCTGACATTTCTAGGCAGCGAAATTTCACAGCAAATTTCCTGCTCTCTTACAATCTTTACAGTCCGTCTTTTGTAATGAATGATTGCTGAGCCTTTAGGTTCAGGAGTTGCCCTGTAGATTAGGAACAATTGGGACTACGCTCTACAATTCTGCATTTTACTATAGCCAATAGTTCTCTAATTAGTGTTAAGACTCACTCAACAAGAAGAAAATCATGCCTGGTACTGGAAACCTCTCATTTATTTCTATACTGTATATATAACCTTCTGACCACAACAGGCACTGAAGTTGACCTTCAAGTCTCTCCCTCTTACTCCTATGTTTAGCTAATAATGAAAATCTCCTTTATGTCTCAACTAGACACAAGGCTTTGTTACTACCAGTTCTACATTCCAAGGACTCTGTTTGGGATCAAAAATTGATGACATTAACCCTGAGAATTCCTAGTTTTAAAAGCACCTTTGCATTAATTTGGGTTGAATCTTCATATATCCAAAAATGAATCATATAAAATAAAATGATTGCTGGAGACAGGCTCAAATGCCTGACATTTTCTAATAATAACTTTTGCCAAGTATTTTACTAAGATTCTCAGGGCTTATAATAAAATGTTGATCACATTCAACCACCACTAGAGACACTTCTTAAAACCACAAATTAAGAATAGCAAATGAGGGCTGGAGAGATGGCTCAGTGGTTAAGAGCACTGACTGCTCTTCCAGAGGTCCTGAGTTCAATTCCCAGCAACCACATGGTGGGTCACAACCATCTGTAATGGGATCTGATGCCCTCTTCTGGGGTCTGAAGACAGCTACAGTGTGCTCATATACATAAAGTAAATAAAAAAAGAATAGCAAATGATATATGTCTCTGATGTATTTTATAGAAAATTTTTTGTATTAGTTAATTCCACATATAATTACCAACAGTTTATCTTGCCAGCAGTATAATTATATTTAGAATTTTTAAAAGTACTATGTGTAAAGAGAATGATTCCATGACAAATACATTTCTGTAATTAAATGTGCCTACTCCCAGTAGAGATTAAAAAGAAAACTGAGGAAAAAAAGAAATGTGTCAGAGTAGATCTCATCCAGAGTTAGGCATACAGGCACTTCCACAACTCACAGCAGTGGAAGTGGCCCTAGCTGATCCAGAGGCCCTAGCTACCCATAGGCAGTGCCATATAAAATGTTGACCCAGGGGGTTGTTTCAACCTTGGTCAGAGAGACATCTTTTTGTAATGAGCAGCAGTCAATATAGGGACTCATTCTTAAATGGCACAACTTTATCAGGATTCCTCACCCCACTGTAGGTTCAGGGAACATAGAAGAGGAAGAAAGAATGTAACAGGCAGAGGATGGATGAGGAAGAGTACCGTGAAATGTTGTTTTCTGGACATGACATGGCTATTGCTGGACATGACATGGCTATTGCACGACAGCAGCTGAGACTAGCTGCTAAGTCCTGCACCAGATCAAGCCAGTCAAAATTATAGCATGGATAAGGAAATTTACAAGGTCCCTAGCCCTCACTGAGTAGCTATTGGCAGCTGACAACTACTGGAGGAAAAGAATCATTACACTTTGGGAAAGACAGGTGGCCACTTGTAGGTTACTCATGTTCCAGTGGATAGCCTAACATCCATGAACATATGAACAACACACACTGGAATTAGTAGATTATGAAAGAAAGGGGGAGAAGGGAAGACAAACTTGCCTTTGCGCCAATCTAATAGCATTCAATTGATGTTCCCTCTTCCAAAATGATCCTAGTTGCGTCAAGTTGACAAACAAGTAGGGCAAAGAGCTACAACTGTACTTTGTAAATGGCATCTGCAGTGGGAACAATCTTGCAAGAGTAGGCCCTCAATCTAAATAGGCAGTGTCAGAGATGAATGACTGAATACCGGTACCCTTTAGAATTTTGGTGATCAGCATCCACAGATCTTTATTTTGTAGTTAAAGCACAGCAGGTGAAACACATACTTCTTACATATACCAAACAGAGCCTCTATAATACATGCAAAGAAACCTCCCTACACACACACACAACTTAAAAATAAAATATACAAAACATGTAGGTATTTAATATAAATGAAGCAACTAAGTTATTAGTGCTTGCAAGTATTTTTCATAATAGTCATGGCTAGCTATAAAATTATACTTGTACAGATATTTCATAATATGCTTTCATTACCAAGGATAAATGCCATACTCTGGTTAGTGACATCCTTTTAATAGTTAACTTGAAAAACTGGTGTATATATTACATTTACATTTTACATTATTTATTTGCTTCTTTATGTGTATGCGTTTCCACAGTACACAATTTGGACCAGAGACAGCTTGTAAGAGTCCATTCTCTCTTTCTACCATGTGGGTCTGAGGACTGAACTCAGGCCATCAACTTAAGGGAAAGTGACCTTACCCAGTTAGCCATCTTGTAAGTTCATTTATTAGTTATTTATATAACTAAAATAGGCAAAAAGAGGGAAGAGCTTAGTAACTTGGAATTATCTGGCCTGAACTACTTTTGGGTAAGCATACAATAAGGCTAACTGTGTCCCCTAGCGAACTTTGAGGAAGAATCCCCTAGTAGTCATCATTTGCATTATTTACATAATTGGGTGCGCATATGAGTAAAATCAGTCACACTATGGGAGGAGACAAAAGCAATGGAAAAAATGATTATGCTAGCTAATCTAAATCTATACATCAAAACAGAATAAACCTTACCAGGTAACCTCTTCCTTTTGAATACTGTAAGAGGAAGCCCTGAAAAATAATCTGGGTCCCTGAGATTATTACTCAATTGGCCTGCTGGTTCCCTTTGTGTATTCTGGTATTTTCTATTGCTTTGTTTTAAATAACGTTTCATAGTAATTTTGCAGGTATGTGTGAGCTTTCTTTCAACTCCTTGGGGAAAAAAAAAGGTCAAAAACCTGAAAACACAAGACCCTGACCATTGGTGACATTATTAGTTACTAATATGGTCTTCATTTTAAGAATATATATAAATTCCAATCGATACTAAATTTTCCTTTGTCAGTCATACCTCAGATAGCTCTTGGGCCAACACCTTCCAATCAGTCAGTTATTAAGTCGAAGTCCGGGCACAGTGGCACACACCTTTAATCCCAGAACTCCAAAAGACAAAATATGAATCTCTTTACCATTACCTTGGCTATCAAAAATTATCAAAGTCAGGGCCAGGCATGGTAGTATACGCCTTTAATCCCAGCCCTCAGGAGGCAAAGGCAGGCGGATCTCTAGGAGTTCAAGGTCAGCCTGTTATACAAAGTTAGTTCTAGGATAGCCAGTGCTGTTACACAGAGAAACTCTGCCTCAAAAAACCAAAACAAATGGGAAAAAAAGGATTATCAAAGTCTGGAAAATTTTATACAAAGCACCATGGTATAAATATGGCAATAATACTGACAATACTTGATGAATTCATAAAAAATATTAAAAATACCAGTATATGGTCAACCTGTAAGATAATTTATAAGGTGGCATGAGGGATGTAGGTCATCTCAAAGACTTCACCCAGTAACTGGTGAAAACAAATGCAGAGTCTCACAGCCAAACACTTATAGTTATGGGAGGATGACATCTTGTTTTTATCCTCAGTTTAGTAATTTTTTAAAAATTTACTTTACATTCCAACTGCATCATCCCCTCCCTCCTCTCAGTCTCTCCCTTTCCCATCTCCTTTATCCTCCAGTCCTTCTTTTCTCAAAAAAGGGGATATCAACCTGCAGTATCAAGTTGCAGTAGAACTAGGGGTATTCTACTGTGGTTAGATAAGGTAACCTAGCTAGAGGAAAGGAACCAAAGGTAGGCAATGTAGTCAGAGATTGCCCCTGCTCCTGCTGTTAGGAATCCCACATGAAGACTGAGTTGCACAACTGCTACATATACACTGAGGGCCTGGGTCCATTCCATGCACGCTCTCTGTTAGGCAGTTCAGTTCCTGTGGGCCATGGGCCTGGTTAGTTGATGCTATAGGTTTTCTTGTGGTATCCTTAACCTTTCTGGCTCCTTCAATCCTTCCTCCTCCTTTTCCATAAGATTCTCTGGATTCCCCACACCCTTCCTAATGTGTGGCTGTGGGTCTGCCCACATCTGTTTCCATCAGTTGCATGGTGAAGCCTCTCAGATGATAGTTATGCTAGGAGTCAGTCTGGTGTCCTTGATGCCGCAGGCCTCTGGGAAAGCCGGCAGAGTTTTATCAATGATGACATCTTAAACACATCGGTGGTTTAGCCAGAAATTGTTATTTTTGTATGAACAGATAGAACTCCCAAAATTGTTTAGACTGTACTCTAACTTAACAGCAAACCAAAGACTGTTAAGAACCAAAGACTGTCAAGCTAGAAAAATGACTATATAAGTCAGAGAAATCAACTGCTTCTTTTGTAACATTTAAAACTGTTTGTTATGACCCTGGCCCACCCTCTGCCTCATGGTAGGAGGATGACGGGGGCTACTTTGGTGAACAAGTATGTGATGTAGAGGTGGGAAAGATAGAAAAATAGAGAGGGGGGCACTATGGAGGTGGACCTGGAGGTGTGATGGTGACGGCAGGTGAGAGGAAAGGCTGAGGTCGACATGTTGTCATTGCCCAATAGGACTGGTAGGAGACTGAGCGTACAATAGCTTGGAGCTTATGCAGAGGAAGACTCAGCCCCTGAACCAGCCACCCTGGCTCTGGCTCTGGGCAACAAAGGAGGCCAGGGATAAGGAACTTTCTGGACTGGACCTCCCTGAAGGACTACTATGGTCCATCATGTCACCAGAGGCCACATTGGTATATGTAGTCTGTGCTGCTGGCTGACTGACACCTTGGTGATGTCCTCAAGCTGTTGCCTCAGGGGGCCATAAGTGAGTCAGTGGTCCTGATCTGGCCAGGGCCTGTATTGATGTCTGTGGCCCATGTTACCACAAAGCCCATGGGAATGTATGTGGTCTGGGCTGCTGCCTGAAGCCAGTAAACGTTGAAGTCTGTAAGTACAGGAAAGCTGGCCCTGCTTCTCCCTGGCAGCCTCACAGAGACACAGCTCTCCACAGTCGTTCTGGTATGGATATAGGCAGAGAAAGCCTCATCATCCTCCCTTAAGAGACTGGTGGGCCACTAAGAAATGTTCCAGTTGAGTATATGAAGTTCACAAAATAGACTTTTTTTTTCTTTTTTTTTGGGGGGGGTGGGAGGTCATAAAGGGGCAGTAAACATGGGAGGACTGGGAGGTGAGTGCTATCAGGATGTATGACGTGAGATTCTCAAATAATCAATTAAAAAAAAAAACTGTTATTATTTTACTTGTTTCCTTAAGAAAACTAGGTAACAATCAGATTTCCTATTTTACATAGTGTATCAAAAGGACTCAAAAATAAATCAGGAGACTTTTATAAAGGGATGTAGCCCAAGTCCTGCACTGTAGAGGAAGAGGTGGAAAGACAAGTTCAAGGCTAGCATGGTCAACATAAAGAATTACAGACCAGTCTGAGCTACAGTATCAAGACTCTGTCTCACTACCTAAAAAAAGACAAACTTACCTTGTTCCAACACTTTATATGTATGTAGTTCAGACTGCCCTCAAACTCATAATTCTGATTTCATCTCCTAAGTGCTAGGACTACAGAAATACACCAACATGTCTGCTCCAAATCAGATGTCAAAAGTAAACTATAAAATCTTCTAAGAATGTAATGCACTGTTTTTACTTTTGATATGATAAACAATGGCTGCCAAATGTCAATTTGAGCCACCAAAGTGGTGCACGTGAGCCACCTAGTGAATTATAGTAAGTTTATCTATAAGGAAAAAGCTACTGGGAACAGTGTATTATAATCTATAAAAGCAGAGAATCAAGAAGCTGTCAAGAAAAATGAATAACAGGATAGTCACAAATTTAAATCAAAATCAGACATTATATGAAAGCAAAGATGAAAACAAACACACAAGGTGTTTTGTTTTAAACTATATAAACTGAATGTAAACGAACACTGCAGAACATTAGGAAGGCAGGCACTCTTTCTAGAACACTGTAAGAAAAGGCCACACTAAACACAACATGGTAGCTTCATTGAGCTAAAGAGACAGAGGAAGACAAAGGTAACTGGAATCTGTAGGTTGGTGTAAAGGCTAGAGAAAGAACACCAAAGTACTGTAGTAGTAACCTGCCTGAAGCTTTGGCTGAAAACTAATCTACATGTGCAAAGGACAAAACTTCCAAGTATGAGGCAAAAGGCAATGCTTAAGGCAAACATGATTAAGAATTTATTTAGGAAGAAAGACCAAATAATTAGCAGAGATTTCCTTCCCATCTAAAACTAAGAGAGTCCAGAGATTACTTTTTAAAAATTTCAATTTGGGACTAAAGAGATGGCTCAGTGTCTTAGTTAAGAGCCCTTGCTTGCAGCCTTCAGAGGATCTAGGTTTGGTTCCAAGCACACAGCACACCAACCACCTGTAACTCCGGTTCCAAGGGCCCTCTCTGAACTCTGAGAGCACTTGCCCATATATGGCACATATACAAATAAACAGGCCCACAAATATATACACAAATCTTTTATAAAAAAAAAAAAATGAAATGTGTTTTTAGATAACCTACAAGTCATCTATTCTTTTTCCATATTTAACCAACAATAACTACTCCAAACAAATCAGTTAAAATAAACACAGAACTCAAAAATCACATCATTGCCACCTGTATCCTGTTATTCTGTGGATGAGAGATAAATGACACAAAGTAACTGCTAAATGTGTTAGCATCTTTCCATTTCCAAACTAGCCTTAAAGAAAACTGTATGAGGTCATAGTAGTACAGAAGAGAAACCATGGCCTCTATTGGCTTACAGGTGATTCCTCTAGACTCCTCCCAGGGACCTAGCAACAGCTTATGTCATCACCTGTTTATAAGTGAAGGTAGTGCACCAGGTTTGGCATTTAAAGGCACTGCTTGCCACCCTAGATGCCCCCCTCCTTTTTCTCTCTCTATCCCTAGCCCTCTTTTTCTCCCATGTGTTCCCAGCTGGCCTTTCCCCCTTTCTGTCTTTCTCTGCCCCCTTTTCTCTGTTCCATGGCTGTGCTTCTCTCTGTTTGCCTCTGCCCCTTCTCCAGGTCCTCACTCCCCTCCCTAATAAATCTCCCTTATACCAAGTCTGTCACATGATGAGATTTCTCAAGTGGGCACTTTGGCATGGGCCCATCAGGTACCCCCACCTATTGTCGAATTATATTTATATAACACTCTAGATCCATGTTTTTTACCAAAAAGGATCAGATATGTTTGGTTTTACTTTTCAGTTAGAAGGGTGTGCTTTTTTTCTCCTATAACCCCACCATAAACTCTCTGACTGTGGTCTCTATTCTTCAAGCCCACCTTTGATGTGACTGTAGTTGTCTTTGATTCTTTGATTTAAATACTGTACGTATTTGTCATATAGGTTTCTGTTAATGAAGTTTCTACAGTTGATAGTAGATGAAAATATTCTGTGGTATCCAATGATTACAGTGCTTCCAAGAGTTAGCCTTCTGGCTCAACAGGGGAGGCATTTCCACCAGTGAGCAAGTCATTTATGTTAACCTCTGTCCTAATCATCATCTAGCTCTCCACTCCCAGGCATAGCCTGTCCACTATCTCCTCAATCTTGTACATGTCAGAGAACATCTTGATAATATGACAAGGCCCTAGCAGATAACCAGAGCAGCTGGAGAAAATAACTATAAGGCTAGTTTTATAGTTGGTTGAACAGAGGGAATGCAGCACATTAAGTAGAGAACAAAGAAAATTGGGTATTAAATCATAGTTCTGACAAATAATGTCTTTTGATTATAGTGAAAACCAAATCAGAAGTGTTTTGCTCTATTTATCCTGTTCTGACACAGTTTCCTATGACTTTCCAGTCCTCAGACCACACTATGACAACTATAACTATGGCAACATTTAAGTAGGCCCAATTGAAGCAATATTTTCCAAATGATCAATACTTGATATTTTAAACTCAAACAGGCAAAAGACTCACTTCAAATACAGCACAGATTGCTGGGTGGTGGTGGCACTTGCATTTAATTCCAGCACTCAGGAGGCAGAGGCAGGCAGGTCTCTGTGAATTTGAGGCCAGCCAGGTCTACAGAGTGAATTCCAAGACAGGCAGGTTTTTTGACATAAAAAACCTGTCAAAAACAAAAACAAGCAAGTAAATAAGCACAGATCACAGGATTTTAATATAGACTATAAAAATATTACATGATTTTAGATTCCACATTGCAATTAATTTGTTAAATTCTGTTGTAATATAACAATTACAGATCATCTGTATTGTGATATGGGAAGTGTATATAAGCACTTCTTTCTACTATCTGCTAAAGTACAAGCAATCCCAAAAAAGCATTTGTGAGCCACTTTTTCACAAAACATTATTTTATAAGAGCTACCAACACAAAAACTATTATTTATTTATGTCTGTGTGGGGTATGTTCGTGTTAGTGAGACAGTCTCAGGCTTTATGTACCTCAAGCTCTACAGAACTCAGGATCTCCTCCTACTTCTTCCTCTCAAGTGCTAGAGTTACAAACTAGTGGCTTGAAATAGGGCACATAGAAGGTATTTTCTTGATAATGAATAAAGAGAGTCCATCAATTCAAAGCACAAAGCAGTATTCACTGACAAATGACAACATTCAAACTTTCATTAAAATTTCAGAAAACGTGTATCCATTCCTTGAGCGATCCAAAGATTTTGTTGGTATATTAGTCAGAATTCTGTAGAATCACAGAACTTATGGAATTTCTCTATATATTAAGGAAATTTATTGTAATGACTAACCCAACAATGGGCAGTTGTGAATGGGACGTCCAAGAATCTGGTAGTTGCTCAGTCCCATGGGGCTAGTTGTTTCACCTGGTCTTCTATATAAGCTGGAATCCTGAAGAAGTAGGTTCCAACAGATGTGCTGGCAAGTAAGTGCAAGCAGGTGAAGAAGAGTGAGTCTTCTTTCTTCCACTGTCCTTATGTAGGCTTCTAACAGGAAGTATAACCCAGAATAAAGGTGTGTACCACCACACCTGGATTTGGAACATGCTCTGTACTCAGGGATCTGTCTGCCTCAGACTTCTTGGATTAAAGATGTGTACTACCTTACCTAGGCCTAAACTTTCATGGCCACTATGCCTCAAGATCTGGATCACAGGTGTACCCTCCATTTCTGGATTGTAGTTCATTCCAGATATAGTCAAGCTAACAACCAGGAATAGCCATTACAGCTGGTTTCATATAATGCAGCAGTTTTCAAAACCCTTGCTGTTGCCAGACATGATGGTGCATGCCTTTAATCCCAACATTCAAGAGGCAGAGGCAGGTGGGTGTCTTAGCTTAAGGCCAGTCTGGTCTACATTGTGAATTCCAGACTAACTAGGACTACATAGTGAGAGGAGGTCTTAAAACAATAACAAAACAAACAGCAAAATCTTTTCAAAAACAGTGTCATGATCGAGTGACCATCTGGTCCTAGTAACTTTGAGAAGGCGAGGATAGGGCAGAAATAAGTCAGTAAAGAGGATGTAGGAGTGCCAAATCAACATATCAGAAAATCGGAATTTTAAATTCTGACCCAAAATTTAACACCATATAAAACATGTTTTTCTCTCTATATATTTTAAAGCCTCAATCTTTTAAGAAATGGTATTTATTCATAAAAATGTCTATTTCTTGGTCAAAGAACTGCAGCAAAGAACATTATTTCAAAGGAATACACAAGAGGCTCTAGATACTTCCAATTAAGGACCTCAAAATTTTTGCCTAAATGGCTTTTGCAATATCAAACCAGGGCACTATGGTAACAGAAGTAATACCTATTATACTGTAATCAACAGGAGAAGGAAGAACATGATACAGAATCACAGTCCTCACTGTAGTGAGAATTTTGGTTTCTTTAAAAATACAGAAATGTTATATGAATATGTTTTTGTTTTAATTCCAGATGTGGGATATGATAGAGCTGCTTCAGACTGTGCACAGCAGCTAACTATGATTTGTCTCATGCTCTGGCAGGGGTGTGATTTTTGTCAGCTGAAGATTGGTTACATTTGGAAATCTGGGGACTCTTTTTTTTGTTGTTTTGTTTTAAATTTTTTTATTGGATATTTTATTTACATTTCAGATGTTATCCCCTTACCCCATTTACCCCACCCCCACCCAGGAAACCCCTATCCCATCCCCCCTCTTCCTGCTTCTATGAGGATGTGCCCCCACCTATTGCCCCACTCCCACCTCCCCACCCTCGAATTCCCCCACACTTGGCATCCAGCCTTCATGGGACCAAGTATCTCCTTTCCCACCTATGCCCCACAAGGCGATCCTCCCCTACATATACAGCTGGAGCCATGGGTCCCTCACTATGTGTTCCCAGGCTGGTGGTTTAGACCCTGGGAGCTCTGGTTGGTTGGTACTGTTGCTCTCCTCATGGGGATGCAAACCCTTTCAGCTCCTTCAGTCTTCTCAAGTCTCACTCCTCCATTGGGAACCCCATGATAAGTTCAATGGTTAGCTATGAGCATCCACCTCTGTATATTTCAGGCTCTGGCAGACCTCTAAGGGACAGACTGATTTCCAGAGTAGTTGCACCATCTTGCAATCCCACCAACAATGGAAGAGTGTTCCTCTTTCTCCACATCCTTGCCAGCATCTACTATCACCTGAGTTTTTGATCTTAGCCATTCTGACTGGTGTGAGGTGGAATCTCAGGGTTGTTTTGATTTGCATTTCCCTGATGACTAAGGATACAGAACATTTCTTTAGGTGCTTCTTGGTCATTCGAGTTTCCTCAGTTGAGAATTCTTTGTTTAGCTGTATACCCCATTTTTTAATAGGGTTATTTGGTTGTCTGGAGTCTAATTTGAGTTCTTTGTATATATTGGATATTAGTCCTCTATCGGATGTGAGATTGGTAAAGATCTTTTCCCAATCTGTTGGTTGCCGTTTTGTCCTATTGACAGTGTCCTTTGCCTTACAGAAACTTTGCAATTTTATGAAGTCCCATCTGTCAATTCTTGATCTTAGAGCATAGGCCATTGGTGTTCTGTTCAGGAACTTTTCCCCTGTGCCTAGGTATTCGAGGGTCTTCCTCACCTTCTCTTCTTTTAGTTTCAGTGTGTCTGGTTTTATGTGAAGGTCCTTTATCCACTTGGACTTGAGCTTTGTACATGGAGATAAGAATGGATCGATTTGCATTCTTCTGCATGCTGTCCTCCAGTTGAACCAGCACCATTTGTTGAAAATGCTGTCCTTGTTCCACTGGATGGTTTCAGCTCCTTTGTCAAAGATTAAATGACCATAGTTGTGTGGATTCATTTCTGGGTCTTCAACTCTATTCCACTGATCTTCCTGCCTGTCTCTGTACCAATACCAGGCCGTTTTTATCACTATTGCTCTGTAGTACAGCTTGAGGTCAGGGATGGCGATTCCTCCAGAAGTTCTTTTATTGTTGAGAATGGTTTTCACTATCCTGGGTTTTTTGTTATTCCAAATGAATTTGAGAATTTCTCGCTCTAACTCTGTGAAGGATTGAGTTGGGATTTTAATGGGGATTGCATTGAATCTGTAGATTGCTTTTGGTAAGATGGCTATTTTTACTATATTAATTCTGCCAATACATGAGCATAGGAGATCTTTCCATCTTCGAGATCTTCGATTTCTTTCTTCAGAGACTTGAAGTTCTTGTCATACAGACCTTTCACTTGCTTGGTTAGATTCACACCAAGGTATTTTATATTATTTGTGACTATTGTGAAAGATGTCATTTCCCTAATTTCTTTCTCATCCTGTTTATCTTTTGAGTAGAGGAAGGCTACTGATTTGTTTGAGTTGATTTTATAACCAGCCATTTTGCTGAAGTTGTTTATCAGGTTTAGCAGTTCTCTGGAAGTTTTGGGGTCACTTAAGTATACTATCATATCATCTGCAAATAGTGAATTTTGACTTCTTCCTTTCCTATTTGTATCCCTTTGACTTCTTTTTGTTGTCTAATTGCTCTGGCTAGGACTTCCAGTACTAGGGTATAAAGATGCCAGAGTCCCAAGAACAGCCCGAGAGGCCGCTGCTCATCCTGCTGCCCCTGCCTGGTGAATTGCTGATTGCAGATATCCTGATGACAAAGACTAGACTTTTCCCAAGGACATCCCTAATCAGCAGGAAGTAGTCTAATGATAGACACCTCCTTTCCCCTCACCTAACTTTCCTTCTTGACCTGGTATTAGGGGTTGGAAGGGATAGGGGTGGTTTAGGGAAGCAGGAAAAAAAACCTAATAAAGTAGCCAAATGTCCAGTTACACCTCACAATGCATCAAATTATAGTCTTGTAACTGATCTCATCCTGCCTTAATTTCCCCTTCTATAAAATTAAGGTGGCAAGAAACAAGAGTACTGGCACAAAAAAACTGTTAGAAAGGATATGTAAACAATTATTTGTGAAGTGTTTTGTGTACTTGTTCTTTTTTAAATTAAAAATTCAATTGCTTTTAAAAGTGGCAAATTATAGAGATGCTGAAACACCAAGCAAGCTAACTCAGAATATTACAAAGTGAATTATTAAACTTTTAAAAAAGGTCCAGTCATCTAGCATTCAACTATCTAACGTATTTTAACGTTATTTTATCTAACGTATGAGATAACTGCTCAACCACAAATCACTAACTTACCTAAACCAAGCAGGAAAATACTGTTTTTGAAATGAGCATCAGTCTTAGTCACTCTTGCATAAACTGCCCAAATCCCAACAAGCAAACCAATTCAAAGTTTATAGAAAAACAATGGGCAATCATGTAAAAATAAGTCTGAAAACAACTTCCTAAAGAAAGAGAGTTAGGCTAGAGTTCAGGTTAGGACAAGGTAATACAAGTCAAACACTCTGCCAGCAAGCAAGGAAGCACTCAGTGAACAGTCATATATCTGGACCACGTCAACAGAGAAGCCACCTTTAGACATCCCCTTCGACTAAACATGGAACACTATACATATAAATTAATAATACCACCTTTAGCAAGTACCAGAAGAAAACCAGGGTAGAAATAGATGAAACAAAAAACAGGGAAGTACATAAAACCAACAAAACCCAAAAGCTTATCTGAAAATATAAGTAAAACAGATAGCTCTTCTAGGCCAAGGAAAAGGTAGAATGAAGTAGATTGGGAGGAAGAAGCAACAGCTGGGCCCTGTGGGGCCTATAATTGCAGCCACTAAGGAGGCTGAGGCAGGAGGACCACAACTTCAAGGCCTGCAAGAGCTACAGTGAGTTCAAAGGCAGGTGGTTCACTTAGGAAGATTTAAAAAGAATTTTTAAAAAATTTTAAAAAGATTTAAAAAGAATGCTGGGGATGCAGACTGCTTGTTTAGCATGTGTGAAGTCCTGGGTTTGATCCCCAGTACCAGTGAGGAAGTGGGAACGTGGGGGTGGGGGTTGGGAGGAAGCAGAGACAAAAGGGAAGAAGGGAGAACACTGAACACAAGCTACTAATATAAAAATGAGAGATGGGTCATCATTACTGTCTCTCTCAGATGACACTGGAAGTATGATGAAGGGGCAAGTGTGATGGCATCTATCGTAACCCAACACTCAGGCAGGAGAATAATGAGCTTGAGGCCAGAGTGGACTAAGATGTGGGTTGCAAGGCAGCCTGAATTACTAGCAAGACCCGGCCTTTTTTTTTTTTTTAAAGAATGACAAAGGAATGCTATGAATTACTATGAATCTATGACCTGGTAATCTGAGATAAAATGAATCAATTCTGTGAAGAACCCACCAAAGTTCTTTTTACAAACATAACCTAAACAGAAGCATATACACGAAAGAAAATGAATCAATCACCTGAATAGAGTTGTGTCTATTAAAGAAAGTAAACTGGCAGTTAGTACCTTCTTTAGCAGAAAGTACAAGGACCCAGTGACTTCACTAGTGAATTTTAGTGAACTTAAGGAAAAGAATGTTTTATCTTTTTATATTTACACGTATGTGAGTGCCTGCAAGTATATATGTATGCCTCATTCATGCCTAGTACCATGGAAATCAGAAGCTGGTGTTAGATTTGGAAACCTAAGTTAACAGGAGATTGTGAGCTCACATATGGGTGCTAGGAACCAAACCTAGGTTCTCTGTAAGTGGTTTATGTTCTAATTAATCAGTGATTCATCTCTCCAGACCTCTAGCTCTTTACAATCTCAAAAAGGCAGAAGGCCCAAGTCCTAACTCACTCTAAAGGACCAATACATTGAATGAACACATGCAAAAATCCTCAACAAACATTAGATGAATTTCAACAAAATATAAAAGGAATTAGTCATTAGGACCAGGTAGGATTTATCCCAGGTATACAAAGCTGGTCCTAAATCTACTGAGAAATACATATCAGCAGGCAGAAAAATCGTGTGATTCCCAGCAATGGCTGTGCAAAAGGCACCAGACAAAATCTAACAGCCATTCATGATAAAAAACAGTCAGAAACTATGAGGACAGTTATCTTTAAAACATAACTCCCCAACTCTAAACACAGGTTATATAAGTTACCTTTTCAAGTGTATTTTATTCCTTGTGGATAAGGACCTTATAAACATCTTTGGAGGTAGGGTAGGATCTAGGGGTAGATTCTTCCTATTGGCTCAGTCTGAAATGTTAGAGATGCTTTATTTGCATGGGGAAGGGCTTCAGGTGTTGTCCTATGTGACTGACTGTCATGGTCACATGGTCAAGGACAAGTAGCGCCTGGTCAGGAGCTAGTTCCACTCCTACCATTCTCAATTATGAGACAAGCTGGGGTTTGAACCAGCTTCAATCTAACCAGTTCTTTTGTCATGGGGGAGAGATTGTTCAGCAGTTAGGAGCACTGACTGCTCTTCCAGAGGTTCTGAATTCTATTCCCAGCAACCATATCTGTAATGGGATCACAACCATCTGTAATGGGATCTGATGCCCTCTTCCGGTGTGTCTAAAGACAACAGTATATTCACATATTTTAAATAAATAATTCTTTAAAAAATATTTTTGGGGGAACAGGGTCTTGCTATGTGTCTTAGGGTTTTCATTGTTGTAAAGAGACACTATGACCAAGAACTCCTAAAAATGACAACATTTAATTAGCGCTGGCTTACAGGTTCTGAGGTTCAGTCCATTATCATCAAGGCAGGAAGCATGCTGGAGGAGCTGAGAGTTCTACAACTTCATCTGAAGACCACTAGGAGAAGACTGGCTTCTAGGCACCTAGGAGGAGGGTCTTAAAGCCCATGCCCACAGTGACACACGACCTTCAACAAGGCCACACCTATTCCAACAAGGCCACGCCTCCAAATAGTGCCACTCCTGGGCCAAGCATATTCAAACCACCAACATATGCATTCCAAACTCCAAACGCTGAAATTGCAGGTGTGCGCTGTTGCACCAGGATCCAGAAAGTCTTTGAACAGAATGGAAAGCTGGCTAACAGACTCAAAAAGATTGTTAGAAAAATACACTGCTCTGCAAGAGCAAATGAAATAAGGGGTTCAACCAAAGCTAATCAATAAATGCTAAAAATAGGTAAATTCTACTGGGAAACAAGATACAGGGAAGCACAATGCCACTGAACTGATCAATTACTAACAGCATGAGCACAGTTCTGATCTTCGTGTAATACCTCCTGAAATACCTTCTTAATAACACACAGCCATACTTTAGGGCATGACCTGGACCCTCATCTTACATGTGAATATAATGTAACAGAGTGTTATCAAAGCTGAAAACCCTAAATACATAGCAGTCTGTAAAGCTAAGTTTCTGTTTTTAGGAGCAGTCTCTAAAGATACAAGTTAACCACCATACGGAAACAATCAGTTAAATCCAAAGTATCATCTCCCAGACAACTGACCAAGTGTGTTCAAGAATCCAGCATTATGAAAAGAAAAATCAGAGGTAAGGACAACCTTAGTGGGCTAACAGTATAAATCCTGGCTGGAGACAACCAGCTATGAATTGACTTTTGCAGACAAAGGGGCAGAACAAGATGGTGGAATAGAACTCTGATTGTAGGCCAATTTCCCAGTATCAGTATGAACTAACATACATGGAAACACCTTCACAAGAGTCCTAAAGCATCTGGCTGTAGCAAACTGACCTTTAGAGAAACAAACAAATCAGACCTGGTGGCACATTCCTATAATCCCAGAATTTGGGAGGCAGAGGCAAGAGAATCTAACCTGGTCTATAAATCAAGTATTGGGCTAGTCAAAGCTTTGCAGTAAAACCACTTCAAATTGAAAATTAAAAATTTAAAAGTCACTTAGGAGGGAGATGAAATGTTAACTGGTGTTCCCTGTAAGATTCTTTCAACGTGTTTGTATCTATAAGTATTCTAAAGAAGTTGGGAGTCATTTAAGGGGATCAGTTAATAAGGGACCAAAACTGAAAGGAAAGCAAGCAATCAACCCAAACAGTAATATAAGAATGTATGGACAAGTGCAACAAAGAAACACTGCTCTTAAACCAGCTCTTAGGATACATACACATTAACTTTGAGAGAAGAAGCCACAAAGAAAGGTAACTAAGAAACAACTTCCATCTTCCAAAGGTTTCTCAAAGATTACTGAGAAAATCATGGAAAACATAACACTTCAGTAACTCATTTCTTAAGAAATGCTACTTTTCCTCTTCAAATACAATAAGGGCGATGATAAACTCATGATTCTGAAATTCAGAAAGATAGAAACAGATTAATGAACCAGCTCACAAAGACCTAAAACCAGTTACATACATATATTAAGACAGTAATACCCACTAAATCAAATTGTCGACACTCTTGCATCAATGGGTACTACAGAATTACATTTTTTCTGCAATCCTTTATCATACTAACAGACAGGCTGTGGACATGGAAATGACAAGGCAGTTATAAACTCGGCCCTGATGGTGACTCTCCTATTCACTAACTCAGAGGTCATTTAAGGGTTTCTCTGTGGAAATTTAAAAATTTTCACTCAGTGTGATTTCTCAGTGCCTCCTTTACAATGAGTAAGATTCTATAGCCTTTATAACAGCTTGCCACCAATTATGCCAGGTGTTTTTGTATGTGACTGCTTTCTCTCACTGACATGAAATTATCCTAGCTTTATTTCTTACAAGCTGCAAAATTATTTTTCGTTGCCACCTCTTAAAAAAATTATCATATTTTCTCTTTTCTATTAGGTGATAATGCACAGCAACTAGTACTCCATATCTCATCTCTCATTAAACCATATACACTAAAATGTCAAATGAGGAATTTTACCACATTATCAGACTAACAAATCACTTTCCTCACAGTTGTGAACTAGGTAACTCCTATTAACTGTCTCACTAGGACAAACTAGAAAAACTGGATACACACACACACAGACAATCTCCCAGGAAAACTTGGAAAAACCAAAGAAATTGAAGGCATCTGAGTGCCTTCACTCTTAAAAGACCAGGATCTAGTAAAGTAAGGAAGTCTGTTATCAGAACCACAATCTTCTAGGTTATCTACCAATTCCTACAAGGTGGCTAAGATGGACTCTTAACAGATCAACAAGGTTAGGGAGGATTAAATACTACAGTCAAAAGCCCAACATAGCTCGGGCATGGTGAAATGAACTATCCTTGGCCTTGTGTTAGGTCAGACTCCAAGAGTAAAGAAAACATAAGGCAAAGCAGGTTTTCTAGAAGCCAGGGCCTAGCTCTAAAACATCTTCGCCTCTAACAAGGTTAGGACAAACAGCAGGGTTATATAGTGAAACCCTATCCCCCCTCTGAAAACAAAACACAAACAACAACAAATCCACTGCTAGAGATTCCCATAGCACTAGAACTAATACCACTGTATTAGGAGCTGAAGGGGATTGCAACCCCATAGGAAAAAAAAAAACAAACAAACAAACAAACAACAGTATCAACTAACTGGACCCCCTCAGAGCTCCCAGAGACTAAGCTATCAACCAAAGAGCATACATGGGCTGGTCCATGCATGGTCCTTGCTACATATGTAGCAGAGAACTGCCTTATCTAGCCTCAGTGGGAGGGGATGTGCTTGGTCCCCCAGAGAAGAGGGATGCGGTAGGAGTAAATGAGTGGGTTGAGAAGCATTCTCTTAGAGGTGAAGGAGAGGGGGAGGAAGTAGGGGGCTCAGGGAGGGGAGACATTTGAATGTAAATAAATAAAATAATCAATTAAAAAAAGAAGAGAGTTGCCTTGGTCATGGTCTCTTCACAGCAATGGAAACCCTAACCCGGCTTGGGGGTCTCAGGCAGAGACCACAAAGAGAGAGGAGGAAGAAGGAAAAGTCACCATGGGGTAGGTAGATCGGAGCGGATGGCCATTAGGGCCAGCCTGTTAAGAGTAGGAGTGGCTTAGGCAGAACGTGGCAAGTATTATCTTGGGGTTATTGACAGGAAATACATAAATAGCACAGAGGGTTGATGATAGCAGTCCAGCTCTAAGCTTTAAGGCTTTATTATAAATACAAAGATTTTGTGTCTTTTATTTGGGAACTAAATGATCTAAGGTTGGGTAGAAACCCGCAAATAATATTTACACCAACAATGGTATATATCTTTACTCCCACTGTGGTTTGCTAACTTCACATATCCAGGCTAATCCTTCTACGTATACACATACATATATGGTGCTAGAAACATAATTCAGGGCTTTGCACTTGCTAGGCAAGCTCCTAACACTGAGTTATCTCCCAGCCCCATTCTCTTTAATTTAGTATCTTCCTGATTCCACAAATTTATATCTCTCTTTCCCATCTCAGTATCCCACATCCAGGATTATCCTGGGCATTATCAATGCCAGTAAATGATACCCTAGTGCAATGACTCTCAATCTTCCTAATGCTGTTCTGTAATTTAATTAAGCCCTTTAATACAGTTCTTCATGTTGTGGTGACCCCAACGATAAAATTATTTCACTGCTATTTTATAACTATAATTTTGTTAGGAGTCATAAGTAAATATTTGATATGCAACCCCCAAAAGGGATGGAGACCCACATATTGAGAACCACTGCACCAATGAAATCTCTCTCATCCCAAATACTAACAGAAAATTTCAGCATCTCTATACTATGACTTCTGTTATGCACATGTTGACTTACCTCCTCATCCATGTCAGATTCCATGGTTCTCTGTTACTACTCTCGGTACACCTTTTAAAAGAGCCTATTTTCTTGCTTCTTCTCTTGTACTAAGCTGGTGTGATAATCAGTTTGGGATCATCCTTGCTATATGTTGTTATACCAAAATATTCAACTGAACACAAATCTAAGAGCTATTAAGGAGATATTTTATAGATGTTAATATCTATAGTCAGAAGACTTAAGCATAAGAAATTATTCTTGATAACGTGGGCAGGCCTCCAACTGTCTGAAGATGAAATTCTGCCTCAAGAGTACATAAAACAGAGATTCTCAACCTGTGGGTCAGGTTGAGAATTGACCCCTTTATAGAGGTTTAATCCTACTTTCACAGGAGTCACCCAAGACCACCTGAAAACAGATATTTACTTTACAATTCACAACAGTAGCAGAATTAGTTATAAAGTAACAATGAAAATAATGTTATGATTTGAGGTCAACACAATATAAGGAACTGTATTAAAAGGTGGCAGCATTAGGAAAGTTGAAAACCACTGGTTTTTTCCTCCTATCTACTTATGTCAAAGACTGCAAACCTGCCAACCCTCACACTAGGAAATTCTTGGGAGTCTTATCTATCTACCTATCTGTCTACACTTCCTACTGTTTTATTTAAAACAGATTTTAATCACAGTACCCAGGAGGGAGGCACAGGCAAGAGTATGGTTCCAGGCCAGCCAGGGTCATACAGTAAAAATCCAGTCACAAAAAAATTATTTAATAAATTAATATTAATTAGATTTACTTATTATTATGTGTATCAATGTTTTTCTGCATGTAGGTGTACTATGTGCATACAGAAGTCAGATCTCCTGGATTGAAGTTACTGACAAGTGTGAGCCACTTGTGAGTCCTGTTAATATAACCTGGGTCCTCTGCAAGAGCAGCAAGTGTTATTGACCACTGGGCCATCACTTCTACTAGTTTTTATTCCCATAAGAACTGTGTTAAACATTTCAAAAACCTGACCCTGAATAAATCTTAATGCCTTACTGGTATTTCTTTATAATCAGTTAAATAATGTGATATTGGGGGTTAGGGGAGGATACACCTATCAGGATTTGCACAAAATGGTAGATACACTTATCTTTCTGAAATTCATCTTACAGAAGAAGCCCAAATTCTGAAATACAGCCAGACCAAGGTTTTGAATAAGAGAGATCTACATTTACTCATACATGAATCACCTATCTTTGGAAGGATCCACAGGAACACTGTCTCCTACCTAGTGGGTCGCTGATACAGTGAGAAGATTAACTGTGTCATTTTTAAGTCTTTGAAATGCTAATTAAACAATTTCAGTGAGGTTTGCCTTTTGTGATTTTGATTCTTCTGTATACTTTCAATTATAACCAAATTTAGGAAAGATACTTTGCTTTCTGCTCTTTATAAAGCAAGCAAAATTTTTTAAAGGTAGGCTAATCCATGTTAAGGTTGGGACATTTCCAAATATCTCATAGGCAAAAGAAATTCCTAATGAACTGGCCAACATATTTGCTTCTGCTTGCTTGAATACATGCTTGCATGCTTGTCCTTATTCCCTGTGAAGTTAGACTCAGACTATAGAATAGAGATTGACTTTATTTCAGTATGTGTCAGGCTTCTAAACAACTTACTACCTAAGTGGCATAGAATGGGTTCTCAGTGAACCTGTCTTATATAACATCACTATCTTCATAGTTGCTATCCCCAAGAAGGAACAAGAAATTCCACATACCATTTATTATATCCCCAGAAACTGCAGAGAACACTAATAACTCCAAAGAACTGCTGTAGTTACCTGATCTTTGATAAATTTGTATTCTTCAAATCAAAAGCCTCAATAAGATTAAATATAAAAGATGAGACAGCATTCCATTTCCTTCAATTGTGTTACTTGATTAGAATTATTCTCAGCTCCTATATTCCTACTTCACGGATATTTGCCAAAATAAAGCTAAGAAAGTGTAGGGAATACTGTGTTATGAGAAATGGCATTAAAAGGGGGGATGTAGGGTGGAGTGGTGGCAGAGATCATTACTTGTTTTTGGAATGTTTCCAAATTTTAAGTCAGAGAGGATTACTGGTCCAAATGTTAATATAAATAATCTCAGTCGATTCAGATTAGTTGAGATTTTCAACTTTAACAAATCCACCAGAGATGCAGACAGAAACAATTGGCATATCCTGGACAATCTGAATACACACTGTGCATCAAAATGATTAAAAATTCACTTGACATTTTGCAGTCATTTAAAGCGGATTTTTTTTTTTCCTGAAAACTCTAAAGCTTCCTGAATGCTTATCTATCACCAAGAATCACAGCAGTGTCATGCACTGCCTAACTCAACTGCAGGACACTATGAGGTGTATGACAGCCTTCTCATCTAAGGGCTAGTAAGGCTGGCTTAGACATGCTGTATAACCTCAACTAGCTATGTCACAAAATTAGTTACATGTCGAATATGGAGTGGGACTCAGAGATGACCCTAAAGACATGCTAGCCATTTCCTATGTTTTGGTTCCTCAACTTTTAAAAAATTAGCAAATTTTAACCAAATCTGAAATCTCTGAAGATGTAACAGGAGATACAGGTTATTTGTTCTATTTGAGATATAACTCATATCATAGAGAAAATGGCACAAATTTTCTCAAAGTGTGCAGGAGTGCACTCGTGTACACACATACACACACACAAACCTAAAGTGTTCATGAGATTTGCAGCAGGCTTTGGTGGGGGAGGCTTTTCGCATCCTTTAAAGGAGCATAATTCACTGTGTAACCATGCCTTAAACCCAAAACTTTTGGGGATAATGAATTCCCATTTTCCCATCTTCCACAGTCCTGGAAGAATATTTCATCAGAAGGCATGGTGCTGTGAAGCAAATAGAATTTGCCATTCAGGAAAAATCTAGCTTTATCAAAAACTGTTGTATATGTCTGATACTGGAGACAAAGTAATAATTTTCTCTGATTCTTACTTCTCTTGCATTAAGTTTTCCAGTCACTCCACAACTCCAATGAACAGCTTTAGCACAGATTCCACACTTCTGATGATAAACCACAAGGAAACAGGTTCCAGGACTGTCTTAGGCCCACCTACTGCTCTGAATGACAGGATGACTTATGTCAGTACTCCTGTCACCTGTTAATGAACTCTGAATCCTGACTCTTCTCTAAAACTAGAGCTGCATTAGGGTAGGAATGCACAGCCCTGGATGGTCAGGCAGTGATCAAGACTGAGACAACAAGCATCACAGTCAAAGAGCAAGTGATTCATGTGTGAAGTTCCAGGGTTATGACTTCCTTGTCCTACATCAGTCAGAAATGCTACTATCCATACCACTGACTTGACCAGTCTTCTAGAGAACTGACTCATCAGACATATTTCTATACCTGAGGTAAAGCATCTCAAGTATGGAGATGTCTCAAATTTGTCAAGTGACAGGCAAAGCAAAGCAACAAGAAACTGGCTCCTATTCAGCAACCCCTTAATACCACTAGGATGGCTTATGGCTAGTTATTAACAACAAATTGCTGTCTCACTGCCATCTAGTATCTTCTCCAGCCCATTTCCATAATACCAGTCATGGAACAAATAATTATGATCCTAACTGTATTCATTTTGATACAATTTATTCTTTAGCTTGGGGCCCAGAAGTCTCAAACTCATCTTGCCTTAGATCCCAAATCCTGGGATTACAGGCATGTACCACCATTTGTGCCTCAATTTACTCTTACACTAATTCCTTTTCCAGGTAATTTCTCTCAGGATTGAAAGAAGCATGAAGCAAATAGTTTCCTAGTCTGTCATGACAAGTAAACTCATTAAGGGAACATATGAACGTATTCTCTTCCTTTCATACCCTCTTCCTTTCAAACATCAGATATTTTTTAAAGGGGGAGATTTCTTTATGATGATCCCGAATAGTATAGTAGTGATCAATGCATAATTATATGAATAAACTACTAAAAAGTATACTCTGTAGGGACAACTCTTTTATGTGAATTAAATTTTTTAAAAAAGCTGTTTAAACAACAAATTTAGGAAACAACCTACAGAATTTAGAAAACAACATAACTGAATCTAGGCAGAGTCTGAATCACTCAAATAATTTCTTAATTCTGGAGTCCGTTCCAGAACCCAATATATTTAACTAGATAAAGCAATAAAAGTTTGGTGCCTCAAGACCTGTATCTCATAGTAATAAAGTCATTTTCTTATTTTTTCATTCCTATCTTACCAGTAAATAAGTTTATCTGAACTACTTTCATACTGAAAAGAAATAGTTTTCAAATAGTGGAAATGCACCAAAACTTGGAGTTTTAAACCCATATGCTTTTTGAGTTGGATAAGTACAAGTTAAAACTTAACCTTTCTAGTAATGCCTCTAAAAAATTAAGCAACTCTAAAGTACTAGAAATATTTATAAAATACATTTACATAGGCTATTGTACTTTTCAACTTAAATCATCAAAAACCTTGTGAAATAATAGTCACAAAAGGATAAATATGGCTCATCGGGTAAAAATGCTTGCCCTGGAAGCCTGGGAACCTGAGTTCCATATCCAGAACTCACATAAAGGTGGAAGAAGAGGACCAAGCCACACAGTTGCTCTTATGCTTCCACATGCACACAGGGGCATGTGGGACCCCACCCCACAAAATACATCCATGCAGGCACAGCCACAACCGTAATTTTTTTAAGGGAGATAAATGCAATCATGTTAGATTTCTAATGACATATCACTGTTGTGTCTGGGTGTATTCATACATATGACTGGAGAAAGCCCTGATCTAAGATACTGGAAGTGGACAAAGTTCTCAACTGTGATGACAAAGTACCAAGTAAATGCCCTTCATCTACAAGAGACTGTAAGTGTTTCATTTGGAGCTTTTGGAGCATCTCTCACTTTTAAGTATAGATGTTCAACTTTTTATATATGAATATACAGACACACAAGCCACAATCCTCTATTTTATTAACTATACAGAAAAAAATATCAGGGGCGGTTAATGGCCTAGAAGTGAAAAAAGTGATTCCAAACCCTCTGGTGGTCCTAACAGGCAGGTAGTACCCTTTATTAATCTACGATCTAGCCAACTGGGAGTGGTATGAGACACTACTGAAACTTCGTGGAGAATTTAAGGCTTAATTTTAAATTTTTGTCTATAAAAGTCTTTTAATCAACCCAATGAGTATAACTTCCATGCTTGGTGATGGAAAAATGATGCAACATAGGCCTATAAGTACCATTTTGATTGCTTGCTTTCATCAGACATAGCAGTAAACCTCCCAGGTTTAACAGCCTCAGTAAGCGGAACTGAAGTAACCAGTACCAATGACAGGAAAATTGACAAGTGGAGGTGGGGAATTTAAGAATAAAGATGGTATATTTAAGCCAAATCTAGATATTCTTCCTAACATAACATTATCCTTGGAAGTTCCAGTAAAATGAGCCAAATACCTTACTTAACATACATCCTTTATATAATCGTCTCATTTAAAGGCACACCTATTCTGTTCCATAGTACCCTAATTCTTAAGGGTCTTTCTCTTGGCCTTCACATCTTTTCCATCTGGATACAGTACTAACAGTTGCCAAATGAATGAATGAAATAAACATATGTTCTAACTGACCAGGTACTTGGTGGATGCTGATCTCAAAACACAATAGACCGACAGACCAGAATTCTACTGAAAAGATCTCTTAATTTCAGAAGTAAAAATAGCAACTACCGGACACCGTGCGGTCCACATGTTATTAAATTCCCGGTGGGATAGGAAACTTTCAGGAATGACAATGTAAAGCGTTCCTTATGGTACTTTAAAATGGACTTGATTCTACCTTGTCTGGACCAGGAACCCAAGCACAAGACAAAGAGTAGCGGCGGGGGAAAGTCAAAAGGTCAGCGCCAGGCGACCCTCTCAAGGCGCGGCCCGTAGGCCAGCGCGCTCGCGGCCACCCGGCTCTTCCCGGCGTCGCGGCACTCACGTCCGCACAAAGAAACCGCCCACAGTCAAAACACGCTACCCATGGGTGCGGGAGACGTATGCACCGTCGCGTCGGCCCGACCTCCGCTGGAGCACCTCCGAACTTGCCGCCCACCCGCTCCATTCCCCCCCGCGCGACTCTGAAGCCGGCTGGAGCGGTGAAGCCAGGTCGCGCGGAGTGGACCACGCCCCCCACTGCCCCCGCCGCCCGCGCTATTGTTCCCGCGCCGCCCCCGCCCCGCGCGCGTTCCCGGGAGGGGGGTCACTGCCGGGGAAAGGCGGCGTCCGCCCGAGCCGCGGCGTCCGCACACTCACCCGGCAGTGCAGCCAACAGCGACCTGGAAGCCCGTAGCGGAGAGCGGCGCCGTCCCGCGGTGGCCGCGGCCGCTACTCAATCCTGCTCGCGGCTCCGCGTTTCGGCCGCAACGTCCGGCCTCGGCCGCTCCGCTGACTAACCGAGACGCGGGCCGTCAACGCGCACGCCCGCCCACGTCATCGCGCAGGGCTCCGCCTCCGCGCCGGCGAGCGGCCTGGGGGCGGGGCAGCCCCGGGGGCCCGGATTACGGGGGCGTGGCCCCGCGATTGGGGGCGTGGCTACACCGGAGGACCGGCGGCAGTAGCGAGGTTCCCCCCACCCCCCCGAGGGCGGGGCCGCGAGCTGAGTCTGGAAAGCCGCGTGTGAGGGGCGTGACCGGGAGCAGCAGGGGGCGGGTCTGCGACGGCACGTGGCGGCGCGTGGCGGCGAAACACCAGTCATCGTTTAAGCCTGTTGGGCTGCTAGCCTTGCGGGAAGGAGGGGTGAGTGTTTGAAGGTCAGGCACGGGTGACAGGGCACACACCTGAGCCACGGAGAAACCTAGTTTGACAGGTACTCTTCCAGGGCCTACCACCCAACAACGAATAAATAAATGTTCTCCAGCTCCCTGGAAAAAGTTACCTCCTTTTTCCCAAACCTCTCCTGTCCCAATTCTTTGCGTTACCTGATTCACTGCAAGGCCTTGCGGCTCTCGCAAATATTAACTATTCACGGATAAACTGACAATGGATGGAAAGGTATTTAAATTACTATCATGTATGCAGTAGAATATATTTAGCACTTTAAAGAGTTCAAAGGCATTCAAGCCAACCACGGAGAATAACATACCACTAAGAGAAAGAAACAACACATACATATAGGATGAGTCTACGTTTATATAAAATACATTACATGCACAGTATATTGGGGGGGGAGTATGCCAATTGTTTTGACAGTGGGAAATAAAGGGCAGTCTCTCTTACACCTGTGTAGTATCCTATGATTTCTAAAATATATAAATATGTATGGAGTAAATTCAGGTAGTCTGTGTTCCCATTACATGTTGAGATGCTCTATATCCAGGAATGCTAGCATGAAGCAAATGTGAGCACTCACTCATTTATTCTACCCCATTTCATCTCTCTCTTTCAGCAATTTTTTATTTTCATTTTTTATTTCTCCAGTAAATATTTTATTGCTTGCCTATTCTCTTAAAGGCAGTGTTCTAGTACTAGCAATAAGTAGAACTTACAGAGAATTCTTGTGGTATGAAAATAATAACTATACACAAAATGAAAGCATCAACATTAAAATGCAAATTATAAGGATACATCAGACTATGAAAGGAATCGATGTATTAATAAGGCCAGGAAAGCTTTCTCTAAAGAACTGCCTCCTGAGTTGAGAACAGGTTTGACCAGAGATTAACTTGATCAGAGTTAATTTGATGTTCGAACATCCTGTGATGAAGGATCTAGAGAACAGGGTAGACTGGGAAAACTGAAGACAGGCCAGCTATGTTGGAACACCAAAGAAGAAATTGCAAAATGAAAATGAGAAGACTGCTAAAAAGACAAAAACCTGTGTTGGAGTTATTTTTATTACAGGTATAATGGGAAGACCCTGGTATGTCTTCATCAATGGAGAGCATCTCCATCTTGAAAAAAAAATCTATCACAGAGGCTTTTCTTGATCTCTCAAGATGGGCCTCTTCTCCCTCTACAATTCTTACTAAAACCTTTTTTCTCTTCCAGAGTATGTTTCTATTTATAGTTCAGAGGTCAAAAGTACTGCAGGACACGTATAGATCCCCTGTGGTGAAGACAGTACCCTTTTGTTGGGGTTGGTCTTGTGCACTGTGTATTCAGATGCTGAGTTCTGTGCCCCAAGATCAGATTGCAGTCTGAACATGGGCATTCTGCTGTAAAGAGTGCTCCCCAATAATCTCTTATTGGTGGCTACAAGGCTGGAGCCTGTGACTGAGCAGAGGAGAGAGGAAGGCAGGACTTCAGATCTAGTGAGGTACTGAGAGAAGGAGAGAAGAAGGAAGAAGGAGGTCACCATGAGGCAGGAAGGACCATGAGTGTGTGGCCAAGAGAAACTTGCACTGGAGGACACACGTGAAGCAGAACCAGACTCAGCAAGTAATGGGGCATTTATTTGATTACTAATATTCTAGTGGTGGGGGTTAGAACAGCGAAGAACCTGCTCTGCAGCAGTTTGTTAATAAAGTCTGATGACTGTGCTTTTTAATCAGGAGCTTTATGGGATAGAGTGGGGCAGAAATCCCCCATAAAATTACCACTATACTCTTTTCCTGGCCTTTTCCTTCAGGTGACTTTAGGGAAGACCCACTGTTATGGCTTCCCCTGTCTGTTCCACTGGCACTCTTCTCCTTATCCTTGAGATGCTGAACTGCAGTTCCTACAAGATGGGCAAGCATGTATTTTACCAATACCTCTTGGCAGAAAGACATCTATGAATTTCCAACTTTTGCCAAAAGTACCTCAATTAGAGGTTGAGCTTGAAACTTATTTATGATGCCATTAAGTAACAGGAGCTTCTAACACCCAGTTAAAGAATTCTTGTCTGTGGGAGGCAGGATTTTGAGTCCTCGGCAAGCACGTATGATGCATGTGCCTGCTGTCTCATTGCCAGGGGCCTGTAATAGAACAGGATTTGCCTCACCTCCCTGATTCAGAGATCATCCCTGAGGCCCTGTGATGCTAATGAAAAGACACAAATCCTTCAGGAAAGCAGAGGTGAGAAGACAAATTGTTCTCTAATACAATAGGATAACCAAGATGGATGACAATCAGTTATATATTTCAAAAGAGCTAGCAGAGAGGATTTTGAATGTTCCTTCAAGAGGAATTGGTAAAAACTTGAGGAGATAGTATTACACCAACTCCCCCAATCTGCTCATTACAGTTTGTATACATAAGAGAAATAACCATACTGAACTTTTGAAGTAGGTACAATTAATATGTTTATTTAAAAAGGGAAAGTGTCTTTTAAGACAATTTGGTAAAGAAATCTTCAATAGTTCTTTAATTCTGTTTCAAAGCAGATTAGCAGACAGTAACACTGCCATTTATGAGAATAGATTTCTTTGTCTCTCTTACTAAAAAGCATACAGAATTTGCTCTATGATAAAGGTTGACATCACTGGTCAGCCTTCCCTGCTCCGTAGCTTATACAATTGGGAAGTGGTTAAAAGAGATTAAAGTTTAAGGAATGGGAAAAGGCAAAGAGAAGAGTTATGAGCCTTCGAAGTGTGACTGTCTTTAATAAGGGACAGCTACACTGGAGCACAGGTGAATGTTCTTTACTATACCCAAGGCATTCTACACTGCAGTGGATGCTTAAAGGACAGGCGGTCCATGATGATGGATAGGGAGAGGACAGTTACTGGTGATGCTGTAACCATCCTGGCAGGAGCAGAGATAATCCAAAAAGAAACCCTGTGTTCCTCCCTGTGGCAATCAGACTACTGAGACAGTTATTCCCCAGAACTGGAATTTCCCCAAGAATCACATGCTGGGAAAGGAATTGACTGAAGCCTGGTGCCAGTAAGGGGAAGAACTTGTACCCCAGGAAACACTTCACACAGTTCTGGGCACATGTCAAGCCATTTTTGCAAGGAAGACTGCAGCCCAGACAAGAATGGGTAATGGGACAAGTGATGAGCAGGACCACACCTTGATTGACCAGGACTGCTTAGTTTCCTTTACCTCTTGCTTTCTATTTCAACCTAAACCTCATGTCAGTGGAAAGGGGGTCACTGAACCTTTTTATTCCTCTTCCCAATGTGGCCATATTGAATAAATCTCCCGTTTCTGCTTTGCATGATTGCTTGTCTGTTTAATTGGTTTAGTGGACATGAGCTGCTAAGCGTAGCTTGTCTGGGCTTGTTAGGACCCAGACTCAGATACTTACAGCTCTGGTAACTTTTTTTTTTTTTTTTTTTTAATTTGAGTGTGTAGCTCACTTATAACAAATTGACCCTGAACGGGAAAAGACTGAATGGGCTCACAGAGGCTCTGAGAGCACGCCATTCTGGAGGCTTTTCTTCATCCCATTCCATCCAACATCAGTACCTTTTCAGCTCTTGTCTGGGAAGCATAGAAACAAATGTCTAGACTGTGCTTTGGAGTCTTGAGAAAGTCTGATTCTGTAAGTCTCTCCTCTATTGGTGTAACTCAGTCTGCCTTCCTTTTCAGTTTGGGGTCCTGAGGACTAGCTTTGTTTAAGCTGTGTCAGTTCTGTTGAACTACCTGGCCTCCTGTGCAGTTTACATGACAGGTTGTCAATTCGGAAGCTCCTTTGGGAAGATTTTTAGCTACCTCCAAGTACTTGGGAGTTGTGATGGTTAATCTTGAATGTCAAGTAGATGGGATTTAGAATCACCAGGGAAACGAATCTCTGAGTAAATCTGAAAGGGATTGCCTACATTAGGTTAACTGAATTGGACAGGCCTTCCCTAAATATAAGTGGCATCATTCCACGGGCTGTAGTCCCAGACTGGGAAAAAGAAGGAAGCCAACTGAGCTCAACCATCCTTTGCTCTCTAACTCCCTGGCCCCCTCCACCAAGATATGTGGGATGTGATGTGACCGCCGCCTACTGCTGCTGGGCCCTTCCCTGCTTGGATGGGCTGAAGCCCCTAGAACTAGGAACCAAACTAAGCCTCCTCATCACTGGGTTGCCTCTGTCAGACAGTATGTCAATAAGATAAGCAACAGATACAAGGATTTAGTGTATGACAGAGATGGCTAAAATGGTCTTCAGGGCTTTGAGCCATTGGGGTACTGTGGAACCTTGAGATAAGGTTGTTGAGGAGGTTTCTACTATGATTTGTGTAACATGGAAACCACTAAGTCTGTCTATCTTGGTACCCACCAGGAAGAATTCTAGATGAGTAGACTTTTATAAATGTATGGTTTCTTTAAAGATTTGTTTCTTATTTTTAATTATGCCTGTGCATATGTCTATGTGTGGATGAGTGTACCTAAGTGCAGGTGCTCTCAGGAGCCTGAGGCATCAGATTATCCTGGAGCCAGAGTCATAGAGAATTATAAACAGCCACACACAAGTGCTGGGAACCAAACTCACCGAGTTATCCCGCTAACCCCAGGATCTTCTGATTTCTAAAACAGCATGTGGCAGAGTTTGGTCTGTTCCTGAAGTTTCTGAAAATAACCGAGATGAACATTTGTGGCCACTTCATTTTTTGGCTTTTTTTTTTTTTTTTTAACTTATTGTAGGTTTAGATTGCTATTCTTGACATGTATAATTTAGAGGATTTATATATTTTACACAAATGTGAGCACTTGGAACCATTAGTGAACTATGTTAATTTTAACATTTAGGAACTGTTGCCTCTATTTATTTGTTTGTTTTCCTTTTCTTTTGACAAAAGGAACAGCTAAAATGCAGAATTTGGTCTGGGGATATGGCTTAGTGCATAAAGTTTGCTATGCAAACATGAGGACCAAAGTTTAGATCCTATTTAAGAGCTGGGCACGGGCGGGGGAGGGGAGCAGCACCTGTAAATGCTGTACTTTAAAGACATAGGATTGGCAGGGTGGGGTGGGAGGAGCTGACAAGCTAGACCAAGGAGAATTAGCAAGATCTGGGTTCAGCAAGAGTCCCTATCTTGATAAACAAAGTGGAGCTCCATCAAAAAAGATATCAACTTCAGTCCTACACACATGCACACCACACACAACCCCACACACACACACACACACACACACAAAAGAGAGAGAGAGAGAGAGAGAGAGAGAGAGAGAGAGAGAGAAGAGATTTATTAGCAATAAAAATTAAGACAAAAAACAAACAAAAATCCTACTTATCTAGGAGTCGAGCCTACCTAACTAAAATGTTAACTAATTGAAAAATATTGATTGATGTGTGTGTGTGTAAGATGTATGTATGCATGTTGTGTATTTGTGCATGAACAGGGGCCAGAGTAGGATACTAAGTATCCTATTCTATTACTTTTCTTGTATTCTTTCAAGCCAGAGTCTGACATTGAACTTGGAGCTAGGCTGATGGCCAGCAAGCACTGTGGTTACAGTGCATATACAGTGCAGTGTGGTTACATCTGCATGGCTATACTTGGCTTTTTATATAGGTCCTGGGGATCTGTACTTCTTACCCACTGAATCATCTACCTGTCCCTGAAATGTCAATTTTCTACTTTGTGTGTGTGTGTGTTGTAATGGCTTGTATCTGGCATTTTTAAATGTTAATTCTAAATGTTGTTGTTAGGATTAGTGTCTAACACCTGGCAGTCCCAAAAATCTAGGCTCTCCCACACATTCTCAGTAGTCCAATTAAACAATGGTAATGGTGGAAGGAAGGAAAAGGAAATTTATTTCATGTGGACAGTGGAGAAGAATAACAAATAAAAGGCTCAGGGACCCCCTGTGAATGTCAATATTAATTGTCAACTTGATGGGATTTAGAGTCATCATAGAGACCAGACTCTGGTCAGGTCTATGAGGAATTTTCAAGGTTTTCAAAGTTTCCAGATTTTGAGATTAGGAGAAACACCCTCAGTTTGGCCGGCACCCTTTCACTAGACTTCTTAAAAATGAATTAATTATCTGAACAAAGCATTTATCTCTTGCTTCTTCCTCACTGTAGTTGCAATGTGACCAGTGGCCTCAGGTCCCTGCCACCGTAACTTTTCTGCCATGATAGACTGTGAGTCCAAGCACAACCTTCCTCCGATCAGTTGCCTCTGTCAGGGTATTTTTGTCACAGAGACAAAATGAGTAACTAATACAGAAAATTTTTACAAAGAAGTGTGACCCTGTTGTGATTAACATGATCACGTGGTTCTTAGGCTTGGGAACTGGTTTGCAGGAGGAATTTGGAAAAGCTTAAAATCTTGAGCTAGAAAAGCTCTTGAAACAGTAAGCATTAATCAGTATCCATGGGCCATTCTAGTGGGAGCTCAGAATGCAAACTTTCTGAGAGAACTGCAGACAACAGAGGCTCAGTGCATAATGCATTAGCATGAGGGACTGGACTAGGAGACATTTTGTGATATTTTGACAAAGAGCCTAATTACATTCTACCTGTGTCCAGAGAATTTGAGCAAGACTGAATGTAAAGTTAGCAGATAAGGCAGAAGAAAATTTAAGACAGGATAGTATTTAGACTATGCCATGATTAGTCCTAAATGCTCTTATCTGGATCTACATGCAAGATCTACATGCAAATGTAAATGTTGATTTTTCCTCAGATAAAGGGATGAGATGAGAGCCATAGCAAAGCTTTATGAATACATGGCTTGGGCTGAGCCCAGAGTGTTTCCTTCTCTGTTCTAACCATTGCTAGGCCTAGACTTAGAGTCTTCTAGCCTCCATAATCTAATTTTCTATAAGCCTAGAACTGAAAACTTCAGCTTCCAGCCTCCATCTGCTAATCTAAACCTAGAATGAGACTCACTGCTAAATAAACCACTCTTTCTAGTTCTTTCTGAACTCTGGCTGGCTGATTCAGCTTAGCTATTCTGGCTCAAACTCCTCTTCAAGCTGACTGATTCAAATTTTCTCTCAGCTTATGACTGGATTGCTCTGCTTAGAAAGACTGCCTTTGAACTCCAGGAACTCAACTGCTCTCAACTCAACTGCGCTGCTCCGAACTGAACTGAGCTCAGCTGCACTCAAATGAACTGCACCAAATTGAGCTCTCTGAACTGAACTGAACTGAACTGAACTGAACTGAACTGAACTGAACTCAACCAACTCTCTTTCCCTCACTGCTCTTTAAGTAGCTTCTCTTTCCTGTTTGTTCTCATGTTGGTTGGGTGTATCCTATCTCTGACTCAGTCTGTCAAATCTTTCTCTGATTTGCCATTTTGTCTGTCCCTCAATTAGATGTCACTGTTTGGGGTGCACTAAAGGTGGGCCTGTATCCCAGCCAGAGGTATCAAAGGTGTGTAATAAGGACATTATCTATATACCAACCAGATCATGTCTTTGGGTGTTATCCCTTGTCAGAGCAGCCATGTTGCTAGATTAAAATTTCTTTACATCTACAACCTGTCAGAACACCTTGCAGGACAAATTAGAGCTAGACAATTTGTCCATTATAAGCAAGCCCATACTCAACCAGGACTGCTCAATTATGCCTACCTCTTATCCTCTATATAATCTTGAACTTCCTGTCAGGACCATAAAGGTGAATATGTGGAGGTTGTGGAGGGAATTGCTAGACCCTTTTTGTCTCTTCCTAATGTGGCCACACTGAATCATCTTCCTTTTATGCTTCTCACAATCACTTGACTCTTTAATTGGTCTATTGAGGATGAGGGACTGACCTTACTTGGTTGGGGCTTCCAGGGCCCAGACTTTGAGCCTCACTTCTCTGGCAACACTCTGAGGAGCTGTCAACGCTGTATGAAATGAGTTTCTTAGACAGAGGTCCCTTCCTTTTGCTTCAGCATTTTCCTTTTCTCACTATGAAATTCCTGGGGAGATTTTAATTTCTCAGGGTTTGTTTTCTTATAAGAACTAAAAGAATAGGTACAATGCCATTTTTTCCAACATCTTTATTCCTACCACAGCAGCTATGAACCCAAGCCAATTCAGATCTTTGGTACACACTGATCTCATAGCAGGTGGGTCATCAGAACAGAATATTACTCAATATTTTAAATATTTTAAGCCCCAAGTAGAAGATTGGGCAAAGGTGAAGAAGAAAATCAAATACTGAGAGCTTGTGTCTAGGGTTGAACCCAGATGGGGGAAATGCAATTAACTTACAGAGTAAATTATCCAGGAAATTATCCATATACTAGATTGTTCCCCAACCTCAATCATCCCTACAGCTTATAGATTCAAGGCAGGATATTTAAGAGGGCCAACATTAAGTCAAGGATTCTTGAGTATATTTAGCCAAGACTGAGAGCCAAGATTCACAGTGTCAGAACTGAACATTCCTTTATTGTCCTGTCAACCTATGTAGAGAAGCAGAGATAGCTTTTCCAGTGAGGAATCCAGAAGTAAGGCTTTCCTAGGCATGTTGGGTAGAAAGATGGAAGTTAAAACGTTGGAAGTGCCTAAGGTAACAAAAGAAGATAATAAAGCTGCTGAAGACAACTGTACAGGAAGGACCACAAGACTGATAGAGAAAAAAAGAGATTGGGGCAAAATCCACATGGAAGCAAATCATTTTGTCCTTTAAGAGTAAGAATGGAGATCATGCCTGGCAGAAAACCAGGTAGACTGCCTGTAGATCTCTTCTCCCTGTTTCCTCAGATCCAACTCCTCAGTTTCTTCCCCAGATCTCAGCAGAACTCTGGGGCAGCCTTCTCTGCTCCTTGGTTCCCATCTGCTGTGAATCCCACAGATCTTCCCCTTCCCTTTCTCCTTCTCTAGCCAGCCACCCACAGATCTTCTTTTTCTAACCTCCCTCCCCCCATTTGTTATTTTGTCCCAGACCCCAATCCCAGCAGGCACCCCTTGCAAATCCAGATGCCACTCCTAGGGCAACAAGTCTGCTGACATAGATACAACCACTCCTTCTGCTTCTCCAATCCAATCCCAAGTCTCATCTCCAGCTCTGTAGCAGGAAACCTGTTTGGCTCTTTTCCTCTATGACCCCCTCCCCAAAGAATCACAAATTTCTCCTCCAACTCCTTCCCCTACTTCCAACCTCTCCAACTCCGCTCCAACAGTGACAATCCCCAGGAAAACGTAGCTACGAGGGAATCACAGTGAGCCTCACGCAAAGCCATCCCCATCCCTCTCCTAAATAGATCCCGTTCACTCACTATAGTAGACTCTATAGGACCGCTAATAAGCCTTTCCTCAGGAAACAAATTAGTTTTTTAGTTAACATTCTGCCTTCCCATTTGTGATATACCTTCAGACCCCTAGCACATTTAACTATGGATTCCTAAACCCAGAGACACATTTTACTTTGCAACCACAGTGCCACACACACTTCAGTCAAGAAATTACACAGCAAACAAGCAACAAACCCCTCTAAAATCAAAGAAAACGGAAAAACAAAGAACCAAACACCCAATTCAACAAGCAAATTCGGAAATCATACTTAAGACTATAAGCATCCCACTTTCACAGGAGCATCAAGAGCTACCAAGGAATAGAATAAGGAGTATGGTGCCCTTGTCCCCTCCACCAGAGACAGTCGAGAGCTGACCCCGGGACATGAGAATAGGCTGAGTTGGCTTCGTAGCCCTTGTACCTCAGCACTCAGGATAGCGGACCTGTACCTAGCCTGGGTAGCACAGTAGGTTGGCCCTGACGGGTTGCCAGTAACCAACTCTGAGGGTAGAGAGACAAGGAGACTAGCCTGAAGAATAGCTGTGAGGTGGCATGGGCACATGAAGGTGACACCCTTCCACTCCCCACACCCCTTATCACCTGCAGCAGTCCAGAGAGCTAGCCCTGAGGCCATGAGAGAGAGAGAGAGAGAGAGAGAGAGTACACACGTGCACACCCCCCACACACACAACCACCACCACCAGAATAATAGGAATCAATAATAATTTGTCATTAATATCACTCAATATTAATGGTCTCAATTTCTCAATTAAATAAGTAGATGTGAAAACAGGATCCATCTTTCTGCTGCATTCAGTAAACACACCTTAACATCAAGGATAGACATTAACTCAGGGTAAAAGGTTGAAAAGGGATATTTCAATTAAGTAGACCCAAGAAACTAGCTGTTGTAGCCATTCTAATCTAACAAAATAGACTTGAACCAAAAACTAATCAAAGAGGTAGGGAAGGACACTACATACTCATTGAAGAAACAAATGTCCATCAAGATGACATTTTAATTTCTTACCATCTAACCCCCAAGCACCAGGGCACCCAAGATCGTAAAAGAAAGGCTACTGCAGCTTAAACCACATATTGACCCTCACACATTGATAGTGGGAGATGTTCTATATTCTAGTCTCACCAATAAACAGGTCACTCAGACAAAAACTAAAGAGAAATACTAGAGTTAATAGAGGTTATAAACTAAATGGACCTAACAGACATTTACAGAACATTTCACCCAAACACAAAGAGTATACATTCTTCTCTGCACTTCTCCAATATTGACTATGAATTTGAATACAAAGCAAGTCTCAACAGATGCAAGAAAATAGAAATAGCTACTTGCATCCTATCAAACCACAATGGATTAAAGCTGGATATCAACAACATCAGAAACAACAGAAAGCTTACAAGTTCATCAAAACTGAATAACCCTTTATTGATTGAAAAAAATGGGTCAAGACAGAAATAAGGAATTTAATGAAAATGAATACACATAATGCCCAAGGTTCTAAAAGGAAAGTTCATAGCACTAAGTGCTTTTATATATATAAAAGAAAAAAAAAAAGGAGAGGTCTACTAGCAACTTAACAGCATGTCTGAAAGCACTAGAACAAAAAGAAGTAATTGCATCCAAGAGGCTTACACAGCAAGAAATAATCAAAATTGGAGCTGAAATCAATAAAATAGAAACAAAGAAAACATTGCAAAGAATTAACGAAATAAACAGTTGGTTCTTTGAAAAAATAAACAAGATAAATGAACCTTTACCAAACTAACTAAAAGCAGGGAGATAATATCCAAATTAATAAAATCAGAAAAGAAAATGGGGGATAACAACAGACACGGAGAAAATCCAAAGAGTCATTAGGTCATACTTCTGAAACATGTACTCCACAAAATTGGAAAATCTGAAGAGAATGGACAATTTTCTCAATAGTACCACGTACCAAACTTAAATCATGTTCAAATAAACAATTTAAATAAACCCCTAGTGAAGTAGAAAGCTATTAAAAGTTTGCCAACAAACAAGTCCAGGCCAACTGGTTTAGCACAGAATTCTACCAGACTTTTAAAAAAGAGCTAATGCCAATACTCCTAAAATTATTCCCACAAAATAGAAACAGAACAGACATTGTCCAATTTATTTGTGAGGCCACAGTTACCCTGATACCCAAACCACATGAAGACACAACAAAGAAAGACAATTACAGATCAATTTCCTTTGTGAACATAGATGCAAATATACTCAACAAAATACTTGCAAAACTAAGTCCAAGAACACATTAAAAAGATCATCTATCATGATCAAATAGTCTTAATTGAGGAGATGCAGGGATAATTCAATATACAAAAATCAATAAATGTAATTCATCATATAAACAAACTCATGATTATCTTATTAGATGCAGAAAGGGACTTTGACAAAATCCAACACCCCTTAACATAAAAATTCCTGGAGTGATCAGGGATACAAGACACATGCCTAAACTTAATACAGGCAATTTACAGCGAACTGATAGCCAACATCGAATTAAATGGATAGAAACTCAAGGCAATGCCACTAAAATCAGGAACAAGACAAGGCTGTTCACTCTCCCCATATCCATTCAATATAGTACTTGACCCAATAATCCAACTGAAGGAGGCCAAATAGATTCATACTTATTACTCTGCACAAACTCAAGTCCAAATGGGTCGAAGACCTCAACATAAACCCCAATACACTGAACCTGATAGAAGAGAAATTGGGAATAGCCTTGAACTTATTGGCACAGGAGAAGACTTCCTGAACAGAACACCAATAGTACAGGCACTAAGATCAGCAATTAATAAGTGGGGACCTCATGAAACTGAAAAGATTTGACAAAGCAAAGGATACCATCATTCAGACAAAGCAGCAGCCTACAGAAAGGGAAAGGATTTTTACCAATTCCACATCTGATAGAGGACTAATATCCAAAATATATAACTCTAGAAACTAGATATAAAAAAAAAATCCAATCAAAAAATTGGGACAAATCTAAACAGAGAATTCTCAATGGAAGACTCTCAAACGGCTGAGAAATAATTAAAGAAATGTTTAACACTCTTAGCCATTGGGGACATGGAAATCAAACTACTCTGAGATTCCACCTTACACTTTTCAGAATGTCTAAAATCAATAACACAAGTGACAGCTCATGGTGGTGAGGGTATGGAGCAAGGAGAACACTCCACCATTGCTAGTGGGAGTGCAAACTTGTATGGGGACTATGAAAACCAATATGGCAGTTCCTCAGAAAGTTGGAAATCTATCTACTTCAAGATCTAACTACTACTTTTGGGCATATATTCAAAGGATACTTCATCCTACTACAGGACAATGCCCAACCATGTTAACTGCTGCTCTATTCATAATTTCCAGAAACTGGATGCAGTCTAGATGTCCCTCAACAGACGAATGGATAAAGAAAATGTAGTATATTTTAAATAACGGAGTATCACTAAGCTGTTAAAAAGATTATGAAATTTGCAGGCAAATAGATGAAACTTAAAAAAAATCATCCTGAATAAGGTAACCCAGACTCAGATAAAAATGGCATATATTTATGTGTTCACTTATAGGTGGATATTATCCATTAAATAAATGATAATCAAACTACAATCCTTAGACTCAGAGAGGTTAGGCATAGAAGGGACTAGAGGGCACACATGGCTCTCCCTGGGAAGGGGAAGTAGAAGAGATTTTTAGGGGTAGACGGCTGTCAGGTGGAGATGGGAACTGGAGGATCGGGTGGGGAGTAGGAGAGAAGATATGGTTGAGGAAGGGAATGTGGGGAGAGACAGCTAGAGTTGAGGGGCGTTTGAGGGATGATGTCGAAGCCGAGTGCATTAGAAACTTATTAAAATATATGGAGATCTTAATGGGGGATACATGGTACCAACTGGCCATCCCTTGTCACCATAAAGCTTCCAGTACCAAGACTAGGTCACATTCAGTTGATTGTTGGCCAAGGGAGTCCATGGAATTCCCCCCAAACAACCCAGGCTATGACAAAAACAATGGGCTGCTCTCTGCAAACTGACAGCAGTGGCTTCATTCATGAGGACAACATCCACACAACTCACTGAACATGGAGAAGTTGAGCTAGTGACAACATGGAGCTTTTATCCTTATGTTCTAGGGTCTTTGGTGGCTCTCTGCAGGTTACCAAAAGAGAAACATAAATACCAACCCAGCCACAAAACTTGACTTACAATCTACTTTTCCTGCAAGATATGCTAGGCCACAGAACCAGTGTCTGACTTTACTTAAGGTCCACTCTATGAGATGAAACCCATACCTAACACTGCTTAGGTGACAAAGAACCAGAGACTAAATAGCCCAGAGCCCTAGTGTAAAACTCAAAACTAATGGTCAAAAATAAATATCAATAAAATGACTCCTAATGATATTCTGCTATACTCACAAATGAGTGCCTTATTCGGTCATCGTCAGAGAAGCTCCCTTCTGCAGCAAATGGGAACAAATTCACTGATCCACAGCCCAGACAGTAAGTACATGGAGAATGAGTTCTTAGAAGAGCCAGCTCTAAACGGGATGACTCTATCAAATCCCTCCCATCAGAGCTCAGGGAATCCTGAAGAAGAGGAGATGGAAAAAGTTTAAAAGCTAGAGGGGATGGAGGACATCAGAATAAGGTCCTTTGAATCAACTAAGCAAAGCTCATATGAAGTCATAGAGACTGAAGCAGCAAGCACAAGGCCCACAAAAGCCTGCACCAGGTCCCCTGTGTACATATTATAGCTTTCAGCTTACTATTTTTTATGGAATTCTTGAATATGTGAAGGAGTAGGTCTCTGAATCTTGTGCCTGCTCTTGGGGCTTTTTTCCTTCTGTTGGGTTGCCCTGTCTGTCCTTGATGTGATGGATTTTTTTTATTTAATTATATTTTACTTTGTAATGTTTGTTTGTTATCTCTCAGAAGCCCTTTCTTTTTCTAATGAGAGACAGAAAAGGAAGTGGATCTGGAGGAGAGGGGAGAAGAAGAACTGGGAAGAATGGGGTGGGGATGGAAGTATAAGCAGGGTATATTGTATGGGAATAAAAATAAAAAATAAGACTGAGCATAGGGGCTGGAGAGATGACCCAGCAGTTAAGAGCACTATTATTCTTGCAAAGGATCCAAGTTTGATTCCTAACACCATATGCCAACTCACAACAGTCTATATCTCCAATTCCAGTGAATCCTATGGCCTCTTACAGCCCCCACAGGCATCAGGGACAGGGTACACATACAAGCAGGCAAAACACTACTGCATATAAAACAAATTTCTTTTTAAGAGATATTGCAGGAATGTCTGCAAATGAAGAAGAGCATGTAGAAGGAGGAAAAGGACAGAGACAAATTGGATGAGCTATCATAGTTTAAGTTTCTGATGTGGAACACCCCAAAGTATTTTCTAGAATGTATGTGGTTTGTGAACAGAAGTAAAACTTCACACTGGGAGAGAAAGAATCACATGAGCTTTTGTGGACAAGCAGCCAGCTGGGTCAAATGTCCCAAGTGATTATTAGTATGACCCACACTTTCAAGAATGTCCACACTTGAATGACTAATTATTTGGTCTTTTTTAAAAAATAAGGTGCCCCCTTAAACCAGGCTTGGTTTCATGGACATTTGACTTGTGCATTAACATGGTATCAGGCTCTCTTATCAGGGCCTACACGTCCTGTAGGTTCCTGTGTAGAATGCTTGGTCCCAGTTGACGCTGCTGTTCTGGAAGGCTCTGAAAACTATACAATGTGGGAACTACCTGGAGCAAATAGGTCACTGTGAATGGGTCCTTGTGGGGTGTATTGACTGTAATCACTTGCTCCTGACTGTTAGCTTCCTGTTTACTGCCACTGCTATGTTCTCCTGTTGTCATAATATTCTGCCTCCTAAGGGACTCAGAATCAATAGAGTCACAGATTAGTGATGAATATCCCTAAACCAAAGAAATCCTTCTTTGTCTAGGTTATGACTATTGAAAAATACCTAACAAGTGATGGTTGCTTAGTTTACTGCTCTGATGTTATTAGCTTAAAATTCTTATAGATTCATTTTTGGATTAGAGATTTGTAATTGAAGTAGACAAGCCAGTTGGCAGCATGTACACCCCTGGAGTTGCACCTACAAGCATTCCCAGCTGCCCTGAGCTACAATTTTTTTGCCTGGAGAATCTGAGACACTGTAAGACACTGAAAAGGCATCACATCCAGAGTGTGAACCCATATGATGTTGCTGTGGCAGCTGCAGTAGTCATGGAACAGTGACAGAGATTGCAGTAGTAGTGGAAATGAGGAGATGTGGTGAGACCTGATGGAAGATGTTGTCCATTGGATCTCCAGAATCCATTCCAGTGGATAAATACTAACTCCTTGCTCTAAAATCCAGAATAGAAACTTTTAGTACCCACAACAATTAATTTATAGAGAAAAATGTTTATTTTGGCTAGCTGGTAGCTTTGGAAGTTCTAGTCCATGTCGGACTTTGCTGATGGTTCATTCCTTTTCATCTAGTAGTGAAGCAACATATGTACCGCTGTGGGGCACACATCAGAGCAAAGCCACTAATCTCATGGACAGGAAGCAAAAGAGGGCAAGGGCCTGGTCTCAGGATTCTGTTCTGAGGTACAGCCTATTGACCTGAGGGATACAGCCTATTGGCCTGAACACCTTTGACTAGGCTCCACCTCTAAATCTTACAAGAAATTCCCAAAGTATTACACTGGGAACTAAATCTTTAACATATGGATCTTTGGAGAACATTCAACATTCAAACTATTTAGGGGAAAGAAGTCTTTGTTGGGTTCAAAATTGTACATTTAATACTAAATCATGAAGCAGCGTAGACACTGAGGTAAAGCATTCCAGGGAGTCTCAGAGTTCTTCAAAGAAAATAAAATGTGTAGTTTTGAAAACACATGTCACAATGTAAACATCTGCAGGCTTGAAAACAGAACTAAAAATGAGCTGTTGTCATATTCAATGAAAAGGAACACTACTTTCATATGAAGCATCAGAGAAGCTAATTATCAATGAGGAAAACATTTTAAACCAACTCTTCCTGATGACAGAAGATACATCGGTGTAACAAGAATGCATAAGTAAATCTTTTGAATTATGTGCAAATCATGAAGTTACTTTGTATCTTGTGCAACTTCAAGTCATAGGAAATGCTGGAGGAAACACTCAGACGCTATCACATTAATTTAAATTCAAATCACACAACACACATAAAACCACGCCACAGAAATAGGTTTTTCGTTTGTTTGTTTGTTTTAGCAAAATTGTTCCTTATAACTCATTAGTCTGCAAGCTGGTGAGATGGTTGCTCTTTCAGAGGACCTGGGTTCAATTCCCAACACCCACATGGCCGCTCATGACCATCTGTAACTCCAGTGCCAGAGAATCCAACGACTTCTAGACTCTTCAGTCACTGTACATACATGATGCACATACATGCAGGCAAAATACTCATATACAACAACAAAATAAATAAATATAAACATCTAAAAATATATTATTAATACAAGATATGATAAAACTGATGGTTTTGAGTAATTTATCAGAAAATGTGTCATAGCTTACAAGATATGCTTAACAGTTCTAATAATTTGTTAATATTAGCAGAAAATCACTTTTCAAAATGCTATTTGCTAACCTACACTTGCCAAGAGCAGCTGGGGTTACATTCAATTGTATCACTTTGTGGTGATTTGAATGAGAGTGGTCCCCATAAGGACTTATATTGGAGTATTTAGTCCCCAGTTTGCAGAACTGTTTGAGAAGGATAGAGAGGTGTAACCTAGTTGGAGGAGCTGGGTCACAATGAGCAGGTTCTGAGGTTTCAAAAGCCCATGCCATTATCAGTTGGCTCTCTCTTCGTCTCATGGTTGTGACTCAAGATATGAGCTCTCAGCTGCCTCCAGCAGCCATGCCTTCCTACCTGTCTGGTGCCGCACTCCCCATTGATGGACATGGACTCAGCCCATGAAGTTGTAAACCCCAAATAAAATATTTTAAAGTCACAGAGATAAAAAAAATATCTATGATGCACTTGAAAGCTGATTCTTAAAGAAATTACTAAACCCATACACTCTGATGATCTGACAAATGAAAAAGAGCCTGAAAAACATGATCAATCAAGATGCCACTTTAATCAAGTATTGTTTTTTGTCGTAGTGCTTAAAATTATGTCACCAAAATGTTAACTGGAAATTTGCTTTAGCAACTCTATCTTTTTTTTTTTTTAAAAAACAAACAAAACAGATTTACTTTATTTTTATGTATGTGTAACATGTACATGTTCCTTGTCAGAGGCTAAAGGAGGTGTTGAATCCCTGGACCAGAGGTTACATGTGTCTGTGAGCTCCCGCAGGAGGGTGCTGGGAACTGAACTCTGATCCTTTGTAGTAGTAGCAGCGAATGCTTAGAACCACTGAGGGATCTTTCCTGTCCCCAAGATAATGTTTTTGTGATATGTAGGTTTTGTTGTTACTTGCTGATGAATCATTATTACTCTTGTTATGTTTGGTAATATGATATTGCAAAAGAAAAAGTCTTTCCTTTTTTAAAAAAAAATTCATTTTTTTTATTCATCTGAGTACACTGCAACTGTCTTCAGACAATCATTAGAAGAGTGCATCAGATCCCATTACAGATGGTTGTGAACCACCATGTGGTTGCTGGGAATTGAACTCACGACCTATGGAAGAGCAGTCAGTGCTCTTAACCGCTGAGCCATCTCTCAAGCCTTCCCTTTTTAATTGTTACCTTTATCTTGCTTTTTGAGCATTTTAATTTGCAATGGACCCCACAGTGTATCTAGCTTTCTCTTTCATAAGTATGGAAGTCATGCAAGAGTGGTGTATAGTACATGGTAGAAAAGTGTGCCTGTGTACTTTGTGGGTGTCAGACACTATAGAAACACAACAGAGTTGATAGGTCTAGAGACTGTAGGCCCTTCACCACAGGAGGGCTCAAGGCCTGAGGAATGAGACCCCTTTGCCCAGGGGACATGTGAGGGCAGCTGTGTCTCCAATATGTCCAGGACCAGAAATTAAAGTAAGAGTAATAGGAAGTGTTACCTGGAGCAGGTAGAAAGTTGCATGTTGACTGGACTTGGCTTTTCCTCAGGAGAGTTAAGTAAAAATACCTGTCAGTGGGAAATTTATGTAGTCACATTAATTATTGGCTCGCATTGAAAAGGGGTTGTTTCAAGAACCATGAACAGGTGCATTGTGGATGTTTAACTTTATTAAGACTTTAATGGTAGCCAGCTAGCTGTAGCAGGAGCTGTGGTCTTTAGTAGAATTGTCCTTGGTGCTAAAGGGTAGAGGGAGCAGGAGTCTTAAAGTCCTAACCTGACCTTGCCCTGAGTCTGGCATGGGTTGAGCAAAAAGTAAGAGATCAGATCCTTCATGTTAGTTCTGTATTAGTGGTGCAGATGAGAAGGTAGGGGGGTGGATCTGTGGAACCAGTAAAGAATTTTCAGCTCCAGGTATTTGTACATGAGATATACATATATGATCACAATCTATAATAGCAACCATAGCTAATGTGTAAGATAAAGCATATGTTCTGTTGGAACATGGAAGAACTTCAAATCAAAGACATTCTATAATGTACATGTGCATATATGTATACATATATACACCATGTATTATGTATACAATATTCACCATATATGTATATATAATGTGGTGGTTTGTAAAAGCTTGGCCCATGATGAGTGACACTATCAGGAGGCATGGTCTTATTGGAGGATATGTAACCTTGTTAGAGGAAGTGTGCCATTGTGGAGGTGGGCATTTGAGATTTCATATATATGTTCAAGTCTGGTCAATGTGATCTAGACCCTCTTCTTGGCTGCCTTCAGATCAAGATATAGAACTGTTGGCTCCTCCAGCACCAAGCCTGCCTGCACACTGCCATGCTTCCTACCATGATGAGAATTGACTGAACCTCTGAAAGTGTAAGCCAGCACTAATTAAATGTTGTCCTTATAAGAGTTGTCTTACTTGTGGAGTGTCTTCACAGTAATAAAACCCTAACTGACAGAAGCCATTTAGGAAAGGCAATAGAAAGCAAGTGAGTTTTCTGGAGATGGTCCACCGTTTTGCATGGCTGTGATGAATGTGCTCTGAGAGAGAAGGTCCTCAGAGACTGCATTCCAGGATTGCTTCTTGTTGCAGGTATGCCTTTCCTTCCACTGTTACATAACCTAATGATTCCTGGGCATGTGCCTACTCTGTTGGGCAAATTTCCTGCAGATCATCATGAAGATGTACTTTGATATAGTAATGCTGTTCAGATGAATTGACAATTTCATAATTCCTGGTAATGATTTTTATAGAACTCCTAAATTGATACAAGTAATTCCAAGCCCCCTATGAAATAAAAGCTGCAAATAGAGCTTTGTAGATCTTCATGTGTCATGGACTAATTGCACTAGGAAAAGAAAATAGGTTTGAAATAAATTTATAATCAAGGAAAATGTCCCTTCCATGTTAGGAATGAGGCTACTATCTGGTAACTAAAGGTGATAAACTTGGAATAGGTAATTTATTGTAGGTGCAAGAACAGAAAATAAAAGATTAACTAGTTTATCTATACAAGACTTAAAAATAATAAGACACAAGGCAAACAATTTCTCTCTTGACAAAACCATGCTAACTTGTGATATAAATGCTATTGCTTTAAACTTATAATGAATTTGTAGAGCCATGAAATAGATAATGAATGTTCAGTCAGGTACTAGTCTTAATGGAAATATATGTAAACAATTCTGCTGTAACTCCTTAAACCTGATCAATATATGACATGAACTATTTAAAATTACTATGAACTTATGGAATATAAAAATTCTTAGAAAACCATGTGACCAATTATCCTGAGAAGGTATAAAAACCAAGAACAACAATAAAGTGGCAGTGTAAGCCTTTTCTGCTTCATCAAATGTGTGTGTGTGTGTGTGTGTGTGTGTGTGTGTGTGTGTGTGTGCGTGCATGCCTGACTTTCTTTCTTTCTTTCTTTTTTTCTTCCTTCCTTCCTTCCTTCCTTCTTTCTCTTCTCTCCTCTCCCCTCCCCTCTTTCCTTCTCTCTCCTCTCCTCTCCTCTCCTTTCCTCTCCTCTTTTCTTCTCTTCTCTTTGTCTCATGAAGAATTAATGATCTCTCCTGAGCAGCAAGAGGACCCTGAGCCAAAGAGTAAAGGGCACAGATAACTTAAGATTTTTTTTCTTAATCCCTGCTATTACCAGCAGGAGATAATTGTCAGCTTTTAGCCTCAGAATAGCAAGAGAGAGTTAAATAGCAAAGTCATCAGCTTATGGCCCCTCCAAAGCCACCTCAGCTCCCTTTCTCAGTACCTGGATGTCAAGAGGACCTCGGCACCTAACTATGACATATAATATTCATATACATGACAATGTGCATATATATGTATATTTATGTTTGGACATATATATTTGGGGGGAAAAGCTCAATTAACTTAGGGAAATAGAGATGACTAACAACTTGGTTAATCAGACCTTCTGATTCATGACAAATTCTGAGGAAAGCAAAGGAGGGAGAATCTGACCATTTTTGAGGGTTTTAGTTACTGGCATGGGCCCTGTAGGTGAGGCTGAACAGGAGGGAGGTGAGGGTATATGGTAGCCACCTCATGGTGGTTAGAAAACAGAAAGAAAGAAAAGATGACTGTGTTTGTGGCTTTTCTTTTCTTCCCCTTCTCTCATTCCACTCAGAGCCTTGGTCTGTAGGATGATGCCACCCATTCAGGGTGGGACTTCTTCTCTTAGTGACTGCTTTCTAGAAGTATCTTTAGACATACTCAGGGCTAAGTTGATTCTCAGTCCCATCAACTTGCTGATCAAGATTAGCCATCACAAAGATTAAAAAAAAAAAAATCACCACCTGTCATTGGCTGTCCTCACATCAATGTTCGTTCAAAACCCCCTGAATATAACTCCAGGTAGGAAAAGAGTGTTTTCTGGCTTTGCTGGATTCTTCCCCAATGGCAGGTGGGAACTATTAGAGGCTCAAGTGCCTATAGGAGAGAGAAATTATTTGTTCTGCATATACACTTGCCTGTAGGTATGTTGTGTTTACATGTGTGCTTGTGTGTTTGTGTGTGGAGACCAGAGGTCAAAGTTAGATGTTTTTTTTTTTTTTTTTTTAGTTTATCTCCGCTTTACTTTTTGAGACACAGTCTTTCAGTGAATCTAAAGCTCAAAGAGTAACCAGACTGGCTGACCCAAGAGCTCCAGGGATCCTCCATCTCTGCCTCCCTTGGGCTGAGAGCTGAGGCATGTGCTGACATGTCCAGCTTTTTGCCCCCATATAGCTGCGAAGAATCCAAATCCCCATCCTGGTGCTTGCATGGCAAGCAACTTACTGACTGAGCCCTCTCTTGTAGTTCAGATGTTGAAGACTTCCAAATGAATAGTTGCCTGACTATGAATAATACTCTGTAATTCCAAATGTTTCCAGAGGTCTTCAGGAGACTGGTTGTTTTCTCCTTCTTCCTATCCTAGAACAACTCTGGAATCTCCAAATGCTTTTACTATTCTGCCACAGGTAGAGGACACACATGCTGTTGCAGCATGAATGTAAAATGTTCCCAGCAGGCTATGTTTGAACATCTGGTGACGGGCTGGTGGTACTATTTTGGGATCCTATGGAACCTTTAGGGGGTGGAGCCTGACTGATGGAGGTGGGTCTCTGGGGACAGGCCTTTAAGCCTGGCCCTGCTTCCTTTGCCATTGTTTACTTCTTGAGCTGGATGCCACCTGAGCAGCTTCTCCACATGTTCATGCCACCACAGAGTCACTCTGAAATGCCCCTGAAAGATGCTTCTGTCATCTGTTTTGCATTGAGAAAAGCAACTAATCCACATGCTAAGTACTCAGCCTCTGGGGTAGTCCTGTCTTCTCCCAAATTTCTTACTGAGTTGAGAGACTGAAAGTGAGAAAGGCATCCCGACAAAGTAGCATTTGACATTTTTGATGAGCATCCCAGACAGTGACTTCCAGTCTTTCTCTAATGGGCTGAAATATTCTTTAACAATTAAATAGTCAGCTCTTCCATACCTACCCAGCTTTCCAGTCATCCTGGTTGAGATTGTCAAGATCCTGAAAGCACAGATCAGAAAGAGAAATTAATGTCAAACCTACAGACTATAGCAGTACACACTGTCTTCACACCAAGAGAAAGAATTTTTGCCCTGTAAGGATGGTGGTACCAATGTTGGTATCCCAAACATTACTGAATTATGTATGTTATGCCCTTGAATCCCGACACTGTGGATAGAGAAAACAATTTGACCAAAGGCCATTCTCCTTCCTCGGACCTAGATTGAAGCTGTGAGCTGTGTGTTAGTGAGGCATTTGTGTCAAGCTTACTCGTGCCCTCCACTGACTGGAAATCATCTACCACATCTTGTGGTTAGGGTCTGTGGGAAACTAGAAAACTCAATTCAGGCAAAACTGCTAATGGCACAGATCTTTTATCAATGGAAGTTTGGGTCATCCTAACAGATAAAGAGAAACTGCTTTTTCTCTCAGGCTACCTGTCGAGCTGAGGCATTAAGTCTTTTTGCCCTTGGACTGGGGCTTAACCCATTGGGTTTCCTGATTCTGAGTTCAAACTTTGAACTCAGACTGAACTGTTTCATCTCCTAGAGTGGGGTTTCAGCTTGCAGATAGTAGATTATAGTATGATCTAGTTAATTGAGAGTGCCAAAAGACTTTCAAGGACCCTATAAAATTATTAATAAACAGGTCTTGAGAGTATAGCCAGTTGAATAATTAAAAACTTATAAATTTGAACATTTCAATATCAAAGCAGGATCTTTTCCACTTGTTTTAATTAGACCCATAGAACTATCTGTGGAGACTCACTGTGAGTGCAAGCATTTCTAAGAGAAAAGATGGGGTGGCAGTGGCTTTGGGTAGACCAGGGCCACCTGGATGACTGTGTCTGAGGTGTTGTTTTGTGTTCTACTACAAACAGCCACATGACCAGAGAAATTTCCTTTCTTCCTCTGGGACTGTCTTCAATTGTGCAGAGCTAGCATGAGTAGATTACTAAGTGCAAATTATATGGGGACCTGCTGGAGACACACCTGCTCCTAGCTCGGCCGCAGAGACAAAGGCAAAAATGATCCAAGGCAGAGACTGCGAATCTAAATATGATCAAGTCCTGGGTTGAATTTGGTATATAGAGTAATTCGGGAGAAATAGCACAGATGCTCACACGTATCATAAAATGCCTTTTTCTAGTTAATTGGGAGTACCAGTAAAAGTAACTTTAAGTGTAAAAAGATAAAATTTGGTACAACATTGTGGCTTTTTGTTTTAAAACAATATAATATGAAAGCACAAGAGGAAAAATAAGTAATATTTTTTCTCCCCAAAGCAACCACTTTTACATGTTCATGACTTGTATATATAAAGAATATACATACACATGCTTATTCTTACCTTTTTCCCATTTTAAAAAGTTCACATGTATGGGTATTTTGCCTGCATGTATGTCTGTGCACCATGTATATGGGGTGCCCTTAAAGGTCAGAAGAAGGTGTTTTATCTCTTGGAACTGGAGTGGTATATGGTTGTGAGCTGCCACATGGAAGCTAGAAATGGAACCTGGGTTCCCTGGAAGAGCAGCCAGTGCTCTTAACCACTGAGCCTTCTCCAGCTCCATATACTTTGGTTTTATGATTATCTATTTGTAATATAATGAATTGTATCAGGCTATGCAACACTTTTTGCTTTGAAAAACAGTTTCTTGGCAGCTGCTAAATTCCAGAGACCCAGACCTGGTTCTGTTCTCTGCACAGCTGTGCATTTAGTTTTCTTCTATGTGTAAATCACACTGTGTTTGCAGACCCACTATTGACAGACACTTAATGGCTTTTTAGCGTTTTAGCATATTACAAAATTAGACTACAATAATTTTACCTGTTATTACAAAACTAAATAAAACAGCCAGACTGTGCATCCTTTTTCAGATGCTTACATGGGCCTTTGCTGAAGTTACTTCTGAGTAGCTGGGTTTGCAAATGAGGTGTGCACTTGGCATTCCTTAAAGGGAGAGACCTTGATCTATCTTCTTACTACTGCAGATGAGAATATACTCATTCACTGGTTCCATCAGTTGCATCAAAGTTTATTAAATTCTTTTGCTAGAAGAAAAAATGTGTATTTTTTCTTTCAAAAAATACTTCTAAGTTTGACACTGTTAATTCTGAAAGAGCTTAAAAGATCTGTCCTTTCATGGCCACCTCTAGAGAGCTATGATCTGTCTCTTACTCCTCTTTGTTCCAACCCAGACCTTCCTGAATTCAGGTATCAGAGGCTGGGGGATTCCTCTTGCCATTCCACCAGTAGCTCTAAGTCTCTGGGGCCTGGGTAGGATCTGTATGTTCCTGGGTTATGTTGGGTGCAGGTTTGAAATCTGATTGTTCATGGGCAGAGAGGACTGCGGCTCTTGAGATTTTCCCCTGTAACCCCCCTCCTTGCAGGGATCTTTCTTTTGTTGTGGACCAGGTGATAAAGTGACATCACTGGAAAAGCCTTCCTGAGCTGCTCCCACGGCCTTCAGTGGCACCTAATCCGTTTGAGCTTAGTGCTCTCCAGCCCACTGGCCTTGAGAACAAGCTCTAGGAGACAGCAGGGCCAAGGCAGACAGTGGCAGGGAAGTGGAGGGGCCTTGTTGACACACTCACTAGGCTTAGTGACTGTCACCAAGTGCTTAGTGACAAACAGTAAACAGAGGCAGACTCAGCAGGGCTGGGGTGGTTCCTGTAGGAGAGAGACTTGCAGGCCATTGATCCCTGTGTATTGCTAAGAAGTTCGTCTAAAGTGAAGACCTAGACCAGCTTGCAGAGACATCTGGACGCCGTTGGCAAAAGACACAGGTACTGCTGAGCATGGCTCTCTTTTCTCTTGAAAGTCTGGATCAAGGAAAGAGTGAATCTATAGCAAAGGAGGATGGGGGATTAATAGGATACATCTGGGACCAGCCTGCACGAGTGACTCTGGGGCATCATTTACACCAGGCCTCTCTGCTAGGGCCCAATGACATGATATTTGTTTTCTAAGCAGAAAGGAAGGATTCAAAAGTTAAGATACTATCTGGAGTCAGGCTCTTGCTTGTATGAAACACTGCTTTGTAGCTTGGCTTTTGTGCAAATTTAAACAATGTTTTAGATTTCCCAAGACTCAGTTTCCACATCTGTTCAGTAGACCTGCATGACAATGCTCAGCACTAATATACCTTAGTTAATCAGAGGTTTCTATACCTTATTTTATTTATTTTATTTTTTAATTTTTGGTTGTTGTTGTTGTAATGGATGCTTTTAACAATCAGCTACCAAAACTCCTGGTATTTTGGGCTGGGAAGACAGATGGTTCAGTTAGCATGGTGCTTGCCATGCAAACATGAGTTCTGAGTTTGGATTCACTCTACCAATATAAGAAGCGCAGTAGCTCATACCTATAATCCCAGCTATAGCATGAACAGTTGGATCCCTGAGGCTTGCTGGCTAGTCAGTGTGACTGAATCAGCAATAACTAGGTTCGGTGAGAGACTCTGTATAAGGCAAAAAGATGAAAAGTGATAGATATCTGACACTGGCCTCTGGCATCTACATGCAGACAGACACATATGCATGAGTTCGTACACACACACACACACACACACACACACACACACACACACACACACACGATTCATCTTGGGACGTAATGATCGATTCTACTGGTTAGTTGGAGCTTCCTTCAGGATCCTAGGGAATTTTCCAAAGGTAGAGCCCAGTGACGGCAAAGTGATGAATTGGGACAGGGAGGGACATGCAAGTAGAGATGCAAAATAACCTCTCTCTTTTGGTTCAGAGATGTGCCTCACCAAGCAGCTAGATTCTTTGAAAAGCGCATGATAAAAAGAAGATTCTGAAATTAGATGTAACCCAACTACTGTGGTCTAAAGTCCCCCTAGTTAAGAAACCTGGGCAGGAGATTATGAGTTTCTTGGCAGTATAAACAGCAGAGTGAGAACCTGTGTCAAAAAACAAAACAAGGCAAAGAAAAGCTAACCACAGCAATAAAAATATCAGAAAAGAAAAAAAAAAAAAACAAGTTATATTGTAGAGGAAGGTGTGAATATTCACAGGCTAGAAAAGAACGGACTGACTTCCTCCAGCAAGTGTCTGGCAGGGGTTGGGAGGTGGAGAACTGAGAGCCTCTCTCTGAACTCCCTTGCCTAGACCTCTGAGTCCACCATACCGTACTCAATACACATTACTTTAACTGAAATACTTAGTCTTGTAGGATTTCTCTTCACTAATTATTCTGCTTTCTTTCATTTTTACTGCTGGCTTTGTCCTCCTATAAAAATGAAGATAATATACCTCCCTAACAGGTGTGTATGGCATATGATGTAGACCTTTCTGGAGAGTCCAGGGCATCCCTTGCTCCGTTGGTCCCCTCCATTAGCTGTATTCCTTGCAGAAGCCACAGAGTGGTTTGGTAGGCTGATGCAGTGTGACCAGGCTCACAGTCTGAATGGGAGTATGTGTGAAACAGCTCTGGACACTTTTCCTCCTCTCCACCCCGCAGGTCTCTCTGGTCTCCGATCCTTTTGGCCACTTGGTCTCCTTTTCTGCAGGTCCATCCTAAGCTCTCATGCCTAGTGTCTTATAAGTCCACTTGATATAGAAAGTTTGACTCATCTTCTGTTCTAAGTCCTTTGTCTGACAAATCCTTTAAATTCCTGCCTTCTGACCTAAGAAAGCAGTTACTTGGGTTCTATAGACCATTGACTAGTCCTGATTGTGGATCTCCTTGAATAAAGTACAACAATCTAACCGCCAGATTTCAACTGGCTGCAGCTGGTTGTAACTGGTTCTTCCAAGCACACCTCAGGGACTCCAAGAAGTGGCACCCTGAACTTGTGCTGTGAGATGAATCATTAGATAGTGATGATGCAGGTTCTGACCAGGTCTGGGACACCCTGAGTCTGCATTTCTAGCACTGTGGTCACTGCGGCTGCTCTGAGTTGAAGGAATAAGGACCTTCAGTTTGTAGATTTCAAGGCTACTTTCAGCCTTCTCTTATGAAGCCCTTTCTGTTCTCAAGCTGTGGCTTTGTAGGTTTATAACTGTGCTGCCTTCTTGCCCATCCATATCCAGTGTTAATAACATGGGTAGATGGCATTTGTTGAGAAATTAGCATTTGACCAACCGATGACAGGTGACTTATTGTGCCAAGAGAATACCTAGTGCCCCATCTCTCACTTCTTCCTTCCTTTTCCAGTTCCTTCTCTTCCTCTAGTGTTTTGAGGAAGTCTTTTTATGTATCCTAGGCTTGCTGGGAGCTGGAGATTCTCCTGCCTCGGCCTCCTGTCAAGCACTTGGATTGCAGGTATGAACCACAGTGCCAGGCTTCATTGCTTTCTTCATTTCTGGGTGAAATATATCCACAGAGTAGAAGCAGCTCTCAGCATCCTCAGCAATCTACCCAGTGTTCAAGCTGGTCAGGACAGGAAAGGAGAAGTATATGGCATATCTAAAGACTGAAAAGCCTGTGGTGATGAGGGGAGCTACTGCAAGGGTGGGCCGGAGGTTCCTAAGCCTTTTTCAGCAGCACCAATCTGGGCTGATTCTGTAGAGATCTGAAAGCTGCTGAAGGCCTGAACATGGAGGAGTGATGAGATTGGATTTGTGTTTTGGGAATCAAGGGCTCTGCAGGATAGAGAAAAGATTGGAACACCAGTAAGACTACACTGAAAGAAACCTTTCGGGAGCATCACAGAGGCATTCAGGGAGTGGTGCTGATGACTTAGACTACAGAGGTAGCAGGTTCACCATTGCTAGGGAGAAACAGATAGATTTTCAGAAAAATTTGAAGGTGGATGGGGGATTGAGAGATAAGAAGGAAACAACAACTGTGCCTGGAGGTTGGACTTGAGTGCCTAGGGAGGTAGTCATCTTACTCTGTAACGTTACGGAAGAGTGCTGGAGACAATGCTACAGAAGAGTGTTGGAGACTGGGTGATTTATAAAGAGCAGACAGTGTTTTTTACAGCTCCACTATCTAAGACGAAGTCCAAGATGAAGACACCAGTGAGCTGTCTGTCTGGTGATGGTCCAGTCTCTACTCTGAAGATGGCACCTTGAATGAACCTTCCCTTTTGGGGGAAGGATGTTAGGCCTTCATGATGCAGAAGGCATCAAGTTCAAAAGGCACCTAATCCCATCTAAAAGGGAAAAATCCCCATGGTCATAACCCTAAGTAATGCCTTGCTGTGGATTCAATCCCAACATGAATGCCAGATGGGACAAAGATATTCAAACCATAGCAGTGAGTATTTGCAATGTATTTGGATAAGGAAGGACAGAGGAGAAGGAAGAAAAGGAGGAAGAAGAGGATGAGGTGAAGAAGGAAGAAGAAGAAAAGGAGAAGGAGGAACTGGAGAGAAAGAGAATTCAGTCTTAAATAGTCAAGCAAGGTTAAGCAGCAGCTATGGATACACAAGGAAGGTGGAGCGTGGGACACAGCTGTGGACAGGGGGAAGGCAGAGCAGAGGACACAGCTGTAGAGATGATGGAGTGACAGTTGATAACTTCAGAGCGTGTCAATGATTTAAAAAGAGTTGCCAGGGCAAAACGTGCCCTGAGGACCACCAATGTTTGGCTGTTGGTCCTTGTGTCGGTGCCAAGGAAAATATCTTTCTACACACTTCTTTGTCAATTACATCCTTAGCATAAGTTTCCAGAAAAAAAGAATGTAGTGACAGGTACAGACATTTCCTTGGCTCATGCTGCACAATGCGGAACTCTTCTATAGATCAAAATAAGCCTGCATCTCAGCTCTCTGAGGGCAGCAACCTCTGGAAAACTAGAGCACTCAGTACCTGACCATCAAAGAAGCTCACTTGATAAGCAGAGAAGCAACCTTGTGGTTGTTTCTAGTTGCATCCCTTTTGTTTCATATAGGGTAAACAATCCTCCATATTTTAAAATAATGCATTATAATTACTTTATGCCTTTTCTTTAAAGAAAGATTGTATGTGTGTGCGTATGCGTGTGCGTGTGCGTCTGTGTGTGTGAAGAAGGTGTCAGAGCCCCTGGAGCTGGAGGTACAGGCAGTTGTTAGTATCTTATGTAGGTGCTGGGAACCGACATTTCAAGAGCAGTATGAACTATGAGCTCCTATCTGTTGGGCTATCTCTCTAGCTCCAAGATGCCTACTTTTTAATCTCATTTTTTTTTTTTTTTTTTTTGCTTATATGCTCGTAATGGGAACCCCATGGCTCTTTCATCTTTAGCTGCTCATGTAGAAGTCACTCTCAGCTTGGCATTTATCCCTTCCCTCATCTGGCCGTGTCTGCTGCACTGCAGTTTGAAGATGCCACAGGAGAAACAGCTTCCTAATTCCAGGAATGACCTGGGTGTCTGAGTGGGAGAGTGGGACGGATGGAGCCCAGGAGACAGCTTAGCACCTTCTCTTCCAAAGCCTTACAGAATGGGATGCTGGGAAATGCCTCTGTGCCTCCCATTCCCAGCTCTCACATTGCCTGTCTGGGCAGAAGTGAGCTCTCAGTTAAGTGGGACAGACACAGTTAAGCGATTCCTCTCTGCCCATAGCTGTTTCATAATCTACTCTGGGTGGGTAAATTTGGATGAATGGGATAGCTTTAGTTCTGGAAGAATAGTTTGAAACAAGATTTGACTCCACGGGGTTTATGACAGGGTGAGAACCCACTCGAGCCTCTCTGCCCTGTCTGTGTCCCTCCACCAGAGATTTATTCCTCAGCTGTTGCTGCAGAGAGAAGGGGGATTATGTTCTCTGTGTTGGAGGTGCCTGCCAGAGCTGCCTGACCCTGGCTCCTGCAGGAATCCTGCAGGAATTCAGTATATGTTTATCTTGCTGCTGGGTACTCTTTCTCTCCAGGCGCATCTGCTTCGTCTGTTGGTGACACCCTTCTGATCACGTTGCCCTGGGTAGCATTTCAGAACATTCTGTAGATGATGATAAATTGATGATGGGTTTGAAGAATTATATTTTCAATTTTATGCTCATAATATGAGGGTCATTATTAAACATCTAAATAAGTTTAACTCCCAGAGTAGACGGGGGTTGTGAGAGGGCCTAGTCTACACCCTCCCCCGTCTTGCTAACACAGTCTTTAACTTATTACACAATTCATGATCATTTGAAACTGGCAGTTTTCATTTGGCTCAATGACCTTGTGATTCATCCACATTACTACACATAGCACTCATTGATTTTTTTTTTCATTTTCCAGTAGTATTTTATGGTTTGACTATAGCATAATATGTATATCCATTCACCAGACAAAGGATATTTCAGTTTCTAATAGTTTTAGTGATTATAAACAAAGTTTCTGTTATGAATAAAGTCAGTAATCATATATAGATTTTCAAAATTCAGATATGCTATAGGATGTATTATTATGTTACTTCTTTTGATGGCTGAATGATATTTCATTGTATGAACATTATGCATTGGCTGATAAACTTATGAGTTGTTGGCTCTCTCTCTCTCTCTCTCTCTCTCTCTCTCTCTTTTGTTGTTGTTGTATGTTATGCTGAGAAAAATCCTTTTTATTTCTGATTAGCTGAGAAATCATGCTTGGGGCATGATTGGAGTTCACAAATGCCTTTTCTGTATTATTGGGCATGATTAGAAGGTTTTTCTTTAGCCTGTGGAAATGATGAGTTATATTAATGAATTTTTTTTTTTAATGTTACATACCTGGTTACTTAGTTAGGATTTCATTGCTATGGAGAGACATCATGACCAAGACAACTCTTATAAAGGCAAACATTTAATTGGTGCTGGCTTACGGTTTCAGCGATTTAGTCCATTATCATTGTGACAGGAAACATGGTAGCAAGGACAGACATTGTGCTGGAGGAGCTGAGAGTTCTAACTCTTGGTCAGAAGGAAGCCAGGAGACTCTCTTCTGCAGGCAGCCAGGAGAAGATTATCTTCCACACTGGGCAGAGCTTGAGCATATGAGGCCTCAAAGTCCACCTCCTCAGTGAAACACCTATTCTAACAAGGCCACACCTCCTGATAGTGCCACTCCCTATGGGCCATGGGCCAAGCATTCAAACATATGAATCTATGGGAGCTATACCTATTCAATCCACCACACCTGGATTAAATTCTGCTTGCTAGTGATGTGTGATTGGACTTATACATGATTGGATTCAATTTGCTAATTTTTTTGAAGAATTTCATCTTCAATCCTGAAAGAGATTCTCTGGTTTTCCCTTTCTATCAAATCTTTTTCTGGTTTCCATCTTGGAATAATTCTAGCCTCAGAGAATAGGTTAGAACATGTTAACTTCTCCTTCATTTCCTGAGTCCATAGAACACAAGTCATCTTCCCTTCAGTGTTTGATAGGCTTCATGACAGAAACTATCTGGGTCTAATATTACTTACTGAGTTACTTCCAGAACTCTGCCTGTCTCAGCTTCCCAGTGCTGGGACATCAAGTGTACATCACTATGCCTGGCTTTATGCCCAACCCTCACCCCTAGTTTTAAATGTGGATTCTGGGATTGAACTCGAGATTTCCTGTTTCTTTAGCAAATACTTTGCTAATTATGCAATGTCCTGGGCCTTCTATGTGTAAGTTTCATAGAATATGTCTATCAATGCATCAGTCAATTTTATCTGAGTTACTAAATGTGGCTGCAGACTTGTTTGTATTATTCCCTTATCCTGAGATAAAAAGTGATAACTCTTCTTTCATTTTATGATTTGGATATGTATATCTTCTCTTTTTTTCTTGGCTTCTTTTGCCTATATGTTTATCAATTTTATTTATATTTGAAGATACAAGCTTTTGGTTTCTCTATTGTTTCCTGTTTGATTATGACATTTACCTATTTTATTATTTGTTCTCTTTCCTTCGAGTTCATATTGCTCCCCTTGTTGTAGGCTACATGGAAGCTACAGTGTAGATTCAGATCTTTATTCACTCCTGGGTTGTGTAGTCAGTGTTATACCATTCTGCATAAACGCTGCTTTTATTGCATCTCACACACTTTCATTGAATTAAAACATTTAGGAATGGAGAGACGGCTCAGTGGTTAAGAGCATTGGGAGCTCTTCCAGAGAACCTGGGTTAAATTCCCAGAAACCACATGGTGGCTCACAACCATCTGTGTAACTCCAGTCCCAGGGGATCAAATGCTCTCTTCTGGCATCTTCTGGGTATACACACCACACACACACACACACACACACACACACACACACACACAATGTGGAAGTACACACAGGCAAAACATCCATACACATAATAAGATATAGTAAAGAATAATGTAAGTTGTTTTAAATTTTTCTCTTGGGAGATTTAATACTCAAAAATGTGAGGATTTTAAAGATGTTTTCTGTTATTACAACAAGTGTGTACATGTGCATGCATGCATCTCTGTGTGTATGTGTATGTATGTATGTGTGTGTATGTATGTATGTATGTATGTATGTGTGTGTGTGTGTATGTATGTATGTATGTGTGTGTATGCATGCATGTATTTGTATGTATGCTGCTGCATGTGTTAGGGCATATGTGTGTGTATGTATGTCTGCTGCATGTGTTAGGCCATATGTATGTGTGTATGAATGTATGTATGTATGTATATATGTATGTATGTATATGTATATATATGTATGTGTGTGTATGTCTGCTGCATGTGTTAGGGCATATGTGTATATGTATATATGTGTCTGTGTATGTATGTATGTATGTGTGTATGTACGTCTGCTGCATGTGTTATGGCACAGGTGTGTGTGCCTGTGGAGGATAGAGGCTGACTTTGAGTGTCTTTCTCAGTCACTCTCTACCTTGTATATGGAGACAGGGTCTCTTCACTTGAACCCAGAGCTCACCGATTTGGCTAGTCTAGCTGGGATTACAGGCAGGCTGCTATGCTATTTTGGTATTTACATGGTGCTGGGAATCTGAATCCCAACCCACCTTCTTGTGCAGAAAGTGATTTTACTTGATGAGCCATCTCTGCAGCTCCTCTGTTTCTGATTTATAGTTTAATTCCATGTGAACATATCTGTATGATTTTTGTACCTGTAAATTGTTCAAGTGTGTTTTATGGTGCACAATTGTGGCAGATCTTGGAAGAAGCCCTACTTGAGCCCGAAAAGAATATATCGTCTGCGGGTAAATTAGTCTGTAAGATGTCAATTGGATCCAGTTGACTGATGAGGTACTCAGTTTAACTACATCTTTATTGATTTTCTGCCTGCTGAATCTGTTAATTACTGAGAGAAGACATTAACATCTCTAGCTGCAGTAATGCATTGTTTACTTTCTACTGTAGTTCTACCAGGTTTTGCTTCATGTATGTGTGCGTGTGTGTGCGTGCGTGTGTGTGTGTGTGTGTGTGTGTGTTCAGTATACAGTGTAATGGGCTTCATCATGACATTTTAAACATGTATACCATCGCACTTTGCTTGTGTTCTCCTTTCCACTGTTTTCCTCCTCTCTTCTTCTCCTCCTCCTCCTTCTCCTTTATGGAGAATTGTTTACCCTATATGAAGCAAAAGAGACGCAAATAGAAACAACAAGGTTGCTTCTCTGCTTATCAAGTGAGCTTCTTTGATGGTCATGCACTGAGTGCTCTAGAGTTTTCCAGAGGCTGCTGCCCTCAGAGAGCTGAGATACAGGCTTATTTTGGTCTACAGAGTTTTTTATGCCTTGTTGAGTACTGACCTCTGTCTCTGTCTCTGTGCAGTGTTCATGACAGTTTTCCTTGCTCTAAATGATAAAAATTTCTGCAGCTTTCTTGTATTTGTTTTTAGTAGAATGTATTTTCATTCCCTTGCTTATTTTTAATTTAGTTTTTGTCATTTCCCTTTATTTGTTTTCATTTAATTTTGAAGTGTGTTTCTTATAGCCAGTGGAGTAGGGTTTTCGTCAGTTTCTTTCAGTCCTGATCCGACCATTTATAATTGATACACTTGAATTAATAGTGCTGTGTTTATGACTTTGCTCTCTCTCTTGTGTTTATCTTTGTAAATGTCCCATTTTTGTACCATTGGTAATCATACTTGAACATTTTATAAGGTTTCATTGATAATGTTCTATTCCCATATCAGTTATAGTTCTTTTTACAAACGTTTCTAGTGGTTATGCTAGAGTTTACAACAAAAATTTACATTGCACCTAAATTTATTTTTAAAAATTAAAAGCATGGTTGAAGCTGACAGAAGGTAATCTTGATCTTCCCCTATCTTGTATGACTGGCTGTCACTCACTTCATTAATTTGGAATGTATACTGGAACAATACTTTGTCACCACTATCATTTAAACAGCTGGTTTCAGAGATCAACTAAGAATAAAGGACATAAAAAGACCTAACATCTGAATTTGTGGCATTTATAATTTTCTTCTTTGAAGAACTTAAAAAATATTTCTTTCAAGTCAGATCTTCTGGGGACCAATTTTCTGTGATTGCTTATCTGAGAAAAATTTATCTTCTAACTTTTTAAAAAAAAACTTTTTTTTTTTTTTTGCTAGATACAGAGTTGTAGGTGAGCTGTCTTATTTCAGGATTTTAGTAGATTATTTTTTTGCTTGAGCATTATCCTTTTTGTCTTAGGTAAGCTATGATTTCTCTCTGGGGTCTTCCAGGATTTTCTTGTGTTTGGCTTCCAATAATTTCTGTATGATATGTCTGTGTGTTGATTTTTTTTTTTTTGTCCTGATTAGTGATCTTTGAGCTTCCTGGGTCTGTATTTGCTACCAATTTGGAAACTGCTCAGCGGCCACATGTCAGTGTGGTTTGCTCTGCCACTGTCCTCTTCCTAAGGGAGCAGAGTTTTCCAGTTGCGGTTCTTGGATAATCTGCTCCACACTTGCATTCCCGCCTTGTTCTTGTGTCAGTTTAGGAAAGTCTGAACTGACTCTTTCTTCAGAACACGGTCAGCCCACTGAAGATAATCTTCATTTCTTTCAAAATGTGGCTTTCTTTCTTGTTTGTTTTTGAGACAGTGTTTTCCTTATATCCTAAGCTGTTCTAGGAGTTTCTACAAAATTCAGATCAGTCTTGAACTCCCAATTCTGCCTCAGCCTCCCGAGTGCTGGGATTGCTATCATTCTGCCGTGCCTTGTATCGTGTTGCTGATTGCAAGCATTTTACTTTTTCTTTTATCTTTTTTTTTTATAGAATTTCTACCTTTCTGCTTATATTATTTAGTCAGAATATCCACTTTAAAAACTAGAGCCCTTAATGTATTAGCCAATTATCTTTAATCTGTAGTATAGTAATTCTAAGATGTTTTCCAGAGCCTATACATGGGTTAAATCACTTGCTTTGTCTCTTTAGATTGTATTTTCTCTTGTTTACATACATAACTTGTACGTTTTCATCAACAACCCAGCATAGTATATTTGGCAATATGAAAGGAGAGGAATAGGCCTTTAGTGTGGGCATTTGTTTGTCTAGCTAGAAGATATGCTGTTCTCTGTAGTTGTAGGTATAACAGTTAATGCCATGTATCAAGTAGACTGGGCCATTAATATTAAACACCAACTAGACTGTCTCTGTTGGGGTGTCTCCATTGATTTGGATGACTCCACAAAGCAGATGACCCTTCCCAATATGTATCCTCTGGCCAGCTGAGGACCTGGATGGAAAGAAAAGCAGGGGAAGGAGGGAGAATTCATCTCCTCTGTGCTTAGCTGCTTGAACTAGATCTCATCTTTGCTTCACAAAGGGAATCATATGGCCTGTTCCCTTGGCTCTTAGGCCTTGGACGGCCCTTGAACTTGGATTGAATTATATGGCACTAGGTTTCCAGTTTGTAGATGGAAGATCATGTGACTTCTCAACCTTCATAACTGCAGGGACCAATACTCGTAACAAATCAGTTTCACATATAATACACAGAGACCCATGTGCACCCTCACTCCCTTACACCCTATACCCTCACACCCCCATACCCCCACACCCTCATTTCCCCTCCACACTCACATATCACACCTCCCACACTCACACACCCCCATTCACACCCACTCAAACCCAATACACACTCACACCTCACACCGCCCATACTCACACTCACACCTCACCCCTTCACACACATTCACACCACACTCACACCCCCACATCCACACCCACACCCACACACTCACACCCACACACACATTCACATATACTCACACCCACACACTCACACCCACACTCACTACAACCTCACACCCACACACATACTCACATACACTCACACCCACACACTCACACCACACTATACACTCACATACACTCACACACCCACACACTTCCCCATACACTTCACATACTCACAACACATACCTACACTCACCCATCATTACACTGTCATACACTCACCCCACAGACTCAACTCTCACACACTCCATACTCACACCTCCACCTTTTGCTGCTGCTCTGCTTCTCTGACTCCGCTATATCTAGCGTCAGTTCTTCATTGTTTTGTTTTTCTCTCTCGCTGTATTCAAGTTTCTCTGAAATATTCTCATGCCTGTTGTCTGTTTGTCTCTGTCTTCTCTGCCTCTCTGTTTCTCTCTGTTTTTTTTTTCTTTAAGACAAGCTTTCTCTGTGTAGCTCTGACTTTCCTAGAATTCACTCTGCAGACCAGTCTGGCCTCATACTAGCCTGCCTCTGTTTCTAGTGCTGAACTAAAGGCATGCCACCACCACTCAGCTAGAATCCTAACTTAAGTGGAATCTGAGCCTTGTTCATCAGAGAACAGGGTCTCGACAGACATGAATTAGTTGGACTTTAACTAAATGACAGACGAAATGGTTCTTTTTTATATAAACCACTAGATTGGTAGAACATAGTACTTTGAAGCTTAACTCAAGGGCTCAAAACACAGCTATTTTTTAAACTCACAACCTTAAAAAAAAAAAAAAAAAAAGGATGCCAATTTAAATGGAGGTAGCTCCAACTAGTCCTGTTAGCTCGCAGGGTCCGTGCTTCCCTGAGACAGCCATGTGACTTTTGTAATCATATAGCAGTTACATTTCACTGTCTTCATCTGGAGAAGGAACTTCTCCCCACCTCCCGCTGCCTCTTGCTTGGTTTAAAGCATTTTCATGGAAACTACAAAACTACAAAAGTTTAAGAAAACCCTAAGTGAGGTCAAGCACTGTATTCCCCTCAACTCATCACCATACAGTGTGACAGCTGAGGGTCCGACCAGCTCATCTGAGGACATAGAAGGAGTCCCACAAGGCTTCAGAAAGGCTGAAGTGGCACTTCCAGGAGAGCAGGTAGGACCCCTTGTGCATGGGCAGAACAGAAGCTGTGTCAATAACCTTGAGTTACTTTTTTGACATTTTACTTTAAATTTTTCAGATAATGTCAGGAAGACAGTATGTTTAGAACCATAGACTTTCCCATTTCTCAAATTAATTGTTTCTTTTAAGAGAAAAGACCTGGCCTCTGGAGCAATATTACCTGTCATGAATTCAATATATTGGAAAGAAAATGTTTATAATTACCTTCTAGTTACACCTAATGATACAAATTTCTCATTACTACAATGACAAATGGTTTTATTTGTAAATAGATGGATTTACATGGAGGACTTTCTTAAGAGAACGAGACTATAGCAAATGCAAGAGATAGTATTAAAAGACTTGGGAATAGAAAATGTGCTACCACAAATGGCTCTAAATTGTACCTCTGAATGGATGCCATTGCCTAAGATACAGGGTCATCCATCTTGGAGCACCAAAGAGAGGTGGGCAGAACTAACCTGTTACACAGGAACTGGCACCTCAGCCTTACAGATGAGGAAGTGTGAGTTCAAGAGTGTCCTTTCTCAAAGTCATGTCTCCACAGTGCTGTCTCCATGATGTAGGTGGGCCATGGGGCTTAGGGAGCCAAGAACAAAAAATACATGTGGAGAAACAGTATTGTTACAATTCCAAGCACTACATGCTTGCTATGGTATGAATCTGGAGTGTTCCCAGAGGCTCATGTCTTGAAGTCTCATTGTGGTGGGGTTGTCTCAGGAGGTTATGGAACCTTTTAGGCAGTGGGACCTGCCTAGCCTAACTCACCAGTAGCAGGCCTATGAAGGTCATATCTGGCTCTGGATCCATCTCTCACTCTGCTTTCTGTTTGGCTGTTGTCTTAGTCAATGTTCTATTGCTATGAAGAGACACCATGACCACAGCAACTTTTATAAAAGAAAGCGTTTAATTGAGGCTTGCTTACAGTTTCAGAGGTTTAATCCATTATCATCATGGCAGGGAGCATGATAGCATACAGGCAAAAGTGGTGCTGGAGAAGTTGAGAGTTCTACATCTGGACCTGTAGGCAGCAGGAAGAGAGAGGAAGCCACTGGGTTGGTGTGGTGGTTTGAATAAGGATGGCCCTCATAAGCTCATAGATTTGGATGCTTGCTTACCAGAAAGTAGCACTATTTGAGGTTTCAGATGCTCAAGCCAGGCCCAGTATTTCTCTCTTCCTGCTGCCCGCTGATCCTATGTAGAACTCTCAGCTACCTCCCTAGCACCATGTCTGCCTGAGTGCTGCCATGCTTCCCACCATGACGATAAGAGACTAAACCTATGCATTGTAAGTTAGCCCCAGTCAAATGTTTCTCTTTATAAGAGTTGCTGTGGTCATGGTGTCTCTTTGCAGCAACAGAAATCCTAACTAAGACAGCCTGACTTGGACTTCTGAAAATCCAAAGAACACCCACAGTGGCACAATTCCTTCAACAAGACCACACCTCCTCCTAATTCCTCTCAAAGAGTGCCACTCCCTCATGACCAAGCATTCACATATATAGGCTTATGAGGACCATACCTGCTCAAACCACCACAGCTATCATGGAAAGAGATGCCATTATGAACTTCATTGAGACCATCACCATGGTGGTGAGTGTCTTTGAAACTAAGATGAAGGCAATCTGACCCTCTAAAGTCATTCTTATCTGGTGTTTGGTTACAGTGATGCAAAGGTCACTGCAGAGAACTCTGGAAGGGCAAAGCCCTGGACTCTTCAGTTTGAACAAAGGCTTGAACGTAACAGAAGGCTTTTTTTCCTTTGTGAGGAGGGAAGATATGGCTTGTCTAGTGGCAAACTCCTCTTGGATCTTGATTTCACTGTGGGCAGATAGTTTTCAACGACTCTCCAAAGTGGAAGAAGCAGGGTGGAGGGGTTATGGAACAAACAGTGTGGACAAGATCTTTCTGCAAGCTGTGACTCCTTAGAATTCCCACACCCTCCCTGGTTCCTTCTGGGGTGTCTATTTTAGGGGCCTGGAAATAGTTGAAGCATTTCAGTGAGGGTGAAAATGGGATGTTTACTGTACCTCAGTCCCAGCAAACAGATGGAAACAATTAACACCATATCTTCAAAGTCATGTCTTGGAAGCTGCTCAGAGTCCTGATGCTCGGAAGCCTGGTCTGGATGGTCGCAGCAGAGATGGAAAAAGACAGGAGTCAGGATGAACTCAACTCCTTTTCTATTCTGAGGGCTTCAATATAATCTCATCAGTTCTGTGATGCAGCAGCTGCTGACCCTAGTCCTCAGATAACAAAACCGAGGCTCAGAGAGGTTAAGCATATCCCAGTGCACAAGGTCACACAGCCATGGGGTCAGAAAGCTGGGAATTTGATGTCTAAAGCTCACATCATGTTTCAGAGAGACAATGGAGTGAAAACAGGGCCTGAGAAGGCCTAAATAATACCCATCCACAAACTAAACATAGGGAGATCAATACCCTCATTTAGGGAATCTGTGATGGTTACCTTATATGGCAGAAAAGACTGTAGATGCAATCAAGTTAAAGCATCTGAAGATGAGAGAGTATTCTAGATTACACAACTCTTCTCACAAGATGAGGGCAGAGAAGACAGCATGACTCTAGAGCCAATGCTCAGATGATGTGGCCATAAACCTGGGAATTCTGACAACTGTCTAAAACTGAAAGAGACAAAGAATATGCCCCTTGACCTCTGCCCCTGCCAAGAATCAGGAGGGAGGACAGCTCTGCATTCACTCTGATTTCAGCCTCGTGGCCTCTGAAACCATATGAAAATGAATTTCTGTTCTGTTAAGTCACCCAGCCTACGGTAATTTGTTACATCAGCCACCAGAACATAATATAGGACCTGAAATCAAAACCTGGAAGACAATTCTTCAGAGGTTATGGAAGGCAGCACAGATGCCAAGAACGTTAGAAGGAGAAGGACTAATACATGATAAAAACCACCCAAGGAAGGAGCAGTGCCTAGCCACCAGCTGCCATGGGACCAGGAGGTGTGTGTACTGTCCACACTCTGCCTCCTGTGACTGTGGGCATTGGTACCCTGAACCCCAGAGATAAGGATGGGGCCTAGAGACCTGGGCCCAACTTCCCTCCCAGGGCATTCCAGAGGGCTGAGTGTCTCTCTAGAAGCCATGGGCCAAGGACAGAGCTCCTCAAGGGTTCCTTGATAGAAGCTGGAGGAGGGGCCTGGGAAGTTTGGGAAGTTATACTGCTCAAGGCCAGTACTCAGTCAAAAGACAGTGAGGGCCAGCAGAGAGTCTTACCTCGTCCCAAGCCTAATCAATACTGACCAATAGCTTGACAACAAATACACATGGAATCTGCTGCTGTGGGTGGCCTGTTACAAGTGGCCACCCAGGTGTCATCGATCAACAGCTGTCTAGGGCATGTGGATGCAGGATACTTCCTGTGAGTGGGGGTGGTGTGAGCCTTGTTGGTGATGAAGAAGGCCATGTGTTCACATGATGGGTGAGGCACAGATGAGGTGAGCTGTCACACACACGCACACACACACACACACACACACACACACACACACACACACACACAGTTGCTCAGCCGCAGGCCTGGCCACCAAGGCTCCAGCCTGCCTTTGCTCCAAGTGCACTGCACATGTTCTGCACAGCAGTAGTCAAGCCTCCTTTTGCTGCCAGGCAAGAACTCACACTGCTCCTGCTAACCTCTGTGACTCTGCCTCCCGTCTCTGTCCTCTGCCTTCTTACCACCTTCTCTACCCTTCAGGGCTCTTGTGTTCTTAAACTCTGTTAAGCCTAAGGATATTTGTGTCCGGTCCTTGCCCAAACCCACCCCACCCCCACAGAGTGCTTTTGCAACCTCTGAGTCTTGCTCAGATGCCACTTCCCAAGATTCCTTTCCTGATATTCTGTTAAAGGACCCTCTCCCTCCCTGTAACTGTACCCTGTCATACATCAGCTCGCCTCAGTCTCTCTCTGCAGTCTGTCAGTCTGAGATAGAGGTATTTTATTCGTTTACCTGTGTGTTGCTTGTTTTCCCATGCCTGTCTCCAGCTCTCACAAAGCTAGGGGGTTATATTGGCCACTTACCTACTCTGAGAGCTTGAAGTACACTGTGCCCTTAACAAACACGTTAACTAACACATGTCTCAGACAGCATTGCCGAGACAGCCTCGCAGATGAAATTCTAGCTTCTGCCTCCATGGTCCATATGAGAAGCACTAAAGGCCATGGGTAGTAGAGTGTGTTAACTTGCATCAAACCAGGTTGAAGGCTGCTGCAGACTGAAGATTAACCAAAATGAATCTTGGCAGGTAGGATATACAAAAGCTTGGAAAAGCACCGGGTTGGGTGTGTGAATGCATACCCTAGCCTGGAATGAATGGCAAGAGGGATCCTAGGCCTTGAAATGACTCCAGAAGTCCTCAGATAAAGAGGTCCATGGAGAAAAGATAAAGGAAGGTTCATGAGAGATGAGATGGGGGTTGTGTGTGTAGGCCAGAGCAGTGCCATTGGCTTGGTGCTTTTTCAGAGACTCCACTCTAGGCGGCTGACCAGATTGATCTGTGTAATGTGATCCTGTATTCTTTTAATAGTTAATAGTACCCTTCTTAGTTCACTGCACAGCAGTACCTTGCCCACCAGACCATTTAGAGAAACTTGGAGAGAAGCCCAGAGGCATCATGGTGTGATGAAAGGCTTCCCGGCTGCAGACTCTGCAGACTGCTGCTCTGTAAGGTGCTTCGTGTCATCTCCACTGCCAGCAGAGTGTGGAGAAAAAGTGCATTGCCCTGGAAATCGGGAACCCAGGCCTAAATCCACAGTCATGTGATGTTGGCCAAGTCGTTTTATCTTTCTCCCTCGGTTTCCACACCTGTAAAGTGGGTATGACAACAGTACCATTTACATTCTGTAATGAGGCTGAAATGACTGGCCCAATCAACACACTGAATTTGTCTTGACACCCAGTAAGTACTAGGGAAATGGGTTCGTGTTTTTATTGGAGGAACTGTGAATTGGCTCCAGAACCACATTTGAAGAAAATATTTACTGAGACTTCAAGTTGGTTCTTGATGACTAGCCTGGAGTGGAGTCTGTAAAGTAGACCCACAAGGGCTACTACTATCCATTGAAGTGTCTCCCATGGGCGGCTGGTGTGGAGGGTTGTGGCTAAGGGAAGACAGGACTATGGATGGTTCTAGGCACTCGTGCTCTCCTCTGGCTCCCAGATACCCCTGGGGCAGGTCATAACACACTGCTGCAGTCTGGTGCCTGACAGGCAGGGAGTTTACACAGAAAAGCGGGATGTGCACATTCCTTCCTGCAGACCCATCATGCATTAGAACAGATATGAGGACGGGAACGGGGCTGCATGCACTGTGGATGCTGTGATAGTGACACTTTCCATAAGAACCATAGCTTCAGGTCTCCAGGACCTCTCAGCCTTGGCAACGAGAGGGTGGCCCTCGTGAGCATGCCTGTGGTTCATGTTGGATGTTGTTCTTCCTTTTAAGTCAAGGGTTGCAACTGCCCTCGTTTCCGTCACGTTTTCTGGAGCTCTTACCTCTAATGTGGATCTGGATCACTGTCTAGTGTGCGCTGACCTCAGTCTGAAGGATCCCTTTAGTTCTTGGGGGTGGGGCAAACCTACCAGCAACAAATTAGTGTTTGTGTTTATGTGGGAATGTCTTGATCTGGCTTTCAGTTTCCTTTTAGACTTATTTGTTTGCTTTATTGTGGGTGTGTGTGTGTGTGTGTGTGTGTGTGTGTGTGTCTGTATCTGTGTGTCTGTGTTTGCTTGCCTGAGTTTACATGCACCTTGTGTGTCCAGGAGCCCACAGAAGGCAGCAGAGGGTACTAGATCTCCTAGAACTGGCACTTACATGTGGATGTGAGCTGCCATGTGGGTCGTGGAACCAAACATGGGTCTTTTGCAAGAGCAGGAAATGTTCTTAACTGCTATGCCATCTCTCCAGTCCCTTTCCTTTAAGTTGAAGGACTGCCTTATTAGGGACAGAATTCTTGACAGCCTTTTCTTTCTCTGCACATTGACTATGTCACTCTGTTACGTCCCTGCACCAGCATGGGTTTAGATGACAAATCAGGTGTGCGTGTCTTATTGAGGATTTGCTGTCTGTTCCTCCTTCCCTTTTTCCTTCTTTCAGTCTTCGTTAGTTCCCTGCTTGCTGCTTAATTAAGATGTGGTACTCTGTGGGTCTGGCTGAGCTTATCCTCCTGTGTGTAGCTTAATGTTTTTATACAGCCAGGGTGATTCTGCTCCTGGCTTGCTTTCCTCTTGCTTTTCCTCTCAGAGATTCCAGCTCCCAGGAATCTGTGGACAGTTCTAGAGATAGGCTACATGTATCATCCATCTTAAGGGCCTAGGGGAGGATCTGGTGTGGTCTAGGTTATAGGTCACACAGATAGAGGTTATTTGGGCTATTAGTCACTTCTGGTCCTGGTTGTTGGAGGTTGGTATGACCTGGACCTACAGATAGCACATCTTACCAGGCTATTAACTACCCCCATTCCTGCCCTCTGCCTGGAAAAACAGATCATACATCTCTCTCATGGAAGAGATAGTGCTGCATGGTGAACATCCCTGCTTGCCTTTATGCTTGCCTTTAAGCACAAGGAACTCCATGCTCCCAACAGGTCTGTGAGCGATGCAAGGACACACCTTCAGCCATCTGCTGAGCAGCCCACAAATCTGGCTTAGCATCTGCTTCCGACTTATTCAGTTTCTAATGGTGGGCTGGAGGTGAATGTTTAGAGCCTTTGTAAGTAATCCAGAGCACACACACCACCCTGAACCGGCGGGGCACAATTAAATCTACAAGTAAAAGTGACTTTCTAGGTTCTTGGAGATGTTTGAAGACTTCAAATCAGCTACTGTCTTCTCACTCGACAGCTACTTTATGGATTCTTGACTTACTTGCTTGTCTGTACAAATCCTATTGCGATCAAGGGCAGCTGCAATGTTAAATAGTTGACACTGATCTTTTTTTAAAAAAATGCCTCTATAGAAACTTCTGTTGGCACCAGAAGAACCCTGAATTGGGTCAATATAGACCATTCTTTTCTTTTTAGAGCACTGTTGGAGGCCAGCTTCAAGATTTTACTTTTACTTTTTAAAAATCTTGTATTCTCTGCAGTACACATTCTTAACGGCTGAGACATCTTTCCAGTCCCTGTTAAAAATAATTCTTTTGAGAGATTTCCTGGGGTCATGCTGACAGTTCAGGTTGTAACAAGGTCAGAAGGGGTTAAAAAGAGGCATAGCTGTGGCCTAACCCTGTGGTGTTTGAGGGAGCCACTAATTTCCTCACTGCTTCTGTGGACAGGAAGACTTGGAAAGGCTCTTTGACATTCTGTGACTTCCTTCCCTCCCTCTCTCCCCTCCCTCCCTCCCTCCCTCCTCCCTCCCTCCCTCCCTCCCTCCCTCCCTCCTTCCTCTCTCCCTCCTCTTTCTCGCCCCCCACCCTTCTCTTCCTTTTCTTTCTTTAAATAATGTCTTCCTTGAGGATCCCAGTTGTTTGACCTACACATTTGCCATTTGGACTTTGCAGTTGCATTTGTGACAAAGTCCAATGTGCCTCTTGGGTACAGTGTAGCCTTTGTGCAGGGGTTTGGTGTTTGAATTTTGAGACAGTCTCAGTCCATACAGGTGTCTGCATGTACATGCACATCACGTGTCTGGGGTCACCAACTTCAGTAAGCTTGAGCAGAGCTTCCACACTTAGATGGTCCCTGAGTGTGTGTGAGCAAGTGTGTTTACACACATGTTCAGATTTGTTTATACTGGGTCATATAGCAATTGCATGCTTCATTTTATAGAATCCTAACAAGCTGTTTTCCAGCACACTTGTGTGCTTCAGTCTCATTGGCCAGGTGACAGATTGGGTTCCTATGCATACCCATTAGTGTTTGTGTTATGACAAGTGTTTATCTTAGTAATTCCAGTGGGTTTGTAGTTTCATGTCATTGTGACTTGAATTAGCATTTCTTTCATATCTAATAATGTTTACTATGTTTTTATGGGTTCAATTTGGTATCTGTGTAAATATCTTTAGGGACATGTCTGTGTCATTTTCTAATTATACTGTTTTTTGTGTGTGTGTGTGTGTGTGTGTTCAGCTGAGCAAGTGTTCATGTAGGTGAGTGTAGATATGCACTTGTCAGGGCACATGCATACAGGTCAGAAAATGACCCTGGGGGTGGCTCTCGTCTTCTACCTTGTTTGAGGAAGGGTTCCCCCAACCCCTGACAGTGCTGCCTGTCTGCATGCCAGGCTAGATGGCCTCTGAACTCCTGGGTATTTAACTGTCTGCTTCTCCCACATGTTACAGGTGACTATAGGTTCTTATGTCACAGCCAGCATTTACAGGTGTTCTGAGATTTGAACTCAGGTCCTCATGCTTAGGCAGCAGGAGATTTTGACCACTGAGCTGTCTGTGAATCCATTTTATTATTGATGGGTTGTGAGAGTTTAAAAATATACACTCTAAATGTGAGTGTCTTTTCTGATATGTGATTTTAAAATATTTTAATCTTCATAAAATTTGCTTTTCATATTCTTCATGGGACTTTTCTCAGAGCTAAAAATTCAATTTTGCTGATGTCCTATTTATCACTTAAACATCCTTTTATATATATTATGTTCTTGGTATTCAAAGTTCATAAAAACTTTTACCAGTCTTAGTCCCTATGTTTTCTTCTTTGCTTTCCTGAAAGGGTATAGTTTGTGAACTATGTTAAATCTACAAACTGCTTTGAGCTAGGTTTTGTAAAGTTATGAGGTTTAGGCCAGCACTCAGAGGCCCTGTGAAGAACCCATGGCTGTTTGCTGACAAGGCCATCTTTCCTCCTTGGCATTGTTGAATTGAAGTGACTTTGAAATGAGCCAGTCTGCTTAACAGATATATTATTTATTATTATTTGTTGTTGTTGTTGTTGTTTTCTTCTTCTAGTCTTGGGTTCCCCTTAGAATTTTGAGAGTTTTGTCTGAGAATCAAAGTCTTTCTCCCTTATCTTTGATAAAAGCCATTCACTGTGATTACAGTTAGAAACTTGCAAATAAAAGGGAATGTTTAGCTCATAGTTCTTTACCAGTTTTTAAAGGGAGAAAAGGAAAAGACAAAGAGAGAAAGTGAAAAGAATGGAACAGAGAGGAAAAAGAGAAAAAGGATGGAGAGACCTGGGTTGAGTCCTAATTCACCTTCAGAAGATTTGAGTGGGTGTATATGACTGTAGAAATATGGGTGTGGCGTGAACTGATGAACACAGGCACCGTGTAGTGATCCATGAGGTGTAGCCAGAACACACAGCACCTCAGACGATCACCTGGCTGCCGGACTGATTCCTGTCTGCGTCTGTAGGTGTAAGGCCCTCAGAGTCAGTCAGCTCGAAGGAGATTTATTTGCCCAGATGGACATAGGGCAGGGAAGAAGAAAGACAGGAGAAAGGGGAAGAGGGAGAAGGGCAAGGGAACATGGGAGAGGGAGGATGGGCATTTGTCCTGTGAGGACAAATAGAGAAGAGACAGCTGCTGCCATAGGCAAATGGCGGTTTATAAAGGTAAATGGGGAAACCCATGTTTGGATGAAGTGTTTAATTTTAATTGGCATGTTAATTAGGTGAGTCAAAAGGAAGTTTTTGATTGCTGGACTTCAATACTTTGCTAGCTGGACCTTAGTAGTCAGCCTCAGGAGGAGGAAGTAGCCAAATAAGGACTGGATCTTGGTGGCTAGCATTGAGTATATAATCTAATGGATTTTTAGCAAGGCAGAGGGAATCAAGGAGAAGGACAAGGCCTGCCAGGGCCATGTTTGCCATGCTTGGGCTGGCTAGAGTCCCCTTAGTGACTGGAGACCATAGGTGCCCTCATAGAGTTCTTGTGACAAACACAGCTCCCAGAGCCCCCTCCAGGTGTCCAGGTCAGGAGCCTGCCTCTACCTCAGGTGCTGAGCAGCTGGTAAGACTTCAGCTTTGCTCAGCACATGGAGGCCAGAACGGCCTGTGGGTTCCCTACCCAGCCAGACAAGGTACACCTCCTTCCAGGCTCTGGCTGCAGAAAAAGCTCTGTCGCCATAAACAGATTAGGAAAAGCTTTAGCCCTTCCAGCTGCCTCCAGCAGGGCTTTGGAGATTAGTGAGGGTGTCTTGGGGTGGAGGGCTCATTGAAATGTCAGCTTTGGTTTAAAGGATTCTTCTAGAAGGAAACAAAGCAGCTCTCCTGGCAGGGGTGCTTCCTCCAGCTTTTTTGTGTATCCTTCCTGCTCTGGATTTTAGGCTCTTGTTCCCCTTGGGGGATTCTCCCTCTGCAGGCAAGCACTGGCAGAAGGGCCTGCTAACAACTAAAGGTATACTTAATGTGTCTCAGGCTAAAATGTTTCTGGTCAGATAGAGTATGGATAATAAACACTCCCTGGTATAGCGAACTTTCCTGGAGGAGGGGCACTTACTACATGTTTCTTGTCACTTCTTCAACCTTTCATCTGATACTTAATTGATCAATTTATTGCTCATTCACCAAGAAGCTGCAGATCTGTGGGGCCAGGTGTATTGAACACCTCTCCTTCTTGAGTCTGCTTGCCCTGTGCCTCAGAGGTGGGGAAGATGGAATCAGGGTGTCCACACATTACCAAGTAACTGGAGTGATGGAGCATTTCCATACTGCAGTGCTCTGTCACATGTGTGTCTTCACAGGCATGAGTGTGGCCTCTGTGACACTTGCCAGTGCCCTGCAGGTCAGAGGTGAAGCCCTGTCTGAGGAGGAAATCTGGTCCCTCTTGTCACTGGCTGCTGAGCGGCTCCTGGAAGACCTACGTAATGGTAAGAGAGTGTTTGGGGCAACTGAGTCACAGGACACTGAAAGTAAAGCTTCCTAAACAAACTTTGTTATCTTCTTGATCTGTGAGCAACCCTAAGCTTTCAGAACAAGACCATGAATGGTACCCACTAGGCAGCTGCAGTGATAGGTGGCCTGTCTCCAAGGCTTGTGCCACACAACCAAAGCACCAAGAACCAAAGGCCGTGCCTCTGCTGTGGGCTTGCATGGTGCTTATGGAGAGACCAGAGGCAACAACATAGGCCTCTTCCAACAGCTGGGACATGCCCATACTTGGTCTGTCAGACTCTGTCCCATCAGAAGGCAGAACCCATGTTCTAAACAAGGGAGGTTAACACGAACAACCACCAAGCTGCAATGAGGAGACAACGAAGGTGTTAGGATATTCTATATGGATCCTTGGAGCCGAGGGCTTGTCCCCCTCCTTGGGTTGGGTGTTTTTCTGATGGAGGAGCTGTGCTTATAGCTCATGATGATGAAGGTCCCTGGATTATTACTGGTCAGCAGTAGTCTTTAGTCATGGTCCGGGTGGGGCAGAGGCAATTGTCAGGTGATGACTCACAGAAAGCATGGACATTAGGAGGGACCCTTTGGAATGTGGGCACACTCAGGTGAACAGGCTGACTATGTGTGGACAGGAAGACCGGAGCCTGCAGCACATATGTAGACAGGTCCATGAGAAAATGATCACAGGGTGAGGTCAGGCCTTGAGGAACAGAAGGGCTTTCATGTCCTGAGGCTGAGTCCAGGACAGAGGTGCCCCTGCCTGGTCATTTCATATTCATATCAAGGTCTCCTGGACACGGTAGGAGAGCCCCTGCTTCCTGCGAGGTCTCTGCAGAGCCTCTTCTGGGAAGAATTGTTCATAGACATGGTTAATGAACATGGAGATGGGATGGAAAGGCGATTTAGAGCTATGAGGTGTTCAGTTGGCAGATGAAGTAAATTCAGAGAACCTTCACTTAGGTATTGACTCAGAAGCCCCTGACTTAGCAGCTGCAGCATCAGCATCAGGGCATGTGAGGGCACCAGGCTCTGCTGGGTGCTGGGCCCCAGCCACAGCCAGTGGAGGGAGGCTGCGCACCTATGCCTTAGCTTCTCTTCCTCCTGAACTCACTCCTGTCTCCTGTCCTGAGGGATCTGACAAACTGCTGTAGATCTGTGCCATGACCAGCTGCCTCAGGTCTCAGACCAGCTGCAATTTCCAGCTGATTTTTAAAAATTTCAAGTACTCTATAGATTCAGATGTAGGTGCTAAATTCTTGTTTGGTTACAACTACCTTTTGTAATACACTTCTCTATGTGCTGGGTGGAGTTTATTCTGTTCTATGCCTACATAGGTCAGAATGAGTCTTAGGAGCAAGTGCTGTAGGGCACACTGGCCCTGTTCCCACACCCCATCGTTGATTCCTTTTCAGATTCCTCAGACTATGTGGTCTGCCCCTGGTCACTCCTGCTTTCTGCAGCTGGAAGTCTTTCTTTCCAAGACCAGGTTTCTCACATAGAGGCTGCACCATTCAAGGCTCCTGAACTGCTACAGGGACCAAATGAGGAGGAGCAGCCTGATGCGTCACAGGTAGGTGTGATATCCTGCCTTTCCTGAGGAGACACCCAAAACTCTCTGCCCAGCACCAATTCTGAGGAAGAGTGGGCTTAAAACCAGTGGTTTCCAGGCTTTCTTGACAGCAACTTAGCAGCTTTTGGACTAGGCAGTTCAGCCTCACTGAACCCAAGTTTCTCAGTCAGTTAAGTGATACAAACGTAACTCTTTGGAGCCATTTTTTTTTAACATTAAAAATAGTGTTGGGGGCTAGGGAGGTGGCTTGCTGGCCATCGTGCTTGCATACAAGCTTGCAGAATGCCAGGTGTGGTGGTGCACACCTGTAATCTCAGTGCTAACAAATGGAGGCAGCAGGATATCAGGGCCTAGCTGGCTAGCTAATCCATTGTTAAGCTCCATCTTCAGTAAGAGACCTCAAAAAATAAAGAGGGAGTGCTAAAGGAAGGTACCCAACTGTCAGTTGCTGGCTTCCACGTGTGCGCATATGGGCACATGCACCACCTCCACACACACTCACACACAGAGGAATATAAAAAGATATGTTGGGGAATGCTGTGGGCAAATGGTCTTCATAAAGTGACCACTGAAAACATGAAGCAAGAGCTGTCTGAATGAATAGCACATATCTTTGAGTTCAAGTGCTTTAGCTGCAGAAGCACTTTGTCATTCATGAACTAGAAACAAAATGGATGTCAGTGAGGAATGGACAGTATTCATGTGAGGTGCAGAAATTTATTTAATCCTGAGAAGGAGAGAGAAGGAGAGAGAGAGAGAGAGAGAGAGAGAGAGAGAGAGAGAGAGAGAGAGAGAGAATAAAACATGCCAAAGCTGGAAGGTGGTGGCACACACCTTTATTCTCAGCACTAGGGAGGCAGAGGTAGGTGGAGGTCAAACTGGCCTACAAATCAAGTTCCAGGACAGCCAAGGCTACACAGAGAAACCCTGTCTTGATAAATCAACAAAACAAAACAAACAAACAAAAGTCAACAACCACAACAGCAACAGCAACAGTAATAATAAAAGCCATGCCAAGTGCCTTATGGTGATGGTAGGTACCATCAGTGAAGAGTTCTGGATTTCCTCAGTGAAAAAAATGCTTTCCTTCTGAACAGCAACATGTTCCAGTATTTTCAGCTAAATAATAATAAATAATAATAATAATGATAATAATAATGATAATAAAAGAACTCTAATGTCAGAATGCTCAGGGCAGCCACACAGCCCTCTTCCTTGGCTTTACATGGATCTGGGGTGCTGCTTCTCCCAGGGACCACCCTGGAATGCTACTGCTCTCCCTTCAAGCTCTGAGAAGAGAATGGGCCTTCCAGGTTTGGTTCATCAGGGTCCATGTAGCTCCAACTTATACAGTAATGATGGAAACATGGAGCACCCATTGCATAGGCTTCTCTCCTCCAGGCCTGCGTGCCTCCCCTGCTGTGAGATCCCTGGGTGAGTCACTGGGCCTCTGGGAAGATGGAGACAGCTGCTACTCAGACTCCCGCCTGCCTGCATCTCCTTCTTGGTGCCCCACCTGGGCTAAGTTGCCTGTCATGTGTCACACTGACTCTGAGCTCTGGCTTTCTACAAGGACACACCAATGTGATATGCAAATTCGGGGGCAGTGGCAAAGGGTTAGTAGCCAACATGGACAAGCTCTAGTCAGTGGTGGGCAAGAGGGCTGACTGAGAAGGCAAATCCTCTCTCCTCTTTCCCCTCATGGATGGATTTAAAATGTGCGATCTCTTCATACCTTCTGGAGATCACTTCTGAGCGCTAGGGTGTCATGTCTGCTGTTCACCCTTGGGCTCTGTGACAGCATGGTGACTTTGCATGCCACATCTGCACTTGTTTTCTTTCCCTCCTCCTCACTCAGGTTGCTCAGGGTCTATAGCTTCTAAATGAAATGCTGGCACCTTCTCTTTGCCTCAGACTCTGATATTTAGAGAGGCTGAGATGAACTAGCTATGAAGTGCTTCCGGGGACTTCCCTGTGTCCTCCAGCACTTGCTGGGAAGGCTTTACGCTCCCCGTGGCAGTTTGACTTGAGGGAGGTCTGGCCACTCCTGTGCCCTAGCAGTCCAGAGCTAGAGAAAATCCAGCTCCCTTGTTTTCTCCTCCATGCAGAAGTGTCAGGCCCTGGGGAATTCTAAGGCTCGAAGAGGCTGAGCCCAGAACTGGGCAGGAATGCTTTGAAGATGTTAGCTAGGGAATGAACGGACAGTGAATCTGAGTCATTGGGGTGGGACTGAGTTCTAAGGAAGCTTGAACGTGTTTATATTGGCTGCTTAACCCTCTGTTCTGACTGGCCTCTGGAGTGCCTCTGGGAGAGGCTGAAGGCAGTATCCTCTGCCTCCTGAGGAAGAAGCAGGCAAGGTCATCTGGTCTCTTGGTCTACTACATCCAAGCAGTTCTGATGACTATGGATCCCTTCCGTTCACCACATCACCTCATCCAACTAGGCATAAGGTGTGAGGGGTATCTGGGAGGTCAGGAGTATAGAGGACCCAGCAGGGTCTTTAAGACTTAGGACCCTCCCCAAGCCTTGGCTACATGAGACTCACATCTTACTCTAACCAGTGCATCCAGCACCATTGCCAAGTCTAGACCAGGCACAGGTGGCAGATGTGGGCAAGTGTCTAGCTGGGAGCCCCTTAAGCTTCCTTACCTTTTCTCATCCGCTGAGCAGGCAGATGTGTTCTTGTGCACAGAGCCAGGTCTGCCCTCAAAAACCTCCCCAGCCTTCTCCCGTGCCACTCCAGAGGCTGTATTTAGGATTTGGGATGGAGCCAACTGGGCTCAGCTTTGCCTCCAGGACACTTCAGACAGAGCTTTGGAATCCAGACAGTCCTGGGTGTGGATGGTGCCTCTGCTGTTCTCAGATGCTACCCTACTTCTGATCAGGGTCACTGTTGTAAAGATGAATCTTGGGATCTTTCCCACACTGGGTCTGGGGGTGGGTCTGGGTTTTAGGGGTGCGATTTCAGATAGAGACAATAGTTTACTGGCATGGGTGACACTTGATTCACTCCTCATTCCTATGATGTGGGACTCCAAAACCACTTGTACTAGACCCCCTGTCTGCTCCAGGATCCGTGGCTCTCACATATGGTTTACTACTTGAGGAGTTTCTCTTCCAGAGCTCTACCCATGTTAGGAACACATGTCTGACCCTTCGAAATCTTTTCCTGAGAAAAAGGATCTTCAAGACAATGGGCATCAACCAAAGGACAGTCACTCATCTGGAGCCCCTAGCTCTGGGACTGAGGCCATCTGCTCTAGAGCTTGGATTCAATCCCTTGTTTGGGTCGTATTCAGGCAAACCCTGTATCTTACTTTTGTTTTAGTTTCCTCTTATCTAAAAAAGGACAGTTAAAAACCTGCCTCAGAGGGTTGTTGTGAAGATAAAATACATTTAAATAAGCAAAGGGCTTCTATCGTGGCTTGGCCTGATAATGACCACTTCCACCTGCTTTTGTGCTCCTTAGAGGGTCTGGGCAGGACACTCACTTTAAAAACAAGGAGCTTCAGAGAAGTCTGACCAAGCTCTTCCTGTTACACTGTGTTATTTTCTGAAAAAAACAAAACAAAACAAAACAAAACAAAACAAAACAAAACAAAACAAAAACCAAAAACAAAAAAACCAAAAAAACGGGGCTCTGTAGTAATACTGACCCTATCACGTAGTTTGCAGCTGGCTTTGGTTGCAAGAATCAGAAAGCCCCAAATACAACATCCAGACCCACAGTTAGTCTTAAGTTACTTAAGGAGGAATTTCAGTATGGGTAGCAGCTCAGGGATATCAACAAGGATTCAGGATGTGAATTTCTATTCTGGTCCTTGTGCTTATTTCCACATGGTGGCAAAATGGCCGCTGTGGTCCCGTATATCATGTGGTATTACAGTTAGAAACAGTAGGACACATGTGGGACCAGTCACATGCCCTTTTCTTTCCCAATAAAGCAAACATTTTTATTTTTTTTCCAGAAGTACCCTAACAGATGTTCTCTCTTATTTTTCACCAATCTGGGAGTCATAGTTACTGCTAGAAAACAAATTTCTAGCCTGCAGCGTGGGAGGCGGCAAAGGTTAAGGAGGTGCAGATGGCGCTGGGCTAGCCAGATTCCCACTCCTTGCTTGTGGAAACTGCTGCACTTGGCCTGCTGGGCTGTAGAGTCACATGCTTGGTGTCTAACCATGTGCTTTTCTCTTGGGCAGATGCATGTCTATTCCTTAGGGATGACTCTGTACTGGTCAGCGGGGTTTCGTGTTCCACCAAACCAGGTCTGTAAGCAATGTATCTCATCTTACCAGGTCATTTCTCTGGATTAGCTTTAGTAGCTCTCCCCTGTGCTAGACCACAGGTATCAAGTGCAGATCTTATCACCTTCTATCCAAAGCCATATGTAGGCATGACCAGCCAATTGCACAACTCATTCCCCGGAGTCCATAAACAACCTCAGCATCTTCTCCAACACTCCAAGCAGACCCAAGCTGGTACTGGGTGTCAACCTAAGATTCACTTCCCCGCTCTGCTCAAAAGAAGTAGCAAGCTAGAGGATTTCAGATATAACAAAGACTAATACGTGTGTATTCTCTCAAATGCTTTTAGAATCAGCTCTTCCTAAAGTGAGCTGCTGCCCCAAGAAAGGGGTTCTGTGCTCAGTAATTGAGGTAAAACGTACCCCATAATGCCTCCTCTGAAAGAGGTTTCAGACTAGCTTGCTACTGACTATGACAAGCCCCAAACCAGAAGCTTTATAGAGTAAAGCACGTTACATAATTCATCCGATGAATAATTGCGTTGTGTGCATGCATACATTCATGTATGTGTGTGTGCATGTGTGTCCATACCTGCATGTATTTGTGAATTCGTATTTTCATTTGATATCATAAAAGTCTATTAAAAACTAGGACTATAAAAGCATAGTCCTAGGCCACAGGACCCTCCCTCCCTTCTCACCAATCCACCCCTCTTTCTCCCTCCCTCCCTCCCTTACTCTCTCTTTTCCTCACCTCTTATCTCTTAAGCGGAAAACTATTTACAACTTATCCTGCCTTAGGTGAGACCCCCCCTACCCCAATGGCTAGCTGCTACTCCCATGATTATATATTTCAGCATCTACCAAGCAACATGGATTCCAGAATTTGGCTTCTGCTCTTGCCTGCTGGTTCTCTGACATCCCCAGGGACTATCTTATGGATATGTGATTTGCAAACCTGAACTTGGCTTACTGCTCTGCCAATCCCATCTTGGACTTTTTCTTACACACACACACACACACAGACACACACACACACACACACAACCACCACCACCACCACCACCATCACCACCACCACCACCACCACCTCTTTTGCACCAGCTCACCTGTACCCCTCTGCCTTTGCAAATATGCCACCTGAAAAGTCCTTCTGCCTTGTCCGTAAACCCCTGCTGTTGCTTGAGGTCTGCCTGGGTCTGGTTTTTACTTGTATACTTGTGGGATCCTGTGCTTCTGGAAACAACTGTGCTGGGCACAGTGGCCTCTAGCAAGCTATGTACATACTTGACATAGTGGCCTGCTTTCTGTGAAGACAGGCACCATAGAAGGCTCTCTGAGAGCATGAAGGGAGTACTTGTACCAGAATATTTTTTCTTTTGCCTGGTGTGTGTGTGGCATAGAGTTCTAGCAATGGTGACTGTGAGCTCTTTGCTGCTGCTGCTGACTTCATGCAAGCAACTTTAACTTAAAGGTCTGATTCCTGTATACTCATGTTTCAGGGGGAAGTTGTTATGAGATAACTCCCTCCCCCCCACCAGATAACTGTAGGAAGCAGTAGGCTACCACGTCAATGTGGTGTGTGTGTGGTGTGTGTGTGTGTGTGTGTGTGTGTGTGGGTGTAGCTGATTACTGGTGTGGCCAAGCATTTGGCTCAGGTAAGGCCCATGGTGTCCAGCATAGGCTTCCTGTCAGCCTGCCAAGCTTGCATTTGAGCAGAAGATGTAAGATTAGAGAGCAGCACTGTGCACTCTGGATATAGAAACCATTGCTCGGACTCAGTGACAAATCAGATGTCTGTTCCAGAAGAAGCAAACTTGTCCTAGTTGTGATGAATGTGTTTGCTGGAGTCTCCAGCGCATGTAGGCCTTGGTACCCCGCTGCAGCCACTCCTTATGGCCACGGCCATGTCGACGGCCACACTTCTCACTAGGGTATGCTTTGCAGCCCCTGCAGCTTCAAGAGCCCATACACTCCCTCCTACTGGCCATGTGTGAAGACCAGCCACGGAGACGGCGGCCACTGCAGGCAGTTCTGGAAGCCTGCCGGATTCATCAGGAAGAAGTGGCTGTATACCCAGCCCCTGCCAGTCTCCATATCAGTCGGCTGGTGGGCTTGGTGCTGGGTATCATCTCTGAGGTCAGTTATAGAGCCCATTTTCCACATTGGGCAGCCACTAGCTGTGCATGGTGATTGGGACTCGAGTCAGCCAACTAAATTAAGTTTAAATTATAATATTAATAATAATAAAAATTAAAATTAAAAAATGTAGGAGCTCAGTGTTAGAGCACTTCTCTAGCAGGTGCCGCGAGGAGTTAGCTAACCTGTCAGGGAGCTTGCATGCCTTGGTGTAAATGCAGCCTTCTGACTTGTTGCTGGTTTGCGGTTCCCTCGATCCTCACTCAGGTGGAGAGGAGAGTTGTAGAGGAAAACATCTGTGAGCAGCAGAACAGAAGCTGCTTTCTCAGGAGCAGGCTTCATGAGGCTGGCGGCGAGAGCCCCGGAGCTCGGGCCTCTGGTGCTCTGCAGCCTCGGAGAGGTGAGTAAAGGTCCTTGGTGTCCCTGTTTAGACAGAGGGTACTCAAGGTGACCACCCTGTTGTCTCCTGCCCTGAGTGTGTGGACATCTCTGCCGTGTACACAGACAGCTCTCACACAAGTCGGTTTCCTAGGCAACGCCTCAGGCCTGGCCTTAGAGTCACTGTGCCTAATACGGATTTAATAGTTGAATAGACCTAATTACATGAAACATTAACTCTTTAAACTGAAGTCTATTTGTTCAAATTGATAAGAACAAGTTAGAAAAAGCAAGAAAAAGTTTTTATTTTATGTATGAGTGCTTTGTCTGTGTACCACGTACATGCCTGATGCCTTCGAAGGCCAGAAGAGGGCATCAGATCCGCTGGAACTGGAGTTACAGATGGTTATGAATCGTCACGTGGGTGCTGAGAATTGAACCCAGGGACTCCAGAAGAGCAATCAGTGCTCTTAACCACTGAGCCATCTCTCCAGCCCCCAAACAGAAAAGGGGTTTAAAAATGACCTTCTAAGTGGAATGACAAGCGACTAGCTCATAAAAGACTTTGTTGCTGCTGTTATTACTTTGGTTATGCTGAGAGAGTGGGTTTTTTTTTTTTTTTTTTTTTTTTTTTTTTTTTTTACAATACCCTTTAAACATTCCTTTCCCTGTTTTCTAGCTATCTGAACTTGAGTTATACGGGAGTTACTTTTCTTGTTGCTGCGAAGTGCTAACAGACACAAGCATCCAAAGGGGGCGGGCTTTGGTTTTACTCACAGTTTGAGGGTACAGTCCACAATGTAAGAGGTCATGTGGCAGGAGTGACAGACAGACAGACACCACATCTGCAGTCAGGAAGCAGGGAGAAATGAATGCTGGCACTCAGTCTGGGAAGCCATCCCCTAGAACTCATAGTTAGGATGGATAGTTCCATCTCAATTAAACCAGTCTAGACTCCTAGTTAGGGTAGATGTCTCATCTCAATTAAAAACCACATCTATCAGATGTCTCTCAAGACATTGGATTCCAGACTTTGTCAAGCTGATCAGTATTAACCATTACACTCCATTATTTACTTATTATGTTGAAACAGAATCTCATAAGTTAGCGTTGGACTCATGATCTTCCTGCCTCAGCCTCTGAGTACAGAAATACAGGGTGCTCCACCGAACCTAATTTTGTTTATTTTTATTTAAACTTATTGCTCATTGTTCTTAGATCAAGGGGCTACTTTGCTTTGATCATTAGGCTTACACTCCCCTCAAACACTCTTCTGGACTTCCTCCCCTCTCTCCCAGCCCACTCCTTGGCCCTCATTTCCATTAGCAGTCTGAGAACACAGACTCAGAGACATTTAGTAGTTTCATCAAGGGCACACAGCTGATCAGTTGTGCTGGTCTCCACACTCTGGGCTGCTTATCCTCCCCAGCCAGGCTGTTTGCTTGCACCACCCCCACCCACTGTGCTGTCTGGTTAGTTTCAGAGAGAAGCACAGAGACACAGAGTTCCTTGGAGCGATGCTGCAGTAACACAGCACACAGTCACAACAGCTTTGTTAACAGGTAAGTCTCCCACTACCGAGCACCATGAACTTGGTGGGGGAGTCTGCATATCCTGCTTCTTCGCTGATTAGTGGTGGTCTTCAGAAAATGACATTAGTAAGAAGCCAAGGTATGCGGGGCCTTACTGGCAACTGTATTGTCAGGAACCCCATATCTTCTGGGAGTCCCATTCAGGCTCAGAGATGGAACAACATGAGCCTTGGTGGTTTAGTGGTGATCCCTAGGCACGCCCTCCTTGCTATACAGCAAACAACCACAGTGGATACAGGCCACAGCTACTCAGAGCTCATATCCATGGCTTGGTGATTTCAGCGGGGTCTAGTCAGTTCTCCTGGCCTCTCCGGCTGCCTTCTGGAATTAACTGAAAACTGGGGAGGCTTCACGCCTGGGAGCGGTTTGTTACCCCAGCATCCCCACAAGTACATTGCATACTGTTCACGCTGTGATGGCTTCAGCCCTTCTGAGTGATAGGAGTTTTCCAGCTCCACTGTATCACAGGACCCCTGTTGCATATGTGCTTGGTCTGCTGTTGACCAAAGCATCAGTAGGTGGTACGTGACTGTTTATTGTCAAGACAGTTAAAATGTCTAAAGTTTCCAAAGCAATGTCATAGCCACAGTCAATTTAGGGATTATTGGGATTTTGTGGTCATAGTGGGCAGAATCCTGGGGTAGGGGATAAGCAGATGTGGTTGTATTTCCCTGCCCTATCGCTGTGTAGCCTTAGCTTCTGAGGGACTCAGCTTTACCAACAGAAGAGACTGTGTAACCTCTCCTGATGTGGGAGATAACAGGAGGTGGCAGCTGAGTCTCTTGCAGAATGGATGCATCACCAAGTGTGTCACCCGTCCTCACCCCTGGCCAGCGCATTTGCAGGTGCAAGTCCCTGTGACTGTGAGGAGGCTCTGCAGTGTGGCTCAGGGCCTATGCTGTTGGCAGAAGCAGAAAGCTCACAGCCGGCAACATCGTCTTCAAGGAATTTCCTGCAAAGAAAGGGAAAGGTGAGCAAAGGGGGCTGGAGCTGGAGGACACTGTCATGAATGGGCCCAGCTGAGACATGTAAAGTGGAGGGCAGATACAGGGGCCTCAGGACCCAGGGACCTGGGTTCATAGATGGGTTCATAGACCTGAACTGACAGAAACCTGAACCTGGCCACTTGACACTAGGTATCATTCAGTCCTCCCTCTCTGCCTCACTGGCTGTACAGTAGATGCTGCTTATGAAGTGAGATTGCTTTCAAGTCCACTTCTTCAGTTTGAGGCCATGTGTGTGTAAAGCATTAGCACAGTGTGGCTTGGAAGAAAGCTGTCATGGCAGAGTACACTTATTGGAGACCCTTAGGGCAGGCAAAATGAAGGGACATGCCTGGTACTGCAAGGTGACTACAAAGAAGTGAGTCTTCTTTCTTGTTGGCAAGGGTGTGTGTGTGTGTGTGTGTGTGTGTGTGTGTGTGTGTGTTTTAGGACTGGGAAAATGTGGGGAATTGAGGCCAGAGAACAGCCTTCCCAACTTGCCCAGTCTTGAAGGCCAAGACATACAGATATGGGGTGGCTCCCCGCAGTCTATCTATACTTCCCGTTGATTTTTCATAGGCAGGCAGGAGAACTCTGCTGAGGGCTAGTTAGCTTGCTGAGATCAGTTTTAGGGGTCCTACTCAATTGCTCACCACCTTGGTTTTTGAGGTAAGGTCTCTCACTAAACCTGGAACTCCCCAAATTCATTAGACTGCCTGACAAGCAAGCCCCATGTCCCCAGAACTGGGTTTATAGGTGTATGCCACTGCGCCTGGCTTTTGCATGAGTTTTGAGTGACTGAGCACAAGTACTCATGTAGTATTTGGCCTTGGTGCTTTACCAACTAAACACCTCCTTAGCTCTTGATTTTCTTGAAGGTTCTTTTTTGAGGCAGAGTCTTACTGTGTAGCTCATCCAACTTCTGATGCTCCTCCCTTGCATCTTGAATACTAAGATTGCAGGTGTGAGCCTCTAGCCCCAGCTTGTTGTAGGCTTTTGATGCACATGAAGATTACATATTGCTGTGTGAATGTTAGCCTCTAACGAAGTGTCCAGAAGAGTTAGCACGCTGTCAGCCTCCTTCACCTCACTCTCAGGCCTCTGTTGAGATGGACAGTGGGGGGTCTCTGCCTATGTCACTTCTGTCTTGCTGGAACCTGTTTCCTTGGGGGTAGATGTCACAGAGAGGCAGAGGGTTGTAGAAGGCAGAGAGAGAGAGAGAGATGAACTCCAAGGCTGGAACCATCTTCTTCCACCTTTGATTATTCTGTATTTTTTCTCAGTTCTCCAGACCAGAGTTCATCCTGTTGGCTGAAGAGACCCCGGTGACCTTACATTTGCCTGGATCCATTGTGGTAACTACTGGTTAGACTGGGTGGGATGGGAAAGAATCCACAAGCCGAACAAGCTCACTGTGCTTTAAATGGGGTCTATTCTGAGGACATCTTGGTAGTCTCTCTGTGCTGCCTCCATGAACCTCAGGATCTCTCTGCTTCTCTTCCTTCCATATCTGCTCATGCCTCTTCTTCAAAGCTGTGTAAAGAATAACATTCTTCTTTCCATCCACACCATGTTACTGCATCTGTCCTGTCCCTCCAGACACCTGCCAGGCATGGCCACCCTTTCATTCTCCCTCAGGAGAGGAGCTCCTTGTGGCTTCCTGTCCTTCTCACCCTCACCCTAGTTCAGCCATCATCTCGTTCAGCACAGATGCCGTGGAGCATCTCCACAGGCTGGTACTCTGCCAGGCCCTACCCTGTATCCTGTGTCAAACAAAGTCCTTTCTATATGAAGCTTACAGTCTGGGAGAAGGAAAAGAGAGACAACTGTATAATAGAAAAGCATGCCAGGTAGCAATTCGTGCTTTAAAAAAAACTGAGAAGACACATATGTGTGGGAGAGGGTAGAAGATAATATGGTAAGAATGAGGAAAAAAAATTGTTCCTTTACCCAGGGAAGTGGCTCTGAGGTAATAAGGGAAGGAGAGAGGCATGGGGGATTGGAGGGACAAGGTATGACAGACGGAGAGCATCATTTGGGTGCGCTATCCAGCTCGGCCCAGTACATGCCCTCATGGCTCAGGCCCAGCCTGGGGCCATGAGGTTTTCAGCTTATTGAACATTTGGGTTGATGACTTTTCCATTTTCCATATTCCTAGAGCCAAGATGCTTGTCTGGCAGTGCTGCCTTTTGGCTCTTAGGCCTTCTGGAGGTAGGGCTGTGGGAAGGCTGGGATGATATCTTTCTTTTCCTAGGTTCCTATGTCACCCCCATGCAGATATATCTTCACTGTAGCTCAAAGCAATGCAGATGAATACCAGGAAAACCTCTCCTGGCTCAGTCAGGGGTGTATGACTCATGGATGAGTCTGAAGAAAAGCCAGGGAGAGATATGGGTCAGTCTTATCCCACATTACCGACCTCAGAGATTCCTCAGAGAGCCCAGACTTGGGTCAGTTCTGCCATAACCAAGTGTGCAACCCTGGAAATTGTCTCCAAGCCTCAGGTTTTCATCTGCTAATAGGGAGCAAAACTGCACTCATCTCATAGGCAGTTAGCAATTAAATGAGGCATTGTGTGGAATATGCACAGCCTGGTGACTGCCTAAGCTAAAGACTCAAAGTCTCCTCTTAACTGTGAGCATTGATACTGTTATTGTTTTCAGACCAAAAAAGGGAAATCCTACTTGGCTCTCAGAGACCTCTGTGTGGTTCTGCTGAACGGACAGTGTCTGGAGGTGAAGTGTGACATGGAGTCCACAGCTGGAGCTGTCTTCAGTGCTGTAATGTCCTTCGCCAACATAGGGGAGACCACTTACTTTGGCTTGGCTTATCTGAAAGGTGGGTGGTTCCTGGTCACATTAGTCACTTGAGCTTCTGGGAACCTGGGTACATGAGTTCCTCCAGAAAAGCTACTTGATCCTGGGACACCTTACTTTGCTTACCTTGACACAGGTTAGCATAGGGGGCACTTAGGGTACCGATGTGAGAAGCATCAAGTGAGCACTGTCATGAAAAAATGGTGGTAGGACATGGGTTGGTGGCTGGCCAGGTCTGATCAGTTACCATGTTCTGACACCACACAAAGAAACATTAAAGACATTTCTAAACTACTTGGGATGCTGCTGGCATTTTGCATGTTGGTCCCCAAAATCCCAAGTTAATCTTTCCTGAGAGAATGGTTTGCATATTTCTTTCCAAGTCTCTCTTTTCATGAGTGGCCCTTTTGCTTGTGGGCTCTTAGTGTGGCACAGTGGGGCTGGTGGCAGCATCCTTGTCTCCCCAGAGTTCTCGTCAGACCCCTTCCACAAGGACCCCACTTTCAAACAGAAAGGACAGCCATTTTGTGCTGTTACATAGGCCATGACCAATGAAGTTTAACCTTTGTGATGAACAAACGGAAGTGGTTTTAGGAAGCATTGCATCTTCTTAAGTGTCTGCTATATTCCAGGAACTATTCAAAGATCTGAATAGTAACTTTATTTTTGAAAACATTTTGATTAAAATATACTTACAACATCTCTTCTCCCTCCCCATTTCCCCTCCAACCCCAGCCATACTTTCAAATTCACAGCTTCATATTTATTATTATTGTTATGTGTGCTTGCAATGTGCGCACAGACACAAATGCAATCTGTTGAGTCTATCTAGCGTTTAGTGATACTTGTTTGCATACATTTTCAGAGATGATGCTTGGTATTGGTTAACTAATCAGAAAGCTCATCTCTGAGGAAAACTAATTCTTCCTTTCTCTCAACAGTCATCAGTTGCCTGTAGTTTTTCATCTAGGGTTAGAGCCTCCTGAGATGGCCCCCATCCACATGGGTATGCCAGTTAGCATTGTTACCATTCAGACCTTGTTTAGGCAACTATGTTGTTGAGATTTCATGGGTATAGCTTTCCTGTCATATCTAAAAAACAATCTTGCAGCAGATTTCCTAGTCTTCTGGCTTTTACAATCTTTCCACTCCATCTCCCACTATATTCCTGGAACTTTGAGTATAGGGCTTAGGTTGTAGTCATAGCAACAGGAGTTGGGTGCCCACAGTCAGTGTTCTCTGCATTTGCCCAGTAGTGCCTTTCTGTAATGGGCTCTGTCTTCTGTGATAGAAGCTTTGGTGATGAGGGGTGAGAGCTACATTGACTGGGTAGCCTACAGAAAACACTGTTTTATTGATTTGAAATGTATGGTGTTAGTGGAAACCTGGGTGTGAGCGATGGCTCAGTTGGTAATGGGCCTGCTTTGTATCAGGGGGACTTGAGTTTGATTGTCAGGACTTATGCACCAAAAGATCTAAATATGATGGTGTTCATTGGAATCCCATTGCTAGGGAGGCAGAGATAGGCAGATTCCTGGGGCTTGCTGGCCTGCCAATCAAACCTACCTGGGGAGTTCCAGGCCATATAGAGTCCCTACCTAAATAAAAATGCTGGATGATGTTCGAGTAATGACATTAAAGATTGTCCTTTGGCTTCCACAGGCATATGCATCAATGTGCTCCCATATATACACAAGCATGCACATACATGCTCAAAATACTAAATAAGCCGATAAGTAAACTCGAGGTCAATACACCCTTTGCCCTCCAGTCTAGGAGGCGATTATAAACCCTTCTTATGGAAACGATTCCTGGTTTTCTGGAGCTGTTTAGGGAGGGGCCTCCTAGAGAAATCACAGATCTGCATAGAGACCAACTTGGGAGGGTTTGCTGGGCAGACTGTACTGAGAACTCATTTACCCTTGGAGAAAATCCAACTTAAAAGAAAGAGAGCATAGGGTGGGGTATCAAATTCTGCAGCAAGGGTGGAGGACTGGGGTTGTGGGGTGATGACCATCAGCAGCGAGAGTAGAGGACTGGAGTGATGGCCATTAGAGGTACCTAGACATCTACCTACCTCTCCACACATACCTCCCCAGGCAGAAAAGGCTGGTTGCTAATCTAAAAGCCTTACCTTCTAATTGTGGTGGGAGTCCTATCCTAGACAAGCCACTGTGCTATATACTGGGGTTGGAGGGTGAAGCACAGGAACAGAGAGCTTGGGATCTATGGAAGGTCAGGCAAAGGTAGACCTGCAGGAATCCTGGGAGTGGCCTATGTTGCCCAGTTTGGTTGAGAGCAGCTTTTAAAGGAGCAGAATGATGGAGCTGTTTCAGTGGTTCAGGCTGATCTAACCTCTGATCTAGATGGGCTGGAGGATTACTGTTGCAGGACATGAAGATCTGAGCTTGCACATTAGATTGTTTTGATCTCTCCTTTGGTCACTTTGGACTGTTACAGCAAAGTGCCATGCCTGGGTGACTTAGACAGCAGCCTTTTCCCCCTTGAAGTTGGAATCTTGAGGTCTAAGATCAAAGTGCCAGCTGACTTCATTTTTCGGGAGGAAATTCTTCTCATTGAATCCTTACATGGCAGAGAGAGAGAATGATCAAGGGAAAGAATCACACACACACACACACAGAAAGAGAGAGAGAGAGAGAGAGAGAGAGAGAGAGAGAGAGAGAGAGAGAGAGAGAGAAAGGGGCAGGCGAGGAGAGGGAGAGAGAAACTCAGTTCTGAATACCATCACTCTGGATGCGTGTGCTTACTGGATGATTTGAGGAGTATGCAGACATCTAGTAGGTAATGTGTCTGTTCCTGGGAGGTGCAAGGTGGTCCAGTTGATGCAGAAAGACCTGGCATGTGGCAGGGACTTCATACTTCATTTATTTGTCATAAGATGACATCTGGGAATCAAATATTGTGTGGCAACTCTTTATCATAAATACAGTCACCACTCAGCATCCACAGGAAACGGATTCTAGCACTCCAGCAAACCCCCAAATCCATAGAAGTTCATAAATAAAATGAAGTGATGTGTACATGCAGTGAGTGCTCTCCCCTGTGTCTCTAGAGCACTCATAATGCCCAATTCAATGTATGCCATACTATATAGTATAGGGGACAATAATAAAAGGGTCAGTACATATTTCATATATGTAAAATAAATATTTCAATATGCAGTTAGCTAAATCTTTAGGCTCAAAGGCTGTGCCTATGTTGGGCTGTCTATAATTGTGTCTGTTTGGTCATTTTCCGTTGCCCCTTTCTCTCGGCTCCTGTGGCCCATATAAGAGTCCCCTGTTACCAGATAGTGAAGGCTGCTCTCTTGCACTAATGCATCTTACACCCTACCCCTCTTGGCAGAGCTTAAGGGATGAGTCTGGAGGTGGGCCACTCCCTATTGATTCTTTCTCCAAACTATTTCCATCTCAGATGAAGAGTTCTTTTTTCTGGACATGGACACCAGATTGTGCAAAGTCGCCCCAGAAGGCTGGAGAGAGCAGCACCAGAAAGGTTCCATGGACACTTTAACACTCTTTCTTCGGATAAAGTTCTTTGTCAGTCACTATGGGCTGCTCCGGTGAGTGCCACAGCCCATTCCTGGGATCATTTAAGGGTTTATGCCTGTCCAGGCTTGTATTGCAGTGGATAGGCAGAGGCAGGGCTGAGAGGATGACAGACAATGTATTACATATAAAGGTCAATTTCTGCCCATGGGATTCTGATGTAACAGAATTAAGAGGAAAGCTAGTCTTTTAGAGGCAGACCCTAATCGAAATGAGAAATTGCTCCATGTACTTCAAACACAGCCCACTTAACACCACGTTCTCTTTTCTGTAAGTCCCTACTGTGCATGCTCCACAGCTCAGGATGGGGGTTCCAGGGTAGGGCATTAGCGTGAGCTCACCATCTCTGGTTTCTGTTGCTTTCTAGAAACACTACTTAACTGCATATAAGTCTTATACCAGCTTGAACTATATCCTCCTGGGTGTTGGGTAAAGTATCTGGTGTAGAGAATCTATCAGGAGGCAGGGTATGGTTAGGCGAACTTACACTAATCTCTCTGGTTATGTTTCTCTGGGTTCTGTTGGGTTGTATCCATTTTCTCAGACTGTGTGGCACTTTCCTGACTCTCAGCATCCAGGGTGTCTTTATCCCTGTGTTCCTTTGGCAGGCACAGCCTGACGAGGCATCAGTTTTACCTGCAGCTTCGGAAAGACATTTTAGAAGAGAGACTGTATTGCGATGATGAGACACTGCTGCAACTGGGGGTCCTTGCCCTGCAGGCTGAGTTCGGCAGTTATCCTAAGGAGGTAGGGGTGGTACCTGGGGCCTTCGGGTGGAATCACTAGAAAGGTGACTATGGGAAGCAGAGGCTGTAAAGAACACAGAGGCTTTGGGTTTTGAGAAGAGTTGTTAGCATTTACAACAGAGACTGGGGTAAACTATATCCATTCACCACCTATGTACTCATTCACTTATCAAACAAGCTTTCACTGAATACTATGAACTGTGTTCTGGGTTATATAAGGATAAACATACCAAGTTCATACATTGTAATGGAGTTCTAGTCTAGTCCTCCCTCTTTTTATCAGTCAGCTATGCTGCTATAATGAAATAAATACCCCCAACAGTTAACTTATAAAGAGGAAAGGTTTATTTAGCACACAGGTTTAGAAACTTAAAGTCCAAGATTGGGCTACCCCATTGGTTTGGCTTCTGGAGGGTGATGAGTATCAGTATCTCATAGTGGGGGTACATGTCAAGGGAAATTCACAACGCAAAATAGGAAGTCAAAGGGAGAGAGGCTGATAGCCCATGGTTCCTTCTGAAGAGAAGCCTCCAAGGATCTAAGGACTCCCACTTGTTCTTCTTCCATCATTTTCCAATAGCATTTCACTGCAGATCAAGACTATCCACAGTAGACCCTTGGGGATCACCCAGATCAAAGCCACACCAAGTAATGTACACTCTTCCTGAGTTTCTATCATCACCATCACCAATATTAATAGCCAATCTTTATTAAGAGATCACTCTATCTGCCATTGACCTAAGTATCTAACTCACATGAATACTGCAAAGTTAACATTGCATATTCTAGATGGACATTCTGTAGCATATGTGGCTACTAATGGTTAAAGTCTAAATTTGAGTGTGTGCCAGTCAGTGACAGTTTTACTGAGAGGCTTGTCCTCTCAAATAGTGGCTCTTGTTAGCCATAATAGCTTCTTGCCACAGCAGCAGAATCATATATAAGTCAGGGTATGGATCTGGGAAGGTAGGGAAGTGGGGAGGATGGGGGGCTAGGGGAGGGAAACTAATCAGAATATACTGTATGAAAAACTATCTTCAATAATTATGCCATTAAGCTTTATTTTAAGAGCACATTTAGCTTTACAGTAAGATCAATTTGGAAATGCAGAGATTTCCTGCCCGTGTTGTATAGTTTTCCCTACCAAAAAACATAACTATCCTGCTGTATCTGTTACAATCAACCAACCTGTTCTGACACATTGTTTATCACCTAGAATATACAGTCTTGCTTGCTTTTCTGTGTGTGGGAACTTTAAACAGCATTAGGGGTATATGCTAGATTTCCATCACTGTATAAAATATCCATGGCCATCAGCTTATAAGAAGGAAAGTTGTAGCCGGGCGGTGGTGGCGCACACCTTTAATCCCAGCACTTGGGGCAGGCAGAGGCAGGCGGATTTCTGAGTTCGAGGCCAGCCTGGTCTACAGAGTGATTTTCAGGACAGCCCAGGCTACACAGAGAAACCCTGTCTTGAAAAACCAAAAAACCAAAAAAAAAAAAAAAAAAAAAGAAGGAAAGATGTATTTGGCTCATGGGTTCAGAAGTTTTAATCCATGGTTATTGGCTCTATCATTTTGGGATGTGGTGGCATAAGAAATCATAATAGAAGTAGATGATGAAGGCAGTTAACCTCAAGACAAGCAGGAAGGATAGGGGAGGAGTCTGGGGTCTCAGTATCTCAAGGGAGATATTAGTCTTTAGGGACCCAACCTCTTATAGCAGCGGTTGTCAACTTCCTAATGCTGCAACCCTTCCTCATGTTTTTAGTGAGCCCAACCATAACACTATTTTTATTGCCACTTCATAACTGTAGTTTTGCTACTGTTACAAATCATAATGTAAATATCTGATATGCAGGATATCTGATATGTGACCCTTGTGGAAGGGTCTTTCAACCTCAATGAAGTAGAGACCCACAGATGAGAACCATTGTTTTAAAGATTCTACTTCCTTTTAATAGTACCAAGGGCTTTAAAATGGCATGGCCTTCAGGGGAAATTTAACATTCTAATTACAGCAAGGAGATTTCAAAAGGACAGCCCCTCTCTGCGTTATTGTTATTGCTGGGAAGGAGGAAAAGGCTTTGGGCATTTCTTGAGGTGTGGGGCTGTTTAGGTGGCACCTGTCACACTTGGGGCGACTCTGTCTTCCTTCTGTTTTGTTGGTGAGTGCTCCTGGTGGTGGGGAGAGCTGAAAGATGCTGCTGTGAGGGACCCTTGCAGAATTTTAAGCAGGGAAGTAACATGATTACATTTGCATTTTAAAGAGGGAGACAAAGGCAATTTAGTATAAAAATAAATCTCCTTAATCACCCCATCACAGCAGCACAGTGTTCCACGGGCACAGAGTCCTCCTGTCTGATCACACGTGGGGATTTTATATAGTCATAGACATGGCTGTACTCCAGCTACACTCTGTCCTCTTGTGATTTGTAGCCTTCCTGGAGCTGGAGTGCTTCCCTGGTATGACTCCACAGGGCAGGGACTTCCTTCACGTATACAGTCTCCCTGTAGGGCACTCCCCTGGTAGTTCCATGTAAGTGACAATTGCGATTATTATCACACCAGTTGTACCTGAATGCTCTCTTTTATAGAGGCTATGAAGATAAAAGTACATGTGCCTAGAACTTTCTGGGTCCATGTTGAAGTCTTCTCTTAGGTATGCTCTTAGCAAGAAATGCAGGGACAAAGATCCTGTATGACTTTCCCCTCCCTAAATGTTTTATAAATAAAATTTTTCAGGATACATGTTAGTCAGCTTTTTGTCACTGTGGCAGGATACCTCAGGTAACTCATTAAGGGAAGGAAGCTTTATTTTGGCCTCACAGGTTTGGTTCATGTTTGAAGGCTCCGCTCCCTCACTTTAGGTGGGCCTTGGTGAGCCAGCAAATGCCAGGGGTAGAGCACAGCAAAACCCATGGTAGCCAGAAGCAAAACACAGAAAGAAAGAAAGGAAGGGACCGGGGTCTTGGCAGCAACCTCAAGGTAAAAATGTAAGAATCTCCCTCCCTTCCACTGGATCCAACTTCCTAAGCGTCTCCCAACAGTGCTACTTGCTGGTGACAGCCTTTAGCATATGGACCTCTGGGAGACTTAAGATCCAAGCTATAATGGAGCAGTTAGGTTGACGGCAAAGCTGAATGGCAGGAAGGAGTGTAGAGATTCGCTGTGCCAACAACCCTCCTTGTTTCACAGTTTCCCCTTGGGAACAATATAATCCTGTACCAGAAGGCCCATTTGTTACAGTAGATGAACCAATGCCAACAGATGGTCGTCTGTTCACACGGGGTTCACTCCTGGCACCATGGACTATATGGGTTTTGACAACTACCTAATGGCATGTGTCACCATTCTCGTGTCATACAGAGTCATCTCATGACTCTAGAAACCATTAGCACTCCCTTATTGGCGCTCTGCCTGTCTGTCCCCCTGGTGACCACTCATCTCTTTATGGTATCTGTAGCAGGAGATATCGTATTTGGAGACAGTATGCAACCTTTCAAATGGGTTTATGTCATTTAGTAACATGCATTTAAGCACCTTCAGGTCTTTTTCTTGTTAGCACATTTCCTTTTCAGGGTTGAATAGTATGCCATTGCCTGGATGGACTGTGGTGTTTTCATTTGCTCCCCAAACAGCTTTTGCTCCAAAGGTTTGGCAATTATGAATAAAGCTGCACATTAACAGCCACATGAAGTTATGTCTCATGCTGGGCATCTAATCCAAGGCCTCTTACCACAGGCTAGGCGAGCACTATTCTCCTGAGCTACATTCTTGGCTCCTTGGAAGGTTTTTCTGTGGATGTAGGTCTCCAGGTCTTTGGGTTGATTGCCAGGCCCTCAGTTAGAGTCTGCTTAGTACTGTGAGAAGTTAACTGACTGTCTTCCAAAGTGGCTGCACCGCTTTCCACTTTCCATTCCCACACATAATGAATGTGATTCCTGTTGCTTCTGTTTCCAACAGCACTTGGTGTTGTCAGTGTTCTGAATTTGGGCCAATATAATGAGAATTTTTAACAAATGCACTAGATCACTGAAAAGTTTCTTTTCTTTATTGAGAGAGAGAGAGAATCTGTCTGTCTGTCTTTGATCTGTATCCTGACTCAGTCTGGGTCACCTGGAGAATTCTGGGAATCTCAGTCTATGACTACATGTAGATAGGCCTGTGCCACAGCATGAATGTGGGGTGCAGTGGACATGGTGGTATGCCCTTCTGAACCCCGTCAGACTGACTAAGCCACCCATTGAATAGAGGTCAGATTCACCCAACTCCTAGCTTCCTTTTTCAGGATAACTAGCATCAAAGCTTGGGGAACAATGGCTGGCAAGTGATACCTCCAGGTCAGGATAGATTGAATCAGAAATATGGAAGTAGAGTAAACTCCTCACTACCCACTCCTGCTTTACTCATTTTCTGCAGACACTGGAGATGGTACCTTCATGAATTGTACTATACTCTGTTTGTCCCCAAGTCTGGGTTAAGGAAACCCATGACTAGGCACTAAATAACATGAATCTAGTCTCTCCTGAGGAGCTGGAGCCTCAGTTTCCTAAGCTTCAGATCTGGGGGAGGTTGAAGTTGGGGTGGGGATGGGAAAGAGGGACCAGGTCTCCCCAGACAAGGTTTTATATAGAGATTATGTCATAGCCGAGACTTCCTTGTGTTTGACCCACTTCTAATATAGAACCCAACACTATGTCCAGAGGCACCTCAAAAGGGTGTCCTTGTCCCCAGTTATTGGGATTGTGGTTTCACACGCATTTCTTTTCCATTCAGAACTGTCTGAAAGGCCTCCTGGCTAATCTTTTCTCTGCATGTTCTTCCCAGCAGGTGGAGGGCAAGCATACTTCCGAATTCAAGATTACATCCCGGCAAGGCTTATTGAGCGGATGACAGCAATCCGGGTCCAAATAGAAGTCTCAGAAATGCACCGGTTCAGTCCTGCGCCATGGGGAGAGGACGCTGAGCTAGAGTTCTTAGAGGTGAGGCCTCTGGGTCTTGAGAGAGATATTGGTGTCCAGGAAATGTAAGCAGTGATTCTTTCTGCAGCCATCTCTAGGAACCAGAAGGGAATCAAATTTTCAAGGAGTTATAGTCAATGGTTCAACCCACAAAAGGAAGAGTCTTTTATCACCCTGAGCAACATTGAGAGGTTTTGGTAATAGGTGGCATTAGAAATGACCCCTCAAAGGGATAGGATCTATTGGTGTAGGCTGGGTGTCACGGGGCCTAACTTTGACCTTAGAGAGGCATCCGTGGCACTTTCCTGTGGGCAGGGAGACCTCACAGATGATACAGAGGACTGCTGAGGAAGAGAACTAGGGTAGGAGCTGGATGGAACTATCAGGAGATTCCTTGTGTGTAGCCTTCTGGGCTTCTGTGAGCACAGCTGTATTGGTTTAGCACCCTTCTGTTCTCCTCTTTTCTTGCCTTAAAGCAACAGCACTTCAATCTCACACACTGGAAAACACCAGGGCCATGAACATTTTGCTCCCTCCACTGTCTCCCATCACTGTTGGCCAGTTGCTGTGGGGAGTGGAGACAAGGCATGTGTTCCTATCATTGGTGGGTCCCAGGTCTCAAGATGATAACTGTGTATCTAGAAGTAGGCACACTGTAATAGATGCCCAGAGAGACTAGGACCAATGCCAGTGAGCAGTGGGATGAGCAGGGGTAGTTTCTTTGCAGGTATGTGAGCAGGGTGCATTTGAATGGGGAGGGTCTTCTGAAAAGGTTCATGTGGCTGGACCTTCAGACTTGGGGAATAGTCTTTCAAAAGGATATGTGGGGATGTGTACATTTCTCTGTATCTAAGCCTTAGGTCAAAATATTCCCTCCATGCATTTGTTTGTTTGTTTGTTTTTGCCTTTAAGAAGAGAAGTGTTTGAGATACTGGAAAAGCAAGTTTTTGCCTTTTCTTTTTGGCCAATCACCTAGGAAGATGAGCCCAACACCTAATACAAGGGCAGCATCTAAGTCCCACCAGAAACACTCTCTGAATTCCATAGTCCAGCCTCACACACGTTCTCTGTCAAGAGTATTTCCTTGGCAAGGGATACATGGAGACCTCAAAGCCATCAGACGATGAGTGGTCATAGAGCTAGAGAACTGAGCTGAGACCAAGGACTTCGCCCTGCAGGGCACTACTGTGGGGTCAATGCGCTTGCAGCCTGTGCCGAGCCCAGCTTCATGTGCTGGGCTCTGTCTCATTCTCCCTCCACTTGTAGATAAATCTATGAAAAGTAACTATAAAAATAGCTACCATCTTACAAGCCTAAGGCTGAAGTTTTTTTTTCTTCCTAGCTTCACAAAAAGCATTGGACACATTTCTATCATTTGCATGAAGCGTTCATTCATGTTGAGACACACTCTGGCTCCTACCGTTCCCTTTGATGGCCTGACACAGTGACTAATTTGTAGGCTGCCTGTTCTTGATACAGAGTGTTGAAGAGAATGAGCTTGCACGCACATGAAGCATCTGTATCATGGTGTGAATTCGTCAGTCTTCTCCCAAATATGAAGAAAGCATTTCCCTGCCACGACACCTCAGAGAGTGAACACACTTACATCTTGATATAGTCACACTTCTATATGCATTTATATATGTATATATGCATATACATTTAAAATGGATATATATTACTTAAGTACTTCCGTGTATTCATATAACCTTGCATTGCAAAAGAATTGAAAACATACTTTGAGTCAACACAATACTCTCCCTCAGTGCTATTTTTCTTGCCTTGAAAATAGTTCCAATATGCAATACTGAAATTAGTATTTTTCAGTGTCTATCATTGGCTGTATTTCTTTTTCATTTATTAAGGGCAGATTCTCATGTGTGGGGTCACAGAGGTGCTGGCAGTCTTCAGTTCAACCACTGATGCTACATATTGTGGAGGCATCTTGTGCCGCTCCTAGGTATTTCTTGTTCCTCTAACCTGGATGTCAATACCAGTAGCACCCCAGGGCCACAGAGCCTATCACATGGCCACTGTGCCACAGATAGTCACTAGATATTTAATTATAGCTCCTCTAGGCTCTTCTCTACATAAAAAAGAGGAAATGGTTCCCAGGTGGCTGCCTGCTGCTTGGTTCATGGATGCTGTACTCTGCCAATTCATTTCCTCCCACTGGCAGCAGACTTGGCAGCAGCCCAGTGTGGGCACTACTAAACACCACCTTCAGTCTGGCAGATCCACAGCTGTGTAAGTGTGTGAATCCATGAACAACCTGTTCAAGATTAGCCCACTGTTTTCCAGGCGTCCCGAGTGCTTGAACTGTTCCCCCTCAGCTAGGGATTGGGATTGGGATGTCTTATGTACAAACAATTCCAGTTGCTTGTTGGAATCACACTGGTTAAATCCTGTGGTTTTCCTCCTCAGCATTCTGATGGATGCATCCCCAGGTGCTGCATGCCTTTGGCCTTCACTGCCTGGGAGGTGGGCTCCCTCAACCTATCCCTGCAAGTCTGAGCCAAATCAGGAACATAATTATGTGAAGGATTTGTCTCGGTTACACGACATGTTTTCCTGAAATACATTCTCAGAAATGGAATTATAGAGCCAAAGCATATAGACTGCTGTGACATAGAAAAGAGTAATCCACTTGTGACTCGCAGTTTTCAGGACAGAAAGGGACAGTTAGGATGGCTTGGTTCCAAACTCACTTTGTCTCTGCTGTTGGGAGAACAGGAGACCATGGTGGAAGGGTACCATGGAAGACTGGTGACAGCCATGATGACAGGCACTGTGGAGAGAGGAGATAGATACACTGTTATACTTTTAACAGATTGAAGATGTCCTAGAAAACATTATGCATACATATGTATATATATATGTATATATATATATGTATATATATATATATATATTCCCAGTCTTTAGGGATGTTCTGAATTTTAGTTTTTGAGAGTGAATTCTCAGAGTCAAGCAGACTCTTCTATTCAGATCCCCATTCCTGCCTCCAAGGAATTTAGGTGTATTACTTAGATCAGTTGAATGATTTGTCTCTCAGATATAGGAGAATTTATTTCTGATTTTTCTCTAAGCTTACTAAACCAAAAGCTGGAACATCATATCCACTAACAGGAAATTGTTCTGATATATGTAGTAAAAAGAAATTGAAGCTATTGTTTTTAAATCGAATCACAGAATTATGGCTGCATCCACTCCAGTGTGTTGCCACAAACTGTTCTCAGCCCTGTACCTCGTTTTGTATGTGTTCCAACAGGGCTTGTTATTTCAGGTGGCATTTACACTAAGAGGGACAGGAAACAGAAGTTGAGATCACATGGGTAACCCAAGCATATTGGGAACAAAGGGGAGGCTGAGTGTCCTTAACCACAGCTGGTGAATCTCTGTGGCTATGGATCCTGGCTGAACTATGAACTTCAAAACAGATACCAAAGTCTGGGTAGGACAACCACAGATATGTCCAAATAACCTTTAGCTGTTCAATGGAGAGTATCTATGCTGCCAAACCCTTTTATCCCTCACCTGAGCATGGTCCTGATATACTTGGTTGTGTGGCCAAACAGGACTTGTCAACTGGGAAGTAATGACCTGGAGCATCAAGCCTTATCAGGTACCATGGTTATTGGTTATATGATATATGAAAGCAATTATATATGTAAAAACAGTGCAGGATGGAATTTCTATAATGTCAGTAGCTGTTTTCTTTGTGTGTATTGTAGTAGAAGTAATTATTTAATCTGCCAAATTTGTCACAGTAAATCTCCTACCCGAGGGAGACCAGTATAGGAAAACACAACTCAATAATTATGATATAAATTGCATGCCTGGATTGGGCAGATTTACCACTGCACTACTCTAATCCCCGGCTATGAGATCCCTTATAACTTGCGGTTCATCCAGGCCGCGTGCTTGTCCTTCATCGTCGGCTTCCTTCTACTGCAGGCTTCCTTCTGCTTCGACTTCCTTCTGCTCTCTCTTCTTCTGCCTCTTCTGCTTGCTTCTACCTTTTATATTGAATTCCTCTCACTCTCTCCTCCCCTAAGCCTTTTTCTCCGCCTCCCCTTCTACTGCCCAATCTCTGAATCTAGTCTTTATTTTACAGGTTTTAATTGGACAGAAGGTTTACAAGATGTCCTCTGTGTACAGATTCAATCATCCTCTGCAGCCCTTCCCAGAAAGGTGGAACTAGGATCAAAATACAAGGCTGAGGCTATCCACAACATTGATTCAGTCCTCCTCTGGAGCCCCTCTCAGGGGGGTGGAACTAGGATCAAAATACAAGGCTGGGGCTATCCACATGTATAGTGTTACATTAATTTGAATCAGGATCTCTCACTTGGGCCTGGATCTTGCCAATTACCAGGCCAATGCCCTACCTCCTAGTGCCTGAATTACAAACACCCACCACCACACCTGGCTTTTTACATAGGTGCTGGGGATAGAATTCAGCTCTGAACCATCTTTCCATCCCCAGCAGTTACTTTCTTTGTGACTTCTTTAGAGCATGAGAACAGAAGAAATATGTGCTCATTAAAATGTTGGATTTTTGTAGGGGGAACAGTTTCCTTTCAGTTGGAGAATTAGAAGAAACTTGGCCTGTAGAGACAACAACGTTTAACTGACTGAGTTCAACTGATCTGATCACTTAGCCCTTCTAGGCCTCCATTTTCTCCTTTGAAGAGACAGCCTTTGCCTCAGGATTGCTATGAAATGATAAGGAAATAGTATCTGGCTGAGTAGCAGGTGTTGTTGCTACTCAATATCATGACCCTCAGAATAGTTAAAAAAAGCAAAAATGAAAAGTTGATTGCTAAACATTTAAAAAGGTTTAGGGGGAAAAAGCAAGTTTAGAAAATGCGTCTTTATTCTCACCATGGCTATTTCAATGCTTTAAAGCAACAAATTCATCAGATTCCTTAACAGATTGCACCATGCTGTCTTGGGCATTCTCTCTTTGTCATACTTTAATCAATGTCCAGCCTGGCCATGGCTGTTTCAGTGGAAGTGCTCAGTGTTTTTATTGGGTGGCAGTGATGATGGTGAGTATGATGGTAACAATGATGACAGTGTCTCTTCAAGCTAAGAGCAGGAGGCTCAGCATCCAGGCATTTAATCGTAATCTCACAAAAAGCCAGGGTGCCTGCGGGCTGTTACTTGTCTACAGTGATTACTCATCAACAGGAGATCGGTCAGCAATGAACTTGAGAAAGAATAACAAAATCCTTAATTGGTCTCTTTCAATGACTATGCTTGGGGATAAGGAGGATGGTATAGATAGGACACAGCAGTCTGCTGGGGATAGAGATGTGGTACTGGATCTCACCAGTGAAGCCCTTCTCAGGGGCTCTCAGATGTCTGCAGAAGGAAGCCCTTCCTGCAGGTCTATGTGAATCAACCTTCTGATGAGGACTTCCTGGCCATGTGATTACTGTTCAGACAATAAAACATCTGTGTTGTGTTCATACTTGAAACACTCTTGAGAATTCAGTTGGCCCAATACTGCCACCAGCTCTGATTGACCCTTAGCCTCTGGCAAAATTCAATCTCCTAGCTTGGTAAACTGAGGTGAGACATGGGACTGTGGGGATCCTGCAGAGGTTTTGCAGAGTGGAAAGGCATGCTGGAGTGACAGACATTCCCCCCGCAGGTTGCTCCTGGCTCAGCTTGCTGTGACAACCTTGCTGATGACCTGAAGACTCCTTTTTGTGACTTTAGCTTTTGCAACTGGAACATGAAAAAAATTGGGAACATATGATTGACACAGCTAGGGAAGGGGACCCCTGACTTTGAGATGTCCCATGAGAGTCTGTATCCTAAGAAACACTTGTCCACTATCTTTATATCCTAGTATCCTGTATTTATAGGGATGTGTCCCAAATGCTCTTTTAGGAATTCTACAAATAAAGAATTCTTTAGGTTAAAAAAGAAAACAAGAAAAATGTCATTGTATCACACAAGGTGTAGTTATATTCCAGAGTAAGAAAGAATTGTCTAGCTGAATGTCTCATCCCTTTTCTTAGCAACAATGGACCTTTTTCAAACAAGGGGTCAAGGGTCATGGTTTTGAACTGATGACTTTATGGGGCCTTTCCTTCCCACCAGGTTGTTCAGCAGCTCCCAGAATATGGAGTCCTGGTTCACCGTGTTTCTCCGGAGAAGAAGAGGCCAGAAGGGGAGATGGCCTTGGGGGTCTGCACCAAAGGCATCATAGTCTATGAAGTGAAAGGCAGCCGCAGAATTGCAACATCCCAGTTTCCATGGAGAGAAACTGGGATGATTTCAAGTCATGTGAGTGAAGCTTAGATGATAGCCACCATGCTTCCCTTTCTCTTGATCTGTGGCCATTTTAAGTGGTAGTGGCTACATGAATTTATCTTGATGTATCCACATACAGCCTGTCATCAGTTAACCTGCATTCTGGTGCATGGATGTATTTGGGAGGACCAAACACTTAAGTGGATAGGGGCTGGGTGATTCCCGGGAAGCCTTTATTATTTTTTTTTTCTCTCATGCTACCCCTTGCCTGCTTGCTTTCAGCCTCTATAAATAACCTGTAGCCTCAAGTGCTACATTTTTTTCCATGCACTCTCCCTAACCTGGGGAGTCCATCTATGCCCAAAGCAGGGACAAGTGGGATCTGAAGGAAAAGATGAAGTTGAGGTTGTCTGAAGTCTGAAAGGTTTTGAAGCATCTGCCCTGAGGAGTTGTGTCTTCTCTGCAAACAGTACTCAGGCACCTGGTGTGTCTCAGGTGGACTGCAGGTACTCTGGCAGACAGCATTGGGTGGCCACTGGAATTTAAAAATATACAAAACTCCCTGAACATCCAACTCAATGTACATGTCAAGTCATTTTAAATCCCCCTTTCACTGTTAAGTTCCTGAAATTAGTTTCTATCAACTTGGTACTGGGCCCTGATAGCTGACTGTCCCTGCTTGTCACAGGGGTCATCCAGGTCAGTATGTCTCAGGTGTCATCCAGGTCAGCATTTATGGTCGTTTGAACTAACAGCTCATTTGAAGGCAAAGTTCTTTGCCTTGTGGCTCAGACATATTTAGTCTTTCTTCTATTTACCTTTCTCCTATTGTTTAAATTTTTCTCCTATTTAGGTCATTATTTTTGAATATATGATGTAAACATTTCCTAGATAAACTGATTTTTTTTTTTTTGTTTCAGAATGTTTATTTTCTATTTTTTTTTAATCTTGGTTTTTGAAGTTAACACTGTCAGTGTCTGATGTGCAATACAATTTTCTAATAAATTATCATGTGTATTTAGGAAAATAAAGCTTAGATAAAAAATATGTAATAATTAGCATAATTTGAGGTCATTAAACTGATCCATGCATTTATTGTCAGGATATTGATATTTTTCACCAAACTTGAATATAAACAATGTTTATATTCATGAATTTTAAAACATTAATTATTTTTAATTTAATTGAAAGATATTTAAAGAATTCAAATTATTGCATCAAATTCAACACTATTATATTGTTTCTTGTTCACTTTATTGCATATTTAACTAAACAAAGGATTCACTGAGATTTGTCTAAATGCAGATTCTCTAAGTAGTAATTTTGAAACATGAAAAATTTTGAGGCCATGAAGTTAAACAGTCCCCTTAAGTTTATTTTTATACACACACACACAACACACACACACACATACATGCATAAGTTTCATTTTACAAGTATTTATTTTTCATTACCAGGCCAAACAATTTTTTAAAATTAAATCCAGGAAGTCATCAAGCTTATAAGCTCAAAGAAACTATTTAATTAGGATTAATTAGGATTTCCATCCCTGATGATCAATTTCCTTCTTGGCATGAATGGACTATTATGCTGTAAAGTCATCACGTGACATAATATCACCAGATGCTCATGGCCAGTTAAACATCTTACAGAGAAAATGACGTTTCCTGCTTCTGCAAGCCCAAGTAGTAAGCTCTGAGAAATCTAAGAACTGAGAGATGGGTTCAGGAAGCCTCAGCTCTCTTAGTAATAGCTGGAGCCAGGATGCTTCGGACACACCCCTGTCATCTTTTCACCATGCCAAGGGACTATGGATGCTGTTTTCAAAAAGTACAATCAATCCCTGAGTACCTTAACATCAATGCACTCTTGATTATTCAATCAAAAACCATCACTTCTAGAACAAGAAGCCTGATGGAGTTGATAATGGTAGTGTTTTTCCAGCATTATCTCTAATCTTTAGAGATAAAGGCACAGAACCGACTATACAAGACTACACATGGTCCTCTTTAAGCAAAAGAATACAAAGTTGCAAATGGAAGCTATCTCATGAAAGGGAATGTTGTTTAGAATAAGAAAAGAAACCCCAAAGATACAAATTTTCAAAACCAGAGAATATTCTTTTAAAATAGTGTAAATGCCAGAAAAGAAATGCTTTGTTAAATAATTTCTTGGCAAAACCTGAATGGTTTCTTATTTCAGATTTTGGATGGCATATTCTTTCCTTTATTTTTTCTCTACATGGCAGCGTTTTATAATATTTTAGCAAGAGAGAATAGAAGTACAGTTTAACATATCTTTTAGTATAGCTGAGGTAGGATAGGTCAAGTGTGCAGTTTGTACAAGAAAAGACTTGCTCACTGTAGTGTGTCTGTGCTACAATGCAGACTGTGTGTGTATGTGTGTTTCTCCTTTTCAAATTCATTTGAGAATAGTTATTAGGTTTTATTTTTATTTGATTGACTAATGAATTAATTGAGACAGGATCTCATTATGCAGCCCTGGTTGGAGTAGAGATCCACCTGCCTCTACCTCCTGAGTGCCGAGATTAAAAGACCATGCTACTACACCCAGCACACGGTTCATTCTGAGGATTCTAGATCTGTTCCTACATTCTAGGATTTTAGATCATGTTTAGAGTAAACATAATGATTCCTCATTCTGCAGCCATGGAGACAAGATGCTCACAAACTTCTTTGCATAATTGTAACCTGAGCACCATTGGTGGGGCCTTGTCTTTGGTATGGCAGACAGAAAAACAAGTGAAAGTTTATTACAGAAAAGAAGGGCGGACCTCCTGTAGGCAGAGGAGTCAGGAACAAAGATGCAGGTTGCATTTCCTGGAGAAGCACTTCTGTTTTATTCCAGACAAGGAATGAGACTTCCAGTGCTCATGTACTACTTTGCATGCTGCTCAAAACATCCTATCATTTTGTTCTATCTCTCCACTGGGGGAGTGCTCACTATGCTAATATATTATAATGAGGCATAAAGAGGATCCGGTCAGTACTGTCAGTTTCCTTGCTGCTTTGGTGGTGGCTGGTTCTGAATACAGCTCAGTTTCTCTGCTTGCTTATTACAGTGCAGCTGCCTGCCTGTTTTCTGCTGACTCCCTGTCCCATCAGAGCAAGAAGCTTGGAGCTTGTACAATAAAAACAATGTGAACGCTTGCCTGCCATCTTACAGTGTACTTATGAGGACCCAGTGTCCCTTGACTGATTTCATGTTCTTTCTGTCCAGCACACTTCTTGAAGATAGCAATTATATGGTGAACATCTGACTTATAAATGAAGGAGAAAAATAAGTAGAAGGATTTGGTTTAGCCATTGCCTAAGAAAAGAAATTACCTGCCCTGCATTTCCAGAAGTGTGTTGCTATCGAGCTAGGGGAGCTGATCTTTTATTTCTGCTTACACAGGTGTACTATAAGGAATAGGTAAAGATGGCCAGGGTTCTAAGTCTGTGCTTGCTTCCTCCAGAGAAAAAAGCTCACCATCACCAGCAGCACCACTGGGAAAAAGTACACCTTTGTCACCGATTCAGCCAGACCTGTAAATACTTGCTGGGCCTCTGCTCTTCCCAGCATTGGTTTAATGCACAGATGAGCTCCGAGCAGCCTCCCCATCTCTTAACTGGTGAGTATATGCTATGTTAGCAACACACAAGTGGGCAGGTTTGCTCTTTCGCAGAACTGCAAATGACACTAGGACAATCTGATACAGTCTTCTCAGAATGCAACTGGAAATCTCTCTCTCTCTCTCTCTCTCTCTTCTCTCTCCCTTTCCTTTCTTCCTCCCTCCCTCTGTCCATTCATCTAAATTTGTCAAAGCAGAAAGGGGGTTTATATCCTTTGAAGTCACAAGTGCAGGAGTTGAGGGCAAGTGGAGCTGTCCATGACACGGTGCTGAGAGAGGAAGGGCAACAGAGATCTGCATTGCAAGGGAACATCTCCCCCCTTCAGCAGGGGATGGGACACCGGCCATGTGTACTCTTGAGTAGCCAAACGGTAGCAGGAACAACCTAGAAATTAAATCTTATTTTATTTAGGTTTTGGTGATTTATTTTTAAATCTGAATGGATAGCTTATGCATATTCATCTGGTTAATATTTTCATGTTATGAAACTAGAAAAAAATACAGAAATGATTAAAACCCAAATCTTGATACCTTAAGGAATTACACACGTGAGCATGGCTATTTTCTTAATATTTCTCAGTATTAAACTTTACCAATGAGCTTGTATTACTGATGTAATTAAGAAAGAGATTAATAGCTAAGATGAGCCCATCCAATCACATGACACTAGTTAGTGTTTATTGACTTTGTGCTATGGAGCCACGGGCTACTTCTCTTCCTCCTTTTCCTAGTGATAATGTCTTCAAAAATGACTTCTTTTTTGGGTCTGGAGAGACAGCTCAGTGGTTGAGAGCATTGGCTGCTCCATCAAGGATGTGGATTTGATGTCCAGTGTGTTCACCTGGTACCTTATAACAGTCTGTAACTCTAGTTGCAGGGGATCCCCAGCCCTCTTCTAGACTCCATGGGCACCAAACATGCAAGTGGTAGACAGACATACATGCAGGAAAAACACTCACCTACCTCTCCCCAACACACACACACACACACACACACACACACACAACACACGAAAATTTCATTTATGACCACAACATATGCATTGTTCTCTCAAACTCGATTAGTTAAGTCAGCCTATGAGTCTAGAACTGGCACTACTGTGAGGGGCAAACCAGGATGTGGGGAAATGAAACCGTGTATCAGTTGCTTGATGCTGGGACTTTCAGAACCCAGAACCCTTCTGCTTTCCTCACTTCTGCTCTTCACCGTTTTCCTAGCAGAGCCTTGAACGCCTGAGACTTCAGAGTGCTGACATTGTCATGCTTGTTCTTGACTTCTAAGTGTATCTCTTCTCCTGTTTATAAAAGGAAACAGTTTCAATGATGCACTGAGAATCCCTGAGCTACTAAGGATGCAGAATCTTAGGATCTACCCTACACCTATTGAACCAGAATCTGTGTGTGCAAAAGAACCTAAGTGACTTCAATCTGAGTACAAGGCAGAAAGACCCTGGCCAATGTAGAAGCCCAGAGTGTCCCTTAGACTCAGCTGAGTACCACTTTCTGGCTATGTGGCTTTGGGAGCTCACGTCCCCTCTTTGGATTTTAGTGTCCTCATTAAGACACACTGAGCCTCTCAGGTCTGTGCTATGCACCAGTGGGGCAGCATATCATGTTTCTAGCTCACTGTCCAGTGCTCAGTGTACTGATACACAGAGGTTTAAGGGCCAGCCCATGGCCTGAATGAATTGGAGAACCGAGTTTTCAGAAACAGAACCAAACACAGGGAATAAAAGTAACTCATGCTCTACAACTGCACAAGCCTGTAACTATGTCCCTGAATCATGGGCTGCTGGTATCAGAAGAGTTCCAGGGATCTAGAGGTGGTAAATACAAATTAATTGTACACAACGTACCTGCTGTTGCTGAGCTACTGTGTGTGAGACACTACCAATACTGTTCTTATTGCCTGGTTTCAGCAACTATAAAATGTTTATACAGACACTCTGGGCTCACTTGTGAAATTGGCCCTTCAGGCCTACTTTGCTCTTAATACACTGTTTTATCAAACTTCAAACTCTGTCATCTTAGGAGTTTTCAGGGTTCTAACATCTCATTTACATTAAAAAGACCCACTTACACAATTCCCCTTTGCCTTTTAAGAATCTCTGTAAGAAACTCTCTGCAGATACCATTTTCCACACCCACCCCCTGTGCATGCATGTGTGTGTATACATGTGTATACATACTTACAGAAGCCAGAGGACAAGCTCAAGTGTCTGTCCTCAGGAGCTGTCTACCATGCCTTTTGAGACAGGATCTCCCGCTGACAAGCTGAGGCTGAAGATTGGATAAGATTATCAGGCCAAGGAGTCTCAGGGATCTGTCAGTCTCCTCCACACCTGCCCCAGCACTGGGATCAAAAGCATATGCCTCTGTGCCTGACTTTTCTCTATCAATTCTGAGGCTCAAATTCAGGTCCTGGTACTTGCAAGACTGAGAAATCTCCCCAGACACCAGAATCGGTTTCAGTGCTACCTGGAGGGGAGAGCTGACAACCTCTACCCATCCCCAGACTCATTTGCACAGTGAGTCTCTTCCATCTCTTTCCCGTTGACATGATCTTTGTCTTGTTCAAATGGGACCATTGATCACACCCTACAGGAACCTGGGATCTAGGCTAACATCTTCCTGTTCTATTCTACCTGTTACCACATGCTCTCAGACAGGTGTCTGACTTGTTGATTTGTCTTTCAGCATTCAGAGTAGCCTTTCAAAAGGTCTGATCCAGTCATGTTCTCCCTGATGAAGCTTGTTCACAGTCCCACACTGTCAGCAGAGACAAGCCCCAAGTTCTGAGGGCACTCTTCCCAGTCTGGCCTCAGCCTTGACTTCTTCCTTGTTCTGATGCCTCTCTTTGTTTCCCAGCAGTCCTGTATGCTATTCTGATACCTTCTGAAAACCATGTCCCAGTATTCTGTGTCTTGGTGTTCAGTGGCTGTGATGGTTAATATTGGCCATCAACTTTACAGTACCGCGAAATGCCTAGGTGACAAACCTTGAGCCATAGCTATGAATAATTTTATCTAGACTAAGTTAACAGGTGGAAAGACCCACTTTAACTATAGGTGGCACCATTTCTGTGGGCTGCAGTTCTGGGTAGAATAGGAGAAAGCAAACTGAGCACTGGTATTCATTGCTTTCTGCTTTTTGCTTGTGGAAGCAATGTGATTGGCAGCCTCAGGCTTCTGCTGCCATGCCTTCCCCACCATGATGGACTCTCCCTTGAACTATAAGCCAAAATAAAACCTTCCAATCTTAAGATGCTTCAGTCAAGTATTTAATTATAGCAAAGAAAAAAGTAGCTAATACAGTGGCCTCCATGGTGATGCTTTACCCATTCCTTCTGAGATTAGACTACCAAGAGAGTCTTCTTCCTCTAGAGTAAGTTAAAGGTAACCTCCATCTTGAAGCCTTCTCTGATTGGCTGTTCCCAGCTGATCCCATCTCAGGTGGAGGGAACCACTGCCTCCCTTTGCAGACCCCATCCTTTCATCTGTGACATCTGCTGTGTTCAGTTGTGTATACATCTGTAATAGATGAGGAATTTCTTGAAGGTAGGGACAGTATCTCATAGCCTTCCCAGATCTGGTACAGAATAGAGGTATGACAAATAAGAAGTGGTATATACATGCTTTTTATTTTAGTTATTCATTAATCAGTTAAACCAATTTAGAGATAGTCTTGCTGTGTAGCCAGAGTAGCTTTAAACTCAGGATCTTCCAGCCTCAGTCTTCCAGATACATTATAGGCATATGCTATGGGGTCTGCCTTTAATACTTGTTTCTTTGATGGATGGGGTAGATGGATGGATGATTTGTATGGAAATAAAATTAATTATTTCCTTTGGATATATGTTTTCGATATTGCAAATTCGACTGTGATAAACATCATTATAAAAATACTTTCCTGGCTTCCATGTCACTCTTTAAGCTCAGAAGTATAACTTTGGGCACCCAGCCAGGGACTTTTTAAAGCCTCGATGTGTCTCTTGAGTGTCATTTGGGATGCTGGAGCCCTGTGCCATTCTGATTTCATTATTTTTTCTTCATTCTTGAAGAGTAGATGCCATTGCATTTTCTGTGCTCATTTGACAGGTAAAGTTGATCTCTCACTGTGGTTTTGTTTTGCTTCTTCCATGGGTGAAAAGTTGAACATTTTCCAAATGTCTCTTAGTCATTCCTCTGTGCATTGTCTCAACAGGCACTTTATTTCATAGTTCTATTTGGATCCCTGGGGAGAAATAAAAATCACCAGCTCCTACGAATGTACAGTTCTAGGATGGAATCAGACAGCATCTGTCATCATGACTGAGTGGGCTCAAAATCTTTTCTCAGCCATTTTTGTGGGTGGGTCTTGGACTTTGGGGTGTGCTTGGCCCTTCTCTGAGCCCATGCTTACAGGACTACTCTTGCGCTGCCCAGGGTCTCACCCCAGTAACCTTTCTCTTAGCTCAGGATGCCTCTTGGGTGTTTGGGATGCTGTAACTAACCTGGGCTTGAGCCCTCAATGTCTAGACAAAAATCAGACGTTTGTCAGCTACATTACTGACATCACAGTTATATTGTGAATTGTCCAGTGGACAGTGGCAGTTGACAGACACTGCCTTCTCAGCACGCCAGTGTCTTTGGAACATCCTTAGCAGCAAAAAAGATGCAGCTTTGAGCAAGGCCTTGTTAACCTAAGAGATCTTTTAGTAAAATCTCAGTTTTCTATGAGTAATACAAAGAGTGGCGTGTGGTATTCCTCATGACCACAGCCTCATTTTCAGTGTCTTGCTGGAGTCATTTCTTAAGCCTTCTGAGAAGAGAGAAAGGATTGGAGCTGAGGGTCAGCACTTCTAAAGTGTCCTTACAGGATCTGGCAGGAGGCTCTTACTTCTGGGGCAAACTAAGCTGTGTAGATATTAAAGATTATATTGCACAGGGAAGGGCCTGATTTGGGATGCCTAGTGCTTTGTTATGGACTGTTTGCAAGGGCAGATCTGTGAGGGTAAATGCAGAATGAGGGATGATAGATAATTTTGTCTAGGCCCTGTTGGAGCTTTGAGTGGCACCAGTTGGAACATGTTCCTGGCTCCCAGTCTACCAGCTCAGGGACCATCATGTCCCTCTTCTTAGGCTTCTGAAGCATCTTCCATTAGCAAGTACTAATTAGAAGAACTTGTATTTTAGAGGCTGGGCACAAGAACTCCCCAAGTTAGCAGGGGGGCAGTATTTCAAGTCTCAGTGTAGAAAAAGAACTGGGAGAGAGAGAGAGAGTCATGGTCAGGAATATGTTCCTGTATCAAGAGCAAAGAGTGAAGACAGTGTAATCCCATATGTATGTCTGTCTTTTTTCCTCCAATTCAGGTCACGATAAATTTGCACAAACAGCCAGCTTGAATTCTGCACACCGGACACAGGCCAACCCTCTCACTTGGATTCAGAGACTGTCCTGCTCAGAAAATGAGTTGTGTGTACCCAGGTTTCAGAATGCCACAGGAAGTCAACTGGGCACATCCATGGAGAACATGCAAGGTAGCAAGATGCTCAGGATGGAGAGAATCAGAAGCAGGTAGGCTTCGTCTCTCTTCAGAGCCCAGACGACCAGGGTGCACTGGACCTATCTGTACCTGAAGCTTTAAAGTCTGTGGAGTTTAATGCTTAAGAACATGTACGTTTACTGGGTTGCGATTAACATGATCCAGAGGTGTACCATAGACTACTATGCTGACTGCCATAGGGCCAGATGTCACTCCCATGTCCTTCTGTTCAGACCTTCTGGTAGAGAGAGGACTAGGTGGTGACAGGAAGCTGAAGAAAGTAAAATTAGCAAATGCCAGTAATCACTGCTGAACTATATCGTAAAGCCATGGCTATCATAAGCCATGGGCTATCATAAGCCAGGTACTGCTCTGGGCACCTGTTCCCCAGCTGACTTTGCACAACACTAAAGTTGTTTGTATTGTTTTTTTCCCATTTTCCAGAAGGGGAAACTCAAGGCCTAGTAACACAGCAGCCTGTCCCAGAGATTGTACTTGTCACCCTGACCTGCCGCTACTCTCTAGGCCCACAGCTTGTCATTCAAATTTGAACGTGAATGCAGAGAGCTCCTAATGAGATGTTCCATTGTAAAACAATAATCCATACATTTAAAAATAGCCTAGAACTTGGAACACGCTTACAAGTCAATTACATAAATAGCACAGATTTCCAGGCTGCTTACTGCCGAGGGGGTGGCAGGATCCGCTTTGGGGGGAGATGAGTTCTACATCTGCTTCAGCAGGAGGGAATGGATGATTCATTTGAACTGAAATACACACATATATGCAGACACCTTAAAGTAATGCTTAGGAAATTATTGCCCAATTCTGCCGATGCAACCACACCTCCCTATGCAGTACAAACGTCAATCAATATCGAGGAAGCAAACCTCATTTTGAGTCTCCGTGACAAAGCGCTCCAAGAACAGTGGTGCAGGCTGGCGGCCATCCTATTATTCTGTTTCACAACTTTATGAGTCAGAAAAGGAGGCAGATCTCCACTTTGTGTGCTATTGAGGGCATGATGGTCATCGGAGGGCACACCCTGTATGGAGGTGGCTGGGATTCTCTGTACTAGGGCCATCTTCCTCCTTTACAGCCTCAGGCCCTTTCCACACAGGGACTCCAGTGAAAGTCTGCACTTCTGCTCTGAGCTCTGAGGACCTGGAAGAGCTTGCCAGTGGTCATGCCGAGTATTTCAGAGCCAGCACATCCTCACTTCTGCCATCATTCCTGGGTTTATACAGATTCAAAGGGAACAGAAATGGGCCTCATTTCAATGAGTGAGGGTCAGTGGGTCTTTTCCCCATCACCCATTGGTTTAAATTACTTTCTAGCACTTCATTGTTTTCAGGCAGAAGCAGGACTGGGAAGAGTCAGCAGGCAGAGGTGCTTGCAGCCATGCCTAACAACCCAAGTTGTGTTCCTGGTAACCACGGAGTGGAAGGAGGAACAACCCCTGAAAGTTGTCTGCTGCCTACTGACCTTTACACACACTGTAGCATATGTGTGTGAATACACACACACACATTTAATATATATTAAATGTATATATTTATATGTAATTTAAAATGTAAAGACAAAAGTAAATGCAGAAGAAGGCCAGAGTGCTGGCTCTCTGTTGCTATAACAAAATCCTTCATGTAATACACTTAAAAAGAGGTAAGGTCAATACTGGCTCACATTTTCTGTCCATAGTCAATCGGCCCCACTGATGTGGGACCAGTTGCATGTCATGGCAGGAGTGTGTGGTGAAAGAAGCCTATTCATTTCTGGTGGGTGGGGGAGAAAGGATACCAAGAGGACAGAAGTGGGGTTCTGCCATCTTTTTCCTCTAAAGGCCTCTATTAAGGTTTGGATATAGAGTGTCTTCTAAAATGGTTCACATACTGGAAGCGTGGTTACTGCCCGGTGACACAAATATGGAAAATGCCGGAAACTTTAAAGTGTGTGATTTAGGAAGAAGCAGGTCCCTTAGGCGAAAATTGTAGGTCCAACCGAAGTAGTTTCTTCAGCATCTACTACATGCCTGTACTCAGTGGGTGCTGTGGATTTGATATTTGCAGCACAGACATGGTCCATGTCTCCTGGTGCTCATGGGTAGGCAGAAATGGCCAGGCAAGATCACATGGGAAAGAGCAGGTCTTGCTGATTTCTTGGTATTTGAGGCATGCAGGCTAGAGTCAGAGTGGGAATGACAGGCAGCCTGTGGCATTGACCTTAAGGGGGCCCTCATCACCAGTGCCATTCATAGAAGTTGTTTACACAGAGCTTCTGAGTACAACGATGCTGGCTACTTTCCTCTGGTCACTGCTCTGAAGCCTTTTCCTGACTGCCTGGCAAAGGGCTGGCTCCTCCGCTGCTGCACTGGCTCCATTTACAACAGCCTCTCCCCATGTGTGCCCATCCTGACAAGCACATGTTCTTATCCGTCTGCTCTAAGCTCAGAGACTCCCAAGAATAGCAATGCACCAGTTGTATCCTCAGCTCTGAAGCCAGAGTGTGGAAGTTTTCAGTAAATGGATTTTGAGAGGTTGGCATTTTAAGGAAAAAAAAAAAACCACTCTTGAGGTAAAATACACAAGGCATAAAATGTATCATTAGAACCATTTTATGCTTTCTACTTTGTTGTTTCTAAGGCAGTGACGTTGGGTACACTGACATTGTTGCTGGACCTTACCACCCTTCCTGGGGCTCCTCTCTGCCCATATAGAAACCACCTTTTGTCCTCACTCCCTCCCACCTGAGCCTAACCCTAATCCAGCCCTTAGCACCCACTATCTACTTCCTGTGTCTGCAAGTGAGACTCTTCAGATAATAGCTGACTCGTATACCATTTGTCCTTCTGCAGCCAACAGTAAGTGGATTTTGAACAATTGAGAGATGGTTCCCTGGGTGGCCCAGATCACATGAGCTACAGAAACCCAGGCCAGATATGCCCTTGCTGTTCTTAAAAGGGTACCAAGAAAAACTATATTCCCAAGCTTCTCTCTGGTCCTTCTTGGGTACTGGCATTTTTCCTTCTCTTAAGCCTGTTCGATTGCCAATGTCTCTCTGTGGGCACTTTGACCTTGGAAGGCTGATGCCCCCCAAACTTCCAAAGGGCTGGCTCATCTCTGACTCATACATGCTTGGTTCCTTGCTGATTCAGGGCTGACCCCTAGTGAGTTTTAGTTAATTTGGGTTGCATTTGCTGCAAGGGCAGATACAAGGAGGAGTATATACAGAATGAGGTTCCTCCAAGCTTCGGAAGAGTTACTTTGGTCTGCCTCTGCTCCCAGAACAAGCTCTGCCTGTCAAACCTGGGGACCCCTTTTCCTTTCTGCACTCTGCATCTTTAAGGTGTGTTTTTGAGGAAGCCATGGGTCACTTGATTCATTGCCAGTGTACTATACTATCTAGAACAGGCTTTACTTACTGGCATATTATATGCACCAGTCTGTTTTCTGTTGTTATATAAACAATAGCAAGGCTGGGTACCTTAAAGGAGAGAAAGGTTTAGATAGCTCACATTGTTGAAAACTGTACAGACAGATGGGTGAGTATGTAGTCCTCAAGGGACACAACATATGTGGGATTGCCTGACCCTTCTAGAGACTTTTAGCTGAAAGCAAAAGCAAACAATAAAACATCAGGCAAGCCAGCATAGCTCTGTCCAGCTTTAGCTTTTGTGGAGCACCTTCACGAGCCTGGGACATTGGAACATCATTCTTCTTTTATGACCAAGGAAATGGGGTTCTGGAGCAGCTGCATATGCAAACTAAGGGGTACAGTGGAGGTTCATGTGAAGTCTGGGTGACTATAATGATCCCTCTGGGACGGAGACCCTATGGCCATTGTTACTTCTGTGGTCCTTGTCACTAGACCAGCCTGGGTGGGAGTTGGTCTAGGGATCTGCTGAATTTCTGGCCACAAAACTGCCTTCTCCAGGCCACACTAACAATTGGCCAAGATGTTCCTCCCAGGAGCACCCATCTTACCTTTTTATCTTTCCCCTCAGCCTGTACACTGGTGGAGAGCAGCTGCACAGCATCGGTTTGAATCAGAAGCCAACTCGTACTCTCCTCGGGACAGCCGGTCACAGCATGTGTGCAGGTGCGGACTGAACAGTGGCCAGGTGCAGGAAAAGGAGCCTCACACATGTACTTCTTTGCATACTGTTTGTTTCCCAAAGAAAGCTCACAATTATGTCACTTTAAAAATTATTCTTAAAACTTCTTGGATTTGAGAAGACCTCTTGTTGGCAACATCTGGCCTTGGGTGGCCGATGAATCTAGTAGGTGATAGTTTTGGGGAGGTGGCTCCCAAAGCTCTGGTCCAGTCTGAGGAGTACCAGCTCTGTTGCTTCTCATGGGCCCATAGTAGCTCCCCATGTCCCCCAGAGAGCATGCACATGGAGGGCAGTGTGGTTTTCTCTACAAGGTCCCAATCAAAATGAAGACAAAGATTCTACAACTAAGGAAAGTACTAGTACTTAATGAATGCTGAGCTTGGAGCCAGATCTGAATACTGCCACACATCTCTACTATCTGCTATTAACTAAACTGTCTGCCTGCCAGGCTCAGGCATGGCTCCTTGGGGAAGAAAGATGTGGATTGATTGTGAAGGTCGGTCACTAGTTTCTCACTTGAACTATAACAGAAATTGGATCCTACCCCAGGACTCAAGCTTTCTAAAAACAACTTCAGGGTTCTGCTTTGAGTCTCTTTCAGACACAAGCTTGGGAAGCACTTTAGTACCCACAGGCTGGGCTGTCAACCCTTGTACATTGGTGACTAGTATAGACTCGTGTTAGCTTTTCTTTATTAGAAAAAAAATTCTGAGATGAGTCAATTTAAAAAGAGGAAAAGTGGGAAGGCAGAGGCAGGAGGATCTCTGTGAGTTCAAGGCACGCTTGATTTACATATCAAGTTATGGCCTGGCCAGGGCTACATAATAAGACTCTGTCTTAGAAACAAAGGAGAGGAAAGGTTTATCCATAATTTCAGATGTATCCATCCTGGTTGTTGGGCCCTGTTCTTTGGACTTGTGATGGCAGAGTTTATCAAAGTAGAAGTGGATGATGGACAAGGCCTGTTCACTTATGAGAGTCAAGAAGCAGAAAGACAGAGACAAACAGACTGCTGATAAATATCCCCTTCAAGACCACACATGCAATGACTCAACTTCAATATACCTTTAGGCCCCTCCCCCAAAGGTTGTACTATGTCCAGAAGCAACACTCAGTGGCAACAAAGTTCTCAACTCATGGTCCTTTTAGAGACGTTCAAAATCTAGGCCATTGCAAGAGTGGGAAGACTGTATTGTCTCATCTCTGCATTTTAATTTTAGTTGTCACTGGCAGGAAATACAGCTGGCACTTACCTTCCATCTTGTCTCAAGGGCAGAACAGGAAAAAAGAAGTTAGGTGAACACGGTCACACATGAGCCTTGAGTGCAGAGGCGGTGTGATGAAGAGTCTGAAGCCAGTGTTCATAATGAGTAGGAGGTCCATCTAAGCAACACTGAGAGATCATGTCTAAAAAATAACAAGTGCTGGAGGTTTAACTCAGGGGTAGAACACTTGCCTAGATTCCATCTTGCCAAGGACCAATATCTGCTTGGAGGGGGGTTCCTGAGAGAATGGGTGTCTGGGAGCAGTGAAACAAATGACTCGAAGTGGGTTACAAACTGATGACCTATGTTCTGCTCGCTTTTCAGATTGTTCTTTCTCAAGAGCAGATCAAAATCCAGTCTTTTATTTACATATCAATTTAGTTATTACCCCGGGTTCACTTTTGATTATCCTATAAATCAGCATCCCATGACCCAAGCCCCTTGATTCTTAGAGATAACAAACATTTTTTTTAAAACATTGCCAAAGAATTCAGAGATCTGTCTGTCTTTGTTAAGCACAGATGATAGACCACCCTGAAATTACCATTCCTACCACTCCTGGGCCTGGATCTAAACTCCATCCGTCCCAGGCTGACCTTGAACTCAGGAATCTGCCTGCCTTTGTAAGCATAAACAAAAAACTTAGGTGGGTGAGATCTTGTCCTGTGATCACCACTCCCTAAATCTCTTTATCTCCTTCCTTTGTACTCTTTCTGACAAGCTGGCTTATAGTGCAGCTGCCTCTGTTCCTTTAGATCTGTGAAGCTCCTTATACAATTCATATTGTATCCTTTTGTTTTGCATAGTTGAGAAATGATATATTTTTGAACTCATGTCTTTAGTGTTATTTCCAATAACTTTAAAGGCTGATATATATATATATATATATATATATATATATATATATATATATAGAGAGAGAGAGAGAAGAGAAGAGAGAGAGAGAGAGAGAGAAGCCTTATGCCCACAGCAACTGTCAACACTCATGGAGGCCCATGTCCTGCTGGCCCTGTGCCAGTGGTGGGAACCATGTCAGGACATCCCTGCCATGGCCAAGCAGGACTTGGCACTATCTCTAGCACCAGGAGACAAGAGTGAAGTGGGGAGAGATTTATGGTAAATCATACAGAAAATGGACATCATTGACCACTCAGCCATGGTCTCTGCTCTTGCAGCTGAGTCTTGACTAACAGTGGGCCCAGTTGTGATCCAGTGGAACGTATGCTCAGTAATCTGCTTCCAGATTGCCGGGAGATTTTCTGTGAGCTGCTCTCGCTTCTTTGCGTATGCATTTTTGTTAGGTTCCAACTGTTTGGGCAGGAAACCCAGGTATGCTGCTTTGATTCTGCCTCAGGGTCACAGAACAGCAAGAAGAAAAGCTTTATGGAAGAACCCAATCAAGACATCGTGTGTGTGATGCTGAAGCGGGATCCACTTCACGGCTTTGGTAAGAGGGATCCCTAGAGGTGAGGGCCAGGCTCTGCTCAGCAGAGGGAGAGTAGGCATTTTTGATTTTTCCACTCTCTTAACCCAGGATGCTTCTCTCCTATCTTGCATTTTTTCAACAATTCTTTCCATTTTCCCCTTTCTTTTAATGCCTCAAAAAACCACTAAGACTTTTGGAAAAAAGGATTCTTTGCAGGCACTGATATATTTTCAGGGTGTGTCTAAGCACAAGATCATGTCCCCGCCCCCTACCCCACCGCACACAAGTCTTGTACCAACCTTTCTCCAGTATAAGGAGGTTCTCAGTAATGTAGAGGAGTAGGCAATCTTTCTCATCTTCAATTATTAATTCCAATTTAAAATCCTTAAACCATGTAAGAAGAAAAAGATATGGAAAAGAAATGGAAACAGAGTATTTGGCTAGAAATCATCTTCCCTGGGACTGGGGAGATGGCTCAGCTGATAAATGCTTGCCATACAAATGTGAAGCCAGAGCTTGGATCCCCAGTACCCACATGAAAAAGCTGAGTGTGTGTGGTGTTGTGCCTGTAATCCTGGTACTCAGGAAGCTGAGACTGGAATTCCACCAGCAAGCTGGCTTAGTTAGACTGAATCAGTGGGCTTTGCATTCATTGAGAGACTGCTTCAATAAATTAAGTGGAAGCGCTGAAGCCCACATGAAGCCTCAACTATAACTCCAGTCTCAGGGGATCTGATACCTTCTTCTGGCCTCCACAGGCATTATACACACGGTACAGAGACACACATGCAAATAGAACACCCACAGACATTTAAGAAAGAATGTATAAAGTAATAAACAAAGTGGAGAGGAATCCAGGAAGACATTCAACATAAAACTCTGGTCTCCACGTACACGTGACACACATGCATGTGAACCTAAACACATGTGAAATGCAGGCAACCTCAACTCCTCACAAAGCCAGCTTGTGTTGGCGGGCTGCATTTCTAGCCTTAACTGTGGGTGTTAGAGGGAACAGTCTGCTTTCCCCTGGCATCCTACTAAGGTGAAATTATCAGCACTTGGTAGCTATGTGAGCCACTAAGTCATCATCATCTTATTCATAAATGCCATCTTGGTTACAGGTTTTGTCATTAACGAGGGAGAAGATGCAAACCAAGCAAAACCCGGCATTTTCATATCTTCCCTTATACCTGGGGGACCAGCAGAAAGAGCTAAAAAGATCAAACCAGGTACACCCTAAGTTAAATTGCCTGAGATGTTTTAAAATACTATCTTTCTTGTTTCCTTGCTGGGGCTATTGAGGCATTTTTTTCTCTCTCTCCAGGGGGAAGATACTAGCCTTGAATCACATCAGCCTTGGAGGGCTTCACATTCAACATGGCTGTTAGAATGATCCAGAATTCTCCTGACGACATAGAATTAATCATTTCTCAGTCAAAGGGTTCGTTTCATCTTACTTTTGGCAATGGTACTGTCTCCTCTGTTATCACCATGAGCACAGCACCAAAGCTCTATGTAGCTTTTCTGTGTAGCTCTCTGCAAGCATGGCCATGGCTTGTAAGCAGGCAGCACAGTGGCATAAATCAGTATACTCTGCAATGGCAGGGGCAGAGTGCTGCCCCACGATTGCATGTCTCCCTGAAAGCCAGCAACCTCCTTATTAGGAATGGCTGGATACACCCATTGTGTTTGTGTTTCTGCCCACCCTCCTTGCATGACAGGAAGGGAATTCTTTTTTTTAATTAATTAATTAATTTACTTTACTTCCCAATCGTAGCTTCGTAGCCTTCTCTCCCTCTTCTCCTAGCTCCCCCCTCTCGCCTCACCTCTCCGACTTCCTCAGGGAGGGAATTCTTGTTGACACTCAAGTCCAAGATTTCTATAGCTGAGCTCAGGTGAAGTAGTTACATTGGCATCTGGGAAAGAGAGTAAAATTGTCCTCAGGCTGCTTCCGTACTGCAAGCACAGTATTCTTACCATGTAGCAACAGATCAACTCCTAAAATCTTAGTTGGGAAAGATTGTTTTCTTCATCTTTTGACTTAAAGAACAACAGCTAAACAACAAATGTGTAGAACCAAAGAACAATATTATGTTTACTTGGAGCATTTTTGTGGGTTATTTATAGAGGGAATGGAGGGAGGCTGGTTACTAAGGACCACACATTGGAAGTCTTCCCTCATCCTGGTTACTAAGGACCACTGATGCTTTATGGGTTGGTGATTGTGTAACTTAAGTGAGGTGGCTTGTAAACTCAGGCTCATGTCTAAATGCAGACTCACACCCGCTCTTGGAAATCCAGTCTCATACTTGCACATGCTGTCACCAAGTAGCTTTCTATTACCCTCACTGCAGATAGTGGCACTAGGGTCTTTCACAATGCCTCGGGCCCAATGCCAGAACTCCTATCATGCTGGCCTCAAATCACAGTCTCTCTTGGATGTTACACCCTGGCACCTCTTTCTGAGGCAGGTCAGTAAGAGCATTTCCCTTCACATTCTCCACTTGAGGGCATTCAGTTCAGGAAATAAACCAGATGGGCAAATCACAATTCAGTATAGTCCAAGGACAGCCTCTATCGTGGTCAAGATGTTAGAAATTAATATCCAAAATCTAATGTGCTCTGACCACAGTTTTGCATTAGAGTTCAGAAAACAGGCACATTCACCGTCTGGGAGTTATATACCATCTCCATGTGGTGGCCCAGTTCCTTGTGGAGAAGATAACTTTGCCACAGTTGCCCCTTCTCCTGAGCTGATCCATTGCCAGGGAAAGCCATCCAGTGATGGTCTTCTGTTAAGGCAGCTGTTCTAGACTGGACATTAGGAGCCAGCAGCTAAAGGTCATCAGGAGCAGCTATGAACATTTATTGTTATCTGAGTTGTAATCAGCTGCAGAAAGTCAGGGTTCTCTAGAAGAATGGAACCAATAGAATGAATATATATTGCAGAAGGGGATTTTTTTTAAAGACTGGCTTAAATGATGCAGGATGGGTAGCACAATAGTGGGTGTCTGCTCTGGAAAGACTGATGACAGTAGCTACTTCATTCACAGGTTGGATACCTAGCTATCCCACATGGCATTGAGAGCCTCTAAGATTCCTGGTAAGCTGCTGGTCTTCAGTTCATACAACAGGGCTAAGGATAGATATTCAAAAACAACAGAAGATCCAGCAAGCGAGCTGCACTATTTGCAAGGTCAGAAGGTGCTGCCCACTCTGAGGAAAGGCTTGCCTCTCAGTCAGTCATTCCTGGAAATGCCCTCACTTAGGGATTGTAGATTGTATCAAGCTGCTAATCACAATTAACTACCATGACTCCTAGCTTATACTTCTAGTACAAAGGGCACAGTTGGACAGTTTGGCTTTTCAGGTCTAAAGTCCCATCTTCTGCTCTCATGCGGCCATGGAAGAGAGTGGACGGATGTTTGCAGTACTACCCAAAGTATAATGACAGTGAACTATGTGAGAAAAATGATCAGGACCATAGCCTTAAGTCTATATGTGTGTTCCCACCTCCAGGTCTCAAGAAACTCTGTTATACTCACCTTTTTCCAACACACATCTGTTGAGCCATTAATATTAGTGCATTAATAGTAAATAAAATTGCTGATGTGTATATGTCAATCTACATGTGTGTGAGAAGATTCATATATATGTACACACGCATCTTTATGTATACACATAAAATCCTCGGTTTATGAATAATATGCTTCACTAATCTGCAATATTATGCTACTGACATTTTTTTAGATATAAAGAAATCAAAGTCCAGATATGTTACTCACCTTATGCCAGGGTCTACTTACTGATCCACATCTAATGCCTTTTGATTTATTCTATGCCAGTTGGAGGAAGCAGGAATTTATGGCCAGCCTTCACTTAGAGGAGCCCAGTCTGGTGTCACCAAGTATACAACATGTTTGTCTTGGTGTCACATAGTTTTGCCAAAGGTCAGGGTTAAGAGAAGCCCCACATGTTGAGCATGGAATTTGATACGGACTAGTTCATTCTTTCCATTTAATTGATTACTTAATTAATTAATTAATCTGTTCTAATTAAACTGAGATGACAGTTTCCTGGTAGCCTGTTGTAAAAATGGAAAGAACTCATTACCCTTCCCTCCCTCTGGTCCCTCCTCTTCCCTCTCTTCTCTTTTCCTTTATCTCTTTCTCCTCCCCCATCCCAATCACCCAAACAATGGAGCTTAACACAGAGAGCTGATATTTTTCAATATCCCTGCTCCCATGTTTCATAACTGAGTCATACAAGTTCTATTTATGTTTCTGATCACATCTAGAACCTTCCCTTTCTCTACTCTAGATGCAATATTCTCTCTGAAATGTTGAATTCATAACATGTCTCATGTAGGATGCTACTGATCTTCCAGTCTCTCTAACATTAATTTCTTGGCTTGTTTTTTGTAGGTGTTTGTGGACCATCCCCAGTGAAGAAAAGAACAGCACAACAAGTTCTGGCACATTCTGTACAGACATCCTGAGCAATAGGTGCCAGGGAAGACAGTCAGCACACACACATGACCAGGACAGAAATGTCAGAGGACCAGAAATGGCTCAGGTGCAGAGCTCACCACCCAGGCAGGGGCCTCACCTTCCCCTCTAATATTAGATACTTATCCTCTTGGTCTATACATTCCAGACTCTGGAAGAAAAAGAATAGGCTGTATAGTCTAGTAATGCTCCCATGTCCTGGGACCTATGATCTTGGTGTGCCACATCAAGCAGGTACAAGCTGGTAGCACAGGGAGCAGGTAGAGATACTGACATGGGTGTCAGGGCTCAGTCTAGAGCCTCTAGTGTCCCTCCTCATTTATTAGAGCTGTTTCTGATAACGACAACGTGAGGGAATTGATTGGTGCTGAGGACAAGGCATGGGCCACTAGGTGTCTTATAATCTTGACTTCTAATTGGTCCTTGAGCTGGTAACTAAATAATCTTGGGCTTACTATTGTCCAATGGAACAAGAAGATAAAGTGGAGCCTTGGCTCCCAGTTGTTGAATGCATTGTCCACTGTCATCTTGGCTACTGGGTAAGCAAGTCTCCCATGGCCCCCAGACCCACCCTTTCTTTTGTTCTGGGTGCCTTGTAGCTGATACTCATAGGCTCTTTCAGTTGATTCTGACTGGAAGAGGCTTTGTCAAGAGCCTGAAATTCTGGCCCAAATGGGGATAAGCCTGCCACTGGCCCTGTGCTTGCATAGGTAGCCATTGCTTCAGCCATGAGCAGAGTGCTTCCCAGCATACTGCAGAGTGACTTTCTGGCTTCCATCACCCATTTGTCCCTCTCAACCCCATGCTCAGAGCAGCCCCAGCATCTGCTGCTCTTACCTTAGGTGCTCAACTGCTGCTCACTGCTTTCTCTAAAAACTGCCAGGACATTTGGAAGAGGTATGGTATGAACTCTCCTCCCTGGCCCAAACTGAGTGTGTATATTTTCTTGTTCTTTTGGGGATTCTGGTTTAAACAGTCAAGTTGCTCTGTGTCTCCCATATTTCTCTTGTGGAAGTAGAAGGATGTTGTCTGTCCACAAGAACCTCAAAGATGCAGCCTGTGCTCAGCACTGATGAGATGTTTGGATCTGTTACTTTGGACATGTATTAGGGAAAATTGTGTTTGAGCCTATTACTAAGCCAAGGCATTCCAGTGGTTTGCATCTTGTGAACTGCCACCAAGGGAGGACTAGCCATGCTTTTCCATAGGACAAGGGGCACCCCAGTACTGTTTCCAGTTCAGGTGGTGGCCACTGCTTCCTCTGGACTCAGTTGCTTCAACCATGCATGAACTCTTTCATTTCACAAACGGTTGTCAACCACTGCATAAGTATTGGACTCTGGTCAGATGCAAACACAGCAAAGAATGCAACAGACAGTTCTGACACTCACAGTCCAGAGAAGCATGCTGTTCCCGGTGTGTAGAAGGAATTTTTTCTCCTCATTTACTGGACAGGGTCCTTGTAACAGAGACATAGTGACAAAACATACACACACACACACATATGTACATACATACACACACACACACACACACACACACACACACATGTTTTGTAGGAGATTTTGTGAGAAAATGAAGGCCCAAAGACACAGTTAAATGCAAGTGTGGTCTACAGGAAGTTTGGTGTAAATAGAGAACTGTGGAGAAGTGTGACTAAGTAGAAGGCAGGAGCCACCTGGAGGAATTTAGTGAGGCAGTTAGCTTAATTCTCTGTGCCCCAACCCTTAGTCTTTGGAACTAAGGATGCAGCTTCCTTGGGCACAGAGAAGATATTTCTCACATGATGACCTTATATCTCACTAAGGGAAAGGTTAGAAAATTCTTGGTTTCAATGATAGGCTTCAGGTTAGGAGATCCAGAGGAGGCCAGTGACCTGTTCACTCGTACTCTTTCACGGGTCCCATAAACTCAGGAGTGTCTGTGTGCTGAGTGATTATGATGTAGCATGTTCTGTACCCAAGTAACAAGGTCTGGCATACAGTAGGCCTCTATTCATGTTAGTGTCTTTTTGGTTGGCTGTGATACTCTTTCAGACAGCTTAGGCATGATGAGCTAGATACAGTTGGACTTGGAGGCCATAATACTAACATTTGAGAGGCTGAGGCCAGAGGATTGTCACAGATATGAGGCCAGCTTGATCTACTTAGCAAGTTCAAGTCTAGTCAGGATTACATAGTGAGAATTTGCCTTAGACAAAAACAATCAATCAAGCAAACAAACTAATAAAAGCTGGATGTAAAGTCAGCAGAGAATAATAAAGACGACAATAGTCACCTACCTGTGTGTCCTGGGTACCTTTTATAAGTGGTCTCATGAAAGCTAGATGAGGTAGTTATGACAGTCACCCCCTCCACCCCCATAGTGTCTTACCCAGTGCACAAGAAGGAAAACTTTGTGCTAAAGCATCAAGGGAGTCACTGGCAGATCTGAGATGAAATCTATAGAGTTGGACTCCAGAGCAGAAACTGTGTTCTCAGGCTGCTGGTTAGAAGGCTCCCTTTGGCAGGAAAGAGCAGAGAAGGATTTGTGTTTGTGCTTTTGTAGTGGGGAACTTGCAAGCTGGTTTTAGGGTAGTTGAGGGGGAAATGAACAATTACAGGACTATACCATCTAGGCTTTTCTGGGTCACATGACCAACTCTGTGGCCAAGCCACCAGTGGCCATTTTGTCCCCACTTTGGATCTCATTCATGTCAGCTGTTTCATTCCCCAAATTTCAGTGTTTAGTCCAAGCACCTTGCCAAATCAGGGAGTGCAGAGTCTTTGGAAGAACTGGTGCTTTGTCTATTCTATACTGATCTCTTTAGAAGCTCTTCTGTTGAAACGATGAGTTTTAGTTTACTTCAGCCTATTTAGTTTCTTGTGAGTTAGTGGTATTTTCTAACATGGACCAGGAATCTCAAAGCAAAGAGAGGATAGGGAGAATGGAACATGGCCAGCAAGGGGGCATTTTCTCTCAATGGCTTCTCATACCTTCTTGGAGTCCTTATGTGCCCATGGGCTTACGTTTCAGCCAGACCTGGCTTTACATTTCAGTTCTTCTCACTATTAGCTGTATCTCTGAGCGTCCATGTGATGACACCCTCTTTGTCACACCCACATGAACTTATTATCACAAAACTTATCAGTTATCTGAATGGGAATCTCCTTGCTAAACACCTCAAGTGCCTTAGACAATATTCAACTTGGGCATGTGGCTCTTCTCCTGGACTCCAGCAACTTGCACAGGACTGCCATTTCCTCACTCCCCTTTCTGTTGCCATAACAGAATGGGTGAGTTACAAACAATGGTTTATTTGGATCATGATTTGGTAACTGGGAAGTCCCAGATCAAGGAACTATATCTGAGGAAGGTTATTGTGATTCATGAGGCTTGTGCCTTCATGACCTAATGACTATGAAAGTATTATCTCTTAATGTTATATTAATAGTAATTAGATTTAAGGATTTTCAGAAGAGATGCTCAAACATCAGCATTCTGGACATAATGGGTCCTCAACAAATGTCTTATACATAGTTGAATGGATGAACAAATCTTGCATAATTATTATCACAAGTACCAAAGAAATTGACTGATGCATGGTATGACCTTTTTCATAAATTCTTCAACTATTGAAAAACCAACCATAACATGGGCAGTATTGCTAGGAATGGTCAGAGATCCTCCTGAGGTTTGCTTTTGCTTCAAGAAGTTGTCATGTGATTGGTAGCCAGCATGCTGCATTTGGCTGGCATCATGTGTTGAATGATCTGAGAAGCACTTGAACAGCTTCAGTTCTAACATGAACATTTGCAAAGGAAGTGCAGATAGGAGGAATTTACATTTATCCATCCCCTGCCATGTGCTGGCCCATTCATAGTGGAGGCACTGTTAGAGTCCAGTTCTGTGGATTAGGAAATGGAGGGAATAGATTCTGAGAGAGTTGTGCAAAGTCACATGTAAAGGAATTGACAATTCTGGAGATGTCTCTCGAGGTTCTCATGCTGTTTCTGGGTACAATGCTGCTAGCTCCTAGTAGCACGTGAGAGCTAAACATCTGCAGAGGTAGGGAAGGTGCCTTATAGCTCCGTTTTTTCCATTTGTTTGCTTGTGGCAGGGCGCTGGTTCTTGTCCTCCATCACCTCTAGAAACTGATGCTGGTGAAATCTACTTCGTGGAGCTGGTTAAAGAAGATGGAACACTTGGATTCAGCGTGACTGTAAGACTTTCTAGGCAACTGGGAAAGCAATAAAATGGCGGCCATCCAGAGCCTTGGATGGCATTTCACTCTGACAATGTGCTCACTGTCCTTAAGTGCACATTGTATGTAAGTGTTAAACTGAGATTTCTGTGGGTAATTAGAATTCAAAGAGTTATGTGTGACTCAGTGGAACTTGAGGTTGTGCTTTGGACAGGTTCTAAGGAAGAGCAGCAGTAGAAGGGGCTATTGTGAGAGAAACTGGGTGAATTAGTCTGGCTCTAAGCTCAAGCTGCACAGTAAACTAATTTCATGGAGGGAAACCCAGGGTGAGCGGGTAACTCACTGCCAACCTGAGCAGAGTTGAAATAAACTTGTGCTCTATCCTCCAGGGCTCAGGACAAAGTTCCACCTTTGAGGTCTAACACTCTGCACTTGGCTTTTGAGCTCTACCTGGCAGATGTCTAAGAAGGACATTCCCTATGTAACTAGTCACCCAAGGGTCTGGGAAATGGTGTCTACAAAAGTGGTGCACACGAATTCAGAGTCCTGGATTGGAAAGCACTGTTTGTATTAGTGAACACTGGCCATGCCCCATTAGTTAAGACCATGGGATAGGGCTGAGGTTCAATGCTGACACGTTGGATTCCAAGAAACAGAACTGGAATTACCAGCACTTAAGGGAGTGTCAAAGGCATTGAAAAATCTCACAGGTAACCCAAGAGACGAGCAAAGGGAGAGCATGCTTTGTTCCCCTTGTTGTGTGTCTACATCAAGGAGCCTTGAATTGCTGAACCTCCAGCAGATGATTTTTAACACCAGGATATAAGGCTCATGAGTCCACAGGGACAGAACAGGCTGGGACTAAGTATGGTCAGTTTATTCTTGGCTTGATAGAACAATCCTATCACAAGCCACCAAACACAGCACTTTCTCATCTAAAAAACTTGCTAAAACTTAGATTATTCAGATATATGTGGATGCATATGCCAAAGGGAGATTGGTGGTTTTTTGTTTTTTTGGTTTTTTTTGACTAGTAAAAACACTAATTTTCTTTGGAGAATTTTCATTTCAAAAATAATTATTGAAATGTCGTGATTAAATCCAAATGACTGCTGAACAAATAAAAGACATTCAAACCCATGAAAAGCTACTGGAGTATACAAGCAAGTTAAAGGGAAACTTTAGAATTTATAACTGTCAGCTTGGCCAAATATAGCTGTGATACAGAAAAGGATACTGTCACAGTGAGCTGGTGGAAGTGTGGATAATTACATGCACATTCACATTGGGATGCAAGCTGCCAATAGCTACTGTCATGAAAAGAGTGTGCATATCTGTGGGCCACAGACATAGAAATGTGGATCCCAGTAAGTAAGACTGTGCATGTGAAGGCATTGAGTGCTGTGTTGCTAACAGTGGCAAGTGCATTGAAGAGAATGAATACTGATCAATTGAGAAAGGGTTGCATGCACTCTGGCACACATGCACAGAGACCAAGCTGATGGCCCTAAGACAAAAAGGAGTCAGCACTAGCTCCACCCACATGGAAAGGTTTCCACCAGGTGCTCATGGAGAAGAAAGCCAGAGCCTCTATTTTGTGCAACAGATAACCTAGCTGAGTTTGATTGGTCTGTGTTAGTTAATCAGACACAAAGACTACTAAGGCCGGGCAGTGGTGGCACATGCCTTTAATCCCAGCACTTGGGAGGCAGAGGCAGGCGGATTTCTGAGTTCGAGGCCGGCCTGGTCTACAGAGTGAGTTCCAGGACTACTAAGTAGTATGAAGTGAATTTAAACCTGTTTCTCTGGGAAGGGAGAACTGCATCATCCATGTGCAAGTTCAGTACACTTTTCTAAGCCAACTGAAGACCTAGATAGGTAGAGGGCGAAAAGTTTGAAGTCTAGCAAGGAAGGCTAGGTAGGCTGTGTGAGTTTACAGCAGCAGTCGGACGGTGGGTGGATCAAGGCTATTTCCTGGTTGTTGGCCACTTAAAGATCTGTGTTAGCATTGCTAGAGACATAATTTCCGAGGGGTCTTGAATCTGTTGCATAGACTTGCATTAACCCATAGTGTCATTCGTCAATTAGCTTTCCACCTCTATAACAAACACCAGAAATATGATCAAATTACAAAGTGAGGAGGCTCATTGTGGCCTGGAGCTTTAGAGATTTCAATTCATGATTGGCAGACTTTACCGCTTTGGGGCTGTGTAGCTTATCACAGTAGAGGGATGGGATAGATAAAGCCACTCTCTCATGACCAGGAAGTGAAGGAAAGAGGAAGAATGGGTCTCATAATGCTTGTCAAGTGCTCACTCCTCTGATGTAAAGACTGCCCATGATGCTCCACCTCTTACAGGATCTACTGTCCTCTAATAGCACCAGGCCAGGAGATACAGCACTAGGCCTTTGAAAGACTGTCAAGATCTAGACTAAAACAGAGCCATTCAGCTGACTGGCTTGGCTGTCTATTTTGAATTCTATATGAGCATACACATATGGAGAAAAGTAGAGAGAGGCGTATGAGCATGCATTCATTATTACTGTGCCATTAGCAGTGGTGTGGGAAGCAGAGGCAGGGAAGGAGTAAAGGACTGAACAAGAATGAGAAATACCGTTGATAAAATATCTGCCCATGTGTATGTCTAGCTATGGAAAGCAAATTGGAAAAAAAGAGGCAGCCTTGGATATTGAACTTTTAACTTGCAAGCTCATGCTCTGTTGTTGAGTTAATAAAAACAAGTGCAGAGCCAGCCATGGTGTACATGCCTGTAACCCTACAGGAGAGGACCTGGGCTACATAGAAAGACCCTGTCTCCAAAGAAAGTTTCAAGATAATTAGTTGTTTAAATTTATTTTTACTCCTGTCTTTGTATCCACAAACAAACATGTAAACATACCAGGTGTGCCAAACACAAGAACACAAGTCTTCAGTCCTTAGAGCTGGCTATAGAACACCTGCCATGTGCTACCTGGGACTTGGCTTGGCTTGGTTTGGTTTTGTCACTCATCCTATATTGTTATGGTCTGTTTAAGCTTGACCTTCTCGATCACTGGGGAAGAATTTGTCTGGGTGAATGCAGAAGGTTGTTGGAGTGAGATAGATCACAGTTGGAAGAGATGGGAGGGATGTAGGAGGCACCCAAGAGGGGACAGATGGGATTGAGTGTTGCTTTGTGTTTTTCAGGGTGGCATTAATACACGTGTACCTCATGGAGGAATCTATGTGAAATCTGTCATTCCTGGAGGCCCGGCTGCCAAGGAAGGACAGATCCTACAGGGTGAGGGACACATTGTCCTGGGAGTTATGCTCTCTGTGGTTTTCAGCTCTGGCTGAAATGATCAGCTCAGGCCTTGCTCATTTCAGCACTAGAAAACTTCTATATCTAGGGTTGCTTTCTTTGCCTGGGAAAAGGAAGATTTCACCTGCTTCACCCAACTGATAAGCTGGCACTGGTGTAAAGTTCATAATAAAAACTGGGTAGAAATTTTATGAGAAGCTTGCTGCTGGGAGAGAGTATTCCTTAGGAAGACTTTAGCATGGGAACATTCTGAGCTGTGAGCTTTCTCTTTACCATTCCTTAGAAAACAGCATTGGCATTGGTGATTCCATTTTGGCTGGGGGACATTGTGAGCATTCTATCTACTCTCCCTTCAAAGACAGACTTGGCTTTGGTGACCCCAGTTAAGCACAGGGACACCAGGAGCTTTCTCTCTACCCTAAATTGTTTCTCACTGGTCTGAAGAAAAGGAGTGACTTATTTTCCTCTGAAATAGCCCCAATTGAACCAAAAAAATAACAGAGATACTATTTATTTCCTCTTGAATTCTGGTATTTCCAACATCAACTATTGTCTTCCTGACCTTTTATTTTTTTTCTTTCTTGAAATAGAAAACATTCTGGAGATATAAATACTACCCCTGAGCAAGTTGAAAAATGTCTTTTTTTTTTTTTTTAAATAGTTTCACAGGAAAACAGGAGGAAAGATAAGGGTGACTCGAAGCCTGGCTTGGCCACACTGTGAGCCAATAATAGACAGGCTTTCATGTCTTTGCTCTGTTGTACGCCCCAGGAACAGGAACAGGCGATCAGAGAGGCAGCTGATGCTCAGGCTCATGCAGGCTCTTGCTGAGCCCAGGGCACTGGCAACTCTACTTCCTGATCTCTAGGCAGGAGTCCTACAGAGGAGTTCCTGCATCTCTGGGGGATAAGGAACATGGCTGGCATTCCTTTCCCAGGTGACCGACTACTGCAGGTGGATGGAGTGAGTCTGTGTGGCCTTACTCACAAGCAGGCTGTGCAGTGCCTCAAGGGTCCTGGGCAGGTAAGTACACTGTTACTAGGGACCTTTTCTTACTTCCAGAGCTTTCTAAAACAACCCCAGAAGTTTCACTTGCCTCTAGGCAGGAGTGAGGTAGCCAAGAAACAAAGTGGAACTTTTTTAGTCTACCTTCTCCCCTTCTCACACTTCATCTTAACGCTGCTTTTCTGTGAGAATGTGAAACCCAGGAGGTAGCAGACAGATGTTTCTAAAGTAGAAAACCTCACACCCTTTAAATAGCTCTGGAACACGTATAGTGTTCTGCTTTGATTTAGGCCTCAGACAGCAGAACAGAACTGAGGGAGAACAGAGACTCCTGCCAGCTGGCACTGGCTGCACTCCTACCTGTGCCAACCTGATGGAACAGGGCATCCACCTGCACTCAGGCCTCTTCTCTCTCAAGCTTTGCCCACAGTGGACCCCATGTTACTGTCTGCCGCTCTGCTTACACCCATCAAGACCTGAGCTGGCTTGTCCTGAGTTTCTGTTCACTGCAGCGAGGTGATTCAGGATGCTGAGAGCTAGAGGTGCTCATTGTGTTCCCAATCGATGTGATGCCCACAGGGCTCTGTTCTCTGCTCACTCGGGAGCTCTTTAATTGTTCCAGGATCCTGAGCCATGATCTCCACAGCTTTCTCTTGGAAATGGAAGAGTTAACAGGGAGAGAAAAGATTCCAAGGGTCTTCTACCCAACTGTTAGGTCCAGGTGAAGTCTCTCTCTCTCTCTCTCTCTCTCTCTCTCTCTCTCTCTCTCTCTTGCTCTCTCTCTCTCTGTCTGTCTCTCCTCATGTTCTGAGAAGGACACATAATTAATTAGCACTGTCTGCTTATTACACACATAGTTAGAGAAAACACATCCGGATACTGTCACAGTGGCAAGTAGGAATCGTCATTGTGGAGTCATGGGCCTGGTGCTAAATGACAATTGCAGCAGAAAGATGGAGTCATGGTCAAATTCCCCAAGTGAAAGCCTGACATTTCTAATAAGTGTCATGCTGAGGCCCAGTCACTGCCTTCTGAACCATTTTGGGCAATGAGAACATAAGGTACTGTGGGGAAATGTAAGAAATCAAAAAGAAAAGAAATGGAGGAGGGTTGATCAGCCTGGGCCTGGGATGCCAGTCCATGCTTTGAGGATTCAGGTAATTGGAGTTACTGGGAGCTTTTAACTGGTCATTGCAAGTTTAGTTTTGTGTCTTAGACCAGTCAACTAGTAGCTAAGCTGAGAGTGGACCAAAGAAATGGAAATGGGTCAGCAAGCCAGATTAGAGCTTACTGCCCTGCCCCTTGCAGTGGAGAGTGGGTGGAGAAGCTCTGAAAGCTAGCTACTTTTGCTGGAGAACTCACAGCTTTAAACCAAATCATCACAGATGCAGAAGGGGTAGAGAGTGTTGCCCTTGAAGGTTAATAGGGGGATGACCTCATGTTCTGGTAGAGCATATACAAGAGGAAGGATATTTTAAGCAAAATGAGGAGGGGGGGAGAGAGTGACTGAGGGAGGGGGATGGCAAGCTTGCTACTGAATATGCTGACACAGAGATACATATGTTACCTTCAGTGACACTTGTTTACAACTGAATCTGCCGATCTGTATCCCAGGAAGAGCTAGACTGGAGATTTGGACTTGAGAATGACATGAAGCAGTTTATTGGAGGCAGCAGAAATGTAAGAAGCATCTGTGGTTGCCATGCAAAGTTTGTCCACTTATTTTTATAGGTGGCACGGCTGGTCTTAGAGAGAAGACAACCCAGGGCTGCACCACAGTGTCCTTCTGCTGATGACAGGATGGGAGATGTGCACATGGCTGTTTCCCTGGTAACAGCCAGGCCTGGCAGACTTGTGAGCTGTGTCTCAGTGACAGATGGTAAGAGGAGAGAATGGAGTGTTACTATTGTCATATCATTAGATACTGCTTTAGAATTGTCAAGTCAAAGGGGAAAGGCAGGGAGGCCTCCTCTGGGTTAAAAAATAATGCCAGCAGTGTGACTCATGATCGTCATCTAAGCTGGTGATAAACAAAAATGCGTAGTGCCCAAAGGACGACCACCAGAATTCTGCTCCCAAACCTTGCAGAGTTTCCTGATCACCTGCCTGAATATTAACATTTGTACATAAACATTTAGGGATGAAGTTGACATGAAGGGTCAGGCATTTTCAGATGTAATTGGTTCCATGTCCCAGCCAGGCACATGTAACAAAACCATCCTAGGACTGATTAGGCAGACAGAGAGACAAGGCCATCAGGAACCTAGCCTTGTTAGTAGCATCATTTAAAAAGGGCCATGACTAGCCTAGAGGGACATATGGCATCTCTTAACGGGTTGCCTCTCTGTACATCTATGTCATTTTGTTTCCTGCTAGGAAAGGCCTGTTTCCATAGAGCATCATGGGTTAAAGCTTAGCCATATCCCACCCTTTCCTTGGGGAGTTTTATGGCCCTGCTACAGGAGGTGTGAGGCAGTTGGGTGCATAGTGGTGCCATCATCCTTAAATCAATCCTGCCTGTTTCCCTCTTATCTCTTCCGTACATGCCAAATGGGGCATTTGAACAAGGAATTAAGCACTGAGCAGCAGAGGCCAGTGTAGTAATGGCAGATGGGGCAGCTTATGTCATAGACCTCACTGTTTTAACTCTTGCTCCAGTGAAAAGTTGCAAGCCAAGGCTCCACCACTCTGCTCACTGGCTACCTTCTAAGTTTGAGAAGATAAACCAGGAGAAGATTGGAGGCTCCCTTTGGTTACCCTTTGGTTACCAGACTCTCTAGATGCCTGAGGCCATGTCCATCTCTGGCATCCAGAAATGCTGGTCTATAGTCAGTGTACATGGCTAAGCAAAATGGCAGCTAGAACATTCTCCAGAGTGTAATGTCACTGTCCCCATGATCCATTTAGTAAAATTTCATGCTGCATGTACTAAAACGCCATTGAGAGCCTACATTAAAATCTAGATATAATAAGTTTTACTTGCTACTGCAAGCAGATGGTGTATGTCTAAAGCCCTATCTTTACTTATAAATTTAGTTGTTTATATTTAAACATTTAGTATGGCAGTCAGTTGTTACGTGTGCCTGGCTGTTGAACATTTAAAATGTGGCAATTCAAATGGATAGAGTGCACAAGAGTGTAAAGACGTATTCTGTAAGAAGAATGAAGACAGCCTCAGTCATCTTTTGTGTTGATTCCACATCGATGTGGTAGTAATTTAGACATCCCAACAGTCTAACAAGGCATAATGAGTGTGTGAAAGTCAAACTATTCAAAAGAGACCGTACTTTGAGCTTTTAATCTCTCATTGAGATGCTGAGAAGTGGTAGTGGGATGTGGCTTAGAACCATAGTTGCCAGGGAAAACTGCAGTGGGCTGTGTTGCTAAGCAAGGATGCTGGAAGGTTTGGTTCATTTAGTGCATTCTCAACACAGTCTTTCCGTCCTGCATTGGATTCCAGGATGTTAGACCCTTGTAAACTGAGGAGCATCTGTATTGACTAAAATATGATACATACTTTAACCTACCTGTTTCCTTTCATTTTTAAAGTACATAGCTGCTTGAAAGCTTTGAAAGGAACTTTATGGTTTTATTTACAACTTAGAGTCTATCTGTGGGCAGCCCTGACTTGTAATGTGTGTGTGATAGACTCCATTATCAAAGTTAGCACATGAAATACTCATCTCCACAGAGACTCACAGGTCAAGGCTGGCCCGTTGCAACATACTGAAGAGTCTATTTTCATGATCTCTCATGTTACAGGTCCTAAGTTTGAAGTCAAACTGAAGAAGAATAGCAGTGGTTTGGGATTCAGCTTCGTGCAGATGGCGAGAGGAAACTGCATCCACATGAAGAATGACCTTGTAAGGATTAAGAGGCTCTTTCCTGGGCAGCCAGCTGAAGAACACGGAGCCATTGCAGCTGGTGACATTGTACTGGCAGTGAATGGAAAGCCCATAGAAGGCCTTGATTTCCAGGTGCTCAGAGCATGGGGGTGGGGAAGTACAACTCTGATGCTTGCAGATATAAGCCCTGTTTCTTTGAAGGCTAGCTCCACAGAGAATACTTCGGAATTTACAGCTGGATCTGGGCTTGGAGCCTATAGAAAGCAATCTACAGGATGTGTCCATATCTATTTTCTTCCTGACCTTGAGTAGGTATTGCTTTTCAGCACATCCCTTGGTGAACTGAACATGAAACCCTACTTATGTGCTGGCTAATGGTTTCTCTGAGTACATTCTGGGAGGTGATATGAAGCTGGAGGGACTAAAAAGAGCCCCTTCCACTCTCCTTGAGATTTGTGTGCTGAATTTATAGCTTTGCATGCATAGATATTATACATAGACCATCTCACCTGTGGTCAAAAAATATGCAGGGTCAGGAGATGGCTCAGTCAGTAAGATCATGTTCTGCTTTGCAGAGGGTCTGAATTTGGTTCTTAGCACCAGTGTCCAGTAGCTCAGAACTCCCTGTAACTCCAGCTCCAGGGGATCTGATCTTTTTTTGATCTCTGCAGGGATCTATACTCACATGTACATATTCATAACAAAGACACAGACATACACAGAATAAAAAATAAAATGAAATATGAGAATGAAGGGTGGAAGAGAGAGATAAAGACACACACACACACACACGAGAGACACACACACAGAGATAAAGAGAGATAAAGAGACAAATACACACAGAGAAAGACAGACAGAGACAGAGAGACAGAGAGAGATTGACTTGTAGTACAAAATCCCAAGGAAATGTCTTTGTTTGGGTATTAGCAGACTTTAATAATGGTGTGGGCGTGTTATTAGGAAGTTACAGGTGAGTATCCTAATGTGAAGCCACCTTTCCAAAGTCAAAGTAGGTGGGAAGGAAAAGTTATTCAACTCTAGAGACAGAACAGGTACAAGGATTCACTGGCATGATCTAAGGTTTTCACTGAGGGATGGAATCATCCTGTGATGACCCAGCAGAGGAAGCCAGGAGCCAACACCAACTCCTTCTTTTCCTTGTCCCTTCCTCCAGCCAAGCCCAAGAGGAGATTTCATGCAGCCCAAATAGGGCATGTCAAAGCAGGATATTCAAAGATGGAAAGTAGCTCTGTGTGGGACAGGGAGGTTGTGAAGTTCCCAGAGCTGCGTGGGTTTATGGATGTTTGTCTGATCCAACTGCAGATCTCTTAGAACCTCTGCTGGCGAGCTCCATGAGGAGCTATAGACAAATGAGGGAGGCAAATGAGAAGACAGCTGTGCATCCTCAGAGGTCATGATGGGATGGGAAAGACAGGAAAACCACAGAGGCTGCAGAGGACAAATCATGGAAAGCAAAGCCCAGGCTTTTGTGTATATATTCAAACGCCAGGAAAAGGGGCTGTGAGCTTTCTGCCACTGTGACAACATGCCTGAGAAAACTGAACTTTAAAAAGGGAAATTTTGTTTTGGCTCACAGTGTCAGAGGTGTCAGTCAGTGATCATTTGGTTCCACTGTCTATGGGGCTGTGGTGAAGCAGACTTTATGGTAGGGAGTGGTGACAAAGTGAAACTCACTGCACATGGCAGCTGGGATGGAGACACACACACACCAGAGGCAGACAAAGCAGAGGGACAAGGAGACAGAGAGACCCAATATCTCCTTCCAGAGTACAGCCCAGTAACCCAACCATATAGGCTCCACTTCCTGTAGTCCCATGACCTCCAACAACTCCATGAGTTGGGACCCTTTGTCACAAGAGCCTTTGGAGGACATTCCACACGTAAACTTGGAGAATACAATTTATAGCAGACCCAAGGAGTTGAGTGGACATTGTGGAGCAGCTGGGTTAGAGGGTCTCAAAGAGGCATGATGTTCCCTTTTGTGGGACATTTGGTGAATCCTGAGACAATTGTGGTTGTCACAACTGACACATTTTTAGCTGTCACTTTAGACTAGAGAGATGCTGACCATCCTTCAACATGCAGGTCCCAACAAAGAATTCTCTAGCCCAGAAGGTGGCTGAGGCGGGAGGTTGAAAGATCCCGGTGTGTATAGAAAATGGGAATACAAAGTCACCTTGTGCCCCTGGCAGTGAGAGGGTGGTCCAAGCACAGGGACAGTATTGTGGAAGCTCAGGCTGTGTTGCAAAGATATGCAAGTGGAGAGAGCCGATGTGAAAGGCAATGGCAGGCAAATCCAGGTTCTGTGAGCTGTGTGGTTGGGGTGAGCAAGGAGGTTGCTCAGCAGGAGTGCCCATTTTGGAAGGATTACCCCTGGGCAATCTAGAAGGAAACAGGCAGAGTCTTGAGGGAAGGCAAGGAGCAGAGATGAGGTCACTGCAGTTCCACAGGGAGCCCTAGGGCTTCAGCCTCTTTAGGAAGAGATTCCCAGATAGCAATCAGTGCTGTGAGATCTCAAGATGCTCTTCTGGCTACACATTGCAGGAGTTCCAAACTCCTGGGACAAACAGTAAGGTTATGGTGGTTTCCTGGAAGCAGAGAATAGCACAAGGCAGCAGCCCCCAGGGAGGAAACCCCAGATATGACTGTGACTGGTTTTCTTGTAGGAAGTGCTCCATTTATTGCGTGGGGCTCCAGAGGAAGTGACGCTCCTCCTCTGCCGACCCCCTCCAGGGATACTGCCTGAGATGGAGCCAGGATGGCAGGTAAGATGGATCTATCCTTATTTCTCCTCACTGGCCCAACCATCACTCACTTTTCAGTCTGATGACCCTGAAATGCCCATCACTACTTTAGGGGCACAACAATAGCTCTTGTCATGGGACAGAAAACATCTGGCCCCCAAATCTTAGTGCACCCATTTCCTCCCTATTCCCATTGTGACCACCATTGTGACCTCCTTGTAGATCTGTAGAAAATGGTAGAGTCTGGTCATACAAGTTCTAGGCTGTGTCCTTTGGTCTCCTGAGCACATAACCAAGGCAAAGAACTTCCTGCACACTTTCTGACTGAAAGCTGGTCTACTCTCCAAGACTTCTGATGACTGGATAAGGTTCCCCACAGCCTGGAGCTTTTGCTAAGGCAAACTACACCTAAAAAATATGGTGGTGTTTAACCAAGTATCTGGGTACTCCTGCCTAATAAAGTTAACACATGAAATGGTTTGTCACCTTTTGGAGGCTACCTGCTGGGTCTCTGGGAAACTGACTCTTTGACAGAGATTTGAGAACAGGGAGCATACGTCCCTGGTCCACTGGAACGTCACTTGTGTGGGTTAGGGAGCTGTCCCCAGCAGAGGAGAAGGTCAGTCAGCTATAACAGGGATTTCAATTGATCCCACAGGGAGCTCTGGAGCTGAGATGGCCTCTGGAGCATGTCCAGAATAGCACGCCCAACATTAGAGTGTGCACTGGTCCAAGGGACAAACCCGAACTTTGACGGAAACAACCCTTGAGCTGATTGCAGTGCTTAGGTGTTGGGGAAGCATAGCTATGAGCCGCAGTCGCTTTCCCAGAGCACATGGAAAAGAAGTAATTGTTTATGGTACCACAGAAAACGGAGGTGCTTTTAGGAACCCAGTAAAGAGTTCTATCATGTAGTTGTTTGTGGATAAGAAGTATGAGATCCAGGTTAGGAAAAACAAAAACAAAAACAAAAACAAAAAACAAAACCCAAAAAACCAAAATGAGTTTGGAAGTTGCTAGTATATAGGCTTATATAAAGGTATGGAATGCTTGAGTCCACCACCTCACTTGAGAACATGAAGAGCCCAGCACTGAGAGGTCTGGTATAGAGAGCTAAGGCTGAGGAGAAGAGGTGGAACCAGGATGCAGTGGTCATCTTGTACACAGCGTGTGATCGAGGGTACCACTAATCAGGATGTACCAGTTTGAATATGGTTTCAGAAAGCTAGAGAGAAAAAAGGTCAGAGAAGCACCCTGTGGCTTTAGGAAGAGATAATTTACTAGAGACACTTCCCTCAGAATTCACCATGAAGCAGAGCAAAGGTTTGGATGGCTGGTAGGCTAATGGTGAATGAGGTGAGGGTACAGGCTGACCAGGAAGACTTCTGTGAGTGGAAGACTTCTGTGAGTGGTGGAGGACTCTTTTTTAAAAAAACAAAAAACACATTTATTTATTGTCTTACGGTTTTTCTGCTGTGAACAAACACCATGACCAAGGCATGTCTTATAAAGGACAACATTAAATTGGGACTGGCTTGCAGGTTCAGAGGTTCAGTCCATTATCATCAAGGCAGGAACATGGCAGCATCTAGGCAGGCATGGTACAGGAGGAGCTGAGAATTCTACATCTTCATCTGAAGGCTCATAGCAGAATACTGGCTTCCAGGGAGCTAGGAGGAGGGTCTTCAAGCCCACCCCCACAGTGACACACCTACTCCAACAGGGCCACACCTACTCCAACGGGCTACACTGTCTAATAGTGCCACTCTCTGGCTGAGCACATACAAACTATCACATTTATTTATTTTCTGTGAGTACACTGTCGCTGTCTTCAGACACACCGGAAGAGGGCATCAGATCCCATTACAGATGGTTGTGATCCCATTACAGATATGGTTGCTGGGAATAGAATTCAGAACCTCTGGAAGAGCAGTCAGTGCTCTTAACTGCTGAGCCATCTACCCAGCCCCAGTGGAGGGCTCTTAAAAATGCTGTGTAGTGGTGATCACAGGCTTGGAAATGGGAGAAAGTTGTTGGGTGCTTGAGAAAGATGGAAGGTCATCTATAGGAAAAAATCTGGTGCAGAGAAAGGTTATCAGGAATCCTTGAATGTGTGGTGACACCTACAGCCACACCTCTGGCATTCAGCGGGCCAGAGGCTTGGCAGTAGGTGTGAAGGCCACACAGTCTCACTGGGAACCCAAAGGAATTTGTAGCAGGTGCAAGGCACTGAGGTGGAAGTTAGCTCAGAGGCATGATAAGAGGAAGGTGGAGATCTTTTCCTAAGAGGGTAAATTGGTGGGGGTGAGGCTGAGTCAAAGGACAAGCAAGGATGTAGGTGTTAGGGATAACAAAAGGCACTGGTGATCATAGGCTGGAAGCTTTGAGGAGTGACACCTGCAGAGAATGTTCAGCAGAGTGAGAGCAAAGGCTTGAGGAAGACTCAAGAGCGCCCCCAGGAGTGAAAAGGGTGTAACTGTTCTGTCACTATTTTTAAAACTCTCATCCATTTTAGATTTTGATTTTTATTATGCCCTTTATAATAGACACAGTCAATCAGTGGGCGACTGGTTTTGATTTATAATTTAAGTGTGCATCTTTGTGGGGTCCCTTTCTCTTAGTGGGTGGGGTATGCTGCCACAAAGGCTCACTCAAGGGAGGATCCTTCGTGGTGGATGTGAAGCTTTCTCTGTTCAACTGAGACCAGGATTGTGACTTCAGCCTTCTGCTTTTTTGCTGTATGAAGGAAGGGAGTTGGTTGTTGAGTAGAAATGCTGATCTAATTTTCAGGAAAATGTAAAATCCTAACTTCCATACATTTATAAAGTATAACACATGTGTAACCTGTTCAAGCAGGGAACCAGGCAGGTGTTAAAACTGATGAAGATGGTTCAAAAAAGAAGTCAGAGACCAGCATGCTCATGTCTGGAGTTAGAAAATGTCTCCACTGTTATCAGCAAGGCTGGGATCAGACAAGAATGCCATGCTATATAAACAGTGTAGAGTCTTCCAGTGAGACATGATTATCTTGCCACAGAAAAGTAGCCTGGCACTTTAAAAAGTCACAACCGGTCATTAAAACCAGAAGCTAAATGGCCATAGGGCTGCAAGCAGCCAAGCAGCAGATGTGAATCAAGTCATGTTTAGAGAAGTGTTGAGGGGTCCAGAAAGAGTACTGTGCTAGGAGTCCAGAAATCTCTGACGACAGGCAAAGAAACCTCTCTCTCTCTCTCTCTCTCTCTCTCTCTCTCTCTCTCTCTCTCTCTCTCTCTCTCTCTCTCTCTCTCTCTCTCCTCTCCTTATTGAAAATAGATTCTGTTCTCATACAATATACCCTGATTATAGTTTTTATAGTTTCCCCTCCTCTACTTCTCCTAGTTCCTCCCACCTTCTCTTCTCTCTGGAACCACTCTCTTTCTGTCTCTCATTAGAAAAGAACAGGCTCCTAAGAGATAACGATCAAACATGGCAAAGTTGTACACGGGAAACCCATCATAAGGAAAAGAGTTCCAGAACAGGTACAAGATCAGGGACCCACTCATTCTCACTGTCAAAAGTCCCGTTAAAAACAACCTAAGCTAATAGATATTATATTGACTCAGAGGACCTGGTATAGACCCATGCAAGCCCTGTGCTTGCTGCTTCGGTTGCTCATATGTGCCTTGATTAGTTGATCTGAGGGCCTTGTTCTCCTGGCGTCCCTACCCTCTCTGCTCCTCTACCCTCTCTGGCTCTTATAGTCTCTCCAGCTACTCTTCTGCAGGATTCTCCGAGATCTGAGGAGGATAGGTTTGTTGGAGTCCTCCAAGTTAGACTCTCTCTCCACATAATATCTGACTGTGGCCTACTGAATTGGTTCCTGTCTTCTGCAAGAGGAAGCCTCTCTGGTGATGACTGCATGAGGCACTATAAGTATAGCAGACTATCTCAGGAATCATTTATTTATTTATCATTTACTTTTAGATCAGTTATGTTTGATTTTACCCTAGATCTTTGGGTTGTATAGTCTCTGGTTCTTGGTTACCCAAGCAGTGTCATGGAGTGGGTCTTAGGTCAAATCAGACATCATCTAGATACTCCCACAGGTCTTATACCACTATTTACTAGCATATTTTGCAGACAGGGCAGATTGTAGCTCAATGGTTTTATGGCTGGTTGGAGTCCATATTTTCCTTTTGGTAGCCTTGCAAAGTACCTTCCCACACCAAAGAGACTAGAATATAGGGTGAGAACTCTGTGTAGGCACAAGTTCAATTTCTCTAATGAGTTGTGTGGTTTCTGTCTTGGTAATGGGGCCCACTGTCAGTTTTTAGAGAGCAGCCTTTTTTGCCTTAGCAACAGAAGTCATTTAGAATTTCCATGAGACCCACTTGGCCAACATCCCAACTGAATGCACTACTACTGGAAGCCCGTCCTTGCCTGGCAACCAGAGATGACCAGCTGAGACTGTTCCCCCCATTTCTAGGACCCCTCATTAGGATCCTAGATTCATTAAGATTGTAGATTCCAGAAAGTTTCCACGTATTAGGTTCTCCTTTCCCACCGAGTTGTCCTCTCCAATTCTAGCTGTCTCTCATTGCATTTTCTCCTTCCACCCCATCTCACCCAATTCTCCTCACCCCCCTCCCGTCCTCCCATAAATTCTATTATATTTCCCCCTCCCAAGGAGATCCACACATCCCTCCCGGAACCTGTTTTACCTAATCTCTCTGGGTCTATGGATTTTATCATTTACTTAACAGCTAATATCCCCTTATAAGTGAGTGTATAACATGTAGTGTGTAGTTTCTACTACCCCACTTTAAGCTCTGGGTGGACCTCACTACCAGCCCCTCCCTGGTTCCCTTATATCCTCAGATGAAACACACACACACACACACACACACACACACACACACACATAGCTTAGTTTTAATATAGTTTAGTTTTTAGCTTAATGGCCAGACACTTCTAAGCCTCCCATGTCTAACATGCCCTTATTTCACCCAGCTCAGCACCTTAAATCTTCCCTCAGCTTAGTTATGTACCTAATCTCTCTCCTGCTACCCCAGGCCCAGTCGCAGAAGGGACCAATGCCATTCTACCTGACTATCTCACTGCTGGTGGTTCTTTCTCCCTCCAAAGCATGGTGAAACTCTTTCCTTCTGTGTCTGCAAGCCTGCCTGTGGGAACCTGGAAGTTTCACCTTTTCCACCGAGCCATGGCCACTGCATCTTTATTGAACCATCAAGGACCAATTGGGGAACAGGATCTTCAGCATTCGGAGTATCAGAGCCACCCCCTACATACCATATATCTCTCTCTGGGTCTGGGTTATCTTATGTAGAATGTTTTTTTTTTCTAGTTCCATCCATTTGCCTAAAATTTAATAATTTTTTCTTAACATCTGAGCAATAGTTCATTGTGTAAATGCACCACATTTTCTTCACCCATTATTCTTTTGAGGGGCATCTAAGCTGTTTCTGGTTTCTGGCTATTATGAATAAAGCTACATGAATACAGTTGAGCAAGTGTCCTTGTGGTAGGATGAAATATCCTTTGGGTATACACCCAAGAGTGGTATATCTGGGTGTTGAAGTAGATTAATTCCAAACTTTCTGAGGAATCACCATTGATTTCCATAGTGTTATATAAGTTTTTACTCACTAGCAATGGAGAACTGTTCCCCTTGCTCCATGTTCTCACCACATAGCTCCACCTGTGTTATTGATATCAGCTATTCAGACAGGTGTAAGATGGAATCAAGAGTCATTTTGATTTGCATTTCCTTGATGGCTAAGGATGTTGAACATTTCTTTGAGTGTTTTCAGCCATTTGAGGTTGCTCTATTGGGAATCTCTCTGTTTTGATATCTAGTTTCTTGAGTTCTTGAGTTCTTTATATATTTTGGTTATCAGCCCTCTGCCATATGTGGAGTTGGTGAAAATCTTTCCCATTCTGTAGACTGCCTCTTTGTCTGACAGTGTCCTTCACCTTTTCAGTTTCATGAGGTCCCATTTATCAATTGTTGATCTTAGTGACTGCACTATTGCTATTCTGTTCAGAAAGTGTGTCCTGTGCCAATGCATTCAAGGACATTTCACAATTTCTCTTCTATCAGGTTCAGTGTATCTGCTTTTATTTTGAGGTCTTTGATTCATTTGGACTTGAGTTTTATGCAGGGTGATAGATACGTATCTATTTGCATTCTTCTATATGCCAACATTCAGTTTGACCAGCACCATTTGTTGAAGATCCTGTCTTTTTTTCAGTGTATGTTTCTGACCTCTTTACCAAAAATCTGGTATCCATATGTGTGTAAATTTATGCCTGGTCTTTAGTTTGATTCTACTGATCAAACTGTCTGTTTTAATACTGATATTATGTAGTTTTTATTATTATAACTCTGTAGCAAAGCTTGAAGTCAGGTATACCTCAGCAGTTCTTTATTTTTCAGGTTTTTTTTAAAAAAATTTTCTGTATGAAGTTGAGAATTGTCCTTTCAAGGTCTGTAAAGAATTGTGTTGAAATTTTGATAATAATTGCATTGAATCTGTTGATTGCTTTGGGTAGAATGCCCATTTTTACTATTTAACCTACCTATTAATGAGCATGGAAGATCATTTCATCTTCTGATATCTTCTCCAATTTATTTCTTCAAAGACTTGAAGTTCCTATTTGTTTGGTTAGAATTACCAAAATATATTATCTGAGGCTGTTATGAAAGGTGTTTCCATGATTTCTTTCTCAGTTTGTTATTTGTATATAGAGAAAGGTTTTGTAAGATAATTTTATATCCAGCTACTTTGATGAAAGTGTTTATCAGCTGTAGGAGTTCCCTGGCAGAAGTTTTAGGGATACTTATGTATACTATCATATTTAATGCAAATAAAGATATTTTTTACTTCTTCTTTCCAATTTGTATCTTCTTGATCTCCTTCAGTTGGATTATTGCTCTAGCTAGGACTTCAAAAACTATATTGAACAAATATAGAGAGAGTGGACAACTTTGTTGTGTTCCTGATTGTAATGAACTTGCTTTGAGTTTCTCTCCACTTAATTTGATCTTGGCTATTGGCTTGCTATAAGCTGTTTTTATTATGTGTAGTTATGTTCCTTGTATCCCTAATCTCTCCAGGACTTTTATCATGTAGGGGTGTTGGATTTTGCCAGAAACCTTTGACAAGAGGTCAATGATTATTTTTCTTTCTTTGTTTATATATGGATTGCATTTACTGATTTTTGTATATTAAACTATCCTTGCATCTTTAGGATGAAGATGACTTGGTCAAAATGGATGAGCTTTTTGATGTCTTCTTGCATTTGGTTTGCAAGGATTTTGTTGAGTATTTTTGCATCTATGTTCATAAGGGAAATCTCTCTGGAATTCTCTTTGTGGAGGTTTTTGTGGTTTAGGTATCAGGGTGACTGTAGCCTCATAAAATGAATTTGGCAATGTCTCTTCTGTTTCTATTTTGTGGAATAATTTGAGGAGTATTATTAGCTCTTCTTTGAAAGTCCAGTAGAATTCTGCACTAAAATCATCTGGCCCTGGTTTTTTTTTGGGGGGGATGGGGTTGGGAGACTTTTAATGACTGCTTCTATTTCCTTAGGGGTTATAGGTCTATTTAACTTGTTTATCTCATCTAGATTTAACTTTGGTAAGTGGTATCTATCGGGAAAATTGTCCATTTCTTTTAGATTTTTCCAATTTTGTGAAGTACAAGTTTTTCTTTTTTTTTTTTTTTTTGTTTTTTTTTTTTGTTTTTTTTTTGGTTTTTTTTTTTGTTTGTTTGTTTTTTTTTAGAAGACCATACTCCATATACAGGCTGCATGTTTTGGGATAGCCCCCACTCCAGATGTTTGAGACCTACATGAAAACCAAGCTGCACATTTACAACATATGTGCAGGGAGGCCTAGGTTCAGCCCATGGAGGTAGATCTGTGTAGACTAGGTATGCTCCATGGTTGGTGATTCAGTCTCTGAGAGCTCCAAGGTTTCAGGTTCATTTACTCTGTTGATCTTCCTGTGCAGTTCCTATCTCCTTAGGGCCCATAATCCTTCAGCTATTCTTCTTTAAGAGTCCTCAAGCTCGCCAACATCTGCTGTCACCTGTGTTTTGGATCTTAGCCAATCTGACTGGTGTGAGGTGGAATCTCAGTGTTGTTTCATTTGCATTTCCCTGATGACTAGGGATGCTGAGCACTTCTTTAGATGTTTCTCAATCATTCGAGTTTCCTCAGTTGAGAGTTCTTTGTTCAACTCTCTACCCCATTTTTTAATAGGGTTATTTGATGGTCTGGAATCTAGTTTCTTCAGTTCTTTGTATACCTTGGATATTAGCCCTCTATCAGATGTAAGGTTGGTGAAGATCTTTTCCCAGTCTGTTGGTTCCCGCTTTGTCCTGTTGACCGTATCCTTTGCTTTACAGAAGCTTTGCAGTTTTATGAGATCCCATTTGTCAATCCTCGATCTTAGAGCATACGCCATTGGTGTTCTGTTCAGGAACTTTTCCCCTGTGCCCATATGCTCAAGGCTTTTCCCTATTTTCTCTTCTATTAGTTTCAGTGTAGCTGGTTTTATGTGGAGGTCCTTGATCCACTACCACTATGGAAAGCAGTCTGGCGATACCTCAGAAAATTGAACATGGTGTTACCTGAGGACCCCAGCTATACCCCTCCTGGGTATATACCCAGAAGATATTTCAACATGCAACAGGGCCACATGCTCCACTATGTTTATAGCGGCCTTATTTATAATAGCCAGAAGCTGGAAAGAACCCAGATGTCCTTCAACAGAAGAATGGATACAGAAAATGTGGTACATTTACACAATGGAGTACTACTCAGCCATTAAAAATAATGAGCTCATGAAATTCTTAGACAAATGGATGGAGCTAGAAAATATCATCCTGAGTGAGATGACCCAATCACAAAAGAACACACATGGTATGCACTCACTGATAAGTGGATATTAGCCCCAAAACACACAATACCTAAGATGCAACGCATAAACCTCATGAAACTCAAGAAGAAGGAGGAAGACCAAAGTGAGGTGCTTTTGTCCTTTTTAGAACGAGTATCAAAAGATTCAACCAGAGCTCCCAGGATCTAAACCTCCAGCCTGAGAACAGACAGGGGCAAGCTGTCCTCTGAGAGGCTCTAACCAGCAGCTGACTCAGACAGATACAGACATCCAGAGCCAAACAGTGGATGGAGCTTGAGGACTCTTAAAGAAGAATAGGTGGAAGGATTGTGGGCCCTAAGGAGATAGGAACTGCACAGGAAGATCAACAGAGTAAACGAACCTGAACCCTTGGAGCTCTCAGAGACTGAATCACCAAACCGTGGAGCATACCTAGTCTACACAGATCTACCTCCATGGGCTGAACCTAGGCCGCCCTGCACATATGTTGTAAATGTGCAGCTTGGTTTTCATGCAGGTCTCAAACATCCGGAGTGGGGGCTATCCCAAAACATGCAGCCTGTATATGGAGTATGGTCTTCTAAAAAAAACAGTTGTTCAGTTATTCATGGAATATTATTCTTTTATATCTCTAGTATTCAGTTTGCAACTACTTCATTGAGAATTTTTGTATGTATATTCATGAGGGATACTGGACTATAACTTATATATTTTGGTTGGGTTTACACTTGATTTCACTATTTCAATATTATTTGCTTTGTGAAGGAGCTTATTGTGGTTCTGAATTTTTTAAACATAACTCAAAAAGTATTGCTTGTTTGAAGGCTCTATAGAATTCTTGTATAAGTATATCTGACCCTTGGTATTTTGCTTGTTTGTTTCTTTTCATTTTATTCTGTTTGAATGCTTTTTAAATTTTTTTGATTTGCTGAAAATAAAAATTAAAAAAAAAAAAAAAAAAAAAAAAGAGTCCTCAAGCTCCATCCACTGTTTGGCTCTGGATGTCTGTATCTGTCTGAGTCAGCTGCTGGTTAGAGCCTCTCAGAGGACAGCTTGCCCCTGTCTGTTCCCAGGCTGGAGGTTTAGATCCTGGGAGCTCTGGTTGAATCTTTTGATACTCGTTCTAAAAAGGACAAAAGCACCCTCACTTTGGTCTTCCTCCTTCTTCTTGAGTTTCATGAGGTTTATGCGTTGCATCTTAGGTATTGTGTGTTTTGGGGCTAATATCCGCTTATCAGTGAGTGCATACCATGTGTGTTCTTTTGTGATTGGGTCATCTCACTCAGGATGATATTTTCTAGCTCCATCCATTTGTCTAAGAATTTCATGAGCTCATTATTTTTAATGGCCGAGTAGTACTCCATTGTGTAAATGTACAAGTAAGACCTAATGATTCCTTGAATTTCCTTGGTGTCTGTTGTTACATCCCCCTTTTCACTTCTGATTTTGTTAATTTGAATATTTTCTTTGCCTTTTAATTAGTTTGGATAAGGGTTTGTCTACCTTGTTGATTTTCAAAAGGAATCAACTCTTTGTTTCATTTATTCTTTGTAGTGTTTTCTTTTTTTTTTCTTTTCTACGCTGTCCCCATGCTTTTGGCACAGAATCATCCACATGTAGGACAACCCTGTTTCCTAAAGCTGGGGCTACTGTCAGCTCACCACTGGATTGCACCAGCCAACAATACTGATCAGGTGCAGTGACGGGTGGCTAGTGTTTTCTTTTTTCTATTTTATTGATTTCAGCCCCAATTTTGATTATTTCTTGCCATCTACTCCTCTTGTGTATGGTTACTTCTTTCTGTCCTAGAGCTTTCAGGTGTGCTGTTAACTTGCAAATATGAAATATCTCCATATTTTTTAAATGTAGACACTTAGCACTATGAACATTCTTAGCATTATTTTCATTATGTCCCATACGTTTGAGTATGCTGTATATTCATTTTCATTGAATTTTAGAAAGTCTTTAATTTCTTTCTGTCTTGACCCACTTTTTCATTCAGTAGAGAGTTGTTTGGTTTTCATGAGTTTGTAAGCTTTCTGCTGTTTCTGTTGTTGTTGCTATCCAGCTTTAATCTGTGGTCATCTGATAGGATATAGGGAATTATTTTGATTTTCTTGTGTATGTTGAGACTTGCATTTTTGTCCAACTACAGGGTCATTTTTAGAGAAAGTTCCATGTGGTGCAGAGAAGAATGTATATTCTTTTGTGTTTGGGTGAAATGTTCTATACATTTCTGTTAGGTCCATTTGGTTTGTAATATCTGTTAGCTCCAGGATTTCTCTGCTTAGTTTTTGTCTGGATGACATGTCCATTGATGAGATAGGATATTGAAGTCTCCCCCTACCATTGTGTGAGGGACAATATATGATTTAAGTTGTAGTAGTGTTTCTTTTACAAACTTGTGCGATCATGTGTTTGGGACATAGATGTTAAATTGAAATGTCATATTGGTGTATTTTTCCTTTGATGAGTATGTAATATGCTTCCCTATCTCTTTTGATTAGTTTTTGTTTGAAATCTATGTTGTTAGATATTAAAATGGCTACATCAACCTGCATCTTAGGTCCATGTGCTTGGAATATTTTTAGAACCTTTTACCCTGATTTTGTTTGTTGGATACAGCAAAAGAATGGGTCCTGTTTTTTGCATTTATTCTGTTAGTCTGTATCTTTTGTTAAGGAATTGAGACTGTTGTTATTGAGAGATATCAATGACCAATGACTTTTGATTCTTGTTATTTTGTTGTTGTTGTTGTTAGTGGTGTGTATATGAATGTGTTTCCCTTCTTTTCATTTTGTTGGTGTGAAACTATTTATTCCTTGTGTTTTTATGGGTGTAGTTAACATCCTTAGGTTAGAGTTTTCCTTCTAGCACCTTCTGTATGGCTGGATTTGTAGATAGATATTGTTTAAATTTGACTTTATTATAGAATATCTTATTTTCTCCATTGATGGTCTTTGAACATATTTTCTGTGTGTAGTAGTCTGGACTGGTCTGTTACAGTCTGCAGCATATCTGTCCAGGCCTTTCTGGCTTTTAGAGTCTCTATTTAGAAGTCAGGTGTAATTCTAATAGGTCTTCATTTATGTGTTACTTGGTCTTTCTCCCATGAAGCTTTTGCTATCTTTTTTTGTTCTGTATGTTTAGTACTTCATTATATTGTGAGGATGCTTTCTTTTCTGGTCCAAACTGTTTGGTGTTCTCTAAGCTTTTTGTACTTTTATAAACATCTCCTTCTTTAGGTTAGGGAAATTCTCTTCTGTGATTTTGTTGAAAATATTTTCTGAGTCTTTGAGCTGAGTTTCTTCTGCTTCCTCTATATCTATTATTCTTAGGCTTGGTCTTTTCATAGTTTCCTGGATGTGTCAGGAGTATTTCAAATTTAACATTTTCTTTGACTGATTTATTTATTTCTTCTATCATTTCTTCTATCTCTTGTATTTTGCTGGTGAAATTTGTCTCTGTAGTTCCGGTTCAAAATCTTAAATTTTTTATTTCTAGAATTCCCTTAATTTGTGTGTGTGTGTGTGTGTGTGTGTGTGTGTGTGTGTGTGTTTTACAACTTCTATTTCCAGTTTTAGGTCTTAAACAGTTTTAGTCATTTCCTTCACCTGTTTATGGGTTTTTGTTTTGTTTTGCTTTCTTTAAGAAATTTATTTATTTTCTCCTATTTCTGGGTTTATGTTTTCCTGGGTTTCTTGAAGGTATATATTAATTTCCTCCAATTGTTTATTGTATTTTCCTTAAAGGATTTACTCATTTCATGTTTAAGGACTTCTGTCGTCTTTGTGTAGTTGGTTTAAGTCTTTTTCCTGTGCTTCAGCTATGTTGGAATATTCAGGGCGTGATGTGATAGGATAGCTGGGCTGCAATGGAGACACATTGTCTTGGTTGTTGTTGATTGTGTTTCTATGTTGATACCTGGGCATCTGTTTATGAATTACTCAAGATCTAGGTGCTGATTTCTGGATTTGTCTGTGTTGGAGGAATGTTTTATTCCTAGGTTTCTGTTTCCTCTCTGGATTTTTGGAGAATCTGAATGCTATGTGTTACCTGATTTTCTGGCCTGTTCGGCTGCTGCTCTATTTACAGGGAATGCCTGCTAGTGTAGGAGGCTGGATAACTGGGATGGGTTGGGGCAAGGAACATTGGAAGAAAAGGTCTTTGTGAGGAAAGGGAGATCACAACAGGGATGAGATTGGATGTTACTGGATGTCAAGAGCAAGAGTGTGGATCTGTCCTCAGTCTGCTTGTTTGCCTGGGAGGTGCAGCCCTTTGGTTAGCAGGGAGAACGTCCTGGAGTTGGGGTCTAAGACAAAGTAACAAGTTGGGGGAGGGAGGCTAGGAGAGTATGATCTGTGAGATCCACAGGAGTTGTGAGAGGGCTGAGGGAAAGCTAAAGCTGGTATTCTGTTGCAGAGCTAGGGATGAAACTAGGAGTTTTGTTTAAAGCACAGTATTTTTCCTTTTCCTTTCTTTCCTTTCCTTTCCTTTCCTTTCCTTTCCTTTCCTTTCCTTTCCTTTCCTTTCCTTTCCTTTCCTTTCCTTCCCTTTTCTTTTTCTTTTTCCTCCTGCTATCATTTTGTTTAATTTGCTAACACAGCCATTCTCCCTCATTCATGGAAGATGACCCACAGTGGATACCTGAAAGGTTGGGCAGTTCTGAACCCTCTGTGTACTTTTTTTTCCTATCTGCCTGGTGGCATTGCTGGATTAACTCCAAAGAACTACTTTGGTTTCCATATTTCTTCTTTGCATCACTTTCTTGCATTCGGGGCCATTAGTAACTAAAATGAACACAAGTATCACTGATTCAGAGCAAGAGAGCTAGTATGAAACATCCAGGTAGTATGTATGGCATGGAAACACAAGGCACAAGGGGTGACACATGTTCTGGGCAGGCTGCAGCTAGAGGATACCTTGAGAATTTGTCATTCTATTCAGAACAGCATTTCAGCTTTAAAGGATAAATTTATTGTTCTTTGAGTTTTCCATTTAATACTTTCAGAGTCCAGTAAGATAAATCATAAAGAATGAACTGATGAGCTAGAGAAACTACTATTTTTTTTTCAGTAAAAAACAGTGCTCACATTCTCACTGACACTACCCTCAAACTAAGGTACTTAAAGGTAAGACCTAGTACATTGCCCAGGGAACAAGGACAGGATCTGGGACGCTAACAGGAGAGACACTGATTGCAATGACTATCTCTTTATAGCTCAGACTTAAAATCACCTGGAACATCTTCTGATTTCTTTAAAAATATTTTAATTTTAAAACATGTGTGTGTGTGTGTGTGTGTGTGTGTGTGTGTGTGTGTGCTTGTGGTGTGTGCATATGAGTGCAGGTGCCTACACAGGTCAGAAAAGGCTATCCGAGCCCCTGGATCTGGAGCTACAGGTGACTGAGAACTTCCTTAGCTGGATGCTGAGAACCAAATTCTGGTCCTCTGCAAGAGTAGTATTTGCTGTTATCCACGGTGCCATCTCTTCAGCCCAAACCTTTTATTTTTTAAACCTTTTTTTAGAGTTTCTTCAGTGTGTGAGGCAGTGCTTGTAACCATTCACATTTCCTCAACAGACCCCTGAACTATCAGGAGACCAAAGACTCACCATGACAACCTGTACTGAAGCAGAGCAGAGCCCTACCCTAAATCAAGAGGACAACTGGAGGGACAGTACCTCTCTGGATGCAGGAGAAGGTCTGAGTCCCAGGCCAGAGTCTTCCTACAAGGCTGCGAGAGAGGTGAAGGGAGATAGAGACAAACAGAGGCCCTGGGCCAGGTCCTTGATGCATCCTATGGAGTCTCATCCTCATGTGTGCAAACTCCACCCAGAACCAGAGACACCAGCACTGGCCACCTCTTTGGAAAAGGATATGAGACAAAATTGCTATTCCGTGTGTGATATCAGGAGACTGGGAAGGTAAGATGTGTCATGTTTGCAGACACTTTGTAAACTGTGTGCACTACATTGTCAGCTGATTACAATAAAGCAATCACTTACCATAGAGAGGCTTGCAGTGCCCAGCCCTGTTTCAGGCTTTTGAGGGAGTAAGAAACAATAGAAACCTGTGGTTGGAGTTGCTACAACCTTCCCTGTGAACTCTGGGAAAAGCAAACTCCACCCAGGTGACAATCATCCCCAATATGTCCTAGAGACTACTGATGGCAAGCCTTGTGTTCTCTCCCAGCACACAGTGTGTGTTCTGCATCCCCATGGCCTCTTCAGTTGCTGTGGTACAAAGGGAGACCTTGTGCATATCCTCATTTCTATTGATGACATAAAACATTGTTATCAACACTATCTGAAAGTGTATTTCCATCTTCAAACCCAGGATAAAACTTTCATTGTAATGACTGTTTTATTTATTTAGTCTGCAGTTCAGTGCCTAACCACCCTTAAGAATTTCTAGTTTTAATTCCTATTATTATGAAAAAAAATTAATTCAGTTTAGAAATATATATACATATACATATACATATATATTTACATATATATATTGCATACACACATATATATGTGTGTGTGTGTGTGTGTGTGTGTATTGAAACTTGTTAGAAGCAGGGAGAGGGGAGAGAGGAGAAATTCAGAGGGGGGAGGGTATGTTTCTGCTGCTTGGCATTTCTTAGCTTAATGTATGGACATGAACAGTTAACAGCCAGGGATAATAATTTGTGTTTGAAACTATATAAAGCTGTTGGGATTCAGTGACTCTCTCTCCTGGTTATTGGAACAGAGTGACAAGAGCAGACTCATGGGGACCAACAGTGGCACAATGTGCTCAGCCTTCTGTGCCAATGGATTCTCTACTTGTATGTCTGACCAACTCCAGATTAAAATTATTAGAAAATGCATTTCTGGTACACATATACAGGTGTTTGGGTTATTATTTTCTAAGCAATATAGTCTAAGGACTATCTATAAACCATTCTCATTGCATCGTTACTATAAGTGATCTAGAAATGAGTTAATATTTACAACAGGAGGTCTGTAGCTGATACACAAGCATGTGCTACCTTTTATATAGGAGTTTCCAGCATCTGGGGATTCTGGTGTCTTGAGGGGGCCCTAGAACCCATCTCAGATGGATAGTAAGAGACCACTGTATGGAGACAGGATGTTACAGCTGGGCTCTGGGAGAACTGTTGCAAATAGGAGCCAGGATTACTGTACCTAAAGGGATCCAGATACAATTTTTTAAAGAATGCTGTACAAACCAAACAAAACCCAACTGCTTTACAACATAGAAACAGCATGGGCAAGCACATCCATTCCTAATTCTCATTATCTAGTCAATGTTCCTTACAATGTTACAGTTACAGTTCCTTACAATGTTACAGTTCCTTACAATGTTACAGTTCCTTACAGTGTTACAGTTCCTTACAATGTTACAATTCCTTACAATGTTACAGTTATAGTTCCTTACAATGGAATCCTAGGCATCATATGATGTGCTTGCTGAAGTGATAAAGGGAAGAAGTTGGAGACTCACCCAAGGCCAGCCTTTAGTATGCTTCTCTGGGACACATAATAATTCTCATTCCCTATGGGCATAATGCCATTTGTTTAGATTTCTAAAGGTTTTAAAAACATGAGTGTGTGTGTGTGTGTGTGTTGTGTGTGTGTGTGTGTAGTATGAGACTATAGAAGTCACAAGAACACTCGGAAGAGTTAATTATTTTCCTGCACTCAAACTCGGGCCATCACATTTGGCAGCAAGCCTTCTCACCTGCTAAACCATCTCGGCATCCCTAGATGTCTAAAAGTTTTGCTCTCAGGGAGTTTGAAAAGGGACTGTTGACTGCTAAGCTAAAAGTATTTCTGGGTTTAAGTGTAAGTCTAGTTAGATCTAGATTTACATGATGTCTTTAACTCATCAATAGTTAATAAAAAAAACATTTTTAACTTTTAATTAGCACAGGACATCTGTGCTTCATTCATGATATCACATCATAGCAGGTTTCATATAAAAATCAACTCTAAGCTCATCCTCCATGCAGGAGCACACACCCTGAAGGAAAGGCTCCCTGAGGGTTTCCAGGGTACACAACTTGCTCCTGCATGAGTAGCCAGTTCTTACCCCACCCCTGTTGGTCCCACAATGCTCCCTTATGTTGTGCTGAAATTTACCTTTTCATATTTTTTACTTGCAAATTCTAACCCCGTTTTCTTTCTTCTTATTATTATTCATTTTTAGACAATAATATTTTTATTTATTCTTTGAAATTTTCTTGTAATACATTTTGATTGTATTCACCCTCCCCCAGCTCCTCCCAGCTCCTCCCCCAGTGGTCTCCCTACCCACAGAACTTCATCCCTCATCTCTTAAACAACAAAAACTCCAAAATGCGGAGTCTAGTTTGTGTTGGCTGACTACTCCTGGGTATGTGGCTGGCCCTGGATTGTGATTAGTACACCAAGTGTCATTCCACTAAAGAAAACTGACTTCCCTCACCTAGCAGCAATTAAATGCCAATACCTTCTTGGCAAGGGATGGAACGTTTGTACAAGAGAACCATTTTATCTTTGGTTTTTGTTTGTTTGTTTTTTGAATTAGATTAAATTTGACTTACTTGCAAAGATACACCATGTTCTCCAAACTTGTCATTCTTTGAGATTGTTTCCCTTTTGAGGGTCACTTAGAGACCTTCAGGTTTGTCCAGAACATTCTAGTGAGGCTTTTGGTCCTCAGTTGCTGTGGTTACCACTTTTGGTTTGTTTGTTTGTTTGTTTGTTTATTTAACATTTTTGGCCCTGTGGCCCTTGTGACCATGGGCAGCAGTACCCTTTGTGTTGTTCCTTCTGGGACCACATGCCCTTTGCATTTGATCACATGATGGTCCTGGGGGTGGCAACGTTCTCCCCACAAACCCCCGTTTCCTGATTTTTCTTTTTGTCTCGTTTTCTTCTTCCATTCAAGAATGCTTCTCTCTGAAAGGACACAAAGCATGACCACCCCTCCTCCACGGGACAGTCATTAGCTCAGTTAATATACTCATGGCTACTATATCTGAAAAAAAAAAAAAAAAAAAAAAACAGTATAGTGTGTACCCAGAAATCACTAAAGGAGGAGTCTGCAACTTGTGAGTAGGATCCTAGTTAGTGTTTAAAAGTGGTACTGAGCTTCTCTATGGACTCCTTAGGAGCACCTGCAGGTCTGAAGTGGCTGTTCCCACGAAACTGGCCCTTTGATTCTGGCTCTGGGTACACACTCTGCAGTTAGAACAAAAGGCACAAACTGTGAAGCATGTAGTTTGGAGTCAGCACTACCACTCGCTAGTGCTTGGGCCTGGAGAGTTGTCTACCCTCAGTTGAGGGCTTCCAGTTGTAAACTAGCACCCCAATTCCCAGGCTGCTGTGCAAGTCAGAAGAAACAGGACGGTTCCGTGACTGGCACACAGTAGGAACTCAGCACTACAATGCGTTCCTACTCTTTCTTGGTCAGTTTTTTTGTGAGAGGACAAGCCTCATCAGTTGAAATTCCCAGAAAGCTGCCAGAACTTACTCTCTGCCAGGTGGCTCCTTCTTAACACCAGATGGCTGCCAGCACCCAAGCAAACACACATTAGGTTTCTTTTCCTTCCTTGTTCTCATCTATATCCTGTAGCCAGAGACTATAAAGCTCTCATATTACATTATCATGGAAGGGTTGGGTTGCCTACCTATGGCTGAGGATACATTTTTACACAAGGCTGCTTGCTAAAGTTTGGATATAAGGTGACAATCACATCAAGTCTTATTATGTTTGGGCATCACCGTAGGATGTCCAACCCCATCTATTCTTTTGTTGTAGGAGAGAGCACTTTCTCTTTGGCTAAATGTCTTAGGATTTTACTGCTATGAACAGACACTGTGACCAAGGCAACTCTTATAAAGCCAACATTTAATTGGAGCTGGCTCACAGGGTCAGAGGTTCAGTCCATTATCATCAAGATGGGAACATGACAGGCATGGTACAGGAGGAGCTGAGAGATCTACATCTTCATCTAAAGGCAGCTAGTAGGATACTGACTTCCTACTCCAAGAGGACCACCTCCTAAGAGTGCTACTCCCTGGGCTGAGCATATACAAATTATCACACTAAGTCTCATGTCAAAGCTAGAGGTATTCCTTGAAAGTGTGGATGGGGCCGATGGTAAAGATGCAGCTTAGCCCGTCAGGCAGCTCCACTGGCCTATAGGCAGCTGTATTCTGCACTCTCAGGGCCTCCTGTGTCTGCCTGTGCAGTGCCTGGCTTTCTTTGCTTTGTGTTATAACTACCTGGTGTTCCCTCACTGTGCTTAAAAGAAAACATAATTTATATACAATTTGGTCATGTTTATTAAAATTTTAAACCAATTTCCCTCCCAAGTACTTGACAATTTCTAAATTGTTTTACAGTCGCAGTAGAGTCATTTATTTTTATATACAAGCATGCATATATTCACATGAAATGCATTTTTATACACATCCTGTAGCTATCTTTTAGGAATGGAAATAATGCCTCTTCACAGAAAAACTCAGGCTGGGGTACATACTGTCTGCTTTTTGTGGGTTTGTAGCATTGCTTTTTAAGTGAAAGGCTCATTGCGGGAAAGGAGAGCAGGGATGGGGGCAGGTAACAGAACTAACTCATTGATCTGGTGTGGGGAAGAGGCTGAGAAATGAGGACCCGTGAATTTGGTTAAAACAACAATAACAACAAATTATCTGTCCTTTTCTCTTAGATTTTCCTTCTCATCTTCTCTAACCAGATTAGCAACAGACACTTTCTGAGTGCCTCTCTGTACGTCTGCCGTGCTGCGCAGAGCACCCCACTGTCTACAGGACTGCTCTTTCTCATCCAAGGCATGCATGCCTAACTTGGATCCTCCCTGGAAGGCTGAATCTTTCTCTTGCATCTGTGTGGCATCGCCAGATAATGAGTCTCACCGGTCCTCTGCCTCCTGCGTCCTTCTTTTGACATGGGGAATAAATGTCACTCTCTATATACACACGTTTTGTCAATGCTTAGAAAAGGACCTGGTATTTGCACAAAGTGCTTTGAAGGTTGTTCCTACTCTCCTTGGGCTCTTTTCCTCTAATCTGTCTGCCAAGATAGTTCAGACCATCAGAGTCACGAAAACAGCATCTCACCAATGGAAACCTTACCCTGTGCCAGGAGTTCTGTTAAGGATATGATGTATAGCATTCATTTAAACATTTTTAACAATCTTATCAATCCTATTCCAATGTTTTAGATAAGAAAATTAATATTACAGAGAAGCATAAACCTATCCAGAATCTCAGTGTAAAAACCAGGTCCTAGAACTGATCCCAGCTCATGGCTTTGCCTGCAGACCTGTGTGCTCTAGCAGCTTCCCCGATGGGCTAATGTGAATAATTCACAGAGTTGCCTCTGCTTGTTACCCACACTGTAATATTTCTGAGCTGTTCTTGTTTTCCCTAGCTTGGGAGTCTCACCAGTTCAGGGATCGTATTATATTTCCTGTTTGCAACCTGGTACCAAGGGCATTCTTTGGCAGGAGATGTTTGAACCTGGCTGGGTCTAAGGTGATGAACCACGATGATGGTCCTGAGAGGCAAGGAGAGGATGGGCCAGGAATTTCTGACGAGGGCTGGAAGACACACGGGTTGAATTGGACAGGGATGATGCTGATGGTGCCACATGCTTTCTACCTGAAAGCTCTCCTCTCACCTTGGACTATGAAGAGTACCTGACCCTCAACTCCACATCTGCAGGCCAGCTGCCCTGTGAAGAGTGTCTTGAGGCAGATTCAGAGACTATTCCTCTGCCTCAGTTCTGTTTGGGTGCTCTCCGAAAGTCTTCACTTCCAGAAGGATCCCAAGGGAACGAGAGTGACTGGGAGGACCTGGATGAGCCTGTGGATAGGGATAAGGTGCTCAGGTGGGTATCACACTCAGTGTGGGGTACAGCTTCACAAGACTCACGTGGGCTGGAGGGAGAGTACCTTTGAGTATCATCTGGAAATCATTTCTTCTGAGTGCTTACTGTGGTCCCTTTTCCATAATGACTACCTTACCAATTGGGGGCTGTTTCATATGGTACATCCAGGGCCTCTCTAGGGCTCTACAGTGACTAAAGCACAGAGGTAGAACTCAAGCCTTTCTCTCCCTGCTCCTAGGCCCACATGTTAAAGGTACCCTCTGCTGCCTCCAGCACACAGGCAGACCCAACTTCTCTTCTCAGGCTTAGCTCTTAGGGTATTGGCACATCAAGGGCTAATTTCAGTTTTGTCTGCACCCGCCTACCCTTGGACTACATGTGCTTCAGAGAATACGCCAGGCATCATGTTCCTGGATGCTGCTTGTAGAGCCGTGGTGGTTGTGTACACATTAGAACATCAGACATGGTAGCACACATTTGTAATCCCAGTACAAAGACAGGAGAATCAGAAAAGCAAGGGCATCCTTAGCTACATAGAAAGTCAGAGACCAGCCTGGGCTACATGAAACCCTATCTAAAAAAAAAAAAAAAAAAAAAATAAAAAAAAATAAAAAAAAAACTACCAAATTTAAAGGGGCCCCCTTCCCGAAGCGGAGTGGGGTTTTTAAAGGGGAGGGGGAGTTGCACCAAAGAACAAAAAGAATCATCAAAAAATGTCCCGATTGGAAAAAGGAAGGGAAAGTTTCTACAAGGGATGCAACCAAACAACACCCCTTTTTTTAAAATCCACCCTTAAACAAAAAAAGTGCAGAATATTTAAGAAACATTCCCTTTATAGTTTCTTTTTTATTTCCCCAAAAACACTAAAAAAAACCAGGCCCTTTTTTTTGGAGGGGGTTTTGGGCCCAGTTAAAAGAACTATTTTACTTTTGGGCCCATTTGCCCCAGCCTGGAACCTTCCCCGGCTGTATAAAAAAGGGTGTTTAAAAAATCCCAAAAAAACCCGAAAGGAGCCCAAAGACAAAAGGGGAAAGGGGGGCAAAAGGGGGGGGGAAAAAGGGGGGTTTAAAAAAATTTTTTTTGATCTAAAAAATCCCCTCTTTATCGAAAATTAACAGCCGTTTCTAGGAGGATTTTGAACTTGAACATTCACATACTTCTAGGGGAACAACACCTGACATGAATTTTTTTAAAATAAAATTTTTCAGAACTTTGGGAAAAAACCGGGGGGAGGGGGAAATGAGAATGCTCATCTAATTGGGTTTATTGGGCCCCAAAAAATTACAGAAACTGATCAATCTTGTACCCCAACCCCAAACCCCCGGGGAAGGGGAAAACCCC